>JAZHRO010000071.1:22167500-23417500 GCA_037157565.1 Thalassia testudinum | reverse complement strand
TCTTAAGTTTTTAAATACCCAAGTACTCCCTATGTTCGACCTTGGATACCTTGGTTTTTGAGTTATAAATTCTCATTTGTTTTCGCGGAAATTTCATCTATACTACAACGTGACATCTTTTAAAACACGATTTCACCTCGTCAACACACAGCCCATAGACACACGAGATAGCCAAGGAGGAGCCATATGAAAGTCTCTGAAATTTGGTTGTGGTAACATGATTTGTAACCATCAAATCTAACAGCTTCAGAGTCTGAATTTTCCACCACATACCAAGATCGTCGGCCCTACTAATAGCTGGTATGCATCTGATATCACTTACATCTTCTTGCTTCAATGCACACCACATGTTGTTCCTCTCTTATCAATGTGGGTCTCTTGCAAAAGTTCACAATCTATTCTCCACTCCTTTAAATAACAGGCCAACGACACACATCCCCCTCGTCGCACAACCCACGCATGTTCCATGAGAGGATTCACACGGGATTGACATGGAAGGACCCTTCTTCATAGAGTTGGCTCTCTCCACCTTTAAAAGCTTCGCCAGTCAGTCAAGGTCAATCTTGGCAAATTTGCCTCGAC
Organism: Thalassia testudinum; assembly: GCA_037157565.1. Classification (NCBI taxonomy): domain Eukaryota; kingdom Viridiplantae; phylum Streptophyta; class Magnoliopsida; order Alismatales; family Hydrocharitaceae; genus Thalassia; species Thalassia testudinum. Next base: position 23,416,918 of record JAZHRO010000071.1, on the reverse strand, counting down.
TCTACAAGTTTTAGCCACCCTTGGAGGAAGACACCCTCTTACCATCAGGCTTAGATGGTGCGCCCTCATTGTACTGTGGATCATCTGGCAAGTCAGAAGTAGAGAAGATAAACTCTAGGTCATTGCCAACACAGGGAGACCTTACACTGACGAATTCCTTCTCCATGGACCTTGTTCCCATCCCCTTCATGGAGTCCAACAATTGAGTCCTCATTCAAGGAAGAAAACCCTGCCACCATGTGTTGGATCACAGCTGTAGAGCAGAGATGCACTAGTATGCCCGATATTTCTACCTCTCCTCGTCTTTGAAAGACCCTCTGTGGAGGATGCTCAGCAATTGCACCATGAAAAGGACATACAGGCCTACATAACACACAAAGATCACCCATGTTGGAGGAATGAAATTTAAGACTGTCCACATCAATCATAGCCAAACCATACACCAAAAACCTCGATGGTTTCAATAGCATAATTTTCCACATGCATGATGAGAGAGGAAGAGAACTCACCAGCACACGTAGGGCATCAAGGTCAGCTACAACAACCGTGATCTCGTCGACTAGCGCATCCTTCAGTAGAGGCTCCATCTCCATGACTTTCGATGTCAAAGGAACATCCACATCGAGACATAGTGATGGGGATAGTGGCAGGGGACCCCCCGATCGAGGAAAAATCCTCGCATGGTGGGTCGCTAATGTGTAATCTCTCAGCATAGTTAATTAAGGTTAAAAGTCTTAATTAATCATGTAAGAAATGACTTAGGTTAACTCGAATCATTGTCATTTAGGTAGTATAGGGTCAAGTTAACCTAACATTTAGATTTAAGTTCCTTTTAACCGGTTGAGTCCAGGTCGTTCAAAGGAGGCATAATCGTAATTTTAATTCACCATTGTTCTTAGTTAAAATTAATGGTTAACTAATTACTATGATAATTATAATATATGTAAAGCACATGAATATTTGCACAAAAGAGTAGACAATTAAAGCATGCAAGTATTCCATTATAGAGAAGAAATGTACATGAAAGATTTACAATGAATACCAAAGTTGAGGAATGTTATTACAATTTTCACAAGAATACAAGGCATAAAAGTAAATTACAATGAATAAAGGTGCCTTATATGTCATTAAGCTCCACTAATTACCCTCAATGTAGCCTTCAGCCTTTGATTAGACGACTGATACGAATATTAGATGACTTAAAAGTAAAGATCAGACTTCTGATGATTATTTCAGACGTCTGACTCTTTTCTTTATCTTTTCATTTAATCTCCCTTTTGAAACAATATCTCTGTCTTAATCCTTCCTTTTTCAATTCCTTTCCCTCCTTAGCTTCTTCTTATTTAATTCTTCTCTCATCATTTTAATGTCTTCTTTCTTCCCTTAGCTTCTTCCCTTCAGCTTCTCTCCTTTTCTCTAACTCCTCTCTTTACTTCCTTTTAAGTTCCTTACTTAAATTCTCTTTCTCTTCTCTCGTCACTATGCACTCTAAAGTTTCCACACTTAGATTTACTTCTCTTTCTCTTTCTCTTCACCACTCTCTCTTCTGCACTTATCAAAAAGTTTGTTAAGTGGGCGGCATGGGCTGTTCGAGGATACACAGCACCCCGTATGGTGGGACCAGACCCTACTAGGCCCATGCCTAATTTATATTAGGTTGATTCTTATTAATTCTAACCAATGCACATCCTCAAGCCCATCACAGGCCCCCACACACAGGAACACGCCTACACACACACATGCACATGCATACATGTGCACACTAGATCAGATGCTTAGTTAAGTTTCACCCTGTGCTGACAACTGGGCTACCTACAACACCTTTTCATAATATACTAAGGTGCTGCACCTTTCGTTCCCGATGTGGGACTATACTTACTACTTCTCCTCTACGTACAGTTACATCCAGATCAATCTTCAAACAAAGATTCCGATTAACTCATTGGTCCAAATCAAGCAAATATTGGCTCAATCGAAAGCAAATTGCATTAGCTACCCAATTTGATCATCAATTTGATGATTGAACCATGATTGGTCTAAGAATTTGGAGGAGAAACATGGCTATTTCACCATGTTCATAAGTAAGTTCCAGAAGGTACAATCTCAGGTCTTAACAACTCGAAGGGATGAAATACCTCTCAAATGATGTACCAGAAGAGTTTAAGGGATCATTCCGCATAGGTTAGGAGGGAAATGAGGGTTTGCACAACTTTGGAGAGCTTTAGGAGCTTCATGGCTTCTGATCTCAGCCTTAGAACTCAGAATTTAGGGTTAATCAGATCGGAAGATAGATTAAGTCATCAGGAATTGATCTAAACTAATTCAGCGAACCAAAAGGGACTAATCTGAGTAATTTTTAGCTCCAAATCTCAACAGAAGCACAAGGAACAGTGTTGGGTTCCTTTTAGAACCCAAAATGTTCAAAAGATGGAAACTCAAATAGATCTCAATGGAATAATATTTCATCAATTCTAAATTATTCATAAATTATTCAAGATCTTAATAAACCTCATAAATCAAAGATTCAAGCCATTACACCTTGAATCAAACTAAGAGTTGACTTACTAAGGTTGAAATTTGACTTTCTAATTTAAAGCTTGCAGAATCAAATTATGGACCTAAATAAGTCTACTTCATCCTCAGTAAGCTATTCCACACCTCAAAACCAAGTTTTGGGAACTCTAAAGTGTTCTCAGGCATTGCCCCATGAGATCCAAAGTGGCTGTGTTCATCAGATGGGACTAGAGGGTTTTGGCCCTAACTAAAAGCTTACTTAGTTTCTAAGTGAGCTCCTCAAGCTTCAAAACTGATTCCCAGAACCTAAACCCTAATGTTATCATTTCTCCAACTCCGTCGGAGTTGGAGAAGATGAAGTTCAACAAAGAGAATTAAACACTTGCGCACAAATATAATGTGTGATTCTTGATCTTGAGATCACAAAGAAGTATTTGGAGCTTCTAAAGGGTTTCTGAAGGTTGAGGCTTAAGTTTGGTTCGTCGAAGCTTGCCGAAGCTCCAGTGAACACCGTTAAGATTCGATGAAGATGAATTCTCAATGCAGCTCATCAGAAATGATCTTGAATGATTCTTGAGGTCACAAACAACCTCAGGAACAACTCAATTAATGCCATTAACGAATAGACTTAAAGATTGATCATGAAACTAGTAAAAACTTCTATTGAGTCCACCTGAACTCAAAATGACCCTCTTACTCAATTGAGTGAGGGGAAAGACCTAGAGGAGCCTGGCGATGGTTTGTGTGTGACTAATTAGGTAAAAAAAACCTCTTCTAAGACACCATTGATAGCGAGCTCAGAAGAAAGGTACGAAATTGGGCGTTCCTTATATGTTGAGTAATAAAGTGAATTAGATATAGGATTAGGGCCCTAAAGTGGTATCAAGATGATGACGAGCCCTTAAAGCATGTGATCTATGCCAGAGAACCGCCACCATGGATAGCGAAGGTCTCTGGTGGAGGTGTAGTGGATTAGGCGATAAGGTGATATAATCATGTAATTAGTGAAGTAGAAATGATCACGAGAAAACATAGAGTGTGATCAGTGGATTAAAAAGACAAAAAGATACTCCAGATGAGCTCAAGGAGCTTGCCCAGAGCTGAGGAAGACGACAAAATTCAAATCATTTAGCTATGCTAACTAGCTAAGTTAAACTAACCCACACTAATCTAAAGTCCTAATTCTACTGTTACCTGGAAGAAGGAGATTAAAAGACTCCATCGAAGGATCATGACAGAGGACGAAATCAGAAGGTCGCGGAAGAGCTCTGGCGAAGACGAATGCCTTAAGTAGAGGGAAGAAGACGGTGTCGCAACCTCGTCGCTAGGTGTGGCAGAGGAAGGCAGAGATTGGGAGGTGGTTAGGTCTTCGAAGAAGTCTAGAGGAAAGGAGGTAGGAGTAGCTGGAGGTGTTAATGAATATCCTATTGAGTGACTCAATGGGGGAAGAGGGTAGGGAGTCTCTCCCCTAGATCATGGTCTAGGTGGGTATTTATAGGTGGCGGAGAATGGTATGGGGTCTGCATCTGGACGCAATCGCATCCAAGTACAGTGGTTTAGGGACCTTCATCTCCAATGATGGTGAAGTCACTGTGCCGAAGTTTATTGGGCTAGGGAGGATCGGAGCCGTCGGATGAGATGGCGGTGGTGAGTAGAAGGATGGCAGCAAAGATGGAGGTGTTCAGTCGTGAGATGGAAGGTGATTAAATGGTGTGAGCACCGGACCTCCTCAGTCGTCCAAGGCTGAGGAAGAAAAAGAAGAAGAAGACGAAGGTGGCTTGCACATAGGGAACACTACGCAATAAAAACTAAGAACCTAGTTGTTGGAAAAGGACTTAATTGACATAAGAACTAAGGACCTAAACGTAAATAGTTGATTTTTAGGCTTATTTTAATTTATTTCTTTTTCAACTTTTTATATCTATTTATAATTTAGATAAATATTATATTTACCCCTTGAATTTACATTTTTACCATTTTTAGCTATATTTGCTTAAGTAATTAATTTACTTAAGTTAATTAAATACTTAGGTCATAAAATTAATTTAGTTTAAATATTAAGTAGCTAAGTGGTTATTATTTGAGTCCAAATTATTAACTAAATTATTATCAATATTAATTGATATTCAATTTAGTGTTTTTAACTTATTTTGAAGGCCCTTATTTAATCCCTATAGTATAATTAACCCTGTATTTATTATATTGTTAGCTAATTAACTAGGGAAACTAGTTAATTAGAGGTAATTAGGAGCCATGATGAGTGTCTCATCAGTCGCCGATCCTTTAGGGTTTTGGATGGGTGCTTTGCAGGTAGCATGTGTATGTCCAAGGCCCCCGCATGCCAAACACTTCATGCTATTCCTGCCTATCGCAGTGATGTGACCACACTCATGCCAGCGATAACACATGACGTCATGACTTAAGCTGCTAGGCTTGCGATCAGCCCTCCTCGCATCCCCTTCCCAACATTGCTAGTGTTGCCAAGGCCTCGCCTAGCTGTAGGGGGTCCTCCATGAACCACCTCTTTCACTTTGCCTCCAAGGTTAGCCGCTCATCGCCTATCACCTCCTCTCGTTGCCCATCGTCTTTTTTCTAATCAAAATTCAGTGGTCAACTCAAATGCAAATGATAAATTATGAGTGTTTTGTTATCATCAAAATCAATGATTGTGGTGCATTTGCACCAACATTTGGCACCCTTTATTTACAATTAATATAGGCATTGGCCATGGAAAGAAAGGGACATCCTAAAATAATCAATGGTCTAGTGGGCTTGTTAGATGGGTCAGTATCCAATATTAGGAAATCAACGGAAAAGAAGCCCTCCATTTTTACCAGGACATCTTCTAAAAGCCTGTGTGGTGTCCTTTGTGATCTATCAGCTACTTGGAGGACAATAGGAATAGGCTTCAATTTGCCTCTTCGTATTAGCTCATAGATCGAGCTTGGGAATATATTGACCCCTGCACCCAAATCGAGGAGAGCCTCATCGATGTGTTGGTCTCCGATGACCACAAAAATATATGGGGCTTATGGGTCCTTCAGTTTGGGGGGTATACCATGTTGTAGGATCGAGCTGGCTAGGTCAAACGAGATGACCTTAGCTTGGGCCTGTTTTCGTGATTTTCTCTTTTGCGTGCATAGGTCAAACAATTTAGCATAGGATGGAATTTGCTTGATATCATCCAATAGAGGTAGGTTGATGTAAACCTACTTGAATGTCTCCATTATCTCTTTCATCCTTTCTTTGGCTTTAGATGAGCTCGCAGAAGATGCCCCAGGGGCAGATAAGCACTCTAGAAAGGGCACCGTCAGCCTTTGGGTAGTGGGGTTGTCATGGCAGGAAAGGGGTGGAACACTGACAACATCCTATGGGTAAGTGATTTCAAGCGAGGAGGAGCTGAGTGACTCTTCCTCGATGGATGTGGAAGTCAATGTCAGGTTGGTAGGTGGGGTAACCATAGGAATGACTTCAAGGTTTGAAATTTCTTCGTTGCTCCTTAGAATGGTCACAACCTTAGCATGAGGGCCCTTTACCCTAAGGATTCTCCTCAGATGAGCTAGGCAATTTCCTAAGATCATGTTGCTTAATAGCCTTAACAAGGTGGCCAATTTGGAACTGCATTTCTTAAATTGCCTTATTTTGAGATTGAATGAATATATTCTGGTTTTCTTGTTTGGCCTTCATCATTGCTTTAATGTCATCCAACTCAGAATTGTTGAGTTGTTGACGAGGTTGGAATTGTTGTGCATGGAATGGTTGGGTGGGTTGGGCTCTTATATTGGGATGGTTCCTCCAACACCTTACTTCCACGAGAAGTTGGGATGGTTCCTCCATCTAAGATTGTAAGTGTTGGCAAATGGGTTGTTCCTGGGAGGTGGACAGAACCCTTGGGCAGCATTCAGGTATGCTTGTACTAACTTAGGGAATTGATTTTCCAAGTAGCATTCAACAATGGTGTGAAGAATGCTTTGGTAAATGGAGCATTCGGAGATAACCTAGACTTGGGAAGCTGGTTGTCGGAGTGTGCCAGGGTTTGACATGAGCCACTCAAAAATCTACTTCAACAATTAGATTTGGTAGGCTAGATTCTGAGTTGCCCCAGCTTCACTAGGCTCCGCTTTCTTATATAGAATGGAAGGTTTTCTATCCTAATAAGCTGAGGTTAGGTGGATAGAATTATTACTAAGTATTTCAAAAAGTGTCCAACCTTCGTCTTCCATTTTCGTGAGAAAGGTTCTAGCACAAGCAACATCAATTATTTGCCTATGCCTACCTGAAAGTCCAATATAGAACCTTTCCACTAATTGCCATTTAGGCACTTGATAATGGATGCATAACTGTATTAGGCCATTGAAGCACTCCTAAGTCTCATGGAATTGTTCCCCATCTAATTAAGTAAAACCCATAATTTCCTCCTATAGTGGTTGGTTTTGCTCATCGGGAAATACTTCTTCAGAAATTCACCCTTAAGGGCATTCCAATCATTCACCCTAGCACCTAGGGTGTGGTACCAGTGTTTTTCCTTGCCCTCAAGGGTGAAGGGAAGGAGGATTCTCATCAGAGCTTCATCAGTAAAGTTTTAAAGTTTCACCATGGAACAAACCTCCCTAGTAGTACCATAGAAGGAGGGCAATAAGGATATGATACTACTCCTGATCTCATATGGATTATCCCTTACTGGTCTTCTAAGTGTGTAAGCAGGTTCATTGGTGGGGATGAAATAGTCCCTCAAAGTTCTTTATTGATTTGCTCCCTGATAGGCCTTCTTTTCTTTCCTTACTCTTTGGTGGGCTCTCCTAAGGATTCTCTTAGGCTCAATATCAAACACTAAACTACCCTTAAGAGAGCGTCTAACAAACATACACAAATCAACCTAAGAAAACACAAAGCAATAGGACTCTCCTTTTGTTTAAAGGTTGATTAGGCCTTTTGAGCTATCATCTAATCGTACCCTTCAGAGTTGTAACATAGGGTCAAGTTCATGCCTGTCTGTTCCCACTAGAGTGGTATAAGATGGCGAATGTGACATAAGATCCCTGACAAGCTCTTTAGAGAAGAAAGGAGGTCAATTATGTTATCTATCGGTAGGCAATCAAGTTACGTAATCAATTACATGTCCTAGGCTGACCTTCATTGGTAAGTAGGAGACCTATTTGCAAAAGAAACTCAGACGTAGTTTGATACAAACCTAGGTCTAAGCTCCTTTATGGTGTAATGATATTTAGATATCTGTTTACATTAATTATTCCCAACTAATGCTAGTTTAAGGGTGAATCAGGTTAGAAAGCATTTAGTTAGGTCAAATTAGTCATATAGGTGTATTTTGTAAATATTGCATTATGTTGAATTTTTCTACAAATTTTTCCTAATTTAGATTTGGTACGTTGATGTGTTTATCGTAATATGTGCAGATACCAGGTTTGAAGCAATTTTGAACCTTGTAGAAGGAATTTCAAGGATTGAGCTCAATTACATGAAAAGGAAGAAACTATTTTTATGGACCGTAACCTATTTAGCATTTAGAATAGCCTAACTGGAAACTTAATTTTTCCTAACCTAGGACTCACCCACCTAACCTAATTATCAACCTAATTTAGCTAACCTTGAACCTAATTATAAACCTATAGTGGTCTGCTAGATAGGCCAATTCACATCCGGAAAACCAAGCTTCACCTTATCTTATCACTTCCGTAACACCCAAGCAGAAGACCCCAAAACCTTATCCTCTCATTGCCGCCCACCTAAGGTCTACCTAAACCCTCTTAGCTGTCCCCTCCGGTCCCCCTTCCCACCCTTAGATCACCATCCTAAGGAACATGCATGTTATATGTCTCATGTCATGGTGAATTGAAATTCGTACCATCATGTAGGGGATGGGACGTAATGTACTTCCTACTATGTATTATGAACATATGTTGTGATGTCCTCTGAATTAGAATTTAATTAGATTATTTACATAGTTACTTCCAATGATGGAAATTATATCCGCTGCATGTGCACTCACGTTTTTCGTTCGTCAATGTAGGTATAATTTCATACTTTTATCGATTTTCAGAAGTAGTCGTAGAAATGTTTGTAATGATTGGTTTCATGTAGGTTATAGGCTTCATGGTCCAGTCATCCCAACATACTTCAGGCAGCAGCTGCTATTTACTTCTCGATGCTAGACAACAAAATCAAGTTTGAATCATTGCATGTGTACAACAACGGGCATCAATGGGCCGAGAGAACATGCTTTTGTACCATTAAACCCATTGGAATGGTCCATCGAAGAATTTGGACAACGCTTGTAACGTTAGGGAGGAAAATGCAAAACTGACAAAGATTCCACATTTGCCTCGAAGCCAAAAACAATAAGTTCCACCTTATATTCGTATTTCTCATAATGGATTTGTTTTCTTTTTCCATCAACCGTATCAGATGATTTGTGTAATGTAAACTTCGATCACCAACTCTGATTAGTGTAAAATCGAAAGCTATACGTATAACTGCATTTGGTGGATATTTCTCAATCGTCAGTGATTATGATGTTCATCAATTGCATTGAAGATATGTAATGCGGTCATATATGAAAAAAGGTACGGATGATGAACAACGGAGTTAGTTACAATGTTACTGGTGATGAATCCATAGCCTCGTTAAAAATTTTTCATCGATTATACATAGAAAAGCACGGGCGATTTATACAACTTCAATTGTGGGATGTATATCAATGCATGCCAATGCTCCACCAGGCATATTGTTGGTGCTCTTCAGCTCCTCTACCTGCATCAAAAGGGACAATAATTGGTGACATTCAAGTGTAGCACATGTCATATGTTCCCACAGACTGCATATCATTATTAGATTGCATATAGAAAACTTAATCATCATGGTAAAACCCATGACACTTGCAATGACCAATAAGACAATCACGACGTTCCGAAACATTTAGTAATAAAATAATTAACTTCTTTCGTACATGCAAAGCCACATACATGTTATGTTGTATTCATACATGTCAAACTTCGATTGATGCTTCTTCACCGTGATGTATAATTTCCTTTACATCATCTCCCTGCTGGGAGTAAACCTTTCATATTCGCTTCTTCTCGCAACTGCCTTCGGATGTACCTTCCCCTACCTTCATCCGAAGAGGTTTCCGAAGTATAGAATCGGTCTAAATTCATGTTAAGACGTGGGAATTTCATATTTCGGGCATCTAGATGTAAGCTTGAAAGTCACCCCCATCATGTTCCTAAAATTTGTTCCTACGAATCTTGGCGTTCCTAAGTTTGAAGTTAATGGGTCAAAGATAAGTAGGAAGGGTCCGGAAATTACGGAGCAAACACGTCGATTCAATTAAAACAAAATGAAGGAAAATGTTTGATGGAAGACATTGCCATCCTAGGGGTGTAAAAATAAAAAAATAACCAAAATGCTAAACATCCTCTACTACTTATTAAGAAATAGAATTGGACCAATATCATCAATTATTTATATTTCAAAATAGAATATCATCGATAATAGAAAAGGATGTGGGTTGAAAAATATAAAAGTTGATGTAAAAGTTGACATGTAGTTGTAAATATAGTTAGGATTTAGTAAATCCTAAATCTTAAATCCTAAAATGAAAAAGTACATTTGAAGTGAAAAATCACTTCTTATATGTGAAATCACTTTCCATAAATTTAAACCCTAAATCATAAACTTATAGGTGAAAATCACTTTGCATGAGTGCAAAATCACTTTGAACAGGTAAACTAACTTTCGAATAATTATTCATCGATGTAAAATGAAATTGTACAAGGGCAAAGACACTTTAAAATAATTTATCACTTATATATTTTAAATTAAAATAATGTAATTTTTTTAAATGTGATGAAAATTATCATATAATAAATTTTATGTTATTTTATTTCTTTATATCAAATATTAAATATCAAGTAGACTAATATTCTTAATATTGTATAAACTATGAAAACAAGACCCACATCAATTTTTACATTTTCGTAATTTTTGACAATAAAAAAACAACCCATGTGTCACCTTTCTCGAGATACAGAAATCATCGGTGCTACGATATCTCATCGCAAACTCCAAAAACTACACATGCCGCATTCCACCACTCACATTGGGGAACTGATTGGTAGTACTGATATAAATGAAAATTCCTCGCATTTACTTCTCACAGCTGTCAATCATATGACGTTAAACGAGCCTTAGATTCTTATTGGATCTTCATACTCCCCTAATTACAACTTATCTCCTCCTACACAACATCCAAACGTAGCTAAGGCCCCACCCCACGTTCCTCGATGCGTGTCGCACACTCGCCCCGTTTTCCCCTCCACTCGTCTGCTCTTCGCGCCACCCCCGCCTCGCCTACCTCATCTCCGGCTCGCACCCTGCCCTCGAGTACGCCCTCAGGGCACTCTACCACCCTAACAATGTCGACGTCACCCACCTCAACCTTACTACCCTCCCCCTCACCGCTCGCACTCAAACCCCCAGCCAATCTCTCTCTCTCTCTCTCTTGCGCGCGTGACCTAACGCCAATCTCCTCATTCCTCGCTCTTCCCCTCCTTGGAACGGCCCTCCTCGAGGTCGGATCCTCCCCTTCCTTTGCCTCCTCCCCCCTGTGGCTTGTACCTTTCCTTGTTTATCTACAGATTCAATGGATTATTAGCTTGTTGAAAGCAGATCGATATGCTTAGTTGTACTAAAATGTATTGTAGGTCTTAGATATTTTTATGACATACTGTTTGGATCTTGTGCTTTCCAGAAATTGTGATTATCCTGACATCTGGTTTCCAGTCAAAGAACTTCATTTGAGTTATTCTCCTGCAAACTGATTTATAATATTTGACATTGGCTCATTCTCCTCTCCTCCTCCTTTTGCTTCCTGTGAACATTCGAATAAAAAAAAATGTGGAAAGTATTAGAATATAAAATGGAACAATAGCCTGCGGCTTGGGGGAGTCTTGGGTGGTGTTGGTGTGCCGATGGTGTTCCTTTTTTATTGTTGATGAGTTAAAATGGAATTTCTAACTGTAGTGTGCTCTTGGTGGTCGTTTAGTTCTTGGGTGGGATTTGCATTGGTCCCAGCTGTGGGTTTCTGATCTGCTCAATTTTCTTTCGTGTTTTGTTCTTTTTTTTCATTTGTTTTTCTATGATGTGTATTTTCTGGATTACCATCTTTGTAATTTTCTTCTTTCCCCACCTACCGTGTGAAGCTTGTTTTGATATGAGCGGTGGGTTTGGAAGTATTGCTGCCGTAATACGGTAAATGCTTTGCTTTTCCTGAGTTGGTTTGGAAGGAATACATTTCATGTTTCTTTCTAATGGGGTTTTCCGTGATCAACTTTTGGATTCCTCTGTTATCATGGACGTTGTGTGACTCCGGCATCTTTTTTCTTGTTGGCTTCTAGCTTTTTGTTTGTTCAGTTTTCCTCATAGACACTTGGTTTTAACACGTGCCATTGTGTCTATCTGGCGTCGTTGTGAAGACCTAATAAATTTGGTGTTTTGTTGGAGCCTAAGAAGGCTCTCATATATCAGTTGTTTTAACAAACGGTCACCGTTCATTTCTTTAGCGTGGATTAGCCTCTCGGGAGAGGGACATTGTTCGGAATCAGTCTCCCACACAATACATCAGATTTACAAGGTTGTGCATGAGCACGAATATGTAGGTACCTTTTGACGTTGTATGCATGTATCATAAGTAGGCACGTTGGAACATACACAAACTTTATGCATTATATATGTATATATATAGAGGAGAGATCTAGAGATTACGGTACTTACAAATACAAAAATAAGTGCCATATCTGGCCATTGCTTTCAAATCTAACAATCAAGTGAAAAACCACTTATTTTAATGATGATGATTTTGATTTGTTACGTTGACATGAGAGACTTTCAAGAATACGGAAATCAAATATACCTCACCTAGAAATTACTACGAAAAATTATAATAAAATCTCTCAAAATTAATCATATTATAAATAGGGTGTCAACATTAAATAATAAATACAATAGAAATAAAAAAATTGTTACACAAAAAAATATCCACAAGAAATGTAAAAGTATGTCGCTCTTGTCCTATAAATAACATGAAACACATTTAGAAATGTTTAAAATATTGTAAGAGATAAGCTTGTGTTGTAAAGTACTATGAATTATATTGTAATTTTTGAATGTATGTGTTGTAATTAAATAGTAATTTTTTTATAAAATAAAAGAATGTATCTCATCTAAAAAAATATTTAATGATATTGTAATATTTTATTACAATTATGTAATACAATAAAATTGACTGCTTTATGGATGTTACGAATAAAATCAATAAATTTGTAATACAAAAGTATGTATGAAATTAATCTAATGCATTATTGTAATATGCTATCAAAGGTTGGTGGTAAAGTCAAAAATATTTTATTTTTTAATGTACTAATAATATACTTCCAGGAAAGTAGTCAACACTTAATTAAAAATATGTAAATGAACTTATAAACATTTATAACACGTATTAAGAATATCCTTATGTAATTGCATTACAATATAATAGGTGAATGAAAGTTAATTGAATTTAAAAATTTATTGGATATTATATTTGTTATATTACAATATCATGATACAAAAATAACAAGCAATAAATAAAAAGTAGACACGATGGATGCCTAACAATTTCAATCGAGATAATTGTAAACCTATTGCATTATAATACAACAAACCAATAGAACAGAAAAATACATTCTTATTGTATTACAAATGTGTAATAAAACAAACCACGTAAAAGTAGTAATAAGGGCATGTCGAATACTTGACGGTTAGCGTGTAAGTTAAGTATTTGATTTCAAATGTGATAGGATACGCGTCTTTTCACGTTTCTTCTAGTTCAGGCAATCACACCCTAGATAAAGAAGAAAAACTCAAGAAGACACTGTGATCACATCCTTCACAAGATCAACATATGTAAACTGCATCTCCATCGTATGAACTTGTTCTTTATCTATGTATTGTAGTTTTTCAATGAACTTGTTTCATATTAGAATGATGTATACATGAGTATAGATTAAAAATCTTGAAAGGAATGTCTAGGGTTTCAAAAGATTGCCAAATAAATAATATAAATAAACTTTGTTGATCATAATTCTTAAAAGAAGGTCCTGAAGGATTACAATGGAACATTCCACAGTTTCAAGCAAAAGGGGAGGATCAATGGGGTCAAGCGAAAGTGGTCGAAAGAGGGAAAAAGGCCCAACTAAGGAGACGAATGCATCTGAGAGTCGACTTGACATTGGAAGCAAATCTGAGGCACCGAAAAAGACTTTAAAGGATGTAGGTGATTTGCAAACTTCGAAAAGAAGAGTTTGTAAGTAAATAATATTAGCATTATCCATCTGAACTACCCCATTCTATATTGTGGTTACATACATAATCTGATTGATTTTTATTACTGTACTCTCATATTTCAATATATAATGTGAATGATGGTTATTAAAGTAAAAGCTTTTCTATAAATATAGATGATGAAAAGGTCACCCACCACTGCTATATACAACATTTCAAAGAGTTTGTAGATAAACATCTATTGTCAGAGAAGCAAATCGAATTACTGGAAAAATCGAATTCCATCGGCTTATGGGAGTTGGAAAGATAAATAGTGACACGAGGATATTGAAATGGATGATAGAAAGGTATGCCGGAGATAGGAAGTTTCTGTACGGTGACAGAATAGTGGAATTTTTAAATGAGGATATTGGCTTAATACTTGGCATACCAAGCAATGGATATGAAATAAAGGTAAATGAGAAGAGCCTACCATGGCGAAGCTTCTGCTAGGAGTCAATATTTAGAAAGAAAAGACATTTTGACAGGCGAAGTATTGAGCCATTATTGCATATGTACTATCACTATGAGGATGATAGGTCAGTCTACATCTTTGTTACAGGCTTGATATGTCTGATGTTCACTACTTTCCTCTTTCCTGATTCAGGGTACTTGTTTCCCTAAATATTAATGAATTACATCGATTCACTTGAGGATACAAAGTATTTCAATTAGTCGTTCGATGTTTGCAATTTTCTGCTATTGAAGATGAGAGAGATGGCAAAAAAAATTGCTTCAAGAGATGAACAGACGAGTATTGGATCACTTGGGTACATCAATGGATGCATGGTGTGTTTGTAAGTATTATAATATATATATAACTAATTTAAAAACATGCTTGCATAAAATATCTTATTCAATTTGTGTGAAATTAAATGAAATAACATAGGTTTGGATGTTGGAATACTGCTTCAAGCATTCCTACATAAATGGGGATCTACGACCTAGACTTAGAAAATGGACTGAATCAAAGGTGGTCAAGTTGAGGGACATGGATCACATTGGGGAGAATGTGGTAAGTTAATCATCCCGAAACTTGAATTCTCGTTTCAACTATATATTTGTAATTAGTATTAATGCAAGTGTATTAAAAACATCACATAATGATAGATTTAGTCACTGAGAGGAATGAGATGTTCAGGGTTGGGGCGAAGGACTACATTTTTTCACTCGAGACATTCGAGGCAAAAGGTTTTATGACCAGAAGACCTCTTCATATCATTGAACCTATAGTGGATTTGGTACCACTTAGGATCTAAGGGCCAACCGAACAATCTAATGCCAGAGATGAGAGTGGGCCATGCAAGAGAGAAACTTGCATTAGTGAAATTAGGGCTGTTACGAACGCGTGCCCCAGACGTCTTTTAAGACGTCTGGGAGGTGGCCCAGACGTCGGACCAGACGTCTGGGATCACATCCAGACGTCTGACCAGACGTCTGGGATCGTTTCCAGACGTCTGTAAAACTGTTATTTTTCGCACGAGATATTCGTCTGCGCGCCTGTGCGCGCAGACCCGCGATTCCTCTCTCTCTCTCTTTTTCCCTCTCTCTCTGCGGCTGCAGACCTGCCGCGCACTCTCTCCCTCCTCCTCGCGCGGCCTTAAAAGGCCACGCCTCCTCTCCTGTCGTCTCCACCGTCCCCTTCCTCTTCTCCTTCCTGTGCGCGAGAGCGAGCGAGTGCGAGGACGGCAGCGGCGGCAGCAGTCAGCGCGGAGGAGGTGCGGCGTGCGAAGGCGGGGCTCTGCCGTGAGGGCGAGCTCGCCGGAGCGGCTTGGCCGGCCGGCGGAGGGCGCAGGAGGCATGGAACGACGCGGAGAGGGACCTGCTGCGGTCTAAGCAGCAGACGCGCGAGGTGCGACGCGGGCGACGTCGCGAGCGGAGGCCGAGTGGTGCCCTGTTCTGGAAAAATTTCCAGAATCAGACGTCTGGGTTGATAGCCAGACGGCGAGGGAGACGTCTGGAAGATCTTATAGACGTCTGAAAGGTGAGTATTCCGCTTTCTTCTTCCTTCCTGTCGACTGACCGTACTGAGGGAGGGAGTTGGCTGTGCGCAGGCTCGGTGATTCGCCATCCAACACGAATCAGACGTCTGGCTGTTGTACCAGACGGCGGAAGCGACCTCCAGACGTCCGGGATGACCATAGGACGTCTGGGAGCTAGGCCAGACGTCCCCACAGACTTCTGGACGTCTGGGAAACCACGCTGAGCAGGTAATTCTCTGATCCACTTTTTAAGACGTCTGGAAGAAGTTCCAGACGTCTGATTTTGCACAGTATCGTCTTTTTCGACCCGTTTAGGGCCCGTTCGGGCTCCGTTTTCCGCGATTCGAGTTGCGTTCTTTTCAGAATTAATTCCTCTACCCGTCTACAGTAGCCATACACTGTTTTGAGACTTTCCTTGTGTTTGATCCTTGTGATAGGACCTCGTTCAGTTGCAGTCTTGGGAGTCGCGGAGGCACGCGGGATTCCCGATCACGCCCCCATTACTCCCGTTGTACCTGGTAGAGTGGCTTTAAGTTATTAATAAAATCTGTTAAATTATGAAACCATAAATAGAACCTAGGACATTGCATGAATCCTAGGAATGAGAAATAGATGGAATGATAGCTCCTAGGTGTTGCATGAATCCTAGGACTGGAAAACTAGATTGTATGATAGATCCTAGGATATGGCATGAATCCTAGGATGGGAAAACTAGTGGAATGTATAATACTGCAGTCTTGAAAAATGGAAAGAGATATAAAGCTGCCTGTAATTTGAATTAACAGCTGCCTGTTGTGAATAGATAACGTGGTTGAGAACATAGATTGTAAGAATGTGAAACTGGAAAGTGAAAACTGGATGTTTGAGTAAAAAGGATGGAACCTTACGAGGAAGTAGGAGTAGAACTCCTGGAAAGTGAATGGAATAGTTTTGGGGAAGTGAGCTGGCCCTTGAGTACGGAGTACCAAGGAGAGCGACTGTCCCCCTGTTTAGTGCAGAGCGGAGCCAGCCGCCCCAGGGACCCAGGGTTAGGACTGGCCACTCTGTACCGACTTGCTGGCCCTCGCGTACGTAGTACTGAGGAGAGCTACTAGTGTAGGGAGGTACTAGCTACCGCATGGGCCCTGGGGTTCTGCTAGCCTCCCACACCGACTTGTTAGGCCCGCTGGGGCAAACTAAGGTAGTCAGGCGAGGGTGCGCGGACTGTGGAGGGGCAAGGCCCCGGTTTGGTTACTGTGGAGGGGTTGGACCCCTGTTACTGAGAGGGCTCTGCCCTGAACCGGTTCCGTGCTGTGCTTTGGGCGCACCCATTAACGGAAACGACTGACCGCGTGCCAGTACGGGTTAGCTACCTGTGCGTTTATCACGCGTGCCGTAGTCACCGTTACGTTTGTCAGTGACCTTGGGGTAGTTGACTAAGGGTAGGATCACCACGGGAGACTCTCCCGGCCAGGAGAGCACCACGTGCTACTTCTACTTTTCGGAAAAGACTGCAATCAAGATCGTTCCCACGAGGAACATTCGAGATCAAGTAAAAGATTTGAGAAATAAATGAAATAGTGAGACAATTGAAAGATGTAAATAAAGAAAGTAATAGAACATAACAGCTACTGTACACTCTACTGTTGTCTTTAGTTTTAGTTGCCACTCTACTCAGCGTTTTGCTGACGTGTTACACTCGTTACCTTTTTCAGGACCAGGTGTTGAGCAGTCAGGGTCAGCGGCTGCAGAGGACGCTAGGCCGAGTAGGGTCCAGTAAAGTTACTACTGTCTTTTGTACCTCTTTGTTTCCGTTATAGTGAGTAGTTCTTGTTTCCGCTGTACTTTTCTTTACCTGCAGTTCATGTTATATGATAAATGTTGTTCTACTGTTGTGATGGTATATACTGTAGTAGTTTCTTTCCTTACTGCTGTACTTTCTTACTGTTAGTTATATTCATGCTGAATGGGGTTTATTTTACTACTCTTTTGGTTACTTCCTCGTTGGACGACTAGGTCTTGGGATTAGTCGAGTCGGTCTGGTTCTCGTGTCTCGTAGGGACTCGGGAACCGGGTCGTTACAAGATGGAATCAGAGCAAGGTCGTCCCGAGAAGTGAATCAACTGACTGGAAAATAACCAATTCGCATGTTTATAGCTAGAGTAGCCACCATAACATATCTCCTGACTTGAGCTCTTAGAAGTTTCGTTAGGTACCGTCTGTTTTGACGTTTCCGTTTGGTTTCGCGTCTCCTTGTAGGAGATGCCTCGTCGCGGGACTGGCGAGACTGGCCGCGGGCGCGACCGAGGGCGAGGTCGGCGAGGTGGACGTGCTGTTGTTGACGTCTCGGTGGACCGGCCACCACTCCCGGGCATCCAGGCCCAGGACCTCGCCAGACTGATACGAGATATTGTACGAGAGGAGCTCCACCCACCGCCCCGAGCGCCTCCTCCTGGGGCTGCAGAGGGGGAGTCCTCTGTGGGACCACGCGACGGACACGGCGCTGGACACGAGGGAGGGGATGGGCCGTTGCCGCCCCCACCTTCCTCCGACACTTCTGTACACGAGGCACCTTCGCCTGGAGGTGCACTAGCACCTCCCCTACAGCGCCACTTCGAACTTTTTGGACAGTTCCGGAAGCTGAAGGCCCCCTCCTTCAAGGGGGATGAGGACCCAACCGAGGCAGAGGACTGGCTTGAGCAGCTGGAGAAGATCTTCGACACCCTTCGCCCCCCGGTGGAGTGCCGCGTGGCCTTTGCCACGTACTAGCTGGAGAGTGCGACACACTGGTGGTGGAGGGCGATCCGGGGACAGGAGAGGGACGAGCCGACGTGGGACCAGTTCGTCACCCTCTTCTGCGAGCAGTACTTTCCCCAGACGTGGCAGGACCAGAGGAGGAGGGAGTTCCACACTCTCCGCCAAGGGACAATGACTGTGAGCGCGTACCGCACGCGTTTCTTGGAGCTGTCCCGCTTTGCAGCAACAGCGGTAGCCATTGAGGAGGAGCGCCTTTGGAGGTTCACCGAGGGGCTCCGGCCTGCGATCCGGGGGTATGGCAAACCCCTGAAGCTGCCTACGTTTTCGAGGGTGGTAGAGGTAGCTATGACTTACGAGGAGACCAACCCGTCCGCGCGAGAGACTGACGACGGGCGGAAGAGGCCCTTTCAGCCAGACTTCTCACAGGGCCGGCGAGAACGGAGACACGTGGCGTCCGCAGGAGAGCCGTCACGTTGTGTAGGGCCATCAGTGGCCTTTGGGGGCCCTTGACAGGGGCCAATCGCCAGCACCGGACCCCCGCCTAGTCGACAGCAGGGACTCACTGAGGGCGGGAGTCGGGTTCCCCTCTGCTACCAGTGTGGCTAGCCGGGCCACGTCAGGAGGGACTGCCCATCTAGGGCAGGAGGTCAGCAGATACTTCCCATGCAGAGCACTGGAGGGCGTGCAGGAGGTCGCGGTTCCCAGGCGCGAGGAGGAGGACAGCAGTCGCGAGGAGGGTACCGGCCAGCACCTACCCGTCCGACGCAGAGTGTGGCTGCTTCGTCCGCACCTAGAGCTGAGGGGCGTATCAACGCCCTAACACACAGGGACGCCAGAGCTTCGGGATCCGTGGTAGCAGGTATGGTTGCAGTTTCTGGCAGACTCGTTTACACGCTTTTCGATTCCGACGCTACGCACTCGTTTGTCGCAGCCAGTTTCGCAGTTAGTTTGGACCAGGATTATACATTGTTAGAAAATCCGTTCGTAATCAGAGGTCCGAGTGGTCAGCTGTTTGTAGTTGAGGAGGTGTACACGGATTGCGAGGTCAGCGTTGGAGGACATAGCCTGCCAGCTGACCTGATTATGATCTAGATGGAGGACTTTGGTATGATTCTGGGGATGGATTGGCTGTCCGCTTACCACGCCTTGGTAGACTGTTTTGAGAGGAAGATTGTCTTCTCCATTCCGGAGTTGCCTTCTTTCGAGTTTCACGGACAGCCAATGGACGGAGGTTTCAGGTGCATTTCGGCACTGCGGGTGGCGAGACTTTTGAGCCAGGGGTGTGAGGGCTTCCTAGCCTGTGTGGTGGCAGAGCCCAGCCCTGTGGCAGACTTCCAGAGCATCTCGGTGGTTAGAGAGTACCCTGACATGTTTCCAGACGAGTTACCAGGCCTACCGCCCGAGCGCGAGATCGAGTTTGAGATCTCACTAGTACCAGGGACTAGCCCCATCTCCACCGCGCCATACAGAATGGCACCGCTTGAGCTGCGAGAGCTCAAGTCCCAGTTGCAGGACCTTTTGGAGAAAGGTTTCGTGAGGCCCAGTGCGTCTCCCTGGGGAGCCCTAGTACTGTTTGTGAAGAAGGATGGGACCCTACGCCTTTGTGTGGACTACCGACAGCTGAATAGGGTCACCATCAAGAACAGATATCCGCTGCCGAGGATCGACGATTTATTTGACCAGTTGCGAGGTGCCACGGTGTTTTCCAAGATATACTTGAGGTCTGGATACCACCAGTTGAGGATCAGGGAGACCGACGTCTCCAAGACAGCTTTCCGCACCCGGTACGGACACTACGAGTTTTTGGTCATGCCGTTTGGGCTGACCAATGCCCTCGCTGCTTTCATGGACCTGATGAACCGGGTGTTTAGATCGTACTTGGACCAGTTGACCGGGAACCGGGTCGTTACAAGGGCCCTGAAAGATGGGATGGAAGAATACAAAGAAAAATTGGATTCTCTAAAAAGAGAGCTTGATGAAACCATGATGGAGAATGAGAGGTTGAGGAATGAAGTATCTAAGAGAAAGATTACAACTGATGTTGTTGTACAAGCAAGTGAGACTTCAATTGATGAAGTTTCAAAAAATCAAGATCAAAGTTCAAACATTCCCTCATTTGATTTGGGGCTAACACAACATGAAAACAAATAAACAATTGGGAATTTAAACACAGTTTGTGATTCAATGAGATTGGGAGAGAATGATGGAGGTGAGAGTAATAAGGGAGACAATGCATAGGGAAACAATGCTTCCTTTGTGACAGAGGACACAAGAGGTAGAGGGGAAGAAAATAAAGGGAAAGATAATAGGTTTTTGACTAAGAAGAAGGGAAGGACCCCGAGTTCCATGGTAGGAAGAATAAAATAAAGAATTGAGAAGAGAAAGACAAGGGGGGATGTGAAGATAGAGGGTCTTGTGAGAAATTGGACAAGGAAGAATCAACTGATCATGAAGAAAGAGAGATGGGCCTGAGCAAACAAAACCTGATTCAGGTGAGAAAAAAATGAGGTGAACTGATCTACCTGTCAATGAGGACGTTGACAATGATGCGGTATGTGGTTCATAACAAACTACTTTTAATAGCAATTACAATGAAAATATAACCACTGTAATACTAATTACGACTATTTGCACATGTGCAATACCTATGTGAACCACATGATGATTACAAGGGTCATGATCAGGTGACTAATCAACTTTTTGCAATAATCGTCAAACAATCACAATAAAGCACTATTAACGGGTTTTTGTCTCAGCAACGGCGTCAAAAATATGATCGTTGGTTCACGAGTTGCATTAAAAATGTTTAATTAAATGTCATTGTTGTAGTATATATCACAAAATGGAAACCGATGTTGCGTCAATTTTATTTATTTACAATTTTTACTGGTTTGTTTCTAGGTCATTCACTGGGAGGCAGTTATTGATATACATTATTCTGTAAGTCTAAAAATATTCTTTAAATCCAAAAATGTTGATTTTATTTACAAAATGAATGAATGCATTAAATAAATGAATGAATGGGTTAATTATTTACAAAAGAATCAGTTAATACACATTACAATGCCTGAAAACATATGTACATAGACAAGCTGTAAAGATTTGTTTTTTCCTGAGCCTTTTAAGACGTCTGGACTGTGGGTCAAACGTCTGAACAACTTTCCAGACGTCTGGAAATTGAATTTTTTTGTGCAAGCCTTCGCTTCTGTGCTCGGGCGATGCGTAGACAGTACCCTCTTTTCTCCCCTTCTTCTCTCTTCCCTCCTCCACCGAACCCTAACGCACTCTTTATAAACCCCACTCCTCCTCTCTCGTTCTCCCCACACCACAGCCACCGTCTTCTCTTCCTCTCCACCCCAGTGAAAGGAGCTAGCGCGAGAGAGAGAGCGCAAGAGAGGCGACGAGGAGGAGCGGCGTGAGGAGAGGAGGAGGAGCTTGAGCTCGCGAGCTTGTGTGGGAGCTCACCAAAGGACGCACGGCCAGAGTGGCACGTGTAGGAGGTTTTGCTGTTGCGTGCAGGGATTGCTTCGGGAAGGTGCGGGACATGTCCTCCCACACGTTTTAGACATCTGGACAACTTACCAGAGGGCTGGAGGCACTCCCAGATGTCCGGAGAGGAGGTCGGACATCTAGAGCTGGGTCCAGACCGTCTAGAGGAGGTCCTAGACGTCTGAGGTCGACGCAGAGCCTGAGGTGCATTCCAGGACACTTTTAAGACGTCTGGACATTGCGCTAGAGTCTGATTTTAGTCAGTAACACTGTTTTTGACCTGTTTAGGATCCATTTGAGGTTCATTTTACGCAAACAAGATATCAGTGTTTTCCTTATGAGTTCCTCTACCTGTTAGAAGACTTTCCATACTGTTCTGAATGCTCCATTGTGATTGTTCCTTGCTATAAGACTTCATTCCATTGCGGGTTCGGGGCTAGCTGAGGCATGTGAGCCTACCGTTCAAGTCCCCAATACTCCTGGGTTGTCTGGTAGAGTGGCTTCCCCTAATTTAATTATAAACCTGAACGCATGTGTGGAGTGAATGATTAGAACCTAGGATGTGGCATGAATCCTAAAACGAGAAACACTTGAAATGTCTGTATGCATGATTGAATTGCAGTCTTGAATGAGTAGATAGAAAACAACTGCCTGTTAATGAATAAGAGCTACCTGTGAAATGTAAATTATCTGTGCTAGTTAGACAGTTGCATGTGACCTTACCTGTTGTATATGTTAAATGCTAGAATACGAGATGCATGTGTATAACCTGAGAATGGAAACGTGAATGATAGAAATATAAGCTGCATGTGTATAACCTGAGAATGGAAACGTGAATGATAGAAATACGAGCTGCATGTGTATAACCTGAGAATAGAAATGTGAATGATGAAACCTAGGATGGAATGGTATGAGAAATATGAGCATGAACCCTACAGGGAGTTAGGAGTAGAGCTCCTGGGAATTGATGAAATGGATCTGGAAATGTGAGTGGGAAGTGTGCTGGCCCTTGAGTACGTGGTACCAAGGAGAGCGACTGTCCCTGTTTAGTGTAGAGCTGAGCTAGCCCCCTTGGGTTGGGACCTGGGGTTAGGATTGGCCACTCTGCACCGATTTCTTGGCCCTCGCGTACACTGTACCGAGGAGAACTACTAGTGTAGGGGGAAAGCTAGCCACCCCATGGGGCCCGAGGTCTAGCTAGCCACCCTACATCAACTTGCTAGGCCCACTGGGCAAACTAGGGTAGTTAGGCGAGGGTGCGTGGACTGTGGATGGGAGAGACCTCTGTTTGGTTCTTAGGGCCTTGACCCTTATTACTGAGAGGGCTAGGCCCTATACTGTTCCGTGCTGTACTTTGGGTGCACCCATTAGCGGAAACGACTGACCGCGTGCCAGTGCAGGATAGCTACCCGTGCGCTTATCGCGTGTGCCATAGTCACCGTTACATCTATTCGTGACCTTGGGGTGGTTGACTGGGTGTAGGACCACCACGGGGGACTCTCCCGGCTAGGAGAGCACCACGTGTGACTTCTACTCTTCGAAAAAGACTGCAATCAATATCGTTCCCAAGAGGAACATTCGAGATCAAGAAAGAGATCTGATAAATAAACCAATGGGTGAAAAAGGAATAACTAGTAAAATAAAGCAATTGGAATAGACAGTTACCTGTTAACTTTTACTGCTTTAGTTAGTTGGTTGCCACTTTACTCAGCGTTCGCTGGCTTTGTGTACTCATAACCCTTTTCAGGTCTAGGTGTTGAGCAGCTTGAGTCTTCTGCTGCAAAGGGTGCTGGGCCCAGTAGAGCCCAGTAGCAGTAGTCTTCTTTGTTGTACTTTTTGTTGTAGTGAGTTCAGACTTTCGTACCTTTACATTTCTGTACCTTTACGTTCCTGTACCTTGTTACTGTTTTACTGTTGTGGTGGTGATATGTACTGTAGCAGCTTTTACTTTCTTACTTCTTGTACTCTTTTTCTATTAGTTGCATAGCATTGTGAATGTGGTTTATTTTCCTGCTTTTTGGTTATTTCTTGTTAGACGACTGGGTCTAGGGATCTGTTGAGTCGGGCTGGTCTTATGTCCTGTAGGGGGTTCAGGATCCGGGTCGTAACAAGATGGTATCAGAGAAAGGTCTTCACAAGAAATGAACCAACTAGCTTGAGAATAACCAATTTACGTGCATGTAACTAGAGTAACCACCATAGCGTACCTTTTGACATTTGTTTTGAGGTTCTTTTGCTGAATGTCCGTTAGAGTTGACGTCTTTTTGTTCTGTTTTGTGCGTCTCCTTGCAGGAGATGCCTCGATGTGGAGTCCTTGAGGCGGGCCACAGACGTGGCCGTGGACGAGGTCGGAGAGGCAGACGTGCTGGGCCCAAGGTTTTAGTAGACCAGCCACTTCTTCTGGGCATTCAAGCCCAGGACCTTGCCTAGTTGATACGGGAGATAGTACGAGAGGAGTTCCACCTGCCTCCACGAGCGCCTCTCCCTGTGGACGTGGAGGGAGAGTCCTCTGTGGGACCACGAGATCGACGCAGCGCTGGACGTGGGGGACGGGGTGGTCCTCCATCGCCCCCACTGCACTCTGACACTTCCGAGCATGAGCCCTCCCTACCTGGAGGCGTGCTCGTTTCCCCACTACAGCGGCACTACGAGCTTTTCAGACAGTTCCAGAAGTTGAAGCCCCCTTCCTTCAAAAAGGTTGAGGACCCGACTAAGGTGGAGGACTGGTTGGAGCTGATAGAGAAGGTGTTTGGCACCCTTCGCCCCCTACAGAGTGTCGCGTGGCCTTTGCCACGTACAAGCTGGAGAGTGCGGCACACAGGTGGTGGAGGGTAGTTAGAGGTCAGGAGAGGGCAGAGCCAACGTGGGACCAGTTTGTGACCCTCTTCTGCGAGCAGTACTTCCTGCAGATGTAGCAGGACCAGAGGAGGCGGGAGTTCCACACTCTCCGCCAGGGGATGATGACGGTTAGCGCGTATCGTATGCTTTTTCTGGAGCTATCCCATTTTGCTACTACAGCTATGGCTACTAAGGAGGAGAGCCTGTGGAGGTTCACTACGGGGTTCCGGCCTGCCATTCGGGGGTATGTCAAACCCCTGAAGCTGCCCACGTTCTCGAGAGTGGTGGAGGCAGCTATGACATATGAGGAGACCAACCTGGCCACACGAGACACTGATAGCGGACGGAAGAGGCCCTACCAGCCAGAGTACTCATAGGGTCGGCGAGAGAGGAGGCACGTGGCACCCGCGGGAGAGCCGTCACTTTTTGCAGGGCCGTCAGTGGCCTTTGGGGGCCCCCGACAGGGGCCAGCTACCAGCACTGGAACCCTACCCAGCTGTCAACAGGGACCTACCGAAGGCGGGAGTCGAGTTCCCCTCTTCTACCTGTGTGGCCAGCCAGGCCACATCAGGAGGGACTGCCCATCTAGGACTGGAGCGCAGTAGATGCTCCTCGCACCAAGCGTTGGAGGCCGAGCGGGTGGCTGTGGTTTCCAAGCACGTGGGGGAGGATAGCAGTCGTGGGGAGGATACCAGCCAGCGGCTACCCGTCCGACACAGAGTGTGGCTGCTTCTTTTACACTGAGAGCTAAGGGGCGTATCAACACCCTGACACACAGAGACACTAGAGCATCAGGTTCAGTGGTGGCAGGTATGGTTACAGTTTCCAACAGATTAGTTTACGTACTTTTTGATTCCAGCACCACGCACTTGTTTGTTGCTGCGAGTTTTGCTGTCAGTTTGGGACAGTATTATGTGTTGTTAGAGGATCCTTTTGTGATCGGAGGTCTGGGTGGTCAACTGTTTGTAGCTGAGGAGGTCTACACAGATTGTGAGGTCAATGTTGGGGGACACAGCCTCCCCGCTGACCTGATTGTGATACCGATGGAGGATTTTGGCGTGATTTTGGGGATGGATTGGCTGTCCACTTACCATGCTTTGGTGGACTGTTTTGTGAGGAAGATCTTCTTCTCATACTAGAGATGCCTTCTTTTGAGTTTCACGGACAACCGGTGGACGGAGGCTTCAGGTGCATTTCTGCACTTCGGGCGGCGAGACATTTGGGCCAGGGGTGTGAGGGCTTTCTAGCTTGTGTAGTGGTAGAGTCCAGCCCTGTGGCAGACTTTCAGAGCATCCCGGTGGTCAGAGTACCCCGATGTGTTTCCAGAGGAGCTGCCAAGACTATCGCCTGAGTGTGAGATCTAGTTTGAGATCTCACTGGTACCAGGGACCAACCCCATTTCTACAGCACCTTACAGGATGGCACCACTTGAGCTGCGAGAGCTCAAGTCTCAGTTGCAGGACCTGTTGGAGAAGGGATTTGTGAGGCCCAGTGCGTTCCCGTGGGGAGCCTCGGTGTTATTTGTGAAGAAGAAGGATGGTACCCTACGCCTTTGTGTGGACTACAGACAGCTGAATAGGGTCACCATCAAGAACAGGTATCCGCTGCCAAGGATTGATGATTTGTTTGACCAGTTGCGATGTGCCACGGTATTCTCCAAGATAGATTTGAGATCTGGCTACCACCAGTTGAGGATCAGGGAGACCAACATCTCCAAGGCAGCTTTCTGCACCCGGTACGGACACTACGAGTTTTTGGTCATGCCGTTTGGGCTGACCAACGCCCCTATTGCCTTCATGGATTTGATGAACCGGGTGTTCAGACAGTATTTGGATCAGTTTGTAGTGGTATTTATTGATGATGTAATTATTTACTCGTGGGATTAGGCGCAGCACGGACAGCACTTGCGAATGGTTCTGGACACGTTGAGACGACATAGGCTGTATGCCAAATATAGCAAGTGTGAGTTTTGGTTGAGGTAGGTGACCTTCTTAGGTCAGGTGATTTCAAGGGATGGCTTGGCTGTGGATCCAACCAAGGTAGAGGAAGTACTCAGGTGGGAGAGGCCACGTACAATGACAGAGATCCACAGTTTCTTGGCACTGACAGGTTACTTCCGACGGTTTATCAGGGGTTTCTCGCAGATTGTGCATCCTATGACTTAGTTGACTCAGAAAGACGTGCCCTTTGCTTGGACAGATGCCTATGAGACGTGTTTTCAGGAGTTGAAGGAGAGGCTGACTTCGGCTCCTGTGCTTACCATCCTAGACAGCAGTGGTGGTTTCGTTGTCTACACAGACGCTTCATTGTAGGGGTTAGGGGGTGTGCTCATGCAGTGGGGTCACATTGTCGCTTACGCTTTGCGGCAACTGAAGCCCCATGAGCATAGCTACCCTATCCATGAATTAGAGCTGGCAGCTATCGTCTTCGCGCTGAAGACATGGAGGCACTACCTGTATAGTGAGACTTTTGAGATAGTCACGGATCATAAGAGCCTTAGGTACTTGTTTGATCAGAAGGAGCTTAACATGAGACAGAGACGTTGGTTAGAGCTCCTGAAGGACTACGACTACAGCATCTCCTACCATCCGCGGAAGGCGCCCGCCCACTTGGCCAGTTTACAGGCACAGAGTTGGAGGCTTATGGAGGAGTTGGGTAGTTGGTGACCCCTAGAGTTACAGGGGCATTGTGGAACAGTGACAGTGACACGACAGACGAGACCAGAGCTGATAGACCGCATCATCACAGGACAAATGACAAACCCGTACCTGCAGTCGTTGCGAGACAGAGTGATGTTAGGGGACCTAGGAGACTTCTCTTTCTTGGATGAGGTGCTGCATATGAGGGGACGTTTGTGCGTTCCCAGGGACGAGGAGTTGTTGAGAGAGCTCCTGACTAAGGCACATGGGTCCAGATTCACCATACACCCCAGGAACATTAAGATGTACCATGATCTGAGATGTGACTTTTGGTGGAGAGGGATGAAGCGGGATGTCAATGAGTTCGTGCAGCAGTGTTTGGTGTGCCAGTAGGTGAAGGCTGAGCATCAGAGGCCTACAGGGCCGTTGCAGCCACTTCTTATGCCAGAGTGGAAGTGGGAGAGCATCACCATGGACTTGGTGGTGGGCTTGCCCATTACCTAGCGAGGACATGACATAGTCTGGGTGATTGTGGATAGATTGACGAAGACGGCACGTTTCTTGCCAATCCAAGTCACCTTGGGACCAGCGCAGTTGGCAGAGAGATATATTCGTGACGTGGTACGTCTACACGGAGTTCTGCATGAGATTGTATCCAACCGGGATACCCATTTTACTTCCTAGTTTTGGGCTGAGTTTCAGCAGGCCTTGGGGATACGGTTGAGGTTCAGTATGGTGTACCACCCCCAGACGAATGGACAGTCAGAGCACATGATACAGACACTTGAGGACCTTTTACGTGCCTTTGTACTGGACTGGAGGGCTCTTGGGAGGAGCACTTGCCCCTGGTAGAGTTTGCATATAATAACAGCTATCACTCGAGTATCGGCATGGCACCCTACGAGGCTCTGTACGGACAGAGGTGTACTGCACCCTTGAGTTGGGTTGAGGTGGGGACCAAGTGGGAGGTTGGCCCCAGGCTGATCCGGTAGAGTCAGGAGGTGATTGAGTAGATTCATAGATGGCTTCACACTGTCAGGAGCAGATAGAAGAGTTATGCCGATCAGAAGCGCAGAGAGGTGCAGTTCGAGGTTGGGGATCACGTCTTTCTTCGCGTTTCACCCATGAAGGGCCTGCAGTGTTTTAGGGTGAAAGGGAAGCTTGCGCCAAGATTTATGGGGCCCTTTGAGGTCCTAAAGTGGGTAGGACCCATTGTTTATAGGCTTGCCCTTCTTCCCCAGCTTTCTGGTGTCCACGACGTGTTCCACATGTCCAACCTCAGGAAGTACGTCGCCGATCCCAGTCACGTTCTGAGCCATGAGAGTGTCGAGGTGGGTAACGACCTGACCTACCTCGAGCAACCAGTACAGATACTAGACAGAGCTGTCCGGAGTTTAAGACAGAAGCAGGTACCCCTGGTGAAGGTCTTGTGGAGGAGCCAGAGGTACGAGGAGGCTACCTAGGAGCCTAAGAAGGTGATGCGAGAGCGGTACCCGGAGCTTTTTGAGTGTACGTCTTTTCGAATCGACTTCGGTCCTCTTGAAGTTTGTTATGCGTATATATTTCTTTTCCGCATCCTAGCTAGCTCAAGTTTCGGGGATGAAACTTCCTTTAAGTTTGTTATGATGTAAAGACCCGTTCTATCCTGAGCCATTTAAGACATCTGGACTATGGGTCAGACATCTGGTCAGACATCTGGACCCCTTCCCAGACGTCTGGAAATTGAATTTTTTGTGCAAGCCTTCGCGTCTGTGCACGAGCGGCGTGCAGACAGTACCCTCTTTTTCTCCCCTTCTTCTCTCTTCCCTCCTCCACCGAACCCTAACACACTCTTTATAAACCCCACTCCTCTCTCGTTCTCCCCACACCACAGCCACCGTCTTCTCTTCCTTTCCACCCCAGCGAGATGAGCTAACGTGAGAGAGAGAGCGTGAGAGCGGCGACGAGGAGGAGAAATGTGAGGAGAGGTGGAGGAGCTTGAGCTTGCGAGCTTGTGTGGGAGCTCACCTGAGGGCGCACGGCCAGAGCGACACATGCGGGAGGAGGAGGAGAGTGTCGGGGAGTCATCCCCAACACTGCTGTAGCCGGAGCTGCAGGCGAGGAGGCAAGGCGCGGCTACGCACGGCAAGAGCGAGCAGGAGCAGGTTCTAATTTTGGGTTTTTCCCAGAATCAGACGTCTGGGGTGATGTCCAGACGACGGAGTGGACGTCTAGAGGTGACTCTAGACGTCTAAAGTCAGTTCCTCGCGAAGGTACATTTCCTTTCGCGAATACGGCCATGCAGGCCGCTCCGCAGCTACGTTTTGCGTGGCTTATTGTGGAGGTTTTGCTATCGCGTGTAGGGATTGCTTCGAGAAGGCACGAGACACGCCCTCCCACGCATTTCAGAAGTCTGGGCAGCTTATCAGACGAATGGAGGCACTCCCAGACGTTTGGAAAGGAGGTCGGACGTCTGGAGCTGGGTCCAGATGGTCCAGTGGAGGTCCTAGACGCTTGAGGTAGACGTAGAGCCTGAGGTGCATTCCTGGACACTTTTAAGACGTCTGGACATTGTGCCAAATGTCTAATTTGAGTTAGTAACTCTATTTTTGACCTGTTTAGGGTCTGTTTGAGGTCCATTTTATGCCAAAAATATATCGGTGTTTTCCTTATGAGTTCCTCTACCAGTTAGAAGACTTTCTATACTATTCTGAATGCTCCATTGTGATTGTTCCTTGTTATAGAACTTCGTTCCATTGTGGGTTCAGGGCTTGCTGAGGCACGTGAGCCTGCCGTTCGAGCCCCCAATACTCGTGGGTTGTCTGGTAGAGTGGCTTCCCCTAATTTAATTATAAACCTGAATGCATGTGTGGAGTGAATGATTGGAACCTAGGATGTGGTATGAATCCTAAAATGCGAAACACTTGAAATGTCTGTATGCGTGATTGAATTGCAGTCTTGAATGAGCAGATAGAAAACAACTGCCTGTTAATGAACAAGAGCTACATGTGAAATGTGAATTATCTGTGCTAGTTAGACAGTCAGATGTGACCTTACCTGTTGTATATGTTAAATGCTAGAATACGAACTGCATGTGTATAACCTGAGAATGGAAACGTGAATGATAGAAATACAAGCTACAGGTGTATAACCTGAGAATGGAAACGTGAATCATAGAAATATGAGCTGCATGTGTATAACCTGAGAATGGAAATGTGAATGATGAAACCTGGGATGGAATGGTATGAGAAATATGAGCATGAACACTACGGGGAGTTAGGAGTAGAGCTCCTAGGAATAGATGGAATGGATCTGAAAATGTGAGTGGGAAGTGTGCTGGCCTTTGAGTACGTGGTACTTGTCGGTCTCGGGTAGGTTGTGTTAATATAGTGAATTAATCATTGAAATAAGTATAGTGGTTAACCTAAATCGAGTCGAACCATCTTTTACAAAATTTTTAACCTGGCCTACTTGATTTTTATCTTGGTCACTTTTAGGCCTAGGGTCGAACTCAGGGAGGCGGGATTAGAGGTGAATAAGTTTCTACGCCTTTCCTACAACGAATCTCTTCCGTGCGTTTATTATGTTTTTGGTGTTTTTCTATTTAAGTTTTTTTTTTCTGATAATTTTGTCCTTGAGGTACACCCTCAAAATCAGGTCCTTGGCTTAGAGCCAAATTATTCTTGGCTTTGAGCCAAATTAGGGTTCCAAGAAAATGGGTCTTGCTATTCTCAAGACCAAGTACCTGGAAGACAAGGATTATCTTTTCTCTTTACTATTTTTTTTTTATCTTTTTAATAGTAGGAAACAGAAATAGAAATAAGATAAATATAGTCTATATATATATATATAGATATATATTATATATATATATAGGGGTGGAGATGGAAATGGCGTGTAGCATGAGGTCGAGTTGATTGACATCTAGGAAGACGCAACCAACAAGACGAAGTGCTGTGTGGAGTGTAGGATGGATGGGTGGAAGTGTGTGTGCGGAGACGCTTTCTATATGTGGGTATCGGGGAATATCAGCAACTAGTGCAGATATTCCCACGATATAACGCGGGGTAGGTGATATGAATATAAGTATATATTTATATGTATATATATAGATAGGGTTATAATTATATAGGTGTAAATGTAGATATATATATATACATATATATATATATATGTATGTATATATAGCGATATGTAAATAGATAGATGTATGTATATATATATATATATATTTATAACTAGATATATATGTATATATGTCTAACTATATAGATATGGATATAAATATAAATATATATATATAGTAATATATGTATATAGATATATGGATATGTGTATATATATATATATATATGTATGTATTAATGTATATAAATATATTAGTATCCATGTATATAGATATATATATAGATAGATATATATATGTATATGTGTATATATATATATGTATTTATATCTATAGATACGTATGTATATATGTATATATGTATGTATATATATGTGTATAAATATATATGTATATATATATATATGTAGATATATATGTATATGTATATATATAGGTGTGTACAAGTGATTGTGTGTGTGTACAAGTGTGGTGTGTATATGGGTGTGTCTGCAGGAGAGAGTGAGAGAGTGGCTGTGAGAGAGGGCGCTGGCGTTTAAGCCATCTGGAGCAAGCAGGCGACGTCTGATGGTGCGCACAGGCATGCGCAAACGTAGGCACGCAAGGATGCGCGCACACGTTGGAGGGAGAGGGCGTGAGGCTGCAGCGCTGCGCACTGTGTGGCACAGCGCACAGCACTGCGCGATGGAGTGAACGCAGGCATGGGCACAGACGGCGCGGGCGTTGGAGCAGACGCTGCAGGAGCGAGTGTACGCGGGAGCAGGCACGTGGACAGGCTGGAGACAGTTGCGGAGCGGAGAGAGAGTGCACGATGACCAGATAAATGAGAAACTTTCCGGTCACTGCACTGTAGCTACAGTGTTCAGCAAAAACGTGTGAACAGTAGCTACAGTGCTCGCATGGCGCGGACAACCGGTTACAGCCGGTTCTACGTGCGCGGGTGCTCTGGAGCGGGCCTGCGTGCATGGAAGAAGCTAGCGCAGACTGCTGGCTTGCGCGCGGGCTGAGGCTGCTAGTGCCGTGCTGCTGCTGCTGCTGTGCTTCAGAGCTCTAGACTGTGGCAGTAGCGTGAAGGCTTTAAGCAGTGGAAACAGAGAAATGAACCACCACGCCCATCGGCTCTTTGATGAACTAGGCGGTAGTGGGACTCACAGAGGTGGTCATGGACCACTGTGAGCTGCTCCTGCCCGCAGCGTATCTCTTCAGTAGGAAGAGGTGCTGCGTATAGAGGGGAGAGAGGGAGGAGATGGCCTAGAGAAAGAAGGCTGCCATCTGTCTAGACCAGGCTACCTACGCAAGGAAGATGGTCTTTTTAAAGAAGAATGGGCATGCACAGCCATGCCCTGGGCTGCATGCATGACTAAGCATGCGGCTGGCAGAGCATGTTGTGGCAGAGAGTGGCGCGAAGAAGAAACCATGCCCTGCTACCGTGCGGGGAAGAAGATGTTCAAAGCCAAATAAAATAAATGAAGATGGTGAATTTGCGGGGTAGCACTTGATGAAGACGTTAATTACAAGACCAATTATTCACTTTCCTCCCCTCTCAATTAAATGCATGCATATGTTAATTTTTACAAATGCAACTATGGCTGCCTATTATGCAATGGCAATGCTAGGAAATAACACAAGATGGCATTTTTTTTGTGTATTTTTGCTGTGCAATCATACCCCCATGCCTATCTTTTGCTAGTCCCTAGCAAAATATTTTGTACTGTATTTAGAAATGATCTTAAGCTGAAGATTTTCTTTTGAGGTGATATAGGTGTGTTTATTTGTTGGATATTGTGAGAACCAATTGCAGAGAAGACTACCAGTACTTTAAGTTTTACATGACGTAGATCATCTCTCAACTAACCTGGACTCTTGATATTTAAACCTTAAGTACGATTTCCAGGACTCAGGAGGTTTTTGCCGTACTCGAGAGCTCAAGAGATTATGGTTTGTGCATAGTGAAGGATCAAGACTGACCAGATGAACA
This sequence comes from Thalassia testudinum, assembly GCA_037157565.1. Classification (NCBI taxonomy): domain Eukaryota; kingdom Viridiplantae; phylum Streptophyta; class Magnoliopsida; order Alismatales; family Hydrocharitaceae; genus Thalassia; species Thalassia testudinum. The sequence continues at coordinate 23,383,261 of JAZHRO010000071.1, read as the reverse complement.
TTAAGACTCAAGCCCAGGGTTTCACGAATTTTTAAGTGCAGGTTGGCCCCAGTTTCAGCTCATGTCTTCAGATTGACCCTCAAAAAGATGATGGGAAACTCAACTCCCATTTTATTACATTTGTGGCTCAAAGAATATAGGGTATTTGTAACTTGCCCTAAAAACTTTTGTAGGGAGAAGACTTTACAAACATTTGTGAGATATACTAACTTATTTGCATAGTTTTTTTTTTTTTTAACATGTGTCAGTATATCTCTTGCAACTTTATTTGGAGGAGCACAATTTTCTCTTGGTGGGAGAGTTCCTTTTTGGTGGAAAGAGTCTCTCCTAAACACAAGACTAAAGCCTGGGATAAAAAGTTTACCTGCGTGCACAGGTAAGGACTCCACCTTCCCTAATGAACACTAGGGTTGGATCTTATGTTCACCTGGTCTTTCTTGATATGTGTAGTGTGAACCAAGATTACTTAGGCTCTTGAGCAGAAGCAAACCAACGGATCCTATACTGGTGTCTTAGGTACAAGAATATGTCCTTAGTTAGTAGAGATTCTGATTTATCTTGTCAATGCTCAAGTGAATTAAGCTGAGCCTGAGCGAATCAAGCTTCTGTGGCCTGGAAAGTCTTCAAAATAGTGGTTGAATATCCATAAATACTTATTGTATTTTCGTGTTAGCCTTTAGATCATTACTAAACACCATTTTTTTTTTTACATATTTATAGATAGATGGAGACTGCATGATACCATATAATACCCGAATCTTATGGATGCCTATCCACCCCCCCATGCCAAACGATGCTATGTCCTCATATGCATGCAGGGTAGGGTAGAGGAAGGACCAAAGATCGGGTAACGAGAGTTGAGGTGCTGGGTATTTAGCAGGGTCGTAGGGTGGGTGGTGAAGTGAAAAGGTGCGAAGTGTATGTGACAGTGACGGAGTGTTGTTGGGGTGCCTCCCAATGAGCGCTGAATTTAACATCCCCAGCTGGACTCAGGATGAGGCACGAAATTAGTTACCCTCCAGCAGGGCAACAGTTTCTCCAACGAGGGCAGGTTCATGAGTAAGATAGGGTTTCAAATGCTGCCCATTGGCCGTAAATTTATGCTCGGATTTGGGATCTTCAATTTCAATGGCCCCGTTGGGAAATGGTCTCGAGACCAGGAAAGGACTAGTCCATTTGGACTTCAATTTCCCAGGAAAGAATTTGAGCTTGGCATTGTAGAGCCAAACTTGCTAAGATGGCTCAAATTCCTTCCGCCTAATACGGCTGTCGTGAAAAGCCTTAGTACATTGCTTGAAAGTTAAGGCAGAATCATAGGCTTCACGACGAAGCTCTTCCAGCTCTTGGAGTTGGAGTTTCCTTTCTCAACCACACAGGTCTGGGTCGAGGTTACATTGGCGAACCACCCAATAAGCGTGGTGCTCCAGCTCCACAGGCAAATGACAAGGCTTCCCGTAAATGATTCTATAAGGAGACATACCAAGGGGAGCCTTGAAGGCAGTCTGATATGCCCAAAGTGCGTCAATCAGCTTGTCAAACCAATCCTTACAGTCAGGCCGAACAGTTTTCTGGAGAATTTGCTTGATTTGTCGGTTCGACACCTCTGCCTGGCTGTTCGTCTGAGGATGATACAGAGATGCGATACGATGATGGACTCCATATTTCCTTAGAAGTGCCCAAAAAGAAGCATGGGTAAAATGGCTTCCTCCATCCGAGATAATGGCTCGAGGGATCCTAAAGCGGGCAAAAATGTGGTCTTTGAGAAATCGAGTGGATATAACATGGTTAGCATGGCGTGTGGGAATAGCCTCAATCCATTTCGAAACATAATCAACAGCAATGAGGATATATTCAAAGCCGTTGGAAGGTGGAAAGGGACCCATGAAATCGATTCCCTAAATGTCGAAGATTTCCGCAGCTAGGATGGGTTGCAAGGGTATCATGTCACGACGTGACATTGACCCTAACGACTAGCACTTAGTGCAATGTTTGGCATAATTGTGTGCATCCTGGTGAAGGGAGGGCCAAAAGAAACCACACTGCAACACCTTGGCTGCAGTTTTCCTCCCAGAGAAATGGCCTCCGCAGTCCTGGTCGTGGCAGAAGGATAGCACACTAGGGAATTCGCTGTTAGGAATACAGCGACGGATGATTTGATTAGCACCTATTCGAAAAAGAAGTGGGTTATCCCAGAAATAATACTTTGCTTCTGCCATGAAATGCTCGCACTGGTTTTTAGGCCAGCCACGTGGAAGGGAACCAGAAGCAAGGTAATTGGCAATGTCGGCAAACCAAGGTCCACTTGCCACATTAATTGCCAATAGGTGCTCATCAGGAAAAATCTCATTAATCGGCAGAGTAAGTCCAATATGGTCAAGGTCCAGTCTAGAAAGATGATCAGCCACAACATTCTGGGCTCCGACCTTATCGCGTATCTCAATGTCAAATTCTTGGAGCAGAAGGATCCAACGAATCAGTCGAGGCTTGGCATCCTTCTTGTGCATGAGATGGCGACTGGCCGCGTGATCAGTGAAAATAATAACATGTGAGCCCAGAAGGTAAGAGCAGAATTTCTCCACCCCAAAGATGACTGCCAGTAGTTCTTTCTCAGTGGTAGTATAATTATGCTGGGCCTCGTCCAACATCTTACTGACGTAGTACACCACGAAGGGGTGTCTATCGCATCTTTGTCCCAGGATGGCTCCGACTGCAAGGTCGAAAGCGTCACACATTTGTTCAAAGTCGAGGGACCAATCAGGTGGCTGGAGAACAGGGGCCTTGGTGACAACATCACACAGTTGCGTGAATGCTCGTATGCAGTCGGGGCCCATATCAAAGGGTACGTCGGTCGATAGGAGATGAGTTAAAGGTCGAGAAACCTTGGAGAAGTCTTTGATGAATCTCCTATAGAAACCGACGTGTCCCAGGAAGGAGCAAATTTGTTTGACAGAGCCAGGCACAGGTAAATCAACAATTACATCAAGCTTAGCTCTGTCAACCTCGATACCCCTATCGGAGATGATATGCCCGAGAACAATTCCCTAGTGTACCATAAATGACTTTTTTCCAAGGAAAGCACAAGGTTTACATCAATACATCTCCTAAGGATATGGGTCAGGTTGGCAAGACAGTCATCAAAAGATGGTCCAAAGATCGAAAAGTCATCCATGAAAACCTCGAGAAAATCACCCACCATGTCATGGAATATTGCCAACATACATCTCTGGAAAGTTGCCGACGTGTTACAAAGTTCGAACGGCATCCTTCTAAATGCAAAGGTTCTGAAGGGGCAGGTAAAGGTGGTTTTCTCTTGGTCCTAGGGGTCAATTGCCACTTGGTTATATCCTGAGAATCCATCCATGAAACAGAAAAATTTATTTCCCGCTAACCGCTCCAGGATTTGGTCAATGAAAGGTAGCGGAAAGTGATCTTTCTTAGTTGCATCATTGCGTTTCCTATAATCTACACACACTCTCCAAGATGTAGGAGTGCGTGTAGGGATGGATTCGCCCCTATCATTGACACTGATGGTGATCCCGCCTTTTTGGGCATGATGTGAATCGGACTCACCCAAGGGCTATCGCTGATCGGGTAGATTATACCCACATCCAGTCACTTAATAATTTCCTTTTTAACGACCTCCCGCATGTTAGGGTTGAGACGTCGCTGCATCTCGCAGGAAGGTCGAGCCTCCTCCTTCGTATATATACGGCAAGTGCAGTAGGAGGGGCTAATGCCAGTTAAGTCTGATAAAGACCATCCAATGGCTGCCTTGTGTTCCATAAGGACCTTTGTTAGTTTGCACTCTTGCTCCCTAGTCAATTTTGAACTGATGATTACATGGAGTGTTTCATTTGGTCCCAAGAAAACATACTTAAGCGTATTAGGCAGCTCTTTCAGCTCGGGAGTGGATGGTGAAAGATCTGGCATTTCTTGGGATGAGAGTGTCCCAAGCAGATCAGAAGAGAACAGGTCAGGAGGAAGAAGTTGGCCCTCAGTTTGTCCAAGAAGAGGGGCATCTTGGATAGATGGATCCAAAAAGGGATAGCCCTAGTGAGTAGTATGTGAGCTCAAGGTCCTAGTGTGGAGTTGCAAATCCACCTGATTTGGCAGGAAAGAAAGGGCAATCCAGTCTTCAAGAGTGTGGACCGTCGGTGAGTAGCCCGAATATGACTCAGACCACGAGGTATGAGAAGCGGAGAAAACCTCGTCAGAAGTCTAGTCAGGAGAAGGTACGGGAATAGGGAGGGATTGGGGAACATCACAATACGTGTCGGTCAGGCAATCGTCAGTGTTTAAAGGCAATCCGTAGCAGTCAGAATAGGTCCCAATTAGTCTGATACACGCGCTGAAGGTCATGTCCTCGTCAGACGTGTCATCCTCGATGCGATCACAATCAAAGTTCTTGGCTACCTTGAAGATGTTAACCTTGAGCTTCTCAGATCCAACGACAATCTCAATATAGCTTGACTCGCAGTCGATATGGGCACGGGATGTGGCCAAGAAAGGTCGACCAAAGATGATCGGACAATCAGAAAGTGAGCTAGGAACTTCCATATCCAAAACAAGAAAGTCAACAGGAAAACAGAGACTGTTGACTCTAACCACACGTCTTCCACCACACCCTTTGGAATTTTGACAGAATGATCTGCCAACTATAACGTGACAGAGGTGGGTTTCAGATTTCCTAAGGCAAATTTCTCGAGCATGATGGTTGGTATAAAGTTGATGGAAGATCTTAGATCAAGCAGAGCACGGTTAAAATTGCAGCCTTGGATGCTACAAGAAATAAGCGGTGTGCCCGGATCTTTCTGTTTTGGTGGTAGATTTAACAGTATAGCACAACTCGCATGAGGTGAGAGAACCACCGGATTCTTTGTTTTCTTTGACTGTCGCCTGGGTGTAGTGCAATCTTTGAAAAATCGGGCTACAGTAGGTATGTGGTCGATAGCCTCTAGCAGGGGTACCTTGATTTTAACATCCCTGAATAGATTACGTAGGTTATCAAAGGCCTGCATATCCTTTTTCTTGCCTTTTGGCTCCCTCAGTAGAGCCTCAGGGAATGGGACCAATTCTGGCACTAATTTGGGTATATCGTCCTCTCGCGAATGCAGTGCACATCCCGAATGAGACGGCGATGAATAAGATGGGCCAGGATCAGGTCGAGGCGGATCGACGGTTTGCTTACTGCTCCTCGTAGTAATTGTATTAGACATTGCAGGTCCAGTGGGATCATAAGGTGGAGGAGGGTTCGCAATAGGGACATATGAGTGAGGTGCTGCAGTGGGATTAGCCTGAAATCCCGGTGGAATGCTCGGAGCCTATAGAATCTGATGAACTTGCTCCTGAGAAGGTCGTACCTGTGGTTGAGGACCACGGGGTACGAAATTTCGTGGGTTGGGGACAGGTTGGGCTGGAAGAGTGCCCTGAGATCAAGTTGCCTTGCGTAGTTGACTGATCTCAGCATTCTGTTGCACCAATTGGTGCTGAAGAGAGGTCATGTTCTCTTCATGGCGCTTTGACATTTCCGTCATCATTCGCATCAATTTCTCAAGAGGACTTGATTCATGTTCTGTTTGCAGTACGCAAGGACCTGATGGCGGATTCGTCACAAGATTAGACTGGGCCCTTGGGATGACGGGTGTAGATGGTTGCATTGGTCCACCCGCGGGGTTTTGGCGCTGCAGGTTGCTGGACCATGCGAAGTTCGGATGATTTCACCACCTTAGGTTATAAGTGGTAGAGAACGGGTTGTTCCCTAGGGTGCAAGCGTCTTCTAAGCCAGAAGATGGGTCCACATGTAAATATGCATCCGAGCACATGGAGGCTTGGTCCTCCATGTCAAAATACCGCTTGGTGCGACACTCGGTAAGGAAGATCTCACAGGGTTTCTAGGGATAAGCCTGGTGTTGGAAGAATTGGGATTGTGACGAAGTGGTGAGGTGGGGGTGTTTGCCATAGAACGGGCGAGGTTGGCCAGAAGCTCATCCAGCTTCTTGTGCACGACGGAGACTTCATCCAATTTTTGTGCGATGAGACTAAGATCAGTGGATGAATGGGAGGCTCCCGTGTCAACTTCGTGAACATTACGGGGCATGCTGGTACGATTAAAGGTGACAATGGAAGCATTGTTCATTGAGTTTTTGCTCATATTTTCAAATAATTCAAATGCTCCATTCTCGTCTTTATTCATGAAATTTCCTCCGCAGGAAGCATTTGCAATCTGCTTTAAAGTCTCATTTAGCCCATAATAGAAAATATGGGCTATATGCCACTTAGGCAGACCGTGGTGCAGACACTTCCTGAGGAGGTCATTATATCTCTCCCATGCCTCATGAAACTGCTCGCCGTTTTGTTGCGTAAAGGAAGTTATAGCACGGCAAAGCGCATTGGTTTGCCCAATTGGGAAGAATTTCTTGAGAAATGCTGTTCGTATCTCTTCCCAAGAATGGATGGTTCTCCCCAAGGTGCGTAACCATTGCAACACTTTATCTCGCAATGAAAATGGGAACATTTTCAAGAGGACAATAGGTAACCCGATGTTTCTTGGTTTAACTGTTTCAGCCAATCGGGTTAGGTCTTCCAAATGAAGAAAAGGATCTTCACTTGCAAGACCATGGAAGTGGAAATTAATCAGGCCAATTATATTAGGTTTCAGTTCAAAATCGTCCTTGCCCATGGGGACCCAAATTTGTCCTATGGTCTCTGTAGCAGCGGGATTCTGATAGGAGCTAAGAAACCTAAGCTCCTCCTGTTAGGGAGGGTTCTGCATTTCCTCCAAGGTTTCCCTAATGGCTTCAATTTGCTCATTATACATTTCCATTTGGGCTTAGAGGCGAGTTATGGGATCCATGGCTCCACCACCTGGTGGGTTTTGAGGGCGATTTCCTCCCTCAGGATTTGGGGGTGGGCATGCAGCCATGTTTGTGGAGGAGGATGACGATTTGGCCTCTTTTCTAAAATTATCAGACAATTCAAATAATTCAGGGTTCTATGACCTCCTCCCAAACATGCACTACCGCAGGAAGAATTGGGGGAATAAGAAGGGAAAAGGAGATGAGAGAAATGACGCCGCAAAGGTACACTTGATGACAAATCAAGACAATCAAATTCCTAACCTCTATAGTGTGCCCTTAGACCTAAAGATCTAAGTTACCTATTATCACGACCTACGGAACCAAATGCGAGCACCGCAGAACCACCAGGCCAGATTGAAAGGCCGTTTGCCCTAGTCTTAGACACCCGATAGCATGCGGGAACCCTCATCAGCACATAGGTGTTACACGCAGGTAGTTAGACCTCCAATCCTTAATAAGGGTCAAGTTGCTACCAGTTTTAGTTAGAGGCTTAGGATCAAGTGCTTCTGGAATGTGAAGGGTGTTATTTACGGGCAGTGCCCAAGTGGTTGATTTTATAAAGTGTGTAAGCCAAGCATGCAACGGGGAAATCTCCGTGAATTAAAGTTTTAATTGGTGAATGGTCTTTAGAGTTTCAGCCTTAAGTAGTATGGATTTTAGGATTTCGCTGAATTACCAATTCAACCAATCTCCGGATTTTGAGAGAATACAAGTTTTTTTCTAAGCCCAACAAACCCTTCTTCAATGTTAGTTGGTTAATGCATGCTAAAATGCAATGGGCTTCCCTAAGTGGAAATTTCTATGTGTGGATGCACGAGTCAATTTTTTATTAGTGTGAAAGGGAGCCAAAGCACTTCAATTCAAGTGCTCCCAATCACCAAAATGATTTTCCACACACAAGGCTCAACCACAAGATAAAGAAAATCAAAGTGTTGGGGTTGAAATGTTCGGTATCAAATCTTAGGCATGTGAAAGGTCGTGGTGTGGTTGGAATCAACTCAATTCCAAGTCTCCCCACCAAAAGTGTGATCCCGAATTGTGGATGAATGAGGCAAGGAGGGATGGAAATCAATTGGTTTAATCTTCCTCAAAGAATACTTCACACGGCGAAAGATTCAAGAATCAAGATTCTTGGATATTTTCTATGCAAAGTTTGGCGGGAAGTCCCGGGGCAATGGGAGTGATGGCAAACAATTAAGCAAGTGATTTTTAATCCACTTGCCCTAAGAAATCCCAAGAAGTTTTTTTTAGGCTTTTATTTATTTTTATTAAGGTGACAAGTAGACCTAAGTTGCTAAGAAAAAGACCTACCTTTTTAGCAACGTGGCCGAAGTTCCAGTGCAGCGCTAGTGACTTCATGCTCTCGTTCCTGCCTTGGACTTTGCCCACATCTCCGACTTCCTTTGCTTGTCTCCTCCTAGCAACTGGTTCACCTGCACAGCAACAAACAGAAACACCCGTGAAGAGAAGGGTGTGAGAAGAGAAAAATTAAAGGAATGGTGTAGAAACTTACCTGAATGCACACCTCCCCAGCAATGGCGGTAGAAAAAGGTACGGTCGGTCTCGGGTAGGTTGTGTTAATATAGTGAATTAATTGTTGAAATGAGTATAGTGGTTAACCTAAATCGAGCCTAACCATCTTTTTACAAAATTTTTAACTTGGCCTACTTGATTTTTATCTTGGTCACTTTTAGGCCCAGGGTCGAACTCAGGGAGGCGGGATTAGAGGTGAATAAGTTTCTACGCCTTTCCTACAACGAATCTCTTCTGTGTGTTTATTATGTTTTTGGTGTTTTTCTATTTAAGTTTTTTTTTCTGATAATTTTGTCCTTGAGGTACACCCTCAAAATCAGGTCCTTGGCTTAGAGCCAAATTATTCTTGGCTTTGAGCCAAATTAGGGTTCCAAGAAAATGGGTCTTGTTATTTGCAAGACCAAGTACCTGGAAGACAAGGATTATCTTTTCTCTTTACTATTTTTTTTTTATCTTTTTAATAGTAGGAAACAGAAATAGAAATAAGATAAATATAGTCTATATATATATAGATTTATATTATATATATATAGGGGTGGGGGGTGGAGGTGGAAATGGCGTGTAGCACGGGGTCGAGTTGGTTGATGTCTAGGAAGATGCAACCAACAGGACGAAGTGTCACGTTGAGTGTAGGATGGACGGGTGGAAGTGTGTGTGCGGAGACGCTTTCTGTATGCTGGTATCGGGGAATATCAGCAACTGGTGCAGATATTCACGGGATATAACGCAGGGTAGGTGATATGAATATAAGTATATATTTAAATGTATATATAGAGATAGGGTTATAATTATATAGGTGTATATGTAGATATATATATATATGTATATATATAGAGATATGTAAATAGATAGATGTATGTATATATATATATATATATATAGTAATATATGGATATAGATATATGGATATGCATATATATATATATGTGTGTGTGTATTTATGTATATAGATATATTAGTATCTATGTATATAGATATATATATAGATATGTATATATATATATATGTATTTATATCTATAGATATGTATGTATATATGTATGTATATATATGTGTATAAATATATATGTACATATATATATATGTAGATATATATGTATATATATATATATATAGGTGTGTACAAGTGATTGTGTGTGTGTACACGTGAGTGTGTAGAAGTGTGATGTGTGTATGGGTGTGTCTGCGGGAGAGAGTGAGAGAGTGGCTGTGAGAGAGGGCGCTGGCGTTTAAGCCATCTGGAGCAAGCAGGCGACGTCTGATGGTGCGCGCAGGCACGTGCAGATGTAGGCGAGCAACGATGCGTGCGCATGCTAGAGGGAGTGGGCATGAGGCTGCAGCGCAGCGCGCCGCGCTGCATGCCGGAGTGAACATGGGCGAAGAAGCGGGTGTGGGTGCAAACGGGCGTGGGCACTGGAGCAGATGCTGCGGGTGCGAGTGTACGCGGGAGCAGGCGCGGGGATGGGCTGGAGATGGTTGCGGCGTGGAGAGAGAGCGCGTGGTGACCGGATAAGTGGGAAACTTTTCGGTCACCGCACTGTAGCTACAGTGTTCCGCAGAAATGAGTGAACAGTAGCTACAGTGCTTGCGCGGTGCAGACAACCGGTTGCGGCCAGTTCTGCGTGCGTGGGCGCTCTGGAGCAGGCCTGCATGCGTGGAAGAAGCTGGCACCGGCTGCTGGCTTGCACGCGGAGGCTTGCGTGCGGGCTGAGGCTGCTGGTGCCGTGCTGCTGCTGCTGCTGAGCTTCAGAGCTCGGGATTATGGCAATGGCGTGAAGGCTTTGAGCGGTGGAAATAGAGAAATGAACCACCACGCCCACCGGCTCTTTGATGAGCTGGGCGGTGGTCGGACTCACAGAGGTGGTCATGGACCACTGTAAGTTGCTCCTGCCCGCAGCGTATCTCTTCAGTAGAAAGAGGTGCTGCGTATAGAGGGGAGAGAGGGAGGAGATGGCCTAGAGAAAGAAGGCTGCCGTCAGTCTGGACCAGGCTACCTGCGCAAGGAAGATGGTCTTTTTAAAGAGGAATGGGCATGCACAACCATGCCCTGGGCTGCATGCATGACTATGCATGCGGCTAGCAGAGCATGCTGTGATAGAGAGTGGCGCGAAGAAGAAACCATGCCCTACAACCGCGCGGGGAAGAAGATGTTTAAAGCCAAATAAAATAAATGAAGATGGTGAATTTGTGGGGTAGCACTTGATGAAGACGTTAATTACAATGCCAATTATTCACTTTCCTCCCCTCTCAATTAAATGCATGCATATGTTAATTTTTACAAATGCAACTATGGCTACCTATTATGCAATGGCAATGCTAGGAAATAACACAAGATGTCATTTTTATTGGTGTATTTTTGCTGTGCAATCAGGTACCAAGGAGAGCGACTATCCCCTATTTAGTGTAGAGCGGAGCTAGTTGCCCTTGGGTTGGGACCCTGGATTAGGATTGGCCACTCTGCACTGACTTCTTGGCCCTCGTGTACACTGTACCGGGGAGAGCTACTAGTGTCGGGGAGAGCTAGCCACCCCATGGGGCCTGGGGTTCAGCTAGCCACCCTACACCGACTTGCTAGGCCCACTGGAAAAACCAAGGTAGTCAGGCGAGGGTGCACGGACTGTGGAGGGGCGAGGCCCCTGTTTGGTTCTTAGGGGCTAGACCCCTGTTACTGAGAGGGCTAGGCCCTATACTGTTCCGTGCTGTACTTTGGGCACACCCGTTAGCGGAAACGACTAACTGCGTGCTAGTGCAGGGTAGCTACCAGTGCGCTTATCACGCGTGCCGTAGTCATCGTTACATTTGTCCGTGACCTTGGGGTGGTTGACTGGGTGTAGGACCACCACGGGGGACCTCTCGGCTAGGAGAACACCACGTGTGACTTCTACTCTTCGAAAAAGACTGCAATCAAGATCGTTCCCACGAGGAACATTCGAGATCAAGAAAGAGATCTAATAAATAAACCAATGGGTGAAAAAGGAATAACTTGTAAAATAAAGTAATTGGAATAGACAGTTACCTATTCACTTTTACTGCTTTAGTTAGTTGGTTGCCACTCTACTCAGCGTTCGCTGACTTTGTGTACTCATAACCCTTTTCAGGTCCAGGTGTTGAGTAGCCTGAGTCTCCGGCTGCAGAGGGTGTTGGGTCTAGTAGAGCCTAGTAGCAGTAGTCTTCTTTATTGTACTTTCTGTTGTAGTGAGTTCAGACTTTCGTACCTTTACATTTCTGTACCTTTATGTTCCTATACCTTGTTACTTTTTTACTGTTGTGGTGGTGATATGTACTGTAGCAGCTTTTACTTTCTTACTGCTTGTGCTCTTTTACTATTAGTTGCATAGTATTGTGAATGTGGTTTATTTTCCTGCTTTTTGGTTATTTCTTGTTGGATGACTGGGTCTTGGGATCAGTCGAGTCGGGCCGGTCTCGTGTCCTGTAGGGATTCGGGAATTGGGTCGTAACACAAGCCTAAAAACTATATGTTATTACTCTATATTAGTTATATACAACTGTATAAATAATACCTAAGTATAAGTACAAAAATATCTAATAATATATACTATGCTAAATTATATTAACATACTAATGTCTATAGTTACATATATTGCATATACAGTAACATCTATATACGTCACTAAAACCTTAGTAAACTATATACATAACCTAAGGCAAAAACTACTATCTATATTGACATATTAACTTATCTGCAGTGACGGATGAATATCTTACTAAAGCTCTTAGTGTTTTTTATATATATAAGAGCTCAAACAATAATATACTACTTATTTTACACATATATACTATATACATATATATTATAGTATACATTATTTAGTTACATTATATTACATTATTTATATACATATATATTATATACTTATACTATACATATATTATACATATACAAACACACAGGCATACAAGCACTTAAGTTTTCAACACTTCGCTGCTTCTTCTCTCTTTTCCTCCTCTCTTCACTTCTTTCTACTCAACACTTAGTCATTTTAGGTGTCCTCTCTTTCACTTAAAACACGAGCATTGTTCACTCATACAAAAATTAGGTTTGTTAATGGGTAGGTAGCCTTTTCGAGGGATACACAGCACCCTCACGGGTGGGACCAAACTTCTACTAGGGCCACCCTAGTTCTTATTTAAGTGCATTTAATCCAGATTCAGGCTCATATTTGGGGCACACAAGCCCTCATACAGTGCATGGCCCCCAACCCAACACTGTACACATATTTCTTCATATGCATGCTCATATCAGTATCAGAGGAGAGAGATGTAATGGTTTTTGGTGCCTGGTACCGTGACGACTAGGAAGACGCTGACACTATACACCCACATTGTGGGACTAAACAAGTGCCTAATTGGTGTTGTGTAGCACGCGAGATTACGTTCTGGGATGCTGTGTTTGGCCCTCGATTTGAGTGCCAAAAAATGTTCCAAATTTACAATAAATTATATAAATGGAAAGCCCTTATATAGGGCTACATAATTATGTAATTACTTTACAAAAATAAGTTACTTAATTATATAATAAAATTGGCTAAAATTTACAATTTATACATATTAATTTACAGTTTAATTTGTTAATTAACATATAAATTAGTGACTTAATTACAAAATTGACTTTATACAAGGTTAATATACACAATAAATGATTTATTACATATTTTTATTATATTTTATAAACTTTATTTTGATTTATTTACATTTAAATAAATGTTTTAGATAGTTTTACATGTAAATAAACTATAAATACTATAATATAGTATAAATACAGTTTAAATAAGTTGGAAATACTTAATATAATATAATACAAATATACAATATAATTTACTTCAGTATTAACTTAAATTACTAATTTATTTATTTTAACTTAATAAATTACCTAATTAATTTAATAGCTTAATTATTTACTGTAAATATATCATTAAATTAAATTACAGGTATTATAATATTTATATTATATATATAAATATTTATGTACAATATTAGATATAAATATGTACATTTAAATAGGATTATAGAATTACTTATTTTAGTATGTATTTAGTTTATATAAATAATATATAACAATATAATAAAATTATGTATATAATAAATTGTTCCAAATACTTATTTTAATATATAGAATACAGATATAAGTTATTTACACTCATTATATACATATTATATAGTATATGCACTTAGCTTAGGTTTAATATATATACTCAAGTATATACATAATATACATGGTATTTTTTGGGTGTTTTTGGAATTTTTCTGATTTTTATAGTTTTTATAGGGTTAAGGAAGGTAAGGTATGAGAGAGAAAGAGTGAGATGAGAGAGAGATTTGTTTTTGTGTTTTTTAAAGTTTAGTTCTTTTATTAAATTACAAGGTAGACTGAACCATCGACTGCTATGTTCTACCAAGCTGGGGGTTCAGATTACCTTGAAACTTTGCATACACTTAAAAAAATATCTCATCCTACTCAAGACACCTTTATTTTATTTTTTTAGAATTTTTTATGACTTTTATTTATATACAAATTAAACTAATTCTAGGCCTAAAAGAGTGTTTCAACAATGAACCTAATGCACTAGAATGAATTCTAAGGGCTGAACATGCAGTTTAAACATTCATACATACTCAACATGCATTCTGAAATATGTTTGATAATGTAAACACAATATTTTACTCAATTTCATTCAAGTTCTCATTTAGATAGTTAAACGCATGAATATTAGCTGAAAATGCATGTAATGAGCATGATCAGGCAATTCAAACTAAATTAATAGTCATTCTAGAAACATGAATGCTTGTTGACTAAGTTTTATCCACACAAAATAAGGTTATCCCATTAGACACAATAAATCTAGCTCAAAACCTCTCCAGCCCACCTCTTGAATTTCATCTAGGTTGCTGCTACAACTTGAAATCAGCAGTTGTTCAGTTTCAATGGCAAGGATTTCAGCAGCCCATATTTCAAATAAATTAGTAGCTAAGAGCTGTTGTAGAATCAATAGCAAAGTGCTGCTTTCGGGATGAGATTAGACAGCTTAAATCAAACCAAATCAGGTCTAATCTGACTTAAACCTAAATCCCATCAGAACTGAAAACACAAGATCAAGGAGCTATGAACTCCTTACAACATTTCAAACCTTAAATCCATTGAAAATCAATTCTCAAAACATTGCAAGGTGTGATCTAATGGCATGAAAATAGTGGAATCAATTCTTACTCTTTAAAATCTCTAAGATCTCAATATGATCTTCACTCTACATTATAGACAATGTAGAGAGAATTGATCATGTTAAGTACTTGAAATATATCAGAACAACTCCACATCTTCATTTTAACTCTGAAAACACCATATAAACCTTTAAATTAGATTGAAATCATAGTGTGTTAGGAATCCATGTAGCCCTTGATTTGGGCTTTTGATTTTAATTTGATTTTTGAATAAATCATTTGATATGCTTAAATACCATTGATTGGTGTTCAAGATGATCTGGTGACTAACTCAAAATCATTTGGGCCCTCGTTTAACCTCAAATTAGTATCACTAATTCTCCTTGGTCAACCTATCCAAAATGCAACTCAAATTGGGTTTATGCTCATCTAAAAATTAAAAACCAAATCAAACACCCTAGATTCATTGCATTGTACCCAATTTAGTGAATGAAAACTTGAATCGCTCAATTAAATCCATTTAAAACCAATTGGACTCCAAATCACCAAATTAAGTGCGAAATCCAAATTTGAAAGAATCAAGTGAATTGATTCAATTCAAACCAGATTGGGGGATCTTTGTGGATTTATGGAATGAGTGGGAGACCCCCCATATGAAACTAGCACTCAATCAGATTTAGATGCTAGGGAGCATCAGATTTGATTGATCTTCAATTTGACTCCAAATCACCAAATTAAGCACAAAATCCAAACATGAAAGAATTCATTAAATTCAAACAAGATCAGGGATCTTTGTGGATTTATGGAATGAGTGGGAGACCCCCCATATGAAACTAGCACTCAATCAAATTTAGATGCTAGGGAGCATCAGATCTGATTGATGCTTCAATGAGTGGGTGAATTGCGATCAAAGCTTCACGGAAAATGTTTAGAAGTGAGTGTGAAGTGAGGAGGGAGATCAGTGAACACGCAGATGTGTGCGAAAAACTCCTCTCTGATCTGAATTGATCAGAGAGGTTGGATTGGATCTAATCTATCTACTCCGAACTAATCTAACAAAACAGTGAATTCCATCATCTAATATACTCCTAAGTTAATCTAGACTACACTAATCTAGAAAGCAGGAAATCCTAATCTAATTAGACGAATGGGACCTATGGATACAGAGCCGACGGCTAAGGTGGACGAATGGTGGGAGGTCTCCAGCAAGTGAAGAGCCCACAAGAGGAGCTCTAGGGTCATCTCCTGGTGTTACGAGATCCAACTTGACGAGGAGAAATTGAGGAAGAAGAGCCACGCCTTTGTCATAGGTGTGGTGAGTGAACTGGTAAGAAGTTGCTAGAGAGGGAGGGAGGTGACCAACTTGAGAGGTGTAGGAGGGAGTTGATGGCATGCACGAGGAGGTCTGGAGCTGCTTAAGTGGGCTTTTGAGTGATTGCAGTCACCACAGTGGTGAGATTAGGCATTTAGGTCTTGGGCGGTGGAGATGAAGAGAGGTAGGTACGGGAAGCTCAATATCAAAAAGCAACCGTTCAATGAGATCTGGGGCAAGGGGTTATTCCACATGCAAAGGCACGCGAAGCTTCGATTTCGATCGGCAATAGGATGAGTGCATGGAATCAATAGTTGTGATGGAAGGTGTTCATGCAGGTGAATAGTATTCGGTGCCATCGGGTCTATTAGCAAATTGCATGAAAGGTCCACATGAATGAAGGGATAGAAAGTTTACAAAGAAACCCATAAGTGGTTGAAAGGTGTTCTGCGCGGTCCCTAGCTCTTGCATGAAGGTCCCTGACAGCTATCAAATTGGTCCTTGGAAGTTTAAATGTGAATAAATGTATATGAACTAAGAACCTAAATGTAAAGCTCTAAATGTAAGGTCTTAGTGATGTTTAAATGCAACTAAGTTTTTATTAAAGCTTAATTGAACATTCAAAAAGTTGATTTCACTTTTGATTTAAAGTTTTGAACCCAAATGTGTGTTCAATTTGCAATTGGATCATCAATTTTCATTAATGAATAGAATATTTTATTTTATGACCTAGTTTCATATTTTTAACACCAATTGGATGTTTTAGGTCATTTCCGTTAATTCCCACACTTAACCTATTTCTTGTGTTAATTGTATAGTATTTAACCTAGTTTCTAGCTTAACTTGAACATTTTAGCTATGATAAGCCACACCTCATTATACCCCCATGCTTAGGTTTTGCTAGTCCCTTAGCAAACAGCTCATTAAAGTGCAAAGCATTTCAGGCATCAGCTAGGTAAATGTGATGAGATATCTATTTTTCTCTTCTCAAATTATTAAGTGTTTAGAGATGATCTTTAAGTTGAAAGATTTTTTTCTGATCAACCAATTGTGTTTTATTTGGATATTGTGAGAACTTGTCGCTTAGGAAGACTGACCAGAACTTAAGATTGATATGACATAGACCATCTCTCGACCAACAAGGACTCTTGATATTTAAATCTTAAGTGCGATTTCCAAGACTCAGGGGGTTTTACAAAACTCAGAAGCTAATTGGTTATGGTTGTGCTCAGTGATAGGTCAGGACTAACTAAGTGAATTTCAAAACTCAATCCCGGGTTTCACATTTATTTAAGTCCAGGTTGGCCCTAGCTTCAGCTCATGTTTTTGGATTGACTCTCAAAAATGAGGAAGACTTAAATCCAACTTTTATTGTGTTGTGGTTCAATGAATATTGGTAGAAACAGGGTATTTATATTGCACCCTAAAGATATTTTTGGTGGAAAACAATTTACAGGATTTGGAGAACATACTTGACTTATTCTAAAGAATATTTTTTTCTGTAAATTCTTTTTGACTTTTTATTTTTTATTTTTTGGCAAATAAATGTCAGTATATCTCCGACAACTTTATTTGGTAGAGCACACTTATTTCGTGGGTGAGTTCTTTGGTGGAAAGAGCTTCTCCTACACACAAGGCTAAAGACTACGACGAAGAGTCTTCTTGCACGCGTAGGTAAGGACTCCACCTTCCCTAATGAACACTAGGGTTGAATTTACAAGGTCTTTCCTGACACTGTGTAGTGTAAAGCAATGTTACTTAGACTCCTAAGCCAAAGCAAACCAGCAAATCCTATACTGGTGACTCAGGTACAAGAATACAACCCAAGTTAGGAGAGATTGTGGTCTATCTTGTCAAAGCTTAAAGTGTATTAAGCCAAAGCCTGAGCGAATCAAGCTACAATGGCCCGGAAAGTCATATAACCAGCAAAAATTAAATGTCCATAAACACTTATTCTATTTTTGTTTTCAGCTATAAGATTATAATTAAACACTTATATTATTTTTAATGCTTTTTCTCTCCTCATTATTTCAGTCTTGGAGTTCTCCCTCAACAATAGGTGATTCAGGTCCCTTATTGTCTTTTTGAAATTTTTTTGTTTTGTCATTTTTTTTGTATTTTTCACTTTGTAATTTTTTTAAAATTTTCAAAATATTTCAATGTTTTTGGTATTTTTAATAATACTATACTATATGCACTACAGGTATGTCAAATTGCATTTCAGTAAAATGATTTCACCATTTACACCCCTCGTGCTTAAATGATGCAATGTCTTCATTGTATGAATAGGGTAGATGAAAATGCATGCTCTACTTTTCACTATCTTAGACTGGGTGATGGAAGAAAGTCAGAATGAGGAGATAGAAATCTCTATGCGGATGATTTCAAGTCTGATACAAGATTAGAGTGGAAAGTTGAGCTAAGAAGTGAAATGCATGACATATGTGACAATGAAGGTATGCTAAAAATGCAAGGGTAGACACCTAATGCAAGAAAATGGAAAACATGAAAGGTGAAAACAACTATATACAAAAGATAGGTTTGCTAAGTTTAACGCCTTCAGCTAGGCGCAAACCCAATAAAAGATATATCATTAGAAATAGGTTCAAGAAGTTGGATCGAAATGATAGATTTGACAAGTCTGAGATCATGAGGATCAATGAAAGGTTTCAGTCTTTGACCATTTACAGTGAAAGGTTCGTATTTGTCAATCTTAGTGATCTCAATAGCTCCATTGTCAAAGATTCTTAGTATCTTGAAAGGTCTGGTCCACTTGGATCTGAGTTTTCTTGGGAAGAGTTTAAGTCTGGAATGACATAGGACTTTCTGACCAGGGTGAAAGGTTTTCCTACAGATGTGACTGTCATGGAAGGTCTCTAATTTATCCTTATAAATCCTTGAGCTCTCATAAGAGTCATTCCTTAATTCACCTAGGTCGAAAATTTGAAGTCGTCTATGATCATCAGCCTTCACTAAGTCCAGGTTACACTTTTTGATGGCCCAGTAAGCTTCATGCTCAAGTTCTACGAGAAGATGACAAGTTTCCCGGACACAAGTCTAAAAGGAGACATGCTTAATGGGGTTTCGAGAGCTGTCCTATACACCCACAATGCATCAGAAAGGTGGGAAGACCAATCCTTTCTATTAGGCCAGATGGTGGTCTGTAAAATCTTCTTGACCTACCAGTTGGAGGATTCTGCAAGTCCATTGGATTGAAGGTGGTATGCGATGCGGATCTTAGCATGATTTGTAATTAGAGTTTTTAGAGTTGTTGTAACACGCAAAATCGCATTCGCTTTTAAAATTTGTAGCGAAGATAAGGAGCATCTAGGTAGTCCAAGGAGGCCAATTTGTTTGCAAAAATACGTCTCTTGCTTAGAAATCGAACTCAACTTTTTTTTTGGTGTTTTATATATATGATTTTTATAGGTTTTGAAATAACGGGAACAATGCAGGTTTGTTGATAGCAAGAAAATTCTCTATACTAATCCGCTACACTACTATTATAGTGACAAGTAGAGCCTCTCCCTAAGCTCACTCTAGGCACGTGGAGGCCTAGAGTAATTAGGAAGAGGGAGTGAAAAATGTTAAACAAGAATTCTACAAGACTATGCAACAAAAATATTAAAGAAGGCAACTTTGATTGATGCAAAAGTGTTTTACATAAAATCCTAGTAGAGGAATGCTTCTACTGCTAGCAACAAAAATAAAAATAAATAAAACACTAATCCTGATGATGTTGGTGAAGAAGAGATGGAGGCTTCTTGCACCAAGCTTGGTAGTTCCCGGGCATGAAAAGAAGATCTCCAACTCTTTCCTTCTATAGCTCCACCAAAATGGTGTCCTCCAAGGCAAGCCCAAAGGGGGTGTGCCCTAAGCCTCTCCTCAAGGGTGGACGTCCACCCTAACTACTTCTCCCTTTCCTGGCATCCTCCTTGATGAAGAAATGCTCCTCCTTCTTGGCATGGCACAAGAAGAAGAGGGAAGGGGAAGAAAGCACCAAGGGGGCGGGTAGGATGACCCCTTAATCTTCTTCTCTCCTTTCTCTTGGCTGTGAGATGTAGGTGGATATAGGGTAGAAAATATACTAATGAAGGATGGGAATTATGTGGTGGTAGGGTAGGGTATTTATAGGATGGGAAGGGGGGTGGTTGTGGTGTTTTTTTGGCGGGAAATGAAGGGGTGCTTGGATATTTTTGGATGGAAAAATTGGAGGGAAATGAAGAGGTGCCTTGGTTTTTCCTCCAAAAATACCTTTTAGAAGGTATTGATTTTGGAGGGAGAAAATGGAGGGTGGAGATGGGTTTTGATGGTGGATGTAGGGTGGTGATGGAAGGAATAGTTGGCACCAAAATAAAGTAGGAGTAGGTGGTCTTTTTGCTAGAGCTTAGGTTGTAGGGTAGTAAGGTAGTAGGTTTTGGTGCCATAGATGTGGACTAGCTAAGCTAAGCTAGCTTAGCTAGTAGGGAGTAGGGTTGGAGGCATTTGGAGCTAAGGTTTTGAGGGAGAAGAGCTGGAGGTAGTCATCTTGAGCTGCACTGGAGTTGGTGGCTGCTGAAGAGAGCTGCAAGGAGCTACCTCAACTGGCTTAGCTTGCTAGTTCTTTGCTAGCTACTAAGCTAAGCTAAAGCAAGCTAGCTTCTACTGAAAGGAGTTGAGGTGAGCTAGGTCTGATGCTCCCAGAGAGGACCTAGCTAGTTGAGGTAGCTATGGTAGCTTAGCTCAACTAAGTTGATCTAAGCTGAGTCCCCGAGAGCTGGACTTGAGCTTCCTGAGCTAAAATGAAGTCATCTTCAGCTAGCTGGAGTTGAGTGGAGCTGGATGTAGCTGGTCCTGAGTTGAGGTGAACTCCAATCAACTCAGCTGAGCTAGCTAGAGCTCCCAGTGAACTGATGGGAGCTGAGATGAGCTAGACCTAGCTAAGTTGAGTTGGATCTGAGCTGACTTGAGCTAAGGTGAGCTAAGATGAGCTCTCTTGAGTTGCCATTTAGCTGAGATGAACTGAATGGAGCTAGGATGAGCTAACCCTAGTTCAAGTGAGCTGGATTCCAGCTATGGTGAGCTGGATTAAGCTGAGTTCCAATTGGTTTAAGCTTCTCCTTCACTAGTTGCCTTCCTAAGTGCTAGGGTTCTAGGTATCTGGCAATCTATTTTTCCCTAACACTCACAAAAACACACGATAAAAATGCAATGCCTGCCTAATGTAAATAATGCCTAAATGCAACCCAAAAACCCATTTGCGGAGCAAAATCCTAAGAGCTAGGTTTATTTTAGTGCATAAGAATGATGATAAACCGTCATTTATCACACCTCCATGCTTATCTTTTGCTAGTCTCTTAGCAAAACTTTAATTTTTACAAAATGAAATTTTTGGGAAATCTAATTTTTTCGACTTTTGAGGAGAAAGAGATTATGGGACATAGGATGATCCAAACACAGGAAGTATGGGATTTGTTAATGATAAACATCGGGATTTATTTTCAGATACAAAAATTAGACAAAAATGGGATCAATATATCCTTTAAAAAATTCACAGATTAACCCCTTGTTAATTCAGATGACTTGAAATTTTTGTTTTTAGGATTTTTCTAGCTCTTGAATCTGATATGCAACTTGCAATAACCTTTAAAACTTTGTGTTCGTGCTTGTGAAAAGCCAACATTTATAAGGGCATGTTTTTGGTTTAAAACTTTTTTTTTCTTCCCTCATGCTTATTTTATCTTAGTCTTACAACAGATGTGTCAGGATCATCATTCCCGTTACCAATCCTCGAGGGGACTCTGGTGCCAGTACTTCGAGATAGCACTATTCATGACACCACCTAGAAGCTCATAACCCTAAAACACAATGCGGCGTAAAGGGGCACTCCAAGCAAATTCAAGCTCTTGCTTCGACACTATAGGTAGAGCACCGTCCAAGACATTTGAGCTGCAAAAATGCGCTTTAATGCTCCGTCTAAAGATATGAAATATAGATATGGAGTAGCACTGAGGCAGTAACATGTTGTCATTGCATCCTTAAAAGAGGCATTTTCCTCCTTCTCGGCGATGGGAACTCAAGCTAATAATCTGCTTCAGACTTTTACTACGGCCAAACAAGGTTTTTTTTTTTTAATTTTTAGTATTTTAAGGTGTTGGCTTGTGTGTGAAATTTGACATAGGAAGTTCCGCAAGAAAAGTAAGTTTTTGAATCAGAAACTAAGCCAGATACTTTACATATTACAAAACAAGATCAAGTCACTTGAACTATCATGTGTTCAGGTGGAATTTTAGAGAAGGATATCTGATCTAGTCTAAAAATAGAAACTGAAATTCGAATGAGCAGATCTGTATCCTCATCCCTAGTTTGTTAAAGATAAAATCCCATTGTACCAAAAGTGAGTTGTCAACCTTAGTCCCAATTTCAAAATTTTCCTCAAAAAGCTTTTCAATATTTTTATTTTTTTTGGGTATGCATGCAAGAAATTAAAATGACTAAAGAAAAATGGATATTTTTATGTTTTGAAAATCCTAAATCGATCATCAAAATTTTAAAAACACCACCCCATGCGTAAGATATGCAATGTCCTCATGCATTAGGAAGGAAAAGGGATCGCCTTAGTGAAGGGTGGTCGGGTTTAGGATGGTCAAAACTAGAAAAAGAAAGGAAAAAGGAAAACAGGAAAAATGATGGGTTACCTCCCATCTAGTGTTATCTTTCATCATGTAAATAATTGGACACTTGGATGCCTGCATAAAAGGCTTCTTCTTCTGGACCCCAAGAAAATTGATTAAAAGAAATATAGGGTTCAAAGTTGGATGGAAAGTGATAAGTGTAGCTCGAGTTTGGCCATGGTTTTAAATCGGGTTGAATGCTAAAATCGGGCAAGTCTGGGGGTAGGTCCAATGGAAAGGGTTTGGGGGAAGAATGGTGAAGGGTGGGTGAAATTAGAGTGGAAGGGTGGGTTGAGAGAAGAGTGGGTGGGTTAGGGAAAGGATCAGGGGGATCATCAGTAATGGATTGTTGTTGAAGACAAGTCTCCAAATCATAGATTTCGTCAACCACTGATTCTGAATTTTATTCTCAAAAATATTATGATCGGTAAGGGTATCTATCAACATTGTCTCCTCCATCATATTTGAAATTTCAGTATTTAAGTCCTCAAAAAAGTTATTATCATGGAATCTCTTGGAGTATTTGAAAATATCTAGAGTGATAGTTTGGCCTACGCAAGTGATATCCATTTTGCCTGTGTGGCAGTTGATATTTGCCTTTGTAGTGGCCAAAAAGGGTCGTCCAAGGATTATTAGGGCATTTAGTAAAGATTCAGGTACCTTAATATCAAGGACTAGAAAGTCTGCAGGGAAGACACAATTCTGGGCCTTGACCAGAACATCCTCAACAATCCCACGAGGTTTGATTGTAGATCAATCGGCTAATTGCAGGGTAAACTCGATGGGTTTTAATTCACCGATCTAAAACTCTTCAAATAAAATCGTGGGAATGATATTAACTGAGGCACCAAGATCAAGGAGGGTGCGATCAAAGGTAGTATCATCAATAATCACTGAAATTAATAACACCCCCGGATCTTTCATCTTGGGAGGTAGCTTTCTTTGTATGGTAGAGCTTACTGTCTTCGAAAGATGTACCTATCCTAGATTTTTGGTATGCCTTTTAGGAGTACAGATCTCCTTCAAAAATTTGGCATAGGCAGGTATATATTTGATGGCATCTAGGAGAGGAATATTGATTTGAACTTTCCTAAATAGATCCATGAGTTCTTCTATGGTGGGGTTAGATTTCTTTTTCTATTGGTGGTGGGGTGGAGAGCTTGTGGAAAATGGATAGGAGTCGTGTCTTGAGATTTTTGTGTTTCTTTCTCTTCTTGATGGGGAGGTGGAGAGTTAATTTGCATAGGGATGGGGATTTCTCCATGTTTTTGGGAAGGCCTGGGATCGGTGGTGGTTTTCCCACTCCTTAATGTAACTGTATGTGCAGTCGGATTATTATTTGGAGGAGGTGGGGGTGCCTGTGGTTGTGGAAACCTGGGAGGCTGCTGAGGTGTGGATTAGTAGGAGGCTGATTTGGGTAGTGTGGATTTCTGCCCGGATACTGGTTCCTTTGGTGATTAGGGTTGGGCATGGTTTGGGAGGGAAGATGTCCTGTAGGTCTTTGAGTGGGAGTAACTCCAATCTGATTATTTAGATTTGTGATGGTGTGGGTTACTTCCATCATCATTGTCTGTATTTCCTGTAGGATTCTCATCATCTGGGCATTAATGTCTTGTTGGGATGGCCCAGGATGAAAGGTTTGTATTAGACCCATACTAATTAAATTGATTTGGTTGGGAAGGAAGTTGATTATTCCAGGAGTAGTTCCGGTAGTTCTTCCAATTGGAAGAATTTTTAAATGGTTCCTGGATGGCAGAAATATTTTGAGTGGGGTTAAGATCTGGATAGTTGTAATTCCCCAGTGAATCATGGGCAACCTTAGAATACTGGTAATAATCAGCAGGAGTAGCGTTGAGATTGTGCAAATTTTCTCTTCGTGGAAAGTTAGGTTGGGTTAGATGTGGACTGTGTGGAGCTTGGGTTGATGTGGCAAGTCTTTTTTCAATCTTCTTTTGATTAATGTGCATCTAGTCGAGTTTGTGTGCAGTCATTTGAAGATCATCTTGGGTTACAGGAATAGATTGAGTGCCTACTTTATGAACACCGAACTGTGGGTTTGGAGTTCTACAAAATGTGTTCATGGAAGCTTGATTAAATGAGTTTTCACTCATTTCTTCAAAAAGGTCATAGGCACTCTCAACATCCTTATTCAAGAAGTTGCCACCACATGAGGTATCGATGAAACGTTGGATTTGATCTTCTAATCCATGATAGAATATATGCACGAGCTGCCATAAAGGAATCTCATGGTGTGGGCAAGTTCTTAAGAGATCTTGAAATCTTTTCCAAGAATCATGAAAAGTCTCACCGGATTTTTGTTGAAAGGTCATAATAGATCTTCACAGGAAATTAGTATGACTTATGGGAATGAATTTCTTGAGGAAGGAACACTTGAGTTGAGGCCAAGTTGTGATGGTTTGACCAATGGTCTTGAACTGTTACGAACGTGCTTTCAAGACGCCTTTTTAGGATGTCTGGGAGGTCGCCCAGACGTCTGGAACCTCTTCCAGACGTCTGGGATTTAATTTCTGCGCCACGCACAATTGCATCTGCGTGCCTACGCGCTCAGACCTGCGAACGCCTCTTTTTCCCTCTCTCCTCCTGCAAGCGCAGACTGCATTCTCTCTCTCTCTCCCCGCGCGGCCTTATAAGGCCCTTGCCCTCTCCCTCACTCTCATCTCCTCCGCTTCCTTCTTCTTCTTCCAGCCGGTGCAAGAGTGTGAGCGCGAGCGAGCGACGGTAGCGGCAGCCGCGGCGAGTTGCGGGAGGAGGTGTTGTGCGAGGGAGGAGACGCTCGACCGTGAGGACTCGAGCTTGCCGGGGCAGCTAGAGCCAGCCGACGGGGGAGCTGCGGGCGTGGAGCGTAGCTGGAGGGCTGCTGCAGCTTGAGCAGCAGGCGGACGGGGCGCGGCGCGGCCGTGCATCGCGGGCGGAGAGCGAGCCGAGCTCTGATTCTGGAAATTTTTCCAGAATCAGACGTCTGGGATTCCAACCAGACGACGGTGAAGACGTCTGGAGGACTGTCCAGACGTCTGGCAAGTAAGTTATTTTTGTCCTTCTTCCTTTTCTATGACCGTTCGTACTGAGAGCGAGGAGTGGGTACTTGCAGGTTCTGAGATTCGCCATTCAACGTGAATCAGACGTCTGGCCACAGTGCCAGACGACGGGAAGGACTTCCAGACGTCCAGGGTGGCCATCGGACGTCTGGAAACTAGGCCAGATGCCCCCGCAAGCTTATGGACATCTGTGAGACTACGCAGAACAAAGGTACCATCTGACCCACATTTTAAGACGTCTGGAAGAGGTTCCAGACGTCTGATATTGGACTGTTTTGTCGTTTTCGACCCGTTTAGGGCCCGTTCGGAGTCCGTTTTCCATGTTTCGAGTTGCGTTCTTTTCGGAATAAAATCCTCTACCCGTCTACAGTAATTATATACTGTTCTGAGAAACTCCTTGTGTTTGATCCTTGTGTTAGGACCCCGTTCCATTGCAGTCTAGGGGGTTGCGGAGGCGCGCGGGATTTCCGACCACGCCCCCAGTACTTCTGTTGTAGCTGGTAGAGTGGCTTTAGAAATTATTAACATAATTTGTTACAATTATGGAACAATTATTAGAACCTAGGGCATTGCATGAATCCTAGGAATGAGAAACCAGATTGAATGATAGATCCTAGGGTATTGCATAAATCCTAGGGCTGGAAAACTAGATTGAATGATAGATCCTAGGGTGTGGCATGAATCCTAGGACTGGGAAACTAGTGAAATGAATATAGATATTGCAGTCTTGGAAAATGTGGAAAGGAAATAATAGCTGCCTGTAAATTGATTTAACAGCTGCCTGTTATGAATAAATGAACATGATTGAGAATATGGGTTGTATGAACGTGAAACTGAAAGGGGTGAAACCTGAATGTGCTGAGTTAAAAGAGCTGGAACCCTACGGGGAATTAGGAGTAGAACTCCTGGAAAGAGAATGAAATGGAACTGAGAAAGAAAGAAGTGGAAGTGTGTTGTCTCTTGGGTACGTAGTACCAGGGGAAGCACCTGTTACCTGCTTAATGCAGAGCGGAGCCAGCCGCCCTAGGGACCCGGGGTTAGGTCTGGCCACTTTGTACCGACTTTTGGCCCTCGTGTACACAGTACCGAGGAGAGCTACTAGTGTAAAGCGAGTACTAGCTACCCCATAGGCCCTAGGGTTCTACTAGCTCACCTACACAGACTTGTTAGGCCCACTGGGCAAACCAGGGTAGTCAGGCGAGGGTGCGCGGACTGTGGAGGGGCAAGACCCCTGTTTGGTTACTGTGGAGGGGTTGGACCCCTGTTACTGAGAGGGCTCTACCCTATACTGGTTCCGTGCTGTGCTTTGGGTGCACCCGTTAACGGAAACGACTGACCGCGTGCCAGTGCGGGGTAGCTACCCATGCGTTTACCGCGCGTGCCGTAGTCACCGTTATGTCTATCAGTGACCTTGGGGTGGTTGACTGAGAGTAGGATCACCACGGGGGACTCTCCCAGCCAGGAGAGCACCACGTGTTACTTCTACTCTTCGGAAAAGACTGCAATCAAGATCGTTCCCACGAGGAACATTCGAGAACAAGTGAAGGATCTGAGAAATAGATAAATTGTGAAACAATAGAAAGACGTAAATAAACGAAGAAAGAAAATAAAACATCTACTGTACACTTTACTGCTTCTTTAGTCTAGTTGCCACTCTACTCAGTGTTTCGCTGACGTGTTACACTCGTTACTTTTTAGGACCAGGTGTTGAGCAGCCAGGGTCAGCGGCTGCAGAGGATGCTGGGCCGAGTAGGGTCCAGTAGAGTTACCACTGTTCTTTTGTGCCCTTTTTGTTCCACTGTAGTGAGTAGTTCTTGTTACTCTCTATACTTTTCCTTACTCGTAGTTCATGTTATGCTATAAATGTTGTTCTTCTGTTGTGGTGGTACATGCTGTAGTAGTTCTTTTTCTTACTGCTGTATTTTGTTACTGCTAGTTATATTTCATGTTGAATGTGGTTTATTTTACTGCTCTTTTGGTTACTTCCTCGTTGGACGACTAGGTCGTGGGATAAGTCGAGTTGGTCCGGTTCTCGTGTCTCGTAGGGACTCGGGAATCAGGTCGTTACATGAACCAATAAGCAGCCTTATCTTTAAGAGATAATGGAAATAGCCGCATTAACCACAAGTCTTCTTGCACATTGCGGGAACGGGTTGTTTGTGTAAGAAGAGTCAGCTCTTCAAGGTGGCTGAAAGGGTCTTCCCTAGGAAGGCCATGGAAGTGTTTAATCAGGTTTAGGACTGCTGACTTGATCTCAAAGTACCCCTCTAGTATGACCACCCCAGGTCGTTCCTCATAATAAGAAAGATCATAAAAATTTTTTAGAGGAATGATAGGCTGCTGATGGGGTGGTAGGTTTGGCCTTTGATTGGCTAGGTTTTGGATGTTCCTAGTCAATGTTTGTTGATTAGCATTCAGTTGAGCAATCTGCTTAGCCATCATAGTCAAGAGATCAGTCGGGGGGGCTTGATGTTGTGATTGAGGCAAATCAGTATTAGGGAGCTCCAAGTGTGGGAAGTCAAAGGTGGGGGGGTTTTGGGTGGAAGGCTCAGAATTAGGGTTAGTAGTGGGGTTAGAGGTGGGATTAGAGGTGGAAGTGGAAGGGTTAGTGGGCCTATTTTGTTGATTTTCCATTTTAGAAGAAGAAAAAGGAAAAAGTGGTCTTTCTACGCGTGGGGCGAAATCAAAAGGTCCCTCCAAGTGCAGATTTTGAGACTGTTGCCCGTGCATATAATGGAAGAACGGGAGGAGAGAAGAAGAGATGGAGATGAGAGAAAGTGTGCAAACAATCAATCAAAAATCTAGACCTAGCTTAAGTGTGATTCCCTTAAAAATTTACCTAAGACATGGTCTATCTAGGAAATATGTAATCAACAGTGAATACCCATTCTGTTAACAGATCTAGCCAAGTTGTTTAAGGGGAGGTTTGGGCCCAAGCGTTTCCCAAAAAAATCCCCAGGTGTTTGTACAGGCCGTCACCTAGTCGTTTGATACGGCCCCTCAACCTGAACACTAGATATAGATGACAGAGTTGATATTAACTAAAGAAAACTTAAGACCTAGATAGCAAGCCTAAGTTGATGAAACCTTAAGAGTCAAGTTGCTACAGATTTTAATTAGGTCTAGGATACTAAAGTGCACATGGAATGTGGAGGGTGTTGATTGGGTTGTTACCCTGTTATTTCAATTTTTATAGTGTGTGCAAGATTGGAAAGTTGTTCCAATTCAAATAAGTTGTCACACAAAAAATTTTATGTATTTCTGTCTTTTAGGATTTATTTTAAATTAATGCATTTTGGGGTTTCCTTTTTTAAGACTTCAAATAAGTTTTGAGATCCACAAACAACAGGAAATCAAGTTGTATGGGTGAAGATATGCTTCCTTTATGTTGTTTGTCTCTAAAAATGAAAAAGAAACCTTAATCCAATTAATTCTATGATAGAAATTTAACTATCAATGGATCTTAGGCTTTCTGTATTAAGTAGTGATCCAAACAGATCAAACAACACCACTACTTTATGGCAAATGAAACAAGGATTCCAGAAAAGATTGTTTTAAGATTTTAGGAATTTGTTTGATATTTTTAAAGAATTTTTCCTTCTACTAGTGTCAAAGTCCAAAAATGATACCCATGGATATTTTGAACTTTTTAATATCACCACCGACCTCAAAAAATTTTTGTAATTTTATAAGATGTTTAAAATTTCACAAGGATTCCAGAAATATAAATTTCAGAAATATTGGATGAGTATAAAAATTGTAAAAATTCATGGACAGTAGCAAAATAGGAAGATTAGAGGATGTGACACCTTTGCAGTCCATGAATTTTTAAAAATTAAATACAAACTCAATTAGTTGGAAATTTGGAATAGATGTTCCTAGCTTGATTCGGAATCTCTGGGTGAAATTTCAAGATTTTAGAATATGGTGTCAAGAACTGATTTTTAAAATCCGGACAGAAGTCTGGACCCGAAAATCAGAACACCAACACTTGAAGTGAAGTGGTGTTTAATGAAGCATACAAGCAAATAATGGATTTTTAAATTGCACCACTCCACTTAATTAAGATATTTAAGATCCTTAAAGCCAATTTTAATACTTTTTTGGTAGTTTTTAAGGATAAATGTGACAATAAAGGGAGAACCAACTTGAAATCGTGGGAAGAAAAGGAACTTTTGAGCTCTCGCTTCCAAATTCTCGCTTCCATCCTGCAATACCTGCACACACAAGAGAATAGAAAGAGAAGGGGATGAGATCCACTTCAAACAAGAGAAAAATTGATTAAGCAAAGTCATGCCTCCCAGGCAACGGTGCCAAAAAGTGATGCGGATCTTAGCGTGATTTGTAATTAGGGTTTTTAGAGTCATTGTAACACGCGAAATTGCATACACTTTTAAATTTTGTAACTAAGATAGGGAGTATCTAGGGTCGTCCAAGGAGGCCAATTTGTTTGTAAAAATATGTCTCTTGCTTGGAAATCGAACTCAACTTTCTTTTTGGTGTTTTATATTATGATTTTTATAGGTTTTGAAATAACGAGAACAATGTGGGTTTGTTGATAGCAAGAAAATTCTCTATACTAATCCAGTACACTACTATTATCGTGACAAGTAGAGCCTCTCCCTAAGCTCACTCTAGGCACATGGACACCTATAGTAATTAGGGAGAGGGAGTGAAAAATGTTAAGCAAGAATTCTACAAGACTATGCAACAAAAATATTAAAGAAGGAAACTTTGATTAATGCAAAAGTGTTTTACATAAAAGCCTAGTATAGGAATGCTTCTACTACTAGCAACAAAAATAAAAAAAATGAAACACTAATCCTGATGATGTTGGTGAAGAAGAGATGGAGGCTTCTTGCTCCAAGCTTGGTAGTTCCCGGGCATGAAAAGAAGATCTCCAACTCTTTCCTTCTATAGCTCCACCAAAATGGTGTCCTCCAAGGCAAGCCTAACGGGGGTGTGCCCTAAGCCTTTCCTCAATGGTGGACGTCCACCCTAAGTACTTCTCCCTTTCCTGGCCATCCTCCTTGATGAAGAAATGCTCCTCCTTGGTGTGGCACAAGAAGAAGAGGGAAGGGGAAGAAGGCACCAAGGGGGCGGGTAGGATGCCCCCTTAATCTTCTTCTCTCCTTCTTCCTGGCCGTGAGATGTAGGTGGATATAGGGTAGAAAATATACTAATGGAGGATGGGAATTATGTGGTGATAGGGTAGGGTATTTATAGGATGGGAAGGGGGGTGGTTATGGTGTTTTTTTGGAGGGAAATGAAGGGGTACGTGGATATTTTTGGATGGAAAAATGGGAGGGAAATGAAGAGGTGTTGTGGTTTTCCCTCCAAAAATACCTTCTAGAAGGTATTGATTTTGGAGGGAAAAAATGGAGGGTGGAGATGGGTTTTGATGGTGGATGTAGGGTGGTGATGGAAGGGATAGTTGGTACCAAAATAAAGTAGGAGTAGGTGGTATTTTTGCTAGATCTTAGGTAGTAGGGTAGTAGGTTTTGGTGCCATAGAGGTGGACTAGCTAAGCTAAGCTAGCTTAGCTAGCTTAGCTAGTAGGGAGTAGGTTTGGAGTCATTTGGAGTTAGGGTATTGAGGGAGAAGATCTGGAGGTAGTCACCTTGAGCTGCACTGGAGCCGGTGGTTGCTGAAGAGAGTTGTGGGGAGTTACTTTAGTAGGCTTAGCTTGCTAGTTCTTTGCTAGTTGCTAAGCCAAGCTAAAGCAAGCTGGCTTTTGCGGAAAGGAGCTGAGGTTAGTTGGGTCTGATGCTCCTGGGGAGGACTCAGCTAGTTAAGGTATCTAAGGCAGCTTAGCTCAACTAAGTTGAGCTAAGCTGAGTCCCTGGGAGCTGGACTTGAGCTTCTTGAGCTAAGATGAAGTCATCTTCAGCTGGCTGGAGTTGAGTGGAGCTGGATGTAGCTGGTCTTGAGCTGAGGTGAACTCCAGTCAACTCAACTAAGCTAGCTAGAGCTCCCAGTGAACTGATGGGAGCTGAGATGAGCTAGACGTAGCTAAGTTGAGCTAGATCTGGGCTGACTTGAGCTAAGGTGAGCTAAGATGAGCTCACTTGAGCTGCCATTCAGCTGAGATGAGCTAAATGGAGCTAGGATGAGCTAACTGTTTGTAATTGTAAAGCGCATTTTTGATAGGAAAATGCATCGTAGTATAGTGTGCAATAGGATCAAACAAAAAAATTATAAAAAGATAACGAGACTTTGACTCCCAGTCGTTCGTCTCTGGGAGGCGTTTGTTCAAATCTGTAATCGATCTTTTATCGCTCTACTTATTTAGAATCGCACGCTGGTTTCCAATCTTTGGATTAGAGTTTTGCCACTTCTATTGTGAACTTTGATTACATGCGCATGTGTTAGATAGATAATGAAGGTGAAAGTATGAATTTAGGTGTGCACAATTCTAGTTATGTGGTGACTGTTTGTGGAAAATGCATTTATAGTCAAATCCTCTATATTTTAAGGAACCGACATGCTTGTTGCAATATATATATATATAAATGAAAAGCAGTCAACTTGAATCATGCGAAATAGATTGTAACCAATAAGCTCATGGTGATTTTCAACATAGAGATATGTATATAAAAAAAAATATCTTTTATTCATTCATTCAGGAGGATGTTTGCAACATGGAATTTAGAGGAAAGCTTGAAAAACACAAATCTAGCTAACAGAAAATGATCACATACAGGAATCAATGGGGGGATTTTGCATGCATCATTGGGGGAGAATAAGAGATACACTACTAGGTAGTAAATAAAAGCAGTAAAACTATGAATAGCTAAGCTACTAATCTAGCAGAAAAGAAGGCCATTCGGAGGTGGGCTTCGATGGCCTTTGAGTGGCTGAGAGGAGGAGGGGCGGCCAATGGTGCTTAGGTCGGTCCTTGGAGAGAGGTTGGGGAGATGATCCAGCATCCTGGCATGGAGATGGTGGCTTCCATGGTGCACAACTCGTTGAGGTGGAGTGGAGGTGGATGTAGCTAACCTAAATGTGAATGAGTGCCAAGAATGGGATGGGTGCAAATGGCCACCCCTTAGGTCTTTTTATTGACCTAAGGGAGTATCTCTAGAGAAGTGTGGAACTCTCTGGAGAGAGCCCCATAAGTGGCCGGCCATGGTGAGAGAGAGGTAGTTCTTAGATCTGTAAAAAGTGGATCTAAGAATTGAATGGCTCTTGGTTGCTAAATTTGGCAACCAAAAGTGGCACCACTTTGAAGAGAGTTCTAGAGAACTCTAGATGGGTGTGTGTGCATGAATGGGTGTGTGTGTGTGAGTGTGTGGCCATGCCCTATGTGGCTAAGTGGTCTAGGTTACGTCCTAAGGGGTTTAGGTAGGTGTAGGCCTTAAATTAGGGTTGCAAACTCTAATTGCTAAGGAGGAATTGCAATTAAACTTAACACAAGTTTAAGTGAACCTAATTAAGAGTGAAATAACTCAATTAGGTTGGGCTTAGGTCAATTGGACTTGTGTGGGTTGAGATCTGAGCTCAATTGGACCCTATGAGTCCAATTGACTTAGGTAATGGTAATTGACTATGATCTAAGTCAATTGGATTTAGGGAGGACCTAATTAGGTCCTTAGGAAGGTCTAGAGGTGATGTACTAGGGTTAGGGTACCTTAATTTAGGTTCCTATGGGGTCAGAATTGGGTTTAGGGGGCTAGAGATCCAACATCAAGGCTTGAATCTCAAAACAGTAATTGGAGAACAGTTCCAGACGTCCAAAAATCGAATTAGACGTCTTATACTCAAAAATCAGAAATCCAGACTTATTGTCTGGACGTCCAATCAGAGTCAGGGAGAATTCAAGGTTCTGTCTTGGGTATTCTACAGAAATTGGACGTCTGACCAAGTGTCTGGACATCCAATAACACTGCAGATGTGGGTTTAAGGTGTGTAGGAGTTGGCTAAGAGTTCCGGACATCCTATAATTCATCTGAACATCCAGATAAAGGTTGGAATTAGGGTTTTAAGGTCTCCTAGGGTGCGGTGACCTAATCTAAGGGTGGCTAAGGCTTGGGGAAGTCTTTAGGCTATCCTGACCTAAGTTCTTCACATTTTACTACTTTATTCCTACTTAATAGAGTAGCATACCTTAACTACCTTACATTATTATCTACTACATCTAATCTAAGTCTTCTGCTCCAGCTTTGCTGCAACACCCATTATTCCTGATCCACCTTCAAATCCAACTTCAGATCTAGCTTATTACCTGTAATTGACATAATGCACCTAATCGGCTCATTATAGCATTATTTTATGCATAGCTAAAAGAAAGCAGTAAAGATGCAGATAATGCTTATGCATGCATGAATTATCCTAACTTATGCTAAGTCCTAGCCTAATTTAGGTCAACTAAGACCTATGATTGCTGCTCAATCACTAACCCTAGTTCAAGTGAGCTGGATTCCAGCTTTGGTGAGCATGATAAAATTGAGTTCCAGCTAGTTTAAGCTTCTCCTTCACCAGTTGCCTTCTTGAGTGCTAGGGTTCTAGGGATCTGACAGTCTATTTGTCCCTAATAATCACAAAAACAAACGATAAAAAATGCAATGCCTGCTCAACCCAATTAATGCCTAAATGCAACCCAAAAACCCATTTGCAGAGCCAAATCTTAAGAGCTAGGCTTGTTTTAATGCATAAGAATGATGATAAACTGGCATTTATCAGTATGGTGTAGCAATCTATGTGTCACCCCATACTTCTGAAGTAGGGATAGAAAGTGGATGTTCCTAAATTGAGACCCTCCATCATTAATGATGCCTTTTGGTACCCCAAATCTAGAGAAGATATAGTTTTGATCAAATTCTGTCAGAACTCTATGGTCATTTTTCCTTGAGGGGATGGCTTCAATCCATTTAGAATCATAATCAACTGCTAAAAAAATGTACTCGAAGCCATGAGAATTTGGAAAATGTCCTATGAAGTCAATGCCCATATATCAAAGACTTTGCATACGACGATCGGATTCAAGGGCATCATGTCTCGGTAGCCAATATTAACAAGAGATTGACAACGAGAACATGCCCTACTATAATTGCATGCATCCTTTAAAATTGTGGGCCAATAAAAATCGCTCTGCAAAATCTTAGCAGTGGTATTATTGCCAGAGAAGTGACCGCCACAGGACTGGTCATGGCAGAAGGACAAAATTCCATCTATCTCCTTATTAGTGACACACTTCCTAAGGATCTAGTCTTTATAGTACATGAAAAGCCATGGTTCTTCCCAGTAGCAGTGTCTGGCTTTGGATTTAAGTTTGTCTCTTGGATGTCGATTCCAATTAGGCCGAATTACTCCAAAAGCCAGGTAATTGATAATGTTTGCATGCCAGAGAAGATCGGAATGAATGACCAGCAATTGCTTGTAAGGGAAGTGGTCAAAAATTGGAAGTGAAGGAGATATTGCTTCCAAAGGAAGGTGAGATAAGTGGTGAGCTACCACATTTTGCTTCCCAGCCTTGTCACAAATCTCTAAATCAAACTCCTGCAATAGTAGGATCCATCCAATTAGACAAGATTTCGCATCCTTTTTGGTGAGAAGATGTCAAACTACAATGTGGTCGATGTAGACTATAATGTGGGAACCTAAAAGATAAGGTTTGAATTTTTCCAGTGCAAATACTACAGCTAGCAATTCCTTTTCAGTGACGGTGTAATTCCTATGAGCTTCAACTAAGGTTTTGCTAACATAATAAATGACTATAGGTTTCCCATCCAGTTTTTACCTAAGGACAACCCCTACTGCATAATCAAAGGCATCACACATAATCTCAAAAGGGTGAGACCAATCTGGGGGTTGTAGTATTGGTGCCTTGGTAACCAAATCATGAAGTGTCGTATATGCACGAACACAATCGTTAAAGATTTGGAAGTCTACATCCTTAGAGAGGAGATAGGTGAGAGGTTTGGTTATTTTCAAGAAATTTGCTATAAAGAGATGATAAAAGCCAATATGCCCGAGAAAATATCTAATCTGTTTAACTGACGAAGGTAATGGCAAATCAAAAATCAATTTCACCTTCATACAATCAACCTCTATTCCTCTCTCAGAAATAAGGTGATCGAAAATTAATTCTTCTGGTACCATGAAATGTGATTTCTCTCAGGAAAGTACCAGATTCACATTCATGCATCTTTGCAGGACCTTAGTCAGGTGAAGCATGCATCGAATGTGCTCCCGAAGACTGAGAAGTCATCCATGAAGACTTCTAATCAATCATCTACTAAGTTGGAAAAGATTGCAAACACCACTGTTGAAATGTAGCAGGTGTGTTGCATAATCCAAATGGCATCCTATGGAATGCAAAGGTTCCGTAGGGGTAGGTGAAAGTCATTTTCTCCTGGTCATCGGGGTGAATTGTCACCTGATTGTAACCTGAGTAGCTATCCAAAAAGTAGAAAAATTGATTCCCAGCCAATCTTTCCAGTATCTGATCAATGAAAGATAGTGGGAAATGATCTTTCTTCATGGCTTGATTGAGTTTGCAATGGTCAATACATACTCACCATGGACTAGCAATCCATGTAGGGATGACTTCTCCAGATTCAATGGTTATGATGGAAGTCTAGTCTTCTTTGGCACAACTTGAATAGGACTTACCCATTGATAATCAGATATAGGGAAGATAATTCCATTGTCCAACCACTTGATCATCTCATTTTTAACCACTTCCTGAAGTGTCGGGTTCAATCTACATTGTGGCTATCTAGTAGGCCTAGATCCTTCTTCAATGAAAATCCTATGTGTGCAATAAGGACTAATGCCAGTCAAGTCTGTCATATGCTCTCAGGATAGATAAGAGCCGTGATTCTTGATTAGACGATAAGTAGGAGTTAACAATCATAGGATAAGTCTGATTTGGTCCTAAGAAGACATATTTCAAAGAGTTAGGAAGATGTTTGAGTTCAACAGGTACAGGATAAAGTGAAGGAGCAGGTGTGGAGATCTCATAAGATCCTAGAGACACTAAAGGAATATGAATTAAGTCCTTAGTTTCTAATGGTGATGTCTCAGGAAGAGTCAAGTCAGAGGCTAAAGGGTGTTGAGGTTCTAAATTTAGTGAACCAATCTATGTATCCTCGACCAACTTATCCAAAGAATCCAATGAACAGATTTTCTCAATTAAACTATAGGATGGTCCCCTTTGGGCTTGAAAAATATCAATCTTCATCCTATGATCTCAAAATTTCAACTCTATAGGGCCCTCCTCATAATTGATGTTCCCCTTTGCCGTAGCTGATGAGTGGCTACTCATCATAGCTAAAAGGCCGAAATTAAGCTAGACACTAAGCAAAACAATATCAAATTAACATATAAAAAGGGTTAAGTGTGGGAATTAAAGAAAAGACCTAAAACTTTTAATGTGTGTTAAAACCTCCTAATTAGGTCACAAAAATGAGATATTCTGAAAACTAAAGAACAAATGATGATCCATGCATCAATTGAACACATAAACAACTTTGAAAAGATAAATCAGAAGTAAAATCAATGTCTTAAATGTTCAATTAAGCACATGTAAAAGTTTGAAAGCAATTGGACATCATTTAGGCTTAGAAATAAATAGATTACAATTAGGTCCTTCATGCATTACATTTCTACCCTTCAAAACTCCTTCTTGGACCTTTTTGCAAGCCGCAGGGACCCTTTTGTATGACTGCAAGGCCCTTCTAGTTATAGTTCTTTTCACTTTTGGACCTACACGCTATTCTTCTACCCCTTCGTTCAAGGGTCTTCCTGCAAGTTTTCCCTCATTTCAGAGAGAAGCCTGTGTTCTTCACGCGCACTGTAGCTCGCGACGAACACAGCCATTCTCGACCGTCCATCGCACTTTTGATCTCGATCTGCGGCTGGAATCAAATGGAACCTTCGCACGATTCGGTGCGTGCTTTCACCTCACTTCCCAGATCTCATCTGACGGTCAGATCTCTCTCTTGACTCGCCGCGCGCTCTACCCATTTCATCCTCACCGCCGGCTTAATTTTGATTAACCTCACCCTTGCGGTGATTCCAATCACTGAGCTGCTACTTAAGCACCTCAGTGGTGTCGCGCGCAAAGGATCGCTCCCTCCTACATCTCTTAGCGATCAGTTCGTCCACTCCAGTCTCTCCTCCTCATCTAGACCCTGATTTCACAGCCACCGGCTGTGGAATCATCGCCTGCTCTCGACCCTCCTCGTCGCTAAGGACCTCGTAGCACCTGAGGACGACCCTGGAGTCTCACTAGTAGACTCTTCCCTCCGCTGGAGTCACCCTCCTCCTTTCTTCCTCCTTAGCCGCTGGCTAAGGACCCATAGGTCCCATTCTTCCTTTTAGTTTAGGTTGTTAATTCTGCACAAGTAGTGTTAGATTTAGTTTGCAGTAGTTTAGAATAGATTTAGTTTTAATTGTTAATGTTTAATGTTAGCTGTAGTTAGATTAGTCTTAGGAGTAGAATTAGTATTAGATCCCCTCCCTCACCTCCTCTGATCAGTCCAGATCAGAGGGGAAGAATCATCTGTTCATTGTTCAATTTATCCCCCTCTTCATGTTTTGTTTTTCCATCATCCAAATTCTGATTCTTGTTTTTCCTTTTAACGACGAATTTTTCATCAATCACCCACACATCCTGACCCAATTTCAGATCTGATGGTGCACTGCCTCAGATCTGAAAGTGGCGTCACAAGCACCATTTCGGGCTTCTCACTAACTCCATTTGTTTCACAAAAGCCCCTCTGTTTTAAATGGATTGCCTCAGTTTGTCAGAGCACTTTTGATTTGGATTTTAAAGGATTTTTACTCTCTGAAATGTTTTGACAGATCTGACAAATTGAAGGGATTTTTGGTTTCATTGTGGGCAAGTACTCTGAGAAGTTCTCTGGTGACAGAGAACCAATCAGAAGAGCCTTTCATGATTCTGTTTATACTTTGTTTTGAATGCATTCGCCAGCTTCCATTAAATTTCCTTAATGCATTCTTAGTCTCTTTTTGCTATTTCAGAACTGCCATACACTATTTGTGTTGATGATCATTTCTGTATGGTGATTCTCTAACCAAAGGAGTTTTCCATACTCCTTAAGGTTGCAAGAAACTGGGATTGTATGTTGTTGGTTTTAATTGATTGAGCTAAGTCTTCCTTCATGCTGTCTATGGCATTAGGAAGACTAACTCAATGCCATTTGAGTTTTGATCTGAAAGGATGCTTCTGATAGGGTTTTTCCTAATGAGTGTTTGAGCTGAATTTACATGAGATTTTCGTGAGATTTAAACCCTTATCAGATTTGGATTTCAACTCTTAAAATTTTTAGTTTGTTTTGAATTTTCTCTTATTCCCAGTTATACAGTAACATACTGCAACTTGCAGCTACATTTCCCTCCATCTCTAAATTCTCCTCTTCTCTACAATTCCCCTCTCATCTGTGAATACATCCCTCTCTTCAAGTGGACTAACTGCAGCAGCAGTTAGCCCATTTGGCAGTGGCTTAAGCCACTGCTGCTGCTACAAAACTCACCCTGAACAACACACCTTCTCATCCCTCTCCATCTTCTCTGACAGTAGCTTAGCTGCTGTTTAAATTGAAATCAAAACTTAATTAACCCTTCTTCCCTCATTTCCTAACTTCCTACTAAAACCTAATTATACATACTTATTTTAAAACAGTAAATATACCTATCTATATCATTCTAACTATAATATACAGACTAATTATGTAAGTATAAATACATAGATATACTGTAATTACTGTACAAACTTGTATATATATATATCTATGTGCATATGTAATCTATGTAAATATATGTATAAATACTAAACTATTATGTATGTATTTACTTAATTATGTTTATATAAAGATACAGATTTCTATTTGCATATTTAGTAGCTAGATTATAGATTAACTTAGCTAAATTAATAATTTAGAGCTATAATTAAATTAAATACATCTATAAACTTAGGATAATATATATAGTAAGTAATTTAAGCTAATTAAAGTGTATTTATACCTAGTACAGCTTACTGTAACTTAGTTTTAATTATAAACTACACAGAATTGCTATTTTAGCCTAAATAAAACATAAATAAATTCGTAAAAATACAATAAAAATATGTATTAAATACTTAAGTATGTAAATTAAAACTGTTTAAGGTCAATTAGACCATTTACTAATTATTTTATAAGTAATTAACTATTTAATCACCTAAATCAACCTAGTTTAGCGAATTTATTTGTATAGTAAAAATATTTAAAATTCAAAATTAATTAATCAATTATGTAGTATTACGTAAATATTTTATTTACCATATTTTACTTTATTTTTTTTAATAATTTATGGCCCCCAAATCGAGGGCCAAAAATGCGCACAGACGCAGCTGCGTCTGATTTCCAGCGCACGATGTGGCGTAGAATAGCGCCACATCGTGTGCTGCAAACCAAACGCAGCCATATAAATATAATTTATGCTATACACTAAGCAGTCGTCATGGGCGCAGGGCGCTCGAAATGCCGCCGATTTGATCTGATTACCCGATGTGTGCTGAACTCTGATATGTGTGTGGGGCCGGGGGCCCGAGTGTGTGCGAGCTTGAAGGCGTTGGGCTGAGGCCTGGCGCTGTATGAAAACGTAATTAAGCCACGTAATCCGAGATTAGGGCGCGCTTAGTAGAGGTCTGGTCCCGCCCTCTGGGTGCAGCGTATCCCTCGAAAAGCGCGCCCGCAAACTAAGCACGTTTTAAACTAATGACATTAGCCTAACCCCCTCCCCACCGCAGCCTCTGAAGTATCTTAAGACAGAAGAGTTAACACAGAAGAAAAGAACAGACGAGTTAAGTTATAACACAAAGAGAAGAAAAAGGGAGAACACGAGATAACAAGAACAGAAAAGACTTACTGTACATACAGCAGTAGAATAAGTAATATACATATGTATAAGTAAACCCACATAATTACGAACAGAATAAAACGACACTATAAACGTCGCTAAAGACCTCAGTTTGCTTCTTTAGGTTGTATATAGTGTTTTCTGAGATTTAGCGACGTTTATATCTGTCACTAAAACTGATATATATGTCACTATAAATAAAAGACTAGTAAGTTAAGTTTTTACACTATGGTATCCTAATGTAGTATGAACTAACATATTAGTGTTAATAGTATAACTTGTAAATACATAGTTTAGAATATAATAATAGATTGTTTGATGCTTGTTCATAGTTAGTATTTTTGCAAGCACTTCTTAGTAACTAGGTAAATAAAACATTCATTCATTCTTTAAGTGTAAAGTTTCTTTTTGAATAAGAAGACAATTTTGGAGATAATCAAAGAGTGACCGAATTAAATTCAATAAATTGCCTCCCAGAGAACGACCTGGAACAAAACCAGTAAAAATTAGATAAATAAGCAAATGATAATAATGGTTGTAATGACTGGTACTCACCCATACTCACCACTATACGACATCCTTAAGGTTATATTATACACCCTATACTACAACGACATGATCATAACAATAATCATTCATCATCATACAACCATTGTGTTATATACACATTGTAGATCATCGGTGTCATTGTTATCATTGTCATTCACACATTACACACATTACACCATGTTTTACATCATCATTTTTTGGCGCCGTTGCCGGGGAGGCAACGCTCTTTGCACCAAAATTTTCTTTTTATTCTTTTGTATATAGAAATTCTTTATTTCATTCATTCATTCATTATAATTTTTTTTTTTTCATTGAATTAATTGTGTATACATTCTTTTAGTCATTTACTAATCATTTGTTTTTCCACAGCACTTGAGGAGGAGTGTCGTCTTCCTGGTGGAGTCGCTGCACTCCAGATCCGTCTTCCTGGTGGAGTTTTGCCTCGTAGTAGCTGTAGGAGTAGTGGTAGTATTAGCTTTAGTGTAGATAGTTTTAGGTTTATTAATTAGGAACAATTGTTAGTCATAAGTTGTGAGAGCTTGTTCTCACACAATTTTTGTAATAATTCTGGACTGTCTGGACTTTATCTTCTTTTTCTCGATTTTTTGATTTCGATTTTCCGAGTTAATTTCTTTTCTTGTTTTTGTTTATTGCATATAAGAAAAAAAAATCAAAAAAATCAAAAAGATCTCATACTTATCTAGCAGCAGCATAACCTTAGGCATCCATTTTTAGGATTGCATTTCATTCCTGCTAGATTTTAATTCAAGTCAAATCTGCATTAGAAGATTGCTGGAGTCAGGTACGCATTTCTTACCTAACTCTAACTCCTGCCATATTTGCATTTGACTTAAAGTTAAGAAGACCACTACTTGTTCTGAATTTATTAAAAAGTGAAACGAGCAGCATAGAAAACACATTTTAATCACTTCAATCAAATCAAAAGGAGATATTCAAAATTGGGTGAAACCATATTTGAGATTTTAATCGCCTTGTGTTGAATGTTATCGTGCACACAGCACGATCACTTAAGGACACAATACACGGGTTTCTACCTCATCTTTCTGCAACCACAGGATCTGGATTCGCACGCTCAGTCTTATCCAGATTCCCAGTGGATTTTAGAGGTCTGCACATCGCTAGGTTTATCTTAGGATGAGTACAATTGTTTGAAACAATTGCTTGCGTATAACATAATTTTGCGTAGCAGCCTCTAGGAAAAATTTCTCCGATTTGTTTCGATTGATTGGTCTTTCTTGAATTGAGATTTTATTGGGATTCTTCTATTTTTATTATGAACGTTATTAAAATTTTCCCATTGAGTTGGATCGAATTAGAGTAAACGTGATTTCAAAAACCAACTTAATGGAAGGTAGGAGATCCCAAAACCCAGAACTTGTACTCCCCTTGGGTACTGCTACCCAAGCTACTACATCTTTCTCTTTGCCCTCCACTTCTAATCCTTTACCTCCCGAGTCTCAAAATCCTATTCACAATCCCATTCACCAAGAGGATGATCTTGAGTCGTCACAATTTGAGGATTTTGAAGAACTTCCTCCAGACTTAGTTGCACATCCTCTACCACAGCAACCACCTATCCCTAGGTTCCAACCTCCACCTTGTCCTAATCATCCTAATCTACCCCCGGAGAGAGGACCTATGCCTCATCTTTAGCACCTTTTTGATACACAACTACAAATGAATACCTTAACCCAACAGGTGCAACAGCTTGCTCAAGCTGTAAATCTTTTAGCTAACCCCCAACCACAACCACTTCAACCTAGAAATCCTCAGGAACCACCCCAACCCCGTAGACCTCAACTACGGGATTATTATAATCCTGTAGTTGCCCAACCAATGCCTGTGGTACGTTATCCCAATGGGGGTCGTGTTGCTGAACTGAAGCCGAACATTATAGCACTCATTCCTCACTTCCATGGACTTGCTTCTGAGGACCCTTTTCAGCATTTAGAGGAGCTGAAGAATCTTGCCCAAACTTTGGGTCCGCAAGGACATGATCAGCACACGCTTTTGATGAAAATGTTCTCCTTTTCATTAAAAGATAAGGCAGCCTTTTGGTTTAGAACACTTGCACGGACTACACCTATAGATTCCTGGGCTTCTTTAGAACATGAGTTCTTAAAGAAGTACTTTCCTGTAGGCCGCACTAATGCCTTAAGGCGTGCCAACACCACCTTCACCCAGAATTCAGGAGAACCTATGCACGAGGCTTGGGAGAGATTCCATGAGATTTTGAGAAAATGTCCCCACCATGGTGTCCCACGCTGGCAACAGGTTCAGATCTACTATCATGGGCTCCATGATGACACACGGAATTTTGTAGATGCCGCTTGTGGAGGTAATTTCCTGTGTCGGGACGAGGACTCAGCCTTTGACCTCTTTGAAGGCATGGCCGAAAACTCTATTAATAATGCTTCAATGAGCGTGTTTAATAGAAAGTCTTCACATTCCCACTC
This sequence comes from Thalassia testudinum, assembly GCA_037157565.1. Lineage (NCBI taxonomy): Eukaryota > Viridiplantae > Streptophyta > Magnoliopsida > Alismatales > Hydrocharitaceae > Thalassia > Thalassia testudinum. Next base: position 23,339,779 of record JAZHRO010000071.1, on the reverse strand, counting down.
ACACACGGGGGTACACGAAGCCCAATCCAGTAGCAGAGACTTAGAGATAGTGGCTAGTCAACTGGATAAAGTGGGCTTAATCGAGAAGAAAGTAGATGAAGTATGGAAATTTCTCTCAAAACACCCATCTTCTTCTTCTCAGTCACCAGCACAAAACACTTCTTCTCAGTTTCCCACAGGGAGGGAAACTGTGAATAACCTTTCTGTGACACAAACTGCATTACCGGATTTTCCATTTCTATATCCTTCACCGACTAGAGGAACCTTTGTTCCTCCCTTCACTGACTTCCCTGCACCTTCTGGAGCTTCGGAGGAGCTCCATGCCATTCACAATGATCCTTTCACACAAACCTATAACCCTGGATGGCGTAATCATCCAAATTTCTCGTGGTCGGGAAATTCACAAAGACCTCCTTTTCAACAACCTTCTGCACCACCACTGCACAACCCGATCCGAGCACCACCTCCACAATCACACGGATATCCACCGCGTGCCTACCAGCAACCCCAACCCAGGCCCACCCAATACTCTCAATCTGGGCCTACACGAGATGACCAGTTGGGGTCTATCATGAAAGCTCTTGCTGATATGCAACAACAGAATATTGCTATGAAGCAAAGACAGGACGCGGCCTTAGCTGAGATGAGAGCCCAGCTATCACACTTGACGGAGTCCCGTCAACCACATTAACTCCCATCACAAGCACAACCCAACCCTAGGAACATACCTGCTCAAAGGTATGTCCAACCTAGACCAGCACTGCAAGACCAAACACATGACATTTCACAACCAGTGCACAACACTGAATTCTTCACTGACTCAAATTCTTCTCTTGCACAAACACAACCACCTCTGCTACCTAACAATGATTTACCATCTACCTCTAGAGCTGAACTAAATGCCATAGTCACTAGGAGTGGTAAATGCACACTAGATCCACCTCTTCCAACACCTACCACTTCTAGTTTTGCTCCTCCACTTCCTACTTCTCCTCTACCTATGACTGAACCTCTCACAACTCTAGTACCTTTTCCTGAAGCTTTAAAGAAGAAGGAGAAAGGAAAGAAAAAGACCTGTGTGGCACCTGAGGAGGATTTGCTTAAGCTCTTTGAGCAAGTCCACATAAACATCCCCTTGTTGGATGCAATCCGCCACATCCCTCTTTACGCTAAGTTTTTAAAAGACCTATGTACACCTAAGCGTAAAGCAAGAACTCAAAAAGGGAGTAGTCCAATCATTCTCTCGGAACAAGCTAGTTCCATCATCTCTAGTACCCTCCCAACTAAGATGAAAGACTCAGGCACCCCTCTCTTATCCTGCATGATAGGTAACACCACATTCAATAGAGCACTACTTGACCTAGGTGCTTCCATCAATCTTATCCCAACCTCTCTACTAACACATTTTGAGGTTGGCAATCTGAAGCCAACCGAGGTGTCCCTGCAATTAGCTGAAAGATCAGTTAAGACACCTCAGGGAGTGTTGGAAGATGTCATAGTGCGGGTCAAGGATTTTTACTTCCCTGTAGACTTTATAGTCCTTGACATGGAAGTACCTGAAGATATCCAGAATACACCTATCATTTTAGGAAGACCTTTCTTGGCTACGGCCAAGGCAAACATCAATTGTGAGGAGGGCCTTATAGAATTAAAGTTTGGAGATTAGAAAATAAAAATTGATATTTTTCAGGCCCAAAGAGGACCAACCTGTAGTTTAATTGAAGAAATCTTCTCCCTGGATTCATTGGATCAATTGGTTGAGGACACCTTGATCAATTCATTAAATTTAGAACCTCAACACTCTTTGGACTCTGACTTGACTTCCACTGAGATACCAAATTTAGAGACTGAGGACCTTCCTCCCATTCCATTAGTATCTCTAGGATCTCCTGAAACTTTCACACCTGCTCCTTCTGATCTTGTGCCTGTTGAACTCAAACCTCTTCCTGACTCTCTCAAATATGTTTTCTTAGGACCTGATCAGACCTATCCGGTGATTGTTAACTCTTCCCTTTCTTCTGATCAAGAGTCACGGCTCTTATCTGTCCTAAGAGCACATAGGCAGGCTATAGGATGGAGCCTTTCTGACCTTACTGGCATCAGTCCTTCTTATTGCACACATAGGATTTTCACTGAAGAAGGATCTAGACCTACTAGACAGCCCCAGCGTAGATTAAACCCTACATTACAAGAGGTGATAAAAAGTGAAATGATTAAATGGCTGGACAATGGAATTATCTACCCAATTTCTGACAGTAGATGGGTAAGTCCTGTTCAGGTTGTGCCAAAGAAGGCCGGACTTACCATCGTCACCACTGATTCTGGAGAAGTCATCCCTACACGCATTGCTAGTTCGTGGCGAGTATGTATAGATTACCGAAAACTCAACCAAGCCACGAAGAAAGATCATTTCCCTTTGCCCTTCATTGATCAAATACTGGAAAGAGTGGCAGGGAATAGATTTTTCTGCTTTTTGGATGGCTATTCAGGATATAATCAGGCGGCAATTCACCCCGATGATCAGGAGAAAATGACATTCACCTGCACCTACAGAACCTTTGCATTCCGTAGGATGCCTTTTGGATTATGCAACGCACCTGCTACATTCCAGCGGTGTATGTTTGCAATCTTTTCCGACTTAGTAGGCGATTGTTTAGAAGTCTTCATGGATGACTTCTCGGTCTTCGGGAGCACATTCGATGCATGTCTAGACCACCTGACCAAGGTCCTGCAAAGATGCATTAATGTGAATCTGGTACTTTCCTGGGAGAAATCTCATTTCATGGTAACTGAAGGACTTGTATTAGGTCACCTTATTTCTGAGAGAGGAATTGAGGTTGACCGAGCGAAGGTAAAGTTGATTTCTGATTTACCACTACCTTCGTCGGTTAAGCAAATTCGATCTTTCCTCGGGCATGTTGGTTTTTATCGCCACTTTATAGCGGATTTCTCGAAAATAGCCCGACCTCTCACTACTCTCCTCTCTAAAGACGTAGACTTCCAGATCTTTGACGATTGTGTTCGTGCCTATACGACACTTCGTGATCTGATTACCAAGGCACCCATACTGCAACCCCCGAATTGGTCTCACCCTTTTGAGATCATGTGTGATGCCTCTAATTATGCAGTAGGAGCTGTCCTTGGTCAAAAATTAGACGGGAAACCCACAGTCATCTATTACGCTAGCAAGACCTTAGATGAAGCTCAAAGGAATTACACCGTCACGGAAAAGGAATTGCTAGCTGTAGTATATGCACTGGAAAAATTCAGACCTTATCTTTTAGGTTCCCACATTATAGTCTACACTGACCACACGGCAGTTCGATATCTTCTCGCCAAGAAGGACGTGAAATCTCGTCTGATTAGATGGATCCTACTTTTACAGGAATTTGATTTAGAGATTCGTGATAAGGCTTGAAAGCAGAATGTGGTAGCTGACCACTTATCCCACCTTCCTTCTGAAGCGATTTCTCCTTCTTTACCCATCTCTGACCACTTCCCTGACGAGCAATTGCTGGTCATTCATTCTGATCTTCCCTGGTATGCTGACATTGTCAACTACCTGGCTTCTGGACTCATCCCCACTAATTGGGTTCGACATCAAAAAGACAGACTTAGATCCGAGGCCAAGCACTATTACTGGGAAGAACCTTGGCTTTTCAAGCATTGTAAAGACCAGATCTTTAGGAAGTGTCTCCCTGATAAGGAGATTAGAAGCGTCTTATCATTCTGCCATGACCAGGCGTGCGGCGGTCACTTCTCTGGCAAAAAGACTGCTGCAAAGATTTTGCAGAGTGGTTTCTATTGGCCCACAATCTTCAAGGATGCACATGAATATAGCAGGGCATGTTCACGCTGTTAGTCTCTCGGTAGTATTGGCCGCCGAGACATGATGCCCTTGAATCCGATCATGGTGTGCGAAATCTTTGACATTTGGGGCATTGACTTCATGGGACCTTTTCCTAAATCTTATGGCTTCGAGTACATATTGTTGGCAGTTGAGTATGTTTCAAAATGGATTGAAGCCATTCCCTCAAGGACTAATGATCATAGAGTTGTGACACAATTTGTTCACGATTTCATCTTCTCTAGATTCGGGGTACCTAAAGCCATCATTAGTGATGGAGGGTCTCATTTTAGAAACACACATTTTCAGTCCCTACTTCAAAAGTATGGGGTGTCACATAGGATTGCTACATCTTATCACCCTCAAACCAATGGACTTGCTGAATTATCTAATCGGGAGATCAAAAAGATTTTACAGACTACCATCCGACCTGATAGAAAGGATTGGTCTTCCCGCCTTTCTGATGCGTTGTGGGCATATAGGACAGCCCACAAAACCCCTTTAGGCATGTCTCCTTTTAGACTTGTGTATGGGAAACACTGTCATCTTCCCGTAGAATTAGAGCACAAAGCCTATTGGGCCATCAGAAAGTGTAACTTAGACTTAGAGAAGGCCGGTGATCGTAGGAAATTACAAATGTCTGAGCTCGATGAATTAAGGAATGAATCTTATGAAAGCTCAAGGATGTATAAGGACAAACTTAAGGCCTTCCATGACTGTCACATTCTTAGGAAATCTTTTCACCCTGGTAAAAAAGTCCTTCTCTTCGACTCTAGACTGAAACTCTTTCCTGGGAAGTTAAGATCAAAATGGATTGGACCTTTCAAAATCTTGAGATTATTTGATAATGGAGCCGTTGAGATCACTGAACTTGACAAATTTGAACCCTTTATTGTTAATGGACAAAGACTGAAACCTTTCATTGAGCCGCATGATCTTAGACTTGTCAATTCCACCATTTCGCTCCTACATTTTGAGCTACCAACTAAGTTTTCGCCTAGCTGAAGGCGTTAAACTTAGCAAACACCTACCCTTGTATATAGCTATTTTACACCTTTCTTACTCTTGCCTTTATTTGCATATAGTGTCTACCCTTGCATTCTGAGCATACATTCATTGACACACATGTCATGCATTTCACTTCCTAGCCTGACTATTCACTCTGATCCTAGATCAGACTTAAAATCGTCCGCACAGAGATTTTATCTCCTCATTCCGACTTCCTTTCATCACCCAGTCTAGGATAGTGAAAAGCAGAGCATGCATTTGCATCCACCCTTTCATTCAATGAGGACATTGAAACACTTAAGCATGGGGGGGTGTAAATGGTAAACCATTTAAACTAAAATGCAATTGTAGACACAACTATAGTACATATAGTATTATCAAAAAAAAATTATATACTTAAAAAAAATTGAAAAATTTTGAAAAATTTTTTAAAAAAATTACAAAGCTAAAAATATAAAAAAATAACAAATCAGAAAAATTCCAAAAATACAATAAGGGACATGTACTTCACTATCAAAGGAGGACATTCATTTCAAGAGGGGAGGGAGAAAAAGAAAAAGAAAAAGAAAGAAAAGATAAGTGATCTTATAGCTGAAAAAAAAAAAAAAAATAATAGAATAAGTGTCTATGGACATTCAACCATTACTGGTTTGACCTGCCGGGCCATAGGAGCTTGAAACAAGCTTAGGCTTAATACACTTCGAGCCTTGACAAGATAGATCACAGTCTATCCTAACTTTAGGACAATTCTTGTACCTGAGTCACCAGTACAGGTTTCGTTGGTTTGCTTTGACTTAGGAGTTTAAGTAACCTTGGCTTTCACTACACAATGTCAGGAAAGACCACTTGAACCTAAACCTCAACCCTTGTGTTCATTAGGGAAGGTGGAGTCCTTACCTGTGCGTGCAGGTAGACTCTTTGTCCTAATCTTTAGTCTTGTGTCTAGGAGAAGCTCTTTCCACAAAAAAATCCACCCACCAAATACAGTGCGCTCTACCAAATAAGTTCCGGAGACATACTGTTCAAAAAAAAAAAAAAGTTCTTACAAGAGAAAGTCAAGTATGTTCTCCAAAAATTCTGAAAAACAACTCTTCCACCAAAAATGTTTTCAGGGTTCAAAACAATACCCTGTTTGTCCACCAAAAAATTCTTCTCTGAGCCACAAATACAATAAGGGTTGGGATTGAATACCATCAATTTTTGAGAGTCATCCGAAAGCATGAGCTGAAGTTAGGACCAACCTGGACTTAAAAAGAAGCGAAACCCCGGGATTGAGCCTTAGAATTCACCTAGTTAGTCCTGACTTATCACAAAGCACAGCCATAACTTCATAGCATTCTGAGTCTCTGTAAAACCCCCTGAGTCCTGGAATTCGACTTAAGGTTTAAATATCAAGAGTCCTTGTTGGTTGAGAGATGGCCTATGTCATTTAAGCCTCGAGTTCTGGTAGGTTATCCTCAGTAACAAGGTTCTCACAATGTCCAAAAACACAGTTGATATTAGAAAATTTTTCAGCTTGAAGATCATCATCATAAACACTTAAAAATTTTTGAAAGAAGAGAAAGATATCTTTACACACTTACCTTGCTGATACTTAAATTGCCTTACACTTCAACAGATTGTTTGCTAAGGGACTAGCAAAACGTAAGCATGGGGGTATGATGAGTGGCTACTCATCATAGCTAAAAGGCTGAAATTAAGCTAGACACTAAGCAAAACAATATCAAATTAACATATAAAAAGGGTTAAGTGTGGGAATTAAAGAAAAGACCTAAAACTTTTAATGTGTGTTAAAACCTCCTAATTAGGTCACAAAAATGAGATATTCTGAAAACTAAAGAACAAATGATGATCCATGCATCAATTGAACACATAAACAAGTTTGAAAAGATAAATCAAAAGTAAAATCAATGTCTTAAATGTTCAATTAAGCACATGTAAAAATTTGAAAGCAATTGGACATCATTTAGGCTTAGAAATAAATAGATTACAATTAGGTCCTTCATGCATTACATTTATACCCTTCAAAACTCCTTCTTGGACCTTTTTGCAAGCCGCAGGGACCCTTCTGTATGACTGCAAGGCCCTTCCAGTTATAGTTCTTTTCACTTTTGGACCTGCACGCTATTCTTCTACCCCTTCGTTCAAGGGTCTTCCTGCAAGTTTTCCCTCATTTCAGAGAGAAGCCTGTGTTCTTCACGCGCACTATAGCACGCGAAGAACACAGCCATTCTCGACCGTCCATCGCACTTTTGATCTCGATCTGCGGCTGGAATCAAATGGAACCTTCGCGCGATTCGGTGCGTGCGTTCACTTCTCTTCCCAGATCTCATCTGACGGTCAGATCTCTCTCTTGACTCGCCGCGCGCTCTACCCATTTCATCCTCACCGCCAGCTTAATTTTGATTAACCTCACCCTTGCGGTGATTCCAATCACTGAGCTGCTACTTAAGCACCTCAGTGGTGTCGCGCGCAAAGGATCGCTCCCTCCTACATCTCTTAGTGATCAGTTCATCCACTCCAGTCTCTCCTCCTCATCTAGACCCTGATTTCACAGCCACCGGCTGTGGAATCATCGCCTGCTCTCGACCCTCCTCGTCGCTAAGGACCTCGTAGCACCTGAGGACGACCCTGGAGTCTCACTAGTAGACTCTTCCCTCCGCTGGAGTCACCCTCCTCCTTTCTTCCTCCTTAGCCGCCGGCTAAGGACCCATAGGTCCCATTCTTCCTTTTAGTTTAAGTTTTTAATTCTGCACAAGTAGTGTTAGATTTAGTTTGCAGTAGTTTAGAATCGATTTAGTTTTAATTGTTAGTGTTTAATGTTAGCTGTAGTTAGATTAGTCTTAGGAGTAGAATTAGTATTAGATCCCCTCCCTCACCTCCTCTGATCAGTCCAGATCAGAGGGGAAGAATCATCTGTTCATTGTTCAATTTATCTCCCTCTTCATGTTTTGTTTTTCCATCATCCAAATTCTGATTCTTGTTTTTCCTTTTAACGACGAATTTTTCATCAATCACCCACACATCCTGACCCAATTTCAGATCTGATGGTGCACTGCCTCAGATCTGAAAGTGGCGTCACAAGCACCATTTCGGGCTTCTCACTCACTCCATTTGTTTCACAAAAGCCCCTCTATTTTAAATGGATTGCCTCAGTTTGTCAGAGCACTTTTGATTTGGATTTTAAAGGATTTTTACTCTCTGAAATGTTTTGACAGATCTGACAAATTGTAGGGATTTTTGGTTTTCATTGTGGGCAAGGACTCTGAGAAGTTCTCTGGTGACAGAGAACCAATCAGAAGAGCCTTTCATGATTCTGTTTATACTTTGTTTTGAATGCATTCGCCAGCTTCCATTAAATTTCCTTAATGCATTCTTAGTCTCTTTTTGCTATTTCAGAACTGCCATACACTATTTGTGTTGATGATCATTTCTGTATGGTGATTCTCTAACCTAAGGAGTTTTCCATACTCCTTAAGGTTGCAAGAAACTGGGATTGTATGTTGTTGGTTTTAATTGATTGAGCTAAGTCTTCCTTCATGCTGTCTACGGCATTAGGAAGACTAACTCAATGCCATTTGAGTTTTGATCTGAAAGGATGCTTCTGATAGGGTTTTTCCTAATGAGTGTTTGAGCTGAATTTACATGAGATTTTCATGAGATTTAAACCCTTATCAGATTTGGATTTCAACTCTCAAAATTTTTAGTTTGTTTTGAATTTTCTCTTATTCCCAGTTATATAGTAACATGCTGCAACTTGCAGCTACATTTCCCTCCATCTCTAAATTCTCCTCTTCTCTACAATTCCCCTCTCATCTGTGAATACATCCCTCTCTTCAAGTGGACTAACTGCAGCAGCAGTTAGCCCATTTGGCAGTGGCTTAAGCCACTGCTGCTGCTACAAAACTCACCCTGACAGCACACCTTCTCATCCCTCTCCATCTTCTCTGACAGTAGCTTAGCTGCTGTTTAAATTGAAATCAAAACTTAATTAACCCTTCTTCCCTCATTTCCTAACTTCCTACTAAAACCTAATTATACATACTTATTTTAAAACAGTAAATATACCTATCTATATCATTCTAACTATAATATACAGACTAATTATGTAAGTATAAATACATAGATATACTGTAATTACTGTACAAACTTGTATATATATATATCTATGTACATATGTAATCTATGTAAATATATGTATAAATACTAAACTATTATGTATGTATTTACTTAATTATGTTTATATAAAGATACAGATTTCTATTTGCATATTTAGTAGCTAGATTATAGATTAACTTAGCTAAATTAATAATTTAGAGCTATAATTAAATTAAATACATCTATAAACTTAGGATAATATATATAGTAAGTAATTTAAGCTAATTAAAGTGTATTTATACCTAGAACAGCTTACTGTAACTTAGTTTTAATTATAAACTACACAGAATTGTTATTTTAGCCTAAATAAAACATAAATAAATTCATAAAAATATAATAAAAATATGTATTAAATACTTAAGTATGTAAATTAAAACTGTTTAAGGTCAATTAGACCATTTACTAATTATTTTATAAGTAATTAACTATTTAATCACCTAAATCAACCTAGTTTAGCGAATTTATTTGTACAGTAAAAATATTTAAAATTCAAAATTAATTAATCAATTATGTAGTATTACGTAAATATTTTATTTACCATATTTATTTTATTTTTTTTAATAATTTATGGCCCCCAAATCGAGGGCCAAAAACGCGCACAGACGCAGCTGCGTCTGATTTCCAGCGCACGATGTGGCGCTGGAATAGCGCCACATCGTGTGCTGCAAACCAAACGCAGCCATATAAATATAATTTATGCTATACGCTAAGCAGTCGTCCCTGGCGCAGGGTGCCCGAAACGCCGCCGATTTGATCTGATTACCCGATGTGTGCTGAACTCTGATATGTGTGTGGGGCCGGGGGCCCGAGCGTGTGCGAGCTTGAAGGCGTTGGGCTGAGGCCTAGCACTGTATGAAAACGTAATTAAGCCACCTAATCCGAGATTAGGGCGCGCTTAGTAGAGGTCTGGTCCCGCCCTCTGGGTGCAGCGTATCCCTCGAAAAGCGCACCCGCAAACTAAGCACGTTTTAAACTAATGACATTAGCCTAACCCCCTCCCCACCGCAGCCTCTGAAGTATCTTAAGACAGAAGAGTTAACATAGAAGAAAAGAACAGACGAGTTAAGTTATAACACAAAGAGAAGAAAAAGAGAGAACACGAGATAACAAGAACAGAAAAGACTTACTGTACAGACAGCAGTAGAATAAGTAATATACATACGTATAAGTAAACCGACATAATTACTAACAGAATAAAACGACACTATAAACATCGCTAAAGACCTCAGTTTGCTTCTTTAGGTTGTATATAGTGTTTTCTGAGATTTAGCGACGTTTATATCTGTCACTAAAGCTGATATATATGTCACTATAAATAAAAGACTAGTAAGTTAGGTTTTTACACTATGGTATCCTAATGTAGTATGAACTAACATATTAGTGTTAATAGTATAACTTGTAAATACATAGTTTAGAGTATAATAATAGATTGTTTGATGCTTGTTCATAGTTAGTATTTTTGCAAGCACTTCTTAGTAACTAGGTAAATAAAACATTCATTCATTCTTTAAGTGTAAAGTTTCTTTTTGAATAAGAAGACAATTTTGGAGATAATCAAAGAGTGACCGAATTAAATTCAATAAATTGCCTCCCAGAGAACGACCTGGAACAAAATCAGTAAAAATTAGATAAATAAGCAAATGATAATAATGGTTGTAATGACTGGTACTCACCCATACTCACCACTATACGACATCCTTAAGGTTATATTATACACCCTATACTACAACGACATGATCATAACAATAATCATTCATCATCATACAACCATTGTGTTATATACACATTGTAGATCATCGGTGTCATTGTTATCATTGTCATTCACACATCACACACATTACACCATGTTTTACATCATCAGTAGCCAAGAAAGGTCTTCCTAGTATGATAGGAGAGTTCTGAATATCCTCAGGTACTTCCATGTCAAGGACTATAAAGTCTACAAGAAAATAGAAGTCCTTGACCTGTACTATAACATCTTCCAACACTTTATGAGGTGTCTTAACTGATCTATCAGCTAATTGCAGGTACACCTTGGTTGGCTTCAGATTGCCAACCTTGAAATGTGTTAGTAGGAAGGTTGGGATAAGATTGATGGAAGCACCTAGATCAAGTAAGGCTCCGTTAAATGTGGTGTTTCCTATCATACAGGAGAGAAGAGGGGTGCCTAGGTCTTTCTTCTTAATAGAGAGGTTTGAAATAAGGGAACTCACTTGTTCCGAGAGAATCACAGGACCACTCCCTTTCTGAATTCTAGCCTTATGCTTAGGTGTGCATAGGTCTTTCAAAAACTTAATGTAAGGAGGAATGTGGTGAATCACATCCAACAAGGGGATGTTTATGTGGACTTGCTTAAAGAGCTTAAGCAGATCCTCCTCATGGTCCACATTAAGTTTCTTCTTCCTATCATCACTTTTCTTTTCTAAGGCCTTTGGGAAAGGTACTGAAGTGGTAGTAGGAGAATCAATCAAAGTCTCAGAAGAGTCAAGCAACGGTAAATTAGTTTTAGGAGTGGAAGGTCCAGGTAAAGATGTAGATGTCAGTAATGTTGGATCAGTTGTGCTTCTACCATTCCTAGTAGTGACGACATTCAAATCAGATTGCAACATAAATAATAAATTAGGATCAGATAGAATAGGTGGTTGTGGATCAGAATAAGAAGTAGGATCAGAATAGAAAGAATTAGGATTAGTGTAAAATTCAGGTTCGTGCAAGGTTTGTGATATGTAATGTGCTAGACCTTGCAAAGGAGGTCTGGGTTGTGCTTGAGATGGGAGTGAATGTGGTTGATGGGATTCCATCAAGTATGATATCTAGGCTCTCATCTCAACTAATACCGTGTCTTGTCTCTTCTGCATAGCAATATTTTGCAGTTGCATGTCAACAAAAGCTTTCATAATATTCCCCAACTAATCATCTCGTGTAGGCCTAGGTTGAAAGTATTGGGTGGGCCTGGGTTGGGGTTGCTGGTAGGCATGCGGTGGATACCCGAGTTGTTATGAAGGTAGTGCTCAGATTGGGTTGTGAAGTGGTGGTGCAGAAGGTTGTTGAAAGGTAGGTCTTTGTGAATTTTCCGACCATGAGAAATTTGGATGATTTTGCCATCCACTGTTGTAGGTTTGTGAATATGGGTCATTGTGAATGGTGTGGAGCTCCTCCGAAGCTCTAGAATGTGCAAGGAAGTTAGTGTAAGGAGGAACATAGGTTCCTCCAACCGCTGAAGGATATGGAAATGAATAATCCAGTAATGCAGGTTGTGTCACAGATAGATTGTTCACAGTTTCTCTCCCTCTGGGAAACTGAGAAGAAGTGTGAGGCGTAGGTGACTGAGAAGAAGATGATGAAGGTTTAGATAGGAATTTCCATACTTCATCTACTTTCTTTTCTATTAAGCCCACCTTATCCAACTAGCTAGCCACAATCTCTAAATCTCTTGTGCTGGATTGGGCTTCATGTACCCCCGTGTGTGAATGAGAATGAGAGGACTTTCTATTAAAAACACTCATCGAAGCATTATTAATAGAATTTTCGGCTATGCCTTTGAAGAGCTAAAAAGCTGAGTCCTCATCCCGATACATGAAATTGCCTCCACAAGCAGCATCAACAAAATTCATTGTGTCATCATGGAGCCCATGATAGAAGATCTAGACTTGTTGCCAGTGTGGGACACCATGGTGGGGACACTTTCTAAGAAGCTCATGGAATCTCTCCTAAGCCTTGAATTTTGAGTGAATGTGATGATGGCATGCCTCAAGGCATTTGTGTGGCCTACAGGAAAGTACTTCATTAGGAGCTCATGTTCCAAAGAAGCTCAGGTTTCTATTGGTGTACTCCTTGCAAGAGTTCTAAACCAAAAGGTTACCTTGTCCTTAAGTGAGAAGGATAACATTTTCATCAAATGTGTGTGCTGATCATGATCCTGTGGACCCAAGGTTTGAGCGAGATTTTTTAGCTCCTCTAAATGTTGAAAAGGGTCCTCAGAAGTAAGACCATAGAAGTGAGGAATAAATACAATAATGTTCAGCTTTAGTTCAGTAGCACGATCCCCATCGGGATAGCGTACCACAAGCATAGGAGGTACAACTGTGGGATTATAGTAATCCTGTAGTTGACGTCTACGAGGTTGAGGTGGTGCCTAGGAAGCTCTAGGTTGAAGTTGAGGGTTCGCTAAAAGATTACCAGCTAGTGTAAGCTATTGCACTTGTTAGGTAAGAGTGTTCATATGAAGTTGTGTTTCAGATAAGTGTTATAAACTAAGCATAGGACCTCTCTCCATTGGCGGTTGGTTAGGAAAATTAGGGTATGGAAGAGGTTGGAACCAATGGTTTGGTAGAGGTGGTGGAGGATGTGCAAAAAGATGTAGAGGAAGTTCTTCGAAATCCTTGAATTGTGCGGAGTCAATGTCATCCTCTAGATGAACAAGATGGTGAATGGGAGTTTGAGGCCTAGAAGGTATAGGATTGGATGTGGAAGGCATTGATGTAGAAGTAGAAGCTTGGGCATCAGCACCCAAAGGAGGTACTAACTCGGGATTTTGGGATCTCCTACCTTCCATTGAGTCAATTTTTGAAAAATGAGTTTTTGAATCAGTCACAACTCAAGAGAAAGGTAAATCTCTCAATCAAATCACAAAATCATAAATTCCAATCAATCTCACAGCAATCAAAAGACCAATCAGTCAATCAAGCGAGTGAGATAAATCAAATTTTTCCTAGGGTTTGCTACGTAAAAATAGTAGTAAGAAAATAAATGTTTTTGAACAATTGTACGCATCCTATGGAAGACCTAGCGGAGTGTAGTCTAAAATCCACCCAGAATCTAGATAAGATCGGTGTGCGAATCTAGACCCTATGGTTGCATAAGGAGATGAGATAGAAACCCATGTGTTTGCGAACTTAATGTGATCGTGTAGTTTATACACGATAGTAATCAATAGATGGCGGTGAAAACTCAGTCAAGGTTTCAAACAAGTTTTAGCATCTCCTTTTGAATTTGATTTGATATTTATGAAATGTATTCTATACAGGTCATCTTGCTTTTTACTTTTTTCAATCAAGATATGGTCTTTTTAGTTTTTAACTCAAATGTAAAAGATGACAGGAGCTCAGAAGGATAGAAAATATGTACCTAACTCCAGCAATTCTATAATATGCAATTGACAGTATTGAAACCTAGCAGGAAGAATGTGACCTAAGTATGGATGCCTAGAATATGCTACTGCTAGATAAGGAATGAGATATTTTTGTATTTTTTATTTTATATTTTTTTTTTTGGATTTTTGAAATGCAACAAAAAAAAATAAATCAAAAAGAAATCGATACGGAAAATCATGTACGGAAAAATTGCATCGATGAGAGATGAGTAGAGAGATATAGAGAGAGTCCAGAGAGAGACCAAGTTATTATAAGATGTGTGTGAGAACAGGCTCTCACAACTTATGCCTAACAAATATATCCTATGAGTATACCTAGGTCTACACTACCTATATACTAATCTAAGAAAGCAGGGAATGCAGCTCCATCTAGAAAAAGTCCTCCCGGAAGCTGGGTCTGAAGCATAGCGAATCCACCAGGAAGAAGACTCAACCTAGAAGAAGACACTACTACTCTTCCTCAAGTGCTGCTAAAACAACAAATGATTAGTAAGGCAATTATATATAGAACAAATCAAAGAATATAATGAATAAAATAATCTATATACAACAAAGAATATAAATGAAAGAATGATTATATACAAAAGTATTAAAAATATATACAAATAAAAAAATAAAAGAAGATTTTTGGCATATAGAGTTGCCTCCCCAACAACGGCGCCAAACAATAATCGACTTTTTGCAACAATCGTCAAACAATCACAATAAAGTCGTGTTAGCAGGTTTTTGTCCTGGGCAACGGTGCCAAAAATATGATCGTCGACTCATAGGTTTCATTAAAAACATTTAATTAAATGTCGTTCTTGTAGTATATGTCACAAAATGCAAACCGATGTCGCGTCAATTTTATTTATTTATAATTTTTACTAGTTTGTTTCTAGGTCATTCACTAGGAGGCAATTATTGATATACATCACTCTCTAAGTCTAAAAATATTCTCTAATTCCAAAAATGTTGATTTATTTACAAAATGAATGAATGAATTAAATGAAAGAATTAATGGGTTAATTATTTACCAAAGACTTAGTTTATACACATTATAATGCCTGAAAACATATGTACACAGATAAGCATAAAAAACTATATGTTATTACTCTATATTAGTTATATACAAAAGTATAAGAAATACCAAAGTATAGGTACAAAAATATCTAATAATATATACTATACTAAAGTATATTAACATACTAATGTTTGTAGTATCATATATTGCATACACAGTAACATCTATATAGGTCAGTAAAACCTTAGTAAACTATATACATAACCTAAGGCAAAAACTATCATCTATACTGACATATTAACTTATCTATAGTGATGAATGAATATGTCACTAAAGCTCTTAGTGTATTTATATATATATAAAAGCTCAAACAATAATACACTACTTATTTTACACATATATACTATATACACATATATTACAGTATATGTTATTTATTTACATTATATTACATTATTTATGTACTTATATATTATATATTTATACTATACATGTATTATACATATTCAAACACACAAGCACACAAGCACTTAAGTTTTCAACACTTCACTGCTTCTTTTCTCTCTTGTCCTCCTTTCTTCACTTCTTACTACTCAACACTTAGTCATTTAGGTGTCCTCTCTTTCACTTAAAACATGAGAACTATTCACTTAGACAAAAATTAGGTTTGTTAATGGGCGGGCAACCTTTTCGAAGGATATGCAGCACCTTCATGGGTGGGACCAGACCTCTACTAGGGCCACCCTAGATCTTATTTAGGTGCATTTAATCTGAATTCAGGCCCATATTTGGGCCTACACAGGCCCTCACACAGTGCATGGCCCCCGACTCAGCGTTATACACATATTTCATATGCATGCTCGTATCAGTATCATATGAGAGAGATGTAATGGTTTTTGGTGCTTGGCACCATGATGACTGGGAAGATGCTGACACTAATTCCTTCTATTTTGTGTTGTGTGCTTATACACCCACAATGTTGGACTAAATAAGCACCTAATTGGCACTACGTAGCACGTGAGATTGCATTTTGGGATGCTGTGTTTGGCCATCGATTTGAGTGCCCAAAAATGTTCCAAATTTACAATAAATTATATAAATGGAAAGCCCTTATATAGGGCTACATAATTATATAATTACTTTACAAAAATATGTTAATTATATAATAAAATTGGCTAAACTTGATCGTTTATATATATTAATTTAGAGTTTAATTTGTTAATTAACGTATAAATTAGTGACTTAATTACCAAATTGACTTTATATAGAATTAATATACATAATAAATTACTTATTACATATTTTTATATTATTTTATAAACTTTATTTTGGTTTATTTACATTTAAATACATGTTTTAGATAGTTTTACATATAAATAAATTATAAATACTATTATACAGTATAAATACAGCTTAAGTAAATTGAAAATACTTAATATAATATAATACAAATATACAATATAATTTACTTCAGTATTAACTAAAATTTCAAATTTATTTTATTTTAACTTAATAAATTACCTAATTAAATTAATTTCTTAATTATTTACTGTAAATATAGAATTAAATTAAATTACAGGTATTACAATATTCAAATTATATATATAAATATGTATGCACAATATTAGATGTAAATATTTACATTTAAATAGGTTTATTGAATTACTTAGTTTAGTATGTATTTAGTTTATATAAATTAATATATAATAATATAATAAAGTTATATATAATAAATTATTCCAAAAACTTAGTTTAATATATAGAATATGGATATAAGTTATTTACACTCATTATGTACATATTCTATAGTATATACACTTAGCTTAGGTTTAATATATATATATAAGTATATACATAATATATAAGGTATTTTTAGGTGTATTTGGAATTTTTCTAATTTTTATAGCTTTTATAGGGTTAAGGGAGGTACAGGATGAGAGAGAAAGGGTGAGATGAGAGAGATAAATTTGTTTTTGTCTTTTCAAGTTTAGTTCTTCTATTAAATTCTAAGGTAGACTGAATCGTCGGCTAGTATGTTCTACCAAGCTGGGGGTTCAGATTACCTTGAAACTTTGCATACACTTAGAAAAATATCTCATCCTACTCAAGACACCTTTATTTTATTTTTTTAGAATTTTTTATGACTTTTATTTATATACAAATTAAACCAATTCTAGGCCTAAAAGAGTGTTTCAACAATGAACCTAAGGCACTAGAATGAATTCTAAGGGCTGAACAGGCAGTTTAAACATTCATACATACTCAACATGCATTCTTAAATATGTTTGATCATGTAAACACAATTTTTTACTCAATTTCATTCAAGTTCTCATTTGGACAGTTATACGCATGAATGTTAGCTGAAAATGCATCCAATGAGCATGAGCAAGCAATTCAAACAGATTAATAGTCATTCTAGATACATGAATGCTTTTGACTAAGTTTTATCCATACAGCATAAGGTCATCTTATTAGACACAACAAATCCACCTCAAAACCTCTCCATCCCACCTCCTGATTCCATCCAGGCTGCTGCTACAACTTGAAAACAATAGTTATTCAGTTTCAACAACAGGGATTTCAACATTCCATATTTCAAATAAATCAGCAGCTATGAGTTGTTGCAGAATTAGTACCAAAGTGTTGCTTTCTGGATGAGAATAGATGACTTAAATCAAACCAAATCATGTCTGATCTGAGTCAAATCTAAATCCCATCAGAATTGAAAACACAAGATCAAGGAGCTATGAACTCCACATAACATTTCAAACCTTAAATCCATTGAAAATCAATTCTCAAAACATTGCAAGATCTTATTTCCGTCTAAAAGCATGAAAATAATGGAATCAATTATTACTCTTTAAAATCTCTAAGATCTCAATATGATCTTCACTCTACATTATAGGCAATGTAGAGAGAATTGATCATGTTAAGTACTTGAAATCATATCAAAACAACTCCACGTCTTCATTTTAACTCTGAAAACACCATTTAAACCTTTAAATAAGATTGAAATCATAGTGCATTAGGAATCCATGTAGCTCCTGATTTGGGCTTTTGATTTTAATTTGATTTCTGAATAAATCATCTGATCTACTTAAACACCATTGATTGGTGTTCAAGATGATCTAGTGACTAACTCAGAATCATTTGGGTCCTTGTTTAACCTCAAATCAGTATCACTAATTCTCCTTGGTTAAACTATCCAAAATGCAACTCAAATTGGGTTTATGCTCATCTAAAAATTAATGACCAAATCAAACACCCTAGATTCACTACATTGTACCCAATTGAGTGAATGAAAACTCGAATCACTCAATTGAATTCGTTTAAAACCAATTTGACTCCAAATCACCAAATTAAGCGTGAAATCCATATATGAAAGAATCGAGCGAATAGGTTCAATTCATACCAGATTGGGGGGTCTTTGTGGATTTATGGAATGAGTGGGAGACCTCCCATATGAAACTAGCACTCAATCAGATCTAGATGCTAGGGAGCATCAGATCTGATTGATGCTTCAATGAGTGGGTGAATTGTGATCAAAGCTTTAAGGAAAATGTTTAGAAGTGAGTGTGAAGTGTGGAGGGAGATCAGTGAACACGCAGATGTGTGAAAGAAACTCCTCTCTGATCTGAATTGATCAGAGAGGTCGAGTCGGATCTAATCTATCTGCTCCAAACTAATCTAACAAAATAGTGAATTCCATCATCTAATCTACTCCTAAGTTAATCTAGACTATACTAATAGATGCTACACTAATCTAGAAAGTAAGAAATCTTAATCTAATCAGACGAATGGGACCTGTGGATCCAGAGCCAACGGCTAAGGAGGACGAATGGTGGGAGGTCTCCAGTGAGTGAAGAGCCCACAAGAGGAGCTCTAGGGTCGTCTCCTGGTGTTACAAGATCTAGCTTGACGTGGAGAAATTGAGGAAGAAGAACCACCCTCTATCACAGGTGTGGCACGTGAACTGGTAAGAAGTTGTTGGAGAGGGAGGAAGGTGACCAACTCGAGAGGTGTAGAAGGGAGTTGATGGCAGCACGAGGTGGTCTGGAGCTGCTTAAGTGGGCTTTTTAGTGATTGTACTCACTGCAGTGGTGAGATTAGGCATTTAGGTCATGGGTAGTTGAGATGAAGAGAGGTAGGTGCGGGAAGCTCAATATCGAAAAGTAGTTGTTCGATGAGATTTGGGGCAAGGGGTGATTCCACACGTAAAGGCACACGAAGCTTTGATTTCGATCGGCCATAGGATGGGGAGTGATGGAATCAACGGTCACGATGGAAGGTGTTCATGCGGGTGAATAGTATCCGACGCCATCAAGTCTATTGGAAAATTGCATGAAAGGTCCACATGAACGAAGGGTAGAAAGTTTACAAAGAAACCCATAAGTGGCTAAAAACTATTGTAGCACGGTCCCTAGTTCTTGCAAGAAGGTCCTTGATGGCTATCAAATCCATCCTTGGAAGTTTAAATGTGAATAAATATATATGAACTAAGGACCTAAATATAAAGCTTTAAATGCAAAGTCCTAGTGATGTCCAAATGCGACCAAGTTTTTATTAAAGCTAAATTGAATATTCAAGAAGTTGATTTCACTTTTGATTTGAAGTTTTGAACCCAAATGTGTGTTCAATTTAGAATTGGATCATCAATTTTCATTAATGAATAGAATATCTCAATTTATGACCTAATTTCACATTTTTAACACAAATTGGATGTTTTAGGTTATTTCTGTTAATTCTCACACTTAACCTATTTCTTATATTAATTGTATAGTGTTTAACCTAGTTTCTAGCTTAACTTGGGCATTTTAGCCATGATGAGCCACACCTCATCAGTGACCGAGGAGGAAAACAACATAATTCAATTGTTTCTCCTGGATCCAATAGATAAGTAAGTGCAAGATTAATAAATAATACAAAATGTCGTTAATCGCACTGATTAGTACAAATTATTATATTGCATTTTGTTGTAGGCTCAATAGAAACTACTACATGCCGCTTGATAAGTATTGCACGGGCCAACACCTACGCAACCTCTTGTATGGGGGGATGGTTGAAGACACGGTACTAATGTTTCGTATGATTACATTCTTTCATTTTGTATGAATATACATTGGCTTGCATTTAAGCATGCAAAATTTCATGTAATAACATTAGCAATAATATCTACTGCTTTGCATTAATTTTTTATGCACCTTTTATGAAACATGATTGCCACAAGTGTATACTTATTAAAATTGTAATACATTTTTAATGAGACACTTTCATTGCTCCAACAGATAATAGATGCATACAGGGATTTTCTATTCTTCAAGCACTCCATGTAGTGTAAGGGGAGGCTCCATTCTTCTTTGCTTCCTTGACAATCAAGGTAAAATAAAAAAATATCATATCTTCATAAGCTCATTTGAAATATTTCTGCCAAAACTTAAACTTCTGCTATTTTAGAGTCTAATAAAGAATAAGGCAACAACACTTACAAGAGATGAACAGGATACATTGGCAAAAATATTCGATGTTAGGCCAAGCACGTATGGTAATATTAAGAAAGCCTTCTTTGCATTACATCTGCCTAAGCATTGGATATTGCTAGTGTCATGCTTCAAAACAAATGAGTTCAAGCTGTACAATTCATTGCCAAATAATTGGAGTAGGTAGGAGTTATTTAGATGGGCAAGAAACATGTATTTAATTGTTATATATAGAAATTCCAGTACAAATTATACAAGAGAATAAGTTGAATTGTATTTTGTGTAGGACATTATAACAAAATACTTCAACAACGATCCTCTAGGGATAAGCATGCAAGGATGGAGGATCCAGTTCATTTCAAGTGTGCTGTAGCAACCAGATACAAGCATAGATTATGGCATACACTTGATCAAATTTATAGAGTTGATATTTGAAGGAAGACCCATTGACTTTACCCATGTAGACATAGCCAGGTTTAGAGCTTAGATGGCAGCAATGTTATTAGAATGTGGAAATGAAGAAAATGAAAACATTGTCTATAAGATTTTAGCATCTTGAAAGTGATGAAGCATTAGACAAATATTATAATAGGATTTAGGACATGTTTCTTTCATTTTTTTCTTTATTTGTAAATATACTCTTCTCTAAGTAGTGTAACTTCCCCTCTTGTAGGTGACTTTGTCTTTTTGTATTAGATGGGGAATAAAGAACATCGTAATTTAACTTTACTGATTTTTTCTTAGAGATACATATGAATGATGAAATTAAAGAACTATCTTGTGATCTTGATGGTTACAACATCTTATGCAAATTACATTTCATATCATTAGCCTTTTGTAATCAACATCTTTAAGTAGTAATTCTGACATAAATTTAATTTTTGTGTAGACATGTGATTCCTACAACTCGCATTGAGAAATTGTAACACAATTTTCATGACTCTCATTATCCAATTGTCTTACATTTTACCTAACTTGATGACAAATACATTTTCCATGGTCTGCATAATCGAAAAAACATATTCCTATACTTTTGGTACTTTTATTTTTAGAATTGCAACTTCATCCATCCATCTTAACGTAATACAAATTTATTTTGTATTATGTAACCAACGTATTATATAATTTATTACAATTGGGTATCCTGACGTAATGCCAATTTATTTGTATTACATAACCAAAGAAGTATAAGTTGTATTCCATTTCAAATGGATATATTTCACATAATTGTTCCCAATGATAATTTGATTGGAATTATTGCAAATCAAAGAAATTGTACTGCAGTTACAAAACATTATTTTAAGTCATAACTTTGTAATACTCTTTTATAAAGAAATTGTAGTGTAGTGTCTAAACAATATTGTAAATCGTATCTTTGTAGTACTCATTCATAAAGAAATTGTACTGTAGTTGCTTTAATATTAATAAGGCATATCTTTGTAATAGGTTTCATTCGACTACTTCCTAATTTTCGTCTTCCACTATTATCACTGCCCTTTGTCTTCACTTTCTTCGGCTCCCTGATCTTTATACTAGTAATAAGAGAAATGTTCACTGATCGCAAAATAGGGGGTTGATCAACAGAGACTTTCATCCTGACTGTTTCATATATTTGTTGAATGACACTTTCCATTCATTCCTTCGCCTTCCATAATGAGTCGTCACACTTTAAAGCCTCATTTATTAATTTTGAACATAAAAGATGTAGGTCCTTTGCATTGTCATTGTAACTAGAAACATTGTAAATGGGATATTTACTTGACTTCTTAATGTTGCACTTCCATCTTGGGAGAATGCATGATTCATCAATTGTGCATATATTCATAAATTTGAAAATAGCGAATATGTGTTTACAAGGGATGTTGGAAAAATCCATTAACCTACAATCACATAGATATGCCCTTGCACTGCTACAAATATATACCTCCTCGCATTTTTCTCCAAACCCAATGCTTGATACATTAAATGACAAACCAGATTCATCAACCAATGTATCAATAACATTGAGAAGTAGAGATTCAGTAATTTCCCTTTGTACTTAAAAAATATTATTTTTGTGTAAACCCCTAAAAGTTGCTCTTCCACCTTCCATGATGTCTACAAAAGGGGATGTCTTGTAATACAATCATTCTCCATTGCATTCTCATTTTCTCTAATTCTATTCACCATTGATTGAAACCTACATATGAACTCATATGCATTCTGCCTTGTTATCGAGCTATTTGAAAATGAATGTAAACTCTATCTTTATTGTGTGGTCTTCATTCCAGCAAAGAAGCAATTGCACATATATGCTGGTACCTACCTGCTTCTGATGTCATATATGGAATTAAGCCATCTATTCTCTGATAAGTTCCACTTATTGATAATGCATTGCCACTGTAAATCAAACTCATTTCGATCTTTGCAGTGCCATATTAGCTCACTTAGCTTAGAAATTGCTACACCTCCAGAGTCAGAGAACCCAACCTTTGACCTAAATTTATTTGCAATGTGCCATTCACAAAAATGGTGAATCATGTTTGGAAAGCATGATGAAATTGTAGCAGATATAGACAGATCCTAATCAGTAACTATTGACAACGGATTTGTACCAACTTCCATGATGAATTGAGTAAAAAGCCACTCAAATGATTCCTTCAATTCACTCATTAGGAGCCCATTTGCAAATATAACTGTTCTCTTGTGATGGTTTACTCCACAAAAAGGTAGTAAATACAAGCTTGTATTTATTCCTATTGGATGTTATGTCAAAAGAGAGCACATCACCAAACAATTTGTAATCCTCCAGTGAGACCGAGTCCATCCACATGCAACAAGATAGCATTGGTCTTGGTCAACAGAATAATCATAAAAAAATTTTGGGGTACTCCTCTTATAATGCTTAAAGTGGTCTATAAGAATTTGTGCATCGCGACCTGATATTTTCTTCCTTTCATCCCTCTTCATATTGTAAATATCCCTCACAATGTTAGCTATTTGATCACAAACACCACCATGTTTAGCAATAAAAGCAATCAGCTTGTTAACAGGAATGTCAACATCTGACATTGTGTCAAGGAATACTTTTGTGTGGTCCGTTATCTTCCTAATAGGTTTCAAGTATCTCCTCTTACTGGGGGAGGATATGGGATAGTTGTGGTCATCTTGGAATTTTTGAACCTCCCATTAGTTCGTAAAAAAATTAAGTTTGATAGTCATATTCGCTAAACATCCTTCTTGTGTGTGCCAAACTTCTTCATATTGCCCTTTGATGGACATAATGAGATGGGAAATGGGTCAGAAAATGATGCTGACTTACTACTTAACACATCAAGGGATTTCTCTAAGAAGCCTTCTCAACAACATACAAATTTCTTATATGATAGAACCTTGGATTTGCTAAATTTGTCTATACAAATCTTCATGCTGCTCTTATGAATACTAAACCCACGTGAAATGGCATAATATTCATAAAAAATCTTCGCTTCAGTAACAGAATTAAACTCCATATTAATTCTAGGTTTTGAGGGGTCATTATCATCTCAACATTTGATTGTTCAACAACAATAAGTGACTAGTTTTCATCTATAAATAAAATGGTTGTGTGTTAGTACAGTGATATATATTCTACTTTTGAGTAATGATGATTAGTAATACCTAAGTCATTCATGAAAAAAAGCTAACAAAATAAGTTCAAATGCAGCATTCATCATGTTGTCTACTGAGTGTAATGATAACTGGTTTGTATGAAAGACCAATTCACAAGAATCACAACGATATGTATCAAACCATAATTTGTATTACAAACATCGTGATGCTAAACATGTGATTTTTGTTGTACCACAACACATTGGAATTTTTCGTAATACAAATAACATGGGAACCTTCGTGTGTTACAAAACTTCTATATTTTATGTATTACAAAGAAATGTGTGGCAAAAAAGTGATTACAACTACCTACAATTCCAATACAAGTAATCCTCATAAAAAATAGTAATATATGTAACAATTGAATTACGTAGTATCAACAACAAATTGTAATACAATGAAAGTATGTATTACAAATGTTATAATAATAAAACATGTAATATTTAATGCATAGCACCACAATAGAATTTGTTGTAATACAAAACATGCGAACACATTCTGTGTTACAAAACTTGTGAATTTGATTTATTACAACGACATGTGATGAGAAAATGGAGGGAAACTACCCTTAATTCCAATGCATGCAATTCTTACATAAACCACAAATGCATGTATGTATTCAAATACTTATTATTAATGTCAAATTGTGTTACATTGAAATAATGAATTACTACATAAATAAGAGTCTTTAAAAATGATAACCATTAAAAAAACAAATAACACACCTGTATGAACATTTATGGGATCAGAAGAATTTTGATGAGCGTGGGATGCCAATGGTTCGTCATCTATTAATGAATCATCTGATAAAGAAACAATATTATCCACACATGGGACTGCGATGTATACTGCAATCGCATCAAGAAATATAGACTAAGTTCATAAAACAAAAAAAAATTTAAGTAAAAAGATAATTTAACAAAACTATCATACTTTCAAAACACTGTGTGAATGATAGAGAGGCCGCAAGATTGCGGTTGCCAATGTTGATGAAGAAGATGGTACAATAAAAGAAACCGAACAGAGAATCTCATTTAACAAGCACAAATCATGGCACGTTAAAAGCGTAACTTATGAAACGGGTAGTGGTATTGTGATACCACTTGAAAAATAACATGGTGGTTCCATCATATTAGATTTGCATCGGATGGTTGTTTGTTTGGGCTTATTTGGGGTTTTCTAGGCATAGTACTCATAGGATAATTTTCCTATAAATTTATATATATGTATATAAGGGTAGGGACTGCATAGGTGACTTGCGAGTAAGTTATGTACAGGTGCTTCAAATTATTCTACTATGAGTAATGTTTTGGATTAAAAATTTAGAGATTGAAATCACTCTGTATGAACATGTTATGCATTGAATTTGAAGTCAATTTGAGACTCATAGCATCTAGAATGAAGGTGGCTCATTTTTGATGACTTAAGTATTACGAAATTTGGTTCTAATGGATGTTGGTGTTAGGAGTGTTGGACTGACTTTAACTTTGATCCATAACATGTTCATATAAAGTGATCTCAATCTTCAAATTTTCAATCCAAAACATTACTCGTAGTGGGAGATATTACTACTCTTGTATGTAACTTATGTGTAGGCCCTTGCATGATCCCTTTTCCCACACACAGACACACATATATAAATGCCTATATTGGATGTGAATGTAGGTTTATATGTGTGCGAGAAGTTACATTTAGGGCTTTTTATGTTAAGTTGGGATTTACATGTTATTGCATATTATTGTATATATATATATTGTATTGGATTGTACACATATAGTATGTATGTATGGGGATGGAATTCATAATTAGTAGTGTAATTAATATATTGTGTGGGGTTGTACACATATGGTGAATATGTGTGTGTGTATAAGGAAAAGGAAGCATATTGGTGACCTGCATGTAACTTATGTGTAGGTGTAGCAATATCTCCCACTGCAAGTAATGTTTTAGATTGAAAATTTAGAGATTAAGATCACTTCATATGAACATGTTATCCACCATATTGGAGGCCAATCAGACACTCATAGCATACATATCCAACATGGCATGGTTGAATTTCATGATACTTAGGCCGTAAAAATGAGCCCATTGATGTTAATGGTAGAAGTGTCAAATTGGCTTCAAATTTAGTGCATAACATGTTCATATGGAGTGATCTTAATCTCTAAATTTTCAATCCAAGACATTACTCATAGTGGGAGAGATTGCTGCATCTGCATGAAACTTATGTGCAGGTCACCTGTATGCTCCCAGCCCTCATATATATATATATAGGGGAATGATCCTATGAGAAGGATTCTTTGGTGAGAACATGAGAAAACTTAATATTGACCATTGGATAGTGAATGGCTAAGATTAAAACACTTTCTCTCCACTATCCAATGGTCAATATTAAGTTTTCTCATGTTCTCACCAAAGAATCCTTCTCATAGGATCATTTCCCTATATATATATATATGGGAGGTTATATTATGTTATGTAGTTATACATGTATGTATAAATGTAGGGCTTATGGACATATGGGTATAGATTCATGCATGACTGAGTGTACGGAAGAGTGCATTAGTGAGTGTATGGAAGAGTGTGTTAGCAGTGTGTAAGTGCATATTCTATGAGACCTAGCATTGATGTCGTGTACCCTCTGTTGCACAGGTGATGGAGTTCTAGATACTCTAGGATTGTTGGAGCACATTTTTGACCAAATACGTCAAGACCCATGAGGTATTTTGATTTTCCTTCCTTGTGATTTCTTTAGTTGTGATTATATCAGTATAACATGTCCCCACTTGTGTTGTTTAGGAGTGTGGACTAAGGTTTGGTTGTATACCAAGTGGACCTCAAGCACATGCATTGTTAGGTAAAGTGTCTTCCATCTTACCTTTGCAAATTTTAAACCATTTGATTTTCATCCATCTCTTGCTAGTTTGGAAGTCATAATTATACTTATAATTTTCCCATCATTGTTGAGAACCTTGAAAGAAATATATATTGATGAATTGCAAACTACTTGTTATTAATGACTTTAGTTGAGCATAACTCTTAAAATGGGTGAGAGAAGACTTGAGAATGTACTATTGATCTTGTTATAACTTGAACATTTTATTCTTGGTTGAAACTTAAGAATTATGAAAATGGGATGTCCTAGGTAATACAAATTCATAAATTGTTGCTAATTGATCACTGTAAATGGATAGTTATTGGAACATTGATTGAGAATTTTGGAAATCTCAAGAAATGTCTGGAAAACAAAATAGCTTATTGTGAATTGATGAAACATCTATTTCTTGCTTCAACAAAAGTGAGAGTGGATTTTTGGAAATAAAAAGTGAGAGAGGTGTTTGGAAAGTCTTAAATATAACACACAAAGTTAGGGAGTTTCATGCCTCCTCAGTACCTCAGTCAGAACATGTAGCGCCTTGTGTATCGTTGAGGCTAGTGCATTATTCGGAAATGAATGATGTGATGGTGGATTAGTGAGTATGGACTCCCTTTTATAGGCAGTTGCATGTCGTGTCATGACTCAGGCAGGAGATAGCGGGGCATATTGAGTTGGCCAGTCAGTGTACCTTGTCAAATCCCCCCTAAATCTTGATGATCCAGGTTAAGAGAAAATCCTAGAAAATAAATATATTTCAAATTGAACAAGATAAAGGGGAGAAAGCAAAATTGAACAATTAAAGAAATGATTATGGGGTTATCCTTTTTCTTTACACCCTATCAAATCGATACATCATTCTTAGTTAGATATTGATACTTTACTGAGCTCTATAGCTCACATTTTCCCCTATTGATTTTCGATCAAGAGTTAGCGAGACTATAGGATTGCACCAGTTGCTACAGTAGTTTCTCGTTTTGAGGTAGTTTTGTACTTTTGCAGTATTTAAACTTAGGCCCTTATATCCTTATTTTATTTTCTCTCATGCTTGTAAATGTAGATTAAACTATTATGGTTCTTTTTTGCTTTACTATTGCTTGGTTGTGTTGGGTGTATACGTATTATTGCATAATGAATTCCTGATCCAGTTTAGATCTGGATTTTCCTAACTCGACCCTCTAGGGTCGGGTCATTACATAACATGTCAAGTGCATTAGAATCTTTATTCATCATATGAATAAATGGATGATGAAGTATGTAGTACCTTGATGAACCCTTTTTCTGACCTTTTAATATGGTCTACAGATCTTTGTGGACAAATTTACATCTTATATGAGATCCAAGACTTCATGTGTTAGTTGTGCTTTGAGCTTCTATGATTAAAGAATGCTTCCTCTTCCTAGAGATGATGCTCACCCCATTAAGATGACATAGGATGTTTAGTAGATGTTCTATCAATTCATAGATTGTCCCTTTGAAGTTTTCTTTATCGAGGGCCCAAGCATAAAGGTTGTGATGTTACAATCGTATCAAACTTCTCATCTTCAACTAAGATCCCTCTATACACTTCATATTATAGAAGCAACTCTTACATCTGGAATAGGTGTTCTTCCAAAGAACTTTCCAAACTCATTTTGAAATTCTGAAGTGTAGACAAAACTATGTTTCGAGTGTCCAAGGCATCAAACCTAAATATAATGTCGCTTGCATATTCACATTTGTCAATATGATTTGCCAATCCAATTGGTAAACGCTTGATGATGCAGTGTTTCACAAACACATTATTATCATGCCAAACTTTAATCTATTTCTCCATGGTCTGATTTCTCGAGTTCTCAAAAGGCTTCGAGCATAGTACATAGCCTAAGTTATCTACCTCTAGCCTTTTGTCACCATTACGAATCATTCTTCGTGAATGGATTTCATCCACTTATTTGGCTTGAAGGTAGTTTTGAAAATCTTTAGTTTTGTGAACAACACAAATGCAGCTAAATTTTGAAAATCACTTTGTTTTAGGAATTTTAAAACAAACATCTCCAACTATGTCTAATTTGAATGTTGTTCCCTCTACAACTCTAGAATTAAGAGACATGTTGATCATTGAGTCTCAAGTAGGAATGAACTCTCCTCTCCATTGAGATGGTATAGCTATGGAGGGCCTACATACACAATCCCAAGAAGAGAAGTGGCCACACTTTCCACCTCGCAAGTTTAACTTGTGCCTTCGCATTTTAGCCTGTTGGTGTTACCACACCATGCGCATCAAATTGCCACTGAGTGTATGTGTGACTATGTATGTAAACTCCTGATTGAACCTAACTGAGTGGATAGAAACTATAAATGGGCTGGTTCGCATACAACCCATACATTTCGAGAAATGAGCAAACCTTCTCCACGTGCATGTTATGACAATGTTCTCCTGAGAGGGAGCTCACCCACTGACATAGCCCTGTGGTTACAGTTCCCTCACTATAGTAGAGGCCAACGATTCATCATCACCATGACAATCTACATGCCACTTGAGGGATCTAGTTCTACTGGTTTGATTAGGTCTATTTGATAAGAGTCAATTTAATCCTATTAAATTACTAATCTTGATTTAGTCTAGAATTAGAACTGCATTCTAATCTTTACTATGTATCATCTTTGAGACTGCATCCCCATGCATTCAATCACATACATATGCATTCATTCTACAAAATTACATCACATGTAAAAAGGGCTCCCAAATTAAAGGGATTACATGAAAAATACCCAACCTACTCACCAACACTTCACTGTGCATGCCATTATGATCACCTCATAAATCCACAACATAAAATCATCCAACATTATGGAAAAATGGCATATAGATACCTATCACATCATATGTTGAGGGGAAGCAGTTGTTAATTCTCTTATGATTACTACTTAATCATATTATGGTGAGCATAGTTGGTTATTCCAAGTAAACCTTAATTTAAGATCCAATTTGGAACAAACGTCGGCATCCTATCATTTTGAAAACCTTAATTCTAGAAAATAATACATTTTTCAAAAGATTTTCCAGTTTATTTAAGGTTTTGAAATTTCTATGCACCTACATCTACGAGGATCACATCCACATCACCAATCGACAAGCACAAAAATCAAAACAAAAAATCAAACCAAATTTACTGAAAAACAAATGGATATTCCCTAATACTCGTATTAGATTTTTCACTAAAGATCAGATGGAATTAGAGTCGATTTCAAGTCAAAACAACACTCACAATTTAGGTTCCCGTACTACTCAGTTGACCAATGGCAAGTTGATTCTCATTTTCAATGAATTTTTGCACATAAAATGTCGTGTCATTGTAATGCTTTTGTGGTGGAAAATTGACTATCAAAACATTTAATAATTCAAAATTTAACTACAAAAATAGTTAGGTCGTCTCCATAGGGAGGAACTAGCCTATTAAACTCATGAGCATATACTAACTAGTGCAACTCATTTCAAACATAAATTCTCATTCTAAACAATTAATCAGGAATGTAGGTGTTCACATGCAAGATCACCACAATATAATATCATGTAAATACGTGAATCGTGACCTTGGTACTAGCAAACACCATCAATATTAATCTCCTACAAAATAGAGCCTTTTCACTATAACCAATATCCCATACTCTATATCATTCATGAGAAGAATTCAACTATAAGTAGTTCAGATAGAATAGAGGGATATTCATGCAAATTCCTTTTAATAAATTAATTTAGTAAATAAAAGAATAGGAATTCTCACAATGGCATATATGATAATTTTTAATATGTAATGAAATAGGGGAGGTCATAGAGGCTGGTGAGTGAGGAGGAGGGCATTGCTGACGTTGTGGTCACACGTGGAGGATCTTCGGAGGGTAGGCTATGCGTTGGTGGTGATGTCTCGACGTGAAGAGGGCAGAGGCAGCCGGCCCAGAGTGGAGCTGGCCGACGATGACGGGTCTGTCGGGGTGGAGCGTGGGGGCATTTGGGTGGTGTGTGAATGTCAGCGAGGGTGCGATGGGGCTCAAAGAGGGCACCAATGGTGTCAATGTTGAGGTTGGAGCTTGAAGGAGATCAGATGGGGTGGGTGTGTGCGGTGATGACTTGGGCTCTTTGCGTGACAGAGGATGGGTTGAAGGAGAAGGA
This sequence comes from Thalassia testudinum, assembly GCA_037157565.1. Taxonomy (NCBI): domain Eukaryota; kingdom Viridiplantae; phylum Streptophyta; class Magnoliopsida; order Alismatales; family Hydrocharitaceae; genus Thalassia; species Thalassia testudinum. Next base: position 23,308,476 of record JAZHRO010000071.1, on the reverse strand, counting down.
GAAAACAAAGAGGAAGATGATGGGGGATGGTGATGGGAAGGTGGTTGTGGTGCTGTTGGTGATGGTGTTGGTGGCCGTGGGGGGCTCCTATGGTGAGAGGCTAATGCCTTGGGTTCTTTGTGTGTCAAAGGATGGGTTAAAGGAGAAGAAGGAGAAAACGAAGAGGAAGATGATGGGGGGTGGTGATGGGAAGGTGGTTGTGGTGTTGTTGGTGGTGGTGTTGGCATCATAGCAGGAGCTGGTGGTTGTAGGTGGTCTATGGGAGAAGAGGCGGTGGGGTGGTGTTGGGTTCTTCTTATGGATGGAAGGGAAGAATAGGGGAGAAGAGTGGAAGATGAAGACAATGAAGGAGAAGAAGAAAAAGAGGGGGTGGCAGTGGGTGCGTGAGATGAAAGGGAAGGGTTGTGGGTTTGAGTGAGGGAGGTCGAGAGGTTGTGTGGCTACCCACTGTCACCAGGCGACCACCAAAGGGAATTGAGCGGAGGTGAAAGATGAAGATTGCCTGAGCCACAGTGCAACCCAGATCCGTAGGGTCCACTCTGGTCATGGTGCCGGTGGTGGAGGTGGATGAGCCCCCAAGGGGGAGAAGGATGAATCCTATCCGCATGCAATTGGTTTCCTTTTAAAAATTCTTGATTTGTTTTCTTCCACCGAGAGCTTCTCCAACCATTTAGCAAAGATTGTAAGCAGTTGGGATGCAAGTAGAGATAAGTGTTTGCACCTCAAAACACGCCTGTAATAATGCCTTCTTGTGCTATTTTCTAGCATTAACATTGCATAATAGGATCCTGTAATCGCATTTGTAAAAACACTTGCATGCATGCATTTAATCAAGAGAGGAAGAGGAGTGAAACAATCGCCTGCATAGTTACATTTTTCTTCAAGTGCCTCCTTGCAAAATCACCCTCTTTTTATTTTTCCTCTTGATTTCTTCTTTTCTCTCCTTCCCGCAGCAGCACCCTTCCCGCGGCTGCACTCTTCCCGCAGCTGCATGCAGCAGCCACGCAGCACTTCTTCCCGTCACTTCTCCCTGCCAACGCCGCTCCCTATAGCTGCAACTCGCACACCCTCTCCCTGCTGCAGCCGGCACGCCACTCTCCCCTCCTCTATAAGTAGCTGCAGCTTCATCCTCGCAAAAGTAGCAGCTGGAAAGACCCCACAGCCACCACCTTCCTCTCCACCGTTCTCCCCTCCCATACGCCGGCCCTCCGTCGAGGAGGCACCCGACGAGCAGGAGAACCCACTGTGGTGCACACCACCACAGTGGGAGTGATGAGAGCCTCATCATGAGCCATAACTAGCTCATTTTGACCCAATAAAGAAGATAAAAGCTCCTACATAACCTAGAAGAAGGCCTAACTGAAGGAACAAGTGCTCTGAGAAGAAAACATGAAATAAAGGTTAAAACTGCAATTTTACCATTTCAGTAGATAAATAGGATTTCTTAGAGGCAAAACATAGGTCAAATGGTCTAAATGAGATAAAAAGTGGGTTGAGTCAATCAGAAATGGGTTCATGTGCAATCTAAGAACTAAAAGACACTTGGTAACCCTAAAACAGACCCGCTTAAATTAACAAGGTTTCGGTCAGAACAAAAAGCAAGTAAACCCTCTACAAATCATGGAAAAACATACTCTAGGGTTTAGAACACTTAATTTGGCCTTTGGAACCTAGTTTGACCTAGATTAGGGTCCTAGCTCTTCAATTAACCTAATTTGGGTTTTTACGCAAAATATCCAGTCAAACGAGGTCAAACCTGAAATCTAACTTCTCCATTGGATTCCTTAGGTTCAAATTAGGTTTGTACCAAAATTTGGACCTAAGGAGGGGTCATCTTGACCTACTTTGCAATTTAGTACACCCAAATCACAAATTGGTCCCTATATTTTGAATACCGTTGCAGAGAACCCCCTAGGTTCTTCGCCTCCTTTGCAAACCGGTCCTGCCGCCATTGCTAGGGCAGAACCGAGCTCCGGCGAGGTTCGGAGAGGGATTGCTCTCTAATCCCTCAGAGATTCCCTCCCAGAAATGGAAGGAGGATTCTCTGAGGAATTCCCTTCCTTATAAAGTCAATTACAATCGTTGGTGTGAACCCAATCTCTCGTGCGAACGCACGAGAGATTTGGGTATCCTAACTCCTTTCCATCACCGGCGACCAACCTCAGGCAATTACGTGCCCTTCACGCCCTGCACACCAAGTCCAGCGCCTATATAAGAACCCACAACTCCGGCCGAAGGGGCTGAGCTTGATTTGGCCGAGTTTGCCCCTTCAATTCCTCTCCTCCTGCTCGGCCAAATGCCCCAGCTAGCTCCGGCGAGCCCCCCTCCCCTCCCTCTTCGCTCTGCCACAAAACCAGTGGCAGAGTTAGCTTCCTGACCTCCCTCCGTGTCGCGCAGTACCAGCGCACGCCGCCTCAGCCCCGTCGTCGCCGCCGTTCTCCCCCACTGGGCGTCATCTTCTCCGGCGACAGCAAGTACTGCTGTCCGCCTTCTGTCCCCTTTCGTCCTTACAATTAGGTTAGAACTCCTCTCCATCCTATCCTCTCTCTTTTCCCCCTGTTATCTCATCTGATTACCCCTCGACCGACGCTGACCACCCTCATCTTCCACATCACCGACCGAACTCCGGCGAGCCGCCCACACCACTCCGCCACTCCACACGGCTCGCCAACCACCTCGTGAGCTCCGCCTCACCACCAGGAACTCGCTCCACCCCACAACTGCCACTCCAGACCTCCATAACCACCCCCCGAACAACCCACCATCTCCGGCCACAGGTTGACCTAGGCGGGCACGCCTAGGCCGACCGGCAACCTGCAGCATCACCCACCGCCTTCGCCGTGCTACGGCGAAGGTTTCCAGCTATTCTAATTGGGCCAATAGGCCGTTCTGTGGAATCTCAGGTGAACGCCCCGGCCGCCATTAACAGCCGAAGCAGCAGGAAGCTGGGAGCAGCAGCAGGCGTCAGGCTTCCCAGGCGGCAGGTGCAGCAGACTCTCGCAAGTGTTGCGAGGTGACTGAGTTCAGCAAGGAGCAGCAGCAGGGCCTTCAGCGTGGGCAATTGCACACGAGAGTCTGCGGGCGCACGCAAAGGAAGGGCGGAACGTTTAGTCCCACATCGTGGAATCTCAAGGCACAGGTATGGTATAAAGAGTTTTTGTGATATACGTTTACTGCCTCGAAAGCACAGGGGTGAGGTCCCTCACTGACCCCACCCGCCTCGTCCGCGGCCTGACCACGCGGACCTGGCGGATCCGACCCGACCTAGACCTACGCACTCCTCGCGCATCACACACCTGCAGGTGCGCCTGGTCCCGGGTACGATCCGACCCGATTGAGACTGTGGCTCTGGTAGCGCAGTTAGAGTGAATTGCTTGAGAGAGAGACACGCGCGGGTAGAGGGAGAAGGGTTAGGTTTTGTTCCCTGTGCAGGCAGGCTGATTGCAGGAGAAGGACGTGGCCGCTGCAGAAGAAAGGAGAAGCAAGACAGAAGAAGAAGAAAGAAAGAAGTCTTCGCAGGAGGAGGAAAACAGAAAGGTTAGAAGTCTTCGCAGGAGAAGAAGAAGAAGGACAAGGGAAGATTGCAAAAAGAGATCCGAAAGGCAAAGCAGAAGAAGAAAAAGAGAAAGAAAGATCACCCGCACGAAACGATCCTGAACATTTTGGCGCCGTTGCCGGGGAGCAACGGGCACTTGTAAAGCTTTTGAGTACAACTTTTCTATTTAATATCTGACTTAACTTCTCTTTTGTTGTGTTCAATCAGGGAAAGCAAAAAAAAAAGGAAAGAATAGCAACTGCACAACAGACTGGAGCAGGTAATCTCCATAAGCCCTCCCCCTTAACCCTCTCACAATCTAAAAAACAAAAAAAAGGGGAGAAGTCAACTTAGGGCTACCTGTCTTATATTTTGTAACTCATCAAGTTGCCTGATTTTCATTTCAACATATTTTTGTCTGTCATCCAACTAAGGCAACTAGGGCTAAAACTTTCTTGATTGAGCCCTAGGTGCTAAATTCTAAGGCAACTAAATTGAACCCATTAGAGCCAAGTTAGGATTGCAAAGCTAGGGTTTTTAGAGACACATCTTCTCTAAAACAAAGAAACAAACTTTCCAAAAAGAAGTGTGCCTAAACCGTGTTTGAAAATATTTATACAAGAGGAACCCTAAGCAAATCAGGCTGATAATCCATTTGAATCATAAAAGGAAGGACCTAAAAGCTCTCAAAGGAACAAAAGGTGAAGTTGATCCCTCGGGTCAACCAACCTTAATATTAGGTCACTTTTTGCACTCAAAATACTTAAAAGTTCAAGTGGAACATTAAGCACCTTGATCTTAAAATAAAAAAAAAAGGTAGACTTAAGAGGTCAAGATCCCCATTCTGGTCTACCTGGAACCGCAGTGACAAGAGAGGTCGGGTGGGGGAAACCCTGTAACCCGTGGGGATGCTCTACCGTGTAGGGGTCTTTGCGGGACTCTCCCTCTCTGGCTGCCCAGGTATTTCTCAGGTGGACGATCTTCTGATCCAGGGGTCCATCTGCCCCGAACCTCTATAGTCACCCAACAATTCTTGGGTGTCTTGATTGGGTCCAGCACCTTCTAATCTCATCACATCTTCCGGTGCATGTTTGGTAGGAGGTCCTTAAGACCACCTTTAAGACCTCCTCTAGAAATTCATTCTCGCCGAGGCCAAGCCTCGACGCCCTTGTTTGTGCAGCAACCCCACCACATAAATCTTTCATCTGATTCAGACCCTGATTCTCCTTCTTCTCCCATCATGGCACAACCCATTGAAGAGGAGAATAACCTTGAACACCAACTTCAACGCTTGAACGATCTCTTTCAGAACTTTGTAAACCCACCACAGCGACCTATGATGCGAGATCACTATAATCCCGCTGCGGTGGCAATTGAACCCCGAGTACGAATCCCAATTGGAGGACCCGATTCTGATCTAAAGCCCAATATGATTCATGCCATACCAAAGTTCCATGGGCTTAACTCTGAGGATCCATTCCAACACATTAAACAACTCAAGCATCTCGCCCAGACTTTCGGGTCAGATGTACAAAACTGGGATATCCTACTCATGAAAATGTTTTCGTTCTCCCTCTTGGACAAGGCCGCACACTGGTATCAGACTCAGACCCGCCCGATCAACACTTGGGAGGAATTACAGTCCGAATTTTTGAAAAAATTCTTCCCTGTTGGCCGGACGAATGCCTTGCGCCACCAGATCACTCATTTCACTCAACAACAGGGAGAACCTCTTCACGAAGCTTGGGATCGATTCCTAGATCTCATGCGAAAATGTCCCCATCACGGAGTTCCTAAGTGGGAACAAGTCCAGTCTTTTTACCAGGGACTCCGTGAGGATATTCGTCTAATCGTCAATGCAACATGTGGAGGAAACATCATGGGCCAACACGAGGACACGGTGTGGGAGATTCTCGAAAATATGTGCGAGAACTCCATAAACAATGACTCCTTGGGCTTATTCGACAGGACGAATGCCCGCGCATCGACGAATCTAAGAGGGACACATGAGACGCAGGACCTGTCCACTTCTGTTGACCTGGAATTGATGGCCAGTCGGTTGGACAAGGTCTCTATCATAGAAAAGAAGGTGGACGAGCTAACTCGACATTTGCAGCAAGCCACCTCTGCACAAAACTCTTTTGCACGACCTCCTCTGGCAAGGGAAACAGTGCAAAACATCTATCACCAACCTGCCAAGGGGATGAGCCCCTATCCACCCTCGTCTACCTCCCAGACCGGAGTGACCTCCGATCCCGTCTACTCGAGTTGGGGGAACTCTGAACCCTCGTATTCTGACCTTCCTGAGGTTTCTCAGAACTGCGAGGACCTCAACGCCATCCAGAACGACCCATACTCCAATACCTACAACCCTGGATGGCGAAATCATCCTAACTTTCAGTGGGCGGGAAACTCTCAAAAACCACCATATCAACCCCGCCCACAAGCTCCTCGTCCATATCAGCCGCCTCAGCCTCGGCCCAATCCCACCTACCAATCTGGGCAAAATCAGGATCAACTGACTCTTATCCTTCAAACGCTGGCTGACATTCAAAAAACGAATGCGGCAATGCAACAACAGCACAAGGACGAGATCACAGAGGTTCGCAACCAACTGGCCCAGATGGCAAATTATCGCCAACCTGGCACCCTTCCTTCGCAACCTCTGCCCAACCCAAATAATGTGCCGACCCAGAGGCGCATTATGAATCCAAATTCAGGCCACGCACATTTGATTTATCAGGCCCCTGCTACTCCATCACCAGACAGGATGGAGGCTTCTACATCTTATGCAGAATTTCAGCAGCAGCCACCTCTCCTACCTAACCCAAACCAAAGTCAGGCTGGATTAAACTCTGTAACAACACGTAGTGGTAAAACAACACAAGACCCACATTATCTGAACCACTCCAAGCCTGATAATCGCCAAGACCCTAGGGTAGTCATCCAAGATACTACTGTCCCAGATCAAGAACCTGGACCTATCCTAGAGGAACCAGCTAGGATCCCATTTCCTGAGGCCTTGACCAAAGGAAAAAGGACAACCAAACCTGTGGCTCCTGAGGAGGATCTGGTCAAGCTCTTTGAACAGGTCCAGATAAACATCCCGTTGATGGATGCAATCCGCCACATACCGGCTTACGCAAGATTCTTGAAAGACATATGTACACCTAAACGTAAGCCGCGAACCAAGGATGGGAATCCGATTGTACTGTCAGAGCAAGCCAGCTCTGTCATCCTGAGCAAACTCCCACCCAAGGCTAAAGACCCAGGAACCCCCTTGATTTCTTGTAAAATTGGTGAAACCCAACTTGATAGAGCCCTACTAGACCTAGGTGCCTCCATAAATTTAATACCTACATCCCTCCTTGACCACCTTGAAGAATCTGAACTTAAACCCACTGAGGTGACATTGCAGTTAGCTGATCGATCCATCAAGTCACCCAAAGGAATACTCGAGGATGTCATTGTTAGGGTACGAGATTTTTATTTCCCAGTGGACTTCATAGTACTGGACATGGATGCACCTAAGAACCCAAGGGACACACCAATCATATTAGGGAGACCCTTTCTGGCCACTGCTAGGGCCAATATAAACTGCGAAGAGGGCCAGATAGAATTAAAATTTGGGAATCAAAATCTGAAGATCGACATTTTCAAAGCCCAACAAGGGATTAATTGCGGGGTTATAGAGGAAATTTGTGATGTCAAAACCGTGGTTGATGAACTGCACATAGAGGACAACCTGATTATTTCTGATCAACCACTAGAAAATCAAAAACCGCTAACAGAGGAGTGCGAACACAATCTAGACACACCTATGACTCCTACCATTGCTCCCGATACAAACCCTGAACCACCCGCTGCTGCTGACAATCCTGTCATGGAACTCAAGCCCCTTCCTGAACATCTAAAATATGTCTTTTTGGATTCAAATCAAACGTTTCCTGTGATTATCAATTCTCGACTCACACCTGACCAGGAACTCCGTTTGATTTCTGTTCTCCAGCAACATCGTAGAGCCATTGGATGGACTCTAGATGATTTGACTGGTATAAGCCCTTCATACTGCACGCATCGAATCTATACAGAAGAAGGCTCACGACCTTCAAGAGAAATGCAAAGGTGACTAAACCCTAACCTACAGGAGGTCGTGAAAAAGGAGATCATTAAGTGGTTAGATGCAGGGATCATCTACCCGATCTCCGACAGTCGTTGGGTGAGTCCAACACAAGTGGTACCTAAGAAGGCAGGACTTACCATCATCACGACAGAAACCGGGGAAGTCATTCCTACCCGAATAGCTAATTCGTGGAGAGTCTGCATTGATTACAGAAGACTAAATTCCTCCACGAAGAAGGATCATTTCCCACTACCGTTTATTGATCAGATCCTCGAGAAACTAGCGGGAAATAGATTCTTCTGCTTTCTTGACGGGTACTCCGGTTACAATCAGGTGGCAATCCATCCAGAGGACCAAGAAAAGACCACATTCACCTGCCCCTTCGGGACGTACGCGTTTCGAAGGATGCCGTTCGGTCTCTGCAATGCACCTGCAACTTTTCAGCGGTGCATGCTTGCCATATTCTCAGATATGGTAGGTGACTACCTGGAAGTCTTCATGGATGACTTTTCAGTTTTTGGACAATCATTTGACGATTGCCTCCAACACTTGGTCCATATACTCAGGCGGTGCATCGAGGTGAATTTGGTTCTTTCCTGGGAAAAGAGCCATTTCATGGTGCCTGAGGGAATTGTCCTGGGACATTTAATCTCAGAGAAAGGCATCCAAGTGGATCGAGCTAAGGTTAACCTGATTTCCAAGCTCCCTATGCCTAGCTCGATTAAGGACATCCGATCTTTTTTGGGGCATGTCGGTTTCTACCGTCGATTCATCCCTGATTTCTCCAAAATCGTGCGCCCCCTGACCAATCTGCTTTCCAAGGATGTGCCTTTCGGAATTTCCAAGGAATGCACTCAAGCATTTGAGATCTTACGTGACCGAGTCACCCAAGCCCCAATCCTACAGTCCCCTGATTGGTCTCAACCCTTTGAGATCATGTGCGATGCATCTGACTTCGCTGTAGGAGCGGTTTTGGGGCAGAAAATTGACGGGAAACCTGTGGTCATTTACTACGCCAGCAAAACACTGGATGAGGCTCAGCGTAACTATACGGTTACTGAGAAAGAGCTGCTGGCCGTAGTATTTGCCATGGAAAAATTCAGATCATACCTTCTGGGTTCCCGTGTTATCATATACTCGGATCACACAGCTGTGAGGCATCTCCTAGCCAAGAAGGACGCGAAACCTCGATTAATCCGCTGGATCTTGCTGTTGCAAGAATTTGACATCGAGATTCGCGACAAGGCGGGAAAGCACAATGTGGTAGCTGATCATTTATCCCACCTTCCTCCTGAAATTATTGATCCGTCCGGACCTATTACAGAACATTTTCCTGATGAGCACCTCCTGACTATCAGTACAAGTCTTCCATGGTTCGCCGATATTGTTAATTACCTGGCATCACATCAGATTCCGCCCGATTGGTCGAAGGCCAAAAAGGACAAATTGCGTTCCGATGCCAAGTATTACCTATGGGAAGACCCGTATCTCTTCCGCATTGGTGCTGATCAGATAATCCGACGATGCGTCACGGAAGTGGAAATCAAAGACATACTCTCATTTTGCCATGACCAGGCATGCGGTGGACATTTTTCAGGACATAAAACCGCATCGAAAGTCCTCCAGTGTGGTTTCTACTGGCCCACAATTTTCAAAGATGCATACAATCACTGTAAGGCATGTTCCCGTTGCCAGACTCTAGGCAACATGAGCCATAGAGACATGATGCCTCTACAGCCGATCTTGGTATGCGAAATTTTTGATATTTGGGGGATTGATTTCATGGGACCCTTTCCTACCTCGGATGGCTTCGAATACATTTTACTCGCAGTTGATTATGTTTCCAAGTGGATAGAAGCCATTCCGACCCGAACCAACAATCATAAAGCCGTTATAAAATTCCTTCATCAAAACATTTTCTCAAGGTTCGGGATTCCGCGTGCTATAATTTCCGACGGAGGGACCCATTTTACAAACGCTCAGTTCAGGTCACTGATGATCAAATACGGGGTGTCACACCGAATCTCTACTCCTTACCACCCCCAAACTAATGGTCTAGCTGAGCTATCTAACCGAGAGATCAAGAAGATCCTTCAGGTTACTGTTCGACCTGATAGAAAAGATTGGTCTTCTCGGCGTCCGGAAGCATTGTGGGCCTATAGGACCGCCCACAAGACCCAATTAGGAATGTCTCCCTTCAGACTAGTGTACGGGAAGGCATGTCACCTCCCCGTCGAATTGGAGCATAAAGCCTATTGGGCAGTACGGACCTGTAATCTCGACCTTTCTAAGGCTGGAACCCACAGAAGATTTCAAATGAGCGAGATCGATGAATTACGCCACGACGCATATGAGAACTCGCGAATTTACAAAGAACGGGTTAAAGCTTTTCACGACAAACACATTTCTAGAAAGGTCTTTCATCCTGGTCAAAAAGTTTTACTCTTTGATGCTCGACTCAAACTATTCCCAGGAAAGCTAAGATCCAAGTGGGTCGGACCCTACCTAGTCCGCCAAATCTTCGTAAATGGAGCTATTGAAATCAGCCCACTCAGCCACGATTCTGAACCATTTGTCGTGAATGGGCAGAGACTCAAGCCGTTCATTGACATGACCGATATAGATTTGACTGAGTCATCCTTTACCCTCCTTTCCTCTTGAGCTCATTACGCCCAGCCGATGGCGTAAAACTCAGCGCTTAACGGGAGGCAACCCGTCATTCTTTGAAAAACCTGAAACCGTTTCTGACATCGCTATGCGGAACTCATATTGCACTTTAGGGTTCATCCATTAGAACAGCCGACTTCACCTCAGGTATACCTACCCGAGATTAGAAATCGTTCGCAACAAGTCGCTTCGACCCATTCACTCACCACACACCTGTCCTAACACATGAACTAAGCTGAATTCGAACCCACCTAATTTACAATGGGGACATTGCAAATCTTAGGCATGGGGGGGTATGAAAGTGCAAAATGACAGAAAATTCATATCAAGAAAGGGTTTCATACAAAAAAAAAAAAAAAAAAAAAGGGGGAGGAACAATTCAGGGTCATACAAATGAGAGGAGGAAAAGAAAGAAAAATGACAAAAAGAGCAAAAATAAAGAAAGGAGCACAAAAGGAAAAGAAAAAGAAAATGTCATTAGTAAAAGATTAAGGGGTTAACTGAAGTTCTAGACCGAGTCAAGAAAAAGAAAAGAAAAATGCTACAGAGATATAACAAGAGATTAGCGGGAACGCTGGTCTTAGGCCTCTTGGGCTAGATTTTTTGCTTAAAAATTCACGTATCCGTTAAAATCTGGACAATCCTCAAGAGGTTGAGGAAAATGCAAAGCTTAAGTATTAGGTCTAAGGCTTAGGAAGTATTCGGCCTCGTTAACTGACCTCCGGTTTGCGGGATTCGGTAACCTAAGCACCCAAATTCACACACAGTCTGGTTCAGTGTGCATAAATATTCAAAACACGCAAGAGCGTTTAATACTCTGAAAAAGTCACCTAGATTAGGAGCGGCCAATCAACACAAGTTGATTTGGACAAGTTCCCAGCGCGGAGAGGCGGGAAATTCCCCTCGAAGATGCGTAACAACATATCGTCTCCTCGGTGCTTGTCTCTTAGGATATTTAAATATCCTACTGGGGGCATGTAAGCACTCTGCTGGTTCAGATACCATGGGTGGCATTATCACGAAATGACAATCGCCAGGGTCTGAATTCGGCCACGGAATGCCATGGGCGGGATTATCTCGAAATCTCGAAAGCCAGGGTTCCGGGGGTTGCCATGGGCGGGATTATCTCGAAATCTCGAAAGCCAGGGACCTTTGAGGATTGATGATGGGGACGAGGAATCCGATACAGACCGTGTTGAGAAGCTAATCCGAAGCTAGAAATAAAAAAAAAAAAAAAAAAAAAAGAGAGAGAAAAGCTCTCCAAACAAATAAATCTTCTATCTCTCTCTTACAAAAAAAACGCACTGCAAACTGAACTTAGGCTAAAAATATCTCAAGCACGGGTGCTTTAACCGCGGAGTCCAACAAACCCTAGGTTAGGTTCTGTGGGCCGTAGAAACCTTTGCAAGAGACTGAGGCTAAAGCGGAACAGGTCCGGATTTTGGTTGGTACTTGAGTACCTCTAGGCCTATTGTCGGCATTCCCACCTAATCACAAAAGAAAGAGGAGAAGCACTTATCATTATTGACAACATTCAGTGTCTAGAACGGAAGTTAAAACTTTGAAATTTTGCTAAGGGACTAGCAAAAGCTAGGCATGGGGGTATGATGAGAGCCTCATCATGAGCCATAACTAGCTCATTTTGACCCAATAAAGAAGATAAAAGCTCCTACATAACCTAGAAGAAGGCCTAACTGAAGGAACAAGTGCTCTGAGAAGAAAACATGAAATAAAGGTTAAAACTGCAATTTTACCATTGCAGTAGATAAACAGGATTTCTTAGAGGCAAAACATAGGTCAAATGGTCTAAATGAGATAAAAAGTGGGTTGAGTCAATCAGAAATGGGTTCATGTGCAATCTAAGAACTAAAAGACACTTGGTAACCCTAAAACAGACCCGCTTAAATTAACAAGGTTTCGGTCAGAACAAAAAGCAAGTAAACCCTCTACAAATCATGGAAAAACATACTCTAGGGTTTAGAACACTTAATTTGGCCTTTGGAACCTAGTTTGACCTAGATTAGGGTCCTAGCTCTTCAATTAACCTAATTTGGGTTTTTACGCAAAATATCCAGTCAAACGAGGTCAAACCTGAAATCTAACTTCTCCATTGGATTCCTTAGGTCCAAATTAGGTTTGTACCAAAATTTGGACCTAAGGAGGGGTCATCTTGACCTACTTTGCAATTTAGTACACCCAAATCACAAATTGGTCACTATCTTTTGAATACCGTTGCAGAGAACCCCCTAGGTTCTTCGCCTCCTTTGCAAACCGGTCCTGCCGCCATTGCTAGGGCAGAACCGAGCTCCGGCGAGGTTCGGAGAGGGATTGCTCTCTAATCCCTCAGAGATTCCCTCCCAGAAATGGAAGGAGGATTCTCTGAGGAATTCCCTTCCTTATAAAGTCAATTACAATCGTTGGTGTGAACCCAATCTCTCGTGCGAACGCACGAGAGATTTGGGTATCCTAACTCCTTTCCATCACCGGCGACCAACCTCAGGCAATTACGTGCCCTTCACGCCCTGCACACCAAGTCCAGCGCCTATATAAGAACCCACAACTCCGGCCGAAGGGGCTGAGCTTGATTTGGCCGAGTTTCCCCCTTCAATTCCTCTCCTCCTGCTCGGCCAAATGCCCCAGCTAGCTCCGGCGAGCCCCCCTCCCCTCCCTCTTCGCTCTGCCACAAAACCAGTGGCAGAGTTAGCTTCCTGACCTCCCTCCGCGTCACGCAGTACCAGCGCACGCCGCCTCAGCCCCGTCGTCGCCGCCGTTCTCCCCCACTGGGCGTCATCTTCTCCGGCGACAGCAAGTACTGCTGTCCGCCTTCTGTCCCCTTTCGTCCTTACAATTAGGTTAGAACTCCTCTCCATCCTATCCTCTCTCTTTTCCCCCTGTTATCTCATCTGATTGCCCCTCGACCGACGCTGACCACCCTCATCTTCCACATCACCGACCGAACTCCGGCGAGCCGCCCACACCACTCCGCCACTCCACACGGCTCGCCAACCACCTCGTGAGCTCCGCCTCACCACCAGGAACTCGCTCCACCCCACAACTGCCACTCCAGACCTCCATAACCACCCCCCGAACAACCCACCATCTCCGGCCACAGGTTGACCTAGGCGGGCACGCCTAGGCCGACCGGCAACCTGCAGCATCACCCACCGCCTTCGCCGTGCTACGGCGAAGGTTTCCAGCTATTCTAATTGGGCCAATAGGCCATTCTGTGGAAGCTCAGGTGAACGCCCCGGCCGCCATTAACAGCCGAAGCAGCAGGAAGCTGGGAGCAGCAGCAGGCGTCAGGCTTCCCAGGCGGCAGGTGCAGCAGACTCTCGCAAGTGTTGCGAGGTGACTGAGTTCAGCAAGGAGCAGCAGCAGGGCCTTCAGCGTGGGCAATTGCACACGAGAGTCTGCGGGCGCACGCAAAGGAAGGGCGGAACGTTTAGTCCCACATCGTGGAATCTCAAGGCACAGGTATGGTATAAACAGTTTTTGTGATATACGTTTACTGCCTCGAAAGCACAGGGGTGAGGTCCCTCACTGACCCCACCCGCCTCGTCCGCGGCCTGACCACGCGGACCTGGCGGATCCGACCCGACCTAGATCTACGCACTCCTCGCGCATCACACACCTGCAGGTGCGCCTGGTCCCGGGTACGATCCGACCCGATTGAGACTGTGGCTCTGGTAGCGCGGTTAGAGTGAATTGCTTGAGAGAGAGACACGCGCGGGTAGAGGGAGAAGGGTTAGGTTTTGTTCCCTGTGTAGGCAGGCTGATTGCAGGAGAAGGACGTGGCCGCTGCAGAAGAAAGGAGAAGCAAGACAGAAGAAGAAGAAAGAAAGAAGTCTTCGCAGGAGAAGGAGGAAAACAGAAAGGTTAGAAGTCTTCGCAGGAGAAGAAGAAGAAGGACAAGGGAAGATTGCAAAAAGAGATCCGAAAGGCAAAGCAGAAGAAGAAAAAGAGAAAGAAAGATCACATTTAAGACGTCTGATACATAAATCAGACGTCTAATTCTATTTTTTACATCTTTCTTAAAAACTCTTTGAATCAATTATATTTGCATTTAACAGTTGTATTCTTGGGTTTTACAAAGTACTGAGTTTGCTCCCTGTGTTCGACCTCGGATACTCTAGTTGTTCGAGTAATAAAATTATTTGTTTAAACGTTTTGTCGGTTCTACTGCAACGTAATACGCCTTTAAATCCGCACGAAACGATCCTGAACAGGGAGCACCACCGCCCAGCTCTTCAACGAGCCGGTGGGCGTGGTGTTTTCTTTTCTCTTCGTTTTCGTCTCCACGCCATTGCTGCCGCTTCAAGCTTCGAAGCTTGAAGCAGCAGCAGCAGCAGCTAAACCGCGGCGACAGCAGCAGCAGCAGCACCCCCCGCCTCCTCCGCGACCTTCCCCGTAGGCGCGCAACCCTCCGCGCGCGCCTGCAGGCCCGTTCCCCGCCTCCGTCTCCGTTCTGTCCACCCCGCATTGCACCCGCAGCCGGCCGCCGCGCGCACTGCAGCGGCCGGTTACGGCCTCGCGCCGACCCCTGCCCTCCTCCGCAACCCTCCGCGACCGACTGCAGACTCCCCGCCGCCTTCTCCGAGCGCGCCATCGCCCGCTCTCTGTCCTCGCACCAGGTCTGCAGGAGACGCCTCACGTCCTCTGCGCGAAGGCGCGATGCACCGCGACGGTCAGACGTCCGCCTTCGCCTTCAGACGACGCGGCGTCAGACGTCTGCCGCCTCCGGCAGACGTCTTAACTCGCGCGTCCGCGATCACTCCTTCACCCGCTCTCTCTCTCTGCCGATCTCTCCCACCCACTCTCTCTCTGTCTGGCGCTCTCTACTCTCTCTCACGTACTCTCTCTCTCTCTCACGTATTCTCTCTCTCCCTCTCTTTTTTTTTACTCACAGCAACACACACACACCTCTACCGACACATAGACACACACTCACTCACTTATAGTAACATATATACATATATATATATATATATATATGCTTATATACATAGTATATCTATATAGTTATGTATACATACATATATATATAATATACATATATATATAATATATATATATATATCTACTTATATATACATCTATATACTTATACATATACTTATATATATATAGACATATATACTTATATACATATATATATATATACATATCTATATACATATATATATACATATATATAGTAATATATATATATGTACTTATATACATATATATACACATATATATCTATATATATATATCTATACATATATAACTATACATTTATATATATATAGATATATTTACTTATATACATACATATGTACATATATTTTCATGTTATTTATTATACGCTGTATCGCGAGGATATCTGCACTAGTTGCTGATATTCCCTGATACACGCGTAGAAAAAAAGCGTGGTCCCATACATCATCCATCCACACTCCACGCGGCACCTAGTCGTATTGGTTGCGTCTCTCTAGACGTCGACTGACTCGACATAGTGCTAACTCCATCGCCACCTCCACCCCCACCCCTTTATATATATACTACATATAAATATATATCTATAGCTACTATATTTACTTTCTATCTGTTATCTTCCTTCTTAGTAAAAAGATAAAAAAAGGTATAAAAGTGAAAAGATAATCTTTGATTTGCAGGTACCCCGTCTTGCAAGTAGCAAGGCGTGTTTTGAAACTCTGTTTTGGCTAAAAGCCAAGGACACAATTTTGAGGGTGTGCCTCAAGAACAAGGATTACCAGAAAAAAACCTAAATAAGAAAAATACCAAAAACACAATAAACGAACGGAAGAGACGCGTTTTAAGGAAAACGTAGAAACTCGACTTGAACCCCACTTCCCTGAGTTCGACCCTGGGCCTAAAAGAGACAAGATAAAATCAATTAGGCCAGGTTAAAAAATTTTGTAAAGAGATGGTTAGGTCTGAATTAGGTTAACCACTATACACATTTCAACGATAAAAATATCATATTAACAACCTATTCGGGCCGACCCATCTTAACTTTTCTGGCGCCGTTGCCGGGGAGGTGCGCTTTTGAGTAGGTTTCTATCCAATTCCTTTAAATTTGTCTCTTCTCTCTTCACGGGTATTGTTGTTTTTGGTGTGCAGGTGAACCTGGTGGAAGGAGAAGAAGGCTGACGAAGTCGAGGACGTGAGCAGATCCAAGGCGGGAACGAGAGCGTGAAGACGCTGACATCGCATTGGAGCTTCGCACACGTTGCCGAACAAGTAGGTTTTCTTTTCTCATCAAATTAGGGTTAACTTGCCACCACAATAAAAAAAAAAAAAAAATTTAAAACTAAAAACTAGAAAAACTTCTTGGGATTTCTTGAGGGCAAGTGGATTAAAATTCACTTGATTGATTGGTTGTCTTCACTCCCACTGCCCCGGGATTTCCCGCCTTACTTCGCATAGCGAAAATCTGAGAATCTTGATTCTTAGATTTTTCGCCGTGGGAAGTATTCTTTGAGGCAAAGAAAAAGATTGCTTGTATCCCTCTTTTTCCTCACTTATCTTTAATTCAGGATCACATTTTTGGTGGGGAGACTTGGAATTGAGTTGATTCCAACCCCACCACGACTTTTCAAACTTGCCTGTGATTCGATCCTGAATACTTCAACCCCAACAATTTTATTTTCTTTATCTTTTGGTTGAAGCCTTGTGTGTGGAAATCATTTCTGGTGATTGGGAGCACTTGAATTGAAGTGCTTTGGCTCCCTGTCACATTGATATAAAACTGATTCGTGCATCCACACTTAGAAATCTCCATTTAGGGTAGCCCATTGCATTTTAGCATGCATTAACTAACTGATAATTGAAGAAGGGTTTCTTGGGTTTTAGAAGGAAAACCTGTATTTTTGCAAAAACCCGGAGATTGGTTGAATTGGTAATTCAGCAAAACCCTAAAATTCATACTACTTAAGGCTGAACTCTAAAAACCATTCGCCAATAAAAACTTCAATTCGGGGCGATTTCCCCGTTGCATGCTTGTTCTTACACACTCTTAAAATCAATCACTTGGGCATTACCCGTAAACAACGCCCTTCACATTCCAAAAGCACTTGACCCTAAGCCTCTAATTAAAACTGGTAGTAACTTGACCCTTACTAAGGATTGGAGGTCTAACTACCTGTGTGTAGCGACTACGTGCTGGTGAGAGTTCCCGCGTGCTATCGGGTGTCTAAGACTGGGGCAAACGACCTTTCAATCTGGCCCGGTGGTTCCGCGGTGCTCGCATTCGGTTCCGTAGTTCGTGATAGTAGGTAACTTAGATCTTTAGGTCTAAGGGCACACTGTAGAGGTTAGGAACTTGACTGTATTGATTTGTAATCAAGTGTACCTTTGCGGCGTCATTTCTCTCATCCCTTTTCCCTTCTCATCTCCCCAATTCTTCCTGCGGTAGTGCATGTTTGGGAGGAGGTCACAAAACCCTGAACTATTTGAATTGACTGATAAATCTAGAAAACAAGTCGAATCGTCCTCCTCCTCCACAAACATGGCTGCACGCCCACCCCCAAATCCCGAGGGAGGAAACAGCCCTCAGAACCCACCAGGTGGTGGAGCCTTAGATCCCATAACCCGCCTCCAAGCCCAAATGGAAATGTATAATGAGCAAATCGAAGCCATTCGGGAAACATTGGAGGAAATGCAGAACCCTCCCGAATGGGAGGAGCCTAGGTCTCTTAGCTCTTATCAGAATCCTGCTGCTACAGAGACCATAGGACAAATTCGGGTCCCCATGGGTGGGGACGACTTTGAATTAAAACCAAACATAATTGGCCTAATCAATTTTCACTTTCATGGTCTTGCAAGTGAAGACCCATTTCTCCACTTGGAAGACCTAACCCGACTTGCTAAAACCGTTAAACCAAGAAAAGTCGGGTTATCTATAGTCCTCATGAAGATGTTCCCGTTTTCATTACGGGATAAAGCGTCGCAATGGTTACGCACCCTTGGGAGAACCATCCACTCTTGGGAAGAGATGCGAACAGCGTTTCTCAAGAAGTTCTTCCCAATCGGGCGGACCAATGCGCTTCGCCGTGCTATCACTTCATTTACGCAACAAAACGGCGAACAATTTCATGAGGCATGGGAGAGGTATAACGACCTCCTCAGGAAGTGTCCGCACCACGGTCTGCCTAAGTGGCATATAGCCCAGATTTTCTACTATGGGCTAAATGAGACTTTGAAGCAGATTGCAGACGCTTCCTGCGGAGGGAACTTTATGAATAAAGACGAGAATGGAGCATTCGAGCTGTTTGAAAATATGAGTGAAAACTCGATGAACAAGGGTTCCATTGTCGCCTTTAATCGTACCAGCCAGCCCTGAAATGTCCACGAAGTTGACACGGGACCCTCCCATTCATCCACTGATCTAAGCCTTATTGCACAAAAACTGGATGAAGTCTCCGTCGTGCACAAGAAGCTGGACGAGCTTCTGGCCAACCCCGCCCGATCTATGGCAAACACCACCTCTTCACCACTTCGTCACAATCCAAGTTCTTCTAATACCAGGCTTATCCTGAGAAACCCTGTTAGACCTTCCTTACCGAGTGTCGCGCCAGGCGACTCGGTAAGTCATGTGGAACTGGCTTCTGCGAGCCAGTATTTCGACACGGAGGACCAAGCCTCCGTGCGCTCAGACGCATATCTACATACGGACGCGTCTTCTGGCATAGAAGATGCTTGCACCCTGGGGAACAACCCGTTCTTTGCCACTTATAACCCAGGGTGGCGTAATCATCCGAACTTCGCATGGTCCAACAACCCGCAGCGCCAAAACCCCGCGGGTGGACCAATGCGACCGTCCGCACCCGTGATCCCAAGGGTCCAGTTTAATCCTATGACAAATCCGCCATCAGGCCCTTGCGTACCACAAACTAAACATGCATCAAGCCCTCTTGACAAATTGATGCGAATGATGACGGAAATGTCAAAGCGCCATGAAGAGAACATGACCTCTCTTCAGCACCAATTGGCGCAGCAGAACGCCGAGATCAGTCAACTACGCATGGCGACTCGATCTCAGGGCACTCTTCCCGCCCTACCTGTTCCAAACCCGCGAAATTTCGTGCCCCGTGGTTCTCAACCACAGGTACGACCTTCTCAGGGACAGGTTAATCAAGTTCTGCAAGCTCCGAGCATTCCACCAGGATTTCAGGCTAATCCTGCTGCAGCACCACACTCTTATATCCCCATTGCAAACCCTCCTCAACCGTATGATCCCACTGGACCCGCATCGTCCAATGCTATCACTACGAGGAGCGGTAAGCAGACTGTCGATCCGCCTCGACCTGATCCTGGCCCATCTTCTTCTTCGCCCTCTCATTCGGGGGCATATCGCATTTGCGAGAGGATGATGCACCAAAACTTGCGCCAGAATCAGTCCCATTCCCTGAGGCTCTACTATGGGAGCCAAAAGGCAAAAAGAAAAATACGCAGGCCTTTGACAACCTACGTAATTTGTTCAGGGATGTAGAAATCAAGGTACCCCTGCTCGAGGCAATCGACCACATACCTACTGTCGCTCGATTTTTCAAAGACTACACAACACCCAGGCGACAGTCAAAGAAGACTAAGAATCCGGTGGTTCTCTTGCCTCATGCGAGTTGTGCTATACTGTCAAACTTACCACCGAAGCAGAAAGATCCGGGCACACCACTGATTTCCTGTAGCATCCAAGGCTGCAGTTTTAACCGTGCCTTGCTTGATCTAGGATCTTCCATCAATCTCATACCGACCATCATGCTCAAAAAAATTTCCTTGGGAAATCTGAAACCCACCCCTGTCACGTTACAGTTGGCAGATCGTTCTGTCAAAATCCCGAAGGGTGTGGTGGAAGACGTGGTGGTTAGGGTCAACAGTCTGTTTTCCTGTTGACTTTCTTGTTTTAGATATGGAAGTTCCTAGTTCACTTTCTGATTGTCCGATCATCCTCGGTCGACCTTTCTTGGCCACAGCCCGCGCCCACATCGATTGCGAGTCGGGTTGTATTGAGATTGCCGTTGGATCTGAGAAGCTCAAGCTTAACATATTCAAGGCAGCCAAGAACTTTGATTGCGATTGCATTGAGGATGACACGTCTAACGAGGACATGGCCGTCAGCGCGTGTATCGGACTAATTGGGACCTATTCGGACTGCTGCGGATTACTTATAAACACTGATAACTGCCTGACCAACGCATACTGTGACGTTCCCCAATCCCTCCCTTGTCCAGTACCTTCTCCTGGCCAGACTTCTGACGAGGTTTTCTCCGCTTCCCATACCTCGTGGTCTGAGTCATATCCGGGCTACTCACTGTCGGTCCACACTCATGAAGACCGAATTGCCCTTTCTTCCCCGCCAAATCAGGCGGATTTACAAATCCACACTGGGACCTTGAGCCCATATACTTCTCACTGGGGCTATTCATTTTTGGATCCATCTATCCAAGAAGCTCCTCTTCTTGGCCAATCTGAAGGCCAGTTTCTTCCTCCTAACTTGTTCTCCTACCCGTCTGGGACACTCTCGTCCCAAGAAATGCCAGATCCTTCCCCATCCACTCCCGAGCTAAAAGTGCTGCCTAATACACTCAAGTATGTTTTCCTGGGACCAAATGAAACGATCCCTGTAATCATCAGTTCAAAATTAACCATGGAGCAGGAGTGCAAACTAACTAAGGTCCTCCTAGAACACAAGGCAGCTATTGGATGGTCTTTATCAGACTTATCTGGTATTAGCCCCTCCTACTGCACTCATCGTATATATACGGAGGAGGAGGCTCGACCTTCTCGCGAGATGCAGAGATGTCTCAACCCTAACATGCGGGAGGTCGTTAAGAATGAAATCATTAAGTGGCTGGATGCGGGTATAATCTACCCGATCAGCGATAGCCCCTGGGTGAGTCCGATTCACGTTGTGCCCAAAAAGGCAGGACTCACCATCCGTGTCAATTACAGGGGCGAATCCATCCCTACACACACTCCTGCATCTTGGAGAGTGTGTGTAGATTATAGGAAACTCAATGCTGCAACCAAGAAAGATCACTTCCCGCTACCATTTATTGACCAAATCCTGGAGCGGTTAGCGGGAAATAAATTTTTCTGCTTCCTGGATGGATTCTCAGGATATAACCAGGTGGCAATAGACCCCCGAGACCAAGAGAAAACCACTTTTACCTGCCCTTTCGGCACCTTCACCTTTAGAAGGATGCCGTTCGGACTTTGTAACGCGCTAGCAACTTTCCAGAGATGCATGCTGGCGATATTTCATGACATGGTGGGTGACTTTCTCGAGGTCTTCATGGATGACTTTTCAGTCTTTGGACCATCTTTCGATGAATGTCTTGCCAACCTGACTCGCATCCTTAGGAGATGTATTGATGTAAACCTCGTGCTTTCCTGGGAAAAAAGTCATTTTATGTTGCACGAAGGAATTGTTCTTGGACATATCATCTCCGATAGGGGTATCGAGGTTGACAGAGCTAAGCTCGATATCATTGCTGATTTACCTGTGCCTGGTTCTGTCAAACAAATCCGCTCCTTCTTGGGACACATCGGTTTCTATAGGAGATTCATCAAAGACTTCTCCAAAATTTCTCGACCCTTAACTCATCTCCTATCAACCGACGTGCCCTTCGACATGGGCCCTGACTGTATACAAGCATTCACGCAGCTGCGTAATGCTGTCACCAAGGCCCCTGTTCTCCAGCCGCCTGATTGGTCCCTCGACTTTGAACTTATGTGTGACGCTTCAGACCTTGCAGTCGGAGCCATCCTGGGACAAAGATGCGATAGACACCCCTTCGTGGTATACTACGCCAGTAAGACGTTGGACGAGGCCCAGTGTAATTATACTACCACTGAAAAGGAACTACTGGCAATCGTCTTTGGGCTGGAAAAATTCCGTTCTTACCTTCTGGGCTCTCACGTTATTGTTTTCACTGATCACGCGGCCATTCGCCATCTCATGCACAAGAAGGATGCCAAGCCTAGACTGATTCGTTGGATCCTTCTGCTCCAGGAATTTGACATTGAGATTCGTGATAAGGTCGGAGCCCAGAATGTTGTGGCTGATCACCTTTCCAGACTGGACCCTGACCATATTGGACTTACTCTGCCAATTAATGAAGTTTTTCCTGATGAGCACCTATTGGCAATAAATGTGGCAAGTGGACCGTGGTATGCCGACATTGCCAATTACCTTGCTTCTGGATCTCTTCCACGTGGCTGGCCTAAAAACCAGCGCGAGCGTCTCATGGCAGAAGCAAAGTATTATTTCTGGGATAATCCACTTCTTTTTCGGATAGGTGCTGATCAAATCATCCGTCGCTGTATTCCTGACAGTGAGTTCCCCAGTGTGCTATGCTTCTGCCACGATCAGGCCTGTGGAGGCCATTTCTCTGGGAGGAAAACTGCAGCCAAGGTGTTGCAGTGCGGTTTCTTTTGGCCCTCCCTTCACCAGGACGCGCACACTTATGCCAAACATTGCACTAAGTGCCAGTCATTAGGGTCAATGCCACGTCGTGACATGATGCCCTTGCAACACATCCTAGCTACGGAAATCTTCGACATCTGGGGAATTGACTTCATGGGTCCCTTTCCTCCATCCAACGGCTTCGAATTCATCCTCGTGGCCGTCGACTATGTTTCAAAATGGATCGAGGCTATTCCCGCGCGCCGTGCTGACCATGTTATCTCCACCCGATTCGTCAAGGACCATATCTTTACGCGTTTTGGGATCCCTCGGGCCATTATCTCGGATGGAGGAAGCCACTTTACCCATTCTTCTTTTCGGGCACTTCTGAGGAGGTACGGAGTCCACCATCGTATCGCATCCCTGTATCATCCTCAGACGAACGGCCAGGCGGAAGTGTCGAACCGGCAAATCAAGCAGATTCTCCAGAAAACGGTTCGGCCTGACCGTAAGGATTGTTCCGACAAGCTGACTGACGCACTTTGGGCGTATCGGACCGCCTTCAAGGCTCCCCTTGGTATGTCTCCATATAGAATCGTTTACGGGAAGCCTTGTCATTTGCCTGTGGAGTTGGAGCACCGCGCTTATTGGGCGGTTCGCCAATGTAACCTCGACCCAGACTTGTGTGAACGAGAAAGGAAACTCCAACTCCAAGAGCTGGAAGAGCTCCGTCGTGAAGCCTATGATTCTGCTCTAACCTTTAAACAGCGCACTAAGGCTTTTCACGATAGCCATGTTCGGCGGAAGGAATTTGAGCCATCTCAGCAAGTTTGGCTCTATAATGCCCGACTCAAATTCTTTCCTGGGAAATTAAAGTCCAAATGGACTGGTCCTTTTCTGGTCTCAAGACCATTCCCCAATGGGGCCGTCGAAATCGAAGATCCCAAATCTGGGCGTAAATTTACGGTCAACGAGCAGCGTTTGAAACCCTATCTGACTCATGAAGCTGCCCCCGTTGGAGAAACTGTTGCCCTACTGGAGGGTAACTTATTCTTTGCCTCATTCTGAGTCCAGCTGGGGACATTAAATTCAGCGCTTGTTGGGAGGCACCCTAACAGCACTCACCATCCACCATCACTTTTCACACCTCTATCGCAATCACTTCACTTTTCTCTTCACCACCCACCATCCACCCACCCTTCCACCCTGATCTATACCCTGAACCTCAGCTCTTGTTACCCGATCTTCCATCCTTCCTCTGCCTTTCCCTGCATGCATATGAGGACATAGCATTGTTTGGCATGGGGGGGTGGATAGGCATCCATAGGATCCGGGTATGTTATGGTATCATACAGTTCCCACCTATTTATAAATATGCAAAAAAAAAAAGAAAAAAAAAATATATATATTATAATAAATGGTGTTTAATAATGATCTTGAAGCTGAAACAAAATGGCAATAAGTGTTTATGGATATTCAACCTCTGTTTTGAAGACTTTCCAGGCCACAAAAGCTTGATTCGCTCAGGCTCGGCTTAATTCACTTAAAGCATTGACAAAATAGATCAAGATCTCTCCTAACTAAGGATGTATTCTTGTACCTGAGACACCAGTACAGGATCCGTTGGTTTGCTTTTTCTTGAGAGCTTAAGTAAACTTGGTTCACACTACACATATCAGGAAAGACCAGGTGAACATAAGATCCAACCCTAGTGTTCATTAGGGAAGGTGGAGTCCTTACCTATGCGCGCAGGTAGACTTTTTATCCCAGGCTTTAGTCTTGTGTTTAGGAGCGACTCTTTCCACCAAAAGGAAACTCTCCCACCAAAAAAAAAAAAAAAGTGTGCTTCAAAATGTGTTGTAAGAGATATACTGACACGTGTTTCAAAAAGAAAAAAAAAAACAACAAAAGAAAAAAAAGAAAAAAAGAAAAGAAAAAAAAGAGATGTTTTAAAAGAGTCAGTATATCTCATAAATGTCTGTATACTTTGTTCTTCGGTGAGCCACAAAGAAAAAAAAAAAAAAAATCAGAAAATGGGAGTTGAGTTTTCCGTCATCATCTTAAGGGTCAATTCGAACACATGAGCTGAAACTGGGACCAACCTGTACTTAAAAATTCGTGAAACCCTGGGATTGAGTCTTAATGTTCATCTGGTCAGTCTTGATCCTTCACTATGCACAAACCATAACCTCTTGAGCTCTCGAGTACGGCAAAAACCTCCTGGGTCCTGGAAATCGTACTTAAGGTTTAAATATCAAGAGTCCTGGTTAGTTGAGAGATGATCTATGTCATGTGAGACTTAAAGTACTGGTAGTCTTCTTTACAATTGGTTCTCACAATATTCCATAGTAAACACACCTGTATCACCTCAGAAGAAAATCTTCAGCTTAAGATCATTTCTAAATACTATTTTGCTAGGGACTAGCAAAAGATAGGCATGGGGGTATATGTTTGCACCTCAAAACACGCCTGTAATAACGCCTTCTTGTGATATTTTCTAGCATTAACATTGCATAATAGGATCCTGTAATCGCATTTGTAAAAACACTTACATGCATGCATTTAATCAAGAGAGGAAGAGGAGTGAAACAATCGCCTGCATAGTTACATTTTTCTTCAAGTGCCTCCTTGCAAAATCACCCTCTTTTTATTTTTCCTCTTGATTTCTTCTTTTCTCTCCTTCCCGCAGCAGCACCCTTCCCGCGGCTGCACTCTTCCCGCAGCTGCATGCAGCAGCCACGCAGCACTTCTTCCCGTCACTTCTCCCTGCCAACGCCGCTCCCTATAGCTGCAACTCGCACACCCTCTCCCTGCTGCAACCGGCACGCCACTCTCCCCTCCTCTATAAGTAGCTGCAGCTTCATCCTCGCAAAAGTAGCAGCTGGAAAGACCCCACAGCCACCACCTTCCTCTCCACCGTTCTCCCCTCCCATACGCCGGCCCTCCGTCGAGGAGGCACCCGGCGAGCAAGAGAACCCACTGTGGTGCACACCACCACAGTGGGAGCACCACCGCCCAGCTCTTCAACGAGCCGGTGGGCGTGGTGTTTTCTTTTCTCTTCGTTTTCGTCTCCACGCCATTGCTGCTGCTTCAAGCTCCGAAGCTTGAAGAGCAGCAGCAGCAGCTAAACCACGGCGACAGCAGCAGCAGCAGCACCCCCTGCCTCCTCCGCGGCCTTCCCCGCAGGCGCGCAACCCTCCGCGCGCGCCTGCAGGCCCGTTCCCCGCCTCCGTCTCCATTCTGTCCACCCCGCATTGCACCCGCAGCCGGCCGCCGCGCGCACTGCAGCGGCCGGTTACGGCCTCGCGCCGACCCCTGCCCTCCTCCGCAACCCTCTGCGACCGACTGCAGACTCCCCGCCGCCTTCTCCGAGCGCGCCATCGCCCACTCTCTGTCCTCGCACCCGGTCTGCAGGAGACGCCTCACGTCCTTTGCGCGAAGGCGCGGTGCACCGCGACGGTCAGACGTCCGCCTTCGCCTTCAGACAACGCGGCGTCAGACGTCTGCCGCCTCCAGCAGACGTCTTAACTCGCGCGTCCGCGATCACTCCTTCGCCCGCTCTCTCTCTCTGCCGATCTCTCCCGCCCGCTCTCTCTCTGTCTGGCGCTCTCTACTCTCTCTCACGTACTCTCTCTCTCTCTCACGTATTCTCTCTCTCCCTCTCTTTTTTTTTACTCACAGCAACACACACACACCTCTACCGACACATACACACACACTCACTCACTTATAGTAACATATATACATATATATATATATACTTATATACATAGTATATCTATATAGTTATGTATACATACATATATATATAATATACATATATATATAATATATATATATATCTACTTATATATACATCTATATACTTATACATATACTTATATATATATAGACATATATACTTATATACATATATATATATATATATACATATCTATATACATATATATATACATATATATAGTAATATATATATATGTACTTATATACATATATATACACATATATATCTATATATATATATCTATACATATATAACTATACATTTATATATATATAGATATATTTACTTATATACATACATATGTACATATATTTTCATGTTATTTATTATACGCTGTATCGCGGGGATATCTGCACTAGTTGCTGATATTCCCTGATACACGCGTACAAAAAAAGCGTGGTCCCATACATCATCCATCCTCCATCCACACTCCACGCGGCACCTAGTCGTATTGGTTGCATCTCTCCAGACGTCGACTGACTCGACATAGTGCTACACTCCATCGCCACCTCCACCCCCACCCCTTTATATATATACTACATATAAATATATATCTATAGCTACTATATTTACTTTCTATCTGTTATCTTCCTTCTTAGTAAAAAGATAAAAAAAGGTATAAAAGTGAAAAGATAATCTTTGATTTGCAGGTACCCCGTCTTGCAAGTAGCAAGGCGTGTTTTGAAACTCTGTTTTGGCTAAAAGCCAAGGACACAATTTTGAGGGTGTGCCTCAAGAACAAGGATTACCAGAAAAAAACCTAAATAAGAAAAATACCAAAAACACAATAAACGAACGGAAGAGACGCGTTTTAAGGAAAACGTAGAAACTCGACTTGAACCCCACTTCCCTGACTTCGACCCTGGGCCTAAAAGCGACAAGATAAAATCAATTAGGCCAGGTTAAAAAATTTTGTAAAGAGATGGTTAGGTCTGAATTAGGTTAACCACTATACACATTTCAACGATAAAAATATCATATTAACAACCTATTCGGGCCGACCCATCAATAAGGCATAGTTAGCAGTAGATGCACTCAGTTACCGTCAATGTCATCAAACATCCAGACTGAGCTTTGGACATCTTAAAAATTGAAATTGGACAACTGTAGCTTTGTCCACAACTGGAAGGCCAACTAAAGCACGGTGTTGGTGTGTGCAAACCCCATTTGTGAATGATGTCCTCCCTATTCTGATACTCCTTGCATCTAGCCTGCATCCATCAAAATAGGTTATCATAACCATATGCTATTAAGTGTAAAATTGGTGCATAAAATTATACGTAGGCTAATATAAATTACTATTTAACTCTTAAGCAATTAGAAACTAAGCACATATAATTAAAGAGTACTTAGGCTAAATATTAGTCCAATAAATTGGACTCATCAACCAACAACACTTATTGGTCGACTGGATATAATGACTGTAATTATAGAAGTAATACTTCAATAATTAGATGCCTGACTTGCTTGTTAGATGTTTGATTTCACTAAATCATGTGTTTGATGATTGAGTCAAATATTTTATGACAGCATGGTCATATTGGAAGCAAAATAGGAACCCCACCCATTATAGCCAAACATCTGACAACAGAGTGAAGCATCCAATTTTGCAGTATTGGTGTCACTCCCCAAAAATGCAGGCCCTCGATGAGGGTCAGAGTTTGGGGAATGGCAACAGAAAAGGTGCTGGTTTATTTAATTTAGGTTGTACCTAACTAAGTCGAGCTATAAAAGAGTTCCATTTATCATATAAATAGAATAAAATATGGAAGGTATGAAACAAATGAACCAGAAATAATCATAACTAATGCTAAAATGTTACTTGTCAAGTAGCGCACAGCGAATCCCACACTATGTCCAAAACCTGCGCGTTGACGACACATGAGCACACCTCAAATTTGGTTACAAAGTAGGGATGAGCCAATCGACTCAGTAGGGAACAAATAACTATTTAATCCAATAAAAATAAGGTAATGTACAATTCACTACCCAGCTATATCCCTAAACTCAGAACCTCAAGTTGTAATCCTAACCTAGACAAACCTGACCAACCACTGTGGTCCCAGCTCACTAATAATACCCCCTTGATTAAAGCCATGCTTTCTAACAGAACTATCCTAATGATCCAAGATCTTGTTATCTGCCACTCCGAGTCATGGAGTGACTAAATCAACCCTTCTTGCTGAAGGAGATCTTGATGTGCCCTCTCCAATGGTATACTTGTATCTTAACCCCTCCTTGGCTAGAGGAGAGATTAAAGCACTCATGTCCACCAGACAAAGGATACCCATTTCGGTCACCAGAACGTTGAGTGTACTTAGAGTCCTTGGAAACCTATTCCGCATAAGACATCCTTGAGTACTTGGTCCAAAAGATTTGGTGGGATTGACTTTCCACTACTCGTGATCCCTAGGAACTATTCTACACAAGATCATACATTTTCTCGATGCTGGAATCCTTGGAAAGCTGTTCCATAGAAGATCCCTAGCATCACTGCATGAGATCTCTATAAACTATTCCACACAAGATCCCATGCTCGCTCACTCGTCCGGATCTTTGGAAACTATTCCACTCAAGATCCGCACGATCCCTGTTACCTGAGAATCCCTGGAAAGCTATTCCACACAAGATCCCTCAAGTCACGAGCTTGAGATCCCTAGAAAGCTATTCCATACAAGATCTCAGAGCACCTCTTGTCGACTCAGACTCAAGACACCTCCCAGTGCCTCACGTCCATGATGGCACTTGGTGACACCCAACCAGGAATTATCCCAATTCCAAGGTTGAACTTTGATAGACTTAATTACCAACTCCCAGGTCTCCAACCTGCAACAGTGAACACACTGTTCATAATGTCTCGGTATCTCACCCAACGAGCTCACCTATTTGACCTAATCATTCCTAATCCCTTTTCCCCTAATCGATACTTGATCAAGTAATCCTTAGAAACCTATTGGATCATCTTGGGTCTTATCCAAGACCTTAGGATCCAAGCATCTCATTTATTAGACTCTAGCCGAGTCATTAACAGGTTCAACATTTTGGGTTCAACCCTTTACTTAGCCAAATTAAATGGACTTTTAATCATCTTCTTAGAGCTCAAGAGTTCCTCACCTCTTAGCTCAAACAAGGTGGAACATGTGTATCGGTACCGATACTAAACCCCAGTATCAGTGTTGGGCACCCCCAGTGTAATACCAAAATTTCCATGCCAGTACCTATACTGGGCACCACTAGCCCTTTTCCAAGTAACCTAGCCGGTACGAGTATTGGGCACCAGTACCGATACTTGGCAGCCCAGCCACGCCAACTAAAATACATCTAGTACACTTTTATTCTTATTACGATCCAGTGCTAAGTCAACTAGTACCGGTACTGGTCACCAGTATCAGTACTAGGTGCTCCTAGCACCCAAATCAAAGTACCAACCACCCATCTAGTTACCTATAAGCCTACCCAGCTATTTTGTTAAAAACCCTTTCTTTGAACACCCATAACCATAGGAAACAAATGATGAAACAAAAAGGGGGTTAAAATCCCTACCTGAAGATGGAGCTTCTCCTCCTCCTTTGCTTTTCTACATGCAGCAGCAACAACAACAACAATGATGGCAATAGCAGTAGCCCCTTCTCCTTCTCTTCTCTTTGCCTCGCAATCAGCTGCAACAGCAGCAACGAGACACGTAGCAATAGCAGCAGCTCCTGCATGGGAGCCCTAGGAGGTGGAGTCGGTGGTGATGGTGGCCCTCTCCTTCTTCTCACAATAACTACAACAACAACGTAGCAACAGCCACAGAAATAGGAACAACAACAACTGTTGCAACAGTAACAGCAGTAACTGGTGGCCGGGGGGGAGGAGTAGTGGCAGTTGGAGGACCAAATGTAGCAATGGCAACTGTAAGTAGATGGAAGGAGCTGGAGCAAGGAGCAAACGAGAGGGGAGGGTGCACCGTGGGAGAGGGGGAAATGAGGGTTTTTTTATTATTTTTAATATTTTCTCTCTTATATAAGGGGTAGAATAATTACACCAAGGCCCTTCCACTTCCTTCTTGCCCTTCAAAAAAGGCCTCTAATCATGTTTCCTCACAAATGGCCTCTCAACTTTTCTTACATAAACATTTGTTAATGTTTTCAAGTTTTACTCAATTCCTAAGATTACTAATTCCCTTAATCTATTATTAAGCCACCAATTAAGATTTTAATTAGCTAATTAGACACAAGAAAAAATCCAAGCCCTTATAATTGTTCGTTAGGTACGCCTACCCGATGACTGGTGATTGCACAGCAATCATACAACCTAATCTACCTGAATTAAGTTAGATTCTAGCATAACTTAGGAACAATGCATGCGTGAGCATCATAATTTGCATAGTAGTTAGTTTGATAGCCTTATAGATAATATTGCCATTTTTATGCTCTAAAAGAGAGATAAAATTGATTGCAGATGACTCAAGGCCACAGATGACAGATCAGACCGTGCAAATCTGATTAAGACGATGATGAGAGTCCAACACTTCCAGAATCATCTTGCTTAGACAACCATAGCATCACATGCAACCTAGCGAGGAATAGAAGCCAAGGAGCAAGATGACAGAGATTCAAGCCTTATATCTAAAATCCGATTGCACGGATAGATCCAGATCAACGATCATAATCCAATGATGTAAAGATAAATCTGATCGGAGCTCTATAGCACCAACTACATAAATGGGAGGATGAACGGCCAGGACAATGCCACGTGGCACCATCCTAGTAGCCCCTCTCCATGTCCCCAACCTCTGCAGGAAGAAATGAGGACCATTGGATCGTCATCCAATGACCTTAAAGAAGACACGTCGCTCCACACCCCCTCGCTCCATTGATAAAGAGGAGATCTCAACCGTTGGATCTCCATCCAATGGCTGAGAGCGAACTTGCCTAAAACATAAACACAACATAAATGGAGGCATAGCATAGTGGTTAACGCACCCGTACGCAAGTGAGAGGCATGGGATCGAGCCGCTCGGCA
Source organism: Thalassia testudinum (assembly GCA_037157565.1). Taxonomy (NCBI): domain Eukaryota; kingdom Viridiplantae; phylum Streptophyta; class Magnoliopsida; order Alismatales; family Hydrocharitaceae; genus Thalassia; species Thalassia testudinum. Next base: position 23,276,948 of record JAZHRO010000071.1, on the reverse strand, counting down.
CATGAATTTGGGAAGGAGGTGGTGCTAAAAGGAATTGAACCATTGGATGAAGATTGGAGGGCGTGGAGGTGAACATGTGGCGTGATGAGGGGCCTTTGAGGGAAATGAGCTGACATCGCCACAAATGCGTGGTCACACACAGTCTCCTTAAGGTGGTCGTGCACGCGATATAAGTAATCGGATGGCTAAAATCAAAACGCATGCGTTTTGAATTTGGGCATGAAAGGAGAAGCGAGCGAGCGGCGCAATTAGGATTTGGTGGTGTAGAGCATGCTACATGTCGATTGCAGGTGCGCTCTGTGTGTATAAGGAGTGTTAGAGGTTGGATTGAGGTGTGATCAGAGCCGTTGATCTCCCGATCGACGGATCTGATCAAACCTGAGTTGTTGCACGATTTTAGGGGCTAAAATGCCCACTTTGCCCCTCATTAAAGCTATAAAAAGAGCCCCAAGGCCCCCAGCCTCTCTCTCTACAACTTCTCTTTGGTCTTCCTTCCGGTGCTCTAGATCTGAGGTGCTGCAGCACTTCGTCCAAGCATCCCATAGGTGGCATCGTCCTTCATTTGCTATCTCTCTCTATCTCCCTATCTCTCTTTCTCTCTCTACTTCTTAGCATAGTTATTTTTAGTTTAAAAACTATTTCCAAATAGCAATAAAATTCTGATTCTCTGGATATCTGATGTCTATATATACATAGATAAATATATAAATATTTATTTAAAATGAATTTTTGAAAAGCTTTCGCATAAAAATCATACTTTACCTCTCTGCGAATGACTCGATACTCACCGAAACTTTATAAATATTATTTATTTCATCGTGATTCACACTACAATGATAGAATTAATTTTTAACATGTCTCGCGTTCGAACAAGTTGGTGCCGTTGCCTATAAAGCTTGTTCTATTTTTAAAAGCTTTTCCTATAAAGTACTTATTTGATATTTCTATCTTGTTCTATTTTTGTTGATTTCGTGTGTATAGGAAGAAAGAAAATACAAAAAGAATGCAATGATGGAACAATTGCAGGTTCTTAATCTCAGGTAAGTACTCGTCGCTTAGATTAGTGTAGATTTCAGAAAAAGAAAAATTTAGGTGTTTTGCTTGAACCATTGGATTAGTTAGCACTTATTTGCTTTTTGAAAAAAAATCTCTCTTAGTGAATTTCGAGTTGAAACAAACTCTTATATTAAAAATTTAATTCCTGAAAATATAAATGTCCAAAAATTCTAAAATTTGTATTGGACATGGATTTTGAATTCAGGAACAACATATACAAATTTTGCCGAAATATGAGGTATAGAAAAATTTCAAAAATTCATGCATAGAACTATTATAAAATCAGTTATTGTTCTTGATTTTTCAGAGTTCAAAATATTGCAAGAATTTTAGAGAACTCTGATTTACTTGAAATTTATTGTACTGAATTTATGTGAAAATAAAGAATTTAGGAAAAATCTTAAGAAAATATTTCTTGCATGTTTGACTGCATGGATTTTTCAATCACAAATTGGTGGTTAAAACTGACTACAAAACCCCCAATACACTTTAAATTTGAAAAAAGTATAAAACGTGCATTAAAATTCTTGAAAAATTTTTTTCTGAGTGCCTAGTTAGTGGTGCAATAGGACCAATTGATTGCATTGCTTGGGTCACACCACTTCCCTGATTTTGGACTTAAAAGGACAATTTATGGGTAGAGCACACCTGCATTTCCATTCTTAAAGGAATTCTATTAAACAATTAGGATTTGCAAAATTCTTGTGTGCCTCATCAGAACCCTTGATTGAAGATATTAACACAACTGAGCCCTAAAAATAACTAATACAAGCATTTGAACCTTAAAATTCATTTCATCATAAAAAATTACTTGTGAACCCCTTGCCTGTGCACTCACATGTTTGAAAATCAATCTCAAGGGCAACACTCCTCTAACGCCCATCATATTCCAAAAGTACATCAAGCCTAAGCCTAAAATTGAGTAGATGTACCCTAGGAATGACTAATATTCTTGGGGACATGAAATTAGATTGGGATAATGTTAAGGCCTTGTCTAGTTGGACCCACTGGTGATAAGAAAGGTCGATGCGGTAACCGCATTAACCCTTAGTGATGTCCCACTATGCGGGGTGTCCTAGGGGGTCCCACCTTTCTGGCCAGCCAAGTAAATCAAGGGTTAATTTAACCTAGTCATGTTTTGGGGAACCGGGATTAGGCCTATTCAGGGTTTACACTCTAAGGAATAGCTTGATTGCTTGCATTGAAAGGGTGGGGTATTCTCTCATCTGTCTTCTCCCTCTCATCTATGGACATTCTTCTGGTGCATGCAAGGTAGAAGGTCTCTATATCCTGATTTGCTACTACCTTTAAAAGGAATTCCTAGTAGAAGACTTGTTTGTCCAGAATCTGAATCTGAACCCTCTTCAATGACTAGTCACCACGAGGAAGATGAGATCAAAGAGGAAGAATAAAATCTGGATCCAATGACTCCCTTATGAAGGCAGATCACTAAGCAGGGCCAACATCATGACAGACAAATGGAGGTCATAGTGCAGGCCATTACTCGACTCCAAAATGGTAGAGCAGACCAGCCTTTCTGTGACTTTTATAATCCATCTAATGCTCAACTTGAACCTTTTGTTAAGGTACCTCAGGATGGGGATAATTGTGAACTCAAATCACAAATCATCAATCTGATTCCCCACTTCCATGGTCATGATTTTGATGATCCCTTCCACCACCTTGAAGAACTTTTACACATAGGTAGGACCTTTGGCCCTAGGAACTTGAATGAAGGTACCTTAATGATGAAAATGTTCCCATTCTCCTTAAAAGATAGAGCTACTCATTTGTTGAGGACTATTGGTAGACCAATCCTAACATGGGAATATTTGAGAAGCACATTTTTAAAAAAATTCTTTCCCGTAGGAAAAGCCAATGCCCTTAGATGTGCCATTAAAACCTTTAAGGAGAACCCTGAGGAACAACTACATGAGGCTTGGGAGAGATTTAATGATTTTGCTAGGAAATGACCTCATCATGGGATTCCGAAGTGGCACTTGGCCCATATTTTCTATTATGGGTTAAGTGAAAATTTTAAAAATTTTGTTGATGCGGCATGTGGGGGCAATTTCTTAAGCAGAGATGCTGAGGGACCCTTTCAATTATTTGAGAATATGAGCAAAAATTCCCTCAACAATGCCTCAATGTCCGCCTTTAACAGGTCAAATCAACCAAGGAGCGAAGTTAATGAAGTTAAGGCTAATTCAAACTTGGTTGATTTAGAGTTAATTGCACAATGATTGGACAAGGTGGAACTCGTGGGAAAGAACGTAGAGAGTTTGGACAAGAAACTGGATAACCTTCTGAAGGGCGGGAGTTCCTTAGGTGAACATTACAGAATAAATCCTATGCCTACCCAAGGAGTTCCTATGTTAACCCTCACCGAACTCCCCAACCCTTTAGGTTAGGAAATGGTGCATAATATTAATGACCTGACCATGGCTCCACCTATGAGCAACTCTACTTGGACCCATCTCTTTCTAGGTACCAAGGAGGGACCTTGATGCCCTCAAATTTTGAACTAGGCATCCTAATGCCTAGTTATCCTAAGGATGTTAATGCACTCCAGTGTTACACAAGAAATGACCCCTATTCAAACACTTACAATTTTGGATGGTGCAACCATCCTAACTTTGCTTGGTCAAGTCAGAAACCTACCTAGAGTCCTAACTTGACTAAGCCAAACACTTATGGGAAACCCAGTAGGTACACACAACCTACTCAGGAAAACCAGCCCTCTGATTTGAGTTTGGTCCTCAAGGAAACATAAGACATGAATTTAAGACATAAGTAAGAAATAAATCAATTGAGGATAGAATTGATGGGACGATTAGGCTAGCTAGTTGAGCTAGAAAACATGGGATGCTGCCATTCCAACCAGTCCCCAACCCAAGAGACTTCAATAGGGTTAACCAGCACAACACACGGGAGCAATAGGCACATATAGTTCAACCTACTCCCTAGCACCCACCTAGTTTTATTAACCCCAACCCAACCCAACCCAGGCTCAACCTACCTTGCCAAACCCACCTCACCCTTCTAACCCTAATGCTTATGCTTGTGTTGTCACCTTGAGAAGTAGGAAACAAATCCAAAATCCTTATCTTTCTACATCCAAATCTTACCAAGATCTTGAGGAGCTTGAATCTAACCTGGGAGACTAAGCTAATTGATGGGAATACCATCATGAGCCATAACTAGCTCAATTTGATCTGATAAAGTTAATGAAAGCTCCTACATATCAGTCAGAAGGTCTACTGGGCAGGTTGAATTATTTTGAGAAGGAAAGCAGACTTGGTTATTTCTACAATTTTACCGAAAATTCATAAATATAGAATAACCATCGGGTATTTCAGGGGTTCATTAAGGGTCATATAGTCATTAATGGTTAATAAAGGGTCGACACAGATAGAAACGGGTTTTCACATATTTCGAGAATTAAATGACATCTGAAAACTTAAAAACAGACCTGCTAATCTACTGAGGTTCTGGTCAGGATAAAATTCACCCAAACCCTCTAAAATTCATAGAAAAATATTCTCTAGGGTTTGGTACCTCCAATTTGGCCATCAGAACCCGTCTTGACCCAAAATAGAGCCATAGACAGACTATTACCCTAATTGGGATTTTTGCATAAATTACCTAGTCAAACTAGGTAAAACCAAAATCCAACTTCACCATTGGATTCCATAGGTCCAAATTAGGTTTGTATCAAAACTTAGGCCCAATATGAGATTATTTAGACCTAGTTTGCATTTTGGTCCAAGTCTAATTTTCTTTATCTCAAATGGCCCCTCAGCTTTCAAATTCCTTACACAAAACCCCCCAACTTTATCATCTTCTTCTTCAAAAAGGTCCCCGCCGCACAAAACTCCTAATCCTACAATTCTGGCGATAATCAATCAAGGATTTCTCGATTGATTGATGAAACCTCCTCAAAATTAAACTGGAGAATCCTTTTGAAATTCTCTTTCAATTGGACCTCTTCTTATGCTTCAAATCTTTCATAATTTTTCATGCGAATGCATGAGAAATTTAGGTTTCCAATTTCGACGACCTTCCAAGCATCAACCGACCCCCTGATACCTATATAAAGACTCCCAAGGCCTACCCGATCCTTCCACTCTCGAATTAGACCAGAATTACTCTCTATTCCTCTCTCCTCTCCGGTCGAACAGCTCCTCGACATTCGGCGATCTCCTTCGACTCCATCCTTCATCCGCTAGCAATACTGGTGGCGGATTCATCTTCCTCATCTTCTTCCGTGTCGTGCCATACCAGTCGAAGCATCTCCCTCCATCTTCCTCACCATCTCCTACTCACCAGGGTACCTTCTTCCCCAACATCGACCACACCGCAACTAGCGTCACCTCTACTCCCCGTCGTTTTCCAACCACCTAGATAAGTTCCTTAACTCCTCTACTTCACACACACATCGACTACACTCCGTTTTAACTGCCGACTCCATTGCACGCCCACCATCTTCCACCTTACAAGTGTACCTCCAGTGAGTTTGTACGGCCACCACGCTCCACCAAATTGGCTGCCGCTCATCCCTACACCTCTGCCTCGATCCCAGGAGTAAAAGCCCTAACTTAGTTAAGTCGATTGCCCCTCCTAACTACCCACCGAACAACCCATCAATTTCCAACCTAATCCACCTTTGCCACACTCACCCATGACCTCTCACAGCACGCCACCGCCACCAACGCCTTTGTCGCATCTTCACGATCCTATTGAGCTTCTCTGACAAGGCCACGAGGCCATACTTTGTGTTTCAAGTTGCCAACCATTGCCACCATTACCGAAGACTTTCAAGCAAGCTTTGAAGCTTACTTCCCAGCCAAAAACCCCAGGTCATTGCTCCAAGTGGTGCAGAATCAATCCAAGAATACGCCTAGGTCTTTGATTTAGAGTGTAAACCCTAGCAGTTGCTTCAATTGGAGACACTTTCACCTGCTGCTGCTCATGGAAGAAAGGTGGGACATTTACTCCCACCTCAAAAGCACAAGAACCACTAGAGTGCCTTATTATGATTTTGTCACACAGCCTCTTCGCCTCCTAGCACGAGGGTGAGGTTCTCCTTACTCGCACTCACCGACCCACCTAACCCACTCCCACACCTCAACTACTACCCACGCCGGTAGCCCTAGTCTCGGGTATGCGGATCCTTGAAACCCTAGTACCTGAGCATCTAATCGGACATTAAAAAGAGAAGGGGAAGAGAGAGAGAGAGCGCAGGGTCAGGGGGGTTTTGCTCTCGTAGGCACTTATGCGACACTTAGTTGCGAGGGGAAGAAAGACCGAGAAGAGAAGAGAAGAGGAAGAAGAAGTACAGTGTCTTGGCACTGTAACAGTGGACACTTAAGCCTTCTGGTTAAAGATTCTGTCATCTAATTTGCTTGACAGGGAATGCACTATGCATTTGGTCTGATTAGTTGATATAATTTGAATACTTGCTAATATTGTAAAAGGGTAATTGGTGATTCAAATCACCATTTTACCCTATTATTTTTGCACATTGGTACTTGAATTCTTGATACATCATTCTGAATTAAGTTTTGGTTGAAATTAGTCATATGTTTGATTCAAATTTTGATCTTGAGATTTATTGCAATACTTGCTCCTCGTGTTCGACCTCGGATTTCTTTTGAGCTATAAATTATATCTGTTTTTGCGATTTATTGGCTATACTACAACACAACGACTTTTAAAATACCAATTTATCATGCCAACACTAATCTAGAAAACATGACTCAGGATTTAAACACTAATGATTTCTCTCAAGCACCTTTTCCTGAAGCCTTGAACAAATCTAGGGAAAAGAAAGCCAATCAATCCAAGGAGTGGCTTGAGATTTTAAGGCAAGTCCATGTGAACATACCACTCCTTCAGTTAATTGAGAATATCCCAGCTTGTGCAAAATTTTTGAAGGAATTGTGCACACGAAAACGCTAGGCTAAATCATCAAAAAGGGTTAAAGTTTCTGAACAAGTTAGTGCCATTATCTTAAATAAGCTCCCTCATAAAAAGAAAGATCCAGGAACCCCTTTAATTTCATGTGAGATAGATACTTTTATCTTGGATTGAGCCTTACTAGACCTTGGTGCCTCCATCAATCTAATCCCCACGGAATTATATGAAGACTTGGATTTTGGCCCCTTGCAACAACTGAGGTTAACCTTTAGCTTGCTGATAGGTTAACCAAGATTCTAAAGGAACTCTTACAAAATGTGATTATAAAAGTGAGAGATTTTGAGTATCCTGTGGACTTTCTTATTTTAGATATGGAGGCATTAGAAAACTTGAACCATACATCGGTAATCTTAGGAAGACCTTTCTTGGCCACAGCCAAGGCCCTAATCAACTGTGAGATGAGGATTATGCAAATCGCTTTTGGCAGGAAAACTTGTCAACTCAATATCTTTGAAGCTTTCCAAAAGAATAAGGTGAATTGTGGTTCCATCGAGGTCACATAAACAATTGAAGATGTTTTGGCAATTCACACTAAAGATGATCCGAATCTTGCTAAATCTCAAGATCAACACGAAAGACAAGAAAGTGATGTACTTGAGGATGATTTTGATCTACCACCTCCCATAGAAAATCAAATGGAAAAAGACATTAGTGAGATTGAGAAACTCTTGGGAGTATCTTATGAATTAGATGATAACATAAAGAATCCCCAATACATCCACCCTGAAATTCAAGAACTATTGAACTTTGAGGGGGTTCAAGAAATTGGTCAATCTAAGGACATGAACCAGGTAAACAAAGAAACAACCTCAGAAAAAGAAGCTCAAATTATGATGGACTGGGGAAGAACTTATACTCCAACTAGTTCAAATGGATGGCTTGAATCTGAGGAAGAAGTGACTTCTGATGAGGAAGAGGTAATTTCTAATGAGGATTTTGACGAATTTAGCACAACTCTACCTTTGTCCTCATATCACCCAGAGCCTAGAGAATTCATGATTTTTGACATCAACTACCATTATGAGGATCCTTATGATTCTGATTTAGAACCATATTTAAATCCTAATCATTATTTCAATCCAGACCCTCTACCACCTCTTCTTGAATTATGGAATTGGATTAATGAACAAGCTCTGCAACATGAACCTCCTCTAGCTGACCTTATTTTCTATTTCAAATCAGAAAAACTCTTTGGAGTAGGACTACATCATCAGTTGGTCCGCATTTGTGGATAACTCATTCTTGGACCAAACAATCATATCTTTATACTAATCCTGAATTTCTCAGCAATAGTTATTACTCCTCTTGACCCACAATATTGAATTACATATTTATTTTGGGTTTAGGTCTGGCAAATGACATTAAACTTAGCAGTGTTTGGGAGGCAACTTAGGATTCTTTACAAGTAGTTTGCATCTAAGCTAACCTGGCATAACAAGCTCAATCAAGTGATATCCCTCCTCTTGCTTGTTACTTTTTGATTTTCCTGCATACATTTCAATGAGGACATTGTAATGAATAGGCATGGGGGGGTGGACATTGCATGCCTTATTTTTATGTCAAAAAAAAGAATTGCATTCATGCATAAAGAATTTTTATCAAGAAGGTTTTATTAGGCATTTATTCTTAAGTTGATTCCTGAACTTAGAATCTAGTACAATTTCACACTTACACAGAATTTACAATGGATCCTCTATGAAGACCAATAGACATCTTTAGTTTATTGAGAAGAAGCAATGCTTCTTCTCCTAAACCCTTGGACAGCAATTAGGGAGTCAGGCAAACCATCTTCTAGTAGATCCACCAAACAACTGTGAGGTAAGAGTAGAAAGTCTATTGGTGCTCTAAGGTTAGTTTAAGGAAACTTAATTTCTGGATAATTGGACAATGATACTTGGAGTTAGGCACAATTTTCACTCTCGGTTCCTATGTATAAATTCTTTGTGTGAATTTTTGGAGACCCACCAAATGAGGCAAATACACAGAGAGTGGGTTCTAATAAAAGTAGGACTAAGGTGGATGGTTACGACCGTCCTTTATGGAATATTTGGCTGAAGGAGGGTATTAATATTAAGGTCAGAAATACACTGTCCTATCCATTCATTTCCTGATGCTTAGAATAGGCACTTCCACCAAATAAGCCACTTAATATCCTCTTGAACACCCCAATCCCGAATAATGCCTCGTGAATAAAAATGTGCATGGTTGCTACAATACATTATGTTGGTAGAAATAAATATAAAAATAAAGAGAAAAAAAGAGAAAAGAAGAAGAAAAAAATATATATATAGAAAAAATGAAAAAAAAGAGAGAGAAAGAAACAAAAAGAGATTGTGTTAATTACGTTTTGCTAAGCACATTGAGCAACAATACCCATTCACTTTACAATCCACAAAATACAGCCTGACCTACTTTTCTATATTTCTGACTGCCTGAATACGGGTTGAGGAATTCTGACTTAGTCATAGGGTTATCGGAACTTAATCAAAGTGTTAATGACATTAGAGGCCACTAAATATATTGACAAATCTGATGAGATAGTGAGCTCGAAAAAGAAAAAAATCAAAGAAGAAAAAGAAAGAAGAAAAAGAAAGAAAAAAGGAAGAAAGAGAGAGAATGAGTACAAAGGAACTAAAGAGAGCATAGTTTCTCCGCCTCTCTTTGAGTTGATTTATTTAATAATCTGAAAATTTAGGTTTTGTAGTACTAGTCTATGTGTAGCACCAGATGAGTACGAGCCACCAAATATAATCCACTTGACTCAAAATATCCTCTACCTAAGTCAAAAAACTGGGGCTAAATTTATAGATTATTCTATCACCCCGAGGGAAGAAGTCTGCCTATCCCAATAGAATTTTACTAAGGGTCAAGTACGAGCTTTAGATGTGGATTAGCTTTTCACTAGGATCCATTGCATAGGATACAACAATACACTTTCATGACTATCTAGATTTTTAAAGTTTTGGATGAAAACAAAAGAAATAAATCACTAATCGAACTCTTGATATAAATTAGTCATTTAGGACCACTTTGCATTTAGTCTTGCATTTGCTAGGGACTAGCAGGATTTAGGGATGGAGGTGTGACTGCACAGTAATCATACGACCTAATCTACCTACATTAAGTTAGATTCTTGTATAACTTAGGAACAATGCATGCATAAGAATCATATATTGTATAGTAGTTAGTTTGATAGCCTTATAGATATAATATTGCCATTTTTATGCTCTAAAAGAGAGATGAAATTGATTGCAGATGATTTGAGGCCATAGATGACAGATCATACGGTACAGAACTAATAAAGACGACGATGGGAGTCCAACGCTTCTGGAATTGTCTTGATCAAACAACCATAGCATTACGTGCAACCCATAGAACATAGGACAAGGAGCAAGATGATAGAGATCCAAGCCTCAAATGTAAAATCTGACCATATGGATAGATCTAGGTCAACGATCGCAGTCCAACGGTGTAAAGATCAACCTGATTGGAGCTTTGTAGCACCAACTACATAGATGGGAGGATGAACGGCTAGGATAGTGCCATGTGGCACCATCCCAGTAGCCCCTTGTAGTGCCCCCAACCTCTGAAGGAAGAAACGAGGATCGTTGGATCATCATCAATGGCCTTAAAGATGCCATGTTGCCCCGCCCCCTCCCCCCCTGCTCCATCGACTAAAAGAATGATCTCAACTGTTGGATCTCCATCCAACAGCTGAGGGAAAACTTGCCTAAAACATAATCATAACACAAACAGAGGTATAGTACAGCAATTAGCATGCCCGTACGCGAGTGAGAGGTGCGAGATCGAGTCACGTGACGCACGAATTTGGGAAGGCGGTGGTGCTTAAAGGAATTGAACCATTGGATAACGATCGGAGGGCATGGAGGCGAACACGTGGTGCGACGAGGGGCCTCTGATGTTAATGCGTGATCTGACACTGTCGCAAAAACGCGATCACACGCATTCTCCTTAAGGTGGTCGCGCGTGCGATTTAAGTTGTCCGATCATGAAATCGGACGGCTAAAATAAAAGCGCATGTGTTTTGAATTTGGGCATGCGAGAAGCGATTGAGCGGCGCGATCAGGATTCGGCATGCAGAGCATGCCATGTGTTGGCTACAAGTGTGTTCAGTGCGTATAAGGCTTGTTAAAGGTTGGATTGAGGTGTGATCAAAGTTGTTGATCTCCCAATTAACGAATTTGATCAAACCTGACTTGTTGCATGGTTTTTGGGGCTAAAATGCCCACTTTGACCCTCATTCAAGTTATAAAAAGAGCCCTAGGGCCCCTAGTTGGGAGGCAACTCCCATTAGACTGATCTTTAGCCTCTCTCTCTCTACAACTTCTCTTTGCTCTTCCTCCCAGGGCTCTGGATCTGAAGTGCTGCCGCACTTAGTACAAGCATCCCACAACCAACGTCATCCTTCATCTGCTATCTCTCTCTATCTCCCTATCTCTCTCTCTACTCCTTAGCATAGTTATTTTTAATTTAAAAAATATTTCCAAATAGCAATAAAATTCTAATTCTCTGGATATCTGATGTCTATATGTACATATACAAATATATAAATATTTGTTTATAATGACTTTCTAAAAAGCTTTCGCATAAAAATTATGTTTTGCGTCCCTGCGAACGACTCGGTACTCACTGAAACTTTATAAATATTATTTGTTTTATCATGATTCACACTACAATGATAGAATTAATTTTTAACGCGTCTCATGGTCAAACAACTGGTACCTTGATTTGTGATTCCATACGCTTGGCATCCAATGTCAAGTATTCGGACATCACAAGTTGGACATCCGATCCCTAGATTAGACATTTAAATAAAGCATAATCATATGCTTGATTGTAAAACTAGATGTTTTGTATTATTATCTCAATGTGATTAGTAAAAACTAAACCCGTGAATTTCACAAAATTTGGAATGACCTAGACATTGATATCACTGTTGGGAATCGTCTCATACTCGCTCGACAATCAAACAATTCGATACTCGATTCCTTGTGGCATCACGGAAGTGTGAAACAAAGGTGTTTTAAAAATTTATTTTAAATAGAAAATTGGATTATTGCTCAAAATTTGAATAATGGAAATCAAAGAAATCAAATGACAACCTATGTAATCAGAACCACATGAAAAAAATTAATTTCTTCTCATTTTAGGATCCCCATGAATTATGAAATATACCTGTGGGTTGCGTAGCACAACACCCTACGTGTTGTGCTTCCTCAAATAAGTCTTGCTTAGAGGGACTCTCTTCTTAGCAGGCAAATGAAGCCCTTCTTGTCAAGAACACTTGATTCATTGTGTGCGATGTGAATGTTTTGCATCCTGCTAACTTCTTTGAGATTTTCAAGGTGACCATTACCTCAAATCTGCCAAGAGAAGGCCTGTCATGACTTCAATAAGTTGCAGCAAGCATTAGTTTGATGTCCAATAGCCTCCTTGGATATCTAGCTATAATAGTAGGCAAGGAGTTTTAATCCTATGGATGAAATCTACAAGACCATGCTCTAGTTGGATGACCAAGACACCTCTTGGACGTCACCCTAGTGTGTGGGAATCAAGGGGGCTGCAGCTAGCCATCTCCCTTGTGCTTGGAGTCCTCTGCTAGGAACTAAGGTTTTCTTTTGGACAAAGAAGCAGCTACCGACTCTTATTCTTATCCCTCTTGCTTGGTGAAGTTGTTGGCACACACAAATTAGAATCAATTAGGGTTTCCCTTTAGGTGTAGGGGGATATTTATAAGTATCCTAACCTAATCCTAATATAGTGGGAACCCTTAGATCTCTATCTAAGGGTTGGGATCTAATCCTACTAGATTTTTGCATGATTGGCCCATAACAACTTATGAGATGCTTTGATCTAGTATCAAAACATCAGTTAATTACAATCCAACTCTTGGCTTTTGTTCCTAATCAAAATTATGACCAATTAATCAAAAAATTGAATGCAATTAACTCCTTAAATCAAAATAATCAATCATATCAAATAAGAACCCAAAAAATGATTATTAGTTTCATCACGCCAATAGTCAACAGTTCAGGATTAGTGAAATTATGGTGCTACACCTACCTTAGGTATTCAACATACCCGTGAATCCTTCACACAGACCTGTGAATTCATCACACTGATTCACTGTCCATCCCATCATAGGTTACATATTTTTCATGTTCTCTTTCTATCATTGGGATGAGAACAAAAGCCACATCCTTTCCCAAAGGGCCGTCTTCTTCTCTTTCATGTATGAGTCTAACCAAGACCCATATGACCATGCATGGAATTTTGTAGTTTTCAATGTATGCGATGCGAGCTTGAGTCTCCTGATTTGATATGTACAGCTATGATAGTGGATCTATGTGATTCTTTCGAGAGATCATGTGTCTTCTATGTCCTCATACGCACACCAGCTTTTTAGTTTGAACACTAAAGTGGGTGCATCAACTATTTGTCTAGCAAATGTGCATGCTCAGACACAGAGACACATATTGTCTCAAGTCAAAGGATATACCTTATCCATGATAGTAATAAGAGGACTTCTGCATCTCCATCTCGTTAAGTCAACTCCTTGACTCAACTTGCATGACAACCTCGAATCTCTATTCTTATGCAGAGGATGCGCATCAAGGGCATTAGTCAGGCAACGGTCTTTAGAGAAGATTGCCACTGTTTTCAGACTAGAGGCAATAGTTGGATATCATGATGGTTATTAATGACTTACCGAAATTCTCAAACCAAACCTTTTGGATTCTTCAATATTTGTCATCGATATATACAACATGTCACACTACATTATCCCAATTGTATTGAGAGACCTATTGATGAGGGACTCAACATGGCTCCTAATTCATGAAAATAAGCTACTTTATCTAGTTAATTAATTAGGAATAACATAAAAAGAGGGTTAATTATGTATTAAGTCAATATTGTATAAGGACCTTAATTATATTATAAAATAGCTTAATTAATTTTTAATAAGCATTCTTTTATATTTAATTAATAAATAGAACTTAAATGTAAGCATTTATTTATTTCTAATTAAGTTAAATAAAGCTTATATATATTATATAACATAAGTTAATAATGTAACCCTAATATTAATCATTAAATTAAATAATTCTCAAAGGGGTAAAAATGTAATTTCAAGCCAAAAAATACTATTTAATATATATAATTTATATTAAAAAGTTGGAAAAGAAACAAATTAATTGACAAATTTAATTTAATTATTTACATTTTAGTCCCTAGGATTTATTTCAATTAAGTCATTATGGCATAGATCCATTTCTATTTGCAAACCAATCCTTTACACTCAACCCTTTATATCTTTTTCTCTTCTCTCTCATCAACGGCTGGTGATGGACTAATCTTCATCTCCGATGAAGTATCATAGGACGATGGCGTTGCGATTCTGTGATCGCCAAGGATGCTCTCAATAGAATCTAACAATCCAATAGCTTGGATTACTTTTTAACATCCTTTTCCACAGTGGTGACATTCATCGTTGTTGAAGACGATGATGAAGGTTAATCTGAATTTGGATGCACCTTAGGTCTAGGTTCAAGGTCCATGAGCTCTGTCGCAACCTATAAATACCCCTCCACCCCTCATCACAGGGGTCGACTCCCTATCCCACTTCCTCAATTGAGCTGATGATAGGATATTCGTTCCATTCTCCAGCAACCTCTTACCTAGTTCTCAAGCTCATGCCAGTGGAGTGGACTACCTCTCTCACCCCCTTTTCCTCTGCTTCACCTTGTCAATGGTGAAGGAGAATCATCCCTACCTCCAGATGCTTTCGATCCTAGATCAGAGCTTCTTCCCCAACCCTTTGATTTCGCTTTAACTCCGGTGAGCGATTATCAGAGCTCTTATACCTCATTCATCTAGGAAATGATAGATTTAGATTAGCTTAGTTCTTTATATTAACTAAGTGTAGTTAATTTGTAGGATTAAGCTTAGATTTAGTCCATGCTCCCTCACCTCCTTCGACATCCGCAATGGCAATCTAACCATGTCCGACCTTTGATTCATTAACTTCACTTCCCTTTCATCTTCTCTACCACTTCTTGACCATTTTTGCCTTCATTCCTTTTCAATTAGCTTTCATACACAAAATGCTTAATCGCGCCTCAACCTTCGGACCTCCGCTTTCACCTACTTCGACCATCTCATGACCATCGTCTTGCCCTATATGGCAATTCACCTCAATTTATTGAGTGAATCATTTAGTTGAACATTTTAATGAACTTAAGATCTAATTTTAATCAAATCAATTTCAGAGAGCTTCTCTAAGCATACATCGACTAAATTAGGAAGCCTTTGAATTTCCTAAATATCTAGGGAAGATTCTGAGCTAATTTCATGTTGTTTAATTAAGTCTCCTGTTCTGACGGTGAACAACTGAAGTTGCCGAAGCTCCAATGTCTCCGACGAAGTAAATCTTGAGCACAACAAATTAAATCATCTTCCAATAACTTCACACCACTCAAGAAACATCTAAGGATCAATTTCAAATCCTTACATTTGATTTTTATTGGTTGCACTCCTTTGAGCATCTTTGTCTTCTCTAGCTTTGGTAGAGCTATGATTGAGCATCTTCTCACTTTCTGAGCTTCCAAGTATATCCATAAGCTTCAGTAGCATACCCTGAGTAAATCACAATCTCTAGCTAGGTGGTTAGAGCTTTAGACTATTCAGATGACCAAAGTGCATTTATATGTCAGGTGGTAGACTTGAGAAGCCTGTTAGGATGATCCTAACAAGTTACTTAGATCATTTCAAGTTGATTTGGATAGTTAAGTTGACCTGAATCATCCTGATATAAAAAGTCACCATGGAAGCTTAGAACCATTAGGGTTATCAGGAGTTAGTTGGAGTCATTTTTGGATTGAATTCAAGTCAGTTGAGTTTGTTGAGCCTTCTTGAGTTTGTTGGGTTCATTTGAACTAAGAACCAACCTGTAGAGATTGTAAATGTGTTTTGCAGGTTCGTTTAGGCTTTAGAAATGTATATAGAAGCTTAAAGATTAAAATTTATTACAATTCAAGTCCTTCTCTATTCTCCTCTGTTGACGAGTTAGTTATGATGATTTCCATAATAGTGTTTAAGCCTAGAAATTAGTTGTTAGGTCTTGTGAGTGGTTAGATTAATAGGAAGTCATTGAGAGAACTTAGGTGCGAGAAAGAGAGTGTTTAAGTCAACAGCTCTAGGTTGCAGGTCTGCTGCAAGCTGCTAATAAATGTGAAGCCTTGAGAAGAGCAGTTGAAGCAAATCAGCTCCATGGAGTTGATTAATAGAATGATAATGGATATCTAGAGAAGATTTGAGCTTTTGATGCTTTCCTTAGGTGTTGAGAATCTTAATTGAAGAGAATTGCATCTATTGTGAAGAGAAATCGATGTGAGCTATTGCTGTTGTTGAGAGGAACTGAGTCCAGTGCACATATGGAGGAGAGGGGGACAACATAGTCCCACCTCGGAAGTGGAAAAGCACTCGACAACAAATAATAGCAATGATGCCCCAAGGCCTCTTGTGAGCCTTTAGGTTGGTGGAGGCATACGCACCTATTATCTGATTGACCATTGATATATCTTGTGGCTTTGGGAGAACAGCCCACAGGCGATGAAGGAACCTTGTGGTGACATGTGGCCATTGATGTAACTGTGGTTCAGCTCATCTGAGTCATTGATATAGTTTGGACTGCCACGTGTCCAAAATTTTTAGAGTAAAAGAGATATGTTGTGCTTTGCTTGAGATGTGAAGAGAAATTACTAAGTGTTTTCTCAACACTTAGTGAGAAATGTAAAGAAACTTCTGCTTGTGCCAGCTATGTTTAGATTTAAATAAAAATTAGAAGTTGATTATTTGTTTCAAAATAACACTTTTGTTAATCTTTTTTTTTATGCAATTAATGCTAAGAATCTCAATATCTCTTGTAATGGATATTTATAATTCTTTTGGAATGACTTTCCATGATTAATGTTTAATTTTTGCAATTAATTCATGTGTCTAAAGTAATTAACTAAGTATTTAAGTTAGTGATATTTAAGTAATCTAATTAAGTTTAGTAATTATAGTATATATTAGATCAATGTAATTTAAGTAGTGTAGTTAAGTGTAGATAGTTTTAATTAAGTTATATGTTATTAGTTAACTAAGTATTTAAGTCAATAACATTAAGTAAACTTAAGTTAAGTAGTTAGTAAATTAAGTGTGTTAAGTTATAACTCTAATTAAATTAGGTTAAGTTATTACTCATAAGTTATAATTTAACTTATAAGTTGTTTAATTAATAAGCTAAGTAGTTAATTTATAGTTGTATTAATTAAGTAATTTACTAGTAAGTAGTAGTAAGTTATATATAGGTGGTAATTTAACTAAGTAGTTAAACCTAAGTTATGTATGTATTATAAACTATAAATTAGTTTATTAAGTATAAGTTATTAATTAATATATCGTTAATATTAATGTAATTAAGAGAATAAGGAATAATTAAAGAATAATTGGTGAATTTTGTTAATTAAGCTTACTAGCAAACGACCTGAACTCAACTAATATAAATTATAAAATATGTTGGTTTTCTTGCTCACTATATTACGACACAAACAACAAATAATATCAATGCAAGAAAATTTAACATCATTTTTTTGACATTGTTGTTGGGGATAACAACCTGGTTAGCATTGCCAGAAGAAAATGTATCACCCATCTACTTGTATTAGTGTCCACATGCTCTGACACTCAGATTTGAATCACCAATCGAGTAATTCAACTCAAGTTGGCTCTCTTAGGGTACATAACTTCGACATGGTCATTAAAAGATAGGTTTAATTAGAAGACCAATTGACTTATCTAATTTTTTAAATGCTTATGTTTTTATGCTACCATGCCATAGGAATCGGGGATTGAATTGTTAAAGTCCCCACGTCCCCTCAATTGTCAAGCAGGTTCGTGATGTTTTTCTCAATAATGGTATCAGAGCCTTGGTCGATTAGTTTTTGTGAAGAGTCACAAAATTATGGTTTTCTTAATTTACATTTTTTGTCAAACCAATCTTCTAATCATCCAATTAGACAACCGGTTACACTTAAGTCTGTCTGAAGAGCAAATCAAGCATCTTTAAGTAACTAGTCAGCAGGTAGCCCTACAAGTTGACTAATATTATTATGACCTAAAATCCAAACTTGATCCCGAATTGGAACTAAGCATGTTGAGATGAATCCATCGACGCTTTTCGAGTACGAATTGAGTTAATGTAGCTTTAAAATGAAGAAATATGGGTTTTGCTCAAATTTGGTAAAATGTTGGGAAAACTTTAGACAAATGGTGTTATATTTGATGCCACTAGATTTTTGCCGTCGAGATCTTTCCAATGAGACTAATTTCACGGGAATCAGAGTTTTGTAGCAAAAGTTACATGCAAATTATGTTATACTTGATTAAGGGTTAATTAAACCTATTCAGGGGCATTTTGGGAATTAGTTGCTATCGCTAAAATCGAAATTAGGTTTCTTGAAGGCTATAAAAAACCCTTATGGCTTTGTGTGTCGCAATCAATACCCTTAATGGTTGTTTAGAGAGAGAGAGGAGAAGAGAGGAGATGATTATAGCGGAGGTTTTGTTGATGCCAAAGACACCAGATGGCATAGGTAGGCATCAAATGCTGCGCGTAGGCCCAAAATGACACGTGAAGAGGCCAGTCGACGCAGGTGCATGTGGAGTAGGAGCAAGAGCATGGGTACGCAAGAACACGTGTCCAGGTGTGTGTCAGTGTAAGTCAAAGGGTGAGCGTGTGTGTGTGGCAGACATGTGGCGTAAGTCCGTTCTAGTTTGCGTGTGAAAACACATGTGTGCAGGGCATGTGTGAAGGGAACTTAAGCATCGGTTCACATGGACTAGTAGTCCAAGGTCGATCAAGATCGATTTAGAGGGTCCCCCTCTTTTTTTCAGACAGGTTCGGGTCATTCCTAGACTTAAATTTTGACAAATAAGGTATTGTTGGAATCCTTTCTCAAAGATCTACATTCTTGTACCCTTTAATTTGTCATTTGACAACTTTTACAATAGGGAAAGTTTAAATTAATCACCTATTTGTCTTTTATCATGTTCCTCTTATGTTTGGCCTAGGTCATACCATCGAACATACGTGAGATTCTCAGACAATACCAAGGGACCTCGGGTACACAATTCAATGTCATTGTGACCTTATAGTGTAACATCTCGAACTTGGATTTCTAAGTCATTTCAGACTAAGAGTGTCAAGATAAGCCCTTCGACACTTTGCGCATGCAAATCGAAGCCTGCACCAATTTAAAATACGTAATTAGATTGAAAACCCGTGTGTAGTCATTTTTGCAATCTGGACCTTGAAGCGATGATATGAAAGTATTGTTAACTGTCTAGTGTCACAAGGACTTCTACAGTATGTTTCGTGTGGTAATCAGGCCTTGGATGTGCAAAACATGTGTAAACTATGAATAAACTTGTGTGCGATCTGCCTTAGGGATCACATTTTGCAAATGACCTCCATTTGGAAATCCGTAAATATTATTGAATTCCATGTCTCGTAACGTTTCCGGTGATATGTGTTTTGTTGAAATTAGAGCTCGATCGACCCTATTATGAGAGCGCATTTTTTTAATCTATGTAAAAGGAGTTAACAAATAAATAATAATATTAGAGGGGTTTACGTGGAAGGTGGGAATGGGAAAAGGTGGAGTGTGGGATGTTAATTATAGGAAATGGAAGTGGGTTTTTACAAGAATGGGGTTGTTTTCCGTTCACGTGGGTTTATAAAGAGATGGGGAAGAGAGAGGTTGTAGGAGAGAAAAAGAGAGAGAAAGAGCACGAGTAAAGGGAGAAAGAGGAATCTCCTCCTTCATCCCTCATTCCACGTCATTGGGGGGGGGGGGGGGATTTTAGTTTTGAAAAAGTTATGTTTAAGAAATTATAAGTTTTCATTATTACGTATAAGTCTCTATAAAGGGAATTAGTGTGTTACTTAACATCTGATGGTCAAATTTATTTTATGTAGATCGAGGGTTTCCAAGAATGGAATTAAGCGATTTAGGAGTTGATCTTTGGGTTCTCAAGCATGCCAGACGTATCCATATGGTTGGATCGGTTGATTTCTACCCTGATTCTAGAGGCATGTGGAGGAAAAATGTATGTGCATGATCGTTGCTCTGATCCGTTCTAGAGTCAAACGATGTCCGTTTTTCGCATTCCAGGATCCGTTGGAATCATCTCTCAATGAACTACGCATGAGTAAATTTTAAACTTGGTTTTGGAAATTAATTGTTACATGAAAATTTCAATAAAAGATTATGACGTTTTAATTTATTCCTCTCACGTCTCGACATTGATCTTGCCCTCGGTACATGCACGGATTTCGAAGCAGGCATGGATGCTTCCCCCAGGCCTGGTGCACATGGTTCAGAGTTACCATGACCCTTCGGTGCGATTAGGTAGAGTAGTCTCTCTCCTTTTTCATACAGTTTATCTACATAGTGTTTTCCTTCGCGTATTGCACAGTTTAGTGTGCGTTCTTACCTCTTGCTGGGATCGGACCCATTTACGTATTTCTTGTTGCTCTAGGTACTAGAATATTTAATATTAATGGTGAACATCAAGTCCAGTACAAGGGGTGACGGGTATTTGATGACGATTTTGGGAACTATGACCAAAAGTAACTTATGGTGACGGTTCCACTAAAACCGTGACCATTGTGGGAGAGTGAGGTATTTTTCTATTATACCCTTTTTGTCACGGGTTTGGTGACGGTTCCAAGTGGGATCGTGATCATAGCATTCCTTTGGTGACGGTTCCAAGTTTGGCCATCACCATAGCCTTCCCTTTGGTGATAGTTTCAAGTGGAACCGTGACCACAACCTTCCCTCAAAAAATTTCCCCTTCCTTTGGTGACGGTTCCAAGTGCAACCGTTACCATAGCTTTCCCTTTGGTGATGGTTTCAAGTGGAACCATGACCATAGCCTTCTCTCCAAAAATTTCCCCTTCCCTCTTGCCCTCTCCTGAATTTCTTCTTAGATGAACTTTCCCCAATCCCTCATCACCTTCCCTTTTCCACTCCTAACTCCCCTAATCCCCAATGACATCACCTCCCCCCTTCCACACCAAACTCAACAGCGGCGCCTCGACGACGGTGGTGACAATAGAGGCATCTCCCCTTCCCCCTTGACGGCTGTGGCGACAACAGCAGTGCCTCTCCTTCCCCCTTGATGGTGACGGCGGCAACAGGAGTGCCTCCCTTCCCCCTCGACTCCACCACCTCCATCCCATCGACCTCTTTCCTCTGGCTTCATAATGTTCTAGGTTTGCGTTCCAAGTAACATCCATGGCTTCTACATCTTCGTCATGGCTAAAATGGTGATCACTGTCATTTTGCACCACATACTGATAAAAGGGGGCATGGATGCTCGTAATGCTTCAGGTCCTCAAAACCTTAGAGCTTGGTCTGTTCTCTCTATACAAGGACCTGAACATTGCAGATAACAAACTTTCTGCATTTGGCAAGCCATTATTGCTATCCTATAGGAGACAAGAACTCAACATAGAGCCGTCTTTTATGATGGATTGGTATAAATGGTGTTTGTTGCAAATCAATCCATTGAGGCTTGGAAAATGCTACATTTAGGTTTACGAGTAGATAGATCACTGCAGACTGATTGCATTTGTCCAAGGATATGTGAGGAAGGGTTGGAGTAACATAGTTAGAGTGAAGAGTGAATCCTATCAAAACATTCCTTGGTGAATGCTTGTGGCAACTGGAGTGTAAAAAAATAAACAGGTGCCACTATTGCAGATGGTAAAAAAAATGCCTTTAATTTTGAGGCCAAAATACAATAATGTTAAAGTTGGAAAGAAAAAGAAAGTCCACGCACAAATTTGTCAATACTTTTCATAGATGTTAACGACCAAGAGAAAACAAGTGCACTAGTGTGAGCTACATTTTGCACAACTTTGCAGGCAGTTTGAGTCCTCAACAAAATGATTAGCTATATTTTTGACAAGACATGCTGAAGATTGACATTTCCATAAGATTCAAAGAACACCAAATTTCTCATTAGTGCATGGCATAGAAAGTTTGCAGATATCCTTTTGAAAGTATGAACCATGATTTGGATGCTAATCCTTCCAATCAAGAAGCCATAAGAGGCTTTTTGGTGTCGAACGAGCATACAAAGCTTATGATAACTAAATATCCGTAATGTGCAAAATCTGTTAAGTTCCAAATCTACAAAAAAGAAAAATAGAAGCATGTCCAGGTATAAGAAAACCACACACAATGGTGTAAATAACTCTTGAATAAAAGTGACTCTCATGAATAGATAGTGAATTTCAATAGCTACATCTGTAAGTTGCATGATGATAAGACGGTTTTCGCTTTCGAATAATGTGAATAAGATGATTTGTCATTTTAGTAACAAAGTGGTGGAAAACCGCTTAACAAAACAATTAAAATAAAAATTAAACCACTCACAGAAGAGTGGGTCATGTGCACAAGGAGACAATGATGCAATAAATTCATGAATATTTTTCTTGTATTCGTTCAATCAAGTGCGAAATCCATAGTAAAATCTGATATGAAATGCGACGAAAAGAAGATACATAATAACTCAAAATGTAAGGTTATATGTGCAAGTTTTCCTCGCTAAAATATTCAATAAATTTGTGATGAATCTCTGTAATTTCCAATTGACATGCATTAGAGAGAATTTGTGCACATCAAAATCCAAAACCAATGTCAAAAGTTGTGAATAACAAAAGCCATGAAATTATAAGAAAGCATGAGTATGAAGTCGTAATTTCACTCAATTTATCACATATTAAAATAAAAAATGAGACTTTGGCAAAGGCATTGTAATGTAATAACTAATTGCAAGTTTCCTGTAGCAAAACAGGGGAGAACTCCCTTGGTGTGCGCGAGAAGAGGAAGGATCAGCTGGAGGCGTGGTCGTGCAAGAAGGTCATCGGTGGTGAGGGCTGCGCATGGTGGTCGTGACGTGGTCATTCATGGTCAGTGGCGGCCGGCCGAAGGAGTGAAGCAGCAGCGGCGGTGGCTGTCGCTACTGCTCTTGC
The DNA here is from genome assembly GCA_037157565.1 of Thalassia testudinum. NCBI lineage: Eukaryota > Viridiplantae > Streptophyta > Magnoliopsida > Alismatales > Hydrocharitaceae > Thalassia > Thalassia testudinum. The sequence goes on along the minus strand of JAZHRO010000071.1, from coordinate 23,253,802 downwards.
ACGTGCTGCGATTGGAGGGCGTGCGGCTAGTGCTGTGCGTGGCTGGGGCTGAGATGTGGGCGCACGTAGGGAGGTGTGTGCGGGCTGAAGTGGGTGTAGCTGCTATGGGCGGTAGGGGCTGAGGTGCACTGGTTGGAGGTGCAGGCGGCGGCTAAGGCGTGGTGGGGAAGAAGGTGTGCTGCGGCTAGAAGTGGGTGTGCACGCCTGCTATAGTGGAGGTGCAGCGCGTACGGGTGCGTGTTGCAGGAAGGTGTGCAGGCAAAGGTGCAGCGCGCTCTGCACATGCAGCTGGAAGGTGAGGGGGTTGAGCTACGGACGTGTGGTGCGTGCTGCAAGAGGTGTGTGGCGCACGCGGGGTGGTCATGGAGGGCTGCTATGGGTGTTCTAGATGCACAGCAAGGGGCATGCACGGTCCTGCTGCTGCGGGAATGGCGTGGCTTTTGGGTTTATTTTTGTGGAGTAGAGGAAAAACAGAGGATGGGGAAGAAGATGAAGGTGGTGATGGTGCCTGTGGACAGGGGTAACAAGTCGTGCATCACTAGATGCACTCACGGTAGGCGAGCTTCAAGGAGCTCGTGCACGGTGGTGGTCAAGTCCATCCTCTTGGCGCAACGGTCAGTCACCCCGCTGGCCCACGGTATGACGGAGTTTGGCCGTGGAGGCCCACGGTGGTGGAATGCTGCACGGTGGTGGAATGGGTGGTGGCCTCTTGGAGCATGGCGGCCTCCATCTTTTCTTTATCCCAATCGAGGAGACCAGATCCAGTTCTGGCACTGGGATCTTCAATGCGGCAGCTGGAGGAAGAAATGCAGCCGTTCCTTAAAGAAGAATAAAAAAATAATAAATATTATGGTTATTTATATGCAAACCCTTGACTTTTATGTTAACTTAAAATAATGCATGCAATGCACCTAATTGGTTAACTAATTAAATGAATGCAATTCTAAGTTAATTCTAAATGCATTTAAATATGGATGTCACACATGAATTATTCACTTTAGCTAAAAATATGAATTAATTTAATTACATCCTAGTGTATGCTATTTAAATGTTAAAATTAACTTATTGTCGAGGTGCTTAAATACTTAAATAGCCCAAAAATATGGGCTAATCAAATACCCCCATGCCTAGTTTTTGCTAGTCCCTAGCAAATCTAAGTAATAACCTAGCACTCTAAGTAGACTAACCAACCCAATCGTTCTTCCTTTAGAAACATGTTAAGTTCAGACTTTAGACCTAAGGTTCCCAAGTAGTTGCTAAGTTACAGACTAGGTCGGCTAAAGATGAGTTGCAGGCATAGGTTTCCTTGATTTCTAATTGTACCCTGGGTTTATTGATCCCCGAGATTAAAGCATCCGTGCATGTGCATTGGTCTGAGTTATTTGAGGTTGGTATGATTGCCAACCTAGAGAGGAAAAATGATTTTTTTTTAATATATATATTTTTGTTTGATTCCTTTAAGTCTAACCTTGGATCAGCTATCAACACGGTCAGTGTCAGATTCATTGTCCCCATCACCGTACCTCGAAAGGTGCCTGGCTTTCGATGCTTTGAGATAACACCGCCCATAGTGACCCCAAGAACTCTTGGCAATCAACACTTCGAGATAGTATCGCCCATGGGTTTCTTAAGTGAATTCAGGCCTGTGGCAATTGGCACTTCGAGATAGGGCCGCCCATGGTACCTGAACTGCACAATGCGCTTACATGCCCCCAGTAGGATGGATATCCTAAGAGACAAGCGCTGAGGAGGTGACATGTTATCATCGCATCATCAAGGTGAGTATGCACTCCACCTCTCCTACCGTAGGAACTCTTCCAATCAAATTATGCTTTCAAGCTTCTCCTAAGTCAAAACTAAGAGAACCAAATTTTCTTTAAGAACTGAATTAGGGTGATCACTATTTACACAGGACCAAGTGTGTGTGAAATGTGGATGCCTAGGTTACGAGGACCCATAAACCAAAAGGTACAATAAGACTCCAGGTACTACCCAGCCTTTAACTCAATCTCTATCTGAATGGTCTACAACTTAACTCCTACTTAAGTTTTTAAGTCCACAAAAGACCCTAAGGGTCTAAAGCTAGTAGCTCAACTTAGCTTCTAAAGTTTGACACCTAGAATCAACTTAGTCTAACCTAAAGTTCTGGTCTGCATAAGAATGCAAGGCCCAGCTAGTTAAGCTCAATAATTACAAAATATTTTTCTCTTTGTTCTCTCTCTTTTTTTTTTTTAAATGCAAATGTATGCAATGTGGAATGCTTTAACTAAATGAATGAATGCACTATGTATAAATGCTATGTATATCCCCAAGTACACCCCCCATGCCTAAAATCTACAATGTCCCCATTGCATAGAAGGATATTACCTGGGTCAGAGATGAGCTACTGTTAATTTGCTAGCAGTTGAGTAGCTAAAGAACCTGCAAATTAGGTTCAAGGATTGCAGAAATAGGCCCTAAAAATGAGGAAAGTAATGCTGGCCTAGAAAACAGGTAACCTAGGATGTTGGTGAGCAAATGATGAATCCCAATAGCAGATGCTCACCCAACTAAGATGGGAATGAAATCTTCCCAGGTCACTAGAGGAGGTTCTAAAGGATAAATTGGCATAACAACCTCCAAAGGGGTAGGGGGAGGATGACAAGGATCCTCTAAAAGGAATGGGAAAGGAATGGTGCAGAAATAAAACCATAGGGTAATGGACTGACCATAGGAATCATCAATCCATACCTGATATCCCATTACAAGAGATATTGGTTTGTTAAGCCCCCTGGTCGGAACAAAAGTGAGCATATCTCTAAGCCAAGGATCATCTAGGGTGTCCAAGTTTCGAGATTACGGGATGGCCATAAGATCTAGGTTGTGTTTAATCAGCTTGGTGTCCATCCCTAACAATCTTTCCAAATCCTCAATTGCATCCCTAGCATTCTTTGCACTATCACAAGTATCTTCTTGCACTTCATCAAGAGTCAAAATTTTGCCTTCAGACATAAGCGAATTAGAGGGTGACTTTGAATCAAATGAAGGCAGGTTGGAAGCAACAGATCTAGGGATTATCCTATCAATGTCATCCCTGGGTTCTTGTTCTTTACTCAAATCTTCCCCGGAGTCTATATGTGAATCCACATAAATCTTAGAAGTTGCTTCCAAATTTTCCATCATTTCATCATGAGGAGAAATATCATCGATGGGTGTACTAAGGAAACCTAATTTGGTCAAATTTATGACATCCTCAGGGGCTAACTCTTCAAATAAGACATAATCACCCTTAGTGTCACTCCAAATCTTGAATGTAGGTTCCTCATAAAATTTATCCTTCTCCTCAGCATACAATTCATCATATACCTGAGGTCTAGAATTATCTAAAATCTCAGCAGATCCCCTAAGGTACTCTATTTGGGGTAAATGATTTACACTGGTAACATTGGACTCCTCAGATAGGTGAATTTCTTTAGGGTTAGGTTCCCTAAGGATGGGCTTAAGTTCCATCTCGTGATCAGAAGGGAGGGCAGGATTAACAACTTGACTTCGACCCACTTCATCAAATGCCACAAAAATACTATCATTTGGATCGTGGTCTTCCAATGGTACCATCATTCCCTTCTTTTAACTCCAATATAACTCAGGTGGATACTCAACCTTATCATCTTCCTCGGGTTGCCACCTTTCTTCATCCAATGCATAGCTACTTTCATATGTATCTTCCTCCCACTTAACGCGTGGACCTCTCAAGGAAGTGTCATCCACCGGGGAGGTTTCAAAATCGATCCTCGAAAAGTAGCTATTCTCCCTTACATAATCTCTAAAATTTCCCTCCAACTTAAAGTGTAGCTCTCCCACGGGAGATGCATCTAGCGTAGAGGGGTGCACGTCATCCTCAATGGGGTAGATTGGGTGGCTAATTTCATCTCTTTCTTGTTGGCCTGCTCTCGAGGATTCTCCTAACAATTCAATCATTTCATCTTGCATTTTCTGTGTCTCCATCTTCAAGGAGGAGAGGTCATAATTTCTATTAGCAGAGAAGTCAGGCTCAGGCTTATAGTACCCAGGAGTGTCTGTCCAACCATTATAATTATTTAGGGAGGGTGGGTTGGGTATTTCTATGGTGTGTGGGATATTGGGCAAAACAAATCCCACTCCTAGGTTCTGCTCACTGATTTGGGGCATAACTAGGCCAATACTCCTATAATAAGAGTAAAACGGATCCCAATGATTGTCATTATGTCCATCAAAGGATGGACCATGTCGGCGTATGGGATCGAAGAGTGCAAAGTTGGGGTAAGGGTGTGGGCAAGATGTGAAAGGATGGAAATCAATGTGGTCCATTCTAACTCACACCTCAATCAGAATTCCCCAAGCAAAACACAATTCAAAAAGGACTTTTTAGGTCTTTCCCAATTTAGGTGTTTGATTTTAAGTCAGATTGTAGGTGACAATACATTTTGTTGAATCAATTTACGCGCTTATTGTCGACCTACGTATCATCTAAGAAGACCTAGTTGGAGCTTAGGTGTTCTTCCCTAAATCTCAAATGGTAGAGCAACTCCAAAGATGGAAGATCGAGGAATGCAAGTAGGCCTAAGCCTTCCTTTGAAGCTGTGCTTTCGTAGTGCTTCTCAACTACCCCCAAAAATCTGTGACAGGGTATCCCCCTCTTTGGATTTACAAAACCTTTGATCTCAAGTTCCGAACACTTCAAAATCCAATGGTAGGAGGGCTCTTGTCCTAGTAGTTCCAAGACTTAGGAGTGTCTAAATGCTTGACGTGGTGCAAGAGATATAAGTGTGCATACACCGCAAAAGATTTTGAATTTTGAATAGCATGTCATGTTTGAAAATCAAGTCCTTGATTTTTAAATGCCCCTCCTTTAATTAGTCCTTTTTCAAAAAATTAAATGTGACCACTTTATTAGATCGCTTCAAGATAGATTATGTGGTCTAAAAATTAATCCAAATGCATTTGCATGACAGGTAGAAATGCAAAGTTAGAAGTGCATACCTGATTTCAGCATTCTTCATTCAATATGCAAGACAAGAAGTTAGATCTAGATGCTGCTCATTCAATCCTAAATGATTCGACCTGAGGGCAGGTAGCTCATGTGTCTTTTTTTAGCTACCTATGCACAAACAAGTTAAGGATAAACAATCCACAAAATAAATTAAAAACCTGGATCTAAAGAAAAAGGAAACAGGCTCCCAAAAGTCAACCCCAATTACTACAAGGGTGAGAAAACAGAAATAAAACTTGTGACAAAAGAGAATCCCCTATGGAAGTGGGATCCAGGTCTCCTGTGTCTTCCCCGCATGTAGGCATCGCTCAAGGTCGATGTCATTTCCCCAGATGCGCCTGTCACCTCCACAATTTCCTTGCACAGAAAAGATAATAAATGGTCAAATAACTATGCAATGAGAAATAATCAGAAATAAAAATCATGTGAAATTATTGCTTCTGTTGCCTGATAAGACGATTTTCGCTTTCGAATAATGTGAATAAGATGATTTGTCATTTTAGTAACAAAGTGGTAGAAAATTGCTTAACAAAATAATTAAAATAAAAATTAAACCACTCACAGAAGAGCAGGTTGTGTCCACAAGGAGACAATGATGCAATAAATTCACGAATATTTTTCTCGTATTCGTTCAATCAAGTGCGAAATCCATAGTCAAATCTGACATAAAATGCGATGAAAAGAAGATACACAATAACTCGAAAATGTAAGGTTATATGTGCAATTTTTCCTCACTGAAATATTCAATAAATATGTGATGAATCTCTGTAATTTCCAATTGACATGCATTAGAGAGAATTTGTGCACATCTTAATCCAAAACCAATGTCAAAAGATGTGAGTAACAAAAGCCACATAATTATAAGAAAGCATGAGTATGAAGTCGCAATTTCACTCAATATATCACATATTAAAATAAAAAATGAGACTTTGGCAAAGGCATTGAAATGTAATAACTAATTGCAAGTTTCCTGTAGCAAAACAGAGGAGAACTCCCCTTGGCGTGCGCGAGAAGAGGAAGGATCGGCTGGAGGCGTGGTCGCACAAGAAGGTCTTCGGTGGTGAGGGCTGTGTGTGGAGGTCATGGCGTGGTCATTGGTGGTCGGTGGTGGCCGGCTGGAGGAGAGAAGTAGTGGCGGTGGTGGTTGTTGCTGCTGCCCTTGCGTGTGCTACGGCTAGAGAGCGGACGGCTGGTGCTACACGTGGCAGGGGCGAGATGCGGGCGCTCGTAGGGAGGTGCACGTGGGTTGAAGTGGGTGCAGCTACTACAGGCGGCAGGGGTTGAGGCACACTGGCTGAAGGTGCGGGCGGCAGCTTGAAGTGGGCGCACGCGCCTTCTGCGGTGGAGGTGCAGCATGTGCGGGTGCATGCTGCAGGAAGGTGCACGGGTAGAGGTGCAGCACGCTCTGCGCGCGCAGCTGGAAGGCGAGGGGGTTGAGCTACGACCACGTGGTGCGTGCTGCAGGAGGTGTGTGGTGCAGTAGGGTGGTCGTGGAGGGCTGCTGCTGTTCTTCTGGATGCGCAGCAAGGGTCGTGCACGGTCCTGCTGCTACGGGAATGGCATGGCTTTTGGGTTTGTTTTTGTGGAGTAGAGGAAAAGCAGAGGATGGGGAAGAAGATGAAGGTGGTGATGGTTCCTGTGGATAGGGGTAACAAGTCATGCATCAGTAGATGCACTCACGGTAGGCGAGCTTCAAGGAGCTCGTACACTGTGGTGGTCAAGTCCATCCTCTTAGTGCGGCAGTCTGTCACCCCGCTGACCCACAGTATGATGGAGTTTGGCTATGGAGGCCCACAGTGGTGGAATGCTACACGGTGGTGGAATGGGTGGTGGCCTCCTGGAGCATGGCGGCCTCCATCTTTTCATTATCCCAGTCGAGGAGACCAGATCCACTTCTAGCACTGGGATCTTCAATGCGGCAGCTGGAGGAAGAAATGCAGTCGTTCCTTAAAGAAGAAGAATAAAATAATAATAAAATATTATGGTTATTTATACACAAACCCATGACCTTTATGCTAAGTTAAAATAATGCATGCAATCACCTAATTGGTGAACTAATTAAATGAATGCCATTCTAAGTTAATCCTAAATGCATTTAAATATGGATGTCACACATGAATTATGCACTTAAGCTGAAAATATGAATTAATTTAGTTACATCCTAATGTATACTATCTAAATGTTAAAATTAACTTAATGTGGAGGCACTTAAATACTTAAATAACCCATAAATATGGGCTAATCACAAGTCTAAGACAAAAGGAATTGTACATCGAATAAATGTCAGATATAGAAAGAAAAAGAAACTTCTTTCAGTCATTTTTTATTTAAAGCCACATGCAAGTCATTATAAGAGAAATGTGTAAGCACTTCTTTAAGAAAGCCACTTGCTGACTACTGATGTTTGGTAGGCATCATTGATTCTTCTATTTGTTTCCTACTGATGAGAGACTCATCATGGCTCTTAAATGCCACTAATTAACTAATTTCCCTAGTTAACTAGCTAAGAATATGTTTATTTAGGGTTTAATTATAATATAAGGGACAATATATTAAAGGACCATAAAATAAGTTAATAATATTCAATTAAATATCAATTAATGTTATTAATAATTTAAATAATAATTTGGACTTAAATTATAAATATTTAGCTACCCAATCAATATTTAAGTTAACAATATAAACATTTAACCCTAAGTATGTAATAACTTAAGTAACTTAATCAATTAAATAAATAAAGCTAAAAAGGTCAAAAATGTAAATTTAAGGTATATATATAATATTTATCTAATTTATAATCATATATAAAAGGTTGAAAAAGAATTAAATTAAAATAATCCTTGAAAACCTCAGTTTACGTTTTAGTCCTTAGGTTTCTACTACCATTTAGTCCTTTTATTTAGTTTAGGTCCTTAAGTTTTCCTGTGTATAGGTACCTGCGAGTATAGTGCTTTCTTCTTCCTCTACTTCTTCTTCCTTGCACTGGATAACTCTCGTTAGCCAGTCACCGCACCATCCGATTCACCTTCATCATTCATCAGAACACCGTTGCCTTGGTTGTCTCTTCTGCTCACCTCCCCTTCATCCGACAGACTAAATTGACTTCTAATCCTATTTAGGTCTTGCAGTTAAGCTCACTGGCATCGGAGATGTCGTTGGTGGTTGAGCTGAACCTAGACACCTTTTCGTCCAAGTACACCCCATTACCCTCCACCATCACCTATAAATAGCTCCCCTTCCCTCCAATTTTGGCGATTAGCTCCCTACCCTCTCCTCCCAACTGAGCTTTCCAATAGGCTATTCCTTCTTACTCCGGTGACCATCCTCTGTATCCATCGTCTTCCTCCGATCACTTCAGTCATCTACCAAGCTCCGCCATCCTCCGCCACGTCTCTGGACAAAGCAACGACTCCAGACTTCATTTCCACTCTACCTACTCACTCGTCGGACTTCTTCCTCCGTTATGACCTTCGACGGAGCTCCTCTACCTCCCTTCGTCCAGGTAACAGCAGGATTAGGAACTTAGGTAAGTTTAGAGTAGTTAGTTTTGTTGATTAAGTAGTTTAGTTAGATTTAATGTTAGATTGTTTGGCATCTTCTGCAGCTCCAGTGAGCTCCTTGAGCTCGTTTGGAGAATTCCTTTTATTTTTTTTTTTGATCCACCAAACACACTCTACACCTTTCCATGAATACTTCTACCTCATTTATTTTACATTTTACCAGCTTTATTGCCTAAACCACCTTCACCTGCACTGGTGAACGCCACTGTCCATAGCGGAGTTCTCCGAGTTTAGATCAAATCCATAGGGGCCCTCCGCCACCTCTACATCACTTAAGGGCCCCGATCAACGTATCAATTAGATAAATAATCACCTCTATAAAAAATGCCTAATTTCATTTCAACTTCTGAGCTCACTATCAATGGCGAGCTCAGAAGAGTCCTAACACCTAATAGATCACCTGTACACCTTCGCAACACTCTTCTAATCATTTTCTCTCACTCAATTGAGTAAGGGGAGTCAATCTGAGTTCCAGCTAACTCACATTGCATTTTTCTTGAATTTGAAGCATATCATTTGGTTTCTTCCTTAATTACTTCAATTGTCGATCTCCTGAGGTTACTTGTGACCTCAGGAGACTTTTTAGGTTATTTCTGAGTAGTTCCATGGAGTTTTGAACTCCAGGACATCACTTTTTGGACTTATCGGAGCTCTGGCAAGCTCCAGTGAACTTATCCTTTAGCGTCAGCCCTAAAAACTTTCTCTAGAGCTCTAGATCACTTCCTATTGATCTAAGAATTAAGAATTGCATTTAATATCGGTGCATAGATGTTTATACCTCCATATTGATCGTTGTCTTCTCCAACTCTGGTGGAGTTGGAGAGACTAATCTGTTGAGGTTTTAAGATTGATAACTAATCCAAAAGCAAGAGTAGAACCTAAGAAACTTATTTCAAGTGTTAGAAAGGTCTGCAAACTCCTTTGATCTGTCAAACAGACCTTATTTTGAGTTCAAGTGACGGATCTGAGAACACCTCTAGACCTATCAAAATACGATTTTGAGATGATGGATTGATTTTAAAGATTGAATTGGATATATTCCGACCTTTAATTTGATCAGAGAAGTTTTGATTGTGAAAGTCAACTTTTGAGCCTGCTAGGTCAAACTTGAGTTGAATTTGAGAAATTAGAGTTTAAATCTTTGATTGAGTTGACTGATTAAGATCCTGGAATGATTTAGAATCTGATATAAGTAATTTAAATGAGTCTTATTGAGGTTTAATTGAGATTTAGCCTACTGTGCATTTTGGGTAATTTTGAAACCCAATACTGTTTCTGAGGTTTTCGTTGAGATTTGAATCCAAATTCTACCCAGATCTATTGTTTAGGACATCCAGAATTGATTCAAATCCTTTTCTGACTATTTTATTTATCTGTTGGCCAAATTCGAGCTCCAATCTGAGCTCTGAACCCTGAGAGCAAAGTTTCTCAGCTTCTGGCATCTTTTAAGCCTCTTCTAGCCTTCATGCCTACTCCAATTGCTACGGAATGTTTCATAGAGGTTCTCAATTGAGAGCATTGCTCTCCTCTGCAGGTCGATAGACCTGTTTCTTCTTCACTACAGACTATTCTGGGCATGGCGAACAGCTATGTTTGGCTGTTCAATCGATGAATCAATAATCATCCGAACATCAAATTGATGCTCAAATCCTGTAGAGCACACAAAGAGCTCTCAATAGAGCTTTGGAGCACTCAATTTGTCCTAGGCAATCGGCTGGAATCTTTAGGTGAAGTTTGGCCTGGAGATGCTGAGATAGTCCCACATCGGAGATTTGTTCACGCTCGCCTTAGTATAAGTTGAATTTGCATCGATGCCTCTTCGGTCGTCAGCATAGGACGCAAATAAGAGAATTGTGTGTGGGTGCATGCGTGTGCAGGTGTGTGTGTGTGTGCAAGCGTATGACTGTGTGCATGGGCCCAGGAGCAGGCCCGAATGGGTGTGGGCCTATGATTGGGCTGATATTGTGCATGGTTTGATAAAGCAAAAAAAATATACATAATAAGAAGTTGGCTCGGGCTGAGTAGGGTCTGGTCCCGCCCCCTTATGGGCATTGAGTATCCTCTAAAGGCCTGGGCTACATACTAACAAATTTTTATTAAAATGGTTAAGTGTGGGTTTGTGGGTTCATGCACAGTGAAGAAGAAAGAAAAGAAAAGGGCTGAAGTGATAAAAAGGCTAAGTAAAGTGCAAAGAAGAATAGAGAGGTAGAGGTGACAAAAGAAGAAGAATAGAGAGGCAGAGGTGACAAAAGAAGGAACAAAGATTAAAGAAGAAGAGATGAATTTAAGAGAGGGATAAGACAGAAAGATGGATTTTAAAAGAGTATGGAGCTTTATATTCATATAGAAGGCATTTTGCTATTCATGTAAACATTTTTTTTTATGCTTTGTAAATTTTGTAAGAATTGTAATAAACGTTCTTAGATGTTATTGCAAAAAATCATTCATGTATATTTTCTCTTTTATAATGGAATATTGCATACTCTTATTGTTAAATATAATGTGCAATTATTCATGTGCTTAAAAATGTATTGTAATTATAATATGTTAAATTAATTGATTATCAATTATTCATTAGAAGTTAATGGTTAATTAGGATTAAGTTAGGCATTCTAGTGAACAACCTGGACTCAATCAGTTAAAAAGAACTTAAATTTTAAAATGTTAGGTTAACTTGAACCTATACTACATTCACAACTTTGATTTGAATTAACCTAAGTTACATTCTAATGCAATTAATTAAACCTAAATAAATAAATTAACTATGTTGAGAATTAAACTATCACCTGCTGTACGAACTATAATTCCTCAAGAATGGATTTGGAATTCTTGATGCATCTTATGCACTTGATTTTGTCATGTTTTTATGTGCTTAGTTTGGACTTCAAATTTTACAGACTTGATTGAGTTATTTTGGGACATAGAATTGCTTATGCTATGTTTGTGATAACTATCTGATGTCAGGCTTTGCCAAATTCTACCTATTGTGCAAAGTACTTCAGTAAAGTTTGGGATGTGCCTCTTGGGTACAGACCTGTACATTATGAGCAGAAGAATATTGACAGGTGTGATGTTTACGATATGGATGAGGTGTGCACTTAAACCAATGTTAAAATTGAGCAGTGGTTATTTTTATGTAATATTCTAGAGTTGCACTATCTTGGTTACTCTCCTAGGGTTGATGTTTTTATGTTTATTACTATGTTGTACTTTTCTGCTCACTAATATAATTGGTGCTCTTTAGTTGCCTATTACTTGCACTTTTGCTATTTTTGGACTTGTAAAAGAATCCTACTTGAATCATCTGACATATTTGACATACTCCTTGTGCTAGAGGTTAACATCAAGTACATTTCTTGTCCTTGCATCAACACTTAAGTACATTGCCTGCCATGCTAGCTTTTAAAGCTGCTCCTCCATTTTGTTTCATTAGTTGAGTTCAATTCTCACTTTATCATGGCATCTAAGCCTATGTTTGGATGGAAGGATTAGGAGGGGAAAGGAATGAAAGGGATGTTAAAGACATGTTTGGTTGCAAACTTTCGTAAAGGGAAGGGAAGGAAGGGGAGGGAATGGGAGGAATTAAAATAGTAAGTTTTGAGACATTTGTTTCCCTCTAAATTGGAAGGATTGGGAGGGAAAGGAAAGGATTGCATATTATTTTATTTTAATTTCCTCTTTTGCCCTTTTTTATAATATTTAAGAGTATTCTAAAAGATATATTCGTAAATTATCCAAAGTTATCTCATTTCCTTTCCTTCTTCTTATGTATCCAAACATACAACATCAGCTTTCCTTCCTTTCCCTCCCCCCACTATCAAAACAAGAATTATATCACTCCTTCCACATCCCTTCCCCTCCTTTCCATTTCCTTTCCCTCCTTTCCTTCCCTCCCCCTCCCCTCGTAATCATCCCATCGAAACATAGGCTAATGGTCTTCTTCCTTGATGGCTGAACCAGCAACTCTTCTATTCTCTTTAGGATGTTTTTTTAGAAGGAAAAAGTGGTTAACAAGAGTCTTCAAGCCTTTTGTTGCTATTTTACACCTAAAGCACTCACTTTTAACTCTCTCTCAAGTCGTATGTAGTTGTTATAATCCTTAAGCTATGTTTTGGGTGTGGTTTAGCTTTTAGCCAGAGATAAATTTAGTGAGGTTAAGTTGTAGATGATATTGGATGATGGTAAGATTAGTAGGATTTGATGTGATTCAACTATACAGAGAGTTGTTATTTGTTTTATATTTGATGTTGGGTTGTTGTTTATTAATGTTTTGTTGGAAAATAGAGTAAGATTTGATGTGATAGGTGAGTTAATAGCAAATTGTCCCATAGAGGATCACAAAAACTAATGGAATTAGATTGTGTACATAAATAGTCTAAATATTAACAGTGTAATTGTTGCCCATAACTTCCCCTTAATATGGGATGATTGATTGCACAGACTAATAAATACTGATGAGACGTTGCCAAGGTTGTTTTTAATAGTTAGTTTGGATCTAATTTTCAAAGATACAATTGACATGTAAGTCAGTCTATCTTATTCTGATTCTTAAACAACAAACACTAATTTATATTTGCATATCATGCTCCCTAGTTCTTGATTATGTTTTATCTTATTTGTAACTTCTTTGCTCCTTTTTTATTGTAGGAGTACGAAGACAACTTATTTCTTTAGTGTGACAAATGCCGCATGACTGTAAGATGCCTTTCTTTGAAATGATATCGAGTTATTATCTTTTCTTTTAACTATGTAGACCCACTTGTACAGGTACATGAGAAATGTTATGGAGAATTTAAGTCTTCAGATGAGGTTCTTTGGCTGTGTAACTTGTGTTGCGCTGAAGCCCCTACATCTCCATTATGATGTTGCCTTTACCCTATGATAGGTATTAAGTAATAGGCTTGTTAGCCTTTATCTAGCAAATATTTACATGGATTGTGATATTCTTATAGGTGGCGCCATGAAACCTACGACAGATGGTTGTTGGGCCCATTTGACTTGTGCTGTATGCATTCTCGGTTCCTATATTTGAAGCACATATTTTTTGTCTTTTCTTGTGAGTCAGTTTAGGTGAATTTGGATGTCTTTTCTTTTAGAGACTTGTTTTTTTGATATAAAGAAGATGGAGCCCATAGATGGTGTTTGTGGAATAAGTAAGGTAATATTTGAACCTCACTTTGCTTAATTTCCTTTGTTTTCTAAGATATTTTTTCATTAGTTTTTATAACTGGCTTGAATGTGCTACTTTCACAAAACTAGATCTTCAGATCCTTTTAGCTATCTAGTACCTAATGGAGCTGCATTTATTTTACAACCAAGATTGGTGGAAGCTCTTATGCTGCATCTGTGGTATCCCATATGGGGACTGCATCCAAGTTACCCCCTTGCTCTTTTTACGTTGTTGGTTCTGTTAAACAATTATTTCTTGTGCATGTGAAATGATTATTATGAATTTATGACTAGATTGAATAAAATATCAATTTGTTTGGGGAAATCTATGTGAGCAAAAATATGCCTACCCTTGGTAGAAAATGAAGTTGAATTTAATGGATAGTATCCTACTATCTTATCAGGATTCTCATGCCACACCTTGAATCCCCACCCCAGATCATTGCAAGTCATCATAATGTCATCATCAAGATCAAGAACTGCCCTTGTCTTGATTTGTTCATCATAATTTGTGCTTGCCATTTTGATAGAATGCTCTTAGGATGGATAGCAGATTTGCATGATTGTATCTTTCTTGCAGTCTGACATGGGTGATGGACCTTCACACTGCATCTCATAAAATTTTATAGAAAATTTTATTAGTCGTGGCTTTTTCCATGTAGATAACTATATATATGGTGACATTGCTAGTATCCTGGACTTGCTCTGCTTTCTATTGGGTTTTGCATGTGATTATTTTAACCTAGGAAATTGATGCAATCTAAATGGCTAATGAACTCTAACTAAACTCCAATAGTGAAATGATATAGAATGCCAAGCACAAATTAATTATTTTGAAACAATTCTTGACCGTCCAAAATATATCAACTAGTAAATGTACGAAAAATGGATGGTAAGCACGAAATGTTTCAATAGCTTTTACTAGTTTTCATGACAAAGGGGATTTTATTGCACTTGCATGTATAATGAGGCTTGCTTTAGGACTGGGTTACTTGCTAAGGATAGATTTGTGCACATTAATATTTTTGTTTCAAGAGATCTTTGGTCACGGTTTATAAACCGTGACCAAAGAGAACCTTTCATGATGGTTAGTTAGCCATCACCAAAGGAACCGTGATAGTTGGTTAACCTTTGGTCATGGTGGCCCCTTTGGTGATGGATAAGGAACCGTAACCAAAGGAATTCTCTTTCTTCCATGCCAAACTTTGGTCATGGTTATTAACCGTGACCAAAACACTCTCTTCAGTCACGGTTCTACATTTGTGACTAAAAGTCTTTGGTCACAGTTTATAATCACGACCAAACCTGTAGAACCTACCTAACAGTGGGGTTTTAGTGACGGATTTATGTGGAACTGTCATAAAAGCCCTCTGACTTTGGTAATGATTCTGGGTGGAACTGTCACCAAAGACCCTTCCGCAACGCAACTTTTGCTGTCACAATTGGTAACGATTATAAGCCATTTGGTCACAGTTTTTAACCGTGACTAAAACCCTTATTTGTTGTAGTGTTCGTTGACTTGGAATGTGAATAACCAAAGTAATATAATTAACTACGGATTAAAAGGAGTTAACGATAAATTATTTGATAAGTTCATGAAGTAAATGAATTATCAAGCAGTTAAGCTTATTGGTTATGACTTTATCATCTCATGTACAAAAGGAACTCTATTTTTAGTAAAGCTGACGTCATCATAATGGTTAAATAATTATTTGATTAGAACCATGATCAGAAATTAGAAATTTCCTAGAAATGGATAAGTTTTTTTTTTTAAAAAAGGAAAGGAAAGCTATCGAATCGCCGATAGCAATCTAGGAGAGCTTTTGTTGATTATATGAAAGAACAGAATTACAAAATTGAACCCCACATATGTATGAGATTCCAGCAATTGTTTACAATATTATCCACACTCACTGGACTCTCCTGAAATAATTTCTCATTTCTAGCTCTCCACATCGACCATAAGACAGCCACCATGGGCACATATGGATTATTCGAAATTAAAAAGGAACTCCATAAATCCTTCCACGTGGGAACTGAATCCTTGCAGATCTTCCTCCAAACACTATCTGTTATCATGCACGTAGAAAAAATATGATGACTGCAATCATTATGTAGCCCACACAATTGGAAAAATTGAGCAGGAGTGCCCATTCTCCTATGTCGCATATCTCCTGTTATCAAACCATCTCTTTTGCACAGCCACAAAAAAATTTGCACCTTCAATGGTACTTTCAATTTCCATATTTTCCTCCCAACTTCATCAAACTCCATCGACCTTGATGAAAAGATGAGTTTCCCAAAGGTAGCCGCTGACAAGAAAGTTCCGTCCCATTTGTATGTATCACATTCCTCCGTCGTAGGTCTAAAAGTAGCAAGTTCCTGCAGGAGACGTTCATTTTCTACCCGTGTTCTTGTTATCCACCTCACTATTTATTATCTAGTTCTTTAAAGTCATGTCCCAGTAATCACATACCACAGCATTCTTATCAGGAGCAACCGAATATGCAAGAGGGTACCTATCCTTTATCGTCTCATCAGGAAGCCATTTTTCCAACTAGAATCTAAAGCTTCTCCCATCTCCCAAGACTGATTTGAAAAGATTCCAATTATCAGCCAGTGCACACACCATAGAAGCCCAGAAAGGAGACAGATGAGGATTAAAATGACTCTTCTCATCATTTGCCACCCCATAACTATCATGTAGGAGCTCTGTCCAAAGTTTTTGTTCCCCTTGTAGCAGCTGAACCGCCCATTTCAACAACAAGGCATCATTGAGCTCTTTGAGAGATCTGATTCCCATACCACCGTACTTCTTAGGAGAACAAATTGTATCTCATTTAACAGGTTGGAAGAAGGTACCTTGGTGAGCAACCCCTTTCTAGAAGAATCTTTTGCACATAACATCAAGTTTTTTCCAAATTGACTTTGGAGCTCGGAAGACAGAGAAGAAGACTGGAATAGATGTGATAAGTGAATTTAGCAGGATAAGCCTCCTCCCTTTTGATAGGTAATGGCTGATCTACCCTTCAAGCTTCGTAGCCACCTTCTCAAAGAGAAAAGTCCAATCAGTTTTCTTCGTTTTTGTGCATTTCAATGGCAGACCCAGATATTTGATTGCCAATGATACCACAGGCATGCACAAAATGTTGGAAATGTCATTTTGATCAATATCATTCATACCAAAACAAACCAGAGAGGATTTGATTCCATTTAGTTTTAGCCTAGAAATTTCTCTAAATATATTGACCATATAATATAACACCTGTGCTTCCCTCTTCCCTCCTTCCACAAAAAAAACTATGTCATCCGCATATTGGAGAATGGGGGCCAAAGCCCTTTTATTTGTCATTGAATAACTCCTTATCATCCTGTCTATTGCCAACTTGCAAGCATATCTTTCTAACATATTCACTGCAAAATTAAAAATTAGTGGGGCCAATAGGAAGCCTTGCCGCACCCCACACTGCAGTTGGATCTAGGATCGACAGGGTTTCCCATTTATCAGGGGGAATAGGAGGCAGTAGTGATGCACTGTTTCACCCATTGGATCCAAAGGGGGGGAAATTTTCTCCTTTTAAGAATTTCCCAAAGGTATGACCATGAGATTGAGTCATAAGCTTTAGAAAAGTTTACCTTCCATAGGAAGGCCTTAGTCTTTCGCCCATGCCACCCCATAACCATTTCCTGAGCGATAATGAATGATTCCTGCAGTGACCTCCCAGGTAAGAATGCAGACTGGATAGGCAAACTGGACAGGTATAACCAGGTCTTGCAACACACCACGAATTCTGTTGGCTAGGATTTTGCTGATGATAAGATAAATAGATTTCAACAATGCAATAGGCCTATAATATGAAAAACTCTCAACACCCGGCTTCTTTGGTAAAAAGAACAAGTAAGACTTGTTTATTCTTTCAAATCCAGAGTTACCCATTTCAAACTCATGTATAACACCCATCACATTCACCTTAAGAATGCTCCACATTTCCTTGTAGAAAAGAACTTGAACCCCATCCGATCCTGGAGCTCCCTCATTATTCAAAGCTTTGATAGCTTCTTTAGTTTCCTGTTCAGTAATAAGGGCAACCAACATAGTAGCTTGTTCATTGTTGACACCTGGGAACGCAGCCGAAGACATCCTCCATGAGCCTCTTGGTGCAGCCTTAGCTATTTCTTTAAAATAACGAGAAACTTTAGTTCTTATCTCATGAGTGGAGGTAATGGTTCTCTCACCCACTGTGATAGAAGAGATGAGGTTGAATCTTCTTCTAGCACTGGAAGCAAGATGAAAATATTTCGTGTTTGCATCCCCTTCCTTGAGCCAAAGTTGTCTGGACCTATCACGCCAATCCATCTCTTTCTTTAAATCCTCCTCCCCAATAACCTGCTGCCAAAATTTCCTTAACTCCTTCTCCTGGGTACTAAGAGACACCATGCATTCTTTCGAGTCAAGCCTCTGAACCTCAGCCAGTGCCTCAACTCTCTTCTGCTCCCTAATAGCCATCACAATTTGCTCGTATTCCTTTAGCATTATGCGCATATCTGCCAGCTTTGATGCAAATTTTTTAGTAGCTGACCTAGTAAAAATCTTGCTTTGCCACCAGCTGGACAACATGTCTTTAAACCCTTCTCTGAACCACGACTTTTTGAGTTTGAAGTAAGAACCAACATCAGCACTCACCCCACAATCCCACACAATTGGCGTATGGTCAGAGAATGGCCTATCTAGGCTCATAGTAGAAGACAACTGGAACTTTTCCAAGTTGGATAGAGTTGCCAAAAAACCTATCCAACTTGGATAAGAGCCCACTGCCATTTCTCCAAGTAAATTCCACCCCACTGACCAGATATTCAATGATGCCCAAGCATTGCACAGTCAATTGAAACCATACCATTGCTCCGTCTGTACTACCACCAGGTCGATCCCTACTTGACAGGGAAAAATTAAAGTCTCCGCCGACAAGCCATGGAACCTCTTGGACCTTCTGATGTACTGCTGATAGGTCTTCCCACAACTCCACCCTGCTTGCTGCTGCACAAGGTCCATAAGCACACGAGATGAACCAATCCAAGCCACCCTGATGACTTTGAAATCTACAGGTAAACACATGTCTGTCCCGATGTATTTCAGTCATTTTAAGGTTGAACTTTTTCCACCAGACTGCCATCCCACCTGATCTGCCATTTGCTGTCATCCCCACGCAATCAGCTCTCCCAGACTACCTCAAACAATCCCAAACTGGGTTGTTTTTGTCATCTATGTGTGTCTCTTGAATAATAGCACAATCAATCTCCCACTCCATAAGATATCTGATAAGGGAAGCTCTTCTCACTTTGCTGCACAACCCACTCACATTCCACGTTAAGACTCTCATCCCCTACATGGTTGATTCCCCTGAGCCAAATTTTCCACATATTCAACCATCATGGATTTTACAATTGTCTCCTCAATGGGACTCAAGTTTTCCTTCCTTCTTATCTTAATCAAGCAAGGAGAATGCCCAACCCCCTCTTTTGGCTAGCTCCTTTCCCAAATTTCAGATCTTCAAGCATAGGAAAAGGCATTTGATTCACATCCCTAAGGACCTTTTTGCCACAGCTGACTTCTATTTGATCACCCATAATCACATCCCTACAATTGGAGGAATTACCAGGGTCCTCATGTGTATGGTTTGCACTCCCCATAGTAGTGTCATCAGCCATAGTCATCCAACCCCCCTCCAAGACTTCCTCGTGGCAGTCTTTTCGTTTCTTTGGCTCGGCGCATCATCTGAAGGCTTACGACCCTCCGGTTCCTCCTGCTGTACCTCACCAAATCATTCAACAGACGTCTTATCCTGGCCCCATTCTAGAAATATGTATTCTCGCCCTACCACTGACAAGTGCATAAGCCACGAACAACCACCAAATCTGAGGATGATTTTATTAGGCATCGACCCGCTTCTAAAAACCTTAGCACAAATTTGCAATATACGGGCATCACCTTCCCCAATTGTAATCTCAGTATCATCAAGAATGGATGCAAAACCTATAATCATCTTGGAAACCACCCCTCGATCTCAAATGCAGAGGCAGTCCCTTGATTGCTAGCGTCACCTGCCTGGTACCCAATCTCTGGGGAGGGCAATCAGGGAGTGCCCCATCAAAGGGAGAGACCAGCCTCCACAACACACTGATGTTCTCAAAGGTACTTGAGTGAAAACATAGCCTTTCCACATCTATCATTCCCAGACCAAAAACAAGAAAATGGGTCTGGGATAACATAGCAATCTTCCAACCTGTTGAGATAGGGGATAAGGAACTCACCAAATGATGGAACCTTTCGACGGTAGGGTTGCCAGTCATAACTTCACCGATCAATGCACCCCACAGCATCATCTCCACAGGTAGGATATCCTCAGAGAAGGGGATCTCCACATCAATCGTATGGCCAACTTGCATCGGCAGCAATGGCAGCAATGGCAGCCAAGGCTCCTTCAATACTTCCTATTTTGACCGCAGAGGGTCCATCTTCATATGCTGCAACTGCACCCTTGTGCATGAGTCGCGTTTATGTCCGTCTCCCCCACACGTCAAACACATAAGGGGATTTCAGCATATTGCCTCCATATGCCCTCTTCGTCTACACCTATAACACAAAACCTCTCCGTTCGTCCTCTTCTAGCCCTCTCTCGAAACAAATCTGGTTGCCCTACCCTTGTGAGTCTGCCATCTCCTCTCCCTCCACCAATTTCTCGATCTCCATGTCTTCCAGTCACCCTCATCTCTAACCCCAGTCGCACCCTCGCCTTCTCCTCTTGTCGCCCGTCGCCGCACTCTCGCCATCCTGCATTCTACTCAGCTTCTTTTCTCAAAAATGGATAAGTTGAAGGATAATGTGAATATTAGTTAATTCTAGAATTTATAATGTGAAATTATTAAAGATGGTTTGAATGAAAATGAAAGATACGATTATTTGAGAATGATTAAATAATCCATACGATAGATTTGTCCGGAATTAAAGGAATTTGATAATTGGTTTCAGCCCGCTAATCATTGGATTTGCCTATAGCTTTGGTCTATTAAACCGGTTGTAGGATGGTTTAGGGAGTTGCTGGCCTCCCTACGACTCTTTGGTTAGGCATAGCAGCCAACTGGGATAGCAGATTGCAGGGCTCTAGGGTTGGAGTTGGTTTTTCTTTACTTGGCTGGTGGGCAGGTCATTGGCTGTCTATGGTTCAGCGTGTGTAGCTAGCACATGTTTACACCATACAACGTAGCCACCACCCCTTTTCATAATGACCCCAAGGCGATGGAGAGAGTGACTTGGTGGTATAAGCGGTCTTCCTGGCTAAGAGGGTGGCTTATACCAGTCTTGCATTGCTGGGAGTTATAGGAAATCGTCTCATGCCCTAAGATGTTGATTGACAGATTATAAGCTATAAAAAATTTGGCTTCCAATATACGAAATGGAGCCAGATAACGAGATTCTTAATAAATAGGTTGATTAAAGCTATAGTACCCATTTTTCTCTTATGCTTGGTTACTGTTACATTCTGCTATTGTTGTTTCTACTCTACTCATTTTTTACTGACATGTTTTTGGGTTTCGTACTTAGGTATACTTGGTAGTTTGTGACATTCGATGGACTCGTTTATGTAAAACCATTCATTGTAGCATGTTTTACAACATCAATTTTAAATAAGAATAAATAGATGTGAGTCCGAGTGTTGAACATAGTGAGGTGTAAAATTAGATCAAATACTCACTTTGTGTCACAAAAATTCATTGTTTCTTTCACTTGCAAACCAGATAGAACGAGAAAGAAAGGGAAAGAGAGGGAGAGAGGGAGAGAGAGAGATAGGGTTAGAAAATCATTATGATGATGTGAAAATATCTAACTATGGAAGAGACTAATATGATAATAGAATAGAGACCATATTGCGTAAATGATTCAGTTCTACAACTACAACGGCAAATGAAAGCTTAAACAACACAAATAATAAACCAAAAACTAACTAAGTGGAGATACGAGGCAGCCACGGCGGTGGAGGGGCTTTCGTCGGTGGCTCGGCATCTTCACAACCTTGCTTAGAGCTCTAAGGAGTGGTGGAGTTGCTTACGTAGAACATGGATGCAAATAGGAGGGATAGGTCCCTTTTTATAGTTGAGGAGAGGGCTCAAATTTGTCCTCGGGTCAACAAAGACATTCAAAGACGTCGCTGAAGACCCACCGCAAGCGTCGCCGTAGCCTCCGCCCATGCACCCCACTGGCATGCACCTCAGCGCCCATGTCACGTGCACCGTGTCGTGCACATATACTGGCACTGCACTGGTCTCTGCACGTTCATGCACGCTTGCTTGCTTGCACTACTGCTGTTCCTGCTACGCCGTGCCTCAATTGTGAAATTTTGGTGCAGCAGGATTCGAACCTGCATCCGATGGTAGTGGGCTTACGTCGTCACCAATGCGCCAAGTTGTTGGATTGTCGTGGAGAGCATTCCTTGCACATGCCTCTCCAACCGTTGGATGAAGGATGAATGACTGAGGTGGAGCGTGAGGTGTGATGTGTAAGCACCTTTGTTTTGATGCACCAAAGTTATATTTATTGCTAAGACTGACATTTCAGGACTATCTTGGATTGAAGCCTCTATTCAAAACACACATCTAAGTAGTTGCTGATGTGCATCTTTTTCATTTATTTGAGTCTTGGACTTTATTGTAAGGAACCTAAAATGAAACTCAAATATGAATTTTTCACGTATCTTTTCAAAACCAAATTATAAGGTTATTGATCGATCAAACTTATTAATTGATCGACCAACCTACTTATTTGACTGATCAAATCAGTCCATTTTAAGAAGTTGAGAAAAATCCTCTTGATCGATCAACCAAGCTAATTGATCGACCAACAAGCAATCGACCAACATTCTTAATTGATCGTACAAAGTACTTTTTGATCGACCAATTTTGTTTCCTATTCAGGCAAAACTTTTTGTATAATAGAGGTTGCACGCAGCCCATTCCTTTACAACTTTTAAATAAAAACACCATACAAAAATAGAGCATCTCGCGCTTATTTCCAAAGGCTTTCACACCTTGTTCTTTACACTCTTTGAAAGAATGACGCCTCAAACCTTTGCGATAAATCGGTTTGATCATTTATTGAGGTTTCATAGAATTCATATTCTTGTTATACTATTTTGTTGTTTTGATTTATGGATCCCAAGCCTGTTTGGAAGAACCATGGTTGTTGTTTTTGCTTCTCTTCAGGATAAAAGAGAAGGGTTTGTAAGAGGTTGTGCCACCCTCGTTCAAGTGGTACAAAATAGTGGATTGACTAGCTTGTACTTGTCTGAAAAATCCTAAGCTGGCAGGCTTTGGTAGTGGTTTTTACCCAGATTGGGTTTCCACTATAAATCAGGTGTACTCTGTGCATGAATCTCTATTGTTTTATTTTTTAATCTGATTTATATTTTCAAAGCAATACTATTCACCCCTCCCCTCTAGTATTTAGTTGCGATCCACAAGATATTCTCTAATCCTCATTTAGTATCAGAGCATGGTTGTCCTATATGATGTCAAAGTCTTCTATCGACACATATGCTGAGGGGCAATCTATTGTTCGTCTTGCACTTTTCGACGGGAAAAGCTATGGCTATTGGAAGACTAGGATACAGATTTTCCTTGAATCCATGGACTTTGAGGTATGGGATGTCATTGCATCCAAATACACTCGTCCTGAAATCATGGAAGGAGTAGTGGTGACACCAGACCAGAAAAAGATGGCCACCCACAATGCCAAAGCAATGAACACAATCTTTTGCGGACATTCAAAATCTTAATTTAACCTCATCTTTGCATGCAAAACAACATACGAGATCTGGAGCATACTAGAAGTCACACACGAAGGAACAACTAAGGTAAAGCAAACTAGAGTTAATTTGTTAACCCAAAATTACAAGCTTTTCAGGATGAAGAAGGGAGAATCCATCAAGGAGATGTTCACGAGGTCTATGGACATCATAAACTCTCTGAGAAACCTAGATTAGGAGATCAAAAAAGAAGCGTTGGTGAGAAAGATACTCCGATCACTCACAAGCGATTGGGAAACTAAGACTACAGCCATACAATAATCGAAAGATCTGTCCACCCTCAAATTAGATGGTCTTATCAGAAGCTTGATGGCCTATGAAGTTCAACTTCAACACATGAAGGAGCAAGAAGATGAAGGAACGAGAAAGATCATAGCCCTTGAAGCCACACAAGAATTTGAAGAAACCTCAAGTGGAGAAGAGGAGGAAGACATAGCACTCCTATCCAGAAAATTCAGAAAGTTTCTTAAGGACAAGAAGAACTGGAGGAAGAAGAAAGAAGGTAGAAACAACGACGCAGTCGTCTGTTACAATTGTAAGAGAAAGGGACACATCAAGAACGATTGTCCACTTCTTAGGAAGGAATCTGAAAAGAAGAAGAAGCACTTCAGTAAAGATGGAAAGAAGGATGAGTCAGACTCATGTTCAGAAGAAGAAGAAACATTAGGAGAAGAAGCTCTTCTCGGTTTGATGGTGCTAGAAGATGAGGTAACCTCCTTTACTCAAGATGAACTATTAGAAGCATTCTTTGAATTGCATGATATAGCTGCATCATTAAAATTAGAAAACAAAAACCTAGTAAAGATATTAGATAAAGAGAAAGCATAAAAAGAAGCACTTGACAATCAAAACAATAAACAACTTAAAAATAGGTATAGATAAATTGAAAGAAAACTCTGCTGTTCTACTAAATGACCTGACTAAATTCGCAAACTGAAGTAGAAATCTACACAAATTGTTAGGAACACAAACCCAAAGTACCACAATGTTTGGGTTAGGCTATATACCAAAGAATAGCCATGAAGCATCTAGTTCTAGTCAAAACAAAGAGAAAGGTAGCTTGCCAAAACAGGCAATGGAAACAAACCACCATGGACCCAAGCAAAAATGGGTACCAAAAAGCATTTTGCAATCTTGTTTTGTAGGCTCAGTAGATTATAAGAAGTGGACTTTCCAACAAATTAATGGAACATTGAAGCCACTATACCAAATGAAGCCTCACAATCGTAAATCAATGACAGGAAAGAGAAGAAAGAAGATGGATTATGGACAGTGGTTGTTCCAAGCACATGATTGGCGAGGAAGACCTATTCCTACAACTCAACCTTCAGGAAGGTGGTACGGTCACGTTTGGGAACAACCACAAGGGCCGTATTATTGGTACTGGCCAAATTGGTAATTCTTCTACCTCTATTGTAAATATGCACTTAGTTAAAGGTTTAAAACACAATCTATTAAGTGTAAGCCAAATATGTTATAAGGGGAACATAATTACGTTTACATCAAAAGGTTTTAAAATTCATGATGAAGAAACAAATCAAGTTATTCTTAAAGGAAATAAACACAATGATATTTACACCATAAGCTTCGACAAATATGACAGTCTTGAATGTCTAGTCGTATCTGACGAAGAAGCAACTCTTTGGCATAAAAGACTAGGTCATGTTCACATGGGAAACATTAGTAAACTTGTGAAACATGAACTTCTCAAAGGTCTGCCAAGGATCGACTTCAAGAAAAGCAAAGTTTGTGATTCTTTTCAAGTTGGCAAACAAACCAAAAACCCTTTTAAACCAAAAAGGATGGTTAGCACTTCTCAACCCTTGGAGCTACTTCACTTAGACTTATTCAGACCAACCAAATTCGAAAGCCTAAGCGGGTGAAGATATTGTTTAGTCATAATTGATGACTTCTCTAGATTTACCTGGGTATCTTTTTTAAAGAGCAAGGACTTAACCTTAGATGCCTTTAGCAAACTAGTTAGAAGATTATAGAATGAAAAAGGATCAGAAGTAATTAGAATCAGAAGTGATCATGGTGGAGAATTTGAAAATGAATCTTTCTCGAATTTTTGTGATCAATATGGAATTAAACATGAGTTTGCCTTCCTTAGAGCTGCATCGCAGAATGGTGTACTTGAGAGGAAAAATAGGACCTTACAAGAGTGTGCCCGTACAATGTTGTGCGAGTCAAAGCTACCTCGATATTTTTGGGCAGAGGCTGTAAACACTGCTTGTTATATCCAAAATAGAACCCTGATCAGACCAATTCTAAAGAAGACACCCTTCGAACTCTATCATGGAAGAACACCTAGAATTTCCTACTTCAAGATTTTCAGATGTCGATGTTTTATACTTAACACTAAAGATAATCTTGATAAGTTTGATGCAAAAAGCTCAGAAGGGATTTTCCTAGGTTATTCAACCAGAAGTAAAGCTTATAAGGTCTTTAATAAGAAGAATTCTATTGTTGAAGAAACCATGCATGTATCATTTGATGAAACATTAGTTCAACCTAAATCTTCCACGATTGATGATGATGAAACAATAGATGATCATTCAAACATTCCAGAAGATATTATTTCTAATAAACTACCCAAAGATATCTCTTTTATAAAAGATCATCCTAAAGAACTAGTAGTAGGAGAATTATCAAAAGGAGTTCAAACTAGATCCTCCCTTAACACATTAGCAATTACAGCTTTTGTATCTCAATTAGAACCTAAAAATATTAAGGAAGTCTTCTTGGATAATTATGGGATTATTACTATGGAAAATAAGCTAAATCAATTCAGGAAAAATCAAGTATGGGAACTTGTTCCAAAGCCTGAGCAACAAACTATTATTGGAACCAAGTGGATTTTTAGGAACAAACTTGATGAATCAGGACATGTAGTTAGAAATAAAGCTAGACTTGTGGCTCAAGGATATAATCAAGAGGAAGGAATAGATTTTGATGAAACATATGCAGCCCGACTTGAATCTATTAGAATGTTGCTAGCTTTTGCAAACCATATGGAATTCAAGCTTTTCCAAATGGATGTCAAAAGTGCCTTTTTAAATGGATTCATTAAGGAAGTCTTTGTTAAACAACCTCTAGGATTTGAAGATCCAAATCATCCAGAACACGTATACAAATTAAACAAAGCATTATATGGATTAAAACAAGCCCCATGAGCCTGGTATGAAAGATTAAAAACATACTTAATTGACAATGAGTTATAAATTGGTTAAATCGATCCAACTTTATTTACAAAAAGAAAACAAAATGACCTCCTAATAATTCAAATATATGTAGATGATATTATTTTCGGTGCTACTAATGATCTACTTTGCCGAGAATTTGCAAAGGTTATGCAGGATCAATTTGAGATGAGTATGATGGGAGAACTTTAGTTCTTCCTAGGTCTTCAGATTGATCAACTATCCTCCAGAATCTTCATATCTCAAACAAAATACATAGCAAAGATATTGAAGAAATTCTCAATGGACAAAGTCAAAGGTAAAGAAACATTGATGGCAGCTTCAACCCAATTAAAAACTAATGACATAGTTAAGTCAGTAGATCAAAAACTTTATAGGAGCATGATAGGATCTCTATTATACTTAACTGCAAGTAGACCTGACATTCTATTTTGCACTTGTTTATGTGCTCTTTTTCAAGTAAACCCTAAGGAATCACATCTAAATGCTGTTAAAAGAATCCTTAGATATCTAAACAACACACAAGACTTAGGACTCTTCTATCTGAAGATGGACACATTGGAATTATATTCCCTTTGTGATGCTGACTATGCGGGTAGCTTCATTGTCCAAAAGAGTACTTGTGGAACCTGTCAATTTCTCGGAAATTCCTTAGTCTCTTGGTTCTTTAGAAAACAAAACACTGTATCTCTATCCACAACTGAAGCAGAATATGTAGCAGCATCCTTAGCATGTTCACAACTATTGTGGATAAAATAGACTTTAAAAGACTTTGGATTAACTTTTGAAAATAACAAAATCTTGTGTGACAATACTAGTGCCATCAACTTATCCAAGAATCAAGTAAACACTCTAGGACTAAATATATTGATATTAGACATCACTTTATTAAAGATTATGTCTTAAAAGGGGATATCAACTTAGAATTTATTAACACAGAAAAATAGCTAACCGATATATTCACCAAACCTTTGTCAAAAGATAGATTTAATCAAATTTGCCATTCACTAGGTTTATCTAGATTAAAAGAGCTTAATTAAGTGACCTAAGAAAAGACTTGTTTTTCTTATTTCGATCGATCAATTTTAAATTTGATCGACCAACCTTTGATCGATCAAAACTATTATTTGATCGAGAAAAACTTGAATTTTCTTGGCGGGAATTTTCCCTCCACTATTTTCTCTTTTTGATCGATCAACTAAAATTTTTGATCGACCAATCCGTTTAGGCAGGAATTTTCCCTCTAAACTTTCAAACTATGATCGACCAAATAATTATTTTGATCGACCAAAATCTAATTTTGATCGACCAAAACTGGGCAGATTCTCTTTTGCGATTGCAATCTTTTTACCTCATTTTCCATTCACAATCATCGTTTATCATACCTAATTTACATGACTAGTTGCCTTAAGGGTTCTTACCTATTTTTCTAATCATGTTCTCTTTAAAAACTCCTTGTTTTTACCTCTGAAGATATTTTTTTACCCATCATATATGGTCCCCACATCTTCCAAATGTTACCCCACAACATCCACCCTCTTCTGATCGACTAACTTGCCACCATAGCCGACCTCCTCACACATGGCCTCCTTCGTGCGTGGGTCCCTTGTGCACCAAACCTTGCAAGTTTGTGCCCGATCATCGCCTCCTCGTACCTCTGATCTTGCATGACTTCAACCTCCTCGCACACCCTCCATCCAACCTCCATTTTGATCGATCAACTTTAGTTTGATTTCGGTACATTATAAACCTTGAATACATCCATCCCTTTGGATTTTTCTTGTGTTTAAAATGTGCTTTGACTTACTCTCACTTGTTTGATCTTATTTTCGTATTTTTTCTTGCAAAATCATGTAGCATACGTGAGTTTATCATCTGGTCAAACACCCTTTTTTTCGGTCTGAGGTCTTTTGGTCTTCCAAACCCTTTGGTTGATTGACCAATCGTCCAGTTCTCTTTTGGTCGATCAACTAACATTTTTGATCGACCAACCATTTTTTTTTTCAGCACCTTACGATGGCACCCAAACATGCTCGAGGCTCTTCTAGTCATCGTGATGATACTTTCGATCGCTTTTTTATTACTGATGCTGCTCATGATTGATTTTCTTTGTTTGCTAAGTTCTCTCTACACGTCGGATGACAGGTTGACTTCACCTATTTCGAGTCTATCTTCCCTGGGATCCACAAAAAATTTGCATACCATCAGATTTTGCGTCTATTTGAGTGGAAATTTTATGCGAGTTCCAAGCATAGCCGCATTCTCAGTGTTGATCCCATGGCATGTCACCTATTTTATGCCAATCTCAAAGATATAGATGAAGGCTCCAATATCGAGTTGACCTCGAACGTCTACGGGATAGAGGTTCTGGTCAATGCAAATGTTTTGATGGAGATTCTTGGCTGTCCTTCTGTTGGACCTACTTTTCTTGAGTTACATTAGCAAACTCAGTCCGATACTATCAGGGAGACCTTGCTCACTCCCTCTCATTTTGACTTGGGCCATCCTGCCAAGTCACCCTTTTTCAGATGTTTGCCTCGCTTTCTGAATCATGTTTTCCTGTGGAACTTTATGTCCAAGTCCACATCTTTTGAAAACTACCCTGGTATAATGCTAATCACCTTTTATGCCTTTATGAAGAACAAACGGTTCCATTTGAACCATTTGATTCTTTATCTTATGAGTAAACCCCCCAGCAGATCCTTCTAGTTTGGGACACTTTTATCCCATATCTTTCTTCATTTCAGTGTACCCATGGACATCAATCATAAATAGTTTATCACTCGTGTCTCCATTTTTGATAAACTCACTTATGCGAAGATGAAGCAAGCACAGGGAGCTCGCGATGAGGGTGCACCATAGGAGCAGCAGTAGCAGGAGCAGACCAAAGTACCTTTCCCATTCTCTCCTTTTGAGCACTTCACTGTGACATGTCCACCTCTAGTGAGACCTTCACCCTCTTTCTACGATTAGGACTGGAGCCTCTTAGACAGACAGATTTCAAGCAAGGACTTTGTCACTATTCAGGATGTGACCAGTGGCATTTCTTTGATGATGCATAGGTAGAGAGAGACAGACATGGTTATGATGAGGCACAGGCATCAGGTATCAGATTACCTGAATGCTCAGAGTTAGTTTTTGGACAGACTTAGAGAGTATTCATAGCATTCAGCAGCAGCTTCACCGACCTCCTCGACCTTGTCGTTTGACTACCATTCCTTCTGCAATACCTCCTCTTCCTACTTCATCAGCTTCACCAACAGTACCACCAGCTGACCGACAGATTACTCCTCCTCGCAGGACATCCAAGCATTTGACACTACGATTATCAGCTCAGCGATACCTTTGCCTTAGTCAACCTGCATCTTCTGAGAGATCAGACTCATTAGATCTCGAGCTGGATACCGATCTTCAGAGCACCATGGATGCATTTATGGCAACGTTAGATGATTAGTTGTTATATTTGCTTTCAATTTTTTATGGCATGCATTAGTTTATGCTAGAATCGTTTCTATGTTATCTTTCCTAATTATTTTATTATGAAGATTGCCTGAATATTATCTCCTTCAGTTATATTAATAGCTCTCTTAATGCATGTTATTATATTGATGCTTATATTACTTGTTTAAGGGGGAGTTAATTGTGAAATAACCATCAACACGTTTACTTTTTGCTGAAACAAAAAGGGGGAGATATTATGCAAAGTTATTTTCAAATTCATAATTATAATTTTGTTGTAATCAAAAAGGGGGAGAATGTAAGCACCTCTGTTTTGATGCACCAAAATTATGTTTATTGCCAAGACTGACATTTCAGGACTAACTTTGATTGAATCCTCTGCTCAAGACAAAAGTTGCGATAGTTGTTAATGTGTGTCTTTTTCATTTATTTGAGTCTAGGACTTATTGTAAGGAACCTCAAATAAAACTCAAATAAAAATTTTTCGCGTATCTTTTCAAAACCAAATTTTAGGGTTATTAATCTACCAAACTTATTAATTGATCGACCAAAGCACTTTGATCCACCAACCTACGTATTTGACCGATCAAATCAATCCATTTTAGGAAGTTGAGAAAAATCCTTTTGATCAACCAACCAAGCTAATTGATCGACCAATAAGTAATCGACCAACATTCTTAATTGATCGACCAATTTTGTTTATTATTTAGGCAAAACCTTTTGTATAAATAGAGGTTGCATGCTTCCCATTCTTTTACAACTTTTAAATAGAAACACCATACAAAAATAGAAAATCTCGTGCTTATTTCCAAAGGCTTTCACACCCCATTCTTCACGCTCTTCGAAAGCACGACGCCTCAAACCTCTGCGAAAAATTAGTTTGATCATTTACTGAGGTTCGACAGAATTAATATTCTTCTTATACTATTTTGCTATTTTGATTTACGGATCCCAAGCCTATTTGGAAGATCCATGGTTGTTGTTTTTGCTTCTCTTTAGGATAAAAGAGAAGGGTTTGTAAGAGGTTGTGCCACCTTCATTCAAGTGGTACGGAATAATGGATTGACTAGCTTCTACTAGTCAGAAAATCCTAGCTGGGAGGCTTAGGTAGTGGTTTTTACCCAGATTAGGTTTCCACTATAAATCAGGTGTACTCTATGCATGAATCTCTGTTGTTTTATTTTTTAATCTGATTTATATTTTCAAAGCAATACTATTCACTCCTCCCCTCTAGAATTTAGTTGCGATCCACAGGATATTCTCTAACCTTGGTGATGGAGGTAAGAGGCCACGGCTACTAGGGGCGTGAGAGGTGGACTGGATGGTACCACGTGATGCCATCTGGGCCGCCCATCTTCTTTCTATTGTAGAGGATGCCACGGTGCTCAGATTGAGATGATTCCTACATTGCTGGACTGTGATTGTCACTTCGGATCCATTTGTACGGTCAGATTTTTCATCTGAGGCCCACAAGGATGTCACATTGCCCCCTGGCCATTGATCTTTCTCGAGCTTGTTGTGGGAGCTACGGTGGTCGGATCGAAGTGATTTAGAGTTTGTTGGATTCCATTCATTGATCAGGATCCATCCATATGGTTTGATCTCTCATCTGAAACCTATTCAAAATGGACTTTTGCACGTGGTCATTAAACATTCATCCTAAGTGATTAAAAAGTAAAGATGATGCAATATGCATGCAATGCTCCTAAGCCCATTATAATATGTCATTATCGCACAAGTACCCTCAAAATTGACTCTAACTGATAATATTAATAGTGAAAATTGTAGAGTCATCAATTTGCAAAGGGATTTCCATTGTGCATCTCCTTGGGATTTTATGCTATAGTAAATCTTCTGGTTAGTATATAATTAATGTTCCTTTAATTTTTGCAATATGAATTGTTTGTTGGCTATGTTTATATTTTATGATTATATGTTAGGTGACTATGATCTTGTGGGCGAGTTGTGTTGGTTGTTAGCACACGGCGACTCGAGTTTCGACGGTTGGCGGGACTCGGGTCGTCACAGATGGTATTAGAGCAAGGTCACCCTCCTAATCATAAAATTACCCAGAAGGGCCATACAAACATTCATATTATGTAATGGATGGGATACCTAGCCACATAGTGATGTAGTATCCCTTGTCCTGATTTTCCACGGTATTTTGACTTAATTCTCTTCTTGATTTCCAATCTTGTCTCTATCCCATTTAGTCTTCTAAATTTTCCATTGTTAAGGTCATTCCTTTAGCCGTTGGGTTGAGTAGATTAGGGATCTCATTAGGGCATTGCTCGATCTGGATGTGATCCGATGAAGCAATGGAGGGACTTCTTGGTTCATCAACCGTTTATGTGACCGTATAGTTTTCGAGGGTTTCTCTTATGGTTTTATTAGTAATAAATTTGATTCTTAAGCTGACGAAAATTTTAATTTGTAGCACTACTTGGTTGTGCATATTTGTGATGCTTAAATTATGTGTCCATGCATTACTTAACCCTTTTATAGATTCAGCCAACCACTATTTTATATGTGTAGATCATATAAATTTTCATGGCATGTATAAATGTTTATGGGATGATCTATAGCAGTGTACTTCTGTTAATAATGGGTAATATATAATTAACATTGACCATGTGGAAAGGATAGATTATTATATACTAAACACTATTTAGTTCACACTTTGCACCCCTTTTCAACGCTTATGAGTATTTGATGGTAATTGAACAATATTTTTACAAATTGGGAAGTAGTTGGTCATGGTGAAAAATGCTAGCCTCAACTAATTGTTTAGAATAAAATTAACACACCCTTGACAAATTCATTTCAACTATAGTTTCATTGGGGTCAATGTCAATTAATATTCAGTTAAATTATTTGTTGGTCTTAGCTAATTATTCCATGACATGCTTTTCATCCTTGTGAGTATAAAATATGCATATATATATGTTTTTTGGCACAATTTGAGTCGTATCATACATTAACATGTAAATATATATATTGAAAGCATGCAAGGAATTGAGTTGGGGATATATGACTCATTACCCTGTTAATGTCGTTTCTTAAATGGTCAATTATTATTTTAATAACCTTTGAGGAAAGTGGCTATCTTGATTTATAACGTAGTTGGTAACTGACATCAGCTGTAAGGCTTACTATTGTAGTGAGGTGTGTTAAAATCTTGTATAAAATGATTTTGTGACATATCTTATTTAGATTACAATTGAAATTAAGTTATTATTATCTAGATTGGAATGAAATTAGTCAATTACTACTTGGATTAGATTAGAATTAATCGATGATTGTTTCTGCACTTGAATGACGATTGAATGAATACGATTGTTTTGATTCTAGGATAAAATTATAAATAAAACATTTGTCTCTCCTATATGTTATAATAAAGAGAAGATTTATTATACTATCATGCATAATTGAATGCATAGCATAAATGTATCTTCACTGCTTATATTGCTCTAATATTTAACCTTGATGTGTTCCTAGCATATTATTTATGATAGACTTGCGTATGATAAATGAAGAAAATTGTTATGTAGTAGTTATTGTTACAAATTACTTTGTAAAGGTAATTTAAATAAACAACAGCTTACACATTCAAGATATTGATAAACTAATAATTCATATTCCATTTATAGAGTGATGTCAAAAGTGAACAATAGATTTAAAATGTTATAGGAGAAGTTGCTTCTTCGCTAGATTAAAGGAATAATACAATCCCTCCTGTTATTAATCATATCAAAGGATAAATCATGAAATTAGGTTATACTTGTAATTGTCAATTAACAGTTATCCTGGTGGTAAGAGAATATGTGGATACGATGGAATTGACAATTAAATCAAACGACTGAATGAGTCTCTAATCAGCCTAGGAATTGATATTTCTATCATTCTTCTTAAGAATTGAAATATATCCTTGCTTAGAGTAAAGAGCTTACATTTAACTCGTCAATTATAAATGTTTTGATTAATTACTTTGGAAACCTAAGTTTTACCTTTGAAAGTTCTTAAAAATTGAAATTTTTATATTCTGTGATGCTCTATGTTATTTAAGTTTAGAGTTTAAGATCGTTTTCACCGCATGGATCTAAAAGTTAAGGAGATTGTGTTTTACATTGAAATTTCTATGTAAATTTGGAAACATGTTCCTGTGCTATTAAGTAATACCTATTAATTGTATGTAATTGATTTTGTCTTAATAAAGTTTATAAATTGCCACTATCATTATTGACTTTGTTATTGGACCTATAGGCATACTGATTCATATTTTCTTCAATATTTGGCATTAGTTGATCACGAATTCTCTGTTTATTTCTTGCTTGTTTGCATAAGCATGCAATCCATTTTATATAGAAATTCTTTTAACAACTTACGGATTTCTTGCAAGGTTGTCCATTGGCTGTTGCATGTCTAGTATAGATTAAAAGAGAATTTTAGATGAATATTAATGAAACCATTTGACTTTGGGATCAACATCAAATGAATTGTGCAGCCATCATCCATGGTTTCGTAATGAGTGTTTTTGATTGATCATATGAATTTGTCCTTGAATTGAACAAAATTTAAATTGATGCAGTTTGTTGCACATTTCCTTTGAAAGGTTGTAACTCGGATTACTCGTAAGGAAAACCATGCATATGGTTAAGTTATGATAAACTAGGCATAAGATTATCAGCTAATTAACGATTTTCGAAATCTAAGGCAGGTTGTGATATATCATAAGGTGAATTGTCATGTTGGGTGTAAACAAGTGAATTCTCTGCTGAAATATATATATCTAAATGATGGTCGTATGATGCTCTTATTCTCGCATTTTCTCTGAAAAATAAGAGAGAGATTTCTTGACGTTTGTACAGCATAACATATGTTATGGTTATAACTCTTATATTCCCAACGATTGACAAGTTTTAGGTTTGAAGTTTCCGAGGCTGCTTCTAATTCCTTGTTTCTCTATTCTGGATAATCTAAAAATAGTTCTTGTTTGACAATGAGATGGGCAGTGATTAGTTGGGATAGGAAAGTTAATGTATTGCAAGTATGGGATTAATGATTGGAGTTAATCATTTTTATACTTGTGGTTGAGTTTACTTTAATATTTTGGTTGGTAGCTAGCCAGGCTAATGAATCACCTAAAACTAGCAGATTTGGTTGTAAAGGTTGGAAAATGAAAGTTCTGATCATTGTTGACACTAGTTGATTTTATGGAATCCTCATGCCTTGCATACCTCTCATTTTAGTCCATGGACCCTGTAGTTACTTTACAACCAGATGCATTCGAAATAGTTTCTATATTTCTTCTTGTAAGTTATTACCAAGAAAATAGAGTTCTTGTCTAGTTGAGGTGCGGGAGAGGTATTCCAAGTGTTTACTAGTGAGTGCATAAGACCCTAGTTTGTTCTCTTTAAGGTTGTTATGGACTTCTTCCTTGTACGCCTATCCTCATACCTACCCTCTTGAGTTTCGGTGGTGAAACTCCCTTCAAGGTTGTTATATCTGTAACATCCTGAACTTGGATTTTTGAGCCATTTCAGACTAAGCATGTCAAGACAAACCCGTTGACACTTTTCGCATGCAAATCGAGGTCTACACAAATTTAAAATGTGTAATTAGATTGAAAACTTGTGTGTTTTCATTTTTGCAATCTGGACCTCAAATCGATGATCTGAAAGTATTGTTAACTTTTTGGTGTCACAAGGATTTCTACGATATGTTTCATGTGGTGATCTAACCTCGGATGTGAAAAACATGTGTAAACTACGAACAAACTCGTGTGCGATCTGCCTTAGGGATCTCATTTTGCAAATGACCTCCATTAGGAAATCCGTAAATATTATTGGATTCCCTATCTCGTAACAATTTCGGTGATACATGTTTTGTTGAAATTGGACCTCGTTCAACCCTGTTACAAGAGTGCATTTTTTCAATCTACGCAAAGGGAGTTAATAAATAAATAATAATATTAGAGGGGTTTACATGGAAGGTGGGAATGAGAATAGGAGATCGTGATTTGGGGAGGAAAAGGTGGTTTGTGGGATGCTAATTATAGGAAATGGAAGTGGGTTTTTACGTGAATGGGATTGTTGTTTTCCATTCACATGGGTTTATAAAGAGATGGGGGAGAAAGAGGCCGTAGGAGAGAAAAAGAGAGAGCACGACGAAAGGGAGAAATAGGAATCTCCTCCTTCGTCCTCATCCTTCTCCTTTGCTCCTTCCTTCCACGTTGCTGAGGGGAGGTCAAACGATAACCAGCGACATTGACAGTGGCCGACAAGGCTGACGGTGGTCGGCGTGGTTGGGTATAGCCATGCACGTCCCTACATGCATGGGTTTCTCATGTGAAAATAGTGCACGCGAAGAAGAAGAAGAGGGGAAGAAGATGTGGGGGGGGAGTTTTAGTTTTGAAAAAATTACATTTAAGAAATTATAAGTTGTCATTACTACATATTGGTCCCTGGAAATGGAATTAGTTTGTTACTTAACATCTGACAGATTTGTTTTACGTAGATCAAGGGTTTTCAAGATCGGAACTAGGCGATCCAAGAGTCGATCTTGGATAAATTTTAAACTTGGTTTTGGAAATTAATTGTTACGTGAAAATTTCGATAAAAGATTATGACGTTTTAATTTATTCCTTTCAAGTCTCAATATTGATCTTGCCCTTGGTACATGCACAAATTCTATAGTGGGTGTGGATACTACCCCTAGGCCTGTTGCACATGGTTCGGAGTCACCATGACCTTTCGGTGATATTAGGTAGAGTAGTCTCTCTCTGTTTCCATAAAGTTTATCTACATAGTGATTTCCTTCATATATTGCATCGTTTAGTGTGCATTCTTACCTCTTGCTAGGATCGGACCTCTTTACATATTTCTTGTTGCTCTAGATACTGGAATATTTAATATTAATGGTGAACATCAAGTCGTTGACTTAGAATAAGAATAACCAAAGTAATATAGTTAATTGCTGGATTAAAAAGAGTTAACAACAAATTATTTGATAAGTTCATGAAGTAAATGAATTATCATGCAATTAAGCTTGTTGGTTATGGCTTTATCATCTCATGTACAAAAGGAACTCTATTTCCACGATCAGAAATTGGAACCACAACTAGAAATTGGAAAATTTCTAGAAATGGATAAGTTGGAGGATAATGTGAATATTAGTTAATTTTGGAATTGATAATGTGAAATTACTAAAGATGGTTTGAACAAAAATAAAATATATGGTTATCTGGGAATGATTAAATAATCCATAGGATGAATTTGTTAGGAATTAAAGGAATCAGATAACTAGTTTCAACCTGCTACTTACTAGATTTGGTTGTAGCTTTGGTCTACTAGACCGATTCTAGGCTGGTTTAGGGAGTTGCTAGCCTCCCTATGACTCTTTTATCAGGCTTAGCAGCCAACTGGGATAGTGGATTGTAGGGCTCAAGGGTTGGAGTTGTTTTTTCTTTATTCGGCCAGTGGGTAGGTCATTGGCTGTCTATGTTCAACATGTGTAGCTAGCACGTGTTCATGCCATACGATGTAGCTACCACCCCTTTTTCGCAATGACCCTAGGGTGATGGAGAGTAGTGACAGTGGGTATAAGCGGTCTTCCCAGCCGGGAGGGTGGCTTATATCGGTCTTGCACTGCAGGAAGTTACACGAAATCATCTTGTGCCATGAGACATCGATTGACAGATTATGAATTGTAATAAATTTGGTTTCTAATGTACGAAACGAATCGGATACCGAGATACCTAATAAATAGTTTAATTAAAGCTGTAGTACCCATTTTTCTCGTATACTTGGTTTCTATTACATTATGCTATTATTTTTGCTACTCTCCTCAATTTTTACTAACGTGTTTCTAGGTTTCGTACTTAGGTATACTTGATAGTTCGCAAGGGGATTTCCGTTGTACACCTCCTTGGGATTATATATTACAGTAAATCTTATGGTTAGCATATAATTTATGTTCCATTAATTTTTGCAATATGAATTGTTTGTTTGCTATGCTTATATGTTATGATTATATGTTGGGTAACTATGATCTTGTGGGTGAGTTGTGTTGGTTGTTAGCACAAGGCGACTCGGGTTTCGTTAGTTGGAGGGACTTGGGTCGTTGATTGCATAGCAATCATAGGCCCTAACTCGCCTGAATTAAGCTAGAACTTAGCTTAACATGAACATTCTGCATGCATACGCATCGTATTCTACATCATAGTTGATAGATGTGTTTTATGTATTAAACTATGTTATTTGAGAGGTATTAATGATGGCAGGTAATCCAGGGCTGCAGATGACCGATCCAACCTTATGGATCAGTTTGGAATAATGACTGGAGTCCAATGCATCCAAGATCGCATCAATCAGACTCTTGTAGCACCCCAGGGAGTCCACAGAAGAGCAAGAGCCAAGGGGAAAATTGAAGAAGATCCGGACCTTAGATGACAAATCCAACCATATGGATGGATCTGGATCGACGTTTGCAGTCCAACGATGCAAAAATCAACTTAATCGAAGGCCTACGTCATCAGATATAAAGAGAAGAAGAAAGAACAGCCATAATGGTGCCACGTCTCACCATTGTAGCCACCCCTCGCCGTGCCCCCAACCCCTGAAGGTGACTCACCTCGCAGCATGGGCTGTGGGATCTTCATCCAACGGCCACGAACGTGCCACATCGCCACCCAGAATAGATTAATATAAATATAATTAAGTATATATGACAAAGGCTCTGCGCAGCACATTGGCTCACACATGCCCCTGGCTCGGGTTTGATCCTTACGCTGTGCAAAAATTGGTGTCGGTTACGAGCGTGCACGTGTAGGCGGGCATGCGCGATTGGAGGGTTCAAAGGCATCCACATGGCTCGATTGCAAGGGTTGCGAGATCTAGAAGTTGCAAGAACTGCATGTAGGATTTGAATGGCACGATGAGTGCGCATTTAAGTTGTCCGATTGCAAGATCAGATGGCTGAGATGATGAGGTAGGATTTGAAGACGAAAACACGAAGAAGCGGTGTGGATGCACA
Source organism: Thalassia testudinum (assembly GCA_037157565.1). Classification (NCBI taxonomy): domain Eukaryota; kingdom Viridiplantae; phylum Streptophyta; class Magnoliopsida; order Alismatales; family Hydrocharitaceae; genus Thalassia; species Thalassia testudinum. Next base: position 23,214,513 of record JAZHRO010000071.1, on the reverse strand, counting down.
AGAGTCGTGTGATGCAAATCTGAAGGCACAGAGAGTGCCACGTGGTAGCACCAGAATAAACCGACCAAGAAGAAGGATTTGGGGAAGGATTTGTACGAGAAAAAAAAACTATAAAAAGACCAAAGGCCCCCCCTTTGGAAGAGAACTCTCTCTTCATTCTTTTTCTTCTTCTTCCTTCTTCTACCTCTCTCTCTTCTTCTTCCCATCTTCTCTGCCCCTATCTGAAAAATTCGTTGGGCCACCCTGTCAGATTGTCACTGCTTCTCTCAACCTTTCTGAAATTCCACCACGATCTACCAATGGTGCCCTTGTTCTATTCTATAAGTAGTTTATATTCATATTATCATTTTGTTTAGTTTCATGTATGAAATTCATGTTCAAATGCTCTATGTGATATATATATCATGATTCATTGTGTCTATTATTTAGTAACTATATTTAGAATAAGTGAATGAAATCAAAAGCATTTTTCTGCTTCCCTATGATCGACCGGGACTCCTAGTTCCATTAATTTTATTTGTCAAGATGTAGTTCGTGTTATACTACAACGTATTTATCTTTTACGTGATCTACGCCCCGAACAAATTGGCGTCGTTGCTGGGGAGGCAAGGCAACATTTGATTTCATCTGTAACATACTATTTTTGCATGTATGATTAAACCAGAGAAGCGGCAAACGAATCAAAGCGGGCACTGTGGAATCAGGTGCACACAATGCTATTACAAATTCGGCCAGAAATAAGTGTTATCTTCAAAATTCAATAGCCATGTTTATAATACTCCAAAAATGTTGAAATTTGGAGTGGAATTAGATTTTCAAATTATCTTTCCAACGTCACCATTTCCAAAAAGAAATTCTATCTGTGAAATTTTCAAAAATTCATAGAGTACATATTTATCAGATTGTATGAAAATAGAATTTTTATGAACTTTGAAAATTAATTTTGAGCAACATACAAATTTGATTTACTCACAACTAGTGAGGTTTGAAAGATAATCAAATTATCTTTCATTATCATATTTTTACAAATTTTTGGAGCATATTTGATATCGTTTCCAACAGAAAAACCAACATGAAGTCTAAATCCCAAATTTAACCCCTTGCTAGTTAAAAATTCATAAATATTTGTTTGGAATAGTAAAAATTCTGAAAAAATACTCTCTGAAAAGCTTTTTTCAAGCGGAATCTTCTTGCAAAGTTTCAAATCATTTGAATTCCATCTTTACCTGAGAGTTTATATCTGATTTGGGGTCTTTAATTTGAAACAACTTAGAAGCTCATGAGCCAATAGGACCACATTGGACTAACTTGGACTCCGACGAGCCCAAAAGTTAGTCAGTGAGGGGAGTCACCTTGTGGACCACCCACCATCTACTAAATTGAAGAGACATGTTATGAATTCACGAAAACACATCAAATAACCTGCATTTGGCTTGAAACTACTGAGGAGTTTCAACTTCCCTTGCAAAACCTGGTGTCAAAGGCTACGGGGTAGCATCAAATGACCGTGGTTGCGGGGTAATGGAACCGAAGGCGAAATCAAAGGAAGAACCTTCCTCATAGTCCCCTCGTAACCAGCCTGGCCGGGTTAGCCTGAGAGGTGGGAATTCCTTATAGTCGGTCTCTCATCGAATTTTCTTCAACTTGAACTTGAACGAAAAATTTGGTCAACTGATTTTAAGAACCACTCTGATTAACAAGGCCTTAGCCTTGTTCTGCTTGACTACACTAACCCTTTGAGTTGGTGTATGCAAGGAAGAAGGTCATTAAGACCTAACCTCACGGGACCTTGGGAGCCAAACCCAAGGTGGTAGAGGCGATTTTCGCCCAACCTCTCATCTCAACCTTCTTCCACTCGATTAGTTGAGATGGCTAATCCTGGTCCTCGAATTCGTCATGACCCTGAAAATCAGGACCCAATGGCACATCTGAAAGCCAGGGTTGAAGAAACTGAATAGAAATATGAGCAGTGCATCGACCAGATTCTCATGACACTCGATAGGATGCAGCACCCACCACGCGGAGAACAACTGCGAGACTTCTATGATTCGGTGGCAACAATCATAGCACCTTCGGTCCGAGTTCTCGTAGGCGGAGATGCATTAGAGTTAAAATCGAATATCATAATCTAATTTAAACTCAATTTCATGGAAACTCGAATGAGGATCCCTTCCAACACCTCGAAGACCTGAGTCGGATTACTGATTACACAGCAAAAATACACCAATAAAAATGCCATCTTGAGTTATTTCCTAGCATTGCCATTGCATATTAGGTAGCCATAGTTGCATTTGTAAAATTTAACACATGCATGCGTTTATTTGAGAGGGGAGGAAAGTGAATAATTGGCCTTGTAATTAACGTCTTCATCAAGGGTTGCATCGCAATTTTCACCTTCTTTATTTTATTTATTTGGCTTTGAATGTCTTCTTCTCCACGTGGCTCAGGGCATGGGCTGCTTCTTCTTCGTGCCATTCTCTGCCAACACCATTCTCTGCGGGCTGCATGCAACCAAGGGCATGGTTGTGCATGCCCCATTCTTCTTTAAAAAGCCCTCCCCTCTTCCTTGCGGAGGAGGGCCTGGTCCAGACCATCACCTGCAGACCCTTCCTCCAGGCCAAATTCCTCCCCTCTCCCCTCCATACGTAGCACCTCTTCCACTGAAGAGATACGCTATGGGCAGGAGGAAGCTCACAGTGGTCCCACGACCACCACTGTGAGCTCCACCACTGCCCAGCTCATCCAAGAGTAGGTGGGCATGGTGGGTTTGTTCTTTATTTTCTCCATTCAAGCCCTTCACGCCATTGCCGCAGCTCTAAGCTTCAGAGCTCAGCAGCAGTAGCATGGCACCAACAGCTCCACGCAGCGTGCAAGCCCCTGCGTGCACGCCAGCAGCCAGCGCCATCTCCTTCCACACGCACAGGCTCGCTCCAGCACACCCACACCTGCCCGCGCTCGCATCCACATCTTCGTCCACGTCCACTCCAGCCCGCAGCGTGGTGCGCTATGCTACGCAGCACGCTGTGTTGCGGTCTTCCTCACGCCTGCTCCCTCCAGCACGCGTACGCACCCTTACACGCCAGCGCTTGCGCGTGCCTACGTGCACCACTAGATGTCGGCTGTAGCCTCCAGACTTCTTAACTCTCTAGCGCCCTCTCTCACTCTCCAGCACACACACACACACACCACACTTGTACACACTCGCGTGTACACACACACACTAACTTGTACACGCTTATATATATACTTATATATATATATACATATATATATTTATATATATATATTTATATAGATATATATATATATACATATTAGTACCTATACAACCATATATAAGTATATATACATGCATACATAAATATATAGATATCTATATATTTATATATATATATATATTTATACACATATATACACGTACATACATACATATATGCATACATATCTATAGATATAAATACATATATATGTATCTATATACATAGATACTTATATTAATATATCTATATACATATATCATATTCATATCTATAATATAACTTTATACATATATTACTATATATATATCTATATCTATATAGTTATATATACATACATATATATCTAGTTATAAATACATATATATACCTATATACATATATTTACATATCTATATACATATATATATAACTACCTATACATCTATATAATTACAACCCTATCTATACATATATATACATATATATATAGGTATTTACATTCATATCCTTGCACCACGTGTTATATCGCGGGAATATCTGCACCAGCTGCTGATATTCCCCGATACCTGCATACAGAAAGCGTCTCAGCACACACTTCCACACATCCATCCTACACTCCACACGGCACTTCGTCCGGTTGGTTGCGTCTTCCTAGACGTCGATCAACTCGACACCGTGCTACACACCATTTCCACCTCCACCCCCACCCCTATATATATATAGACTATATTTTTACAAGGAACCTATCTTGTTTCTATTTCTTTTCTGTTTCCTGCTATGAAAATGATAAAAAAAAAAATAGTAAAAGAGAAAAGATAATCCTTGTCTTGCAGGTACTTGGTCTTGCGAATAGCAAGACCTGTTTTTGGAACCTTAATTTGGCTCAAAGCCAAGAACATTTTGGCTCTAAGCCAAGGACCTGATTTTGAGGGCATACCTGAAGGACAAAATTATCAGAAAAAAAAAATCTTAAATAGAAAAACACCAAAAACATAATAAATGCATGGAAGAGATTCGTTGTAGGAAAGGTATAGAAACTTATTCACCTCTAATCCCGCCTCCATGAGTTCGACCCTGGGCCTAAAAGTGACCAAGATAAAATCAAGTAGGCCAGGTTAAAAATTTTGTAAAAAGTTGGTTAGGTTCGATTTAGGTTAACCACTATGCTCATTTCAAAGATTAATTCACTATATTAACACAACCTATCCAGGTCCTGACCAAAATTTTTCTGGCGCCATTGCTAGGGAGGTACGCATTCAGGTAAGTTTCTACTCCATTCCTTTAGTTTCTCTTCTCATACCCTTCTCTTCACGGGTGTTTTTGTTTGTTGGTGTGCAGGTGAGCCAGTTGCGAGGAGGTGACAAGCAGAGGAAGTCAGAGACGTGGGCAAGTCCAAGGTGGGAACGAGAGCGTGAAGTCGCCGGCGCCGCACTGGAGCTTCGCCCACATTGCAGAAAGGTAGGTCTCTCTCTTAGCAATTTAGGTCAACTTGTCACCTAAATTAAAAAAAAAAGAAACTTCTTGGGATCTCTTGGGGCAAGTGGATTACAAATCACTTGTTTGATTGTTTGCCATCACTCCCACCACCCTGGGATTTCCCGCCAAACTTCGCATAACGAAGATCCAAGAATCTTGATTCTTGAATCTTTCACCGTGTGAAGTATTCTGAGGCAAAAATAAATAGATTGATTGCCATCCCTCTTTGCCTCATTTATTCGCAATTCGGGATCACATTTTTGGTGGGGAGACTTGGAATTGAGTTGATTCCAACCCCACCATGAACTTTCACATGCTAAGATTTGATCCCGAATACTTCAACCCCAACATTTTGACTTTCTTTATCTTGTGGTTGAGCTTTGTGTGTGGAACATTATTTTGGTGATTGGGAGCACTTGAATTGAAGTGCTTTGGCTCCCTTTCACATTAACTTAAAATTGACTCGTGCATCCACACATAGAAATTTTCACTTAGGGAAGCCCATTGCATTTTTAGCATGCATTAAATAACTCACTTTGAAGAAGGGTTTGTTGGGCCTAGAAAAACTTGTATTCTCTCAAAACCCGGAGATTGGTTGAATTGGTAATTTAGCAAAATCCTAAAATCCATACTACTTAAGACTGAAACTCTAAAAACCATTCACCAATTAAAACTTCAATTCGGGGAGATTTCCCCGTTGCATGCTTGGTTTACACACTTTATAAAATCAAGCACTTGGGCATTACCCATAAATAATGCCCTTCACATTCCAGAAGCACTTGATCCTAAGCCACTAATTAAAACTAGTAGCAACTTGACCCCTATTAAGGATTGGAGGTCTAACTACCTGCGTGTAGCGCCTACGTGCTGGTGAGGGTTCCCGCATGCTATCGGGTGTCTAAGACTGGGGTAAACGGCCTTTCAATCTGGCCCAGTGGTTCCGCGGTGCTCGCATTTGGTTTCATAGGTCGTGATAGTAGGTAACTTAGATCTTTAGGTCTAAGGGCACATTGTAGAGGTTAGGGCTTTGATTGTCTTGATTTGTCATCAAGTGCACCTTTGCGGCATCATTTCTCTTATCTCCTTTTCCCTTCGTATCCCCCAATTCTTCCTGTGGTAGTGCATGTTTGGGAGGAGGTCACAAAACCATGAATTGTTTGAATTGTCTGATAATTTTAGAAGAACAGAAGCCGAATCGTCATCCTCCTCCACAAACATGGCTGCACGCCCACCCCCAATTCCTGAGGGAGGAAACCGCCCTCAAAACCCACCAGGTGGTGGAGCCATGGATCTCATAACCCGCCTCCAAGCCCAAATGGAAATGTATAATGAGAAAATTGAAGCCATTAGGGAAACCTTGGAGGAAATGCAGAACCCTGCCAAATGGGAGGAGCCTAGGTCTCTTAGCTCCTATCAGAATCTTGCTGCTACAGAGACCATAGGACAAATTTGAGTCCCCATGGGCGGGGACGATTTTGAACTAAAACTTAATATAATTGGCCTGATAAACTTCCACTTTCATGGTCTTGCAAGTGAAGATCCTTTTCTCCATTTGGAAGACCTAACCTGATTGGCTGAAATTGTTAAACCGAGAAACATCGGGTTACCAATAGTCCTCATGAAAATGTTCCCATTTTCGTTGCAGGATAAAGCGTCGCAATGGTTACGCACCCTTGGGAGAACCATCCATTCTTGGGAAGAGATGCGAACAGCATTTCTCAAAAAGTTCTTCCCAACCAGGCGAACCAATGCGCTTCGCCATGCTATAACTTCCTTTACGCAACAAAACGGCGAACAGTTTCATGAGGCATGGGAGAGATATAATGACCTCCTCCAGAAGTGTCTGTACTATGGTCTGCCTAAGTAGCATATAGCCTAGATTTTCTATTATGGGCTAAATGAGACTTTGAAGCAGATTGCAGACGCTTCCTGTGGAGGGAATTTCATGAGTAAAGATGAGAATGGAGCATTCAAATTATTTGAAAATATGAGCGAAAACTCAATGAACAATGACTCCATTGTCGCCTTTAATCATACCAGCTTGCCCCGTAATGTCCACGAAGTTGACACGGGACCCTCCCATTCATCCACTGATCTTAGCCTTATCGCACAGAAATTGGATGAAGTCTCTGTCGTGCACAAGAAGCTGGATGTGCTTCTGGCCAATCCTGCCCGTTCTATGGTAAACACCCCCACCTCACCACTTCTTCACAATCCCAATTCTTCCAACACCAGGCTTATCCCTAGAAACCTCGTGAGATCTTCCTTACCGAGCGTCGCGCCGAGCGATTCAGTAAGTCATGTGGATCTGGCTTCTGCAAGCCAGTATTTTGACACAGAGGACGAAGCTTCCATGTGCTCGTAAGTGTATTTACATGCAGACTCGTCTTCTGGCTTAGAAGACGCTTACGCCCTGGGGTATAACCCATTCTCTGCCACTTATAACCCAAGGTGGCGAAATCATCCGAATTTTGCATGGTCCAGCAACCCGCAGCGCCAAAACCCTGAGGGTGGGCCAATGCGACTGTCCGCACCCGTCATCCCAAGGGCCCAGTCTAATCCTGTGGCGAATCCACCATCGGGTCCTTGCGAACCGCAAACAGAACATACATCAAGTCCTCTTGAGAAATTGATGCGAATGATGATAGAAATGTCAAAGCACCATGAAGAAAACATGACCTCTCTTCAGCACCAATTGGCGCAGTAGAATGCTGAGATTAGTCAACTACACATGGCGACTCGATCTCAGGGCACTCTTCTAGCCCAACCTGTTCCCAACCCACGAAATTTCGTACCCTGTGGTCCTCAACCATAGGTACGACCTTCTCAGGGGTAAGTTCATCAGATTTTGCAGGCTCTGAGCATTCCACCGGGATTTCAGGCTAATCCCGCTGCAGCACCTCACTCTTATGTCCCTATTGCGAACACTCCTCCGCCTCATGATCCACTGGACCCGCGACGTCCAATGCAATTACTACGAGGAGCGGTAAGCAGACCGTTGATCCGCCTCAACTTGATCTTGGGCCATCTTCTTCATTGCTTTCTCATTCAGGATGCGCACCGCATTTGCGAGAGGACGATACACCCAAACTAGTGCCAGAATCAGTCCCATTCCCTGAGGCTCTATTGAGGGAGCCAAAAGGCATGAAAAAGGATACGCAGGCCTTTGATAACCTACATAATTTATTCAGGGATGTTGAAATCAAGGTACCCCTGCTAGAGGCTATAGACCACATACCTACTGTCGCCCGATTTTTCAAAGACTACACAACACCCTGTGACAGTCAAAGAAAATAAAGAATTTGGTGGTTCTCTCACCTCATGCGAGTTGTGCTATACTGTCAAATCTACCACCGAAGCAGAAAGATCCAGGCACACCGCTTATTTCCTGTAGCATCCAAGGTTGCAACTTTAACTGTGCCCTGCTTGATCTAGGATCTTCCATCAATCTTATACCAACCATCATGCTTGAAAAATTTTCCTTGGGAAATCTGAAACCCACCCCTGTCACATTACAGTTGGCATATCGTTCTGTCAAAATTCCAAAGGGTGTGGTGGAAGATGTGGTGGTTAGGGTCAACAGTCTTTGTTTTCCTGTTGACTTTCTTGTTTTGGATATGAAAGTTCCTAGATCAATTTCTGATTGTCCAATCATCCTTGGTAGACCTTTCTTGGCCATAGCCCGCACCTATATCGACTGCGAATCGGACTATATTGAGATTGCTGTTGGATCTAAAAATCTCAAGCTTAACATCTTCAATGTAGCCAAGAACTTTATTTGCAATTGCATCGAGGATGACACGTCTGACGAGGACATGGCCGTCAGCGCATGTATCGGACTAATTGGGACCTATTCTAACTGCTGCGAATTGCCTTTAAACATTGACGATTGCCTGACTGACACATATTGTGACATTCCCCCATCCCTCCCTTTTCCCTTACCTTCTCCTGACTAGACTTCTGACGAGGTTTTCTCCGCTTCCCATACCTCGTGGTCTGAGTCATATTCGGGCTACTCACCATCGGTCCACATTCTTGAAGACTAGATTGCCCTTTCCTTCTCGCCAAATCAAGTGGATTTGCAACTCCACACTGGGACCTTGAGCCCACATACTGTTCATTGGGGCTATCCCATTTTGGATCCATCTATCCAAGATGCCCCTCTTCTTGGCCAATCTGGGAGCCAACTTCTTCCTCCTGAATTATTTTCTTCTGATCCACTTGGGACACTCTTGTCCTAAGAAATGCCAGATCTTCCACCATCCACTCCCGAGATGAAAGAGCTGCCTGATACACTTAAGTATGTTTTCTTGGGACCGAATGAAACGCTCCCCGTAATCATCAGTTCAAAATTGACCAAGGAGCAATAGTGCAAACTAACAAAGGTCCTTATGGAACACAAGGTAGCCATTGGATGGTCTTTATCAGACTTAACTAGAATTAGCCCCTCCTACTGCACTCACCATATATATACGGAGGAGGAGGCTTGACCTTCCAGTGAGATGCAGCGACATCTAAACCCTAACATGCGAGAGGTCATTAAAAAGGAAATTATTAAGTGGTTGGATGCGGGTATAATCTACCCGATCAGCGATAGCCCCTGGGTGAGTTCGATTCACGTCGTGCCCAAAAAGGTGGGACTCACCATCTGTGTCAATGACAGGGGCGAATCCATCCCTACACGCATTCCTACATCTTGGAGAGTGTGTGTAGATTATAGGATACTGAATGCTGCAACTAAGAAAGATCACTTTCTGCTACCTTTCATTAACCAAATCCTAGAGCAGTTAGCGGGAAATAAATTTTTCTATTTCCTGGATGGATTCTCAGGATATAACCAGGTGGCAATTGACCCCCAGGACCAAGAGAAAACCACTTTTACCTGCCCCTTCGGCACCTTTGCATTTAGAAGGATGCCGTTGGGACTTTGTAACATGCCAGCAACTTTCCAGAGATGTATGCTGGCGATATTCCATGACATGGTGGGTGACTTTCTCGAGGTTTTCATGGATGACTATTCGATCTTTGGACCCTCTTTTGATGACTGTCTTTCCAACCTGACTCGTATCCTTAGGAGATGTATTGATGTGAACCTCATGCTTTCCTGGGAAAAAAGTCATTTTATGGTACACAAGGGAATTGTTCTCGGGCATATCATCTCCGATAGGGGTATCGAGGTTGACAGAGCTAAGCTTGATGTAATTGCTGATCTACCTGTGCCTGGCTCTGTCAAACAAATTCGCTCCTTCCTGGGACACGTCGGTTTCTATAGGAGATTCATCAAAGACTTCTCCAAGATTTCTCGACCTTTAACTCATCTCCTATCGACCGATGTGCCCTTTGATATGGGCCTCGATTGCATACGAGCATTCACACAGTTGCGTGATGCTGTCACCAAGGCCCCTGTTCTCCAGCCACTTGATTGGTCCCTCAACTTTGAACTCATGTGTGACGCTTTTGACCTTGCAGTCGGAGCCATCATAGGACAAAGACGCGATAGACACCCCTTCGTGGTATACTACGGCAGTAAGACGTTGGACGAGGCCTAGCGTAATTATACAACCACTGAGAAAGAACTACTGGCAGTCATTTTTGGGCTGGAGAAATTCCGCTCTTACATTCTGGGCTTACATGTTATTGTTTTCACTGACCACGCGGCCATTTACCATCTCATGCACAAGAAGGATGCCAAGCCTCGACTGATTTGTTGGATCCTTCTGCTCCAAGAATTTGACATTGAGATCCGTGATAAGGCTGGAGCCCAGAATGTTGTGGCTGATCATCTTTCTAGACTGGACCCTGATCATATTGGACTTACCCTGCCAATTAATGAGATTTTTCCTGAAGAGCACCTATTTGCAATTAATGTGGCAAGTGGACCTTAGTATGCCGACATTGCCAATTACCTTGCTTCTGGTTCCCTTCCACGTGGCTAGCCTAAAAACCAGCGTGAGCGTCTCATGGCAGAAGCAAAGTATTATTTCTGGGATAATCCACTTATTTTTTGAATAGGTGCTGATCAGATCATTTGTCACTGTATTCCTGATAGCGAATTCCCTAGTGTGTTATCCTTCTGCCACGATCAGGCCTGCGGAGGCCATTTCTCTGGGAGGAAAAATATAGCCAAGATGTTGCAATGCGGTTTGTTTTAGCCCTCCCTTCACCAGGATGCACACAATTATGCCAAATATTGTGCTAGGTGCCAGTCATTAGGATCAATGTCACATCGTGACATGATGCCCTTGCAACCTATCCTAGCTGCTGAAATTTTTGACATTTGGGGAATTGATTTCATAGGTCCCTTTCCTCCTTCCAACAACTTCGAATATATCCTCGTGGCTATTGATTATGTTTCGAAATGGACTGAGGCTATTCCCATGTGCCATGCTGACCATGTCATATCCACTCGATTTGTCAAAGACCACATTTTTGCGTGCTTTGGGATCCCTCAAGCCATTATCTCGGATGGAGGAAGCCACTTTACCCATGCTTCTTTTCGGGCACTTCTGAGGAAATATGGAGTACACCATCGTATCGCATCTCCATATCATCCTTAGACGAACGGCCAGGCAGAGGTGTCGAACCAACAAATCAAGCAAATTCTCCAGAAAACGGTTCGGCTTGACCGTAAGGATTGGTCCGACAAGCTGATTTACGCACTTTGGGCATATCGGACCACATTCAAGGCTCCCCTTGGTATGTCTCCTTATAGAATCATTTACGAGAAGCCTTGTCATTTGCTCGTGGAGTTGGAGCACCGCGCTTGTTGGGCGGTTTGCCAATGTAACCTCGACCCAGACCTGTGTGGTCGAGAAAGAAAACTCCAACTCCAAGAGCTGGAAGAGCTCCGTCGTGAAGCCTATGATTCTGCCTTAACTTTCAAGCAACGTGCTAAGGCTTTTCACGACAGCCTTATTCGATGGAAGAAATTTGAGCCATCTCAGCAAGTTTGGCTCTAAAATGCCAGGCTCAAATTCTTTCCTGGGAAATTGAAGTCCAAATGGACTGGTCCTTTCCTGGTCTCGAGACCATTTCCCAACGGGGCCATTGAAATTGAAGATCCCAAATCTGGGTATAAATTTACGGTCAATGGGCAGCGTTTGAAACCATATCTTGCTCATGAACCTGCCCCCGTTGGAGAAATTGTTGCCCTGCTAAAGGGTAAATAATGTCGTGCCTCATCCTGAGTCCAGCTGGGGACGTTAAATTCAGCGCTCGTTGGGAGGCACCCCAGCAACACTCCGCCACTGCCATAAACACTTCACTTCGCACCTTTTCACTTCACCACCCACCATCCATCCACCCGACCACCTTGCTAAATACCTTGCACCTCAGCTCTCGTTACCCGACCTTTCGTCCTTCCTCTACCCTACCCTGCATGCATATGAGGACATAGCATCGGTTGGCATGGCGGGGTAGATAGGCATCCATAGGATCTAGGTATTTTATGGTCATGCAGTCTCCATCTATCTATAAATATGTACAAAAAAAAATGGTGTTTAGTAATGATCTGAAGGCTGAAACAAAAATACAATAAGTGTTTATGGATATTCAACCACTATTTTGAAGACTTTCCAGGCCACAGAAGCTTGATTCGCTCAGGCTCAACTTAATTTACTTGAGCATTGACAAGACAAATCGAAATCACTCTTAACTAAGGACGTATTCTTGTACCTGAGACACCAGTACAGGATACGTTGGTTTGCTTCTACTCGAGAGCCTAAGTAATCTTGGTTCACACTACATATATCAGGAAAGACCAGGTGAACATAAGATCCAACCTTAGTGTTCATTAGGGAAGGTGGAGTCCTTACCTGTGCTCGCAGGTAGACTTTTTATCCCAGGCTTTAGCCTTGTGTTTAGGAGAGACTCTTTCCACCAAAAAGGAACTCTCCCACCAAAAGAAAAGTGTGCTCCTCCAAATAAAGTTGTAAGAGATATACTGACACGTGTTTCAAAAAAAAAATTGTGCAAATAAGTCAGCATATCTCGCAAATATCTATAAATTCTTCTCCCTCAAAATATTTCAGGGCAAAGCTACAAGCGCCCTGTGTTTACCATATATCCTTTGAGCCACAAAAGAAAAAAATGAGGGTTGAGTTTTCTGTCAACTTTTTAAGGGTCAATCCAAAGACATGAGCTAAAACTGGGACCAACCTGCACTTAAAAATTCGTGAAACCCTTGGCTTGAGTCTTAATGTTCATCTGGTCAGTCTTGATCCTTCACTATGCACAAGCCATAATCTCTTGAGTTCTCGAGTACGGCAAAAACCTTCTGAATCCTGGAAATAGTACTTAAGGTTTAAATATCAAGAGTCCAGGTCAGTCAAGAGATGGTCTTTGTCACGTAAGACTTAAAGTACTGATAGTCTTCTCTACAATTGGTTCTCACAATATCTAACAAATAAACACACCTATGTCACCTCAAAATAAAATCTTCAGCTTAAGATCATTTCTAAATACAATACAAAATATTTTGCTAGGGACTAGCAAAAGATAGTCATGGGGGTATGATTGCACAGCAAAAATACACCAATAAAAATGTCATCTTGTGTTATTTCCTAGCATTGCCATTGCATATTAGGTAGCCATAGTTGTATTTGTAAAAATTAACACATGCATGCATTTATTTGAGAGGGGAGGAAAGTGAATAGTTGGCCTTGTAATTAACGTCTTCATCAACAGTTGCATCGCAATTTTCACCTTCTTTATTTTATTTATTTGGCTTTGAACGTCTTCTTCTCCGCGCGGCTCAGGGCATGGGTTGGTTCTTCTTCGCACCATTCTCTGGCAACACCATTCTCTGCGGGTTGCATGCAGCCCAGGGCATCGCTGTGCATGCCTCATTCTTCTTTAAAAAGCCCTCCCCTCTTCCTTGCGGAGGAGAGCCTGGTCCAGACCATCACCCGCAGACCCTTCCTCCAGGCCAAATTCCTCCCCTCTCCACTCCATACATAGCACCTCTTCCATTGAAGAGATACGCTGCGGGCAGGAGCAAGCTCACAGTGGTCCCACGACCACCACTGTGTGCTCCACCACCGCCCAGCTCATCCAAGAGTAGGTGGGTGTGGTATGTTCGTTCTCTGTTTTCGCCGTTCAAGTCCTTCACGCCATTGCCGTAGCTCCAAGCTTCAGAGCTCAGCAGCAGCAGCAGCACAGCACTAGCAGCTCCATGCAACGCGCAAGCCCCTGCGCGCATGCCAGCAGCCGGTGCCATCTCCTTCTGCATGCGCAGGCTCGCTCCAGTGCACCCGCGCACGCAGAACCGGCCGTAACCAGTTGTCCGAGCCGCGCGGGCACTGTAGCTACTGTTCATGCGTTTCTGCGCGGCACTGTACCTACAGTGCGGTGACCGAAAAGTTTCTCACTTATCTGGTCACTGCGCGCTCTCTCTCTACACTGCAATCGCCTCCAGGCCATCCCTGCATCAGCGCCCGCGCTCGCTCCAGTGCCCGCGCCCGCGTCTGCAACCGCTTCATCTCCAGCGCCCGCACCTGCCCGCGTTCGCGTTCACATCTTTGTCTGTGTCCACTCCAGCACACAGCGTAGTGCGCTGTGCTACGCAGAGCACTGTGTTGCGGTCTTCCTCACGCCTGCTCCCTCCAACGCGCACGTGCACCCTTGCACGCCTGTGCCTGCGCGTGCCTGCGCGCACCACTAGACGTCGGCTGCAACCTCCAGACGCCTTAACTCTCCAGCGCCCTCTCTCACATCCACTTTCTCACTCTCCAGCACACACACACACACACACACACACACCACACTTGTACACGCTCATGTGTACACACACACACTAACTTGTACACGCCTATATATATACTTATATATATATACATATATATATTTATGTATATATATTTATACACATATATACACATACATACATACATATATACATACATATCTATAGATATAAATACATATATATATATATATATATATATAGATATATATATTTATCTATATACATAGATACTTATACTAATTTATCTATATACATATATTACTATATATATATATCTATAACTATATAGTTATATATACATACATATATATCTAGTTATAAATACATATATATACCTATATATATATGTGTTTACATATCTATATACATATATATATAACTACCTCTACATTTGTATAATTACAAACCTAAATATACATATATATACATATATATTTACATATATACATATATATATAGGTATTTACATTCATATCCCTACACCACGCATTATATCGTCGGAATATCTGCACCAGTTGCTGATATTCCCTTATACCCGCATACAGAAAGCATCTCAGCACACACTTCCACCCATCCATCCTACACTCCACGTGGCACTTCGTCCAGTTGGTTGCATCTTCCTAGATGTCGGTCAACTCGACACTGTGCTACACACCATTTCCACCTCCACCCCCACCCCTATATATATATAGACTATATTTTTACAAGGAACCTATCTTGTTTCTATTTCTTTTCTGTTTCCTGCTATTAAAAGGATAAAAAAAAATAGTAAAAGAGAAAAGATAATCCTTGTCTTGCAGGTACTTGGTCTTGTGAATAGCAAGACCAGTTTTTGGAACCTTAATTTGGCTCAAAGCCAAGAACATTGTGGCTCTAAGCCAAAGACCTGATTTTGAGGGTGTACCTCAAGGACAAAATTATCAGAAAAAAAATCTTAAATAGAAAAACACCAAAAACATAATAAATGCATGGAAGAGATTCGTTGTAGGAAAGGCGTAGAAACTTATTCAACTCTAATCCCGCCTCCCTGAGTTCGACCCTGGGCCTAAAAGTGACCAAGATAAAATCAAGTAGGGCAGGTTAAAAATTTTGTAAAAAGATGGTTAGGCTCGATTTAGGTTAACCACTATACTCATTTCAACGATTAATTCATTATATTAACACAACCTATCCGGGTCACGACCAATTACAGAATCTAGGTTGGACAGATTCTTTGGCAGTCCTAGCTTGTTGGAGAGGCATCAATTATCAGCTGTTATGAGCCTTGATAGGCCTTTCTCTGATCACACTCCGCTAGTGTGGGACAGTGGGACGAACTCTGACATTGGATCTTATCTCAAACTCAAGAGATCTTGGTTTAAGGAGGAGGGGTTTGTGTAAATGGTGTCTCAGTGGTGGCAGAACAAGGCAGTGCAAGGATCTGCCACACAGCAGCTAGCTGCAAAGCTGACAGGCTTGCGTGACATGTTGAAAGAATATGGATAGGCAGTGGCACTAATCAGAGAACAAAGGAGGAGGGAGGCACTAGCAGTGATCAGAGAATTGGATCTAAAGGAGTGCAGGCAATCTTTGAATCCCCATGAGCAGTAGCAAAGACAGCAGATGCAATCAGTAGTGGGGGAGGAGGATCTAAAAAGAGAAGTGGATTGGCGTGAAAGATCTAGACAACTATGGCTCAAAGAGGGCGATGCAAACATGAAGTTCTTTCATCTCACGGCCAGTGCTAGGAGAAGATTCAATCTTATCTCATCGATTAAAGTAGATGAGAGAACTAATTAATTCTGTTAACGAAATCAGAAGTGAAGCAGGCAAATATTTCAAAGAATTGGCCAAGGCTACACCAAGGGGCTCTTGGAGGATGGCATCGATGGATTTCTCTAGTGTCAGTAGTGATCAGAGAGACATGTTAGTTACTCCTATATCTGAACAAGAAGTATTGAAAGCAATTAAAGACTTAAATAATGAAGGGGCCCCTGGTCTGGATGGGATTTAGGTTTTCTTTCACAGAGAACTGTGGAGTGTTGTCAAAATGGATGTAATGAATGTTACTCATGAATTTGAACTGGGCAACTCTGGTTTTGAGAGATTGAATAAATCCTATCTATTCTTGCTTCCAAAAAAATCAAGTGCGGAGAAGTTTTCTGATTATAGACCCATTACACTATCTAATTCTATTTACTTTATTATCAGTAAGATTATAGCCAACAGAATGTGGGAGGTATTGAAGGACTTGATAATGCCGGTCCAATCTGCCTTTCTTCCTGGGAGATCGCTACAAGAGTCCTTCATTATGGCACAGGAGATGGTAATGGGATGGCACAGGCGAAAGACTAAGGCCTTTTTATGGAAAGTAGACTTCTCCAAGACTTATGATTCAGTCTCCTGGTTGTATCTGTGGGAAATCCTTAAAAGGAGGAATTTTCCACCTCAGTTGATATAGTGGGTGAAGAGATGCATCACGACAGCCTCCTTTTCCCCATTGATAAATGGGAAACCATACTGAACTTGGATTTAGCTTCATTGTGGAGTTAGGCAAGGATGTCCACTTGCCCCTTTGATTTTTAATCTTGCAGTGGATACACTGGCAAGATATGCATGCAAACTGGCAGTGGATGGATTTATAAGGGGGTATTCAATGTCTAATAACAGGGCTTTAGCTCCCATCCTCCAATATGCAGATGACACTATTTTTTTTGTGGAAGGGGGGAAGAGGGAAGCGCAAGTGCTTTTTCATATGGTTAAGATTTTTGGTGAGATTTTTGGTCTTAGACTTAATGGAAACAAATCTTCCCTAGTCGGTTTTGGGATGAATGGAATGACCCAGAATGAAATCTCTACCACTTTGGGTACGCTTGTGGTCTCATTGCCTATCAAATATCTGGGATTGCCTCTGAAATGCACTAAAATGAGGAAAGCAGATTAGTCCTTCCTATATGAAAAGGTGGCTTCGAAATTGGAGGGTTGGAGTAGTCGATACCTATCAAAAGGGGGGAGGTATATATTACTGAATTCTGTCATTACATCGATTCTGATTTTTTCTTCTCTGTTCTTAAGGCCCCGAAGTCAATTTGGAAAAAACTTGATGTGATGCGCAAAAGATTCTTCTGGAAAGGGGCCTCTCAGCAAGGGGCTTTTCTTCAACCTTTAAAATGGGATTCGATTTGCAAACCAAAAAAGATTGGTGGCATGGGTGTTAGATCCCTCAAGGAATTTAATGATGCTTTGCTGTTGAAGTGGGCCATTCGACTGCTGCAGGGGGAAAAAATGTGGATAGAAGTAGTTCACGATAGCTATGGGGCTGTCAATGATGAGAAGAACCATCTAAACCCCCATAAACCATCTCCATTTTGGTCTTCGGTGGTGCGTGCCTTGAGGGATAATTGGTTTTTGTTCAAATCCATACTAGGTGATGGGAAAAGCTTCAAATTCTGGCTGGAGAATTGGGTACCTAGGGGGGTGATTAAAGACAGGTACCCCCTTGCTTATGCAGTGGCTTCGGATAAAAATGTTGTGGTTTCTAATTAGTGGGATGTGGAGTCTGAGTAGTGGTCTTTGAATAATGCTATGGGGAATAATCATGAAACAAGAACACGAGCAGAGAATGAGTGACTCATGCAAGAACTTGCTGCCTTCAAACCCCGCCTCATGAATATGACACATATAAGTGGGAGGGTAAGTTTTCTTCAACGGCTGCCTATAACAAGTTGATTAACTCTTCCAGGATGGAGGAACTTGATGAGGAGGGGAAAAAGTTATGGAAATTAAAAATACCACTGAAGGTATAAATTATTTTGTGGCCCTGCAGAAGGGATGGTCTGATTATTAGAGATATGAGGCACAGGAGAATGGGAACTCCCACTCAGTTTTGCAACTTATGTGGGATGCATAATGATTCCAGCACTTATATTTTTTCTTCGTGTGTGATCACAGATTATATCTGGAGGAAAGTTTGTAATGATTCTCTTCCCACATGGGAGAATTTGTGGTGTTATCTTGTGGATGGGAATAAGCCATGTTTACCTATGGTGGCTGTGTTATGGTATGTATGGAGGGCTAGGAATGAGTGTGTTTTTCAAGAGACTCCAGTGAATGTGGATAAGATTGTAAATTGCTACTAGAGTCTCATACAGCAATGGGGTTCAAATATGTAATTGTGCTCATTTTTTATTAATAAAAGCTCTCCTGGTTTGCTATCGGTGACTCGATAGCATTCCTTTCCTTCTCAAAAAAAGGAATATTGATATTGGAATTGCTCTCATGAAGCTTTTTCCTTTTTCTCTCAAGGATAAAGCTACTTATTGGTTCAAGACCATCGGGAGGCCAATTGGAACCTGGGAGGAATTACGTCGCGAATTCCTCCAAAAGTTCTTCTCGATCAGTCGAACAAATGCCATGAGGCATGCAATCATGACTTTTGCTCAAGGCCCTGGAGAGAAGCTACATGATGCCTGGGACAGATTTCACAATCTTCTTAGGAGGTGCCCACATCATGGTGTACCCAAATGGCACCTTGCACAAGTATTTTATCATGGGCTGGATGACACACATCGGTACCTGGCCGATGCATTTAGTAGTAGGAACTTTCTTGTGAAGGGAGAGAACAACACATTTGAACTATTCGAGTCCTTAGCAGAGAACTCGATGAACACTGCCTCAATGAACCAGTTCCAACAACCTGGATAGCAACGAGTTAATGTCCACGAAGCTCAAGTCGAATCTGCCCGAGCTGACATGGTCATCATCACCAAAAAGCTAGATAAGGTGGATCTGCTCGATAAGAAGCTCGATGAATTGATGTGAGCAAGATCCGGATCTTCTGGCAGCACTACTCCATCTTACTCCTCTCAAGCATCCCGAGCCCACTCTGTTCGTACATATCCGATTACTCGGGATGTTTTCTCTCCATCTTCGCGAGATCCTGCATACCAGGAACCCGTGAACAATATGGATCTGACACCGTACAATTAGGATTTCGCACCACATAATGATGCAAGTGCGTATTCTTTTGATGAATTTGCATCTAAGACATCTTCGACTTACAAAGATGTCAATGCCATTCAGGGATACGGGCATAACAACTCGTATTCTGAAACATATAACCCTGGTTGGTGCCAGCTTCCTAATTTCGCCTGGTCTGGTAATCCATAGAGACCGAGTCAAGTTCCACACTACCTGACCAGACAATACGAGAATGTGTAGAACACGTATCCTAAGCATCAACCATTCTCGTCTTAGCTGCAACAAACACGCTCTATCTATCAATCGTTGCACCAATCTACCAACTACCCTCCAAAGCGGGCCGACACTTTGGAGTTGCGAAAGGAGGAAGTGTAGGCATCTATTCGGAAATCTACTCATGACATCCTCCAAATAATGAAGGTAATGGCTGACCAAATATAGAGCATACAGAACACGCAGAACTAAATGATGTAGGAGCATAGATCACAGGGAGCTTTACCCTCCCAACCTATCCCAAACCCAAGATATGTGCAGAATCAGGGTGCCCTGCCTAGATTCCAAGCACCTCCCGCACCTCCTTGTTATGGGCTCGGTCAGCCACCTCTATTGCCAAACCTTGTGTATCCAGACCAACCCGCTCCTCTGCCCTTGCATGGATAGCATGCCAATGCAAAAGCTATTACCTTAAGGAGCAGAAAGACTACACAGGACCTACTACCTAGGCAAGCGGGTAACGATTTTTCCTGCTCCATACTACGAGATGGCTCACAACCCACTTCCTCTCACAAGCCATCTTCATTAGATAAAGGAAAGAAGCCTTTAGACCCTGAAATTCCCGTCCCTTTTCCCGAGGCCCTAACACGAGATTTAGCACAGAAAAAGGACACGCAAAATTTCAAGGACCTTAGCTCTCCTGGTTTGCTATCGGTGATTCGATAGCATTCCTTTCTTTCTCAAAAAAAAAAAATTCAAGGACCTGAAATCTATGTTTAAGGAAGTTCACATTCAAGTCCCTCTCCTTGAAGCAATAGATCACATCCCAGCTGTCACTAGGTTCTTTAAGGACTACTGTACTCCGAAGCGACAGCAGAGGATCGGACGACAAGCGGTATTATTTGAGGAAGCCAGTGTAGTTATTTTAGCTGACTTACCACCCAAGAAGAAGGACCCGAGCACACCATTGATTTTCTGCTTGTTACAGGATTCCCATTTTGATATGGCCCTTCTTGACTTGGGGTCGTCCATCAACCTAACTCCCACAGTAGTATTTGATCGATTTTGATTTAGGGAGTTAAAGCCCACCTTGGTTACAATACAGCTGGCTGGCCGATCTGTAAAAACACCAAGGGGGGTGGTTGAAAATGTGATCGTAAAAGTCCAAGGATTCTGCTTTCCGACAGACTTTTTGTTCTTGATATGGAGGTTCCTCCTAATCTCCATGATGCACCAATTATTCTAGGTCGCCCGTTTCTGGCAACCACCCGTGCAAACATAGATTGTGAATCAGGGTGCATGGAGATTTCCCTTGGAAATGAAAAGCTTAGACTGGTCATTTTCAGGGCATCAAAGAACTTTGTTTGTGACTTGATTGAGGAGGATAGTGACGATGAAGATTCAGCTTTCTATGGGAACTTTGGGCTCCTCTGCAACGACCCAATGGCACATTCATCCTCACTATCAAGGGTCTTTGATCACGAACCACATGGGACTGAGACTACTAATATACACATTTCATCCCATGGATCTGGTTGTCATGGGTGTTCATCTGCTCCTAACACCCCTGATCTTGACTATCCTGTCCTATCCAACACTGATATCTTAAGACAGGATTACGTGACCACTGCAAGCGGATTCTTCATAAATCAGGATCAGCAAATTTTTCTATTGTTTCCTCTCCTCCCCTGCATAACCCTCCTCCCCACCCTCCGCTACTAAAGCTACAACCGTTACCTAATTCGCTCAAATACATGTTTTTGGGAGAAAGTGAGACATATTCAGTGATTATCAATGCTCACTTGACTCCAGATCAAGAACACCGGTTGATCTCCATTTTGTGAGCACATAGGGTGGTAGATCGTGAATAGGTTGTGTTAATATGGTGAAATTATCATTGAAGTTAGTATAGTGGGTTAACCTAAATCGAGTCCAACCATCTTTCACAAAATTTTTTTTAACCTGGCCTACTTAATTTTATCTTGGTCACTTTAGGCCTAGGGTCGATCTCAGGGAGGTGGGAATTAAAGGTGAACAAGTTTCTACACCTTTCCTAAAATGTATCTCTTCCATGCGTTTATTATGTTTTTAATTTTTTTTCTATTTAAGATTTTTTGTTGATAATATTGTCCTTGAGGCACACCCTCAAAATCAAGTTCTTGGCTTTGAGCCAACTTAGGGTTTCCCAAAAAAATTGGTCTTGCTATTCGCAAGATCGAGTACCTGCAAGACAAGGATTATCTTTTCTCTTTTACTTTTTTTTTTATCTTTTTAAATAGCAGGAAACAAAAGAGAAATAAAAACAAGATAGGTTGCTTGTAGAGAAAGGAATACTTAGCTTGAGATAATAAATATAGTCTCTCTCTATATATAGATATGTATATATTACATATATAGGGGTGGAGGTGGAAGTGGAAATGGCGTGTAGCACGGTATTGAGTTGGTCCACGTCTAGTAAGGCGCAACCAACAAGATGAAGTGATGCGTAGAGTGTGGGACGGATGTGTGGGAGTGTGTGCGGAGGCGCTTGCTTTACACGGGTATCAGGGAATATCAGCAACTGGTGCAGATATTCCCGTGATATAATGCGTGGTGGAGTGACTAGTGCAAGGGCGTATGGATACAGGTAGGTGATGTGTATGTCAAGATATATATATATGTATATATACAGATAGGGTTATAACTATATAGGTATATATGTAGTTATGTATATATATAGATATGTAAATATATATATATATATATTTACATATATATTTTTATAAATAGATATATATATATATTTATAACCTTATAGATATATATATATATAGTAATATATGTATATAGATATGTACATGTATATAGATATATTTTTATAAGTATCTATGTATATAGATATATATAGATATATATATGTATATATGTATATATATATATATGTAGATATATATTTATGTATATATGTGAGTGGATATATAAATATATATGTGTGTAGACGTGAGTTTATAAGGGTGTGTGTGTGTGTACAAGTGTGTGTGAGAGAGTACACGTGAGTGTGTACAAGTGAGCGTGTGTGTGCGCGTACTGGCGGATGACTATGAGAGAGATGGAGGAGTTTAAGTCATCTGGTGGAAGCATCCGCCGTCTGATCTCACAGAAGCGCGTAGGCGCACAAGTGCTTCACGCGGGCGCTGGAGGGAATGCACGTGCTGTCTTCATGCGTAGGCGGGTGCGGGAGTGCAACGCAGTGCACTGCGTAGCGCAGCGCACAGTGCTGTGGGCGGGAGAGGGCGCGGACGCAGACACGGGCGTAGGCGCAGATGCAGGTGCGGGCGGAAATGCTGGCGACTGGCTGGAGCGGGTTGTGGATGAGGATAGAGAGCGCTGTGCCACCGATTAAGTGAGAAACAAGTCAGTGGCTATAGTGTCGCGTTGAGAGGCGTGAACAGTGGCTACAGTGCCGCGTGGGAGTGGGCGACCGGTAGCGCCGGTTCTGCGTGCGCGGGCACACTGGGAAGCGCTTGCACTTGCGGGGAGAGCTCGAGGAGGTCTGCTGGCATGCGTGCGGTGGCCTACACTGCTTCAGGCGGCCGTTGCTGCTACTGGAGCTTCCGACCTTGAAGCTCTGGCAATGGCGGTGAGGGCTTCCAGCGATGAAAGCAGAAGGTGAAACCACCATGCCCACCTGCTCTCGAAGGAGCTGGGCGGCGGTGGAACTCACAGTGGTGGTCGTGGGACCACTGTGACCTTTCTCTTGCTCGCAGTGTGTCTCTTCAGTGAGAAGAGATACTGTGTATGGAGAGGGAGAGGGGATGAGATTGGCCTGGAGGAAGGTGTCTGAGGGTGGTGTGTGTTCAGGCTCCCCTGCGCAAGGGAGAGGGCAAGGCTTTTTAAAGAAGAAGGAGCCTGCCACGGCCATGCTATAGGTGTTGCATGTCCAACCATGCTGCTGGCAGAGGAGTGGCATGAAGAGGTGCATGCCCCATGCCCTGAGCTGCACGAGGGAGAAGAATTTCAAAGTCAAAATAAAAAATGAGAATGGTGTATTTACAATGCAGCCCTTGATGAAGATGTTAATTAGATGGCCAATTATTCGCATTATCCTCCCCTCTCAATAAATGCATGCATGTGTTAATTTACAAATGCAACTATAGTTACATAAGATACAGTGTTAGTGCTAGGAAATAACACAAGATGGCATAATTACTGGTGTATTTTCGTTGTGCAATCATAGGGCTGCTATCGGGTGGGGCATTGTTGATCTCCACGGAATTCGCCCCTCATATTGCACTCACCATATTTACACTGATGAAGGGGTGAGACCATTGAGACAACCTCAGAGATGCCTAAATCGAAATATGTTGGAGGTTGTCAAGAAGGAGATCATTAAATGGCTGAACGTAGACATTATCTATCCAATTTTTGATAGCTAGTGGTTGAGTCCCATTCAGAAATGAATTTGGAGAATCCATCCCGACCTGCACCACGACTTCTTGGCGGGTCTGCATTGACTACAGGAAGCTAAACTTGGCTACCAAAAAGGATCATTTTCCTTTGCCCTTTATTGATCAGATTCTAGAATAGCTAGTCAGGCGCAGTTTCTTGTGGTTTCTGGATGGATACTCCAGGTTCAATCAAGTTGCAATCAACCAGGAAGACCAAGACAAGATGACTTTTACGTGTCCCTTTGGAGCATTCGCTTTTAAGCGGATGCCTTTCGGCCTTTGCAATGCACTAGCTATTTTTCAGTGATGCATGATTGCCATCTTTTCAGATATGATCGGGGATTTCATAGAAGTGTTCATGGATGACTTCTCCGTGTTTGGAGATGATTTCTCATCTTGTCTCGATAACGTCACAAAGATTCTGAGGAGATGTATAGAAGCTAACCTAGTACTTTCATGGGAAAAAAGCCATTTTATGATGAGGGATGGCATCATACTAGGTCATAGGATCTCCTCTAATGTACTCGAGGTCGACTGAGCTAAATCCGAAATCATTTTGCGACTACCTTTGCCTGGCTCTATCAGGCAAATCAGATCATTCTTAAGGCATGTCAGATTTTATCGAAGATTCATTCGAGATTTCTTGAAAATTGCTCGTCCATTAATGAATCTTTTGGTAATCGACATGCCTTTTGAATTCGATTCCTCGTGTCTCAGCACTTTCCAGACCTTGCAAAATGCTATCTTGAGTGCACCTATTCTCCAACCCCCCGAATGGTCGCTCAACTTTGAGATGATGTGTGACGCCTCCGACTTCACTGTCAAAGCTGTTCTTGGCCAGTGTCGAGAGCACCATCCATTTTTAATATACTACACTAGCAAAATGCTGAACAAGGCTCAGCGTAACTATACAGTCACTGAGAAAGAATTGCTGGCCGTAGTATTCGAGTTGGAGAAATTTAGGTCATACTTACTCGGGTCCAAAGTTATCATCTACACTGACCATTCCACCCTCCGGCATTTGTTGGCAAAGAAGGACGCCAAACCCCGCCTTAGCAGATGGATCCTTCTGTTGCAGGAGTTTGATATTGAAATCTGCGATAAAGTCGGAGCACATAATGTTGTGGCGGACCACTTGTCTTGGCTAGACCCAGACTACATTCTGTACTCCCCGCCGATATCAGATCGATTTCCATATGAGTCTCTATTATCTATCAACTCTGTGGAGTTTCCTTGGTATGTTGACATAGCAAACTATCTTATTGCAGGCAGGCTACCTGTGGGATTATCCACGGATCAAAAGCTCAAATTTATATCAGAGGCTAGGTTCTATTTTTGGGATGACCAATTGCTCTTTCGCATTGGGGCTAATCAGATCATCGTAGATGCATCCCTGATTTGAAAATCTCTAGTGTGCTATCCTTTTGCCATAGGGACACTTGTGGGGGTCATTTCTTGGGCCGAAAAATCGCTGCAAAGATTTTGCAGTCGGGATTTTTCTAGCTGACCCTTTTTAGAGATATACACGAGTTTGCCAAGTGCTATAAGAGATGCCAGGTAGTCGGTTCTATGACCTGAAGAGACATGATGGCTCTCCAATCCATTCTGGTCGTAGAAGTGTTTGATGTCTGGGGCATCGACTTTATGGGCCCCTTCCCAAACTCACATGGCTTTGAGTACATACTCCTCATAGTAGACTGTCTCAAAGTAGGTAGAAGCCATCCCGGCAAGATGAGCTGATCATAAGACTATTATATCCTTTGTCTGGGAATTTATTTTTGTGAGATTCGGAGTTCCCCTCACCTTGATAAGTCATGGGGGAAGCCACTTCATCCATGCCCATTTTAGATCATTATTGAAGAAATACAGGGTGTAGCACCGCATTGCTACCCCGTATCACCCACAAACCAATGGGTAGGTTGAAGTATCAAATTATCAAATCAAGCTTATCCTTCAAAAAACAGTTAGACCTGATAGGAAGGATTGGTTCGATCAGTTGATCGATGCATTATGGGCATATCGGACAACGAACAAGGCCTCGCTCAGAAAGTCACCATACCGCATGGTGTATGGAAAGGCCTGTCACCTTCCTGTGGAGCTGGAGCACCGTGCCTTTTGGGTGGTGTAGAAGTGTAATTTTAACCTCAAGACTGGAGGTTATGAAAGGAAGCTCCAGCTTAGTGAGTTAGAGGAGATTAGGTGAGAAGCATATGAGAATGAAAAAATATACAAGGATAGGACAAAAGCTTTCCATGATCAACACATTCAGAGGAAGGAGTTCGCACCTAACCAGCAGGTTTGGTTGTTTGACTCCCGACCCAAATTTTTTGTAGGAAAGCTTAAGTCCAAGTGAACTGGGCCATTTCTGCTGGTCCACTCGTATCCTAATGCGGTGGTCCAAATTAAAGACCCAAAATTTGGGCACATTTTTACAGTTAATGGACAACGCCTCAAACCATTCATTGCCCAGGAACCTCCTCCTGCTGACGAAACGATACATCTTCTTGAGGATGTATGATTGATGAGTTGCCTAGCTGGAGGCGTTAAACTCAGCACGTATACATATATACATACCATATATAGATAGCATATTTCATTTTTGCATAATGTTTTGCATATTGTTTTGCATAGTGTGTATGGCATTGCAGTGATGGCATGAGTTGAACGACAACTTAGAAGCAGTTTCAAGTGATTTCTATCCAGATACACCCTACCCAATTTCTTTCATACATGCATGAGGACATGTAAACACTTAGGCATGGGGGGTGTAGTTCATAAAAACTGAAAATTTTTTCCCAACAATTGGGGGATTAGATCATTTTATCAAGAGGTTTTATTAAAGATTTATTCTTTAGTAAATTCCTAGACTTAGAATCCAATATAATTTCATACTTGCATGTAGATTTTGCAATGGATCCTCTGTGAAAACTGGTAGACACTTCTAGTTTGTCGAAAAGAAGCATTGCTTCTCCTGAACCCTTGGACAGTGATGCGAATTTTACATGGTTTGTAAAATACGTCACTGTAACGTGCAAAATCGATCAACTCTTAAGTTTATAAACCTAGATAGTGGGGTATCTAGGGTCATCCAAGGAGGCCAAATTATTTGCAAATCAAATCCCTTGCTTGGAAATGGAAATCAACTTTCTTTTTGGTGTTTTATATATATGATTTTTTTGGTTTTGAAATAACGAGAACAAGGTGGGTTTGTTGGTAGCAAGAAAATTCTCTATACTAATCCACTACACTACTATTATAGTGACAAGTAGAACCTCTCCCTAAGCTCACTTTAGGCACATGGAGGCCTAGAGAAATTAGGGAGAGGGAGTGAAAAATGTTAAACAAGAATTCTACAAGACTATGCAACAAAAAGATTAAAGAAGGCAACTTTGATTGAAAGAGAGTGTTTTACAAAAAAAAAAACCTAGTAGATGAATGCTTCTACTACTAGATAATTGCAACAAAGAAAATAAAACACAAATCCTCCTGAATTGTTGGTGAAGAGGGGAAGCTCTTTGCTCCAAGCTTAGTGGCTCCTAGGCTTGAAAAGTGCTCCTCCTCCTTCCCTGAAAATGGTGTCCTCCAAGGTAGAAGCTACCACCTCCAATGATCTCCTCTAGGGGTGGGTGTGCACCACCCTTGCTCCTCCTTGCCTGGCCGTCCTCCTAGTAGGGGAGTGCTCCTCCTCCTTGGCATGGCATAAGGGAGAAGAAAGAAGGGGAAGAAGGCACCAAAAGGGCGAGTAGGATGCCCCCTTAATCTTCTTCTCTTCTTCTTCCTTGGCCTTGAATTGTGGTGGGTGTAATGTGGAATTAAACTAATGGGAGGATGATTTTTATGTGGTGATATGGGTTTATATAGAGGTGGTGAGGGGGGTAGTTGGCGTGAATAGGTGGAGGACTAGGATGGAGTTTGATGGTGGTTATGGTTGGTTAGAATGATCCTAGGGCTAGGGTTAGTTGGTGCCACCTTAAAGGGTGTTAAGGGGGTTGTTATGGTGGCCAAAAGGCACCTAGAGTTGGCACCACTTTTGGCTTCTAGAAGGGGCGGTTAGGTGGATGCCTAGATGTTGTTGTAGGGTTAGGTGTATGGTGGATATGGGGGTGGATGTTGGTGCCAAAAAGGGGGGTAGTAAGGGTTAGGTTTTGGCACCAAAATTGGTGCCTTTTGGTGGTGATGATGGGGTGAAAAGGTGGCTAGGTGGTGGTGCTAACTTGGAGTAGGATAGCCAGCTTAGGTGAGCTTAGGTAGGGCTTAAGTTGGTGGAGCTAGCTAGGGTTGAGTTGAAGGTGGCAAATGGCCAAGGTGCTGATTGCTAGCTAAGCTTGCTTGGCTAGCTATGGAGTAGAGGAGTAGGCAATGAGACTAGGGTTTGTGGAGAGGAGCTGGGCAGAAGACATCTGGAGCTGAATTGGAGCTGGCAGCTACTGAAGAGGTTAGCATGGAGCTACTCTAGCTATCTTAGCTTGCTAATTCTTTACAAGCTGCTAAGCCAAGCTAAAGTGAGCTGGCTTTTGCTGAATTGAGCTGAGGTGAGCTGGGTCTACTGCTCCCGGCGATGACTGATGAGAAGCTCATCATGGTCTCTAATTACCCTTAATTAAGTAGTCTTCCTAGTTAATTAGCTAGAATTATGTGAATATATGGGTTAATTATTAAATAAGGGATAAATAGTAAAGGACCTTAAAATAAGTTAAAAATGCTATATTATCATCCAATTAATGTTATTAATAATCTAATTAATAATTGGACTCGAAATATTATAAATTATTCATCTAATTAATGTCTTAACTAACTTAAGCATAGTATATACCAGTATGTAATAACTTAGGTAACATTAAATAAATTAATCTAAAAAGGTCAAAAATGTAAATTGAAGGTCTAAATATAATAATTATTTTATTTATAATCATATATAAAAAGTTGAAAAAGATTTAAATTAAAATAAACTTTGAAAGCCTGAGTTTACATTTTGGTCCTTACATTTTATTTCAATCGGGTCCTTATTTTTCACTTACATCCTTAGGTTTCACTACGAATAAGTCCTTAAACTTCTTCTTCTCTTCTTCACCCGTCTGGACGGCTGATGACTGAAGGTGCAGCCACCGCCTGATCACCACCAATCCAACGTCATCCCTTCTTCTTCAAGCTCCTAGAGCTTGTGCTCACCATCCCCTTTTCATCCACCGGTTTGGATGATGCCTAAATCCTATTTTAGTGTTGGAGATAACCTCACTGACGTCAGAGAAGATGCCGATGGTTATTCTCCTCCTTGCCTCAAATCCATCCAAATTCCACCTCCTTTTCAGTCGTTGTCAACTATAAATACCCCTTGACACCCTTGATTTCCACCAAGTTGGCTCCCTTCCCTCTTCTTCACTAAAGCTGACTTCAATAGGATATTCTCTCCACAACTTCGACGAACTTCCTCCACCTCATCCAACTTCCTCCATCCATCTTCAGTAGCTCTGGATCTCTGCCGAAGTTAGCCGCGTCTTTTGACAAGCACTGACTAGGTGCCCTCCTTTGCTTCACCTCATAACCACCGCTGGAGATCTTTCGACAACCCTATGATTTCCTCCTCCGTTATGAGCCATCGATGGAGATCCTTTATCCCCTTCGTCTAAGTAACAGTAGACTAGGTAGGTAGGTTAGTTTAGTTAGTTAGTTAGGTAGCTTAGGTAGTTGTAATGTTAGATTTAGCTTTCATCTTCCACAACTCCGACGAGCTCCTTGAGCTTGTTAGGAGCAATAATTTCATCTTTTTAAGTCACTGTCCATCTTCTTGAATCTTCCATGAACATTTCTAACACCTTTAATTACTAATTTGATCACTAAATCGCCTAAACCACTTCCACCTCCACCGACTACTCCTGCTGTCCATGGCAGCAGTAGTTGACCGATTTTCCACCTTCACTGGATCCTCGATCACCTTTTCATCTTCTAAGGATCCTGATCATCACTTTAATTCAAGTAAATACCACATATAACTTAAACGCCCAAATTTAATTAAGCTCCTGAGCTCGCTGTCAATGGCGGCTCAAGAGTAGTTGAAATCCTTAATTATATATATTTATGATCTCAATCATCTGTTGACTTGTTTTAACTACTCAATTGAGTGGGAAAACAAGTCCTGAGCTTAATCCAATTCAGACTTTATAAAAAGTGAATTCATTGTTAAATCTTTATTTTAATGATCAATTGAAGGAACTAACTTGATCCTGAGGTTCATTGTGACCTCAGGAACGTTTTCAATCACTAATGGCACAATTCCAAATTCTGTTTCACAAATTCACCTTTTTCTGGACTCACCGGAGCTTCGGCAAGAAATTCCAGATCAATGAATTGAGGTTCACTGATTATGTTGAGATTGTTCATTTGAGATTTGAATGTCTGGAGATTGAGATAGGTCTTCATCTTCTCCAACTCCGACAGAGTTGGGGAAGTCTGACAGTTAGTTTTAAGATGCATTTAATAGGTCTAGAAGCTTCAGTGTTGTGCATTGAATTCATTTCCATACTTAAACTAGTGTAAGAACCTCTGATTTGTTCTGACGAACAAACACCTTTTCTTTCTCAGGCGATGAGCTTAAAACCTTAGGAACTTTAGTTAAAACACCTATTTAAGGCTCTGATCATGTTTCTAAGACTGAAGCTATGATGTTTAAGGTGTTAATTCCTTAAGAAAAGGTTTAAATTAGAAAGTCAAGATTCAAGGTTCTACAATCAAACCTGAGTTTGATTCTTTGATTCTGGATTCAATCTGATGCATTGATGAGTTCAAGTTGTTTCTGAGAAGTCTGTGAATGATTTAAAAGAGGTTTGGATGAGCTCTGATGGATAATTTGATTGGATTTGATTTCTGCCAGTTTGGGTTGCTTTTGAACCCAAATTGATGACAGTCGATTTTAGATGAGTTTTGAATGCAAATTCTACCCAGATGAATTGGTAACAACCTCTAGAAGTTGTTTTAATTGATTAAACAGGTCTTTAGTTGTTTGTTAGGACTTTTTCATGTCTAATTTCACAGTTTTGAAGCTTGCAGAGAAGCTTTGAGCTCTTGCACACTTCTTGAAGCTTTTGAGAGCTTAATATCCACAGTAGTAGTTGCGGAATTCACTTCCTAACCTATTTAGAACTTCAACTGGAAGTTAAAGTCCAGTCTGTGGACTTAGAGTTAAGGAATCCATTTTCCAGGCCATTTTAACCGTATATAGAACAGTATCATCACCCTTAAAATTGAAGAGCATAACTTCTCCTTTGAATCAAATTGACACTTCAATCCTGTAGAGAAACTCAAGAGCTTTCCAACAAGCTTTTATTTGCTTGGAACAAAGCATTGAGCTGTTAGAAATTGTCACTTGAAGTCTGGTCTGGGAGGGGATAAGATAGTCCCACCTCGGTTATTTCTGAATGGCCGCTTGGGTATAAAACTATTTTATTACATAGCCACTTCAGTCGACAGTGCACGACGCATGGTTACCGATTGAGCATTGAATTATGTGTGTGTTTGGGCGCGTATGTGCCTGTGAGTGTATGCGCTTGTGGCATGTGAGTGTGGGCCCTGGGAGGCCGTGTGTGAGGCCTGGGAGGCCATGAGCCAGTTTGGCTCGGAGCTCTGAACCGAAAATAAACTGAACTAAATGAATCAAGCTTGGACCTAGTAAGGTCTGGTCCCACCCTGAGAAGGGTGCTATGTATCCCCAAATGGTCCAAGTCGACAACAAATAAACCTAATTTTTGGTTAAAGTGAAAAAGATTCAGTTCATCTCAGAAGGAAGAAAGTTTAAGGAAAAATGTTATGTGCTGAAGGAAGAAATGCTAAGGATTAAAGAGAAGAAAGGCCAAGGCTCAGAAGGTAAGAACAAGAAGAAGGAGCAAAGCAAAGGAAGAGAAAGGAGAAGGAAGATAGGAAGAATTCATAGAAGGAAGAGAAGGCTGAGCAGGCACTAAAGAGACAAGGCAGAGAAGAAAGAAAGAAAAAAGGAAGAAGAGAAGAGCTCGAGAAATGTAAGACAAAAATAAGAAAAAGAATAAAGAGAAAAGGAAAAGATTAAGAGAAGATTAAAAGATAACTAAAAGAGAAAGAGAGAGCAGAAAAAGAAAAGGTAAAAGAAAAAGAAGAAAGAGAGAGAGGCTGAAGATACAAAGAGAATAAATGGTTTAATTTCTTGCATTATTTTTAATTCCTTTTTTATTTTAATGATGTAATAAGGCATAATTCAATTAGAAAGACTTTCTATTGCCTTAATATCTTTGAAATAAATAGAAATTAACATGTTTATTTGTTATGAAAGAAGATCATTTGTGTAAATATGTTTTCTTATGGAATTTTGCATATTTCTTAAATTTAAATCATTAGGCAAAGTTCATGTTGTTAAAATTAACTTAATTATACCTTCTATGAGTTGTTTAAAATGATTGGTGAATTCTAACTAAGCTATACCTCACAGCGAATCACCTGGACTCAACCAGTTAAAAGAAATAAAATATAAAATGTTAGGTTAACTTGACCCTATACTACTCAACCGACACAAATTTGAGTTAACCTAAGTTACTTTCTTCTACACATAATTAAGCACAATTAACTTAATTAACTTTGTTGAGGAGGGAACACATCAAGGACTGAGCTGGTTAAGGCAACTAAGGTAGCTTAGCTCAATTGAGTTGAGCTAAGCTGAGTCCTCGGGAGCTGGACTTGAGCTTCCTGAGTTGGAATGAAGTCATCTTCAGCTGGCTAGAGTTGAGTGGAGCTGGATGTGGCTGGACCTGAGCTGGGGTGAACTCCAGTCAACTCAACTAAGCTAGCTAGAGCTCCCTGTGGACTATTGGGAGTTGAGATGAGCTAGACTCAGCTAAGTTGAGTTGGATCTGAGGTAGGGTGAGGTAAGATGAGCTCTCTTGAGCTACCATTCAGCTGAGATGAGCTGAATGGAGCTAGGATGAGCTAACCCTAATTTAGGTGAGCTGAATTCCAGCTATAGTGAGCTGGATCAAGCTGAGTTCTAGCTGGTGAGAGCTTCTCCTTCACCAGTTGCCTTCCTGAGTGCTAGGGTTCTAGGGATCTAGCAATGTGTTTATCCCTAACACTCACAAAAACACATTAAAAACATAATAAAAAATGCAATGCATGCCTAACCTAATTAATGCCTAAATGCAGCCCGAAAACCCTTTTGCGGAGTAAAATCCTAAGAGCTAGGTCTATTTTAATGCATAAGAATGATGATAAACTAGCGTTTATCACATCCTCATGCTTATCTTTTGCTAGTCTCTTAGCAAAACTTTAATTTTTTGGAAAATAGAATTTTTGGGAAATCTAATTTTTTCGACTCGTGAGGAGAAAAAGATTAAGGGACCTTGGTTGATTTAAATATTGGAGGCACTGGATTTGTTAAGGATAAACATCGGGATTTATTTTTTTTGGATCCAAAAATTAGACAAAACGGGATCAATATATCCTCCAGAAAATTCACAAATTAACCCCTTATTAATTTAGATGACTTGAAATTTATATTTTTAGGACTTTTCTAGCTCTTGAATTTGATTTGCAACTTGCAATATCTTGTAAAACCTTGTGTCCATGCTTGTGAAAAGCCAACATTTATAAGGGCATGATTTTGGTTTAAAACTTTTTTTTTTCTCCCCCATGCTTATTTTAAGCGTAGTCTTACAACAGATGTGTCGGGATCATTATTCCTGTTACCAATCCTCGAGGGGGCTCTTGTGCCAGTACTTCGGGATAGCACTGTCCATGACACCACCCAGGAGTTCACAACCCCAAAACACAATGCAGTGTAAAAGGGCGCTCCAAGCAAACTTAAGCTCTTACTCCGACACTATAGGTAAAGCACCATCCAAGACACTTGAGCTGCCAAAATGCGCTTTAATGCTCCATCTAAAGATATGAAATATAGATATGGAGCAGCGCCGAGGTGATAACATGTTGACATCGCATCCTCAAAGGAGGCATTTTCCTCCTTCTCGGCGGTGGAAACTCAAACCAATGATCTGCTTTAGACTTTTACTAAGTCCAAATGAGGGAGTTTTTCTAATTTTTAGTTGTTTTTAAGTGTTGGCTTGTGTGTGAAATTTGACACAAGAAGTTCCGTAAGAAATGCAAGTTTTTGAATCAGAAACTAAGCCAGATACTTTCCATATTACAAAAGAGGATCAAGTCACTTGAACTATCATGAGTTTAGGTGGAATTTTAGAGAAGGATATCTGATCTAATCTAGAAATAGACCCTAAAATTCTAATGATCAGATCCACATGCTCATCCCTAGTTTGTTAAAGATTAAATCCCATTATACCAAAAGTGAGTTTTTCAACCTTAGTCCCGATTTCAAAATTTTTCCTCAAAAAGTTTTCAATATTTTTATTTTTTTGGGTGTGCAACCGAGAAAATAAAATAACTAAAGAAAAATGCATGTTTTTAGGTTTTGAAAATCCTAACTCGATCATCAAATTTTTAAAGACACCCCCCATGCTTAAGATATGCAATGTCCTCATGCATTAGGAGGGAAAAGGGATACCTTAATGAAGAGTGGTTGGGTTTATGATGGTCAAAACCTGGAAAAAGAAAGGAAAAGGAAAGTAGGAAAAATGATGGGTTACCTCCCATCCAATGCTATCTTTTACGCCATTCGTCCAGGCGTGAAACTATGCAGGGAAGATGGAAAATCATGTAAATAGTTGGACACTTGGATGCCCGCATAAAACGTGTCTTCTTCTAGATCCCTAGAAAAATGATTAGAAGCAATATTGGGATCAAATTTGGATGGAAAATGGTAAGTGTAGCCCAAGTATGGCCATGGTTTTAAATCAGGTTGGATGCCAAACTCAGGCAGGTCTGGTGGTAGGTCCATGGGAAAGGGGTCGGGGAAGGGATGGGGAGGATTTGGTGAAGTTAGTGTGGAAGGGTGGGGTGATGGAAGAGTAGGAGGGTCAGGGTAATCAGGGGGTTCATCAGGAAGGGTTTTTTAGTCAAGACAAGTTTCCATATCATAGATTTCGCCAACCACTGATTCTGAATCGGAGTCCTCAAAAAAATTATGGTCGGTAAGAGTATCTATCAACATTGTCTCCACCATATTGGAAATTTCCGTATCTGAGTCCTCAAAAAAGTTACCATCATGGAATCTCTTAGAGGATTTGAAAAAATCTAAAGTGATAGTTTGGCTGGCATAAGTGATATCCATTTTGCCTGTGTGGCAATTGATATTTGCCTTTGTAGTGGCCAAAAAAGGTCGTCCAAGGATTATTGTGGCGTCCAGTAATGATTCAGGTACCTCAATGTCAAGGACCAAAAAGTCTGCAGGGAAGACACAATTCTAGACCTTGACCAAAGCATCCTCGACAATCCCACGATTTTTGATTGTAGATCGGTCGGCTAATTATAGGATAACCTCAATGGGTTTTAATTCACCGATCTGAAACTCTTCAAATAAAATCGTGGGAATGATATTAACTGAGGCACCAAGATCAAGGAGGGCACGATCAAAGGTAGTATCATCAATAATCACTGAAATTAATGGCGCCCCCGGATATTTCATCTTAGGAGGCAGCTTGCTTTGTATGACAGAGCTTATTGTCTTCGAAAGATGCACTTGTCCTAGATTTTTGCCCTGCCTTTTAGGAGTACAGATCTCATTCAAAAATTTGGCGTAGGCAGGTACATATTTGATGGCATCTAGGAGAGGAATACTAATTTGAACTTGCCCAAATAGATCCATGAGTTCTTCTATGGTGGGCTCAGATTTCTTTTTTCTATTAGTGGTGGGGTGGAGAGCTTGTGGAAAAGGGATAGGAATCATGTCTTGAGATTTTTGTATTTCTTTTTCTTCCTAAAGGGGAGGTGGGGAGTCAATTTACACAGTGATGGGGATTTCACCAGGTTTGTGTGAAGGCCCAGGATTAGTGCTGGTTTTCCCACTCCTCAACATAACTGCATGTGCAGTCGGATTATTATTTAGAGGAGGTGGGGGGCCTGTGGGTGTGGAAACCTGGGAGGCTACTGAGGTGGTGGATTAGTAGGAGGCTGATTCAGGTAGTGTGGATTCCTGCCTGAATATTGGTTCCTTTGGTGATTAGGGTTGGGCATGAGTTGGGATGGAAGATGTCCTAAAGGTCTTTGAGTGGAAGTAACCCCAATCTGATTGTTCAGATTTGTGATGGTGCGGGTTACTTCCGTCATTTTTGTTTGCATGTCCTGCAGGGTTGTCATCATCTAGGCATTGATGTCTTATTGGGATGGCCCAGGATGAAAGGTTGGTTTCGACCCATACTCATTAAAATGATTTGGTTGAGAAGGAACCTGATTATTCATGAGTAGTTCGGGTAATTTTTCCAATTGGAAGAATTTTTAAAGGGCTCCTGGATGGCAGAAATATTTTGAGTGGGGTTAAGATCTAGATAGTTGTAATTCCCTAAAGAATCATAGACAGTCTTCGAATATTGGTAACAATCAGCAGGGGTAGTGGTGAGATTGTGCAAATTTTCTCTTCGTGGAAAGTTAGGTTGGGTTAAGTGTGGATTGTGTGGAGCTTGGGTTGATGTGGCAAGTCTTTCCTCAATTTTCTTTTGATTAATATGCATCTTGTCGAGTTTTTGAGCGATCATTTGAAGATCGTCTTGGGTGACAGGGATAGATTGAGTGCCTACTTCATGAACACCGAACTGCGGGTTTTGAGTTCTACCAAATGTGTTCATGGAAGCTTGATTAAATGAGTTTTCACTCATTTCTTCAAAAAGATCATAGACACTCTCAGCATCCTTATTCAAGAAGTTTCTACCACACGAGGCGTCGACAAAGTGTCGAAGTTGATCTTCTAAACCATTATAGAAGACCTGCACAAGCTGCCATAAAGGAATCTCGTGGTGCGGGCAACTTCTTAAAATATCTTGGAATCTCTCCCAAGAGTCATGGAAACTTTTGGCAAATTTTTGTTGGAAGGTCGTAATGGATCTTCATAATGAATTAGTACGACCTATGGGAAAGAATTTCTTGAGGAAGGTGCTCTTGAGCCGAGGCCAAGTTGTGATGGGTCGACCAATGGTCCTAAACTAATAAGCGGCCTTATCTTTAAGAGATAATGGAAATAGCCGCATCAGCCATAGGTCTTCTTACACATTTCAGGAACGGGTTGTTTGTGCAAGAAGAGTCAGCTCTTCAAGGTGGCTGAAAGGGTTTTCCCTAGGAAGGCCATGGAGGTGCTTAATTAGGTTCAGGACTACTAGCTTGATCTCAAAGTCCCCCTATAGTATGACCACCCCTGGTCGTTCCTTATAATAAGACGGATCGTAAAAATCTTTTAGTGGAATAACAGGCTGCTGACAGGGTGGTGGGTTTGGCTTTGATTGGCTAGGTTTTGGATGTTCCTAGTCAATGTTTGTTGATTAGAATTTAATTTAGCAATCTCCTCAGCCATCATTGTTAAAAGATTAGGCAGGGGGTCTTGATGTTGTGATTGAGGCAAATCAAGATTAGGGAGCTCCACGCGCGGGAAGTTAAAGGTGGGTGGGTTCTGGGTGGAAGGGTCAGAATTAGGGTCAGTAGTGGGGTTAGAGGTAGGATTAGAGGTGGAAGTGGAAGGGTTAGTGGAACCATTTTGTTGATTTTCCAATTTTTTAGAAGAAGATAGAAAAAGTGGTCTTTTTGCGTGGGGGGCGAAATCAAATGGTCCTTCTAAGTGCAGATTTTGAGACCGTTGCCCGTGCATAAAATTGAAGAATGGGAGGGGAGAAGAGATGGAGATGAGGGAAGTGTGCACACAAGCAATCAAATTCTAGACCTAACTTAATTGTGACTCCCTAGAAATTAACCTAAGACTTGGTCTACCTAGGAAATAAGTAATCAAAAGTGAATACCCATTCTGTCAACAAATCTAGCCAAGTTGCTTAAGGGGAGGTTTGGGCCTAAGCGTTTCCTAGGAAAATCTCCAAGTGCTTGTACAAACCCACGCCTGGTCGTTTGACATGGCTCCTCAGCCTGAACACTAGATATAGATGACATAATTGGTATTAACTAGAGAAAACTTAAGTCCTATATAGCAAACCTAAATTGATGAAACCTTAGGGGTCAAATTGCTATGAATTTTAGTTAAGGCTAGGATACTAAAGTGCACACAGAATGTGGAGGGCGTTGATTGGGTTGTTGCACTGTTATTTCAATTTTTTGTGTGTGTGCAAGAATTGGAAAGTGGTTCCAATTAAAAAGTAAGTTATCACACAATTTCTTGTATTTTTGTCTTTTAGGATTTGATTTAATTCAACGTGTTTTAGGGTTTCTCGCTTTAAATTTTCAAACAAGTTTTGAAACTCCACAATAAAAGGAAAAATAAGTTGTATTGGTGTTGGCTAATTTCCTTTAATGTGAGTCTCTAAAAAAGAAAGAAAGAAACCCTAAGCCAATTGTCCCTAAGATAGAAAATTACTACCAATGAATTGGTTTTAGGATTTTTATATTAAGTAGTGGTCCAAACAAGTCAAACAATACCACTACTTTGAAGAAAATCAAACAAGGATTCTAAATAAAATTTTTTTAATATTTTAGGAATTTTTTTGATAATTGTTTTGAATTTTTATTTGTACTGGTGTCAAAGTTCAGAAATGATACCCGTGGGTATTTTAGACCTTTTAGTATTACCATCGACCTTAGAAAATTTTTGTGATTTTATATGATGTGTAAAATTTCATAAGGATTCTATAAAGATAAATTTCACAAAAATTAGATGAGCATAAAAATTCTAGAAAGTCGCAGATAGTAGCAAAATAGGAAAATTAAAGGGTGTGACAACTTGACAGTCCACGAATTTTTAAAAATTAAAAGTAAATACAATTAGTCAGTAATTTGGAACAGATGTTTCCTATTTATTTTAAAATCCTTAAGTGAAATTTCAAGATTTTAGGAGGCCTATGGTGATCTGAATTGATTTTTCAAATCCGGATAGAAGTCTGGATTCGAAAAAGTAGAACATCAATACTTGAAATGGAGTGGTGTTAATGGTGCAAACAAGCAATTAATGAGTTTTACAATGCACCACTCCACTTAATTAAGTTGTTGAAGGTCCTGAAAGCCAAGTTAGTGTATTTTGGTAGACTTTTAGTTTAGGTGTGACAAGAGAAAGGGAACCAACTTGAATCCATGGGAAGACAAGGATTTTGAGTTCTTTCCAGAATTCCCGCTTGCTTCCTATAGTTCCTACACACACGAGATAGAAGAAAAGAGAAGGGGATGAGATCTACTTCAAGCAAGAGAAAAGTGATAAAAGCAAAGCTGTGCCTTCCCGGAAACGACTCCAAAAAGTGATGCGAATTTTACGTGGTTTGTAAAATACGTCGTTGTAATGCACAAAATTGATCAACTCTTAAATTTATAAACCTAGATAGTGGGGTATCTAGGGTTGTCCAAGGAGGCCAAATTGTTTGCAAATCAAATCCCTTGCTTGGTAATGGAAATCAACTTTCTTTTTGGTGTTTTATATATATGATTTTTTTGGTTTTGAAATAACGAGAACAAGGTGGGTTTGTTCATAGCAAGAAAATTCTCTATACTAATCTGCTACACTACTATTATAGTGACAAGTAGAGCCTCTTCCTAAGCTCACTCTAGGCACATGGAGGCCTAGAGTAATTAGGGAGAGGGAGTGAAAAAGGTTCAACAAGAATTCTACAAGACTATGCAACAAAAAGATTAAAGAAGGCAACTTTGATTGAAAGAGAGTGTTTTACAAAAAAAAAACCCTAGTAGATGAATGCTTCTACTACTAGATAATTGCAACAAAGAAAGTAAAACACAAATCCTCCTGAATTGTTGGTGAAGAGGGGAAGCTCCTTGATCCAAGCTTAGTGGCTCCTAGGCTTGAAAAGGGCTCCTCATTCTCCTTCCTTGAAGCTACCACCTCCAACAATCTCCTCTAAGGGTGGGTGTGCACCACCCTTTCTCCTCCTTTCTTGGCCGTCGTCCTAGTAGGGGAGTGCTCCTCCTCCTTGGCGTGGCACAAAGGAGAAGAAAGAAGGGGAAGAAGGCACCAAAAGGGCAAGTAGGATGCCCCTTAATCTTCTCTTCTTCTTCCTTGGCCTTGAATTGTGGTGGGTGTAATGTGGACTTAAACTACTAGGAGGATGATTTTTATGTGGTGATATGGTGGGTTTATATAGAGGTGGAGAGGGGGGTAGTTGGCGTGAATAGGTGAAGGGCTAGGATGGAGTTTGGTGGTGGTTATGGCTGGTTAGAATGATCCTAGGGCTAGGGTTAGTTGGTGCCACCTTAAAGCATGTTAAGGGGGTTGTTATGGTGGCCAAAAGGCACCTAGAGTTGGCACCGCTTTTGGCTTCTAGAAGGGGGGTTAGGTTGATGGCTAGATGTGGTTGTAGGGTTAGGTGTATGGTGGATATGGGGGTGGATGTTGGTGCCAAAAAGGGGGTAGTTAGGGTTAGGTTTTGGCACCAAAATTGGTGCCTTTTGGTGGTGATGATGGGGGGAAGAGGTGGCTAGGTGGTGGAGACAACTTGGAGTAGGATAGCTAGCTTAGGTGAGCTCAGGTAGGGCTTAAGTTGGTGGAGCTAGCTAGGGTTGAGTTGAAGGTGGTGGATGGCCAAGGAGCTGGTTGCTAGCTAAGCTAAGCTAAGCTAAGCTTGCTTAGCTAGCTATGGAGTAGTGGAGTAGCTAAAGAGAGCTAGGATTTATGGAGAGGAGCTAGGCAGAAGACATCTGGAGCTGAATTAGAGCTGGCAGCTGTTGAAGTGGTTAGCATGGAGCTACTCTAGGTGGCTTAGCTTGCTAGTTCTTTGCTAGCTGCTAATCCAAGCTAAAGTGAGATGGTTTTTGCTGAATTGAGCTAAGGTGAGCTGGGTCTGGTGCTCCCAGGGAGGAATGAACTGGTTGAGGCAGCTAAGGTAGCTTAGCTCAATTGAGTTGAGCTAAGCTGAGTCCTCAGGAGCTGGACTTGAGCTTCATGAGCTAGAATGAAGTCATATTCAACTGGCTGGAGTTGAGTGGAGTTGGATGTGGCTGGACTTGAGCTGAGGTGAACACCAGTCAACTCAACTGAGCTAGCTAGAGCTCCTTGTGGACTAATAGGAGCTGAGATGGGCTAGACTCAGCTAAGTTGAGCTAGATCTGAGCTGACCTGAGCTAGGGTGAGCTAAGATGAGCTCTCTTGAGCTGCCATTCAGCTGAGATGAGCTGAATGGAGCTAGGATGAGCTAACTCTAATTCTGGTGAGCTGAATTTCAGCTATGGTGAGCTAGATCAAGTTGAGTTCCAGCTGGTGAGAGCTTCTCCTTCACCAGTTGCCTTCCTGAGTGCTAGGGTTCTAGGGATCTGGCAATCTGTTTATCCCTAACACTCACCAAAACACATTAGAAACATAATAAAAAATGCAATGCATGCCTAACCTAATTAATGCCTAAATGCAGCCCAAAAACCCATCTACGGAGTAAAATCCTAAGAGCTACATTTGTTTTAATGCATAAGAATGATGATAAACTGGCGTTTATCAGACAGCAATCAGGGTGTCAGGTGAATTATCTTCTAGTAGATCCACCAAAACATATGTGAGGTGAGAGTAGAAAGTACTGGTGCTCTAAGGGTAGTATAAAGAATCTTTAATAATTGAATAATGACACTTGAAGTTAGGCATAGCTTTTGCTCGCAGTTCTTGCATACTAAATTTGTGAGAAATTCCATATGAGAGCCACCAAATAAGGCAAAAAGACAGAGAGCGGATTCTAATAAAACTATGATTGAGGTGGATGGTCACAACCATCCCCTACGGAATCCTCGGCTGAAGGAGGGTACAAATGTCAAGGTAGGAAATACATTGTCCTATTCGTCCCCTACCTGGTGCTGAGAAGAGTCACTTCCACCAAATAAGCCACCCAAAATCCTCTTGGTCATCCTAAAATTTCCCAAGAATGCCTCATGTATAAAAGTACGTATGTCGTGTTATGTTGTGCTGATAAATACAGCAGTATGTCGTGTTGTGGCATTGTGCCAATAGATTTACATACAAAAGAGTTGTTTGCTCAAAAAAAAAAGAAGAGAGAAGAAGAAGAAAAAAAAAGAAAAAAAATAAAAGAGAAAAAAGGGTGTTATGTAAAATAGTTGCGTAGTGTGAGTCAAGTTAAATGTTTTGAAATGTTTTGAGGCAAAAACACCTACCACCCTCAAGAACCACCAAATATAGCCTTAACCTAATTTTTCTGTATTTCTGACTTCCAGAATACGGGCTGAGAAGTCTGGCTTAGTCGTAGGGTTATCAGAACCTAATTAAAGTGTCATGTCATGTGAGACCACCAAATACATTTGCAAATCTGGTGAGATGTGAGCTCAAGAAGAAAAAGAAAAAAAGAGAGAAGAGTACAAAAGATTAAAGAGAGCATAGTTTTCCAGCCCCTTGGTGGGAACACCATCATGAGCCTTAACTAGCTCATTTTGACCTAGAAAAGAAAACAAAAGCTCCTGCATAACCTAGAAAAGAGCCTAATTCAAGGAATAACTGTTTTGAGAAGAAATTAAGAAACAAAGGGTAAAATGGTAATTTTACCATTGTAGTACATCAATAGGATTTCTTAGGAGTTAAACATAGGTCAATTGATCTTAACAAGATGAAAAGTGGGATGGTTCAGTCAGAAAAGGGTTATTGTGAGATCTAAGAATTAAATGATATCCTGTAACCCTAAGACAAACTCACTTAATTCAACAAGGTTCTGGTCAGGATACAATTCACCTAAACCCTCTAAAATTAGTGGAAACATATCCCATAGGGTTTAGAACTTTCAAATTGGCCTTTGGAACCTATTTTGACCTAAATAGGGGTCTTAGCTAAATATTTACCCTAAATTGGGTTTTTATCTAAAATATCCAGTCAAACGTAGTCAAATCTAAAATCCAACTTCACCATTTCTTTCCTTACGTCTAGATTAGGTTTGTACCAAAATTTGGACCTAGGGGAAGGTCACCTTGACTTACTTTGCAAAATAGTCCACCTAATTACATTTAGACCCTTAGCTTTTGAAAACCATTGCGAAGACCGCCCTATCTTCCTCGCCACTCTTTGCAATTAGGTCCCTCCTCCATTACAGTGGAGGAGTCCTACTTCGGCGAGGATTCAAGAGGGAAGTCCTCCTTGTTTCCTCAGAGATTCCCTCTTAAATTTGAAAGGGAGATTCTCTGAGGAATTCCCGATCTGATGATTGCAATTCCAAGCCCTAATTGTCACCCAGTCTCTCATGCGAACACTCGAGAGATTTGGGTCTCTTACACATTCCTACTCCGGCGAGGATACTTGAGCTTGGAAGCTTGCCTTCCAAGCACAAGATCCTCTGCCTGTGCTTATAAAAGAAACCCCTGATCCGACCACTCAATTCCAGCTTGGTTTGGTTGGAGAACAACCTCCAATTTCTTCTCTTCTCCTTTGGCCAAGCATCCAATGAGCTTCGGTGACATCTCCTCCCTCTTCTCATCACTCTGCCACAATACCAGTGGCAGAGTCTTCTTCGCCTCCGTCGTCGGCATCGCGCCATACCTGCCCATGCACCTGCAGCCTCTTCATCATCGTCGTTCCCTCTCCACTAGAACCTTCATCTCCGTCGGCGGCAGGTACACGCCAGCCGCCATCTCGCCTCCCTTTTTCATTAATTAGGTTAAATCTCTTCCCCTCTCTCCTCTCTGTATTTCCCCCTTCTTTATTTCTACTTTCAACCCTCGACCATCGCAGACCACCACCATCTTCTCCATCTCCAGCAAACCATCAGCGAGGTGTCTCCGTCACCTCCACACACCCATCCACCTTGCCAGACCCCTCAGAACCTCCGCCACCATCCACTGATCACTTTCCCCATCTCCATCGATCGCCATACCCTCCACAAGCTCCCCCCGACCACACCCATCACCTCGGCCACAGACCGACCTTGGCACGCATGCCTAGGCCACCCTGCGGCCAGCCACCTACTGCAGCACCTTCGCCATGCCACGACGAAGCTTCCTGTGTGGTTTAATGAGGCTGCAAGGCCGTATTGTTTTTGAATAGGTCCTGACCACCACCGCCATTAGAGCCAGCTTGAAGGAGCTTGTATCCTTCGCTCTAGGCAGATGCGCTCCAGGTCCCAGGTCCAGGTGATGCGGATTCGCATCACGCATGCATCCAACCAAGAAATTGGCTTTGTAAGTCACTACAGCCGCGGAAATTGAAGGCGACCCCTTGCTGGCGTGCACACAGAAGCGAGTGGGATTTTTAGTCCCACCTCGGAAAGCTTAGAACGCAGTGAGTGATTTAAATTGCTTTTGTGTTTCCTCTTCATTGCCTCAGATCACGGGGTGAGGTCCCCTCGCCCACATGCCTGCCTCGTCTATGACCCGCGCTCCATGGACTTGGCTTGCCTGACTCATTTATGCAGCACTCCTCGCACACTACCCACGCTGGTGCGCCTGAACCTAGGTGCACTTGCCCAACCCGAATACCCGATTGGCTCTGGGAGAGCGAACCTAAGAGAGAAAAGAGAGAGAGTGTTTGCAGGGGAGGGTAGGGGTAGGTTTTGCACTTGTGTGCAGGGAAAGGAAGAAGGAACAGGAAGCTGAAGGACAGAAGGAAGGAAGAGGAGGTTGAAGCTGAAGAAGCTAAGGGCAGGAGGAGCCGCAAAGGAGCTAAGGATCAGAGGACTCTAAGTAAGGAAGGAAGAAGAGGCACTGTAGTAGAGAAGGCGCGGCTGAGGAAAAGGCAAACGCAAAGCTAAGGCAAGAAAGAAGGAAGAGAAAGGAAGGAGAA
Organism: Thalassia testudinum; assembly: GCA_037157565.1. Lineage (NCBI taxonomy): Eukaryota > Viridiplantae > Streptophyta > Magnoliopsida > Alismatales > Hydrocharitaceae > Thalassia > Thalassia testudinum. The sequence continues at coordinate 23,169,687 of JAZHRO010000071.1, read as the reverse complement.
ATCAAAGAAGAAGAAAGAAGGCATGGCTGAAGAAGAAAGTTGAAAGAACTGAAGTTAGAGGAAGAGAAATTCAAAGAGGAAAAGAAAGAAGAGAGAAGCTAAAGGCTAAAGTCAGAGAAGGAAATCAAAGAAGAAGAAGGATAGAAGCCAAAGAAGAAGACATCTCGGCTCATGTCAGGGAAAGAGAAAGAAGAGAAGCCAAGAAAGAGAGTTAGAGAAAAAAAGAACCAAAGAAGAAAAGAAGAGGAAGCTGAAGAACAAGTCAAAGAGAAGAAGCACTCAAACACTTTTTATCCAATTCTTCTCAATTTCTTTTTTATTGCTACAATTTAGTATTCATAAACTCCTGCATTATATTTTGAATTAGATTTTGAGTAACTTTAAGTGTTCAAATTACATCTATTAGATTAGTGAATAAATTCCATTTGCTCCCTGTGTTCGATCCCGGACTTAACATTCGAGTAATAAAATTTATTTATTTTCAATGCTTTTTCGACTATACTGTAACGCCACCTTTTTAAAATCCGATCAAGCATATATAACATTTTAGTGCCGTTGCTGAGGAGCAACGCACAATTCATCACTAGTCTCTACATTATTTTTTATTATATTTGAACACTAGCTTGCCCTATTTTCTTTGCTGTGATCTTGTGAGGTATTTCGCGAAGAGATCGTCCACGCAAATCAACCACTCCAGGGCAGGTAAATTCTCTTTTCTTCCTTAAATCCATCTCCTAATCCTGGGAAGACAAAAAGAAGCAATCAAATTAGGAATCAACCGCCCTCTTTCTATAGTAATTATCATCTTTAAGGCAAAAGTTTCCCGATTTTGCAAAATTTTTCAAATCTTATTGAAGTTGAAGTGATTTTTAGAGATCCTACTGACGGAAAGGCATTCTCGTGCATTTTGAAAGTCGTCGGAATCATAGTATAGTCGGGCAAAAACATTCGTCAAAAAATGATTTCTAAAGATAATGAGACTTTGAGTCCCGATCATTCATCTTTGGGAGGCATTTGCTTACTTCTGAAATCAATCTTCTATTGCTCTACTTTGTTTAGAATTGCATGCCGATTCGTGATTATTACATAGTTAAGTACGACATGCTTAGTTGCGAGAATATTAGGAGTTAGAAACAGGCAACTTGGATCACGTAAATATAATAGTAATCAATAAGCTCATGGTGATTTCAAACACATAAAGATATATATATATATATATATATATAAATGCATTTTCATTCATTCATTGGGGAGTTGTTTGCATAAGGAATCTAGAGGAAAGCTTGTACATAAATGCTTGAAAATTAAATCTAGCTACCAGAAAATGATCGCATACAAGAATCGATGGGGGTATTTCGCATGCATCATTGGGGGAGAAGTAAGACTATACTACTAAGTAGTAAATAAAGGCAATAAAATTATAAAGAGCATGAATTAAATCTAGAAGAATAGAGGGCATTCAGGGGTGGTCCCCAATGGCCTTGGAGTGGTCGGGAGAAGAATGAGGGGCGGCCAATGTAGCTTAGGCCAACCCTTGGAGAGAGGTAGGGTTGATCCAACATCCCAACTTGGTGTCCTCCATGATGGTGATGAGCTCATGGAGGTGGAGTAGCTAACCTAAGTGAAGGTGGGCGTGTATGGAGCTAGTGAGGTGAGTGGTGCCAATGAAGCCAAGGGATGTGAATGGGTGCAAATGGCCACCCCTTAGGTCTTTTTATAGACCTAAGGGAAGCTCTCTAGAGAATTATGGAATTCTCTAGGGAGGCCTATGGTGGGAGCTGGTGGGAGAGTGAGAGAGAGAGGGTGGAAGGTGGTTTTTAGATCCACCAAATGTGGATCTAAAAATTGAATGGCTCTTGGTTGCTAATTTTGGCAACCAAGGCAACAACACATGGTAGAGAGTTATAGAGAACTCTAGGCTTGATATTTTTGTGTGGACGGTGTGTGTGGGTGTGTGTGGGTCAAAACCTAGGTGGCTAGGTTGATTAGGTTAGGTTCTAGTGGGTTTAGGTCAAGGTAGGTCTCCAATTAGGATTGTAAACCCTAATTCACTAAGGTAAAGTGAAATTAAACTTAATACAAGTTTAATTGGGTGTGTAAAAACTTAATTGAGAGTAAAACAACTCAATTAAGTCCGGTCTAGGTCAATTGGACTCTCACTGAGTCCAATTGGACAGTGTGTGCTGAGATCAGGGCTCAATTGGACTCAATGAGTCCAATTGAATAGGCTGGTGGAATTGACTAAGATCCAAGTCAATTAGGTTTAGTGAGGACCTAATTAGGTCATTAAGGAGGTCTAGAGGTGATGTACTAGGGTTAGGGAACCTTAATTTTGGTTCCTATGGGGTTGGAATTGGGTTTAGGGACTTAGAGATCCAAGATCAAGGCTTAAATCTCAAAACAGGAATTGGAGAGCAGTATCAGATGTTTAATAATAGTGTCAGACGTATTATACTCAAAAATCAGAAGTCCAGACTTGTTGCCTAGATGTCCAATCAGAGTCAGGAGGGATTTGGGTTCTATTTTGGGTATTTTGCAGAAATTGGACGTCTGACAAAATGTCTGGATGTCCAATAACACTGCAGAAGTGGGTTTAAGGTGTGCGGGAGATGGCTAAGGGTCCTGGATGTCCTATAACTTATCTGGACTTCCAGATAAGGGTTGGAACTAGGGTTTTAGGGCTTCCTAGGGTGTTGTCACCTAATCTAAGGGTGGCTAAGGCTTGGGGAAGTCTCTAGGCTATCCTAGGGCTAGGATGGACCTAAGCTCTTCACATTTTACTGCTTTATTCCTACTTAATAGCATAGCAAACCTTTAACTCCCTTACATTATTATTCCTACATCTGATCTAAGCCTTCTGCTCTAGCTCTGCTGCAACTCCCGTTATTCTAGATCCAGCTTCAGATCCTGCTCCAGATCCAGCACCAGATCTGCTTATTCCCTGCAATCGACATAATGCACTTAATCAGCACATTATAACATTATTTTATGCATAGCTAAAGGAAAGCAGTAAAGATGTAGATAATGCATATGCATGCATGAATAACCCTAACTTATGCTAAGTCCAAGCTTAATCTGGGTCAATTAAGACCTATGATTGCTACGCAATCATACCCCCATGCCTAAATCTTGCTAGTCCCTAGCAAATGCAAGACTAAATTATTTACAGCAAGGGTCCCTAAGGGACTAATTATTTTATCAAGTGTATGCATAGAGATTTTTCTCCTTTTTGTTTTCATCCTATGCTCTAGAAATCTAGAAAATCGTGAAAGTGCAGCTATGTAGCTTTTGCAGTGGATTCGAGTGAAAACTAATACACCTCTAAAACCTGTACTTGACCCCTAGTAAAAATTCTAGCGGAATAGGCGGACTTTTTCTCTCGGGGTATTCAAGATATTCTATGAATTCCACCCCGGCTTTAGGCTTAGGTAGAGAATCTTTGAGGGCTAAGATTATAACTTTGGTGGCTCACTCTCACTTGGTGCTACATAGAGACTAGTACTACAGAATCTAGATTCCCGGACTACTAAGTAACTCAACTTAGAGAAAGACGAGAAAAACTATGCTCTCTCTAATTCCTTTGTATTCATTCTCTCTTACTCTTTTTCTTTTCCTTTTCTTTTCTTTCGTAGAGCTCACAACTTCACCAGATTCACATATATGACCTGTATTTGGTGGTCTCACTAGGCATTAACACTTTAATCGAGTTCTCATAACCCTAACACTAAGTTGGAATTCCTCAGCCAGTATTTGGGCGGTCAGAAACACAAGAAAAATCGGTTAGGGCCGTATTTGGTGGATCTCAATTTTATTTGGTGGTATTGCCTCGATGAAATAAACACTAAATATTCATTCTTTTCTTTGCTTTTTCTTCTTTTTCTAAATTTTTTTTCAGTTTTTCTTTCTTTTCATCATTCTTTTTCTTTTTCTTTTTCTCTTTTTTTCTTAATTTTTTTTTCACAACATAACACAACTAGCACACATCCATGAACTTTATTGAGGAGGCATTATTAGGGATTGGTGGTACTCAAGAGACATTGGGTGGCTTATTTGGTAGAAATGCTTACTCACGGCACTAGTAAAGGATGGTGTATTTCTGACCTTGGCATCAATACCCTCCTTCAGCCGAGGATTCCATAAAGAATGGTCGTAACCATCCACCTTAGCCCTAGTTTTATGAAAACTCGCTCTTCGCGTATTTGCCTTATTTGGTGGCTCTCAAAATTTCGCACAAAAAATGTATTCGCGGGAACCGAGAGCAAAAACTATGTCTAATCTCAGAGTATCATCACCTAATTATCTAGGATTCCAAATTCCTCGCACTAATCTTAGAGCACCAGTACATGCTACTCTCATCTCACACTATTTGGTGGATTTTTGGAAGAAAATTTGCCTAACTCCCAAAACACTGTCTAGGGATTCAGGAAAAGAAGCACTGCTTCTTCACGACAGACTGAAGACGTTTATTAGCCTTCACCGTGAATCCATTGCAAATTCTAGGTGTGTGTGAAAAGTTGTACTGGATTCCAGATTACAGGAATCAACTAGAGCATAAAGTTCGTAATGCATTCTCTTAATAAAATAATCTTATTCATGAATGTAATATGTATATGTGCTATGAACAAGTAACCTCGTATAATTTCTACTTCGTGAATTTTCCGTATCGGGTTACAATCAGCTTGACCCTAAATTTAGAACAAAAGGTGAGCGAGTGAGTCGGAAGTGGTTGTTGCGAACGATTTCTAGCTCCAATGCGAGCAATGGACGTGGAGTCGGTTGTTCTTTTATTTAGGGTCCTAAAGTACGTTTTACATGCAGCTTTGATGTTTTCCTAAGTGTTGGCATAAAATTCTTTTTTCAGTTTTGTTGTATCTACCCCTCCATGCCTATGTTTTTGCATGTCCTCATGCATGAATGTAAAAGAAAATAAATACTGCATGGAGAGAATGGGTAGAAATCACCTGTAATTGCTCCTGAAATTATATTCAGCACCGGCCAACTTGTTAGCATTTAATATACAAAAGGGACATATGCTAAAACAAAAATATGCTATGTATAAAAATGGTTATATATAAATGATGGTGGAATGTGGAGTGAATGGTATTTATACGTGCTGAGTTTAACGCCTCTAGCTGGGCGAGCACTCAATCACATGTCCTCACTAAGATGAACAGTCTCGTCAGTGGAGGAGGTTTCTGGACCAAAAATGGCTTGAGGCGCTGGCCATTTACTGTGAATATATGCCCAGATTTTAGGTCCTTGATTTGGACAGCCCCGTTAGGATATGGCTGTATCACAACATACGGGCCAGTCTACTTGGACTTAAGCTTCCCCGCAAACAGTTTCAGCCGTGAATCAAATAACCAGACTCGCTGGTTGGGCGTGAATACTTTCCTCCGGATGTGGCGGTCCTGAAAGGCCTTGATCTTGTCCTTGTATATTAATTGATAGCGATTTCACGCGGTTTGTTATTAGGTCGTTGTAACGTGCAAAACCGATCAACTCTTAAATTTATATTCCTAGATAGGGGAGTATCTAGGGTTGTCCAAGGAGGCTAAATGTTTGCAAAAGTGATTCTCTTGCTTGGAATACAAATCTCAACTTTCTTTTTGGAATTTTTTTCAATATATCATTTTTTTGTTTTTGAATTAAAACAACATGCGAAATGGTGGTGGGAAGGTGATTTAACTTCAAATTTAATAAACTACTTCTAAAGTGGCAAGTAGAACCTCTCCCTAAGCTTACTCTAAGAAAGTGGAGGCCTAGAATAATTAGGGAGAGGGAGTGAAGAATGCTAAAAACAAAGCAAGTAGAAATGCAAATAAGAAATTGCAAAGAAGGCAACTAGATTAATGAAAAGTGTTTTACAAAAAGGCCTAGTAGAGGAATGCTTCTACTACTAGAAAAATTAAAATAAAGAAAAGCAAACACAAATCCTCTAGATAGATGGTGAAGAAGAGGGCATCTTGCTCCAAGGTTGGTGGCTCCCAATCTTGAAAAGAATCCTCCAACTCCTTCCTTACTGTGCTCCGCCAAGGTGATGTCCTCCAAGGCAAGCCCTAAGGGGGCGTGCCCTAAGCTTCTCTCCAAGGGTGGATGTCCACCCTAGGTCCTTCTCCCTTTCCTGGCCATCCTCCTTGAAGTGGAAGAGTCCTCCTCCTTGGCGTGGCCCAAGTTGAAGAGAGTGGGGAGAAGAAGGTACCAAAAGGGCTGGTGATGTGCCCCTTTAATCTCCTTCTCTAGTCCTTCTTCTTGGCCGTAGGTATAGCTGGTATAGGTAGCAAATTACACTAATGGAGGATGATCTAAAATGGTGGTAGGTGGTGGGTTTATATAGAGTAGGAATGGGGCTAAGGTGACTCTTGGAATGGAGGGATAAGATGGAGAGATGGAGGTGGTTGGGGATCCTAAGGCTAAGGGCAATTGGCGCCAACTCAAGGGGTGTTAAGGGGGTGGTTATGGTGGTGTTGGTGGCTTTTGGTGGTGGAGAGATGGTGTAGAAACTTCCTCTATAGTTTTATTATTTCGTCGTAGTATAGTATAGAGAGAGGTGATTACCAGTTTAATACAATTTGTTACTCCGAAAATAAAAGAGTTCCCGAGGTCGAACTCAGGGAGCAAGTTGTATTCTAGGGGTACAAGTTTCTTTTACAAAAATAAAGAAAGAGAGAGAGAGAATTTGTTGGCTTTTCTTCTTTTCTCTTTGCTTCTCCTCTTCTTCCTTCTCAGATCTTCTGCTCTCTTCCTTTGTTCTTCTTCTTTATCTGCAGTGGTGATGTTCTTCTTCTTCTTTCAGCTGTTTCTGCTCTTCCTTTTTCTTCTGCAGAGCGGTCCTGTTCTTCTTCTTTTTCTTTCTTTCTTCTTTTCCTTTCTTCAGATCTTCTTCTCGTGCTCTTCTTCTTTCAGCTGTTTCCTTGGCCTCTCTGTGTTCTCCTCTGCCTCGCCTTCCTTCTGCCGTCTTTGCCTTCAGGACGTCGTCTGATTTTCCAATCAGACGACTTAAACCGCCGCTGCTACAGTGCCGCTCGGTGATCCTCCTTCCTTCAACCTTTGTCTTCTTCCACGGTTCTTCTTCACCTGTGCCTGCACACTTACACAGCTTGATCAGAGAGGGACAAAACCTACCTCTACCCTCCCCCCCCGCGTTTCTCTCTCACAGAAACTGCTCTTAGGAAAGCTCTCCCAGAGCTGCCGGGTTGCCGGGTACGGGTCGCGCCCGGGTCCAGGCCCACCGGCGTGCGTGGTGGGCGAGGAGTGCAGGTCAGTCTAAGTCGGGTCGGGCCAGGTCCGCGGGGCGTGAGCGCGGACGAGACCAGGTAACTGGGCCGGTGAAGGGGACCCACCCCGTGTGCTGAGGCAACAAGCCTCCAGCACTTTTTCGCTTTATACCGCTGCGGTCCTTCAGAGCCTTCCGAGGTGGGACTAAATGTCCCACCCCTATTTCGCGCCTACGAGGAGGAAGCAGCTGGTAATCGCAGCTTTACGCGAGGCCTTCGCGCGGGGGATTCGCCTCAACTGCAGCCTAACGCTTTGCCGAAATGCCCCCGCACCGCCTGGGAGCGTAATTTGGGCGCGGCGCACCTGGGACAGCAGGTCGAAGCTGCTTCGCTTCAACAATGGCGGCGACGAGCGCAGGTACCTGCCCACAGAGAAACGGCCTCTCGGCCCAATCAGAAACGCGGAGGACCTTCGCCGTGGCACGGCGAAGGTGGTCGGGGGGTGTGCAGGCGGCGGGGTGGAGCCCAAGAGCTGCCCTAGGTCGGACTGTGGGTCGGGAGATGGGTTTGTTCGGTGGAGTTGCAGAGGGTGATTTGGGGGAAGTGGAAGGGCGGAGGTTGATCAGGGTGAGGAGGCAGAGGTTCTGCGGTGGTCGGCGAGCCGTGTGGGTTGCTGGAGTGATGGGAGCGGCTCGCCGGAGGATGGCCGGAGGCGGAGAAGGTGAGGGTGATTGGTCGGAATCGAGGGCGACAGTAAATGTTTAAAGTGAGGAAAAGGAAGAGGGGAGGAAGAGGAGGAGTTCTACCTACTTAGCAGGACGAGGAGGGGCCGGAGCGGGCGACAGTCGTATCGACTGTCGCCGGAGAAGAAGATGCCCGGGGGAAGGGGCGGCGGCGAGCAGAGGGCCGGAGAGGTGCCAGCTGGGTGCGGCGTGGCGCGGGAAGAGCGAGGGAGAGAAGTCTCTGCTGCTGGTATTGCGGCAGAGCGAAGAGGAGGAGGAGGAAGAACCGCCGGAGCTGGTGGGCGTCTGCCGGAGTGAGAGGAGAGGAAAGTTGGGGGTTTTCTCCGTCAGATCCCAGCTCCCCCGAACGGCGGAGCGACGGGGGTATTTATAGAGGCCGAATCAGAGAGGAAGGCGGAGGGAGACGACGTGCCGGAGGACGCCGGAGATGGAAACCCATACCGTCCGTGCGTTCGCACGGCCGGTATGGTGGGTTGCAGCGACCAGGGGGGTGTTCCTGCGACGGCTGACGACGCAGGGCACCCCCGGTTGTCTTGCCAGACCCTCCCCCTTACCCTACGCGGTGCCATGCTCCGCGCAAGGTCGCCGGAGCATGGTGCTGGCATGTTTTGGCAGGAGGGACCTGAGTGCAAAGAACGAAGGAGAGTTAGGGGCAGAAATGTGAGGGTTCAAAAGTTGAGGGCCAAAAAGTAAATATATGAGGACCAAAGTGCAAAGTTGGTCAAGAAGGTTTCTTCTTAGGCTCAAGTTTTTATACATGACTAATTAGGACCTAAGGAATTTGATGGAGAATTTTATTTCTAGATTAAACCTTGTTTGATCGGTCAATTTATGCAAAAACCCAAATTAAGTTATTAATTGGGCATGGTTCTCAATGTAGGTCAAAATGGGTTCTGAAGGCCAAATTGAAGGTTCTAAACCCTAGAGATTATTTTTCTATGAATTTTAGAGGGTTTATTCTATTTTTACTTTGCCTCGAACCTCGTGAATTGAAGTGGGTTTGTTTTAAGGTTACAGATTATCATTTAGTTCCTTGGAATTGCTGTAGCCCTTGTCAGATCATCCCACTTTCCTTCTTATTCGGTTTGTTTGACCTGTGTTTGGACCCTGAATTACCCTGTATGCATATTATACTGGTAAAATTGCATTTTTACCCCTTATGACTTGTTTTCTCCTTAAACTCAGAATTCTCTGAGTTAAGCCTTTCCTTGAGTTATGTAGGAGCTTTTATCCTTTGTATTGGGTCAAAATGAGCTAGTTATGGCTCATGATGAGGTTCTCATCAAGAGACACCACCATTTTGGCGCCATCCTAGGGTCTTCTAGAAGGGCGGTTAGGTGGATGGTGGAGATGGATTTAAGGAGAGGTGTATGGTGGAGATGAAGGGGATTTTGGAGGGAAAGTTGGTGCCAAAAGGGAAGGGTTCTAGAAGGTTATTTTGGAGGGAAAATAGGTGGCTTTTGGTAGTGGTGATGGGGTGAAGGGGTGTGATGGTAGAGGCGCCAACTTGGAGTAGGATAGCTAGCTTAGGTGAGCTTAGTTGATGGAGCTAGCTAGGGTTGAGTTGAAGGTGGTGGATGGCCAAGGAGTTGGGTGCTAGCTAAGCTACGCTAAGCTAAGCTAGCTTAGCTAGCTATAGAGTAGAGGAGAAGGTGTTGAAGCTAGGGTTTGGAGGGAGGAGCTGAGGAGGAGAAGTTTGGAGCTGGAGTTGGAGCTGGCTGCTGCTGAAGAGGCTGGCATGGGGCTACTCTAGCTGGCTTAGCTTGCTAGTTCTTTGCTAGTTGCTATGCCAAGCTAAAGTGAGCTAGCTTCTACCATAATGAGCTGAGGTGAGCTAGGTCTGGTGCTCCCGGGGAGAATCAAGCTGGTTGAGGTAGCTAAGGTAGCTTAGCTCAACTCAGTTGAGCTAAGCTAAGTCCTCGAGAGCTGGACTTGAGCTTCTTGAGCTGGGATGAGTTATTCTTCAGTTGGCTGGAGTTGAGTGGAGCTGGATGTAGCTGGATCTGAGCTAGGGTGAACTCCTGTCAACTCAACTGAGCTAGCTAGAGCTCCCTGTGGACTAGTGGGAGCTGAGATGAGCTAGACTCAGCTAAGTTGAGCTAGATCTGAGCTGACTTGAGCTAAGATGAACTCTCTTGAGCTGCCATTCAGCTGAGATTAGCTGAATGGAGCTGGGATGAGCTAACCCTAGTTCAAGTGAGCTAGGTTCCAGTTGTGGTGAGCTGGATAAAGCTGAGTTCCAGCTAGTCTGGGCTTCTCCTTCACCATTTTCCTTCTTGAGTGCTAGGGTTTTAGGGATCTGTATATCTATACACCCCTAACACTCACAAAAACATATTAAAAGGACAATAAAAGATGCAATACATGCCTAACCTAATTTATGCCTAAATGCAGCCCAAAAATCCATTTGTGGAGTAAAATCCTAAGAGGTAGGTTTGTTTTAATGCATAAGAATGATGATAAACTGACGTTTATCACACCCCCATGCTTATCTTTTGCTAGTCTCTTAGCAAAACTTTAATTTTTTGGAAACGGAATTTTGGGGAAATCTAATTTTTTCAACTTTTGAGGAGAAAAAGAGATTAAGGGACTTTAGTAGATTAAAACACAGGAGGTACGGGATTTGTTAATGATAAACATCAGGATTTATTTTTGGATTCAACCATTAGACAGAACGGGATCAATGTATCCTCCAGAAAATTCACACATTAACCCCTTGTTAATTCAGATGACTTGAAATGTTTGTTTTTAGGATTTTTCTGGCTCATGAATCTGATTCGCAACTTGCTAAATCCTTTAAAACCTTGTGTCTGTGCTTGTGAAAAGCCAACATTTATAAGGGCGTGTTTATTTATTTTTTTATTTTTATTTTTTTTTCTCCCCCATGGTTATTTTTAGCTTAGTCTTACAACAGATGTGTCGGGATCATCATTCCCGTTACCATTCCTTGAGGGGGTTCTGGCACCAGTACTTCGGGATAACACTGCCCATGACACCACCCAGGAGCTCACAACCCCAAAACACGATGCGATGTAAAGAGGCGCTCCAAGCAAACTCAAGCTCTTGCTTCGACACTATAGGTAGAGTACCATCCAAGACACTTGAGCTGCTAAAATGCACTTTAATGCTCCGTCTAAAGATATGAAATATAGATATGGAGCAGCGCCGAGGCGGTAACATGTTGACATCGCGTCATCAAAGGAGGCATTTTCCTCCTTCTCGGTGGTGGGAACTCAAACCAATGATCTGCTTCAGACTTTTACTAAGTCCAAACATGGGAGTTTTTCAAATTTTTAGTTATTTTTAAGTGTTGGCTTATGTGAAGAGTGACACAAGAAGTTTCTCAAAACATGCAAGTTTTTGAATCAGAACCTAAGTCAAATACTTTCCACATTACAAAATAGGATCAAGTCACCTGAACTATCATGAGTTCAGGTGGAGTTTCAGAGAAGGATATCTGATCTAGTCTAAAATAGACCCTGGAATTCTAATGATCAGATCCATATCCTCATCCTTAGTTTGTTAAAGATTAAATCCCATTGTACCAAAAGTGAATTTTTCGACCTTAGTCCCGATTTCAAAATTTTTCCTCAACAAGTTTTCAACATTTTTATTATTATTATTATTATTATTATTATTGGGTATGCAAGCAGGAAATAAATTAAAGAAAATTGCATATGTTTAGGTTTTGAAAATCCTAAATCGATCGTCAAATTTAAAAACACCCCCCCATGCTTAAGATATGCCATGTCCTCATGCATTAGGAGGGAAAAGGGATCACCTTAGTGAAGAACGGTCGGGTTTAGGATGAACAAAACCTAGAAAAAGAAGAAAAAAGGAAAGCAAGAAAAAATGATGGGTTACCTCCCATCCAGTGCTATCTTTTACGCCATTCAGCCAGGTGTAAAGGTATGCACGGAAGACGTAAAATCATGTAAATAATTGGACACTTGGATGCCTGTAAAAAAGGTGTCTTCTTCTAGATCCCTAGAAAATTGATTAGAAGCAATATTGGGATCAAAGTTGGATGGAAAATGATAAGTGTAGCCCAAGTCTGGCCATGGTTTTAAATCAGGTTGGATGCCAAGCTCGGGCTGGGTTGGTGGCAGGTCTGTACGAAAGGAGTTGGGGAAGGAATGGTGAGGATTGGGTGAAGTTAGTGTGGAAAAATTAGGTGCGTGAATAGTGGGTGGGTTAGGGTGCTTAGGGGGGGTATCAGGAATAAATTTGGGGTCAAGACAAGTTTTCGGATCACAGATTTCGCCGACCACTGATTCTGAATCAGAGTCCTCAAACAAATTATGGTCGGTGAGGGTATCTATTAACATTGTCTCCTCCACCATATTGGAAATTTCAGTATCTGAGTCCTCAAAGAAGTTATCATCATGGAATCTCCTGGAGGATTTAAAAATATCTAAAGTGATAGTTTGGCCTGCACAGTTGATATCCATTTTGCCTGTGTGGCAATTGATATTTGCCTTTGCAGTGGCCAAAAATGGGCGTCCAAGGATTATTGGGGAGTCCAGTAATGATTCAGGTGCCTCAATGTCAAGAACCAGAAAGTCTGCAGGGAAGACACAATTCTGGACCTTGACTAAAACATCCTCGACAATCCCACGAGGTTTGATTGTAGATCGGTCGGCTAATTGCAGGGTAACCTCGATGGGTTTTAATTCACCGATCTGAAATTCTTCAAATAAACTCGTGGGAATAATATTAACTGAGGCACCAAGATAAAGGAGGGCGCGATTAAATGTAGTGTCATCAATAATTACAGAAATTAAAGGCACCCCCGGAAGATGTCCTGCAGGTCTTTGCGTGGGAGTAACCTCAATCTGATTGTTCAGATTTGTGATGTTGCGTGTTACTTCCGTCATTTTTGTTTGCATATCCTGTAGGGTTCGCAGCATCTGGGCATTGATGTCATGTTGGGATGGCCGAGGATGGAAGTTTGGATTCGACCCATACCCATTAAAATGATATGGTTGGGAGGAAACTTGATTATTCTAGGAGTAGTTCGGGTAATTTTTCCAATTGGAAGAATTTTTAAAGGGCTCCTGGATGGCAGAAATAATTTGAGTGGGGTTAAGATCTTGATAGTTGTAATTCCCCAGTGAATCATGGGCAACCTCAGAATAATCAGCAGGAGTAGTGTTGAGATTGTGCAAATTTTCTCTTCGTGGAAAGTTAGGTTGGGTTAGATGTGGGTGTGGAGCTTGAGTTGATGTGGCCAGTCTTTCTTCAATTTTCTTTTGATTAATATGCATCTGGTCGAGTTTTTGAGCGATCAATTGAAGATCATCTTGGGTGATAGGGATAGATTGAGTGATTGGGCTTAGCTTACTAGTTCTTTACTAGTTGCTAAGCCAAGCTAAAGTGAGCTAGCTTCTACCATAATGAGCTGAGGTGAGCTAGGTATGGTGCTTTCGGGGAGAATCAAGCTAGTTGAGGCAGCTAAGGTAGCTTAGCTCAACTGAGTTGAGCTAAGCTAAGTCCCCGAGAGCTGGATTTGAGCTTCCTGAGCTGGGATGAGTTCTTCTTCAGCTGGCTGGAGTTGAGTGGAGCTGGATGTAGTTGGATCTGAGCTGGGGTGAACTCCTGTCAACTCAGTTGAGCTAGCTAAAACTCCTTGTGGACTAGTGGGAGCTGAGATGAGCTAGACTCAGCTAAGTTGAGCTGGATCTGAGTTGACTTGAGTTAGGGTGAGCTAATATGAACTCTCTTGAGCTGCCATTCAGCTGAGATTAGCTGAATGGAGCTGGGATGAGCTAACCCTAGTTCAAGTGAGCTAGATCCTAGCTCACCTGAGTTCCAGCTAGTTGGGCTTCTCCTTCACCATTTTCCTTCTTGAGTGCTAGGGTTTTAGGGATCTGTATATCTGTACATCCCTAACACTCACAAAAACATATTAAAAAGGCAATAAAAGATGCAATGCATGCCTAACCTAATTTATGCCTAAATGCAGCCCAAAAACCCGTTTGCGGAGTAAAATCCTAAGAGCTAGGTTTGTTTTAATGCATAAGAATGATGATAAACTGATGTTTATCATTAATGCATTCTCATAGACCTCCCGCAAAATTTCTTCTAATTCGCTAAGCTGGAGTTTCCGTTCTCGACCTCCTGCATCGATGTTAAGGTTGCATTTCTACACTGCCCAAAAGGCGCTGTGTTCCAGCTCTACAGGAAGGTGATAGGCCTTGCCATAAACATGCGATATGGTGACATTCTGAGTGGGGCCTTGTATGCAGTCTGATATGCCCAGAGTGCATCGATTAATTTGTCGGACCAATCCTTCCTATCTAGTCTAACCCTCTTCTGGAGAATCAGCTTGCTTTGATGGTTAGACACTTCAGCCTGCCCATTGGTCTGCAAGTGATACAAGGTGGCTATGCGGTGATGTACCTCGTATTTCTTTAATAACAACCTAAAATGGATGTGGATGAAGTGGCTTCCCCCATCCTAATTAAAGCGTGGGGTATTCTGAATCTCGCGAAAATATTTTGCTGTACGAAAGAAATGACAATCTTGTGGTCAGCCTGTCTCACCGGGATGGCCTCGACCCACTTCGAGACATAATCAATGGTTAGCAATATGTACTCAAAGCCATGCGAGTTCAGAAAAGGGCCCATCAAATCGATTCCCCAGACGTCGAACACTTCTACTACCATGATGGGTTGGAGTGGCATCATGTCTCTCCTGGTCATAGAACCGACCAACTGACATTGTTTGCAGTGTTGGGCGTAATCGTGTGTATCTCTGAAGATGGTTGGGCAGAAAAATCCCAACTGCAAAATTTTTGCAGCGGTTTTCCGTCTTGAGAAATGGCCACCACACACACTATTGTGGCAGAAAGATAACACATTGGGGATGTTAGAGTCTGGGATGCATCTGCGAATAATCTGATCCGCTCCAATGTGGAAGAGTAGTGGGTTATCCCAGAGGTAGTATTTGGCCTCTACAATGAATTTGAGTTTCTGGTCCTTGGATAGGTTCGTGGGAATTTTGCCTGCGGTGAGGTAGTTCGCAAAATCCGCATACCAGGGGAACTCGAAAAAATGAATTGCCAAAAGAGATTCATCAGGAAATTGTTCATGGATAGGCAGGGAATATGGAATGTGGCCTGGGTCTAATTTGGATAGGTGATCAGCCACAACATTTTATTTTCCGGGTTTGTCGTGGATTTCAATATCAAATTCCTGCAATAGAAGGATCCATCTAATGAGCCATGGTTTGGCATCCTTCTTTGCCAACAAATGCCGGAGGGCGGAGTGGTCAGTGAAGATGATGACCTTGGACCCTAATAAATGTGATCTGGATTTCTCCAACCCGAATACTACCGCTAGCAGTTCTTTTTTGGTGACAGTGTAATTATGCTGAGCCTCATTCAGCGTCTTGCTAGCATAGTATATGACAAAAGGTTGTTTCTCCCGACGCTGGACTAAAACAGCACCGACGACAAAATCAGAAGCATCGCACATCATTTTGAAATCAAGCGACCAGTCTGGTGGTTGGAGAATCAGGGAGTCGGAAACAACGCTTCGTAAAGTCTCAAAGGTGCTGAAACATGAGGTATCAAATTCAAATGGGACATCGATAACCAGGAGATTCGTCAAAAGCCATGCAATTTTTGAGAAATCGTGTATAAATCTCTGATAGAAGCCGATATGACCCAAGAATGATCTAATCTGCTTGACCGAGCTAGGTGGCGGTAAGTGGGAGATAATCTCTGATTTAGCCCGGTTGACCTCGAGTCCATTTTTAGATATCCTGGGCCCTAGTACTATGCCATCCCTCACCATGAAATGGCTTTTCTCCCAGGATAGTACTAGGTTTACCTCAATACACCGTTTCAGGATCTTGGTGAGGTTATTAAGACAAGATGCGAAATCATCTCCGAAAATAGAGAAGTCATCCATGAATACCTCCACATAATCCCCAATCATGTCGGAGAAGATAGCCATCATACAACACTGAAATGTCACTGGTGCGTTGCAGAGGCCAAAGGGCATCCGCTTGAAGGCGAATGTTCCGAAGGGGCATGTGAATGTGGTCTTGTCCTAATCTTTTGGGCTAATCGCTACCTGATTATACTCGGAGTATCCATCCAGAAAGTAGAAGAAACTACGTCCGGCTAACCGTTACAAGATCTGGTCAATGAACGGCAAAGGAAAGTGATCCTTCTGGGTAGCCGTGTTTAGTTTCCTGTAATCAATGCAGACCCGCCAAGATGTCATAGTGCAGGTCAGGATGGATTCACTCTTATCATTTTTCATGACGGTGAGTCCTACTTTCTTGGGCACTATCTGAATCGAACTCACCCACTAGCTGTCTGAGATTGGATATACAATGCCTACATCCAGCCATTTGATGATCTCCTTCTTAACAACCTCTAGCATATTCGGGTTAAGCCATCTTTGAGGTTGTCTCGAAGGTTTCACCCCCTCATCCGTGTAAATGTGATGAGTGCAATACGAGGGGAGAATACCATGGAGATCAGCAATACTCCACCAGATAGCAGCCCTATGATCTTGAAGCATAGAAATCAATTGATGCTCCTGTTCTTGGGTTAAGTGGGCATTGATAATGACTGGATATGTCTCACTTTTGCCCAAGAATACGTACTTGAGTGAGTCAAGTAAGGGCTTCAATTCAATCACGAGTGGGTCAGAATTAGATATGAGAGTGGGAGGAGTAGAATCGAAGGTAGGAATCTGCTAATCCATGTGCACATGAATTCCCACTGATTCAATACCTGTAAAATCAGTTGCGACTACGTTAACGGGAAACCCGTTGGCTGTAGTCACGTCTTTCAATAACAGGGGCGATTCAGTAATATATGGATCAGGATAGCTGGATTCAGGGGTGCTGTGTTCAGAAGCACACCCTAAACAGTCAGATCCTTGGGGAGATATGTGTAATGCAGTGGTTTCAGTCTCGTTTGCATCGAGGTCTGAAAACCTTCATAGTGTAGACAAATGAGACATTGGATCGTCACAAAGGAGCCCAATGTTACCATAGTAAGCTGAATCTTCGTCTTCACCATCCTTCTCTATTCTATCACAATCGAAGTTCTTTGCTGCCCTGAATATGTCTAGTCGAAGTCGCTCATTCCCTAGGGCGATCTCCATACACCCGGATGCATAATCGATGTTCGCTCGGGCTTTCGCCAGAAATGGGCGACCCAAAATAATTGGTGCATCTCGGAGATTAGGAGGAACTTCCATATCGAGAACGAAAAAATCTACAGGAAAGCAGAACCCATGAACTTTCACGATCACATTTTCAACCACCCCCCTCGATGTTTTGACTGGTCTGTTAGCCAGCTAAATCGTAACTGAGGTAGGTTTCAACTCCCCAAATCGAAATCGATCAAATACGGCGGTGGGAGTTAAGTTGATGGACGAACCCAAATCTAGAAGGGCTTGATCAAATGGAGAATCCTGCAAGAAGCAGGATATGAGTGGGGTACTAGGGTCTTCTTCGACGGTAGGTCAGCTAGAATCATGGAGCTAGCTTCTTTCGACAATACCACCTGTCGTCCAATTCTCGGCTATCACTTCAGGGTGCAGTAGTCCTTGAAGAACCTAGCGACAGCTGGAATGTGATCAATTGCCTCAAGGAGGGGGACCTGAATATGTACTTCCTTAAACATTGATTTCAGGTCCTCGAAATTTCGCGTGTCCTTTTTCCATACTACATTTCTTGTCAGAGCCTTAGGAAAAGGGACGAGAATCTCAGGGTCAAATGGCCTCTTACCCTTGTCTACTGCAGGTGGCTCCTGCGATGATGAAGACGGAGTCGAACTCGCCTGCGGCGAAGGGTAGGAAAAATCAAGACCCGCCTGCCTAGGCGGTGGGTCGAATGTCTACCTTCCACTTCGCAAAGAAACAGCGTGTGCATCGGCTTGCTGTCCATGAGGTGGTGGGGGAGCGGAAGGGGCAGAATACGCGGGATTCTACAAAGGCGGCTGGCCTTGTGCGTAACCGAGTTGTGCAAGAGGCGCCTGTAGAATGGTGTGTGCTTGTCCTTGCGGTGCCTAAAACCTGGGTGGGGCACCCTGGTTCTGCACATATCGAGGATTCGAGACAGGTTGGGAGGGCAAGGCTCCCTGAGTCCTATGCTCCTGCAATAGATGGTTCTGCGTGTTCTACATGGTCTAAATCTGATCAGCCATCGCCCTCATAATCTGCAAGCTATCTTATGTAGGCTTCTTCATTGATTCTTGCAGCTCCTCTTTCAGAGCCTCCAAAGGGTCAGCCCGCCTTGGAGGGTGGTTGGCAGCTTGGTGTAGTGGTTGGTATAACGAGCGGGGTTGCTGCTACTGAGGCAGGAATGGCTGCTACCTAGGGTACGTGTTTTGCGCATTCCCGTATTGCCTAGTCTTGCAGTGTGGACCTTGATGTGGTCTCTGTGAATTACCAGACCAGGAGAAGTTCTAATGCTAGCGTCAACCAGGGTTATACGTCTCTAAGTATGGGTTATTATGCCTGTATCCTTGGATAGCGCTGACGTCCTCGTAGGCCGAAGATGTCTGAGATGTATATCCATCAAGGGGATACGCATTATAATCTACGGGTGGTGCGTAACCTTGGTCGAGAGGTGCCAGATCTGGATTATTCACGGGATCCTGATATGCGGGATCTCGTAAATAAGGAGAAGATGCATCCCGAGTGAGTAGATTAACTCGAGCAGGTAGGGCTCGAGGATCTTGCGGTGACAGAGCTCGAGTCGGATTGACCTTGACTGATCTAGTCAATCTTCTTCTCAATTAGGTTTATTCTATCCAGCTGCTTGAAGATGATATACATATCAGCTCGAATAGATTCGGTGTGAGCCTCGTGGACACCAACTCGCTGCTGAGTAGGCTGCTGGAACTGGTTCATAGATGCGGCATTCATCGAGTTCTCCACTAATGATTCGAATAGCTCAAATGCGCTGTTCTCATCTTTTGAGAGAAAATTCCCGCTGCTAGATGCATCGGCCAAATGCCGATGTGTGTCCTCCAGCCCATGGTAAAAAATCTGAGCTACGAGCCATCTGGGTATACCATGATGCGAGCATTTTCGGAGAAGGTTGCGAAATCTGTCCCATGCTTCATGTAGTTTCTCCCCAGCTCCCTGGGAGAAAGTAGTGATTGCACACCACATTGCGTTTGTTAGACCGATTGGGAAGAACTTTTGCAGGAATTCACGTCGTAATTTTGGCCAGGTTCCAATTGGCTTCCCAATAGTCTTAAACCAGTATGAAGCTTTGTCCCTCAACCAGAACAGGAAAAGCTTCATTAGAACAATCCCAAGATTGACATTCCTGGGTCAAATCGTTTCAGTGAGTTGATTCAGGTCCTCAAGGTGCTGGAATGGATCTTCGCTTGAATTCCCATAAAAACGAGTGCTGATCAACCGAATTACATTGGGCTTGAGCTCAAATGTGTCTTTGCCTATGGGTATTCTGACAAGAGGTGCGACGATTTGTGCGGCTGGGTCGTAGAAATCCCACAGCTGTTCTCCTACGACAGGTGTTGCATCCTGTCAATTGCCGTAAGAATGTGATCTATGCTCTACAGATGCCGCTCCTTAGATTCGGCCACCTGGGCTTCCAGACGAGCCATCGGGTCCAGATTCTCGATGTCTTAACCCAGTCTAGGTCCAAGTCCAGGATTTTCGTTGGTGGCTCTTGGAGTAGAAGAAATGGGGGGAGAAGATGGTCCAAGCGAGGTGACTCGCCTCCTTGGGAGTGGCTCCCAAGGTCCAACCAAGTGAGGTCGAAGTGACCTCCTTTCGGGCATACACCGCCCAACCCCTGGCTTGGTGTAGCCATGCAGGACAAGGCTAAGGCCTGGTCAATCAAATGGTCCCTATAGATCAGGTGACCAGATTTTTCGTTAGGGATTTGAATTCCTGAAGATAAGTTCGTCATACAACCGACTAAAAGTGAATCCCACCTCTCAAGCTAACCCAGCCAGTCTGGTTACGAGGGGACTAAGGGGAAGGTTCTTCCTTTGGCTTATGCCTCTGGTTCCGTTGACCCTTGAGCTACGGTAGTTTGACACTACCCCGCAGACTTAGTCACCAGGTTTGGCAAGAGAGGTTAAAAACACCCAATAGTACGACAACGAACTCGGGTTGATTTCGTGTTTTAAAATTAATTTTAACCCATTTTCTTCAGTGGGCTTTGTGGTGAGTGGCCCACAAGGTGACCAAGCTCACCGGCTAACTAGACTTAATTAAGTCTAGGTTAGCCTAAGGTGTGGTCTCTAGTTGTAACCCTAAAGATTCAACCTAAGTTGCATGCACTTCTAGGATTTTTTTTTGGTTTCAGCAGACCACAAAAGTAAAGTTAGTTCTCTAATGATAATTGAAATCCAATTAATTTGAAATTTTGTGAGTAGATTCCTTCATCAATTAGTTTTCCAGAGACTATTTTTTGGAATTTTTACTGTCTCAACCGAATTTTTAGGGAATTTTGAATATCAAGGGGTCAGATTTGGAATTTTGACCCCTAGTCAGTTTTTCACTTTGAAATAGTATCAAATGACCTTCAAAAATTCTGAAAAAATATGGAAAATAAAGCCAATGAGATCAACTTTCAAACCCACCATTTTTAGTCAAAACAAATTTGTAGATTGCTCGGAATCCTTTTTGAAATTTGAAAAATTTTGAATCTGGGTCAATCTGACCCCCATGCACTTTGCGAATTTTTAAAAATTGTATGCTTCGAATTTTTTCAAAATAATGGTGGCATTTGAAAGATGGTTTGAAAATGAAGGTGTACCTGAATTTCATAACTTTTTGCTTAGTATTTTTTCGACAATCAAATTTTTAAGCCAAGCTTGAAATCTGGCCGAAAATCAAGAGATGGTCGAAAAATTTTTTAAAGAGGTTTGAATTTGAAATCTAAGCTTTCCACCAAAAAGATTTTTTTTTTTCAAAACTTTTGCACATTTTTTTTTCAAAAAGAAATCTTCAAAGGATTCAACGAAAATATCTTTTTTTTTTTCAAAGTAACCTAGATTAGAAAGGAAACCTAATCTAGATTTCTTTTCAATTTTTTTTATTTTTTCTTCTTTTTCACGAACATGAGAAAATTCTTTTTTTTTCACAAAGAATTTGTCAAAGGAAAGTGCAGAAAGTAAATCTACTCCTAGGGTTCAGAAAAAGAAACCTAATATAAAGAGAGATAATGTGCACCTGATTTTTTTCTTTGTCGTGCTCATTGTCTACGTAGATCCCGTTCTTTTATGTTTTTCCTGCACATCAAAAATAAAGCAAAGAGAGATTTTCAACGATAGTTTCAAGATCAAAATCATAAAAAATGGCGTTGCCTCCCTGGCAGCGGCACCATTTGACGGAAAGGCATTCTCGTGCATTTTGAAAGTCGTCAGAATCATAGTATAGTCGCGCAAAAACGTTTGTCAAAAAATGATTTCTAAAGATAAAGAGACTTTGAGTCCCGGTCGTTCGTCCCTGAGAGGCATTTGTTTACTTCTGAAATAGATCTTCTATTGCTCTACTTTGTTTAGAATCACATGCCGGTTCGTGATTATTACGTAGTTAAGTATGACATGCTTAGTTGTGAGAATATTAGGAGTTAGAAAAAGGCAACTTGAATCACGCAAATATAATATTAATCAATAAGCTCATGGGGATTTCAAACACATAAAGATATATATATATATATATATATATATAAATGCATTTTCATTCATTCATTGGGGAGTTGTTTGCACAAGGAATCTAGAAGAAAGCTTGTACATAAATGCTTGAAAATTAAACCTAGCTACCAGAAAATGATCGCATACAAGAATCGATGGGAGGATTTCGCAAGCATCATTGGGGGAGAAGTAATACTACACTACTAAGTAGTATATAAAAGCAATCAAATTATAAAGAGCATGAATTAAATCTAGAATAATAGAGGGCATTCAAGGGTGGTCCCCGATGGCCTTGGAGTGGTCGGGAGAAGAATGAGGGGCGGCCAATGTAGCTTAGGCCGACCCTTGGAGAGAGGTAGGGTTGATCCAGCATCCTGGCATGGTGTCCTCCATGAAGGTGGTGAGCTCGTGGAGGTGGAGTAGCTAACCTAAGTGAAGGTGGGCGTGTATGGAGCTAATGAGGTGAGTGGTGCCAATGAAGCCAAGGGATGTGAATGGGTGCAAATGGCCACCCCTTAAGTCCTTTTATAGACCTAAGGGAAGCTCTCTAGAGAATTATGGAATTCTCTAGAGAGGCCTATGGTGGGAGCTGGTGGGAGAGTGAGAGAGAGAGGGTGGATGGTGGTTTTTAGATCCACCAAATGTGGATCTAAAAATTGAATAGCTCTTAGTTGCTAATTTTGGCAACCAAGGCAACAACACATGGTAGAGAGTTCTAGAGAACTCTAGGCTAGATATTTTTGTGTGGATGGTGTGTATGGGTGTGTGTGGGTGTGTGTGGGTCGAAAACTAGGTGGCTAGGTTGATTAGGTGAGGTTCTAGTGGGTTTAGGTCAAGGTAAGTCTCAAATTAGGGTTGTAAACTCTAATTCATTAAGGTAAAGTGCAATTAAACTTAATACATGTTTAATTGGGTGTGTGAAAACTTACTTGAGAGTAAAATAACTCAATTAAGTCAGGTTTAGGTCAATTGGACTCTCACTGAGTCCAATTGGACAGTGTGTGCTAAGATCAGGGCTCAATTGGACTCAATGAGTCCAATTGAATAGGCTGGTGGAATTGAATAAGATCCAAGTCAATTAGGCTTAGTGATGACCTAATTAGGTCATTATGGAGGTCTGAAGGTGATGTACTAGGGTTAAGGCACCTTAATTTAGGTTCCTATGGGGTTGGAATTGGGTTTAGGGACCTAGAGATCCAAGATCAAGGCTTAAATCTCAAAACAGGAATTGGAGAGCAGTATCAGATGTTTAATAATAGTGTCAGACATCTTATACTCAAAAATCAGAAGTCCAGACTTGTTGCCTAGATGTCCAATCAGAGTCAGGAGGGATTTGGGTTCTGTTTTGGGTATTCTACAGAAATTGGACGTCTGACAAAATGTCTGGATGTCCAATAACACTGCAGAAGTAGGTTTAAGGTGTGCGGGAGATGGCTAAGGGTCCTGGACATCCTATAACTTATCTGGACTTCTAGATAAGGGTTGGAACTAGGGTTTTAGGGCTTCTTAGGGTGTTGTGACCTAATCTAAGGGTGGCTAAGGCTTGGGGAAGTCTCTAGGCTATCCTAGGGCTAAGATGGACCTAAGCTCTTCACATTTTACTGCTTTATTCCTACTTAATAGCATAGCAAACCTTTAACTCCCTTACATTATTATTCCTACGTCTGATCTAAGCCTTCTGCTCTAGCTCTACTGCAACTCCCGTTATTCTAGATCCAGCTTCAGATCCTGCTCCAGATCCAGCACCAGATCTGCTTATTCCCTGCAATCGACATAATGCACTTAATCAGCACATTATAACATTATTTTATGCATAGCTAAAGGAAAGAAGTAAAGATGCAAATAATGCATATGAATGCATGAATAACCCTAACTTATGCTAAGTCCTACCTTAATCTATGTCAATTAAGACCTATGATTGCTGCGCAATCACCTACCCCACAAATTCTTGTGCCTAGGAGAAATCACGCTTAAATTTTGAATCTCCGCGAACTACACACTTCTTGTTTTATGTCCAAAGAGAACTTTTGTGAAAAGCAAAGAGGATTGAAAATAGAACCAAATTAGGATTTCTACAGTAGGGTTTTTGAGTGCTAGTTCACACATGCTTACATATAAGGAAACAAACCCACCCGCATCAGTGTGCTACCCAAGCCCTTGATTGAAAAGATCTAAGCAAGACAAACCCTAAAATTGAGTTCTAAAAACACTTGAATCTTAAAAACCTTGGACCTAATAACTTGGGAGTCAAATCAGGGTGATTTCTAGGTCTTGACCTAGAATCACTCTGCCATCTTTAGGACAGCTCAGGTGAATTTGACCGCTTGTTAGGTCAACCAACCTTCAAATTAGGTCACAACACCAAAACATCTAAAGTTCAAGTGAAAACCCCAAGCACCTTTGATCTTAAAAGAGATAGACTTAAGAGGTCAAGGTCCCCATTCTAGTCTACCTGGAACCTTAGTGACAAGAGAGGTCAGGTGGGGGAAACCCTGTAACCCGTGGGGATGCCCTACCGTGTAGGGGTCTTTGCAGGATTCTCCCTCTCTGGCTGCCCAAGTAATTCTCAGGTGGACGACTTTCCGATCCAGGGGTATCATCCGCCTCGAACCTCCATAGTCATCCAAACATCTTTGGGTGCCTTGATTGGGTCAAAAACACATCCAGTCCCTCATCCCTTCTTTTTAGAGCACACACATACATTTTCAGTGGGACTCTTTATTCAGATCCAATCACTTCACAACTTGATTCTACATCTTGATCCAAATTCTGATTCTACATCTTGATTCCACCTGATCCAAATATGCAGCCGAGATACTTAGGATTATGATACAAGAAACCTGAATCACAGAGATCCATGAGAGATAGGATGATTGACGATGCCCTTGAATTCTATGAAATTGAATATAAAACCTCAACATTAACAGAAGACATTCAGGTTAATGTATCAACAACCACAACCTTCATAATAAACTGTGCCCAAGTTTTATTGACAGAAGCCACAAACGGATCAACCTGAGACATTCTCATAACAGGATACATTGACATAGAAAAATTACACAACTTTAAATACCTTCAATACATGACAAATCCTGTACTTTGGGAACAACACCAAGATGATCTTGAAAAATGGGAAGAGATAATGAGATTATTGAAATAAATTATCGATCAGAAATATCCATACACACCCCAAACAGATGATGAACCATCTTGGAATAATATCGAGGATCAAACCAATTTTCCAAATCTCGGGTTTAAGGCACAGAGTTGTTATGGATTCCCAACCTAGATGGAATACAACATGCTTGATAATGAAGTAGGGTGGGAAGTTCCAATTGCAGGAAAACACAATACAAAGCCAACCCTAGACCATGGATCTCCAAGCATAGAATTCTAAAACTCCTGTAATGATGAGATTAGCACTGAACCTCTTGAGGGTGTAAATCCTACCCTTTATTCTGATAAGGTGACCCTTGAAAGTAATTCGAACCTAGATCCTAGTGATTTGACCCACATCCTAATCCTAGAATCTGGATCTGAAACATCTTGGGTAGATTACAAGGCTTCGCATAACACAAATTGAAGTTTCAAAGCAGAATATGATTATGTGCCTCTATTTGATGAATATCCCTCTCCAACATCTTCAGGGAATTAGATCAATTTTTCAGAAGTCACACCAATTTACGACATAGAAATTGAGGAGTTGGACGGGTGGGGTGTTGATTGGGTCTTTCCCACAAGCCTAGAACTTAGCCTAGTCCAAATAAGGACACCTTTTTGAGCTCAGAATTTACATATAGGCTAGACCCCAGTCAGGCTACTGAATCTACATCATATGATTTATTCTGTGGTGGAACCTTTGATCTCGAATCTCATTCAGAATTTGATTTTCGCAATATCTCCAACGATTTCGAATCTGACCATGATTTCGGAGAAACTCTACTTCCTGAATACAACAAGCCAATCTATGACCTCAGCTCTCTGACTCTGACTCTGAGGTCCTGGTTCCCGAGATCACTGATTTAAGTTCAGGTTCCAGTGACATGGAATCATTTCTTTTCGATCCTCGGGAACCAAAACCAGAAAATGCCGAGAGTGACTGCAACCCAGAGTTCGAATCTTTTCTCAACTCAGATTTCCATCATCCTATAGATACTCTTCAAGCATTCACTTTTGACTTTGAGAGCTACTATGAGGACTCTTTACGTGAAACCACCTGTAACTTCTTTCTAGAAGAGCCCTCTTACACAATCCTCATTGAAGCCACCTCTTCCAAATATACAAAACCTATCAAAACCCATTTTCAACCCCAACCCACAACTGGACTCAATTTCTATTCTGATTCCCCTCTTACTAAGCCGATTGCAAATGATTCAACTCCACATATATATCGGGTTTCAGGCATTGATCAGACTGAAAACCATGCTCCATCATTCTCTGATCACCCCTGTAGGGTTTCCACATCATTAACTGATTACTTCACGGATCCCTACTCTGACTAGGCTGATTCAACTCAGCCAAAACCCAAATTTACACTTCCACATCCATCAGAGCTCCATAGCATATGGTGGGTTCCACATCTCCTGATCTACATTTATCAACCCACTAGATTGATTGGGTTTGGGCTACATCATCAGCCTGTTGATCTCAACAAGCACCTGGTTGGACCAACCAGGCTCTTAATCAAGGTGCTTGTTCTACAAAACTTTGCTGATTTGACCACTCCCTCTCCATACCATTTCCCACTCTGCTGAAGGCGTTGAATTTAGAGCTTAACAGGAGGCAACCCATCATTCCAAAACTCAAGACCCATCTGATTATCCATCTATACTCCACGTCTACTGCACCTTGAGTTCAACCTTAGACCAGTTGATCCCACCTCTGGTACACATACCAGAGCTTGAAATCGTTCTTATCAGTCATTTCCCAACCCATTCACCCACCCGATATATCCTATTCTAAGTCCCTGGACCCAACACTATTTCACACCCTCCGTTTACAATGAGGACATTGCAAAACTTAAGCATGGGAGGGTGGTAAAGTGCAAACATACAGAAATCAAGAAAAGTCAGAAGGATTCTCACAAAAAAAATCACATATGTCAAAAATACCAAAAAAAAAGAAAATTATGAAAAAGAACAAAAAATTGGAGGAGGGGAGAGAAAATTTTGAAGCCATACAAACATGAGGAGGAAAAGAGCAAAATGACAAAAAGGAGCAGAAAATAAAGAAAAAAGAGATAGTCATTAGTAAGAAATTAAGGGATTAACCAAAGTTCTAGAACACATCAAGGAAAAGAATAAAGGAAAAAGTGCTAAAGAGACACAAAAGGAGGTTAGTAGGAATGCTGATCTTAGGCCTTTTGGGCTAGACTCATAGGCTTTAAAATTCAAGTATCTGCTAAGATCTGGATAATCCTCAAGAGGTTGGGGAAAATGCGAAGCTTAAGTATTAGGTCTAGGGCTTAGGGAGTATTCGGCCTAGTTAATTGACCTTCGATTTATGGGACTCGGTAATCTAAGCACCCCAATCCACACACAGTCTAGTTTAGTGCGCATAACTATCAAAATCACGCAAAAGTGTTTAAATGTTCTGAAGAAATTTACCTAGATTAGGGGCGGCCAATCAACACAAGTTGATTTGGACAAGTTCCCAGCACGGAGAGGTGGGAAATTCCCCTCGAAGATGCGTAACAACATATCATCTCCTCGATGCTTGTCTCTTAGGATATTTACATATCCTACCGGGGGCATGTAAGCACTCTGCTGGTTCAGATACCATGGGCGGCATTATCACGAAATGTCGATTGCCAGGGTCTGGATTTGGCTACGAAACGCCATGGGCAGGATTATCAAGAAATCTCGAAAGCCAGGGTTCTGGGGGTTACCATGGACGGTGCTATCATGAAGCATCAATTGCTAGGGACCTTTGAGGATTGATGATGGGGACGAGGAATCCGATACAGACCGTGTTGAGAAGCCAATCCAAAGCTAGAAATAAAAAGAAAAGAGAGAGAAAACTATCCAAACAAATAAATCCTCTATCTCTCTCTTACAAAAATGCACTGCAAACTAAACCAAGGCTAAAATATATCTCAAGCACGGGTGCTTTAGCCGCAGAGTCCAACGAACCTTATGATAGTTCCTGCAGACCTTAAAAACCTTCGCGGAGGATTAAGGCTAGAGCCGGTCAGGTCCGGATCTTGGTTGGTACTTGAGTACCTCTAGGCCTACAGTCAGCATTCTAACCTAATCGAAAAGAAAAAGAAAAGCACTTATCATAACTAATGAAAGAAACTCATGGTCTAGAACAGAAGTTAAAACCTTGAAATTTTGCTAACGGACTAGTAAAAGCTAGGCATGGGGGTATGATGGGAACACCATCATGAGCCCTAACTAGCTCATTTGACCTAGAAAAGTGAATGGAAGCTCCTACATAACCTAGAGAAGGGCTTAATTCAAGGAATAACTATTTTGAGAAGAAATCAAGAAACAATGGGTAAAACTACAATTTTACCATTGCAGTACATCAACGAGATTTATCAAGGGTTAAACATGGGTCAAATGATCTTAACAAGATGAAAAGTAGCATGGTTCGGTCAGAAAAGGGTTATTGTGAGATTTGAGAATTAAATGACATGCTTAACCCTAAAACAAACCCACTTGTTGAGCGAGAGAATCTACGCTAACGTGTTTGGTTTTTGGAAAAACCCGTCGTTGTAGTTCGAAAGCGAAGGATTCGTGTTCAACAAATAAAATTTATACCGAAATAAGAATTCCGGGTCGAACACAGGGAGGCGAACGTTTGATTTAAAAACTCCGCGTTTCTTTTTATTTTGTCACAAAGAAATTCAATTTAAACTATCTAAGTATCTACAACAAATAAAAGAGAGAGAGGGAGTAAGAGAGAGCGAAGGAATACTATACATGGAAATCAAAATGAGATGTAGAATAGACAAGGAATTTATCATAAAAGAGTTCTTTCATTACAACTAGAAAACATAAAACAATTACTCTAGAAAGCATTAAAAGAATGGAGGGAGAAATGTCCTCCTCGACGATCGCTCGGAGGACGAATAGACTACTCTAGAAAGCAGTAAATCTATACTAGAAAGCAGTAAAAAGAATAGGGAGAGAGAAATCCTCCTCGACGGTCGCTTGGAGGACGAGCCGGACGGGACGACGCCTGGACGAAGGAGAACGAAGCGGGACGAAGGAGGACGAAGCAGAAGAACGGGAACGAAGCAGCACGCCGTCGTCGTCGCGGGATCCACTTCCGAAGGGGGACGAAAATTTGGACTTTATCTCGCGAGAAGCATCCCGGGTGTGGGACAAGCTTCTCTTGAGCTTTGGAGAGGTAGAGAGGAGAAGGAAGGGATCAAAATTTCGTATGGAGGGGGTCTCCTTTTATAGTTGCAAGGAGTGGGGGCAAAATGGACATTACATCTTCAAAATAATAAATAAGGGGTCTTTAGTGACGGATAAAACCGTCGCTAAAGCCCCGCCGTCGCCGTCGCCGCCGCGCCACGCGCGCCCGCTCGGCTGGCCTGCGCGCGTAACGCAGACGCACGTCCGCGTCGTCTCAGCCGTCCGATCGCGAGATCGGACGGCTTAGATCGCGCCCGCGCCCGCTGCGTAGCGCGGCGCCCGCGTGCGATCGCGCGCCCACCAGGGCGTCCAATTGCGCGTCGGCGCTATCGGGCGCGCGCGGCCGT
Source organism: Thalassia testudinum (assembly GCA_037157565.1). Taxonomy (NCBI): domain Eukaryota; kingdom Viridiplantae; phylum Streptophyta; class Magnoliopsida; order Alismatales; family Hydrocharitaceae; genus Thalassia; species Thalassia testudinum. The sequence continues at coordinate 23,140,362 of JAZHRO010000071.1, read as the reverse complement.
TGGATCTTCATCCGACGCTCGTGCGCGCCCGCTCGCCCGCTCCTTCGACCCCCTCTCCGCGGCTCGAACCCGCGACCTCCGCTTCGCCCGCAGCTGCGTAGCCGCTGCGCTACGCGGCGAAATGGTCGCGCGGACGTTTTTAAACGCGCGCGACCGCAGCCGTTGGATCGAGATCCAACGGCGGAGAGGAGACGTGGCGTGGTCTTCACAGGACTCCTGCGGCCGATTGGGCGGCTGGGATGGCGCCACGTGGCGCTATCTTGGCCGTCCATCTTCTGGAAGTTGTAGATGGTGCCACGGATGTCGGATTGACTTGATTTTTGTGTCGTTCGGCTGCGATCGTCGATCCGAATTCATCCGTGTGGTCGGATTTTCCATCTGAAGTGCGGATTTACACCATCCTGGCCCTTGATCTTCTAGGGTTCCCCGGTCTCTATCTGATGCTACGGATGCCTGATTAGGGCGATCTTGGAGTCGTTGAACTCCAATCGTCGCCCTGATCATATCCATACGGTTGGATCTTTGATCCGAGGCCCCGATAAAATATTTGCCCTGTCCAGGCACATAAAAGGAGACAATTAACCTCCATTTTATTCAAACTACTCTAAATGCAAGATGATGCATGTAATGCAATATTTATATCATGAAATGCAATCCTATGCTTAAGAACATGCATAAATAGACATTTTAAGTAGTGTAAATGTGTTTACATCATACCCCCATGCCTATCTTTTGCTAGTCCCTAGCAAAAACTATATGCTATTTATAAAAGAATTAGGTTAGATTATTTGGACCTGAGTTATTTTCAATCATTAAGAAATTGTCTACTTAAGAACTGAACTTTCAAAGACACAACAGTGCCCGGGTATCAGCCAAAATGCAGACCGCCTCAAGCCTCGCCTTATTCAAAGAAAAATTTCTTTTTCTGTTTTTACTCTCTTTTTTTAGATTTTCAAATTTTAGGGTTTAAGAGTGGCTTTCTACGGCCATTCAACTCACCCAAGATTTGATGAGAACCCTAAGTTTTAAGCATCTTATTGTGATTGTGATAGACTCGTTGACCGGCAATTAAAACGGACTTCGGATTTCTACGCCTCTAGGTGACCTCAAAAAGAATTCTACCTAAAGGTGTATCTTTACAACCGGTAGCTTTCTCCCTACTTTTATTTTTTTAACGGGGTCAACACAAGGGTGAATCCAGTGTATATCTCCCCGGTTTATTCTACTTCTCCGCTTCTTCCTAAGTGTTTTGGGAATTTTTAGTGCATTCTCTGAGCTGGGTTCTGGACAACCGGTCGATGAGCTGTTACCACCGACAACTTGCCAGCCATACTCGTGCGGCGAAGTGTGGCTTATTTCTTTTTGTTCTTTTCTCCTTTTTGATTTTTTTTTTTTTTTTTTTTTTTTTTTTTAAGTAGGTGGCTTCCCTGGTCTAAGATTTACCTAAAGGCAGCAAAAAGAGAAAGGTCCAGTGACTGGGCTCTGGACAACCTACCTATGGGCTGTTACCCACGATAACTTGCCAGCCATATCACCCTAGAAGGTTCATTAGCTACCCAATTTCCGTTAAAATCGCCAAACAACGAGTCAGTGCAAAGAAAGTGTGTAGATGCTTAAGACTCAAAATTCCCTCACATCAGAGGGCGGGTTGATAAGTCGTGTACTTATCACCCAAACTTATTTACTCCAATTATAATAAAATTCAGGTTGGCGAGAACTCGAAAAACAAATCCACATTTTAGTGGATACATAGGCTGATTAAGTCCAAAGACCTGAAGGGTCTTTGTGTTCAAACCATAATATAGTATTTCTTAAGATCGAAAATTTTCTTAAACCCAAATTCTCTTTCCTAATTTCGATTTTTTTTTTTTAATAATAAAACAAATCTACGGAGCTGACGAATGAATTCAAAGATAAATATCCACCCCCCCATGCCTATCTAATGCAATGTCCTCATTGTATTGAAAAGACATAAAACAGAGTGGAAAAGCGTAGAAAGCACCTGAATTGCGTGGATATCGGGTCCGCTCCGAGATGAAAATGAAAAAGAACTGTATATGTGCTGAGTTTAGTGCCTTCAGCTAGGCACACTATACAAAGAAAAGAAATGAAGAATTCACATGTGCAGGTCAGAATTAGAATAAACAGAAGAATCCTCTGACCTGTCAGCAGAGGTCCACAGATGTGGACCAGATTGTGGTGCAGACCCACACCCCATAATCGAGAATATCTTAGGTTCTGGATAAAAATTACCCAAAACCTAAAATCAAAATGCAAGCGGGGTCGGGCCTGCGATTCGTGAGGATGCAACCCAAGGCCAAAATGTCGGGTTACAGAGAATTGAAGCTCAAAAGGATAATCATTAAATGTGTGCTTGAGTTTGACATCCTCGAAACAAATGTCGTAAGGGTTCTGATTTGATGGTTTCAGCTTAAAAGGAACCCTTCGACTCAATCTTCCATTTCTTCCAAAATTGACTTCCCAAATCAGAATTTCCCAGCTCCTATCCTCCTCATTCGGCATATCAAATTCCATGACCTCTTGTATATTCATCACCCCGTCTGAAATCTCCAAGTCTAGATGATGTGGTAAAATCAAAATTGACTTGGGTCTAATTATCTCAGAATTAGAATCATCAATAAGCTCAACAGGGTGTAACTGATAATCAGGGCATTGAATTAATTCCTCCAGAAAATGCGATTCTGGATCTGTATCGTGTGCCCTAATAAGATCAGTTTCCTCAGTTATTGGGCTATCAAATGATCTATCAGATTCCTCAGGCCCAATCGTCTCACAAAAATCGTGATCTGAAAACTCGTGTGAGACTTTGCAACTTGAATCTTCACCATCAGGATCCGTATCAATGTATGTCCCAAAATCATTTGTCACTTTGCGTTCCAAGGAGACATACGTTTCCTCGTAACCTGGCTCAGGGATTTCAGGTGAAGAAATCAAATCATCCTTAATTGGTTGTTTTAATTCAATCTGGTCAGCTTCGTAACATGTGTCCCCCCCAACAGGTGCCTGAGCGGGTTCTGTCATTGGCTTTCCTGAAGAGAGTTCATCCTGGGAATTATTCCAAGATTGAATCAAAGCAACCACGAATCTCATCCTCAATTTCGCTAATTTTCCAAGTAGAAACTCACCCGGGTTCTTATCCTTAACATCCTGGAGCCAATCCAACAAAGACTTGTTTAAATCATCAATCATTTCAATCAGGGGCTCCAATCTCTCAATGCAAGGTATTGGCTGAACTTCTAAAGATTGAATGATATTCCTCAAGTTAGCCAGAACCCTATCTTGAACCTGATTAACCTGAACCAAATGAGTTGGTTCAGGGTTGGGCGGGTTTGACATCAATGTAGAGGAATTAACGAATTGAGATTCGTTATACCCATCCTGATAATAGATCATTTCAGATTGTTCATAAGATGGAGATGACCTAAAGGCAGTGAAATCAGAGGATGGGTAAGGATCAGTGTATCCTTCTTGATTATAGATCGCATTAGGTTGTTCATGAAAGGAGGACGATCTATAATCGATGCAACTCTGAGAAGGATAGAATTGAGAATCAAAGTGTTCAGGGTTAGACCCTAAACACGGGGGTCCGGAATTGTATCCCCAATCCGAATTATCCCAACTAACTGATGGTCGATTACAATACGAGTTGGGATAATCGTCATGTTGAGGATAATTTACAACAGGAGGGAAAGAGTGGGAATGCGTGAAATATGTGGAAGGATTCATGAGACACGGGAGGAAGAAAGGTGCCCTGCAATACAAACAATCAAACCTTTCCTTAAATGGGTTAGCCTACAGACCTACAGACTCTCAAAACCCGTCTTGAGATAAAGGAACGATTTGATCTACTTCTGTCTGTTCAATCCAACCAGTTAGAAGGAGGGACTGGGGAGAAGGTTCTTCCTTCGGCTTGCGCCTCCGGTTCCTAGTGTACCCCCCAGCCGCGATCGTTTGACTCTGCTCCCCTAGCTAGACATCAGATTGAACAGTAGAAACAGACTAATCGAAAATAATCTCGTTCTGAGTTCTGAAGAGCGAGTCCAATCCTTAAGGCCAACGTCTACTCTGTTTTATTTAGGGCTAGGTTTGAATGTGCTTTGGAATGTGATGGGCCCTTTAAATGGGTTGTGCCCTTAATGATTGATTGCTTTGTGTGTGCGTGCACAACCAGTGGTTTTCAAGCAAGATTATTTTTGATGTGGTGAATTTTAAGGTTCAAATCTTGCTTAGTAGCTTTTAGGATTCAACTTTAGGTGTTTTCAATCAAGTTTCATTGGCACACCAGATTTTGCAAGCACAGGTGAAGATATTTTCCTTTAAAGTTTAAAAAGAATGTGGAGTGCCTGGTAGATCCCTAAGAGTTGAACCTAATTGGCAGCTACTTGATGAGTTGATTTTATTTGAAGTGGTGCGGCCCAAACAACTCAAACAACTGGCCTGATGCACCACCTAATTAGGCACACAAATGATTACCCAATCTGATTTCTACTCAATTATGTGTTTGGATGTGTGTACCGGCTCCTAAGATTGGTTTACCGGTTGAGTTAGAAAATCAGATGAGGTTGTGTACCTCTGTGAGATTTTTTTTTTTTATTTTTTTTTTCTTTTTTTAATGTGGGGGTTGGAGTGAGTATGGATGTCAAACAACAAACAATCTAACCTTAGAGTTTATAAGAACACCTAGGTTGATTGATGTTTGAATTATTATGTGATGAAATGAAATCTAATGGGTGGGAGGTGGGGGATAACTTACAAAACCTTTCACAGCACTTTACTCCGATCTACCGCTTTTGCCTGTCTCGAAAGAGTACCTGCAATTACAATAAGAAAGGAGAAAAGTGAGGTAAATGATTTGTAAGTTACAAAACGCGAAGAGAAATCAAAGAGCGTTGCTTCCCCGGCAGCGGCGCCAAAATGTTGAACGAGAGAATCTACGCTAACGTGTTTGGTTTTTGGAAAAACCCGTCGTTGTAGTTCGAAAGCGAAGGATTCGTGTTCAACAAATAAAATTTATACCGAAATAAGAATTCCGGGTCGAACACAGGGAGGCGAACGTTTGATTTAAAAACTCCGCGTTTCGTTTTATTTTGTCACAAAGAAATTCAATTTAAACTATCTAAGTATCTACAACAAATAAAAGAGAGAGAGGGAGTAAGAGAGAGCGAAGGAATACTATACATGGAAATCAAAATGAGATGTAGAATAGACAAGGAATTTATCATAAAAGAGTTCTTTCATTACAACTAGAAAACATAAAACAATTACTCTAGAAAGCATTAAAAGAATGGAGGGAGAAATGTCCTCCTCGACGATCGCTCGGAGGACGAATAGACTACTCTAGAAAGCAGTAAATCTATACTAGAAAGCAGTAAAAAGAATAGGGAGAGAGAAATCCTCCTCGACGGTCGCTTGGAGGACGAGCCGGACGGGACGACGCCTGGACGAAGGAGAACGAAGCGGGACGAAGGAGGACGAAGCAGAAGAATGGGAACGAAGCAGCACGCCGTCGTCGTCGCGGGATCCACTTCCGAAGGGGGACGAAAATTTGGACTTTATCTCGCGAGAAGCATCCCGGGTGTGGGACAAGCTTCTCTTGAGCTTTGGAGAGGTAGAGAGGAGAAGGAAGGGATCAAAATTTCGTATGGAGGGGGTCTCCTTTTATAGTTGCAAGGAGTGGGGGCAAAATGGACATTACATCTTCAAAATAATAAATAAGGGGTCTTTAGTGACGGATAAAACCGTCGCTAAAGCCCCGCCGTCGCCGTCGCCGCCGCGCCACGCGCGCCCGCTCGGCTGGCCTGCGCGCGTAACGCAGACGCACGTCCGCGTCGTCTCAGCCGTCCGATCGCGAGATCGGACGGCTTAGATCGCACCCGCGCCCGCTGCGTAGCGCGGCGCCCGCGTGCGATCGCGCGCCCACCAGGGCGTCCAATTGCACGTCGGCGCTATCGGGCGCGCGCGGCTGTTGGATCTTCATCCGACGCTCGTGCGCGCCCGCTCGCCCGCGCCTTCGACCCCCTCTCCGCGGCTCGAACCCGCGACCTCCGCTTCGCCCGCAGCTGCGTAGCCGCTGCGCTACGCGGCGAAATGGTCGCGCGGACGTTTTTAAACGCGCGCGACCGCAGCCGTTGGATCGAGATCCAACGGCGGAGAGGAGACGTGGCGTGGTCTTCACAGGACTCCTGCGGCCGATTGGGCGGCTGGGATGGCGCCACGTGGCGCTATCTTGGCCGTCCATCTTCTGGAAGTTGTAGATGGTGCCACGGATGTCGGATTGACTTGATTTTTGTGTCGTTCGGCTGCGATCGTCGATCCGAATTCATCCGTGTGGTCGGATTTTCCATCTGAAGTGCGGATTTACACCATCCTGGCCCTTGATCTTCTAGGGTTCCCCGGTCTCTATCTGATGCTACGGATGCCTGATTAGGGCGATCTTGGAGTCGTTGAACTCCAATCGTCGCCCTGATCATATCCATACGGTTGGATCTTTGATCCGAGGCCCCGATAAAATATTTTCCCTGTCCAAGCACATAAAAGGAGACAATTAACCTCCATTTTATTCAAACTACTCTAAATGCAAGATGATGCATGTAATGCAATATTTATATCATGAAATGCAATCCTATGCTTAAGAACATGCATAAATAGACATTTTAAGTAGTGTAAATGTGTTTACATCACCACTTAATTCAACAAGGTTTTGGTTAGGATAAAATTCACATAAACCCTCTAAAATTCATGGAAAAATATCCCCTAGGGTTTAGAACCTTCAAATTAGCCTTTGGAACCTATTTTTACCTAAATATGGGTCCTAGCTAAATATTTGCCCTAAATTAGGTTTTTATGTAAAATGTCCAATCAAACATGGTCAAACCTAAAATCCAACTTCACCATTAGATTCCTTAGGTCCAAATTAGGTTTGTACCAAAATTTGGACTTAAGGGAAGGTCACCTTGACCTACTTTGCAAAATAATCCACCCAATTACATTTAGACCCCTCACTTTTGAAAACCATTGTGAAGACCCCCCTGCAAAATAGTCCACCCAATTTGGACTTATCAGATTCAACTATTGAATAAAAACTTTGATAGGCTTTTAGCAAACCCTGACATGAACCTGCAAGCAGCCTCTATCTTTCAGGCTTCAAGAGAATGCTCCATTTACCAAAGCACAACGCACGCCACTGCTGAGTGCCATCAGGAAAATCAATTCCCTGAGTTGATTCAGGCTGACTTGAACACGGCCTAAGGTTTTCGCCCTCCTCGCAATAACCCTTATTCCAATACCTATAATATGGGGTGGCGAAACCATCCAAACTTCTCTTGGAAGCAAGGTGATGCTTCTAACTCAGGGAATACAAGACCCTTACCTCCTCAACCCATATACCAACCATCTTATGAAAACCCTTCTCAAAATAAGCCCTCTGAGATGGATGAACTTAAAGCCATGATGAAAGCGATTCAAGAGCATCAGAATATGGTCATCCAATCTCAAAATAAGATGATTACTAATATGCAATCCCAAATTGGTCATCTTACTGAGGCAGTTAGGCAATGTGATATGGGGAAGCTGCCTAGCTCTTCTGAGGAGAACCCTAAGGGCAAGGGGGTTGTATTCAGGGAACACGCCCAAGCAGTGACCATGCTAAGGAGTGGAAAGAAGATTGACAAGCCTAATAACACTCCTACGGTTACGTCTCAAAATTCCCCTTCTACACCTGACCCGACTTCCATCTCCACCGAGGAAGAGCCACACTGCTCTCCCTCGCATAAAATCACCCACAATGAGGATGTCATCCTTCCACCACCCCTTTCCCGCCATGACGACCCCTATACCCAGAAGCCGAGGGTGCCCTATCCAGAGCACCTATCTGCTCCTGGAGAATCTTCTGTTGGCTCATCTGGAGCAAAGGATAGGATGGAAGAGATTATGGATACTTTTAGGCAAGTCCAGATTAACTTGCCTCTGTTGGAAGCTATTAAACAAATCCCATCATATCCCAAGTTTCTGAAGGACCTGTGCACCCAGAAGCACCGATCTAGGAAACAAGTCCAGACCAAGGTCATCCTACCTGACCATGTTAGCTCGGTTCCCCAGTATGGAACACCCCCCAAAATGAAAGACCTAGGGGCCCCGTATATTTCAGTGGTTATAGGTAACCAACACATTGACGAGGCTTTGCTCGATCTGGGTGAGGGGGTGAACATTTTACTGAGCTCTATCTACGACCTTTTGGGAGGAGGCAAGCTAAAGCCTAGTCTAGTAATCCTCCAGGTTGGAGACAGATCACTTAAGAAACCATGGGGATTGTTGGATGATGTCCTTGTGAGAGTGGAGGATTTCTTCTTCCCTGTTGACTTTCTGGTGCTTGATACTCACCCATCAAATAAGCCCACAAAGCCGTCCATTATTCTGGGATGCCCCTTCTTGGCCACAGCCAATGCCTCTATAAATTGTAAATCTGGGGCACTTAAAATGGGCTTCGGGAACAAGAAGATCTGGTTGAATGTTTTTGATACTTACAAGCAATCCTAATTTGAAGATTGTTCTCAGATTGAGGTCGTTGATGAAATAATTGAAGAGACTACTCTAGCACTCTTATGTAGAGATCCCCTTCAGAAGGTCATATCTAAGGACCATCCCTTGATTATTAAAGAAACTGAAAGGGAAATTCCCGAATTAGAAGAGTTGCTGGGGATACACACTGAGTCTCTGTCCCCACCCTGGACCATGAAGGTAGATCCGCTACCTGAGGCGAGGACATCTCAACTAAAACCCTCAATCCAAAAGGCTCCTGAGTTGGAGTTGAAACCCCTCCCGAGCACATTGAAATATGCTTTCCTTGGCCCTAATAACACGCTCCCCATTATTATCTCGCCTACATTATCTGAATTGTAGGAGGGAGCTCTGCTTGAGTGTTTACAAAGGCACAAGGAAGCAATTTCCTGGTTAATTGTTGATATTAAGGGTGTTGATCCCTCTCTTTGCATGCATCATATATACACGGATGAGTCCGTGAAGCCATTCTGAGACATGTAGAGAAGGCTTAATCCAAATATGTGGGAGGTTGTTGAAAAGGAGATTCTGAAATGGCTAGATGCAGGGATTATCTATCCCATTTCAGATAGTAAATGGGTCAGTCCTATTCATGTAGTTCCCAAAAAGGCAGGAATCACTGTGGAGGAGAATAACCAAGGAGAGCTAGTGACCACTAGACCCTCAACTGGTTGGAGGGTCTGCATTGATTATCGTCGTTTGAACACGGCTACCCAGAAGGACCATTTCCCCTTACCGTTTATCGATCAAATTTTGGAACGATTGGCGGGGAACAAGTACTTCTATTTTCTTGACAGATACTCTAGGTATAATCAGATAGCTATTTTTCCTGACGATCAGGAGTGTACCACCTTCATGAGTCCGTATGGCAAATTTGCTTTCCGCCAAATGCCATTCAGGTTATGTAATGCTCCTGCCACTTTCCAACGTTGTATGATGTCTATCTTTTTTGATATGATCGACGTGTTAGGGGAAATTTTCATGGATGACTTCTCCATTTTTGGCTTTTCATTTGACTTATGCCTTTTGCACCTTGATAAAGTCTTAACCCATTGCGAAGAGGCAAAGCTGGTGCTTAGCTGGGAGAAAAGCCACTTTTTGGTCTACCAGGGCATTGTGTTAGGGCATATAGTTTCTAAGAGAGGATTCGAGGTGGACACCACAAAAATTGATTCCATCCCTAAGCTTCCATTGCCTGCCAATGTTCGTCAAGTTAGATCTTTCCTTGGCCATGCTGGATTTTATAGGCGCTTCATTAGAGATTTCAGTAAAATCTCTGAGCCACTCTATGACCTATTAGCGAAGGATGTCTCCTTTGATTTAGATGATAGATGTGGCGAGGCTTTCCAAGTCTTAAAGAAAGCCCTTATTATCACGTTGATTCTCCAAGCACCAAATTAGACCCTCCCATTTGAGCTTATGTGCAATGCTTCTGATTTTGCAGTGGGAGCGATCTTAGGTCAAAGGGTTGATGGCAAACCTCATGTGCTACATTATGCCAGCAAGACCCTTACAGATCCTCAGCAAAACTACACGGTTACTGAAAAGGAACTACTTGCTGTAGTATTTACTTTGGAAAAGTTTCGGTCTTATCTTTTGGGATCCAAGGTTGTGGTGTTCACTAATCATTCTAACCTAAAGCATCTTTTTTTCTAAAAAGGACACCAAACCTCGCCTAATTCGTTGGATTCTACTACTCCAAGAATTTGACCTAGAAATTAAAGACAAGAAAGGAGTTGAGAATGTGGTAGCAGATCATCTGTCTAGGATCCCTATTGAGGCATCAAACCCTGCTAGCGGTATTCAAGAGACTTTCCTTGATGAGTCTCTAATGGTCGTGGAAGCTAAAACTCCTTGGTTTGCTGACATAGTGAACTATCTGGTCAAGGGCATTACCCCCAGTACTTGGGACAAGCAGAAGCGAGACAGGTTTCTTGCTAATGCTAAATTTTATCACTAGGAGAACTCGAGCATTTTAGAGTAGGCCCTGACTAGCTTTTTCGCCGTTGCGTCCCTGACGAAGAATAATGAAGTGTTCTAAATTTTTGCCATGACCTCCATTGTGGGGGACATTTTAGTGGGAAGAAGACTGCCCATAAGGTTCTTTAGTCTAGATTTTGGTGGCCCACATTATTCCGAGAGGCACATACATATGTGGGTGCATGTCTACGTTGCTAGCAGACTGGAACCATTGGAAAAAGGGATGAGATGCCCCAACAACCTATCCTCCCTGTTGAGATCTTTGATATTTGGGGTATTGGCTTCATGGGTCCCTTTCATGTGTCCGGATATGAATACATCCTTGTGGCTGTAGACTATGTATCAAAATGGATAGAATCCATACCCACATTAACCAATGACCATTCCATGGTCTTGGGCTTTGTTAAGGCTAATATCATTTCTCGGTACGGGTGCCTAAGGACGATCATAAGTGATGGAGGACCTCACTTCAAGAACGTACACTTCACAAGACTACTCCAAAATTTGGGGGTCAACCACATGATAGCCACACCTTACCATCCCCAAACAAGTGGACAAGTTGAAGTGTCCAATAGGGAGATTTAGAGAATTTTAGAAAAAAATGTCAGGCTCGATCAGAAAGATTGGTCTAAAAAACTAAATGATGCTCTTTGGGCCTACAGAACTACGTATAAGACTCCCTTGGGCATGTCTCCTTTCCATCTTATCTACGGAAAAGCATGCCACCTTCCTGTTGAAATCCAACATAAAGCCTATTGGGCTATTAAAAATGTTAACTTGAATCTGGATAAAGCGGGAAAGGCACATATGTTAGAATTAAGTGAGCTTGAGGAGCTTCGTAATGAAGCCTATGAAACTTCTCAAGCTTACAAGCAACGTACAAAAGTCTTCCATGATAAGCACATCATTAGAAAGACTTTTGAGCCCAACGAGTGGGTCTGACTTTTCAATTCTAGACTTAAATTATTTCCTGGAAAGCTCAAGTCCCGCTGGGATGGGCCATACATTGTTATCAATACTTTCCCTCATGGAGCTGTAGAAATTCGGAATCCTGCTTCAGGTGAGAGCTTTAAGGTAAATGGCTAGTGACTTAAAGCTTATATTACTCTTTCAGATGGCCAGGTTTTGGACGCACTTCAACTTGAGGAACCTTAGCTCCTTCCACTCTCCTCCTCAGGTGACATTCTTCTATGTCTGCATTTTTTCCAATGAGGACATTGTCAGTCTGAGGCATGGGGGGTATAACCTGAGAATGTTTATAGCATTTATAAATATTTGCATACATACATACATATACATATATATATATATATGAACTCTTACTTTCTTTGAGTTGAATGGGTTAGTCCCTAGCAAAATATCTTTGTCATCGGAGGTTTTTCTTGAATTATTTCTTAAGTTTAGGATCCAGTACATTTATTTCACATGCACATAGACTCGGTAATGGATCCTTGAAGAAAACCAATAAGCATTTGTAGTCTATTGAACCCTTGGACAATTAATAGGGAGTCAGGCATACTATCTTCTAGTAGATTCACCCCATATATGTGAGATGGAAGTAGAGAGATTACTGGTGCGCTAAGTCTAGTGCAAGGACTCTTAAGTTTTGGACAATTAGATGATGATACTTCAGAGTTAGGCATAGTTTTAGCACTCTGTTCCTGTGTGCGTACTTTGTGTAAATTCCTGAGAGTCACCAAATAAGGCAGATACATAGAGATTGAGTCTTAATAAAGTTATGACTATGGTGGATGGTTACGATCGTCCTTCATAGAATCCTTGGCTGAAGGAGGGTAATAGTGTCAAAGGTCAGAAATACGCCTGTCCCATCCATTCCTTCCCGGTGTCAAGAATAGGTACTTCCACCAAATAAGCCACACAATATCCTCTTGACCATCATCATCCCTAATAATGCCTCATAAATAAAAGTCTGTGTCATGTTATGTTGATTTATAAAAAAGAAAAAAGAAAAATAAATAGAGGAAATAGAAAGAAGAAAAAGAAGAAACAGTCATATTACAAAAAAAAAAAAGAAGAAAAGATAGAGAGAAAAGAAAAAGAAAAGAGTCCAAGTTTATAATGTTATTTATATAACATAGTTTCTAAGGCAACAAAACACCTATCGCGATCCACCAAATATGACCCATACCTACCTTTCAGTATTTATGATCGCCTGAATATTGGCTAAGGACTCCAACTTAGTTGTAGAGTTATTAGGACTTTAATTAAAGTTTGAATGCCATGTGAGGCCACCAAACAGTCAGTACACTTACTAAATCTAGCGAGATTTGGGATCTTAGAGAGAAAAGAAAGAAAAAGTGTGAGTGCCAAGGAACATCAAGAGAGCATAGTTGTTTAGCCTCTCTCTGAGTTGACTTGTCTAATAGCCTAGAGATCTGGAGTCTGTAGTACTAAATTACATGTAGCACCAGATGAGTGTGTGCCACCAAATATAAGTCCATTCAACTCAATATCTCCTACCTAAGCCAAAAGCCGGGATCAAATTATAGATTATATTCTGCTTTATCCCTGAGGGAAGTAGTTGCCTAGCCCGACAGAAATATTTACCAAGGGTGAAGTACGAACTCCCATTGTGAATTGGCTTTTCACATGGATCTATTACCTAGGCTATTATCACTTCACATTTATCTGGATCTCTAAAGTTTGAAATAAGAAGAAATCTTCTGATAACTTCTATTATTTTTCATTTTTTTGCTAGGGACTAGCAAATCTTAGGCATGGGGTTATTTGATGAGTCCATTTTAATGGACTATTATTATGCCTAAGTAATTCAATTCTAACATAGTATGTTTATTAATAATCACATTAGGTCATTAAATGATTGCATATGTCATTATTTAAGCTTACATTACTTATTATGTAATATTTTAAATTTCATGCAGGTCCCACAACAGCGTACTCGTTACAGGCTAATAATCAGGAAGAATAGGGAGGAGGACCAATTGTAGAAAAGGATAGGGGGTGAAAAGATATTTTCCCCCACAAATATCTAACCTACGGCCACCGTCCTCCTTCAACAGAAAAATAGTGCTGGCCATATTTAGCAAGGGATTTTGAAAATCCCTTGACTCGCGGGAGAGAGGAGATATAGAGGGAGAGGTGGAGGGGCTTGAATAAAGGAGATCCATCGAGAAGTACTGCGTGCACTGTGCACACCTTCCACTGCCCTCACCACACTGCCACACTGCCTTCACCAATCCCTTGCAAGCCACAATCGCACCCTCCACCGCCTGTCCACCCACAGCCTGCCCTCACCATGCGCCTACAACTGCTTGCACTGCCTGCACCAAGCGCCCGCAGGTGCTGCACCACATGCCCGCAGGCGCCACGCCATCACCCTTCTCCACCTGCCCGCACCCACACTGCCTGCAGGCACCGCACCCAGCACCCACACTATTGCTACAGGCGCGCCCTTCCAACCTGCACCACACAGTGACATCGCCCTCCACCACTACTGCCTTGTGCGGCCTGAAGGCGCTGCACTCAAACTCAGTGCGCTACAAGCACACCAACCTGCACCAGCCCTCGCCAGCTCGCACCAAGCTCCTGCAAGCACTGCACCCACCACCCTTGCACGCCCTATGCCATCGCCAGCGCCCGCAGGTAGCCAGCCAAGCCTGCAGGTGCCCACGCCCGCAGGTCGTAGCTGCCTGCAGGCGACCCACGCCTACAGGCCACTCCTACGTGTGCCCTAGTATGCCCTTGCACCCACGCCCAGCGCGCAGCCGTGAGGCTGCAGCAGCGCTCTTCCTCCTCTCCACGCGCGGTCGTTCTCCTCCAATAGGGCCAACAGGCCGACGGCTACTCTCCACTGTCCAACCGCCGTCGGCCACCTCCGACCGCCGCATCACCATCATCACGAAGCACGCATCAAGGCGAACCACCCCGTCGACTCTCGCCACCAACCTTGCACGACCGTCCATGTGAGGAAGAGAGAGGAGAAATCCCCTATTTTCTCCTCAATTAATATTTACATTTAATGCCATTGCCATTTAAATATTAATATTTTATTCATGCCACATTGCATTGATGCACTCATAGTTTCTTGAAATTACCTCACTTATGTTATATGCATCATTTAACTTTGAATTTCAAATCTGATTTGCATGCAAGTTGAATTTACATGATATGCCATTACACATACATCATATACATATTTTTGGAGCTTAATTCCTGACGTGAAAATTACATAAATAACCCTAAACTTTTAAGAAAATTGCAAGCTCCATTTAAAATAGTATATTCCTCGCATTAAAGTCGCAAAAGTGTCTGCAAATAATATATTCCTCTACTCGTGAATTTATTGGTCTATTCCTCCCTATGGATGCGACATCTTTATTATGGTTAAATTTGATATTTAGTTTTGATTGAGAGATTTTCCATCACATAAAACACAATGACATATCATTCTATTGCTATCATAAATAAGCGAGAATCTCTCCATCAGAGTCCATCTTAGCAAGACTTAAAGTGGTTAGTCTGCAATAAAATAGAATTTTGTTACATTAAAACAACGGTATCAATGTTCTCCTCTTTTTTTATGATAATAAAATTATAATTATATGTGCACGAAAATGCAAATGCATGACTCATGCTTCTTCTATAATTAAATGCATATAGAATAATTCTCCCCCTTTGTTATTAACAAAAAGCTCAGTATAAACAAATCTAAGTTAGAACATGAGCTTCCCCTTTCTATATTTTGAATGTAATTCATGACATGCTACTTACAGAAATTGAAACTAGATAATAGTAATCTAATCAATCTTATCATTGTTTAACATATGAAATAGAAAGTGACAGATATAAGTCGAAATAGAAAGTAATAACTGTCAAACCATATAATAAAATGTACTACAGACCAAGGTATTGAATACAAATCTAAAAGAAACTAAGAAAAGCCTCCAGGTCCTTTGGGAACTCTGCATCCATGTCAACATCATCAAGAGGATGAATGGAGGTACTCGGTCTAGCTGACGACACAAGTGGAGTGTGAAAGTGAAGTTGACGTCCCATGTGAGGAGAGAGCTGGCTCAACTCAAGTGGTGTGATGCAAGACGAAGTAGTAAGCATGTTGGTCTGCTACTGACAGGGAAGTGTTGAGGCTGATGTTGTGGTTGGAGTAGACTAACCATGTTGCTAAGGAGAAGGTGGTGCTGCTGCTATTGCTAGTCTGGATCTGGGAGGCTGCTAGTCGTGGAACTATAGAACGTGGATCTGCTCTCCTAGCTAATCTAGAAACTAACCCTGGTGACTGAGGTACTCGAACACCAAAGTCCCATGCTCCATCATCAGTATCATAGTCTCCCTTTGTCTATGCATCATGAGAGAGATGCTGTCTGTCACGTCTTGTATGCCTAAGGAGCGAGTCATACTTGGTGAACTTCCTGTCAAGATACAACCACTTGTGGTCAAAGGAAGGAGTGGATCTCATTGGTGGGGAGAAGTAGGTAGAGAAGTGCTGATATGGGTAATAGGATGGTGGAGAAATAGAAGGTCCAGCCTGAGAGGGTGGAGACAAGGAAGAGGAGGTATGAGCTGCCTAAAGGGGAGGTGGAGGATCCTGTGAACCTTGCCTTTTCTATTCCATCATGGAATAGGTAAGCTCTCCAAAGATACTGACTCTAGAAATGAATTGCTTGTGACTGATATCCATTAGCACACTAAATTAGTGGAAAATATGAGAGAGAAGGGTGCCAAAGAGATAGATGCTGGTGGGTTTCCTCTTTATGAAGGTGAGGATGAAATGATTCCAATTAAAGTCTTTATTTTGCATAAAGGTGTAGAGGGCCACAAGCATTGGACTGAGACAACTTTCAAAAGAGGTTGACTTAGACAAGAAATTCCATAAAAAGTAACAGTTAAGAAACCATGGAAAAGGATGGAAATAAGGTGACTTGGTAGGTTTTCCCAAGTCATAATATCCAGAAGTCATCATCTCCCGCATGGTGTCAGAGGTTGCATCATGGTGTTGCTCGAGATAGGTAGAACCAGAGGAGGGACAACCAAGAACCTGCATCAACACATCAACATTGACCAAGACCTCAATGCCATAAACATTGGAAGTAAGCTGGATATCAAAACTTTCACCAATATTGTGAAGATTTGAATAAAACAGATGAAAAGCTATAGGGTCTATGCCCTTAATATGACTACCCATAGCACCCACATAAAAATTTTGATTGAAGAGATGTCAAATTTGTCAAAGACAAATTTGTTTGTAAGGCTAGTGAAAATGCACTCAAAGTAATCGAGGTCGATAGGGCGACCAACATGAGGTGAAAACTTTGAATAAAGATAGAAATTACACCTCACATCATCATTAATAAAGCATTGATCAAAAGTGTCATCGCAAGAAGTAGAGGAAGAACCATGGCGAGTGCATTTTGGAGACATAATAGAGGTTCTGTGTAGGTTTGGTCGATCAAAAATGATAGTTTGATCATTTAGAAGGAAGGCTTAATTGATTAAGAAAGAACAAGACATAGATAAAAAATGGAATAGGTCAATATTGGAAATGCCATCTTTTGGTTGATCAAAAACACAGAATTATGAAAAATTAATATGCGAGATGGGTCAAAATGAAGATTAAATCAATGGAACAAGCATGGAATTGTCAAGAATAGCAAGATCAATAGAAATCCAAGTTAATCACAGTTGTGTGGAGCAAACAAAAGAGACAAACAACAACATTCAAACATTAAATCAAGGTACAATCTCTTGAAAGAAATAAAGTGGAGTTTCGAGAGTAAGATTGTTACCAAGAGCGACAAGGGTCCATCAAGAGGGTGGTAGAATGAGGGAGATGGCCAGCGGACTTGAGGACGGTCGAACGGAGGTGTGCGGCGAGGAGAAAGGTGGCCGAGGAGTGACCTTGGTCAACCAAGGTGCAGTCGAAGACGACGATGGTGGGTAGGGGAGGTGTTGGTCAGTTGCTTGCTTGAGGTTGGAAGAGGGTTTGGTTGATGGTGGTGGTTGGGATCAGAGGTGGGGATGTTTTGGAGAGGGTAGGGTCGGTGGTGAGTGGTTGTGAGGGTGGTGTTGAGTGGCAGATATTTGGTTCAAGATGGTAAATAAAATGATGGTAAAAACTTGTTTTTATAGGGATTAGGCCAACCAAATTAGGTAGAAACAAAATAGGTAGCAAGAGCAACTATTAGACAGGGATTAGCAATGAAATCCATTTGATTTGATTAAGAAAATGAGAATCTCCATGAGGTAATTTCACTCAAATTTACTCGATCAAAAATTGATCTTAGTTGATCAAATTCAAATTTAATTGATCAGTGAAGAAGTTTGATCGATAAATTTCAATTTCTAGTAGATGGAAATTTTCCACCCAAACATTGATCAATCAAAATTTAGGGCTAATCAATCAACCTTTGAAATTTTTGGAGGGAATTTTCCTGCTCCAAACTTGATCGGTCAAAGGTAGTATTTGATCGATTAAAGAGTGTTGATCGATCAAGTTGTCTTATTTCATCGACTGACAGTTATCAAGATAAAATGTTAAGGTGAATTTAAAGCTCATTTGGTCTTGTAAGGCCTAGTTCTCTTTAATAATGTTAAATCTATCTTTTGCTAAGCGTTTGGTGAAGATATCAGCTAGTTGCTTTTCAGTTTCAACAAATTCTAAGGATATTTCTTTTTTAAGAACATAAGCTCTTAGAAAGTGGTGTCTGGTATCTATATGCTTAGTTCTTGCATGTTGTATTGGATTTTTGGATAGGTTAATAATACTAGTCTTGTCATAAAGTATCATAGTGTTTTCAAAATAAACCCAAAATCCTTAAGTGTTTACTTCATCCTCAATATATGCGAGCATGCCAAGAAAGCAGCAATGTATTCAGATTCAATTGTGGATAGCTAAACATAATTTTGTTTTGTGTTGACACAAGAGACTAGTGAATTCCCGAGAAATTGACAAGTTTCACTAGTGCTCTTATGATCTATCTGGTTACCCGCATAGTCAGCATTACAATAGGATAATAAGTGAACTATGACTGACTTGGGATAGAATAGACCAAGATCTATAGCATTTTATGTTGGTGCAAGGTCACCTCAATCGTTTATTTTGATGATAACAAAACACTTGTTATTTAATATTTGCATTTGAGTTATAGTTTCAGGAATAATGCAAATGGATTCAAGTGTGAAGGATTTTAAGCTCGCATCCATGGCAGAATGGAAGAGCTTGATGGAGGAGAAGAGAAGATGGAGCTTCACGTGGAGCAAGAGCTTAAAGACAAGAAGAATAGGATATATGAGTTCTTCATCTTTGTATTTGTACTCCTTATTTGTTTTGATTTTTACTTTTCTTAGATTCATTGTTAAAGAGCTCAAGGTAACAAACATTAGTCCTAGGAACACTTACACTACCCTAGGATACTTACATAATCTTAGAAATCACATAGAAAACTAAAATAGTAATTAGACTGCCAGATCAAATGTCCAATCTAGATTTCAGACATCTAATAGTTTGTACAAATGTCCAAACACTTAGGCTAGACTTAGTGTATTCTATTCAATGGTTTTAGACGACCAGCCCATAGTCCAGACGTCTTAGAAGATGACTAATGACCTTGATAGACGTCCAACAATAGGACCGTTGGATTATCAGATGAATATCTTCGAGGATGAACTTTTAATCATGCTTATATTATTTCCAGACATCCATAGAGCCTCCCAGATGTTTGATAAATAGACGTTAGGCTAAAATTTGATCCAAATCCACTTTTGTCAGACCTAATAGCCATTTGAGCCTCGAGAAATCAATTCCCACAGAGATTTCTCTTTCTAGATGCCCAGAGACTTTGCTAGATGATCGATCTGTCGTCTAACCTAAAATACCTAGAACCCTATTTCGATTTGGTGAAAACAATGAAGCAACCCGTCTAGAATTAAACATTGGATAATATTCCTAGACAACTTATAATGACTTCTTAGATGTTTGTCTTGATCCAACATTATCCTGATAATCAACCCTTTTAGATTAGATGATCGACCTTTAGATCAGACGAAGACCCAGACATCTGACCTTAAATCCAAACATCTGATAACCTTGTCAGAATCTTAAATGACCATGATTTCATTAGGACTTTGGCCTAATTATTTGTGATTTATTCCCAATGGCTGTGGAGGCCTTCCAAGGCCTTCTAAACCCTTCTTAGGGCCTCTATAAATAGAGGAGGATCCTTCCTTTGTTAAATACACTTTGATATAATACTTTCCACCATATTTGCGTCAAAGAAGATTGAGATAGAGAGGAGTTCTTTCTCTCCAAGTCCTAGTCAACAAGTCAGAGAGTGTCGATACTTTGTCGAATTCATGTCAAATCACTTCTGATTTAGGGAAGATCTTTTCTCCTTTTGTAGCTAAGTTCCTTTACCTATTTGGGCTCTATAGGTTGTTGTTTTTCTCTTTTCTTTTGTGGTTGGGTGTTCACTTTGCGAATTCCTATCTCCTTCGAGAGACAAGATTCTCCTCATGAAAAGGAGATTTAAGGTATGCTCCCCTCTTTCAAAGTAGCGTGGTTGTAAGGGGTTGAATCACCTTTATTTAAGTGACTTAGTTAGTGGATTTGATCTACTAGGTAGATAGGAAATCCTAAACTGAGAGGTTTAGGTGGTGGTTTTTACCTGGG
This sequence comes from Thalassia testudinum, assembly GCA_037157565.1. Taxonomy (NCBI): domain Eukaryota; kingdom Viridiplantae; phylum Streptophyta; class Magnoliopsida; order Alismatales; family Hydrocharitaceae; genus Thalassia; species Thalassia testudinum. Next base: position 23,120,141 of record JAZHRO010000071.1, on the reverse strand, counting down.
TTTAGGTTTCCACCTAAAAATCATTGTGTGCTTGTGAAATTGCTATTTGTGTGATGTTTACATATTATTTCCACATCTTATTTTCATATCACAAATCTCACCCCCTCTGTCAAAAATTACATTTTAAAGGTATCTAAGTATTCTTTTTATAGCATTGTGATGTGATTCCTTAGGGTTTACTTGAAACCTAGTAATCGACTTTCTATAGCAATCGTCAAACAATCACAATAAAGCACCGTTGACGGGCTTTTGTCCTCGGCAACGATGCAAAAATATGACCATCGACTTATAATTAGCACTAAAAACAGTGTTTTAAATGTCGTTGTTGTAGTATATGTCACAAAATGCAAACCGATGTCATGTTAATTTTATTTATTTACAATTTTTACTAGTTTGTTTCTAGTTTATTCACTGGAAGGTAGTTATTGATACACACATCACTCTCCAAGTCCAAAAATTTTCTTTAATTCCAAAAATATTGATTTTATTTACAAATTGAATGAATCAATCAAATAATGAATGAATGGGTTAATTATTTACAAAAAGAATCAATTCATATTCATGACAATGCCTAAAACCATATATACACAAACTGGCATCAAAAACTATATATAATTACTCTATGTTAATTATTTACAACTAATATAGTTAATACCTAAGTATAGGTACAAAAATAGCTAATAATATATGCTATACTAAATTATATTAACATACTAATATCTATAGTAACATATATTACATATACAGTAACATAAATAAATGTCACTAAATTCTTAGTAAAAATTATATACAAACATAAGGCAAAATAACTATCTATACTAACATATATAGCTATGTACAGTGATAGTTATATTCGTTACTAAAAGTATAATGTTATTTATATACATATATGTGACCTCAAACGAGTATCTTATCTACTTATATACATTATATTTACTATATACATATTATATTACAATATACATTATTTACTTATATACATATACTTATTTAATTATGTTATTTATATACATATGTATTTATACTATACATATATACACGCACACAACACACACACGAGCACTCTAAGTGTTCAACACATGGCTCTTCTCCTCCCTTCTCTTCACTTCTTCTTCCTTCGACACTTAGCCAGTTTCAACACTTAGTGAAATTTTCTTAAATCTCTCTCTCATGCATAGCACTGATGCACTGTTCATCCTAGCAAAATTTTGGTTTAATGGGCAAGCAGCCTTTTCAGAGGATACACAACACCCTCACAGGTGGGACCAAACCTCTTCTAGGGCTACCCTAGTTTATATTTAGGTGCATTTAATCTGGATTCAGGCCCATTATTTGGGCCCATACAAGCCCTCGTACAGTATAGAGCCCTCGGCCCAACACTACACACACATTTCATCAGTATCGCATGCTGAAGGATCAGAGGAGAGGGTATGTGCTTTATGTGCTCCCTACGCTATCGATTAAGAAGCCAACAATGCAAAATCAATTTATACCCCCTCAAGCAGTTGTGAGTTACCGATGTAGCACCTTCATAGGTGCCTAAATTGAGTACTATTGCCGTGAGGCTATGTGCGGAATTCACATCTTTGGCCCTCAATTTGAGGGCCATAATTTAATCTAAATTAAAATTAAATTACATGGTTTTGAAGCTTTTATATAAGGCTACATAATTGTACAATTAGTTTAGAGAAATGAATTATTTAGATGTATAATTAAACTAGTTAAAGTTTACGGTTTATACATGATAAATTAAGGCTTAATCTAATAATTAATGTATAAATTTGTGACTTAATTATAAAATTGACTTTATATAGAGTTATATAGATAATAAATTATTTATTATATATTTTTATTATATTTTATAAACTTTATTTTAATTTATATACAATTAAATACATGCTTTAGATAGCTTTACATATAAATAACCTATAAATAGTATAATACAGTATAAATATAGTATAAGCACATTCAAAATATTTAATATATTATTATACAAATTTACCTTATAAATTACTTCAGTATTAGGTTAAATTACTAATTTATTTTATTTGAAGTTAATAAATTACCTAATTAACTTAATAACTTAATTATTTATTGTAAATATATAATTAAATTAACTTACAGGTATTGTATAATTTATATTAGATAGTTAAATATATATGTACAGTATGAGATATAGATATGTACATATAAATAAGTTTATATAATTACTTAGTTTATTGTACATTTAGTTTATATAAATTAATATCTAATAATACAATAAAGTTATATATACAATAAGTTATGCAAAATACTTAATTTAATATATAGAATACATCTATAAGTTAATGTGTATACATTATATACATATTATACGATATTTACATAACTTAGATTTAAATTATATATACAAGTATATAAATAATATACATGATATTTTTAGGTGTTTTGTGTATTCTTCTGATTTTAAGGGTTTTTATAGGTTTAGTAGAGATAGGGGAAGAGAGAGAAAGAGTGAGATGCGAGAGATAGAATTCTTTTTGTGATTTTTGATGTTTGTCTTTTATTAAGTTCTAAGGTATACTGAACCATTGGCTAGTATGTTCTACCAAGCCAGAGGTTCAGATTACCTTGAAACTTGGCATACACCAAAAAATATTCCTAATCTTACTCAAGACACCTATATTTTGTTTTTTTTGGAATTTTTTATGATTTTAATTTATATACAAGTTAACCCAACTTTAGGCCTTAAAGGATGTTGTCAAAGTGAAACCTAAGGCTTAAGATGAGTTCTAAGTGCTAGGAAAGCAATATTTGTTCGTCAAAACATTTAGCACATCAAATAAAACATGAATGAGCATTAAACACAATTTTCAACTCAATTCCATTCAAATTCTCACTTAGGATAGTTAATTCATTGAAGAATAGCTGACAATGATTTGAAATATGAATTACAAATCATTCAAATCCAATTTAATTCAAATATATGTACATGAATGCTTGCACATTATGTCCAACCATGTACAGCATTTCTGCTCATTAAATTCTCAATTCCCAACTCAAAAATCTCACCTAACAGCAGTTGCTGTTACATCAGATCAACAACTCTAAAATTCAGTAGCAACAGCTGTTGCTATTATTGCTCACATGCAGTAAATCAATGCTATTGCTAATTTGATGAAATCAGTAGCAATTTATGCTGTAACATCAGCCATCAAGTTCTGCTTAAAGCTCCATCCAAACATTCTTAACTATGAGAACTCAGCCATCCAAAAATTCATGAAATCAAAGATTAGATTTCCCCACTCAAATAGGACAACAGAGCAGCTGAATATCTACTACTTGAATCTAAGCAAGCCTGGTTCAACTATAAAAAATTCAATTTCAATCACTATAAACCTCCAAATCAATTCTGAAATCCAATTCAAATCCAATTTCATAGTGATAAATTCCAAAAGCTTCATTTCAACCTTGGAAATCAGTATAAAGAGTTGATTAAATCAGAAATCATGTTGCCTCTGATTTGGCTTTTATTTTGGGATTTATATAATTGATCTGATCACTAAAAGGTCCTAAACACTAGACATTAGTGTTTAAAACCTTTGGAAATCTTGTAGAAAAACCAATTGGATCATTATTCAGCCTCTTTTCAGTGATTCTGAAATTCCTTGGCTAAACTACCTAAATTGCAACTCAAATTGGACTTATGCTCATCTAAAAATTAAAAACCACATCACATACCCTAGATTCATCACATTACACCCAATTGAGTGAATGAAAACTTGAATCGCTCGATTAAATCCATTACAACTCAAATTGGCACCAAATCTTGTGATTGGGCTTAAAATACAAATACAAATACATCAAGCGAATCCAACACAATTGAATCCAGATCGGGGGTCTTTGTTAATTTATGATGCAAATGGGAGACCCCCTGAGTGAATTTTTGGTGCAAATTCAAATTTAGAAGACAAGGCTTCAAATCTAAATTTGACCTTGATGGATGGGTGGATGATGAATAGAATGCAAGGGAAAATCAGAAATGAATTGCGATGCATAGGGAAAGTTGTATGAGTTGAAATGAAGGTGGAAAAACGCCTCTTTGATCTTAATTGATCAAAAAGGGTGAGATCGAATCTTTACTAATCTAGTCCTAACTCTAAAAATCAAACCATTGAATTCACTGTCTAATCTACTCCTAACTAAGCTACTGTATGCTAATTACTAATCTAAACTACTCTAGAAAGCATGAAAATCCTAATCCAAAGGAAGAATGGATGCCTGGGCTGCAATTGGTCACTACAGCAATGAAGGGTGATGAGGAGGTCCCCAGTGAGTGAATGAGATCCCTGGATCCACAGCGGGTTGCTGTGTCGACGGAAGTTGGAGGGAAGAGTTGCCCCCATCACCGACAGTTTTGATGGAGGAAGAAGAACTGGAGAATGGACGAAGTGATCAGCTCAATGGGGGAGGGAGTCGATAGCACGCACTGGGAGGTCTGAAGCTACTTAAGTAGAAATGTCATAAGATCTGGGCACCATGGAGGTAGGATTAGGCGATTAGGGCTTTGTCAGTGGATTTAACTTGAATGGAGCACGCGCGTCCAAAATAAAAATCAACCGTTGGATGAGATCTGGAGGGAATGGTGATTACACGTGCAAAGGCGTGCGAAGGTTCGATTTGGACTGGTCCCTTGGATCGAGAGATCATGGAATCGATGACCACGATGGAAGGTGTTCATTCAAGTGAACACTATTCGGTGCCATCAGGTCTATTGGCAAATTGTATGAAAGGTCCACATGAACAAACAGGTAGAAAGTTTACAAAGAAACCCATAAGTGGCAGAAAAGTGTTGTAGCACGGTTCCTAGCTCTTCCAAAGAAGGTCCCTGACGACTATCAAATCAGTCCTTGGAAGTTTAAATGTGAATAAATGTATATGAACTAAGGACGTAATGTAAAGCTCTAAATGCAAGGTCCTAGTGATGTTCAAATGCAACCAAGTTTTTATGAAAGTCCAATTAAACATTCAAGAAGTTGATTTCACTTTTGATTTGAAGTTTTGAAACCAAATGTGTGTTCAATTTGCAATTGGATCATCAATTTTCATTAATGAATAGAATATCTCATTTTATGAGCTAATTTTGCGTTTTTAACACAACTTGGATGTTTTAGGTCATTTCTGTTATTTCTCACACTTAGCCCTTTTCTTGTGTTAATTATATAGTGTTTAACATAGTTTTTAGCTTAACTTGGGCATTTTAGCTATGGTGAGCCACACCTCATCATACCCTGATGCTTAGGTTTTGCTAGTTTCTTAGTAAACAACTCATTGAAGTGTAAAGCAGTTTAGTACCAGCAAGGTAAGTGTGATGAGATATCTATTTTTCTTTTCTCAAATTGTTAAGTGCTTAGATATGATCTTTAAGCTGAAAGATTTTCTGATAAGCCAACTATGTTTATATCTGGACATTGTGAGAACCTGTCACATAGGAAGATTGACCAGAACTTAAGATTGATATGACATAGACCATCCCTCGACTAAGAAGGACTCTTGATATTTAAACCTTAAGTGCGATTTCTAGGACTCAAGGGGTTTTACAAAACTCAGAAGCTAAGTGATTATGGTTGTTCTTAATGATAGGTTAGGACTAACCAGGTGAATTTCAAAACTCAATCCTAGGGTTTCACTTCTTTTTAAGTCCAAGTTGGTCCTAGCTTCAACTCATGTCTTTCAGATCAACTCTAAAAAATGAGGAAGACTCAAACCCAACTCCTTTTATGTCGTGGCTCAAAGAATATTTGGTGGTAACAAGGTATTTGTATTGCACCCTAGAAATATTTTTGGTGGAAAACTATTTACTGGACTTGGAGAACATACTTGACTTATTCTAAAGAATGTCTTTTTCTGCAAAAATTCCTTTTGACTTTTTCTGATTTTTTTTTCACAAATAAATGTCAGTATGTCTCCGACAACTTTATTTGGTAGAGCATACTTATTTGTTGGGTGAGTACTTTAGTGGAAAGAGCTTCTCCTAAACACAAGACTAAAGACCAAGACAAAGAGTCTACCTGCATGCACAGGTAAGGGCTCCACCTTCCCTAATGAACACTAGGGTTGAATTTCAAATTCACAAGGTCTTTCTTAAGACTGTGTAGTGTAAACAAAGGTTACTTAGACTCTTAAGTGAAAACAAACCAGCGAATCCTGTATTGGTGACTCAAGTACAAGAAGACGTCCTAAGTTAGGAGAGATCGTGGTCTATCTTGTCAAAGTTTAAAGTGTATTAATCCAAAGCCTGAGTGAATCAAGCTACAGTGACCTGAAAAGTCTAACCAGTAAAGGTTGAACGCCTATAAACACTTATTCTATTTTTATTTTTAGCTATAAATTCATAATTAAACACTTATAATTCTTTCAACGCTTTTCTCTCTCCTCCAGAATTCAATGTTAGAGTTCTCCCTCAACAATAGGTGCATTCAGGTCCCTTACTGTATTTTTGAAATTTTTTGTTTTTTTCATTTATTTATATTTTTTACTTTGTAATTCTTTCAAAATTTTCAAAAATTTTCAATTTTTTTGGTATTTTTGATAAAACTATACTATATACACTACAGGTGTGTCCATGATTGCATTTCAGAAAAAGATTTCACCATTTACAACCCCCATGCTTAAATGATACAATGTCCTCATTGTATGAATAGGGTAGATGCAAATGCGTGCTCTGCTTTTCACTAACTTAGATTGGGTGATGGAAGGAAGTCGGAATGAGGAGATAAAAATCTCAATGCAGACTATTTCAAGTCTAATACATGATCAGAGTGAAAAGTCAGGCTAAGAAGTGAAATGCATAATATCTGCGACTATGAATGTATGCTAAAAATGCAAGGGTAGACACCTAATGAAGAAAATGGAAAATAAAAAGGGTGAAAATAGCTATGTACAAAGGATAGGTTGCTAAGTTTAATGCCTTCAGCTAAGTGCAAACCTAGTAGAAGTATCAAGAATGTAGGAGCCAAAAAGATGGGTGAGAATTGACAAGTCAATGAAGTTCAATAGAGATCATGATGAATATAGTGGAATTTTGTCAATCTTAAAGGTGAAGTATAGCTCCATAGTCAATTAGAATTAGAATCAGATACTTGGTACAAGGCCCAAGTAAAGAGTGGGTATCAAATCAGAGATACATGGCTCAAGGTCCAAGTAGACAAATCATCTTAGAAGTACTTGACTCAAGGTCCAAGTAAAGAAATAGTATATCTAGACAAATCAACAGCTCCCACCTCTTCAATCAATTAATGTAGAGTCAAGATGATGAAGATGAATTTGGGTTGGGAAGAAGAGGTGGTTGCTGATCTGAGTAAGGTGCAGAAGGATCAGGATTGTGCAAGGCTTGTGATATGACATGTGCTTGGCCTTGGGAAGGATTAAGTCTAGGTTGAACATACCTCTGGGGAGGTATGTTCCTAGGATTGGGTTCTACTTAAGTTGGAAGTGAATGTGCTTGATGGGATTCCATCAAGTACGATAGCTGGGCTCTCATCTCAACTAATGCTACCTCCTGTCTCCGCTGCATAGCAATGTTTTGTTATTACATGTCAGCAAGAGCTTTCATGATTGACCCTAATTGATCATCTCGTGAAGGCCCAGATTGAGAGTATTGGGTGGGCTTGGGTTGGGATTGCTGGTAGGCACGCAGTGGATACCCGTGTGGTTGTGGAGGTGATTCTCTGATTGAGTTGTGCAGTGGTAGTGCAAAAGGTTGTTGAAAGGTAGGTCTTTGTGAATTTCCTAACCACGAGAAATTTGGATGATTCCGCCATCCAGGGTTGTAGGTTTGTGAATATAGGTTATTGTGAATGGCGTAAAGCTCCTCTAAAGCTCCAAAAAGTGCAGGGAAGTTAGTGTAAGGAGGAACAAAGGTTCCTCCAATAGGTGAAGGATATGAAAAAGAATAGTCCGATAAGGCAAGTTGTGTCACAAAAGGATCGTTCACAATTTCCCTCCCTGTGGGAAACTGAGAAGAAATGTGAGGTGCAGGTGACTGAGAAGAAGACAATGAAGGTTTAGATAGGAATTTTCATACTTCATCTACTTTCTTCTCTACTAAACCCACCTTATCAAGTTGACTAGCCACAATCTATAAGTCTCTTGTACTATATTGTGCTTCATGTACCCCTATGTGTGAATAGGAATGAGGGGACTTTCTAGTAAAAACACTCATTGAAGCATTATTAATAGAATTTTCAGCCATGCCTTCGAAGAGCTCAAAAGCTGAGTCCTCGTCCTAACATAGGAAATTGCCTCCACAAGTGGCATCTACAAAGTTCCTTGTGTCATCATGGAGCCCATGATACAAGATTTGGACTTGTTGCCAGCGTGGACACCATGGTGGGGACATTTTCTAAGAAGCTCCTGCAATCTCTTCCAAGCCTCGTGCATTTATTCTCCTAAATTCTAGGTGAATGTGGTGATGGCACGCCACAAGGCATTTGTATGACCTATAGGAAAGTACTTTTTAAGGAACTCATGTTCCAAAGAAGTCCAGGTTTCTATTGGTGTAATCCGTGCTTGATGAGGTGTGGCTCATCATAGCTAAAATACTCAAGTTAAGCTAGAAACTAGGTTAAACACTATACAATTAACACAAGAAATGGGTTAAGTGTAGGAAATAACAGAAATGACCTAAAACATCAAATTTGTGCTAAAAACGTGAAATTAGGCCATAAAATGAGATATTCTACTCATTAATACAAGTTGATGATCCATTTGCAAATTGAACACACATTTGGGTTCAAAAGTATAAATCACAAGTGAAATCAACTTCTAAAATGTTCAATTGAGCCTTGATAAAAACCTGGTAGCATTTGGACATCACTAGGACCCTGCATTTAGAGTTTTACATATAGGTCCTTAGGTCATGACACATTTTATTCATTTAAACTTCTCAAGGACATAATTGCAAGCCATTAGGGACCATTTTGTAAGCCACCAGGGACTTACTTGTAAGATCTAGGGAGTGCTCTGTTATCCTTCTTCACAACTTATGGGTTTGCATGCAAATCTTCTACCCCTTCACCTTGTTAGGGCTTATCTACAATTTCACCAAAACACCTGGCGCAGCCTTTGCACTGTAGCAGCAGAAGAATAGGCACCATTGCAACCGTTGATTTCATGCACTCCTGATCCAAGGGTTAAACCCAATCTTATCTTCCCACTCTTTTGCTCTTAAACTCACCATTAAACCCAGATCTCATCCAACGGTTGCTTTTTGGATTGGAGCATTGTGCCCCTCTCTTTATCAAACCCCACTGTTGGTGCCCTAGGCATTTGATCTCACCCTCGTGGTGTCTGGAATCACTCCCTTTGCTACTTAAGCAGCTCAATACATCCTTGCGCGTGCGGTCGACTCCCCACTACACCTCTTGAGTCAATCCCTTCTTCCTTCTCCAGCAACTTCTTACTAGCTCACTTGCTATGCCTGTGATAGAGGTGTGGTTCTTCTTCTTCAATTTCTCCTCATCAAGCTGCATCTCATAACACCAAGTGATGACCCTGGAGCTCCTCTTGTGGGCTCTGCACTCGCTGGAGACCTCCTACTATTCGTCCTCCTTAGCCACCGGCTCTGGATCCACAAGTCTCATTCATCTGATTAGATAGGATTTCCTGCTTTTTAGATTAGTGTAGTATCTATTAGTATTGTCTAGATTAACTTAGGAGTAGATTAGATGATGGAATTCATGGATATTGTAGTTTAGCTTAGGATTAGATTAGGATAATTCCTTACATCCTCGAATCAATTCAGATCAGAGGGAACGAATCCACTGCTATACGCATGATCACTGATCTCCCTCATCACCTCACGATTCCATGTTCTCTATTTTCCTTGTGTTTTGATCCACAATCCATTCCATTCATTAAAGCCGCTATGGATCTAAAACTCCATAGCTTCTAGATTCATAGTGCGCTCAATTGCCACATGAGGGTGATCTCATTCATGTCATTAGACCACAATCACCCTCCCTTGAGCTAAATTGGACTCAATTTAATCGTTTGAATCTGATTTTATTTCATAGGCTGATTTGTTAATTTAATGAGAACTTTTTATTCGATCAGTTTTAATTGATTTTATTGAGTTTGTATTTATTTTATTGGAGTAATGGCAATGGGCATGAACCGTTTTAATTGGATTTATTACTGAGGATAGTGTTTATGCCCAATTTATATCATAACTTTTGAGTTTTGCTATTTAACAATAGCTAGAGCCAAGGAAAATTAGTTGCACAGATTTGAGGCTCTAGCAATTATTCAATTGCTTTTTAAGGATCACTCAACCTTCTTGAACACCAATTAATGGTGTGCAAGAGGTATAGGTTATCATATCACCTTAGTGATTCAAGATCAAAAGCCTAATATGGCGACATTGTTCTCTGAGTTTAATTGATTTTCAATAACTGACTGATGGTTGATTGATGCTTGAGTTGATATAAATGAAGGTTTTAAGGCTACTTTGAGTGATTTTAGATGCTCCTATTGATTTCCTTCTACAAAACTGTCTATGGGCTGGTAGAAGAGTCAATTAGGTCTTTATTGGATTTTTATTTGAGATCTGATTTTGAGATGGATTCCAGACCTTCTGACCATTGTTTGTGACGATTTCAACATGAAGATTTTTTGTTTCAAAGGATTTTGGCTAGATTTGATCTACCAAGAGTGCTTTTGGGAATTTTATGCCTTTGATCAAACCTTCTCAAGTATGATCTGGGTTGATTTTAATCGGCAATAGCAATAGTAGTTGCTGGCTTTTCAAAGGGAAGCAACCACATAAGCTACTACATTTGTTGGCAGTAAGTGTAGCAGCATAACCTACTGATTATAGTAGTAATAGCAACTAAATCAGCTGTTGAACATGGTAGATCTTGGCTGCTGAAATGTGATAGTAGCAGTTTCTCTCTTCATATAGTTGCAGGTCTGGATTTAAGAGGTTTGAGCTGGGATATTGAGTTGGGATTGTGTGTATCAAGGAAGCTGACGTGTGTATATTTGTAGAATAGATTGGTACATGCATTCATGCACTTGAAATGGATTGTAATTTGACTAGAAGTGCTTGTAATTTCATTTTAAATTCATTATCAGCTATTATTAAGTGTTTTTGCTGTCCACATTAGGATTTTAATGAGAATTAAGATGAAATTCATGTTTATATGTTCATACATTTATTATGTAAACTATTGGATAGTTTGGACCAATGATAACTTCATCCCAGCCATTCAAACCGACTTTAGAGCCTTAGGATTCACTTAAAACACTCATTTAAGGCTTAAAATTGGTTTGGTTTGTATATAAATAAAAATTCTAAAAAAAATTCTAAAAAAATAAAATAAAGGTGTCTTGAGTAGGATTAGTAAATTCTCTAGGTGTGTGCAAAGTTTCAAGGCATTCTGATCCCTCGGCTTGGTAGAACATATTAGTCGATGGTTTAGTCTACCTTGGAACTTAATAAAAGAACCAAACATGAAAAATCACAAAAAGATGTCTATCTCTCTCATCTCATTCTTTCTCTCTCATCCCCTATCTCCCTTAAACATATAAAAATCATAAAAATCAAAAAATCCCCAAAAATACCCAAAAATACCATGTATACTATGTATATACTTGTATATATAAGTTAAACCTAAGTTAAATGTAAATATTGTATAATATGCACATCATGTATATAATTAACTTACAGATGTATTATATATATTAAATTAATTTTTTAGAATAAATTATTTTATATGTAACTTTATTATATTATTATTCATTAATTTATATTAACTGAAAAGTATAATAAACTAAGTAATTATATAAACTTATTCAATTGTACATAATTGTGATAAATATTGTACATATGCATATTTATATATTATGAATATTATAATACCTATAATTTAAATTAATTATATATTTATAATAAATAATTAAGTTATTAAGTTAACTAGGTATATTATTACCTTAAAATAAAATAAAATAGTAATTTAAGTTAATACTAAAGTAAATTATATTGTATATTTGTATTATATTAAGTATTTTCAACTTATTTATACTACATTTATGCTATATTATAGTATTTATAGATTATTTATATTTAAAACTAACTTAAACCAATATTTAATTATATATAAATTAAAATAAAGATTCTAAAATATAATGAAAATGTATAATAAATAATTTATTATGTATATTAACCCTGTATAAAGTCAATTTTGTAATGAAGTCACTAATTATTCTTTAATTAACAAATTATCACCTAATTTAACATGTATAAACAACCAACTTTACCTAATTTTATTATATAATTAAATAACTTATTTATGTAAATTAATTACATAATTATGTAACCCTATATAAGGGCTATAAAATATAATTTAATTTTAATTTACAATAAATTATGGCCCTCAAATCGAGGGCCAAAATCATGAAATTCGCATGCATCCGCATGCTGGCAACAGTGTCAATTTGCGTTGGCATTAGCACCACATCATGTGGCACAAACCGCATGAAGTGGTATAAAAGAGTTTTGTCACGTGGGCTGCTCAGTCGTCATATGCGCCGGGTGATTGCACAGTAATCATGGGTCCTAATCAACAAAAATAATGTCTGAACCTAACTTAAATTTTGGATATTGCACTCATATCTTGCATATCATGCATTGCATCAGTCTATTTAGAATAAGATGAGATATCCTGCTAGTTAATGATTTTTATGCTATTTACAGATAATAAAGTGATCCAAGATGGAGATAGTGGAATAAAGCAATAAAGGAAGAAGAAGACTGATTCAGATAAGAGGAGTGAGGAGGATAGCCTTATCCCTACCCTTAGAAACCCTAGGACAGCCTTCCCAAACCCAAAACAACCTCCATTAGGGCACCTTAGCCTCAAAACCCAAACATGGATAGCACTATCCATGTTCTTATCCATCCTTTCCCTCTCCCAAACACTTAGGAACCAAAACCAACCTTAAAAAACCTAAAACCCACTCTCCAGCACCTTTTAGGATGTCCAGACATCTAGCTGGACATCTAATTTCTGCAGAATAACAATCCAGGAAGCCAAAACTCATACTGACACAGAATTGGACATCTAATTTAATGTCCAGACGCCCAATTTTGTAGTATAAGACATTTGACCACTATCCTGGATGTCTGATACTGCCGTTTGGTTCCTGATTTTGTGTTGGAAGCCCTAGCTTGCCTATTTTGACCTAGGAACCCCACCGGACACCCTAGGAAACCTAAGTAGAGACCTCCTAAGCCTAATCCACTATCCATAGCCCTACTTGTCCTATCCCTAACCAAATTGAACCATCCCATACCTAATTAGGTGCATCTACAGTTGATTGGGTGCACCCAAGCCCAATTAGATCCACCCAGGATCTAATTAACTCATACCTATTAGGGTTACCCTAGCCTAATCACATGCACACATCTAATTAGACTTGACCTAGACCTAATTAGGTTCACTCCTACCCATTTAGACTTTCCTAAGCCTAATGAGGTCCACACCCACTTAATCTAGATTGACCCAACCTATTTAGCATCTAATCCTACCAAAACCCACAACCTAGCCCTACGATAAATACACACCCACACACACACCTTCCCATTTTACTCCCACCAAACCCATGCACACTCTCTTGGAAACCCTAAAAACTTGTGTCAAACCTAGATCCAAAGAATGTGGCATTGGCTATTTTTGGAGCCACCAAAAGTGGCAACCAAATGGAGCCTTCCATAAGGGCAAAGAGAGAGCCACGAAATTGGACTATCTCCATACACTCTCCTATCCATACTCTCCACTCTAAACTTTCTTCCACCCTCCAAAACTTTAAGGCCATCCTCCTCATCCTCCTCCAAGGCTACATGGACGACTAGCTAGAGAAGCTTCTCTCCAAAGCTTCAAGGATGGCCATTGGTAGAGAGAGGATGCAACACCCTCCTCTCTCCACTTGGGTGCACTCGCCCCCATCTTCTTCTCTTCTTGGAAGACCATGAAGGCTCACCCATAGCCTCTTGTGGCTGGCCATCTCTTTTGGTAGGCTTGTAGACGAATTTGCATACCAAAGGTCTAGCCTACACCCTCACACAAGGCTGATGGCCCTAGTGGCAACTTTCCGGCATGAAGGATTTCTTCTATTTATTTGCTTTCTAGTGTAGATGATATGTGATAATCTTTTTTGCATATATAATTTCAGGATGTTTCTATGATTGATATTGTCCTCATGTTTGCTTTCCTATATGATACTTAGGTTTGATCACACCATGCACGGCCACCATGGCCTCATTTAGATGCACATAGTCACTTAGGTTTTTGCTAGTTTATCTAGATCTAGGTTTCATTTTGCTTTTCAAAATAAAGATCAAAAACACAAAAAAAAAATTTAAAAGACAAAAGGACAAAAAAAAATTATGTTAGATTTTGGTTATAAAAGCCAATTCAAATCTTGATTCATTTTCACGCCTCCCAGAGACGAACGACCAGGACTTAAGTTCTAAAAAGAATAAAATCTACGTGAGTTTCATTATCATAAATACCTTTGACGAGTGATTTTTGCGACTATACTACGACTTCCAACAATTTCAAAATACGCAATTTCCACTTCCGTCACCGGGCGCACACACATACCCACACCCATGCATACTTTACTGAGCATACATGAGCATATTGAGACATTGGTACACAGTGTAGGGCCGAGGGCCATGCACTATAGCAGGGCCAAAATGGGCCCAATAATGAGCATTAAACCAGATTGAAAGCACCTAAATATAAACTAGGGCATCCCTAGTAGAGGTCTGGTCCCACCCGTGAGGGTGCTGCGTATCCCTTGAAAATGCTACCCGCCAATTAAACAAATCAATTTTTGATTAAATGAATAGTGCTTGTGCATGAGTGTTAAGAGGAAAGAACACCCTAAAATTCTAAGTGTTTGAGACTTAAATGTTGAAGAGAAGAAAAGGAGCCATGAAAATAGCTAAGTGTTGAACACTTGTGTCCTGTGCATGTGTGTTGTATACGTATGTGTATGTGTGTTGTATGCGTATGCATATATGTATAGTGTATGTATAAATAAAATATGTAAATAAATAATGTAAGTAAATAAGTATATGTGATGAATTGTGTTTCGCAAATTAAAATCGAGGTTTGGAGAACCCGTCGTTGTAGCTCGCAAGACGCATCTATCAAATACAATTTATAACCGAAACTCCAAGAGAGTCCTGGGTCAAACACAGGAAGGTGACATTTACTTTGTTTAAAAATCATGCCTCATTTTGTTTCTTTATGGTATTTTGAGGTTTTGTTATTTTTGTGTTTTTGAAATAAAAAGACAAGCAAGATAAGTTCACAAAATGAAATGGAACAAATATGATATATCTCTCCAATGTTTATTACAATAATCTACGTAAGCATAAAAGTGATAGGGGTGAGAAGAAATCTCCCAAATCGACTGTTCGGCGAGATGACGATGCCTGGCGGAAGCTTGGATGAAGGAGGTGAGATGCGGGGTGACGGAGGTGTGTTTCAGGAGGACGTTGGGTAGAGGAATGCTTCATCGAGGCTCTGGAATGGAGGTGAGGAGATAGAGGCGATCTTCTATCGGAATGGAGGTGGGAGGACGGCTCCAAGGCAACCTATGAAGGTGGTGGGATGAAGGATGAATATTTGGTGGGAAATAGGAATATTACACTAATAGGAGGTCTTTGGAGCTTGAGAGTAAGCTCTAATGGAGGTTTGGCAGGCTACTAGAGCTTAGGAGTAGGTGGGAGTAGAGTAGGTAGAGATGGTGAAGAATGGAGGTGTAGGGGTCCTTTCATAGTGGAGGGAAGGGGAAGAAATTTATCTAGAGGGATGTAGTGATAGCTGCAAGTGTCGCTAAAGACCACTGCATCTGTCACTGAAGATCGCACCCCCATTGCTCACGCCCACAGCTATCCTCGTAACTATAGGCAATTAGTGACAGTTACAAGCATCACTAAAGGCCTACCCAGGCTGTCGCTGAAGGTCGGGCCAACCAAGCACACGTCTGCTCAAAGCTACTGGCACGTGCATCACGTGACCGTGTCGCGCACATGCGCTGGCATGTGTTGGCTGCTGCTACGTGAGGCCATGTTGTGCATGGTGCCCTTGTGCGCACGCACGACCATCTCTAATTAGCGAATTAGGGGGGCCTTGGGGATTCGAACCCGTGCCCCTCCCTTGGAGTCCAACATCCCAACCAATGTGCTACGGTTGGGGATTGTCACAAGGAGAAGTTCTTGAGGCTGCTGTGTGGAGGCTTCTTAACCATTGGATGATGATCCAATGGTTAGGATTCGAAGGTGAAGATGATGAGGGGGCGCCAGTAGCCATTGATGGTTGATGTCAAGCAGCCTAGATGGCACCACGTGGGGCCATCCGGGCCATCCATCTTCTTTTTGTTGCAGAGGGTGTCACAGTGCTCGGATCGAGGTGATTTTTGCGCTGCCAGACTACGATCGTCGCATCGGATCCATCCATATGGTTGGATTTTTCATCCAAAGCCGATAAGGTTTTTGCATTGCTCTCCTAACTGTTGATCTTCCTTGGATCGCATAAGGTGATGCGGGATTCCGATTAGGATGATCTCGGAGGCGTTGGACTCCAATCATCATCCTGATCAGATATGTACATTCATGTCGTCAATTCGTGACCCCAAAATAAATGTCCTTCCCTCCTAGCCATAAAAAGGACGTAATTAACCTAAAATATACACGACTACTCTAAATGCAGGATGATGCATGCTATGCAATATTTATAACATGAAATGCAAATCTAAGCCTAGGAACATGCATGAATAGGCATTTTATCCTCAATAGTTGTCTCTACATCATACCCCCATGCATATCTTTTGCTAGTCCCTAGCAAAATTAAACTATATGCTATGTATAAAAGTAGAATCAGGATTTGATTACTTAGGCAAGATTTGTTGATTGCTTTAGAAAATCTCAACCCCAAGACGTAGTTACAAAAACTCGGCAGTGCTCGAGTGTCTGCTAGAATGCAGACCGCCCAATCCCTCGCCTTATTTGAAGAAAAAGGAAGATACAATTTTTTTGCTTTTTCTTCTTTTGTAACATTTTTAGATTTTTTTTTGAGTTTGAGAGTTTCAGGATAACTTTTTACGGCTACCCAACCCACCCAAGACTTGAAAAGGACTCTAAGTGGTAAGCATCTTGTGAAAAGAATGAAAGACTCACTAGGCGATCGTTAAAATGGACTTCAGGTTTCTACGACCCTCGGTGACCTTAAAAGTTTATGCTTAAAGGTTTATCTTTTCGAACGATAGCTTTCTCCCCACTTTATTTTTTATGGGGTCAACACAAGGGCGAACCCAGTGTATATCTCCCCGATTTATTCTACTCCCCTGCTTCTTCCGTAAGTGTTTTGGGAATTATTGTGCATTTTTGTGAGTTGGGCTCTGGACAACCAGCCAATGGGCTGTTACCCACGACAACTTTCTAGCCATACTCGTGAGGTGAAGTGTGGTTTTATTTTCATTTTTCTATCCTTTTTTTCTCCTTTTTCTATATTTTTTCTTTTCTTTTTACTTTTAAGCATCATTATTTTTTCTAAGTAGGTGGCTTCCTTGATCTAAGTAGTAGAATGAGTATGGTCATGTAGCTTGGCTCTGGACAACCAGCCAATGGACTATTACCCATGATAACTTGCCAGCCATACTACCCTAGAAAGTTCATTAGCTACCCAATTTCCGAAGAAACCGCTGAAAAGTGACTCAATGCAAATAGTGTGTAGATGCTTAGACTTATAGTCCCCACAAATCAGAGGGCGAGCTGATAAGTCATGTACTTATCACCCCAATTTATTAGTCAAATTAAAATAAAATTACTTGGCGAGGACTCGAGACTAAGTCCACATTCTAGTTGACACCCAGGCTAATTAAGCCCGAAGACCTGAAGAGTCTAAATATTTAGGTCCCAAAGTATCAATTCCTAGAGTTTGCAACTCCTAATGCCTAAGTTCACTTCTCCTACTTCTACATTTTTTAAAAAATAAAATAATAGGAAATTATTGTTACGGCTGACAAAAAGATTATTTCATAAGATATCCACCACCCCATGCTTAGCTAATGCGATGTCCTCATTGTTAAAATGAAAGCATGTAAGAGAGCAGAAATGGAAGAATAGCACCTGGTTTTCGTGAGATTTTGGTCAGCTCGAAACAGCCTTTACACATGCTAAGTTTTGTGCCTTCAGTTAGGAGAGGTCCTCAATAAAAAATAACTAACATTGAGGTTGTAATAACACAATTTCCGGGCCCCTAGATATGGGTCCCGGAGAGAAAAATTGGGCTTGCCAAAGAGATGATAAATGAAAGTGGCAAGCTTGTTGTGCAGGGAGAGTCCAAATGGTCTCCAATAAGAGTTTTGTCGATTCAGTACAGAGGAGGTGTGGGTGGATATAGAAATTGTGCAATGGTTGGGTGAACAAGGACGATGAGGGTTTTGTGATGTGTCGGGGGTTTGTTGGTACTCTAGAATACCTAATATTTCAAGAGTTTCTCTCCCCCAAAGATCAATTTCATCCTCACAATCAGGGTGCTTAATCAAACCATCCTGATTCTCATGATTCCCACCCAAAAGTTGAACCTCAAACTCTAAAAATTCAGGATGAGGACATTGTTGGGTTTTAACTTGATCGTGTGAATCATCCAACAAATTTCCAAATTCATGAATATCTTCCTCATCCTGGGTTGCCACAGTCTATTGTATGTCTTTATTGTCCTCAATTATCCCTACAATCATGTGATTTTCTTCCTGAGTTTGGGTTGAGTTGGCCCTTAAAATGTCATCTAAGGTATGTATGGCCATCACCTCCTCTATTCTGCCAAGCTCCTCCATCAAATCACACTTAATTTTATCCTTCTTTGAGACCTCAAAAATATTAAATCGATTAGTTTTATTCCCAGAGGCCATTTCTATATTTCCTGATTCACAATCAATCCTTGCCTTGGCGGTAGCCAAGAAAGGTCTTCCCAAAATAATCAGGGTGTGGTTGAGCTATTTTGGTGCTTCCATGTCCAGGACCATGAAATTAGCAAGGTAATGCAAATCATTAACCTTGATTAAAACATCCTCTAAAATACCCCTTGGTTTTGTAATGAATCTATCAGCAAACTGCAAGGTTATGTCAGTGTGGTTCAGGTAGCCTAGACCCAATTCCATGTGCAGTGAGATGGAGATCACTTTAATGGAAGCACCCAAGTCGAGGAGGGCCCAGTCAAAGGTGATGTTTCCTATTGTAAAGAAAATTAGCAGGGCTCCCAAGTCCTGCTTCTTAGGAGGTAGCTTGTTTAAGATCAGTGTGCTTGTGTTATTATTCATCGCTTTGAAACAGGTTTTAAAATTGTCGCGTTGCAGTATAAGTCGAATCAGTGTGAAAAACAAATACAATTTATTACTCGAATTCGAAGCTCGAGGTCGAACACAGGGAGCAAATAGGAATTCACACACTAATCTCAATAGATAATATAAATGAGCATAATTAATTACTCAAAAACTTAGTATGCAATGTATAATATGAGTATATGAAGAGATAAAAAGAATTCTAGACAAAATAATGGTGATTTAGATCACCAATTATTAGTTTAACACATAGAACAATTACTCAAATATAATCAAATGAAGGAACAGATAATCAGACGACTTAAAGTGCATTGCTACAGTGCTCCTTCTTTCTTTTACTTCTGCTTCTGCCTTTGATTTTCTTCTTCCTTCCTTTGATTTCTATCTCTTCTTCTCTTCTCTTCTTTCACGGTCCAGGCCTTCTTCCTTCTCCTTCCTTTCTTCTCTTCTCTTCTTCATGTAGAGGGAGAAATGATCTTTAGATTTAGCTAAGTGTCAGCCACTTTTCCAGAAAGAAAAACCCCCTAACCCCTGCGTGCTCTCTCTCTTTCCCTCTCTGGGTTAAGCTCTCCCAAAGCCTTCCACAGTACCGGATATACGGGTAATCGGATCTAGAGCGCACCCAGGTCCATGCTCACTGGCAATGGGTGGTGAGCGAGGAATGTATAGCTTAGGCACGTAATCGGACCAGGCCCGTGTGAGCAGTGTCACGGAAAGGCAGAGTGAGGGGTGTGAGGGACCTCACCCCTTGTGTCTGAGGCAACAAGGCCCAGACATAAATTCAATTTATGCTACTTGAGAAGGTTGATGCTTTCCGATGTGGGACTATCCCACCGAGAGTTTAGCGCAAGTGTCTACAGGTGGTTCCTCGTCTAATTGCAATAGTTGTTGATGGTGTTTCACCCAATTGGAGACCTGGGTGTAATTCTGGATTACTTCTGCATCGACCAAGAGCTACAGCCTAGAGTAGAGACCTTAAGAACATGGCCAGGAGCTTCGTGGAGAAGCTGCGTTAGTGGTGGAGATGCTTGGAACCTAAAAACAGCAATAAGGCCTTTTGATCACGTCAGAAAGCTCAGGAACAATCGTTGGAGCGTGGCGAGTTCAACGGTGGCGGTGGCGTGGCATGAGCATGTGTGAAGAGGCCTGTCGAGCTCGTGGAGGGTAGTCAAAGAAGCGTAAGTTTGGCAGATGGTTTCGAGGAGCAACCGACCTAATGAAGTTAGGACTTTTGCTCCTGAGGTCAAGGTGGAGGTGTGGAGTGTGGAAACGATGGCGTAGGTGATCTATGGTGGCTGCTAGCGCTCACAGGAGGTATGTCGGTGAGATGGAAGACGGAGTTGCGGAGGGCATCTGCAGGGTCAAAACGATATGTTGGAGATTGACGTGCTCTTATGCATGTGTGTTAAGAGGTGTCGTTATAGTCGCACTTGATACGTCGGTTTTAAAAGAAGTAAACGGAGGTGAGTCCGAGTGTCGGTCTCAGGGAGGTGTGGAAATCGGATTTTGTTTATCACTTGTTGTCACGAAAAAGGCAGAGTTTTGCTTGCGAAAGAGACGATTTTGAAAAGCGAGAGATAGAGAGAGAGTTTAGGGTTAGAAAGCTCTTGGTTTTGATCATGCACTTTGAACAGAAATTAAAATGGCGATTGAATGGGAAATAATTTCATTAAACATGCATTCATAGTTCATAGCTTACAACATTAAATACATGCTTTAACAAAAGTAAATGAAAGCTTAAAAGAGAGAGAGATGGAGAGAGAGTGGAGAGCGACGAGGCAGCCACGGCAGTGGAGGAGGCTCCGTTGGTGGCTCGTCGTCTCCGGCGATTACAAGAGTGCCTAAAGCTAGCTAAGAGAGGAGTGGAGTAGTTGCAAGTGGGAGAGTATGCCTTGAATGGTCGTAGAAGGGGGTTTAAATAGAGTTAAGGGCTTCCTAAAAGAAGAATGGGCTTTAGCGACATCCGGAGCGTCGCTAAAACCGCTTCCACAAACGTCGGTGAAGCCCTCCTGCCGCCGGTCAGCTGCCTGCCCCGGCCTTCCTCTTCGCGCGATCTGTGGCCGCTGAACGAGAGAGCCTTCTTCGCCCGTGCTGAGATCGCGCCTTGGGCCTGCATGCGCACGCGCGTTTCCGCCCGGCGTGCGCGCACGCATGGGCGCTTGTGGGCTGTCGTCGCAACGCGTGGCGAGATCATGGCGGCCCGCTGCTGATCGAGCGGCCCAATTTTTCCGCGCCCCCCGCTCGCCTTCAAAATCTGCTCTGCACAGCTCGAACGTGCGTCGCGGCGATGCGGGCGTGTGCGCTAACCGTTGCGCCATGCCCGCGCTTTGTCGCGGCGACCGCGGGCGAGAGCGCGGATCAAAATAGGCCAAAAATCGCGGGAACAACAAAAACAACCATCTCGGCCGAGATTTGTCCTTGGCCGGCTGAGGGTGTGCGAGCGGTGGGGGCGGGCTGACGTGGTGCTCTCTGGGCCGTTGATCTCCAAATCAACAATCAGAATTTCTTAGGCCCATTGTGGGAGCTCCGATGTCGGATTTGGCCGATCTTGAGTCCGTTGGACTCCGTTCGTCGTTCTGAATCCATCCGTGCGGTCCGATTGCTCATCTGAGGCCTGCTTTGACGAATGCTTTACACAAATGGCCATTAATACAGTTTATAAGCAATCTTGGTACTTGATGCATGCAATGCTCCTATTCTACTTATGTCGTGCCTTTTATTCTAAAGATGGGCCATATTCAACCTAATTACTACACCCTTGTGTGGTGTTATCATACCTCCATGCTTACCCCTTGCTAGTCCCTAGCAAGGTTTATTCTAGCCTTTATTTCCCTAGGGAATTCAAGAAGTAATTGCTTAGGCACTTCGTTACTTGTCAATAAGAGGAAATATACGAAGATCTTAATCTACAAAGACTAAGCAGCGCCCGGGTGTCTGCCAAAATACGAATCGCCCGAATCCTTGCTTTGTATATATAACTATACATATGTATACGTATATATATATATATTTTTTTTTGTTTTAGAATTTTCGGAATTCAGTGTGGGTTGGTAACTTTTTATGGCTACCCAACCCACCCAAAACTCGGTCAAAACCCTAAGTGCTAAGCATCTTGGTGTGAATGTTGTGATAGACTCACTTAACGGTAATTGAGACAGACTTCGAGTTTCTACGCCTCTAGGTGACCGAAAAAGAAAATATTTTTGCCTGAAGGTGTATTTGTTCGATTGGGAGCTTTCTCCCTACGTTCGTTTTACTTGGGGTCAACATAAGGATTTTCCAGTGTATGTCTCCCCGGCTTGTACTACTTCCCCGCTTCTTCCTTAGGTGTTTTGGTCTTTTTTTGTGCAATTATTAAGCTGGGCTCTGGACAACTGACCAATGGGCTGTTACCCACGATCACTTGCCAGCCATACTTGTGCGGTGAAGTGTGGTTTATTTTCCTTTCTTCTTCTTCCCTCTTTTTTTTTTTCGTAGGTGGATTCCATGATCTCAAATGTACCTAGAGGCAGCGAAAAAGAAATGGCCTGTGGCTGGGTTCTGGACAACCTATCAATGGGCTGTTACCCACGACAACTTGCCAGCCATACCACCCTAAAGAGTTCATTAGCTACCCAATTTCTATCAAAATCTCCGAGAAGTGAGTCTTTGCAAAAATGTGTGCAGATGCTTAGACTCAAAGTTTTCCTGAGTTAGTGGGTGAGTTCATAAGTCTTATACTTATTACCTTATTTAGTAGGTGGATTAGAATAGCTTAAAATTGTAAGGATTCGCCGCTAAATCCATATTTTAACGGACACAAGGGCTGATTAAGCCTGAAGACCTGAAAAGTCAAAGTGTTTAAGTTCTTTTTATATTATTTCCCACTATTGACAAGTTTCTAATGCCTAAGTTTTCTTCCTAAATTCATTTTTTTTTTAATTAACTAATTCAGACTGATTAATTAAGCTAGGATTATGCAATTTACCATCCCCCCCATGCTTAAGTTGGACAATGTCCTCATTGGCAAATACATGGATGCAAAAGGGTTAAAAAAAAATAGTACCTGAGTGATGTAAACTACCAGATCAGTCTGACTCCTCTGGGTTGCCTCCCAGGAAGCGCTGAGTTTAACGCCTCCAGTTGGGCGGTGCTCGGTGTCAGCCCTCAACGAGGGTGACACTTTCCTTGGGGGGTACCTGGGCCAGGAAATGCTTCAATCTTTGACCATTGACTGTAAAGGTGTGCCCGGTGTTAAGATCAGCGATTTCAACCGCCCCATTAGAATAGGGCTTGACCACCCGAAATGGTCCTGTCCATTTGGACCTAAGTTTCCCTGGGAAGAGTTTCAGGCGTGCATCAAATAGCCAGACTTGTTGGTTCAGCTCAAAGGTTTTTCTATGAATGAGTCGGTTATGGACGGCTTTCATTTTCTCCTTATATAGCCGACTATTGTCAAAGGCGTACCGACGAATTTCTTCGAGCTCAGATAATTGAAGCGTCCTTTGCGCACCGGCTAACTGGGGATCCATGTTACATTGCTTGACAGCCCAGTAAGCCCGGTGTTCCAATTTGACAGGGAGATGGCAAGCTTTGCCAAAGACAAAGCAATAAGGCGACATGCCTATCGGGGTCTTAAAAGCGGTCCTGTATGCCCACAGGGCATCATCAAGTCGTGTGGACCAGTCTTTCCTGTCATGTCTCACAGTCTTCTGTAAAATGTTCTTGATTTGTCTATTGGAGACCTTAGTTTGCCCATTTGTTTGTGGATGATACGGGGTAGCAATGCGGTGGTTTACCCCGTATTTTCTAAGTAGGGCACGAAATTGGGAATGGATAAAATGGCTTCCACCATCACTGATCATGGCCTTGGGTATTCCAAACTGGGAGAAGATGTTTTTCTTCACAAAGTCCATGACATTCTTGTGATCGCATCGTCGGGTGGCGACGGCTTCAATCCATTTGGAACCATAGTCTACTGAGACTAGGATGTACTCAAAGCCGTTGGATGGTGGAAAGGGGCCCATAAAATCGATACCCCAAACGTCGAAGATTTCGACAATCAAAATGGGCTGAAGGGGCATCATATCTTTCTTGGTCATGGTCCCCAGTGTTTGGCATCGTAAGCAAGTCTTGGCAAAGATGTGTGCATCCTTAAATAGGGACGGCCAATAAAATCCAGACTGTAAAACTTTTGCAGCTGTTTTCTTGCCAGAGAAATGGCTGCCACACGCTTGGTCATGACAAAAGGAAAGCACACTCTGAACTTCATCTTCGGGGATGCACCTCCTGATGATCTGATCAGCACAGAGGCGAAACAGCATGGGATCATCCCAGAAATAGTGCTTGGCCTCAGCCAAGAACCTGTCCGTTGCTGTCTGGACCAGCTGTGCGGGGTTTGTCCTATAACCAGGTAGTTGACATAGTCAGCATACCATGGCATTTTCTTGTCTTGCACGGCTAGGATGTGTTCATCAGGGAAGGTATCAGATAGAGATAGGGAGGGTCCAATGTGGTCTGGATGAAGTCTTGACAGGTGGTCAGCCACCACATTTTTCGATCCGGCCTTGTCTCGGATTTCCAGGTTAAATTCTTGCAAAAGCAGGATCCATCTGATGAGCCTGGGTTTTGCGTCCTTTTTGGCCAACAGGTGCCGGATGGCTGAATGGTTGGTGTAGATAGTCACGTGGGATCCCAGCAAGTATGATCGGAATTTTTCTAGTCCAAAGACTACAGCGAGCAACTCTTTTTCTGTGACCATATAATTACGTTGGGCCTCGTTCAACATTTTGCTCGCGTAGTAGATCACCACGGGTTTCTTGTCTTGCCTTTGTCCCAGGACAGCACCTATGGCAAAATCTGATGCGTCACACATAATCTCAAAATCCTGGGACCAATCTCGGGGTTGAAGTATAGGTGCCGTGGAGACTAAGTCCCGGAGGGTGTGATAAGCTTGGATGCAATCAGGAGACATGTGGAAAGTGGCGTCATTGGCTAGAAGGTCGGTCAAGGGTTTGGAAAGTTTGGAAAAGTCTTTGATGAACCTTCGGTAGAAGCCAACATGTCCTAGGAAAGAGCGAATCTGCCGGACCGAACTAGGTGGAGGAAGTTTGGAAATTAAATCAACCTTAGCTCGATCTACCTCAATGCCCCTATGCAAAACGATGTGTCCGAGGACAATTCCTTCTTGAACCATAAAATGGCTCTTTTCCCAACTTAACACCAAGTTAACCTCGATACATCATTTCAGGATTTTCTCCAAGTTGCTCAAACAATGGTTGAATGAATTCCCGAATACAGAGAAATCATCCATAAAGACCTCCAAGTATTCACCCACCATTTCTAAAAAAATGGCTAGCATGCAACGCTGGAAGGTCGCAGGTGTGTTGCATAACCCGAACGGCATTCGACGGAATGCAAACGTGCCATACGGGCAAGTGAATGTGGTCTTTTCCTGATCTTCCGGAGCAATTGCGACTTGGTTATATCCTGAATATCCATCCAGGAAGTAAAAATACTTCTGCCCTACCAATCTTTCAAGGATTTGGTCAATGAATGGCAAGGGGAAGTGGTCCTTCTTAGTGGCTTCATTAAGCTTCCTATAATCAATACACACTCGCCATGCGGTGGTGGTGCGGGTGGGGATGGATTCACCATGATCATTAATGACAACGGTGAGCCCAGCCTTCTTTGGAACCACTTGAGTGGGGCTCACCCAGGGGCTATCAGACATAGGGTAGATGATGTCAGCGTCAAGCCACTTGATAATTTCTTTTTTAACGACCTCCCGCATGTTAGGGTTTAACCGTCTCTGCATCTGGCGGGAAGGTTGGGCCCCATCTTCCAGGTAAATCTTGTGGGTGCAATAAGTGGGGCTAATTCCTCTTAGATCCAAGATGGTCCAACCAATGGCGGCCCGATGTTCTGAAAGGGTCGCAGTCAACCTGAGTTCCTGATCCTTGGTTAGATGAGAATTAATAATCACCGAGAAGGTCTGGTCAGGTCCCAAGAAGATGTATTTGAGATTTTCGGGCAATGGTTTAAGTTCAGGTGTGGGTGGGACCATAGTTGATGGGAAGGGAAAGGGCGGTAGTTGATCAACATCGATCTCTTCAAATGGTGTCATGTGATGATACTCAGCCTTACAGAGGTCCACGGGTAATGATGGTGACGGATCAGAACTACGGGTTTGGTGGTCTGAGACAGAACTGAGGGTGAGGCATTCCTCAATTAAAGTTTTCACGGGATCATGTTCCTCAATGTAATCGCAATCAAAAGACTTTGTCGCACGGAAGATATCCAATTGCATTTTCCTGTCTCCGAAGGTAATTTCAATGCATCCCGTGTCGCAGTCAATGTTTGCTTTAGCCATAGCTAAGAAAGGTCTGCCTAAGATTATGGGTGCGTTCTGTAATTTTTCAGGGACCTCCATGTCGAGCACCAAAAAGTCGACTGGGAAATAGAAGTCCTTGACCCGTACAATTACGTCCTCGACAACCCCCTTCGGGGTTTTCACTGATCTATCTGTCAGCTGGATGTTGACAGGGGTTGGTGTCAGCTCCCCGAAACCAAATTGGTGGTACAGGGTTGTTGGAATTAGATTGATAGAAGCACCTAGGTCCAGGAGCGCTCTATCAAATGTCATGTCCCCGATATTGCAGGAAATCAGGGGTGCTCTTGGGTCAGTCCGTTTGAGTGGAAGGTTGCTTGATATCACGGAACTCGCTTGCTCAGAGAGTACAACCTTCCTAGGTGCTTGAGGTCTCGGCTTACGCTTGGGTGTACAGGCATCCTTTAAGAACTTGGCGTAAGCGGGGATGTGTTTGACGGCTTCTAGGAGCGGAATATTAACCTGTACTTGATTAAAAATCTCCAACAGCTCCTCAGTTTCCACAGTATTCTTCTTTTTCTTGATTGTCTCCAAGGCCTTAGGGTAGGGTGTCTGAATGTGGACTGGTTCCATGTCTGGGTCCTTGGTTGGTGCCTCTTCTGAGTCGGGTATTTCAACAGGTAAAGTCTCGGGGAGAGTCGACCATTTGGGATCCTGGGTTTTGGTGCCGCTTCTCAAGGTCACAGCATTTGCAAAGGCATTGGGGCCATGGGGTGATCCTTGAGAAGACGAGGATGAAGAAGCGCCAAACCCAGGAGGTGTTTATGGGGCTAGCTGGACCATGTGAGCCTGCCTGGGGTTGCCTTGGAACCCTTGCGAATTGGGGCCTCTGTTAATTATGTTTCGCGAGTTCGGTTGTGGTTGGGAAGGTAGAGATCCTTGCTGTTTACAGTCCAAAAGTTGGCTTAACTGTCCCTTTACCAAGGCCATTTCTTCCTGATGTTTTTGGTTCATGTTAGCCATCATCTTTATTAAAGTATCCATTTGGTTTTGTGGGGGAGGGGCCGCCCTATTCTGGTTATACTGGGGTCTAACTGGTGGTCCTTGCTGATAGGGGGCAAGTGTGGCTGCTGGTTTGGTCTGGGCTGGGTTTGGAATTGCGGTGGTTTCTGGTTTGTCCAACCAAAGTTGGGGTGGTTACGCCAGCCGATGTTGTAAGTGTTGGAGAAAGGGTCAGGTTTCGCATAACCTTGGACGGCTTGCACATCTTCTAGGATAGCCGATGTTGATGAAGAGGGAATGGAGTAATCAAGGGTCGAGGGAGCAAAGGTCCCTCCCTGGAACGTGGTCGGGGGTTGTTCCAGGTTCAATTGGGTGAAGGGCTGGACCAGGTCAACATTATGTGCTCCTTTGCTAGGGAGAAAGTCTGCAAGGGGTTCCTGGTCTGATTCAGTAGCTCATCAATCTTTTTGTCTACCAATTCCACTCGATCCAACCTTTTGGCAATGATGTCCATGTCAACCATTCCAGAATTTGCTTGTACCTCATAAATCCCGCCACGGGGTTGACTGAACCTGTTAAACTGGTTCATGGAGGCATTGTTGAGTGAATTCTCGCTCATAGACTCAAAGAGCTCAAACGCGCTCTCCTCATCATTGTTTAGGAAGTTTCCCCTGCATGAGGCAATGACGAAGTTCCGTAGGTTGCTGTCTAGACCATGGTAAAAGATCTGGGCCAATTGCCACCTTGGGACTTCGTGGTGTGGGCATTTCCTCAAAAGTTCATTAAATCTTTCCCACGCCTCATGAAATTGTTCCCCACCCTAGAGTATGAAGGTAGTGATAGCTCTTCTGAGGGCATTGGTCTTTCCTATGCGGAAGAATTTCTTTAAAAATGCATGCCTCAGTTCTTCCCAGGTTGTGATGGGTCTACCTAGGGTTCTAAGCCAATGAGAAGCCTTGTCTCTTAATGAGAAAGGGAACATCTTGATTAGAACAATGTCAAGGCTAATGTTCCTAGGTTTCACCGTTCGTGCTATGCGGTCGAGATCCTCTAGGTGTTGAAAGGGGTCCTCATTTGAGCTTCCATGAAAGTGGCTCTGGATCAAACTTAAGACGTTTGGTTTCAACTCAAAATCATCTCCCCCCTCGGGGATCCTAAGGTGTGGCTCGACTCTAATAGCAGAGGGATTATAGAAATCGCGGAGGGGTCTTGGCTGGTCCTAAAATGGTGGTAAATCAAGTGGTGGTTGCCCTGGTATGTCATGGAAAGGTGGTGGTTGTTCTTGCGGGTTCTGTAACCGTTGTATGGCTTGCATGATGGTGTGGATTTGTTGTTGCTGAAGTCGATGGTTAGCATTGATTTGAGCTTGGATGATGGCCATAGCATCTGGTGGGGGTTGATCTTTAGCCTCATCTACCTTAGGTTCAGCCATGTTCTCAACAGAATTACGTCGCCTAGATTCCTGCCCCAAAACACACAATTCGGGATGCAGTGAGTGCCTCCCGAGCATACACTAGAGAAGAACAGGAGGGGATGCAGAGGGCGACAGATGCGAGAAATGTGTTTCAATCAAGCACGCAAGCCTAATCCTTATGGTGTATTCCTTAGGAGACCTAGAAATCTCACAAAGGGTGATTAAGCCCATAAACACTGGACTCCCCTTCCCAAGGCTAATCTAGCCAGGTTGATTACGAGGGGATTGCAGGTAAGGTTCTTCCTTTGGCTTGCGCCTCCGGTTCCATAGACCCCACAACCGCGGTCATTTGACACTGCCCCGCAGCCTAGTCACCAAATTCTACCTAGGGAATGAAAGCCGAGTGCCTAGCAAACAAAACCTCGTCTTTTGAGACTTAACTCAGTCCTGCCTAGGGCACGTCTACTCAGTTTTAAAGGGTTAGGATAGTGCTTGTGCTTAGGGTGATGTCATGAGTCGTTGATTGGGGTGGTGCCTCTTAATTTTCCACTTTCAAAGTGTGTGCTTCTAGCAAAACACGATTTTCAAGCAACGATTTGTTAAGATGTGGTGTCTTGTAGTGTTTCATCCTTACTTTAGTACATTTTTAGGGTTGACGTGTCTTAATATTTTCAAACAAGTTTCAGTGGGCACGTCAAGTTCTACACAAAACTTGGTGAAAGTAGATTTCCTTTTCTTTTGTAGAGGCTCTAAAACCCTAGTGTACTCATCCTGATGATCATGCAGCTTCTATTAGATGAGTCAGTTTTAGGGTTGAGTGGTGCGGCCCAGGTCAATTCACGGTGGCTTCGCAAACACCACTCAAGAAAAAGAAAAGAACACTCCAAGAATTTGTTCAGAATGTTAGAGTGTACATTTTTTTGTAGAGTGATGTGTTATGGATGTGGGTCAAGCAATCATACACCATGCCAATTTTTTTCAGTTTTTACAATTTTTTAGCTTTTTCACGCAAGCAAACAATGAGAGACAGGTTACTCACTATCGGTCCTTGAGGCGCCTACTCCCTTGCTACCGTCGTGGAATGCGTCGCTTTGCCGTCCATGCGTCGAATTCCTGCAACCGTCAAGTAAAAAGGAAAATAGGGCATTAGATGATGTGAGAATGAGTGTGGAATGGAGGTGATAAAACAAATCCGTTGCCTCCCCGGCAACGGCGCCAAAAACTGACGTGCTCTTGTGCGTGTGTGTTAAGAGGTGTCATTATAGTCGCACTTGATACGTCGGTTTTAAAAGAAGTAAACGGAGGTGAGTCCAAGTGTCGGTCTCAGGGAGGCATGGAAATCGGATTTTGTTTATCACTTGTCATGAAAAAGGCGGAGTTTTGCATGCGAAAGAGACGATTTTGAAAAGCGAGAGATAGAGAGAGTTTAGGGTTAGAAAGCTCTTGGTTTTGATCATGCACTTTGAACAGAAATTAAAATGGAGATTAAACGGGAAATAATTTCATTAAGCATGCATTCATAGTTCATAGCTTACAACATTAAATACATGCTTTAACAAAAGTAAATGAAAGCTTAAAAGAGAGAGAGAGATGGAGAGAGAGTGGAGAGCGACGAGGCAGCCACGGCGGTGGAGGAGGCTCCGTCGGCAGCTCGTCGTCTCCGACGATTACAAGAGTGCCTAAAGCTAGCTAAGAGAGGAGTGGAGTAGTTGCAAGTGGGAGGGTATGCCTTGAATGGTGGTAGAAGGGGGTTTAAATAGAGTTAAGGGCTTCCTAAAAGAAGAATGGCCTTTAGCAACATCCGGAGTGTCGCTAAAATCGCTTCCACAAACGTTGGTGAAGCCCTCCTGCCGCCGGTCAGCTGCCCGCCTCGGTCTTCCTCTTCACGTGATCCGTGGGCGCTGAACGAGAGCCGTCCGATCGAAGATCAAACGGCTGAGAGCCTTCTTCGCCCGCACTGAGATCGCGCCTTGGGCGCACGTGCGCGCACGCGTTTCCGCCCGGCGTGCACGCGCGTGTGGGCGCTCGTGGGCTGTCATCGCGCCACGTGGTGAGATCATGGCCGCCTGCTGCTGATCGGGCGGCCCAATTTTTCCGCGCCCCCCGCTCGCCTTCAAAATCCGCTCCACGCGGCTCGAACGCACGTCGCGGTGATGCGGGAGTGCACGCTAACAGTTGCGCCACGCCCGCGCTTTGTCGCGGCGACCGCGGGCGAGCGCGCGGATCTCGGCCGTTCGATCGAAGATCGATGGCCGATATTTTTCCTTGGCCGGCTGAGGGTGTGCGAGCGGTGGGGGCGGGCTGACGTGGCACTCTCTGGGCCGTTGATCTCTAGATCAACGGTCAGAATTTCTTGGGCCCATTGTGGGAGCTCCGGATGTCGGATTTAGCCGATCTTGAGTCCGTTGGACTCCGTTCGTCATTCTGAATCCATCCGTGTGGTCTGATTGCTCATTTGAGGCTTGCTTTGACAAATTCTTTACACAAATGGCCATTAATACAGTTTATAAGCAATCTTGGTACTTGATGCATGCAATGCTCCTATTCTACTTATGTCGTGCCTTTTATTCTAAAGATGGGCCATATTCAACCTAATTACTAACCCCTTGTGTGGTGTTATCAGAGATGCTGATGTGATGAGGAGAAGCTGATGAGTTGGTTGAGAAAGGTAGCGGACGATGGGAAGTAGTGATGGCTCCGGTTGCGATATGGTCGGCGTCGGAGAAGGAAGGAGCTTCGGTAGGGGTTGGACAGCGAGGACGAGGAAGATAGAGGCACTAGCTGGTACTGCACGACGCGGAGGAAAGAGGGAAGGATAAATCCATCGCCGATATTGCGAACGAATAAAGAATGGAGACAGAGGAGGTTGTCGGACGTTGAGGAGCACTTCGGCTGGAGGAGAGAAGAATTTGGGGCTATTCTGGTCGAATTCGAGTGTAGGAAGTTCATTGTGCCCTAGGGGTTCTTTTATAGGTCATCAGAAGGTGAACAGAGATTGAGAATCAAGCTCTCAAGCTTGGAAAGCTTCGCCAGAGATAGAAACCCAAATTTCAATTGATTCACATGGCACTTTGGGCAAGACTTGGAGCCCAAGATGTGGCTCAAATGGAAGGCAACCTTGTTAAGAACTGAGTCTCTATTTTGGGACTGATTGATTGAGAGTCAAGCGAGAAATTTAAGCTCGATCTCAACGATGAAGCTTAGGGTTGCCTTTTCTGGCACCAGGGACCTTTTTTCAAAGACGATGAAGAAGTTGGGGGGCTTCTTGTAAGGAATTTTGAAAGTTAAGGGCATGGTTGTGAAACAAAAGTTCAAACAGGACTAAATCGCAAACTAGGTCAAGATGATCTCTGATTGGGTCCAAATTTTGGCAAAAACCTAATTTAGACCCAAGAAATTTGGTGAAGTTAAATTTTGGTTTGACTAGTTTTGACTGGAAATATTGCCCAGAAACCCAAATTAGGGCAACTATCTGTCTGAGACTCTGTTTTGGGTCAAGATGAGTTGTAATGGTCAAATTGAAGATACCAAACCCTAGAGAATATTTTTCTATGATTTTTAAAGGGTTTAGGTGAATTTTATCTTGACCAAAACCTAATTTAATTAAGCAAGTCTGTTTTTAGGGTTTTAGAAGTCATTTAATTCTCAAAACACGCAAAAACCCTTTTCTATCTGTTCTAACCCACTTGTTAGCCTTTTAGGACCATTTGACCCTTAATTAACCCCTGAGAAAACCTGTGGTTGTACTGCATTCATGAGATGATGGTAAAATTATAGTTTTAACCCTGATTTCTTATCTTTCTCTCAGAATGATTATGCAATGAATTACAGTCCTCTGGCTATTATGTAGGAGCATTTAATGACTTAGTCAGATCAAATTGAGCTAGTTATGGCTCATGGTGGTGTTCCCATAAGTTATCAGACAAGACTACTCTCCTAATGTTTTCAGATTCCACTCTACGCTTTGCTTTATATGAATTCAGTAAACCTATGGTGTAGGTGGGGATTGATCCGACAGCCACAAGGAGTAAAATGATTGTCACTTTGAAATCATGAAGTCAGGACATCCTTTCCTCCAATTTCTCCTCTAACTTTTTCTGTTTGCCCATACAACAACAACATATTCCCAAATCAGACTCTGATGTTTTGTTGATCACATTCTTAGTTGGGAGTCTAGAATTCTTACTACGGGGCCTAATGGTATTGCCATGGGGTTGGGTAGGTCCCTTGTGTCTACTACCACTCCTCATGGTGATGGCATTTACCGTGGCAAAATGCTGTTGGTTAGTGCCTTGGGAAGGGTTGGGCAAAATAGGAGGCTCCTGGTTGATTATGGCAGGAACTTGGTTCACTCCGGGAGGGGTTGGTGTAGCCTGATAGATAGCATGAGCTTGAGCATGTGACTCCCCATCATTACCAAACCCTTGAGGCCCAGGGCCTCGGTTCTGTAAATTCCTTGGGTTTGGTACAGGTTGTGATGGTAGAGATTTGGGTTGTCAGTTGTTTACACCAAGTCCAGATTGCAAGGTGTCCAGCAAAGTTTTCATTTGTTGCATGAGCTGGAGCATTGACCCTTGCATTTCTACCATCTTCAGGTTTAAATCAGTTTGCTTAGCAGGTTTAAATCAGTCTGCTACCATGTTTTAATTAGACTCAAAACCTGGGGCTTGATCTCAACATCAACGATGAGGATCACAATGCTGGGATGATCCTCATAATTTGAAGGATCATAAAAATCCTTCAAGGGCCGAGTTCCCTAACCATTCGTTTGTTGGAACCATTGCTGCATCTACTGCAATTCTTCCAACTGCCTCTGAATCAGCTCCTGCTGGTTTGGGGGTAGGGGAGGTGGTTGTTGATTAGCCATGGGATCTACTTGGCTATATCTCAACCTCTGCTTTCGGGAATGGTCAATAGGTCCTTCCAAACAACTATTCAATGACCTCCTTCCAAGCATACACCGAAAGGAAGTCAGAAGGACGGGGAAGAGAAGGGACCCTACAGCACAAAAAATACAAGCCTATCCTTAGGTTGGGTAGCCTAAAGGTCAATAGACTCTCATAATCCTTCTTAAGATTGTAGATGATTTACTCTACTTGTATCCAATCAATGGAACCAGTTAGAAGGAGGGACTGGCGAGAAGGTTCTTCCTTTAGCTTGCACCTTCGATTCCTAGTGTACCCCCTAGCTGTGGTCGTTTGACTCTATTTCCCTATCTAGACATTAGATGGACTAGTATAAGCAGGTTAATTGTGAACAATCTCAATTTAGGCTCCGAAGAGCAAATCAGTCCTTATGGCTAATGTCTAATCAATTTTAGTTAGGCTTGAGATATTTAGTGCTTTTGGAATGTGATGGGATCTTAATTGGTTGTGTCCTCAATGATTTGTTTGAGAATGTGTATATGCACAACCAAAAAGTTTTCAAGCAAGATTATTAAGAATGAAGTGAGTTTTAAGATTTAGATCTTGCTTAGTAGCTTTTAGGATTCAAGTGTTAGGTATATTCAACTAAATTTCCAAGAGGCAAACCAAGTTTGAAATCACGTGTTCAAGTATTTTCCTTTACAAATCTAGAAAATATGGAGTGCCTGGCTTGACCTAAATATTGAATCCTTTGGGGCAGCAACAAAATGAATTAGTTTTAAATTGGGTGGTGCAGTCCAAACAATTCATTGAATTGATCCAGATGCACCACCAATTTGGCATGCAGAGATTATTAACCTAGACTGATTTCTACTCCTTTATGTGTCGATTTGTGTGTACCAGCTCCATAGGTCGGAATCTCGGTTGAGTAGATAAAAATCAAGTTAGATTATGTGCCTCAAATGTGGGTGTATAAAGTGTGTATGTTGATTCGTCCCACAAAAAGTATCTTATTTTTTTATATGTGAAGGTGAGATGAGTGGAGGTGGTAAACAAGACAAACAAATTCTATCCTAGGGTTTATGCAAACACCTAAGTAGATTAGGTCTTGGTTATGAATGTGACGAAATGAAACTAATGGGAGGGGAATGTGGGGGCCACTTACAAATTACTCTACCTACACTTTACTCTGGTCTACCGCACTTGGATTTCCATGCTAGCATACCTGCAAGATAGTAGATTAGAGACACTTGTGGATAATAATATGTAAATGCAAAGGAGCACAGAAAATAAGAAAGTAAATTCTGTTGCCTCCCCAGCAACGGCGCCAAAATGATGAATCGTGTTTTGCGAATTAAAATCAAGGTTTGGAGAACCCGTCGTCATTGCTCACAAAATGTGTCTATCAAATGCAATTTATAACCGAAACTCCAAGGGAGTCCCAGGTCGAACACAGGGAGGCGATGTTTACTTTGTTTGAAAGTCGTGCTTCATTTTGTTTCTTTTCGGTATTTTGAGGTTTTGTTATTTTTGTGTTTTTGAAATAAAAAGACAAGCAAGATAAGTTCAAAAAATGAGATGGAACAAATATGATATATCACTCTAATGTTTATTACAATAATCTACGAAAGCATAAAAGAGATAGGGGTGAGAAGAAATCTCCTGAATCAGCTGTTTGGCGGGATGACAGCTCCTGGCGGAAGCTTGAATGGAGGTGAGATGTAGGACGAAGGAGGTGAGATGCAGGACGCTGGGTAGAGGAATGCTCTGTCAAGTCTCTGGAATGGAGGTGAGGAGACGGAGGCAATCTTCTACTGGAATGGAGGTGGGAGGACGGCTCCAAGGCAGCCTATGAAGGTGGTGGGATGAAGGATGAATATTTGGTGGGAAATAGGAATATTACACTAATAGGAGGTCTTTGGAGCTTGAGAGTAAGCTCTAATGGAGATTTAGTAGGTTACTAGAGCTTAGGAGTTGGTGGGAGCAGAGTAGGTAGAGATGGTGAAGAATGGAGGTGTAGGGGTCCTTTTATAGTTGAGGGAAGAGGAAGAAATTCGTGTAAAGGGTTGTAGTGACAGCTGCAAGCGTCACTAAAGACCCCTGCAACCGTACGAAGATCGTGCCCCCATCGCTCATGCCCGCAATTGTCCTCGCTCCTACAGGAAATTAGTGACAACTGCAAGCGTCACTAAAGGCTTGCTCAGGCTGTCGCTGAAGGTCGGCACCAACCAAGCACACGACTGCTCACAGCTACAGGCATGTGCATCACGCGGCCATGTCGCTCACGTGCGCTGGCATGCATTGGCTACTGCTGCATGTGACCATGCTGTGCACAACGCCCTTGTACGCGAGTGCGGCTATGCACTACACCCTTGTGCGCACGTGCTGCCATCTCTAATTGGCGAATTAGGGGTGCCTCGGGGATTCGAACCTACTCCCCTCCCTTAGAGGCCAACTTCCCAACCAATGTGCTACAACCAGGGATTGTCACAAGGAGAAGTTCTTAAGACCACAGCATGGAGGCTTCCTAACCGTTGGATGATGATCCAACAGTTAGGATTCGAAGGTGAAGATGATGAGGGGGCGCCAGTAGCCATTGATGACCGATGTTGGGTAGCCTAGATGGTGCCATGTGGTGCCATCTGGGCCGTCCATCTTCTTTCTGTTGCAGAGGGTGCCACGGTGCTTGGATCGAGGTGATTTTTGCGCTGCCGGTTTGCAATCATCGCTCCGGATCCATCCATACAGTCGGATTTTTCATTTGAAGCCTGTAAGAATGTCGCATTGCCCTCCTGGCCGTTGATCTTCCTCGAATTGCATAAGGTGATACGGGATTCTGATTAGGACGATCTTAGAGGCGTTGGACTCCAATCATCATCCTGATCAGATCCATACATTCAGATCGTCAATCCGAGACCTTGAAATAAATCTCCTTCCCTCCTAGCCATAAAAAGGATGTAATTAACCTAAATTATGCACAACTACTCAAAATGCAGGATGATGCATGCTATGCAAATTTATATTATGAAATGCAAATCTAAGCCAAGGAACATGCATGAGTAGGCATTTTATCCTCAATAGTTGTCTCTACATCAATATGTATATAAATAAATAATGTATACTATAATATATATATCATATATACCAGTATAAGTAGAGTAAGTGTATTTGAGCTCTTATGTGTATATAAATAACACTTAGAGCTTTAGTGACAGTTGTGTCCGTCACTGTATATATACAGATATGTCAGTGTAGATGGTAGTTTTTGCCTAAGGTTATGTATATAGTCTACAAGTGTTTTGCCGACGTATATAAATGTTACTATATGTATAATATATGTTACTAAAGATGTTATCATATTAATTTAACTTAGTATAGTAAATATTATTAACTA
Source organism: Thalassia testudinum (assembly GCA_037157565.1). Lineage (NCBI taxonomy): Eukaryota > Viridiplantae > Streptophyta > Magnoliopsida > Alismatales > Hydrocharitaceae > Thalassia > Thalassia testudinum. The sequence goes on along the minus strand of JAZHRO010000071.1, from coordinate 23,082,759 downwards.
TTTTTGTACTTATACTTAGGTATTATTTTTATTAGTTGTAAATAATTAACATAGGGTAATATTAGCTAATTTTTTATGCTTGTTTGTGTACATATGATTGTTTCAGGCTTTTTAATTGTATCTTCTATAAATAATTAGCCTATTCATTCATTCATTCATTTTATAAATAAAATCAACAATTTTTGGAATTAAAGAATATATTCATACTTAAAGAGTGATGTATATCAATAATTGCCTCCCAGTGAATGACCTGGAAACAAACTAATAAAAAATGTAAATAAATAAAATTGAAGTGACATCGATTTGCATTCGTGACATTTATACTAGAATAACGACACTTTAAAACATCGTTTTTAATGCAGCCCGGTCGTCGACGATCATATTTTTGGTGTCGTTGTCAGGGAGGCAACTCTCTATATGCCAAAACTGTTCTTTTATTCTTTATTTGTACATATTTTTGATTTCTTTGTATATAGTGATTCTTTTATTCATATCCCTTATTGTGTATACATTCTTTTATTTGTTACATTCTTTGATTCTTTTTGTATATACTAATTTTGACTAATCATTTTTCTTTTGTTTGTTTTCATGGTACCTGAGGAGGAGTTGGAGGAGAATGGCTACTTCATGGTGGACTTGCTTCCGATTTTTCTTTGATTTCAAGACTTCTTCAACAAAGCCATATTTTGATTAGTTTGGACATTAGGATTTAGGTTTAGATTTTATTTTTATTTTTAGGATTCTTTGTATAGTCATAAGTTGTGAGAGCATGTTCTCTCACATTTGATGTAATAATGTGCACTATTGACACTTATTCTTTTATTCTTTTTCGCTTTAAGTTTTTCAACTTTATTTTTTGATTTAATTCGATTTCTTGCATTAATAATAAAAAATTACAAATTTGAAAATACCAAAAATATTTCATCTCTACTTATCTAGCAGCTGCATGACACAGGCATGCCTTCCTAGGTTTGCATCAATTCCTACTAGATTTACATTATGTCAATGTGCATTAAATGCTGAGTGCTAAAGCTAAGTATGATTTCTAACTTTCTTAAGCTCCTTCCATCTTTGCATTGGACATAATTGAACAAGATCATCACTTGTTTGTAAAAGATTAAAAAGAGAGACCAGCTACATGAAAAACACTCTTAAAGAGAAGAATCTAATTCAAAGTGTGACTCAATTAAATTCTTTGAAACCTTGTGTGGTTTTTCATCAAGATTCTGTTGATTGATTCTATCATGTACACACTACACGATCGCATAAGGTACACAAAAACACACTTTTCTATCTTATCTCTTTGTGCACTCACAAGAGCTTGGGTTCTCACGCCAGTCTAATCCAAGTTCTAGGTGGATTTAGAGGTCTGCACATCGCTAGGTTTCTCTTAGGATGAGTACGATTGCATTGATAAAATCTACTTGCGCACTATATTTTTCGTAATAGACCAATAGGAAAAATTCACGACTCTTGTCTCTCTTGAATGATGTGGTCTTGGTTCTGATATGAAGATTTTGTTTGGTTGGATTGATATTGCCATGAGTTTGTGATTGCTTAGCAAAATGTTTTCAAAAATCAAACTCATGGATGGTGGTAGATGTTCTTGACATCAACTACTAGTGATCTTCTTTAAGTACTGATGCCCAAGTCACCTAGAGTTTCTTCTTTTCATAATTTCCTTCAGGGAAGGAACTGTGAATGATCCATTTGTGACACTATTGTTCTGGAGGAACATTTGTTCCTCAAAATTCTGATCCTTCTGTACCTTAATCAGATCAGCAATCACCTCTTCTTCTCAACCCAAATTCATCTTCTTCATCCTAATTATGCAATTATTGACTGAAGAGGTGGAGGCTACAGATTTTTCTGGATATACTATTTCTTTACTTGGACCTTGAGCAAGTAATTCTGAGATGATCTATTTCTCTACTTGGACCTTAAGCCAAGAATCTCTAATTTGATACCCACTCTTTACTTATGCCTTGTACCAAGTATTCTAATTTTGATTGACTATGGAGCTATTCTTCACCTTTGAGATTGACAAAACTCTCATCCTTCTATTCACCATGATTTGTATCTTTCATTGAGTTTCATTGACTTGTCAATTCTCACCCATCTTTTTGGCTCCTACATTCTTGACACTTTACTAGGTTTATGCCTAGCTGAAGGCGTAAAACTTAGCAAACCTATCACTTGTACATAGCTATTTTCACCTTTCTTGTTTTTCATTTCTTGCATTAGGTGTCTACCCTTGCATTTTTAGCATACATTCATTGTCACTTGTCATGCATTTCACTTCTTAGCCCGACCTCCCACTCTGATCTTGTATCAAACTTGAAATCATCCGCACAGAGATTTTTATCTCCTCATTCCAATTTCATTCCGTCACCCAGTCTAAGTTAGTGAAAAGCAGAGCATGCATTTGCATCCACCCTATTCATACAATGAGGACATTGCATCATTTAAGCATGGGGGGATGTAAATGGTGAAATCATTTACTGAAATGCAATTGTAGACACATCTATAGTGTATATAGTATAGTATTATCAAAAATACCAAAAAATTGAAAATTTGAAAAAAATCACAAAGTCAAAAACACAAAAAATGACAAAAACAAAAAAATTCCAAAAATACAATAAGGGACCTACTAAACTTTATTGTTGAGGGAAAACTCCAAAATAGAAATTGAGGACAGAAAAAACACTGAAAAGATTTATAAGTGTTTAATTATGATTTTATAGCTGAAAATAAAAATAGAATAAGTGCTTATGGACATTCAACCTTTGTTGGTTGGACTATCTAGGCCATTGTACCTTGATTCACTCAGGCTTTGGCTCAATACACTTTAAGATTCGACAAGATAGACCACAATCTCTCCTAACTTAAGACATATTCTTGTACTAGAGTCACCAGTACAGGATTCTCTGGTTTGCTTTGGCTTAGGAGTCTAAGTAACCTTGGTTTACACTACACAGTATCGGGAAAGATCTTGTGAATTTGAAATTCAACCCTAGTGTTCATTAGGGAGGTGGAGTCCTTACTTGTTCGTGTAGGTAGACTCTTTGTCCTAGTCTTAAGTCTTGTGTCTAAGAGAAGCTCTTTTCACCAAAGAACTCACCCACCCAATAAGTGTGCTCTACCAAATAAAGTTGTCGGAGACATACTGACACTTATTTGTAGAAAAAAAATCAGAAAAAGTTAAAAAGAATTTTTAGAAAAAGACATTCTTTAGAATAAGTCAAGTATGTTCTCCAAATCTTGTAAATAGTTTTCCGCTAAAAATATTTTTAGGGTGCAATACAAATACCCTATTTCCACCAAATATTATTTGAGCCACAACTCAATAAGAGTTGGGTTTAAGTCTTCCTCACCTTTTGAGAGTCAATCCGAAACATGAGCTGAAGCCAGGACCAACCTGGACTTAAACAGACGTGAAACCTCAGGATTGAGTTTTGAAATTCACTTGGTTAGTCCTGACCTATCACTAAGCACTGCCATAACCACCTAGCTTCTGAGTATTGTAAAATCCCCTGAGTCCTGGAAATCACACTTAAGGTTTAGATATCAAGAGCCCTTATTGGTCAAGAAATGGTCTATGTCATTTAAGTCTTAACTTCTGGTTAGTCTTCCTAAGTGACAGATTCTCGCAATGTCCATACATAAACACAGTTGGCTTATCAGAAAATCTTTCAACTTAAAGATCATCTCTAAACACTTAACAATTTGAGAAAAGAAAAATAGTATCTCATCATACTTACCTATCTGGTACTAAATTTCTTTGGACATTAATGAGTTGTTTACTAAGGGACTAGCAAAACCTAAGCATGGGGGTATGATGAGGTGTGGCTCATCATAGCTAAAATGCCTAAGTTAAGCTAGAAACTAGGTTAAACACTATACAATTAACATAAGAAATGAGTTAAGTGTGGGAAATAATAGAAATGACCTAAAACATCAAATTTTCCTAAAAGTGTGAAATTAGGTCATAAAATGAGATATTCTAGTCATTAATACAAATTGATTATCCATTTGCAAATTGAACACACATTTGGGTTTTAAAGTATAAATCATAAGTGAAACCAACTTCTAAAATGTTCAATTGAGCCTTCATAAAAACTTAGTAGCATCTGGACATCACTAGGACTCTACATTTCATCCTTAGGTCATAACACATTTTATTCATTTAAACTTCTCAAGGACCTAATTGCAAGCTATCAGGACCATTTTGTAAGCCACCAGGGATGTACTTGTAAGATCTAGGGACTACTCTGTTATCCTTCTCCACTACTTATGGGTCTACATTCAAATCTTCTACCCCTTCACCTTGTTAGGGCTTATCGACAATTTCACCAGAACACCTGGCGTAGCATTTGCACTATAGCAACTTAAGAACAGGCGTGATCGCGACTGTTGATTCCATGCTCTCCTGATCCAAGGGTTAAACCCAATCTGATCTTCCCACACTTATGCACATAAACTCACCATTAAACTCAGATCTCATCCAATGGCTACTTTTTGGATTGGAGCTTTGTGCCTCTCTTTCTCAAATCCCACCGTTGGTGCCCTAGGCATTTGATCTCGCCCTCACGATGTCTAGAATCACTCCGTCTGCTACTTAAGTATCTCAATACCTTCTCGCACGCGCAATCGACTCCCCACTACACCTCTTGAGCCAATCCCTTCTTCCCTCTCCAGCAACTTCTTACAAGTTCACTCACCACACCTGTGATAGAGGCATGGTTCTTCCTCAATTTCTCCTTGTCAAGCTAGATCTCGTAACACCAAGAGACTTCCATGGAGCTCCTCTTGTGGGCTATTCACTCGCTGGAGACCTCCCACCATTTGCCCTCCTAAGCCGCCGACTCTGGATCCACAGGTCCCATTCGTCTAATTAGATTAGGATTTTCTACTTTCTAGATTAGTGTAGTATCTGTTAATGTAGTTTAGATTAACTTAGGAGTAGATTAGGTGATGGAATTCATGGATATTGTAGTTTAGCTTAGCAGTATATTAGGAAAATTCCTCACCTCCTCTGATCAATTCAGATTAGAGGAGACAAATCCACTGCCATATGCATGATCACTGATCTCCCTCATCACCTCACGATTCCATGTTCTCTATTTTCCTCGTGTTTTCATCCACAATCCATTCCATTCATCAAAGCCACTATGGATCTAAAGCTCCATAGCTTCTAGATAAATAGTGCACTCAATTCCCACATGAGGGTGATCTCATTCATGTCATTAGACCACAATCACCCTCCCTTAAGCAGAATTGGACTCAATTTAATCGTTTGAATCTAATTTGATTTCATTGGTTGATTTGTGAATTTAATGAGAAGTTTGAATTCTAGCAGTTTTAATCAATTTTATTGAGTTTGTACTTACTTGATTGAAGTAATGGCGATGGGCATGGACTGTTTTCATTGGATTTATTACTAAGGATAGTATTTATGCCCAATTTATATCTCAACTTCTAAGTTTTTCTATTTAATGATAGCTAGAGCCATGGAAAATTAGTTGCACTCATTTGAGGCTCTAGCAATGATTCAATTACTTTTTAAGGATCACTCAACCTTCTTGAACACCAATTAATGATGTATAGGAGGTATAGGCTATCATATCACCTTAGTGATTCAAGATCAAAAGCCTAATATGGCGACATAGTTCTCTAAGTTTAATTGATTTTCAATTACTGACTGATGGTTGATTGATGCTTGAGTTGATATAAATGAAGGTTTGAAAGCTACTTTGAGTGAGTTTAGATGCTCCTATTGATTTCCTTCTACAAAATTGTCTATGGGCTTATAGAATAATCAATTAGATCTTTATTGGATTTTTATTTGAGATCTGATTTTGAGATGGATTTCAGATGTTCTGGCAATTGTTTGTGATGATTTCAACATGAACATTTTTGAATTCAAAGGATTTTGGGCAGATTTTATCTACTAAGAGTGCTTTCGGGACTTTTATGCCTTTGATTAGACCTTCTTAGGTCTGATTTGGGTTGATTGCAGTCATCAACAACAACAACAGTTGCTGGGTTTTCAAAGGGCAACAACCACACAAGCTGCTGCATTTGTTGGCAGTAAGTGTAGCAGCATAAGCTGCTGATTATAGCAGTAATAGTAACTGAATCATCTGTTGAACATGGTAGATCTTGGCTGCTGAAATGTGATAATAGCAGTTTCTATCTTCATATAGCTACAGGTCTGGATTTAAGAGGTCTGACCTAGGATATTGAGTTGTAGAACAGATTGGTACAAGTATTCATGTACTTGTGATGGATTGTAATTTGACTAGAAGTGCTTGTAATTTCATTTTTAATTCATTGTCACCTATTATTAAGTGTTTTTACTATCCACATTAGGATTTTAATGAGAATTAAGATGAAATTCTTATTTATATGTTCACACATTTGTTATGCAATCTGTTAGATAATTTGGGCTGATGATAACTTCATCCCAGCCATTCAAATTGACTTTAGATCCTTAGGATTCACTTAAAACACTCATTTAAGGCTTAAAATTTGTTTGATTTGTATATAAATAAAAATTATAAAAAAATTCCAAAAAAGTAAAATAAAGGTGTCTTGATTAGGGGTAGTAAATTTTCTAGGTACGTGCTAAGTTTCAAGGTATTCTGAACCCTCGGCTTGGTAGAACTTACCAGCTGACGGTTTAGTGTACCTTGAAACTTAATAAAAGAACCAAATATGAAAAGTCACAAAGAGAACTCTATTAGTCTCATCTCATTCATTCTCTCCCATCCATATCTCCCCTAAACATATAAAAGTCAAAAAAATTAGAAAAACCCCAAAAATACTTAAAAATACCATGTGTATACTATGTATATACTTGTATATATGACTTAAACCTAAGTTAAATGTAAATATTGTATAATATGCACATCATGTATATAATTAAATTATAGATGTATTCTATATATTAAATTAATTATTTAGAATAACTTATTGTATCTATAACTTTCTTATATTATTATCTATTAATTTATATTAATTTAAATGTATATTAAACTAAGTAATTATATAAACTTATTCAAATGTACATAATTGTAGCTAATATTGTACATATGTATATATATATAATATGAATATTATAATAGCTGTAATTTAAATTAATTATATATTTATAATAAATAATTAAGTTATTAAGTTAACTAAGTATATTATTAACTTAAAATAAAATAAATTAGTAATTTAAGTTAATACTGAAGTAAATTATATTGTATATTTGTATTATATTATATTAGGTATTTTCAATTTATTTATACTATATTTATACTCTATTACAGTATTTATAGATTATTTATATGTAAAACTAATTGAAACCAATACTTAATTGTATATAAATGAAAATAAAGCTTCTAAAATATAATAAAAATGTATAATAAATAATTTATTATGTATATTAACTCTATATAAAGTCAATTTTGTAATTAAGTCACTAATTTATACTTTAATTAACAAATTAACACGTAATTTAACATATATAAACAACCAACTTTACCTAATTTCAATATATAATTAAATAAATTATTTATGTAAATTAATTACATAATTATGTAGCCCTATATAAGAGCTTTACAATGATATAATTTAATTTTAATTTACATTAAATTATGGCCCTCAAATCGAGGGCCAAAATCATGAAATCCGCACGCATCTACATACTGGCAACAGCACCAATTGGCGTTGGCATTAGTGCCACATCATGTGGCACAAACTGCATGAAGTAGTATAAAAGAGTTTTGTCGCATGGGCTTCTTAGTCGTCATATGCATCAGGCGCGAACACATACCCATACCCATGCATACTTTATTGAGCATATGTGAGCATACTGAGGCATTGGTACACGATGTAGGGTCGGGTGCCATGCACTGTAGTAGGGCTGAAATGGGCTCAATAATGATCATTAAACTGGATCGAAAGCACCTAAATATAAACTAGGGTGTCCTTAGTAGAGGTCTGGTCCCACTCGTGAGAATGCTGTGTATCCCTCGAAAAGGTTGTCCGCCAATTAAACAAATCAATTTTTGATTAATGAATAGTGCCTGTGCATGCGTATTAAGAGGAAAGAACACCCTAAAATTCTAAGTGTCTAAGACTTAAGTGTTGAAGAGAAGAAGAGGACCTGTGAAAATGGCTAAGTGTTGAACACTTGTGTGCCTGTGTGTGTTGTGTACATGTGTATATATGTATAGTGTATGTATAAAGAGAATATGTAAATAAATAATGTAATTAAATAAGTATATGTATATAAATAAATAATGTATATTGTAATATATGTATATATAGTATATATCAGTATAAATAGAGTAAGTATATTTGAGCTCTTATGTGTATATAAATAATGCTTAGAGCTTTAGTGACAGTTGTGTCCATCACTGTATATATATAGATATGTCAGTATAGTTGGTAGCTTTTGCCTTACGTTATGTATATAGCCTACTAAGGTTTTACTGGCGTATATATATGTTACTAAAGATGTTAGTATATTAATTTAACTTAGTATAGTAAATATTATTAACTATGTTTGTACCTATACTTAGGTATTATCTATATTAGTTGTAAATAATTAATATAGGGTAATATTAGCTAATTTTTTATGCATGTTTGTATACATATGATTGTTTTAGGCATTTTAATTGTATTTTCTGTAAATAATTAGCCTATTCTTTCATTCATTGATTCAATCATTCATTTTGTAAATAAAATCAACAAATTTTGGAATTAAAGAATATTTTTGAACTTAGAGAGTGATATATATCAATAACTGCCTCCTAATGAATGACCTGGAAACAAACCAGTAAAAATTGTAAATAAATAAAATTGATGCAACATCAGTTTGCATTCGTGACATTCATACTACAACAACGACACTTTAAAACACTGCTTTTAATGTAGCCCAATTATCAATGAAGATCACGCGAGCTGAGGAGCGGTTGTGTCAGCTAAGACACGATCAGGCGCACCAGCAAGTGCATGTTCAATGGTACGGATGCTGCTACGTGGTAGCATGGATCCTCATAAGCACGATAATGCGCAATCATATGCATGCTATGCACGCTGTGTGAAGCTCAACCTTAAGTGCTCCCAGCCCTCCGATGCCGATCTAATAGTGGAGATCTGTTTGGGCGAAATCATCGTTGTTTAAGAAATGCATCGTAGTATAGAACAAAATCACTCAAATCATTTAAATTTATAAACTTAGATTAAGAAAATAGAGTCTGAGGTCATTTGCAGGGAGCAAAGATGCAATTTAAATTCACTAATCACAAGAAATGTAAGTAATTGAAAGTAATGAAATTCAAAATGATATTTCAATAAGATAAGAATAATAGTGCAAAAGGATCAGGTTAAAATGGTGATTTAAATCACAAAATTAACCCTTAAGTTTAAAGCTCACAACCACTTAAATATTTGAATAGTAACCACAATCAAATATCTCAGCAATATAAGAACCAAGCACAGGAGCAATGTAGCCAATCAGTCGATGGAACCAAGGCACAGATGCCTTAAACCTTCACTCTTCAGAGGAGCCACGGCACAACAACAGTAGAGGAGCACAAGGCTCTTACAAGAGCAAGGTGCAAGGGCCTCACTAAGACTTCAGAGGTAAGTCCTTAGAGGAGATGAGGGTCCAAGAGCAAAACCCTCACCCCCTCTCTCTAATTCTATTTCTTCTTTGTCAACTCAGACCTGGGTGAACAATACTAATAATCAGTATATGGTTAGAGGTCCAGACCTACCTATGATGTGTAGCAATTAAGGAGTGAGCGCACGTGCGGTGAGTCGGACCTCATCCAGTGTGCTAAGGCGAACAACAACAAGCACTTTGTACTTTTATTCGCTGTTGGGGTGCCTTTGATTCACGATGTGGGACTATGTTCCCACATCATCTTCGCACCGCAGCAGCAAATAGTGGAGTCTCCAATTGAGGTCGATGGCAAGGCTACGATCTTCAATTGATTACCTAGAAAGAGTCCTAGAGTTCAGCCGCACGTCCTGGGGATGGAATCCTAAGTGATTGTGGCCGAAGGACTACAGCCAAGGTCAGAGAAGTCGAGGGCAGTAGCGAAGGTCCGGCTGTCACCTGAAAAGAAGAAGACGGCCTCTTGACCACGTCAGAAATGCTCAGGATGTTCGCGTGGATGTGGCGAACATGATGGTGGTCGTGGCATTGTGTGGAAGTGTGTGTGGAGGTCTGATGGTGATGAGAATGAGGGCGGAAGGTGGGTGTGTTCAACAGGGAATTAGAAGGCGCCAAACCCTAAATTTCCTTAGGGCTTTGGAGGGCAAATCATGGTGGAGCTAATGGAGGTGGCATGAGGAAGTTTGCTGGTTTGTGGTGTTGGCACGGGCTCACCAAAGTCCTTGGTGGAGGCAAGGAAGATGATGGTCGTGCAGTGATGTTTTGGGTAAAACCTAAAATCTAAGGGATTGGAGAGAGCCAGAAAGGAAGAGGGAGTGATAGAGGGACTCAACAAGCGAGATGGTGGGCAAATAGCTCTGGTTGTGATGGACAAGAGCTAGAGAAGAAGGTGTTGACAGTGAAATGGTGGCGATGAAAGAGAGGGCAAGAGCGGTCGTGCGTTGGCAGGCAACGATCGCGAGGAAGAGGGGAAGATAGTGGGCTGGCCAATTTTACCATTGGTCAGCTCGATGAAGAGCATGGAGGAGCTCATTGAACAAGAAGGTGTGGACAACTGGAGGGGGAGAAGATGAGGGTATTCCGACATGAATCTTTGCTAAGAGGCTCGGAGTCGCGAGAGGGGTCTATTTAATGACCTTTGAGAGGCGTCCAAGCTTGGAAACATGCTTCACAAGCTCGAGAACTTAGGGATGAAAAGATCCCTAAATTTGTGATCATTCGCATGAACAATCTAGGGAAAATCAGGGTCTAATTCTTGGTCGAATCGGTAGAGCATCTCATGAGGATTCCCCCTTTCAATTTTGGAAGGGTTTGATTGAGAATCAAGCGAAGAATCCTCGCTCGAATCTCAACGGAGCTACTACATTGACACCAAATGAAGAAGGGACCATTTTGTAAGAAACAATGGCAAAGTTAGGGACCTTATTGCAAATATTTGAAAAGTTAGGGTCTTAATTGAGAGAATAGAGTTTAAATGGACTAAAATGCAAACTATGTCAAGATGGCCTCTGATTGGGCCCAAAATTTGGTACAAACCTAATTTGGACCCAAAAAATTTGATGGCGGGGTTGGATTTCATTTTTGACCAAGTTTTACTAGGTAATTTATGCAAAAACCCAAATTAGGGTAGAATTTTGTCTGGAACTCTATTTGAGGTCAAAAGGGCTTCTAAAGGTCCAATCAAGGATACCAAACCACATGGAATATTTTTATATAAAGTTTAGAAGTTTTAGATGAATTTTATATTTACCATAACCTTTTTAATTTAAACAGGTCTAAAATTATGGTTTCGGGTGCTATATTAGTTCTTGAAATGAGCAAAACCCCATTTCTGTCTACATGGATCCACTTATTGATCTTTAATGCTCACTCGATCTTCATTTCACCCCTAAAAAATCCATGGTTATTCTGTGTTCATGATATGTTGTTAAAATTACTGAATTAACCCCATTTTTTTATTTTCTACTCAAAACAGCCTGAAGTGGAGTTATAACCCTCAAATGGTTTTGTAGGAGCATTTATCTTTTAAAAGTGGCCAGTTAGGGCCTATGATGGTGTTCCCATCATATCCCCATGATGGAAACACCATCATGAGCCATAACTGGCTAAATTTGATTTGATAAAGTCAATAAAAGCTCCTACATATCACTCAGAAGGTCTCTTGGGCAGGTTGAGTTGTTTTGAGAAGAAAAGAAGAATGAAAGGTTATTTATGTAATTTTACCAGTAATCCATAAATACAAGATACATGGATTTTCAGGGGTTACTAAAGGTCAAATATGCATTTATGTTTAATAAAGGGGTCCATGTAGGTAGAAACGACTTTTCATGTATTTCAAGAATTAAATGACATCTGAAACCCTAAAAATGGACCCACTTAATCTACTGTGGTTTTGGTCAGGATAAAATTCACATAAACCCTTTAAAATTTATATAAAAATATTCTCTAGGGTTTAGCATCTTTTAATTGACCATCAGAACCTATTTTGACCTAAAACAGAGTCACAGACAAACTATTGCCCTAATTTGGGTTTTTTCATAAATTACTCAATAAAACTAGGTTAAAACTAAAATAAAACTTCACCATTAGATTCCTTGGGTCCAAATTAGGTTTGTATCCAAATTTGGGCCCAATCTAAGATTATTTCGACCTAGTTTGCTTTTTAGTCCAAGCCTGACTCTTATTCTCTCAAATAACCCGTCAGCTTTTGAAATTATTACAAAAACCCCCTAACTTCTTCATCTTCTTCACAAAAATGCCCCTACCACCATTACTATGTGAACTCATGAACTGCCGACCTTCAATCAAGAGATTCTCCCTGATTTCACGGTGAAACCCTTCCAAATTTGGAAGGAAGATTCTTGAGGAGTTGCACTTCAATATGAGGCAGGTCTTGCCTTCCAAATCTCGTCCAAGAGTTCATGCAAACTCTTGTAAATCCTAAAAATATTATGTGATTTCTGAGCTTTCAAAGGTTGGCTTATAAACTTTGAAGCTCACCTTTTGGCCTATAAAAGACCCCCTTGGCGTTACCCTCTTCTTCAGCAAGTCTTTAAGCCAAAAACCTTCTTCCTTCCTCTACCTCCAGCTCGCTCTGAGCTTGCTCCGGTGAATTCCTATCCCCAGTGATGAGTCCATTTTATGGATTATTATTACACCTAAGTTAACTTTAATCTTACCTTTTAGATTTGTTAATAACTAAGTTAAGTTATAGAATGTTTGCATGCATCATTATTTAAGTTTACATTTATTTTATAGCATTCTATAACTTAATATGTAATAATTTTATGTTTTTATGTTGCAGGAGTAATATGGGGAAAATAACAAGGAGGGGAGGGTAAATTCCCCTCTCAAACAACCAGCCATCTTTTCCCCATCCTCCGGCCACCCACAACAAGTGCAAACGGCCACTGACTAAAATTAGGAGGGGATTTTGAAAATCCCGGGTAGCACAGAAGAGAGGAGTTAAGAGGAGGAGGAGGAGCACAAAAGAGGAGGATCCTTCTCCTCTTTGCGGAGATCTTCTTCTTCCCCCTGGTGGGGAACCATCATCCAGGAACGGTGCAACCACCGCGTGTACTGTGCACTAAGTTCTCCAACGCAGTGCTTCCCCCCTCTGCAGCGCCATCACCTTCATGCCAACCATAGCCTCCACTGCAAGTGTCCCCCCTCCTCCAGCGCTCTCCACTGCAGAGCGCACCATCCCACCAGCACCCGCACCAAGCAACCTGCAGGCTCCCGCCTGTAGCAAGCTACCATTGCAGGCATTCCCCTCCTCTAGTGCCAGTAGGCTCGCCACCAGTGCCTCCAGCCAGTGCCGCTCCAGCGCCAGTGCCCCACCTGCCAGGCCGTACCCGCACAGTGCCTCTCTGGAGGTAGGCACGCACTCGAGCGCAGCCAGACGCATGGCTGTCGCCTTCTCCTCCAACAAGACGGAGGCCATCCTCCACCCGCCGGCTGCATTGGCCACCTCCGGCCACTACGTCACCGCCGTTGCGTAGTCCTCGCCGAGCCGCACCTCCCCGCCGACTCATGCGCCCAACCATGCACAGCCGCACACGTGAGGAGGAGAGAGGAGAAATCCTCTATTTTTGCCTCCATTAATAATTACATTCAATGCCATGGCCACTTTTATACTAATATTTTATTCAAGCCACATTGCACTGATGCACTCAGATTTTCCTGAAATTATTTTACTTGTGTTATGTGCATGTTTCTACCTTGAATTTCAAATCAGAATTGCATGAAAGTTGAATTTACATGTTAAGCCATTACACATGCATCATACACATAGTTTTGGAGCTTAATTCCTGACATGAAAACTACATAAATGCCCCTGAACCTTTAAGGAAATTGCAAACTTCATTTAACATAACATATTCCTCGCATTAAAGTTGTAGAAGAGTTTGCGAACTGTGTATTCCTTGACTCGTGAATTTATTGGTCTATTCCTCCCTGTGGATACGACATCCGTTATTGTGGTTTAAATTCATATCTGTTTAATCTTTGATTGAGAGATTTTCCACAACCTTTTGAGCTACAACGATTTATTATCTTAATATTAATTATTCAAAGTGAAAATCACTCTATCACCCAGCTCCTTCGCCAGCCGCCACATGCCATAGGCAGTCGGTTCTTCTTCCCCATCGTCTTCCACGTCTCAACATACCCGTGTGATGCTTCCTAACCTCATCTTCGTCGCCGTGTACCTCATCGGAGTTTTCATCTCCTCTGATGCCAGCCATACCACAACCAGCACCAACTCCATCCTCCTTAATCCGATAGCTAGTTTGTTTGACTCCTCTTTGTCAACTCATCATCACCGTACTATCGAAACTTCGTTCCAACCATTCACACACCTGCTCTGACTCTGTCTTCCATCTCGCCAACGTACCTCCGGTGAAGCATTCTTACTGCCACAGATCATCTTTCCGCCCACCACCACATCCGCAACCATCGCCTTGCTTCACTGAGTAAAATCCCCAAAGAAATTTGGGGCTTGGCTCTCTCTATCTCCACACCTGACTCACGCACCTCCATCCACCTTCCTCGAGGTTGTCAAACCTCTCCTACTACATACGCAGCATGCCACTGCCACCATCAACTTTGCTGCACTCTCGTGTACCTACTGAGCTGTTCTAACATAGCTTTAAAGTCGTCTTTTGATTTTTAGGTACTCATCACCGGTCGCCATTGATGCAGCTGCTTTGACAAAGCTCTAGCACATGTTCTTGCAACACAGTCCCCAAGCACTTGCTCTAGGTAACACAGTTTCAGCCCAAGAAGCTTCCTTGCTGATCAATTTGGGCCTCTGTGCTAATTTGGTGAAGTCCTCTATGCCAATTTGATGTAGGAAGTAGTTGCAACTTTCACTGCCTTGTGCAAAGAACAAAAATGGGACTTTAGTTCCACATCGACAAGCAAGGGAGCCTGAACTGTAGATAAAAGGAAAAAGTGTTGGGGCCTTACTGCCTCGACACTGGGGGGTGAGGTCCTCCGCATACCCTACGAACCCTCATCCGTGACCACTACCTACGGACCTGGACCCTGACCCAATTATCTGGTTACAGACCTGCTTATACACTCGGGTCTAAGAAAGAGAAAGAGAGAGCGAGGAAAGGGGGGTTTTGCTCCTGAAAGCCCCCAACACTTAACCAAAATTCATGAGTTTCCTCCCTTGTGCATGAAGAGAAAAGAGAGAAGAAGAAAAGAGCCTATGGCTGGAGAAAGAAAAGAAGAAGAAGAGGCCAAGGAGAGAAAGGAAAGGAAGAAGAGGAACAACTGATGAAGAAGAAGCCAAGAAGAAGAGTGCCCTCTTGGCACTGTAGCATCTGGACGGTTAAGCTGTCTGACTGAAGTTCCAACCGTCTGTTCTCTAACAGGGAGTGCACTGTGCACTCAATTTACGTGGCATTTGGTTGACTAGTACCATTGCATTATTTAGTATAATTGTAGTAGGATAATTTAGTGATTCAAATCACAATTTTACCCTAATCTTTGTGGCTACATTGACTCTTGCCTCTATATTTATATTATTTGTGCCTGAGATTTCCATTATATTGCTATAATGTGCTTGGAATTGTAATCTTGAGTAATAAATTGCTACTTGCTCCCTGCATTAGACCTCGAATTTATTTCGATTTATAAATTTTAAGTGTTCTTTGCGATTTATCGGCTATACTACAATGCATTACTTCTTAAAATGTTGATTTAAAGCAAGCAACACCCCATGCCTAGCTCTTTCTAGTCCCTTAGCAAACATCCTATGGATCTAACCAGATCTCTAGGTTAGATGTAGCTATCAGGATACCTTACTAAGCTGTATCTTTAGAAATCAAATCGGAATAGCAACAACAGGCCCAGAGGTAGTCAAGTGCCAGCCAAGATCCAAACCTGACCAACTTCAACCTGAGTCTGCTATGAAGGTTTCTAATTCCCACAAAAACTGCCCAGAGGTCCGTTGACCCTAGCAGTTAAAGCACTCGTGAAAGAGCGATCTTTGTTTTTGTTGAAAACTTTAACATAAAATGATGTGTCGTATTTAATCGCATGGTAGAAAATCGCTTTTCAAAACATTTTAATTTTCAGAATCTAACCACGAATAGTTAGGTCGTCTCCACAGGGAGAAATTAACCTATCAAAAATGAGTAATGATGCATCAAGTAATCGGGAATATTAACGAATGTGCATGCCAATTAGTGTTCTCATTTCCAGCATAAATTCTCAATTTAGATAATTAA
The DNA here is from genome assembly GCA_037157565.1 of Thalassia testudinum. Taxonomy (NCBI): domain Eukaryota; kingdom Viridiplantae; phylum Streptophyta; class Magnoliopsida; order Alismatales; family Hydrocharitaceae; genus Thalassia; species Thalassia testudinum. The sequence goes on along the minus strand of JAZHRO010000071.1, from coordinate 23,066,343 downwards.
TGATAGCGATGGCGTGAAGAGATAACCGGGTTTTATTGTTATGTCGTTGTAGTATAGCCAGTTATTGCCATCATTTCAAATATATAATTTTTTACTCGGAAAATAAAAGAGTTCCCGAGGTCGAACTCAGGGAGCAAGTTGTATTCTAGGGGTACAAAGTTTCTTTTACAAAAATATAGATAGATAGAGAGAGAGATGAAAATTTGTTGGCTTCTTCTTTCTCGTCTGTCTTCTTCTTTCTTTTCTCTTCTCTTTGGCTTTTGGTTCCTTTATCTCCTTGTGGTCTTCTTCTTCTTTCTGTCTTCTTTATCTGCAGCAGTGGGTGATGTTCTTCTTCGTCAGTTCTTGTTTCTGCTCGTCTCTTTCTTTTTCTGCTCCCTTGCGGTCCTGTTCTTCTTCTTCTTCTTTCTTTCTTCTTTTCCTTTCTTCAGACTTTCTTCTTCTCGTGCTCTTCTTCTTCTTTCAGTTCTTGTCTTGGCCTCTCTGCGTTCTCCTCTGCCTCGCCTTCCTTCTCCTTCTTTGCCTTCAGGACGTCGTCTGATTTTCCAATCAGATGACTTAAACCGCAGCTGCTACAGTGCCGCTCGGTGATCCTCCTTCCTTCAGCTTTCGTCTTCTTCCACGGTTCTTCTTCACCTGTGCCTGCACACTTACACAGCTTGATCAGAGAGGGGCAAAACCTATCTCTACCCTCCCCCGCGTCTCTCTCTCACAGAATCCGCTCATGGGATAGCTCTCCCAGAGCTGCCGGGTAGCCGGGTACGGGTCGCGCCCGGGTCCAGGCCCACCGACGTGCGTGGTGGGTGAGGAGTGCAGGTCAGTCTAAGTCGGGTCGGGCCAGGTCCGCGGGGCATGAGCGCGGACGAGACCGGGTAACCGGGCGGGTGAAGGGGACCTCACCCCGTGTGCTGAGGCAATAAGCCTCCAGCACTTTTTCGCTTTATACCGCTGCGTTCCTTCATAGCCTTCCGAGGTGGGACAAAATGTCCCACCCCAATTTCGCGCCTGCGCGGAGGAAGCAGCCGGTAATCGCAGCGTTACGCGAGACCTTCGCGCGAGGGCTTCGACTCGACTGCAGCCTGGTGCTTCGCGAAGGCGCCTTGCGCTGTCTGGGAGCGTAACCTGGGCGTGACTCACTTGGGGCAGCAGGTGAAGAAGCTGCTTTGCTTCAACAATGGCGGCGACGAGCGCAGGTACCTGCCCACAGAAAAACGGCCTCTCGGCCCAATCAGAAATGCGGAGGACCTTCGCCGTGGCACGGCGAAGGTGGTCGGGGGGTGTGCAGGTGGCAGGGCGGAGCCTAAGGGCTGCTGTAACGACCCGGTTCCCGAGTCCCTACGAGACATGAGAACCGGACCGACTCGACTAATCCCAAGACCCAGTCGTCCAACGAGGAAGTAACCAAAAGACAGTAAAATAAACCACATTCAGCATGAATATAACTAACAGTAAGAAAGTACAGCAGTAAGGAAAGAAACTACTACAGTAGGCACCACCACAACAGTAAAGCAACATTTATCATATAACAAAAACTGCAGGTAAGGGAGGTACAACGGAAACAAAACTACTCACTAGAACAGAAACAAAAGAAGGTACAAAGCTGTGGCAACTCTACTGGACCCTACTCGACCCAGCGTCCTCTGCAGCCGCCGACCCTGGCTGCTCAACACCTGGTCCTGAAAAAGGCAACGAGTGTAACACGTCAGCAAAACGCTGAGTAGAGTGGCAAACTAACTAAAGGCAACAGTAGAGTGTACAGTAGCTGTTATGTTCTATTACTTCCTTTATTTACATCTTTCAATTTTTTTCTCACTATTTCATTTACTTCTCAGATCCTTTACTTGATCTCGAATGTCCTCGTGGGACGATCTTGATTGCAGTCTTTTCCAACAGTAGAAGTAGCACGTGGTGCTCTCCTGGCCGGGAGAGTCCCCCGTGGTGATCCTACCCTCAGTCAACCACCCCAAGGTCACTGACAGACGTAACGGTGACTACGGCACGCGCGATAAACGCACAGGTAGCTAGCCCGTACTGGCACGCGGTCAGTCGTTTCCGTTAACGGGTGCGCCCAAAGCACAGCACGGAACCAGGGCAGAGCCCTCTCAGTAACAGGGGTCCAACCCCTCCACAGTAACCAAACCGGGGCCTTGCCCCTCCACAGTCCGCGCACCCTCGCCTGACTACCCTGGTTTGCCCTAGTGGGCCTAACAAGTCGGTGAAGGAGGCTAGCAGAACCCCGGGGCCCGTGGGGTAGCTAGTACTCTCCTAACACTACTAGCTCTCCTCGGTACTACGTACACGAGGGCCAACAAGTCGGTACAGAGCGGCCAAGCCTAACCCCGGGTCCCTGGGGTGGCTGGCCCCACTCTGCACTAAACAGGTACAGGTACTTCCCTTGGTACTGCGTACCCAAGAGACAGTACAAACTACATCTCAATTCCATTCCTTTTTCTTTCCAGGAGTTCCACTCCTAATTCCCCGTAGGGTTCCAGCTCTTTATCTCAGAACATCATATGTTTCACTTTCCAGTTTCACGTTCTCATAATCCATGATCTCAATCATGTTTCTTTATTCATAACAGGCAGCTGTTAATTCAATTTACAGGCAACTTTATATTCCTTTCCATTTTTCCAAGACTGCAGTATTATACATTCCACTAGTTTTTCCATCCTAAGATTCATGCCACATCCTAGGATCTAGCATACAACTAGTTTTCCAGCCCTAGGATTCATGCATCACCTAGGAGCTATCATTCCATACATTTCTCATTCCTAGGATTCATGCAATGTCCTAGATTCTAGTTATGGTTCCATACTTTAACAGATTTTAAAAATAAACTTAAGCCACTCTACCAGGTACAACGGGAGTAATGGGGGCGTAATCGGGAATCCCGCGTGCCTCCGCGACTCTCAAGATGGCAACCGAACGAGGTCCTATCACAAGGATCAAACACAAGGAGTGTCTCAAAACAGTGTATAGCTACTGTAGGCGGGTAGAGGAATAAATTCTGAAACGAACGCAACTCGAATCGCGGAAAACGGAGCCCAAACGGGCCCTAAACGGGTCGAGAAAGACAATACTGTGCAAAATCAGACGTCTGGAACTCCTTCCAGACGTCTTAAACGGTGGATCAGAGAATTACCTGTTCGGCTTGGTTCCCCGGACGTCCAGAAGTCTGTGGGGATGTCTCTCCTAGATCCCAGACGTCCGATGGTCTCTCCGGACGTCTGGAGGTCACTCCCGCCGTCTGGTACAACTTCCAGACGTCGGATTCGCAAAGGATGACGAATCCGAACACCTGCGCACAGCCAACCCTCCTCCCTCAGTACGGTCAGTCGACAAAAAGAAGGGGAAAGCGGAACTCACCTTTCAGACGTCTGTATGATCTCGCAGACGTCGACCTTGCCGTCTGGATATCAGTCCAGACGTCTGATTCTGGAAATTTTTCCAGAATCAGAACCTCGCTCGGCCTCCGCTCGCGACGCCGCCCGCGTCGCACCTCGCGCGTCCGCTGCTCCGCCCGCAGCAGGTCCCTCTCCGCGACGCTCTGCGCCCCCTGCGCCCTCCGCCGGCCGGCCAAGCCGCTCCCGGCGAGCTCGCCCTCACGGCAGAGCCCCGCCCTCGCACGCCGCAGCTCCTCCGCGCCTACTGCGGCCGCCGCTGCCGCTGCGCCCTCGCGTCCGCTCGCTCTCGCGCACAGGCAGGAGAGAAGGAGGAAGATGGTGGAGACGGGAGGGGAGGCGCGCCCCCTCCCCCTTTTAACGCCGTGCGGGGAGGAGGGAGAGACGGTCGCAGTCGCCTGCAGCCGCAGAGAAGATGCGGATCGCAGGTCTGCGCGCACAGGCGCGCAGACGAATATCCCGTGCGAGCATAACTGTTCGCCAGACGTCTGTAAACTATCCCGGACGTCTGGTCAGACGTCTGGATGTGATCCCAGACGTCTTTACAGACGTCTGGGCCACCTCCCAGACGTCTTAAAAGACGTCTGGGGCACGCGCTCGTTTCAATATAACAAACTCAAAGGAAGTTTCGTCCCCGAAACTTGCGCCAACTAGGGTGCGGAAAAAGGATGTCCAAATAACCATAACAAACTCAAAGAGGACCGAAGCCGGTCCGAAAGGACGTACCCGCGAAAAGCTCTGGGTACCGCTCCCGCATTGCCGCCTCAGGCTCCCAGGTAGCCTCCTCGTACCGCTGGCTCCTCCACAAAACCTTTACCAGGGGTACTTGCTTTCGTCTCAACCTGCGGACGGCTCGGTCTAGGTTCTGCACTGGCCGCTCGGGGTAGGTCAGGTCGTCGCTCACCTCGACGCTCTCGTGACTCAGTACGTGGCTGGGATCGGCTACGTACTTCCTGAGGTTGGACACGTGGAACACGTCGTGCACACCAGAAAGCTGCGGGGGGAAGGGCAAGTCTGTAAGCAACGGGTCCAACCCGCTCCAGGACCTCGAAGGGCCCCACGAACCTCGGCGCGAGCTTCCCTCTCACCCCAAACCGCTGTAAGCCCTTCATGGGCGAAACACGAAGAAAGACGTGGTCCCCGACCTCGAACTGCACCTCTCTGCGTCTGCGATCTGCGTAGCTCTTCTGTCTGCTCCTGACAGTGCGGAGTCGTCTGTGGATCTGCTCAACTACCTCCTGACTCTGCCGGATCAACCTGGGGCCAACCTCCCACTTGGTCCCCACCTCAACCCAACTCAAGGGTGCCGTGCATTTCCGTCCGTACAGAGCCTCGTAGGGAGCCATGCCGATGCTCGAGTGATAACTGTTGTTGTATGCAAACTCTGCCAGGGGCAGGTGCTCCTCCCAAGAGCCCCTCCAGTCTAGTACACAGGCACGCAAAAGATCCTCAAGTGTCTGTATCGTGCGTTCCGACTGTCCGTCCGTCTGGGGGTGGTAAGCCGTGCTAAACCTCAACATCGTCCCCAAAGCCTGCTGAAACTCAGCCCAAAACTGGGACGTAAAGCGGGTATCCTGGTCGGATACGATCTCCCACGGAACTCCGTGTAGTCGCACCACATCACGGATACACCTCTCTGCCAACTGTGCTGGTCCCAAAGTGACTCGGATCGGCAAGAATCGTGCCGTCTTCGTCAACCTATCCACTATTACCCAGACCGTGTCGTGTCCTCGCTGGGTAACAGGTAAACCCACCACCAAGTCCATGGTGATGCTCTCCCACTTCCACTCTGGCACTGGAAGCGGCTGAAGCGGCCCTGCAGGCCTCTGATGCTCGGCTTTCACCTGCTGGCACACTAAGCACTGCTGCACGAACTCACCCACATCCCGCTTCATCCCTCTCCACCAGAACTCGCGTCTCAAGTCATGGTACATTTTTGTGTTTCCGGGATGTATGGTGAATCTGGAACCGTGTGCCTCAGTCAGGAGCTCTCTCAACAGCTCCTCGTCTCTGGGGACGCACAGCCGTCCCGCCAAGCGTAACACCTGGTCTGTGAAAGAGAAGTCCCCTGGGTCCCCTGACAGTACTCTGTCGCGCAAAGACTGCAAGTACGGATCGGCCATCTGTCCCGTGATGATGCGGTCTATCAACTCTGGTCTGGTCTGCCGTGTCACCGTCACTGCCCCACAGTACCCTCGTAACTCTAGAGGTCGCCAACTGCCCACCTCCTCCAAAAGGCTCCAACTCTGTAACTGTAGACTGGCCAAGCGTGCGGGCGCCTTACGGCTCAAGGCGTCAGCCACCACATTGGCCTTTCCCGGGTGGTAGGAGATGCTGCAGTCGTAGTCCTTCAGGAGCTCCAACCAACGTCTCTGTCTCATGTTGAGCTCCTTCTGGTCAAAAAGATATCTGAGGCTCTTGTGATCTGTAAAAATCTCGAAGGTCTCACCGTACAAGTAATGCCTCCATGTCTTCAGCGCGAAGACAACAGCTGCCAACTCTAGGTCGTGGGTAGGGTAGGTATGCTCATGGGGCTTCAGTTGCCGCGAAGCGTAAGCGACCACGTGACCCCTCTGCATGAGCACACCTCCTAACCCCTGCAAGGAAGCGTCCGTGTACACGACGAACCCGCCACTACTGTCAGGAATGGTGAGCACGGGAGCCGAGGTCAACCTCTCCTTCAACTCCAGAAAACACGCCTCACAGGCGTCTGTCCAAGTGAAAGGCACATCCTTCCGAGTCAACTGTGTCATAGGACGTGCAATCTGCGAAAACCCTCTGATGAACCGTCTGTAGTAACCTGCCAGTCCCAGGAAACTGCGAATCTCAGTGACTGAACGCGGTCTCTCCCACCTGAGCACTGCCTCGACCTTGGCGGGATCCACCGCCAGGCCGTCTCCAGAGATCACATGACCCAAAAAGGTCACCTCCCTCAACCAGAACTCGCACTTGCTGTATTTGGCGTACAGCCTGCGTCGTCTCAGAGTGTCCAGAACCATCCGCAAGTGCTGTCCGTGCTGCGTCCGATCTCTAGAATAGATGAGTACATCATCTATGAAAACCACCACAAATTGGTCCAAGTACGGTCTGAACACCCGGTTCATCAGGTCCATGAAGGCAGCGGGGGCATTGGTCAGCCCAAACGGCATGACCAAAAACTCGTAGTGTCCGTACCGGGTGTGGAAAGCTGTCTTGGAGACGTCGGTCTCCCTAATCCTCAACTGGTGGTATCCAGACCTCAAGTCGATCTTGGAAAACACCGTGGCACCCCGCAACTGGTCAAACAAATCGTCAATCCTCGGCAGCGGATATCTGTTCTTGATGGTGACCCTATTCAGCTGTCTGTAGTCCACACAAAGGCGTAGGGTCCCATCCTTCTTCTTCACAAACAGTACCGGGGCTCCCCAGGGAGACGCACTGGGCCTCACGAAACCCTTCTCCAAAAGGTCCTACAACTGAGACTTGAGCTCTCGCAGCTCAAGCGGTGCCATCCTGTATGGCGCGGTGGAGATGGGGTTGGTCCCTGGTACTAGTGAGATCTCAAACTCGATCTCACGCTCGGGCGGTAGTCCTGGTAACTCGTCTGGAAACACGTCGGGGTACTCTCTGACCACCGGGATGCTCTGGAAGTCTGCCACGGGGCTGTGCTCTGCCACCACACAAGCTAAGAAGCCCTCACACCCCTGGCTCAAAAGTCTCGCCGCCCGAAGTGCCGAAATGCACCTGAAACCTCCGTCCACTGGCTGCCCATGAAACTCGAAGGAAGGCAACTCCGGAATGGAGAAGACAATCTTCCTCTCAAAGCAGTCTACCAATGCGTGGTAAGCGGACAGCCAATCCATCCCCAGGATCACCCCAAAGTCCTCCATCTGTATCATAATCAGGTCAGCTGGCAGGCTGTGTCCCCCGATGCTGACCCCGCAACCCGTGTACACCTCCTCAGCTACAAACAGCTGACCACTCGGACCTCTGATTACGAACGGGTTCTCTAACAATGTATAATCCTGGTCCAAACTAACTGTGAAACTGTCTGCGACAAACGAGTGCGTAGCGCCGGAATCGAAAAGCGTGTAAACGAGTCTGCCAGAAACTGAAACCATACCTGCTACCACGGATCCCGAAGCTCTGGCGTCCCTGTGTGTTAGGGCGTTGATACGCCCCTCAGCTCTAGGTGCGGACGAAGCAGCCACACTCTGCGTCGGACGGGTAGGTGCTGGCCGGTACCCTCCTCGCGACTGCGGTCCTCCTCCTCGCGACTGGAAACCGCGGCCTCCTGCGCGCCCTCCAGTGCTCTGCGCGGGAAGTATCTGCTGACCTCCTGCCCTAGATGGGCAGTCCCTCCTGACGTGGCCCGGCTGGCCACACTGGTAGCAGAGGGGAACCCGACTCCCGCCCTCAGTGAGTCCCTGCTGTCGACTAGGCGGGGGTCCGGTGCTGGCGACTGGCCCCTGTCGAGGGCCCCCAAAGGCCACTGATGGCCCTGCACAACGTGACGGCTCTCCTGCGGACGCCACGTGCCTCCGTTGAATTCTCCTAACACGCCTGGTGTGGCGGCGGAAATCTCGTTCCACCACTAACTCCCCTGTCGTACGCTCGGAAGGGGGAGGGGGTGGCGACGTGGGTGGAAGCTGAAATTCTTCTCGAACCACCTCTCGAATCAGTTGGACGAGGTCCCGAGATGGTATACTCAGGAGAAGAGGAGGGGTAGTATGTATTCCAAGCCCGACATATCTGTCCCCCGGGCCCTGACCTCGGCCGCGCCTGCGGCTCACCCTCCTAGCTCCACGACGCGGCATCTCCTACAATGGAGACGCGAAACAAAACGGAAACGTCAAAACAGACGGTACCTAACAACACTTCTAAGAGCTCATGTCAAGAGATATGTTGTGGTGGCTACTCTAGCTATAAACATGTGAATTGGTTATTTTCCAGTCAGTTGATTCACTTCTCGGGACGACCTTGCTCTGATACCATCTTGTAACGACCCGGTTCCCGAGTCCCTACGAGACACGAGAACCGGACCGACTCGACTAATCCCAAGACCCAGTCGTCCAACGAGGAAGTAACCAAAAGACAGTAAAATAAACCACATTCAGCATGAATATAACTAACAGTAAGAAAGTACAGCAGTAAGGAAAGAAACTACTACAGTAGGCACCACCACAACAGTAAAGCAACATTTATCATATAACAAAAACTGCAGGTAAGGGAGGTACAGCGGAAACAAAACTACTCACTAGAACAGAAACAAAAGAAGGTACAAAGCTGTGGCAACTCTACTGGACCCTACTCGGCTCAGCGTCCTCTGCAGCCGCCGACCCTGGCTGCTCAACACCTGGTCCTGAAAAAGGTAACGAGTGTAACACGTCAGCAAAACGCTGAGTAGAGTGGCAAACTAACTAAAGGCAACAGTAGAGTGTACAGTAGCTGTTATGTTCTATTACTTCCTTTATTTACATCTTTCAATTTTTTTCTCACTATTTCATTTACTTCTCAGATCCTTTACTTGATCTCGAATGTCCTCGTGGGACGATCTTGATTGCAGTCTTTTCCAACAGTAGAAGTAGCACGTGGTGCTCTCCTGGCTGGGAGAGTCCCCCGTGGTGATCCTACCCTCAGTCAACCACCCCAAGGTCACTGACAGACGTAACGGTGACTACGGCACGCGCGATAAACGCACAGGTAGCTAGCCCGTACTGGCACGCGGTCAGTCGTTTCCGTTAACGGGTGCGCCCAAAGCACAGCACGGAACCAGGGCAGAGCCCTCTCAGTAACAGGGGTCCAACCCCTCCACAGTAACCAAACCGGGGCCTTGCCCCTCCACAGTCCGCGCACCCTCGCCTGACTACCCTGGTTTGCCCTAGTGGGCCTAACAAGTCGGTGAAGGAGGCTAGCAGAACCCCGGGGCCCGTGGGGTAGCTAGTACTCTCCTAACACTACTAGCTCTCCTCGGTACTACGTACACGAGGGCCAACAAGTCGGTACAGAGCGGCCAAGACTAACCCCGGGTCCCTGGGGTGGCTGGCCCCACTCTGCACTAAACAGGTACAGGTACTTCCCTTGGTACTGCGTACCCAAGAGACAGTTCAAACTACATCTCAGTTCCATTCCTTTTTCTTTCCAGGAGTTCCACTCCTAATTCCCCGTAGGGTTCCAGCTCTTTATCTCAGAACATCATATGTTTCACTTTCCAGTTTCACGTTCTCATAATCCATGATCTCAATCATGTTTCTTTATTCATAACAGGCAGCTGTTAATTCAATTTACAGGCAACTTTATATTCCTTTCCATTTTTCCAAGACTGCAGTATTATACATTCCACTAGTTTTTCCATCCTAAGATTCATGCCACATCCTAGGATCTAGCATACAACTAGTTTTCCAGCCCTAGGATTCATGCATCACCTAGGAGCTATCATTCCATACATTTCTCATTCCTAGGATTCATGCAATGTCCTAGATTCTAGTTATGGTTCCATACTTTAACAGATTTTAAAAATAAACTTAAGCCACTCTACCAGGTACAACGGGAGTAATGGGGGCGTAATCGGGAATCCCGCGTGCCTCCGCGACTCTCAAGACGGCAACCGAACGAGGTCCTATCACAAGGATCAAACACAAGGAGTGTCTCAAAACAGTGTATAGCTACTGTAGGCGGGTAGAGGAATAAATTCTGAAACGAACGCAACTCGAATCGCGGAAAACGGAGCCCAAACGGGCCCTAAACGGGTCGAGAAAGACAATACTGTGCAAAATCAGACGTCTGGAACTCCTTCCAGACGTCTTAAACGGTGGATCAGAGAATTACCTGTTCGGCTTGGTTCCCCGGACGTCCAGAAGTCTGTGGGGACGTCTCTCCTAGATCCCAGACGTCCGATGGTCTCTCCGGACGTCTGGAGGTCACTCCCGCCGTCTGGTACAACTTCCAGACGTCGGATTCGCAAAGGATGACGAATCCGAACACCTGCGCACAGCCAACCCTCCTCCCTCAGTACGGTCAGTCGACAAAAAGAAGGGGAAAGCGGAACTCACCTTTCAGACGTCTGTATGATCTCACAGACGTCGACCTTGCCGTCTGGATATCAGTCCAGACGTCTGATTCTGGAAATTTTTCCAGAATCAGAACCTCGCTCGGCCTCCGCTCGCGACGCCGCCCGCGTCGCACCTCGCGCGTCCGCTGCTCCGCCCGCAGCAGGTCCCTCTCCGCGACGCTCTGCGCCCCCTGCGCCCTCCGCCGGCCGGCCAAGCCGCTCCCGGCGAGCTCGCCCTCACGGCAGAGCCCCGCCCTCGCACGCCGCAGCTCCTCCGCGCCTACTGCGGCCGCCGCTGCCGCTGCGCCCTCGCGTCCGCTCACTCTCGTGCACAGGCAGGAGAGAAGGAGGAAGATGGTGGAGACGGGAGGGGAGGCGCGCCCCCTCCCCCTTTTAACGCCGCGCGGGGAGGAGGGAGAGACGGTCGCAGTCGCCTGGAGCTGCAGAGAAGATGCGGATCGCAGGTCTGCGCGCACAGGCGCGCAGACGAATATCCCGTGCGAGCATAACTGTTCGCCAGACGTCTGTAAACTATCCCGGACGTCTGGTCAGACGTCTGGATGTGATCCCAGACGTCTTTACAGACGTCTGGGCCACCTCCCAGACGTCTTAAAAGACGTCTGGGGCACGCGCTCGTTACAGCTGCCCTAGGTCGGACTGTGGGTCGGGAGATGGGTTTGTTCGGTGGAGTTGCAGGGGGTGATTTGGGGGAAGTGGAGGGGCAGAAATGGATCAGGGTGAGGAGGTGGAGATTATGTGCAGGTCGGCGAGCCGTGTGGGATGCTGGAGTGATGGGAGCGGCTCGCCGGAGGATGGCCGGAGGCGGAGAAGGTGAGGGTGATTGGTCGGAATCGAGGGCGACAGTAGATGTTTAAAGTGAGGAAAAGGAAGAGGGGAGGAAGAGGAGGAGTTCTACCTACTTAGCAGGACGAGCAGGGGCCGGAGCGGGCGACAGTCGTATCGACTGTCGCCGGAGAAGAAGATGCCCGGGGGAAGGGGCGGCGGCGAGCAGAGGGCCGGAGAGGCGCCAGCTGGGTGCGGCGTGGCGCGGGAAGAGCGAGGGAGAGCAACCCTGTAGCTGGTAGTGCGGCAGAGCGACGAGGAGGAAGAGGGGAGGCCGCCGGAGCTGGAGGGCTTCCTGTCGGAGTGGGAAGAGAGGAAGTGGGGGTCCTTCTCCGTCAGGACCGAGCTGGGAAGAACGGTGGAGCGACGGGGGTATTTATAGGGACCGAATCAGGGAGGAAGGCGGAGGGAGACGACGTGTCTCCCTCGCCGGAGGACGCCGGAGATGGAAACCCATACCGTCCGTGCGTTCGCACGGCCGGTATGGTGGATTACAGCGACCAGGGGGGTGTTCCTGCGACGGCTGACGACGCAGGGCACCCCCGGTTGACTTGCCAGCCCCTCCCCCTCACCCTGCGCGGCGCCATGCTCCGCGCAAGGTCGCCGGAGCATGGTGCTGGCAGGTTTTGGCAGGAGGGACCTGAATGCAAAGAACGAAGGAGAGTTAGGGGTAGAAATGTGAGGGTTCAAAAGTTGAGGGCCAAAAAGTAAATATATGAGGACCAAAGTGCAAAGTTGGTCAAGAAGGTTTCTTCTTAGGCTCAAGTTTTTATACATGACTAATTAGGACCTAAGGAATTTGATGGTGAATTTTATTTCTAGATTAAACCTTGTTTGACCAGTCAATTTATGCAAAAACCCAAATTAAGTTATTAATTGGGCATGGTTCTCAATGTAGGTCAAAATGGGATCTGAAGGCCAAATTGAAGGTTCTAAACCCTAGAGATTATTTTTCTATGAATTTTAGAGGGTTTATTCTATTTTTACTTTGCCTCGAACCTCGTGAATTGAAGTGGATTTGTTTTAAGGTTACAGATTATCATTTAGTTCCTTGGAATTGCTGTAGCCCTTGTCAGATCATCCCACTTTCCTCTTTATTTGGTTTGCTTGACCTGTGTTTGGACCCTGAATTACCCTGTATGCAGATTATACTGGTAAAATTGCATTTTTACCCCTTATGACTTGTTTTCTCCTTAAACTCAGAATTCTCTGAGTTAAGCCTTTCCTTGAGTTATGTAGGAGCTTTTATCCTTTGTATTGGGTCAAAATGAGCTAGTTATGGCTCATGATGAGGTTCTCATCATACCCCCATGCCTAGCTTTTGCTAGTCCCTTAGCAAAAACTTAAGGTTTCAACCCTTGTTCTAGACCATGAAGTTCTTAATAGCTTTAGATAAGTGCTTTTTTTTATTTGAGCTTAGATTAAGTTAGAATGCTGACCATAGGCCTAAAAGGTACTCTAGTACCAATCAAGATCCAAATCTGTCTAGCCTTAGCCTCAGTCTTTAGCAAAGGTTTTTAAGGCCCATAAGAACTAACCTAAGGTTTATTGGACTTTGTGGTTAAAGCACCCGTGCTTGAAATGATTTTAGCCCTGGCTCAGTTCGCAGTGCATTTTATAAGAGAGAGATAGAAAGTTTTTCTGTTTGGAGAGTTTTCTCTCTCTTTTTCTTTTTAGTTCTAGCCTAGGATTGGCTTTTCAACACGGTCTGTATCAGATTCCTTGCTCCCATCATCAATCCTCAAGGGTTCCTGGCGATCGATGCTTCGAGATAGCACCGCCCATGGCAACCCCCGGAACCCTGGCTATTGAGATTTCGAGATAATCCCATCCATGGTGTTCCGTGGCCGAATCCAGACCCTGGCAATTGACACTTCGAGATAATGCCATCCATGGAATCTGAACCAGCAGAGTGCTTACATGCCCCCAGTAGGATATGTAAATATCCTAAGAGACAAGCACCGAGGAGATGATATTTTGTTACGCATCTTCGAGGGGATTTCCCGCCTCTCCACGCTGGGAACTCGTCCAAATCATCTTGTGTTGATCGGCCGCTCCTATTCTAGGTGTTCTTTTTAGAATTTTGCGACACTTCTGCGTGATTTTGATTTTTACGCTTACTGAACCAGGCTGTGTGTGAGGTTAGGGTGCTTAGGTTACTGAGTCCCGTAAACCAAAAATTAGTTAACGAGGCCAAATACTCCCTAAGCCTTGGACCTAGTACTTAAGCTTTTCATTTTCCTCAACCTCTTGAGGATTGTCTAGATCTTAATGGGTACTAAGAGTCTATTCAAGAATGCCTAAGGTTTGCGATCTTACTAATCTCATTATGCACTTTTCAGTTATTTTCTTGAATGAGGTCTAGAACTTAGGTTAATTCCTTAGTTCCTTACTAACGACTATCACCTTTTCTCATAATTTTGTGCTCCTTTTTCATTTTGTTTCTTTTCTCCTTCTCCTTCACAAAATTTCCTTCTCCTCTTTTCCTCTTATTCTTTTTCAAAAATTTTTAATTTTTATGGTGTTTTTGGCATATGTGAATTTTTTTGTTTGAAACCCTTTTCTTACAAGTTTTGCACTTTCATACCCCCCCTGCCTAAGATTTGCAATGTCCTCATTGTAACCTAGGGGGTTTTTATTTAACTTAGTTCATTCCTTAAGATAGAAATTTGAATGAGTGAATGGGTCGAGTTGAATTTTTGCGGACGATTTCTAATCCCAGATGCAAGCATCTGAGGTGGGGTCGGCTGTCTACAAGGGTGAACCTTAAGTGCAAAAAGGTGTCAGAAAAAGTTTTGGATTTTTAGGAAAATGACGGGTTGCCTCCCGTGAAGCGCTGAGTTTTACGCCATCGGCTGGGCGCAATAAGCTCAAGGGGAATGGAGGATATAAGATGCTTCAGCCAAATCAGTAGAAGTTACATCAATGAACGGCTTGAGTCTCTGACCGTTCACGATGAAAGGTTCAGAATCGTGGCTGAGTGGACTGATTTCGATTGCTCCATTTCCAAAAACCTGTCGGACCAAATATGGTCCGACCCACTTGGATCTCAGTTTTCCTGGGAAGAGTTTTAGTCGGGCATCAAAGAGTAGGACCTTTTGACCAGGATGAAAGATCTTTCTCGAGATGTGTTTGTCGTGGAAGGCTTTAACCCGCTCCTTGTAGATTTGCGAGTTCTCGTACGCGTCTAGGCGTAATTCATCGATCTCGCTGATTTGGAGTTTTCTGTGGGTCCCAGCCTTGGAAAGATCTAGATTACAGTTCCGTACTGCCCAATAGGCTTTATGCTCCAGTTCTACGGGAAGGTGGCATGCCTTTCCGTACACCAGTCTAAAGGGAGACATGCCCAATTGGGTCTTATGGGCGGTCCTATAGGCCCACAATGCTTCCGGAAGTCGGGACGACCAGTCCTTCCTGTCAGGTCGAACAGTGACTTGCAGGATTCTCTTGATTTCCCGATTAGACAGCTCAGCTAGACCATTAGTTTGGGGGTGGTAAGGAGTAGAGATTTGGTGAGACACCCCGTATTTGGTCATCAGTGACCTAAACTGAGCATTTGTGAAATGGGTCCCCCCATCAGAGATTATTGCACGAGGAATCCCGAACCTTGAGAAAATGTTTTGATGAATGAATTTGAGAATGATTTTGTGATCACAGGTTCGGGTCGGTATGGCTTCGATCCATTTGGACACGTAGTCCACAGCCAACAGAATGTATTCGAAACCATCCGAAACAGGAAAGGGGACTATAAAATCAATCCCCCAAACATCAAAGATTTCGCATACTAGAATCGGTTGCATAGGCATCATGCCGCGATGGCTCATGTTGCCCAAAGTCTGGCAACGACTGCATGCCTTGCAGTGACTGTACGCGTCTTTGAACAGTGTGGGCCAGTAAAAGCCGCACTGGAGGACTTTTGATGCGGTTTTATGCCCGGCGAAATGGCCACCGCATGCCTGGTCATGGCAGAAAAGAGGATATTGTTGAATTCCCCTTCCGGGACACATCTCCGGATGATCTGATCGGCACCTATGCGGAAGAGGTATGGGTCTTCCCAAATGTAATACTTGGCATCGGAGCGTAATTTGTCCTTCTTGGCCTTCGGCCAATCGGACGGGATCTGATGAGATGCCAAGTAATTTACTACATTAGCAAACCATGGAAGGCTAGTACCAATAGTCAGCAGGTGCTCATCGGGAAAATGCTCAGTGATGGGTCCGGAAGGGTCAATTATTTCAGAAGGAAGACGGGACAAGTGATCAGCTACCACATTTTGCTTTCCCGCTTTGTCGCGAATCTCAAGGTCAAATTCTTGCAACAGCAAGATCCATCGGATTAATCGAGGTTTCGCGTCCTTCTTTGCAAGGAGATGCCTCACAGCTGTGTGATCCGAGTATATGATGACACGGGAACCCAGAAGGTACGATCTAAATTTTTCTAGGGCAAATACTACAGCTAGCAGCTCTTTCTCAGTAACCGTATAGTTACGCTGAGCCTCATCGAGTGTTTTGCTGGCGTAGTAAATGACCACAGGTTTCCCGTCAATTTTCTGCCCCAAA
This sequence comes from Thalassia testudinum, assembly GCA_037157565.1. Lineage (NCBI taxonomy): Eukaryota > Viridiplantae > Streptophyta > Magnoliopsida > Alismatales > Hydrocharitaceae > Thalassia > Thalassia testudinum. The sequence goes on along the minus strand of JAZHRO010000071.1, from coordinate 23,050,510 downwards.
ACCGCTCCTACAGCGAAGTTGGATGCATCGCACATGATCTCAAAGGGTTGAGACCAATCAGGGGACTGTAGGATCGGGGCTTGGGTGACTCGGTCACGCAGGATTTCAAATGCTTGAGTGCATTCCTTGGAAATTTCGAAAGGAACATCCTTGGAGAGAAGAGTGGTCAGGGGGCGCGCGATTTTTGAAAAATCAGGGATAAATCACCGATAAAAACTGACATGCCCTAAAAAGGAACGGATGTCCCTGATCGAGCTGGGCATAGGAAGGTGAGAAATCAGATTAACCTTAGCTTGATCCACTTGGATACCTTTTTCCAAAATTGAGTGTCCCAGGACAATTCCCTCGGGCACCATGAAATGGCTCTTTTCCCAGGAAAGAACCAAATTCACATCGATGCACCGCCTGAGTATCTGGACCAAGTGCTGGAGGCAATCGTCGAATGATGCTCCGAAAACTGAAAAGTCATCCATGAAGACTTCCAGGTAATCACCTACCATATCTGAGAATATGGCAAGCATGCATCGCTGAAAAGTAGCGGGTGCATTGCAAAGACCGAAAGGCATCCTTCGGAAAGCATATGTTCCGAAGGGGCAGGTGAACGTGGTCTTTTCTTGGTCCTCAGGATGGATTGCCACCTGGTTATAACCGGAGTACCCGTCAAGAAAGCAGAAGAACCTATTTCCCGCAAGTTTTTCGAGAATTTGATCAATGAAGGGTAGTGGGAAATGATCCTTCTTCGTGGAGGAATTGAGTCGGCGGTAATCTATACAGACTCTCCACGAGTTGGCTAATCGGGTAGGAATGATTTCTCCGGTCTCGGTCGTTATAGTGGTGAGTCCTGCCTTCTTGGGCACGACCTAAATTGGGCTCACCCAATGACTATCGGAGATCGGGTAGATGATTCCGGCATCTAACCACTTGATGATCTCCTTTTTCACGACCTCCTGCAGATTGGGGTTTAAGCATCTCTGCATTTCACGAGAAGGTCGTGTGCCCTCTTCTGAATAGATATGATGAGTACAATAAGAGGGACTTATTCCAGTCAAATCATCGAGAGTCCATCCGATGGCTCTGCGATGTTGCTGGAGGACAACAATCAGACGGGATTCCTGTTCAGGACTGAGGTTGGAATTGATAATCACAGGAAGGGTCTGATTAGAACCCAAAAAGATGTATTTCAAGTGAGCAGGAAGGGGTTTCAGTTCGAGGATGGGATTATCAGCAGCAGCGGGTGGTTCAGTATAGATGTGAGGTTCAAGGGTGGGAGTTACTGGGTTGTTCATATCTGGATTCGACTCCTCTGTTTGCGGGTCAAGATCCTTCTGTGGTTGATGAGGCATAATCGAGTTATTCTGGAAGTGTGATTCATCAACCAAAGTCCTGATGTCACAAATTTGTTTGATGACACCGCAATTAATTCCTTGTTGGGCCTTAAATATATCAATTTTCAGTGTTTGATCTCCAAACTTAAGCTCTATTTGGCCCTCCTCACAGCTGATGTTGGCTCTAGCAGTAGCCAAGAAAGGTCTCCCTAGAATGATTGGTGTATCCCTAGGGTTCTCAGGTGCGTCCATATCTAAGACTATAAAGTCCACTGGAAAATAGAAATCCCGCACTCTTATGATAACATCCTCGAGAATCCCTTTTGGTGACTTTATAGATCGATCTGCTAATTGTAATGTCACCTCGGTTGGTTTTAGCTCAGATTCTTCTAGATGGTCAAGTAAGGATGTGGGTATCAGGTTTATGGATGCACCCAAGTCTAACAATGCTCTATCAAATTGGGTACCACCTATCTTGCAGGAAATCAGGGGAGTACCAGGATCTTTTGCCTTGGGTGGGAGTCTACTGAGGATTACAGAGCTGGCTTGCTCTGACAGAACAATTGGGCTCCCTCCTTTGGTTCGCGGCTTACGCTGGGGTGTACATATATTCTTTAGAAATCGTGCGTAAGCTGGTACGTGGCGGATTGCATCCATCAAGGGGATGTTTATGTGGACCTGCTCAAAGAGCTTGACCAGGTCCTCCTCAGGGGCCACGGGTTTGGTGGTCTTCTTTCCCTTGGTCAAGGCCTCGGGAAACGGGATCTTGGTTGGTTCTTCTAGGATAGGTCCAGGTTGTGGATCCGGAACAGCGGTATCTTGGATAACTATCCTAGGGTCATGGTTATTAGGCTTGGAGTGGTTTGGATAATGCGGGTCTTGAGTTGTTTTACCACTACGTGTTGTTACAGAATTTAATCCGGCCTGATTTTGGTTTGGGTTTGGTAAGAGGGGTGGCTGCTGCTGAAATCCCGCATAAGAAGTTGAGGCTTCCATCTTGTCTGGAGATGGAGCAGTAGGGGCTTGATAAATCCATTGTGCGTGGCCTAAATTTGGATTCATAACGCGCTTCTGGGTTAGCACGTTATTTGGGTTAGGAAGAGGTTGGGAAGGGAGTGTGCCTGGCTGGCGAGAATTTGCCAACTGGGCCAGTTGAGTTTTAACCTCTGTAAGTTCGTCCTTGTGCTGTTTTTGAATAGCCGCATTCATTCTTTGAATGTCAGCCAGAGTCTGAAGGATTAGGGACATTTGATCCTGATTTGGCCCTGATGGATAAGTAGGGTTGGGCCGAGGCTGAGGCGGCTGGTAATGACGAGAGGGCTGTGGGCGGGACTGAAAAGGTGTTCTTTGGGTTTGGGAATTTCCCGCCCACTGAAAATTGGGATGGTTTCGCCATCCAGGGTTGTAAGTGTTGGAGAATGGGTCGTTCTGGATGGCATTGAGGTCCTCGCAGGTCTGAGGAACCTCCTGAGAATCAGGGAAAGGGGGAATGGAGTTCCCCAGGCTGGTGTAGAAAGGATCGGATGATCCTCCGATCCGAGAATCAGATGGGGATGGATATGGATCCATCCTAGGGGAAGATCGGTGGAGGATGTTTTGCACAGTCTCCTGTGTGGAAGGAGGTTGTGCAAAGGAGTTACGCGCGGAGGTGGCTCGCTGCAAGTGCTGAGTCAGCTCATCCACCTTCTTCTCAATGATTGAGACCTTGTCCAATCGATTGGCCATTAATTCCAGGTCGACTGATGCGGACAGGCCCTGCGTCTCATGTGCTCCCTTAAGATTCGTCGCTGCGCGGGTATTCGTCCTGTCGAATAATCCCATGGAGTCATTGTTGATGGAGTTCTCGCACATGTTTTCGAGAATCTCCCATACGGTGTCTTCATGTTGACCCATGATGTTTCCTCCGCAAGTTGCATTGACGAAAAGGCGGATGTCCTCACGGAGTCCTTGGTAAAAAGATTGGACTTGTTCCCATTTAGGAACTCCGTGATGGGGGCACTTTCTCATGAGATCCTAAAAATGATCCCATGCCTCATGGAGAGGTTCTCCTAATTGTTGAGTGAAGTGTGTAATCTGATGGCGCAAGGCGTTGGTCCGACCAACGGGAAAAAACTTTTTCAAAAACTCAGATTGAAGTTCTTCCCAAGTGTTGATCGGCCGGGTCTGAGTTTGACACCAATGGGCGGCCTTGTCCATAACAGAAAAGGAGAACATCTTCATGAGAAGAATATCCCGATTTTGCGCATCTAATCCAAAAGTGTGGGCCAGATGCTTTAGCTGTTTGATGTGCTGGAAGGGATCTTCAGAATTAAGCCCATGGAATTTAGGTATAGCATGAATCATGTTGGGCTTTAATTCGGAATCAGGTCCTCCAGTCGGTATTCTGACTCGAGGCTCAATGGCCACCGCAGCAGGATTGTAGTGGTCCCGCATCATAGGACGCTGTGGTGGGTGCACGAAGTTTTGGAAGAGGTCATTGAGTCGCTGGAGCTGGTGTTCCAAATTATTTTCTTCCTCAACTGGCTGAGCCATGATGGGAGAAGAAGAACTTGGTTCTGAATCAGAAGAGAGAATAATGTGAGGGTGTTGCTGCACAAACACGGGCGTCGAGGCTTGGCCTTGACGAGAGCGAATTTCTAAAGGAGGTCTTAAGGGTGGTCTTAAGGACCTCCTTCCGTACATGCACTGTTGGAAGAGGTAAGTTTAGAAGGTGCTGGACCCAATCAAGACACCCAAAAATGTGTTGGGTGACTATAGAGGTGCGGGGCAGATGGACCCCTTGATCAGAAAGATCGTCCACCTGAGAATTACCTGGGCAGCCAGAGAGGGAGAGTCCCGCGAAGACCCCTACACGGTAGAGCGTCCCCACGGGTTACAGGGTTTCCCCCACCCGACCTCTCTTGTCACTGCGGTTCCAGGTAGACCAGAATGGGGATCTTGACCTCTTAAGTCTACCAATTTTAGGATCAGGGTGCTTAAGGTTTCACTTGAACTTTAGTCTTTTAAGTGCAAAGAGTGACCTAATTTAAGGTTGGTTGACCCAAGGGGTCAACTTTACCTCTTGTTTTCTTTGAGAGATTTTAGGTCTTGTCTTTTAGGGTTCAAGTGTTTAGAGAGCCAATTGTTTTAGGTTTTCTTTAAATAGGTATTTTCAATCAATGGTTTAGGCACACTTCTTTTGGATTTTCTCCATTCTTGATTTAAGTAGTGTGTCTCTAAAACCCTAATGTTGAATCTTATGTTGGCTCTACTTGGTCCAGTTAGTTCTTTGTTGGGTAATTAGGGCTCAAGCAAGAATGTGTTAGCCCTTAAATACCCTTAATAGTGTGCAGGACTAATGAGTTGAAAACATGCAACTCTTTATGGTTACTAAGTATGGAAGACAGGTTAGCCCTATATTGCTTGTTCTTTTCTTTTCTTCCTCTTTAGAGTTTAGGGGTTAATAGCGAGAGGAAAAATTTACCTGTCCTCGGAGTGGTTGTCGTGCGGTTGCTTGTCTTGTAGCTGCACAAAAGAGAGGAGATTATCAGAAATTAAAAAGAAACAGGAATGTTTACCTCTAGAATAGCCGTTGCTCCCCGGCAACGGCGCCAAATTGATAGCGATGGCGTGAAGAGATAACCGGGTTTTATTGTTATGCCGTTGTAGTATAGCTAGTTATTGCCATCATTTCAAATATATAATTTTTTACTCGGAAAATAAAAGAGTTCCCGAGGTCGAACTCAGGGAGCAAGTTGTATTCTAGGGGTACAAAGTTTCTTTTACAAAAATATAGATAGATAGAGAGAGAGATGAAAATTTGTTGGCTTCTTCTTTCTCGTCTGTCTTCTTCTTTCTTTTCTCTTCTCTTTGGCTTTTGGTTCCTTTATCTCCTTGTGGTCCTCTTCTTCTTTCTGTCTTCTTTATCTGCAGCAGTGGGTGATGTTCTTCTTCGTTAGTTCTTGTTTCTGCTCGTCTCTTTCTTTTTCTGCTCCCTTGCAGTCCTGTTCTTCTTCTTCTTCTTTCTTCTTTTCCTTTCTTCAGACTTTCTTCTTCTCATGCTCTTCTTCTTCTTTCAGTTCTTGTCTTGGCCTCTCTGCGTTCTCCTCTGCCTCGCCTTCCTTCTCCTTCTTTGCCTTCAGGACGTCGTCTGATTTTCCAATCAGACGACTTAAACCGCAGCTGCTACAGTGCCGCTCGGTGATCCTCCTTCCTTCAGCTTTCGTCTTCTTCCACGGTTCTTCTTCACCTGTGCCTGCACACTTACACAGCTTGATCAGAGAGGGGCAAAACCTATCTCTACCCTCCCCCGCGTCTCTCTCTCACAGAATCCGCTCATGGGATAGCTCTCCCAGAGCTGCCGGGTAGCCGGGTATGGGTCGCACCCGGGTCCAGGCCCACCGGCGTGCGTGGTGGGCGAGGAGTGCAGGTCAGTCTAAGTCGGGTCGGGCCAGGTCCGCGGGGCGTGAGTGCGGACGAGACCGAGTAACCGGGCGGGTGAAGGGGACCTCACCCCGTGTGCTGAGGCAATAAGCCTCCAGCACTTTTTCGCTTTATACCGCTGCGTTCCTTCAGAGCCTTCCGAGGTGGGACTAAATGTCCCACCCCAATTTCGCGCCTGCGCGGAGGAAGCAGCCGGTAATCGCAGCGTTACGCGAGACCTTCGCGCGAGGGCTTCGACTCGACTGCAGCCTGGTGTTCGCGAAGGCGCCTTGCGCTGTCTGGGAGCGTAACCTGGGCGTGACTCACCTGGGGCAGCAGGTGAAGAAGCTGCTTTGCTTCAACAATGGCGGCGACGAGCGCAGGTACCTGCCCACAGAAAAATGGCCTCTCGGCCCAATCAGAAACGCGGAGGACCTTCGCCGTGGCACGGCGAAGGTGGTCGGGGGGTGTGCAGGCGGCGGGGCGGAGCCTAAGGGCTGCCCTAGGTCGGACTGTGGGTCGGGAGATGGGTTTGTTCGGTGGAGTTGCAGGGGGTGATTTGGGGGAAGTGGAGGGGCGGAAATGGATCTGGGTGAGGAGGCGGAGATTATGTGCAGGTCGGCGAGCCGTGTGGGATGCTGGAGTGATGGGAGCGGCTCGCCGGAGGATGGCCGGAGGCGGAGAAGGTGAGGGTGATTGGTCGGAATCGAGGGCGACAGTAGATGTTTAAAGTGAGGAAAAGGAAGAGGGGAGGAAGAGGAGGAGTTCTACCTACTTAGCAGGACGAGGAGGGGCCGGAGCGGGCGACAGTCGTATCGACTGTCGCCGGAGAAGAAGATGCCCGGGGGAAGGGGCGGCAGCGAGCAGAGGGCCGGAGAGGCGCCAGCTGGGTGCGGCGTGGCGCGGGAAGAGCGAGGGAGAGCAACCCTGCAGCTGGTAGTGCGGCAGAGCGACGAGGAGGAAGAGGGGAGGCCGCCGGAGCTGGAGGGCTTCCTGTCGGAGTGGGAAGAGAGGAAGTGGGGGTCTTTCTCCGTCAGGACCGAGCTGGGAAGAACGGTGGAGCGACGGGGGTATTTATAGGGACCGAATCAGGGAGGAAGGCGGAGGGAGACGACGTGTCTCCCTCGCCGGAGGATGCCGGAGATGGAAACCCATACCATCCGTGCGTTCGCACGGCCGGTATGGTGGATTACAGCGACCAGGGGGGTGTTCCTGCGACGGCTGACGACGCAGGGCACCCCCGGTTGACTTGCCAGCCCCTCCCCCTCACCCTGCGCGGCGCCATGCTCCGCGCAAGGTCGCCGGAGCATGGTGCTGGCAGGTTTTGGCAGGAGGGACCTGAATGCAAAGAACGAAGGAGAGTTAGGGGTAGAAATGTGAGGGTTCAAAAGTTAAGGGCCAAAAAGTAAATGTATGAGGACCAAAGTGCAAAGTTGGTCAAGAAGGTTTCTTATTAGGCTCAAGTTTTTATACATGACTAATTAGGACCTAAGGAATTTGATGGTGAATTTTATTTCTAGATTAAACCTTGTTTGACCGGTCAATTTATGCAAAAACCCAAATTAAGTTATTAATTGGGCATGGTTCTCAATGTAGGTCAAAATGGGATCTGAAGGCCAAATTGAAGGTTCTAAACCCTAGAGATTATTTTTCTATGAATTTTAGAGGGTTTATTCTATTTTTACTTTGCCTCGAACCTCATGAATTGAAGTGGATTTACTTTAAGGTTACAGATTATCATTTAGTTCCTTGGAATTGCTGTAGCCCTTGTCAGATCATCCCACTTTCCTCTTTATTTGGTTTGCTTGACCTGTGTTTGGACCCTGAATTATCCTGTATGCAGATTACACTGGTAAAATTGCATTTTTACCCCTTATGACTTGTTTTCTCCTTAAACTCAGAATTCGCTGAGTTAAGCCTTTCCTTGAGTTATGTAGGAGCTTTTATCCTTTGTATTGGGTCAAAATGAGCTAGTTATGGCTCATGATGAGGTTCTCATCAATTAACCAAGAATCTGAGGGTGCACATGCAAAATCACCACCATGGAAATACCAGAATTGCTATCTTAATATTGACAAGCATCATCAAATTTATCTAAATCAGAATTTGTTCCCCATAACAAAGATACATGTTAGCTTAGTCATGAGATGAATGTAATGTGACTGCATGCAATTCAATTAGAATTGAGGGTCATTCATGCAATTCTACCACAATATAATAAGAAGATAAATAAGTGAATAGTATCTTTGACAATGGCATACCATGTAAATTTTAATAGGGGAAAATAGGGGAATCTCCCTCTCTCTTGTGCGTACACGTGGAGTGGCGATCATTGGCCGGCTGGAGTCCGGTGGAGGTGCGTCGGAGGTGAGGCATCGTAACAGAGGTGGTGCAGTGGTCGAAGGTGGACGGTGGCGGCCGGACAGTGGAGGAGAAGATGCCGGTGTTGGGTTCTATCGCACGATTGTGCATGCGGCCTATGGCGTGCCTGGGCTGCTCGCTCGCGCGCAGGTGGGTTGAGACCGCTACGTGGTGAGGGCGCACTATGAGGGGCGAGGTGTGCTGCATGCAAGGGCATGGGCACGGCTATGGCTTTGGGTTCCTCTCTTCATTGCAGCAGTGGAAGAACGAAGGAGATGAAGAAGATGAAGTGGAGGAGGCACGCATGTGGCTATTGGTCACGTGAGGGTGCAGTTCTGATGTGTGCGGTGAGGGTGGTCGCGCAAGGGCATGCAAGGGCACGCCTTCGGATGTGGCTGCTTGCAAGCAGCGTAGTGAGAATGTCCTTTGCACGCGGTGGAGGCGCTACGGTAGGCAGGCTGGCGTGGTTGCAAGGCGTGTAAGGGCGGTGGGGGCTGGTGCAACGCCTGTAGGGCGCACGGGTGCGAGCAGGTGGTCGAAGCTTGGTGTAGTGAAGGCAGGCTGGTGTGGGAGGATGAGGCACGCACTTCGGCTGCGGCTGCGTGGTGTTGGAGAGGTTGGCGTTGCGTGGTGCTTGCTAGTTCCACAGTGCCTGCCCTCTCCACGGTGGGGATGCTGGAGAAGAAGAGATATCCCCTCAGGGGGAAAGAAGGTGAAGACCCCCTCTCTCTCGCCAAGAACCTCTTTTATCTCCTCCCCCATCCACAAGTCAAGGGATTTTTAAACCCCTTACTAAATTTGGCTGGCGGTTGTTGGGGAGATGTTGAGGCCGGCCGAAGATTGAGGAAGGCTCAGTTGAGGCGACCGTTTGTTGGGGGAAATTTATTTCCCCCATGTTCTTTTCCAAAATTGATCCTCCTCTCTTTTATTCTCGATTATTAGCCTGATGGAGTGGATTAAGTGGAGGAGATGCAACGGGTGCGCTGTTGCGGGATCTGCATGAAATATAAAATAATTACATAATAAGCAATAGAATAAATGTAAACTTAAATAATGATGCATGCAATCATTTAATGACCTAATGTGATTATTAACAAACATAAAATGTTAGAATAGAATTACTTAGGTGTAACAATAGTCCATTAAAATGGACTTGTCAAATACCCCCATGCCTAAGATTTGCTAGTCCCTAGCAAAAATGAAAAATAATGGAAGTAATCTGAAGATTTCTTCTTTTCTTATTTTAAAACTTTAGAGATCCAAACAAATGTGAAATGATAATAGCCTAGGTAACAGATCCATGTGAAAAGCCAATTCGCATTTGGAGTTCGTACTTCACCCTTGGTAAATATTTCTATCGGGATAGGCAACTACTTCCCTCGGGGATAAAGCAGAAGATAATCTGTAATTTGACCCTAGCTTTTAGCTTAGGGAGGAGATATCGAGTTGAATGGATTTGTATTTGGTGGCACACACTTATCTGGTGCTACATGTAATCTAGTACTACAGACTCTAGATCTCTAGACTATAAGACAAGTCAACTCGGAGAGAGGCTAAACAACTGTGCTCTCTTGATGTTCCTTGGCACTCACTCTTTTCTTTCTTTTCTTTCTGAGATCCCAAATCTCGCCAGATTTAGAAACTGTACTCACTGTTTGGTGGCCTCACATGGCATTCACACTTTAATTAAAGTCCTAATAACTCTACAACTAAGTTAGAATCCTCAGCCAGTATTCGGGCGATCATAAATACTGAAAGGTAGGTGTGGGTCATATTTGGTGGATCGTGATAGGTATTTTTGTTGCCTCAGAAACAATGTTACAAAGATAAAGTTATAAACTTGGACTTTTTTTCTTTTTCTTTTCTTTCTCTCTTTTCTTTTTCTTTTCTTTCTCTCTTTTCTTTTTTTATTTTATTTTTTTAATATAATTGTTTCTTCTTCTTTTTTTTTCTTTTTCTTTCTTTATCCATCAACATAACACGATGCAGACTTTTATTTATCAGACATTATTAGGGATGATGATGGTCAAGAAGATATTGTGTGGCTTATTTGGTAGAAGTGCCTATTCTTGGCACCGAGAAGGAATGGATAGGATAGGAGTATTTCTGACTTTTGACATTATTACACTCCTTCAGCCGAGGACTCTATGAAGGACGGTCGTAACCATCCACCATAGTCATAACTTTATTAAGACTCAATCTCTGTGTATCTACCTAATTTGGTGACTCTCAGGAATTCACACAAATTACGCACACAGGAACAGAGAGCGAAAACTATGCCTAACTCTGAGGTATCATTATCTAATTGTCAAAAACTTAAGAGTCCTTGCACTAGACCTAGCGCACCAGTAATCTCTCTACTTTCTTCTCACAAATATGAGGTGGATCTACTAGAAGATAGTATGCCTGACTCCCTATGAACTGTCTAAAGGTTCAGTAGACTAAAAATGTTTATTGGTTTTTTTCAAAGATCCATAGCCCAGTCTACATGCATGTGAAGTAAATGTATTAGATTCTGAACTTAAGTAATAATTCAAGAAGAAAAACCTCCAATGACAAAGATATTTTGCTAGGGACTAACCCATTCAGCTCAAGAATTTTTTTTTTGTTTTATATATATGCTAACTGATTGCGCAGCAATCATAGGCCTTAATTAACCTAGATTAGGCTAGGACTTAGCATAAGTTAGGGAAATTCATTCATGCATAAGCATTATCTGCATCTTTACTGTTTTACTTTAGCTTTGCATAAAATAATGTTATAATGTGCTGATTAAGTGCATTATGTCGATTGTAGGCAATAAGCTAATCAGGAGCTGGATCTAGAGTAGGATCTGAAGCTGGATCAGGAATAACGGGTGTAGCAGCAGAGTTGGAGTAGAAGACTTAGATTAGATGTAGGAATAATGATGTAAGGGAGTTAAGGTTTGTTATTCTATTAAGTAGGAATAAAGCAGTAAAATGTGAAGAGTTTAGGTCCATCCTAGCCCTAGAATAGCCTGGAGACTTCCCTAAGCCTTAGCCACCCTTAGATTAGGTCACAGCAACCTAGGAAGCCCTAAAACCCTAGTTCCAACCCTTATCTAGACGTCCAGAACCCTTAGCCAACTCCCACACACCTCAAGCCCACTTCTGCAGTGTTATTGGATGTCCAGACACTTTGTCAGACATCCAATTTTTGTTGAATACCCAAAACAGAACCTAGATTTCCCCCTGACTCAGATTAGACATCTAGAACTGAAGCCTGGACTTCTGATTATTGAGTACAAGTCATTTGATCATGTTTTTTGATGTCTGGAACTGGTCTCTAGTTCCTGTTTTGAGATTCAAGCCTTGATCTTGGATCTCCAGCTTTCTAGACCTAATCCCAACCCCATAGGAACCTAAATTAAGGTGTCCTAACCCTAGTACATCACCTCTAGACCTACCTAGGACCTAATTAGGTCCTCACCAAACCCAATTGACTTAAATCAAAGTCAATTACCTTCACCTAAGTCAATTGGGCTCATTGAGTCTAATTAAGCTAAAATCTCAACCAACACAAGTTCAATTGAACTTAGTGAGAGTCCAATTGACCTAAACCCAACCTAATTGAATTATTTCACTCTCAATTACGTTTACACTCATTCAATTAAACTTAGGTTAAGTTTAATTACAATTTCCCCTTAGCAATTAGGGTATGCAACCCTAATTCAAGGTATACACCTACCCAAACCCCTTAGAACCTAACCTAGACCTATCAGACACCTAGGGCATGACCACACACACACACACACACACACCCATTCACGTACCCACACTTCTCTAGAGTTCTCTAGAACTCTCTTGAAGTGGCGCCAACTCTTGGTTACTAAATTTAGCCACCAAGAGGCATTCGATTCTTAGATCCGCAAATTGTGGATCTAAGAACTACTTCTATCCTCACTTGGATGGCCACTCTTGGAGCTCTCTCTAGAGAGTTCCACACTTATCTTGAGAGAATCCCTTAGGTCTATAAAAAGACCTAAGGGGTGGCCATTTTCACCCATCCACTTTTTGGCCATACTTGCTTGGCTCCATCCACCTCCACTTAGGCTAGCCGCCACCTTCTCCACTCCATCTCCACGAGCTGAGCACCACCATGAAGGACACCATGCTAGGATGCTAGATCACTCCTCCAAACTCTCTCCAAGGGCCGGCCTAAGCTCCATTGGCTGCCCCTCATTCTCTTCTCAACCACTCCAAGGCCATCAAAGCCCACATCCGAATGCCCTCACTTCTGATAGATTAGTAGCTAGTTCTTTACATGTACTGCTTTTATTTACTGCTTAGTAGTGTATTCCTTATTCTCCCCCAATGATGCATGCACAATCTCCCCGTAGATTCTTGTATGCGATCATTTTCTGGTAGCTAGATTTACATTTGTAAGCATTCTTGTACAAGCTTTCCTCTAAGGTTCTTGTTGCAAACACCTCTCCAAATGAATGAATGAAAGATACATTTATATATATATATATATCTATGTTTTGAAATCACCATGAGCTTATTGATTGCCATCCTTTTTGCATGATTCAAGTTGCCTGTTTTCACTTGTTTATCTATTTCGCAACAAGCATGTTGTTTCTGAAAAATATAGAAAATCTCACTATAGATGCATTTTCTGTAAATAGTCACCACCTCACTAGAATTGTGAGCACAGAAACTCATACTTTCACCTTTGTGATCTATTTAACACATGCGCACCTAATCAGGGTTCATAATAGAAGTGGTGAAATCTTAATTAGAAGACTAGAAACCAGCGTGCAATTTTAAAGGGAGTAGAGCGGTAAAAGATCAAATTCAAAAGTAAAACAAATGCCTCCCAGAGACGAATGACCTGGACTCAAGTCTCGTTGTCTTTAGAAATTATTTTTATTGATCGTATTTCGCAACTATACTGTGACACATTTTTCTAATCAAATACACGATCTACGATTCTCAACAAATGGTGCCGTTGCCGGGGAGGCAACGTCATTTTCTTTGATTTTGATCTTTTAAACTATCACTGAAAAATCTCTTTCTACTTTATTTTGGATGTGCAGGACAACACGGAAAAAAAAGAACAGGATCTGCGCGTATGACGAGCACGGAAAATAAATCAGGTGCACATCATCTCCTCTTTAAATTAGGTTTTCTTTTGAACCCTACAAGTAGATTTACTTTCAGCAATTTCTTTTAAGAAAAAAGAAAAAAAAAATTATTCATTTTTGTGAGAAAGAAAAAAAAATAAAAAAATTTTCAAAAAAATCTAGATTAAGTTTTTATTTGAATCCTAGGGTAGTTTGAAAAAGCAAAAAAAAAATATTTTTGAAAAAATTACCTTTTGAAAAAAAAAATTTGCAAAATTTAAGAAAAAAAAGAAAGAAAAACCATTATTGGTGGAAAGCTTGGATTTCAAACCCAAAACCCTCTTTAAAAGCTTTTCCACCATCCTATGATTTTTGGTCAGATTTAAAGTCTGATTTAAAAATTCGATTGCCGAAAAATTAGTGACCAAAAAATTTTAAAATTTGAACTTAATTTGCATTTTTAAACCACCTTTCAAACAACATCATTCACTTGAAAAACGTTTAAGTATACAATTTTTAAAAATTCGCGAAGTGCAAGGGGGTCAGACTGATCCAGATTTGAGATTTTTCAAAATTTAGAAAGCAATTCCGAGCAATTTGCAAATTTTTTTTGACTAAAACTGGTGGGGTTTGAAAGCTGATCTCATTGGCTTCATGTTCCATAATTTTTTCAAATTTTTGAAGGTCAATTGATACTATTTCAAGGCAAAAAATCATCAAGGGGTCAAAATTCCAGATCTGACCCCCTGACATTCAAAAATCCCTAAAAATTCAGTTGAAATAGTAAAAATTCCAAAAAATATTATCTGGAAAAATAATTGAAAAATAAATCTACTCAATAAATTTCATGTTAATTGGATTCCAATTGTTCTCAAAGAATGAATTTTACTTTTGTAGCCTACTAAAATAGAACAAAACCCTAGAAGTGCTTGAACTTAGGGTAAATCTTTAGGGTTACAAATTAGAGACCACACTTGGCTAACCTAGACTTAATCAAGTCTAGCACTTAGCCGGTGAGCCTGGTCACCTTGTGGGCCACTCACCAAGAGAAAAGCCCACTGAAGAAAATGAGCTAAAATAAATTTTAAAACACGAAATAAAACTTGAATTCATTGTTGTACTTCTGTGTGTTTTCAACCTCTTGGCTGGGTTAGCGAAGAGGCGGGAATTGCTTTCGATCAGTTGTATGACGAATTTCTTCAGGAATTAAAACATAAAATGAAAAATCTAGTCACCTGATTCGTAAGGACCACTTGATTGACAGGGCCTTAGCCTTATCTTGCTTGGCTACACCAACCTAGGGGTTGGGTGGTGTATGCGAGGAAGGAGGTCACTTAGACCTCACTTGGTTGGACCTTGGGAGCCACTCCCAAGGAGGTGAGTCACCTTGCCAAGTCCATCTACCTACCCACTTATTCTACTCCTGTAGCCACCATGGCTAACCCTAGACCTGGACCTAGACCGGGTCAGGATATTGAGAATCTGGACCCGATGGCTCATTTGGAAGTCCAGGTAGTTGAATCCGAGGAGTGGCATCGGCAGAGCATGGATCACATTTTGACGGTGCTTGACAGGATGCAGCACCTGCCATGAGGAGAACAACTACGCGATTTCTACGACCTAGCCGCACAAATCGTCGCACCACTAGTTAGAATTCCTGCAGGCAGAGATGCATCTGAGATCAAGCCCAATGTGATTGGGTTGATCAGCACTCACTTCTATGGGAACTCAAACGAAGATCTGTTCCAGCACCTTGAGGACCTGAGTCGACTCACTGAAATGATTCGACCCAGGAATATTGATCTTGGGATTGTTCTAATGAAGCTTTTCCCATTTTATTTGAGGGACAAAGCTTCATACTGGTTCAAGACCATTGGGAAGCCAATTGGAACCTGGCTGGAATTACGATGTGAATTCCTGCAAAAGTTCTTCCCAATCGGTCGAACAAACGCGATGCAGGGCACAATCACGACTTTCTCCCAAGGAGCTGGGGAGAAGTTGCACGAAGCTTGGGACAGATTTCATGACCTTCTCCGGAAATGCCTGCACCATGGTATACCCAGATGGCACCTAGCTCAGATCTTTTACCATGGGCTGGATGACACACATTGATATCTGGTCGATGCATCTAGTGGCAGGAATTCCCTCGCAAAAGATGAGAACAACGCATTTGAGCTATTCGAATCCTTAGCGGAGAACTCGATGAATGCCGCATCCATGAACCAGTTCCAGTGGCCTGGTCAGCAGCGGGTTGGTGTCCACGAGGCTTACACTAAGTCTATTCGAGCTGACATGGATATCATCGTCAAGTAGCTAGATAGAATAAACCTAATTGAGAAGAGGATTGACCAGATCAGTCAGGGTCAATCTGACTTGAGCTCTGCCACCTCAAGACCCTCCTATGCACCTCGAGCCCCTCCTGCTCGAGTTAATCTACTCACTCGGGATGCATCTTCTCCGTATTTACGAGATCCTGCATATCAGGATCCTGTAAATAATCCATATCTGGTACCCTACGACCAGGGTTACGCACCACCCGCAGATTACAATGCATATCCCCTTGACGGATATGCATCTCAGACATTGTCGGCATACGAGGACGTCAGTGCTATCCAAGGATACGGGCATAACAAGCCATATTCAGAGATGTATAACCCTGGTTGGCGCCATCATCTGAACTTCTCCTGGTCTGGTAATTCACAAAGACCACATCAAGATCCACACTACCAAACTAGGCAATACGGGAATGCGCAAAACATGTACCCTAGGCAGTAGCCATTCCCGTCTCAGCAGCAGCAACCTCGCTCTTTATACTAGCCGTTGCACCAAGCTGCCAGCCACCCTCCAAAGTAGGTTGATGCTTTGAAGGCACTGAAAGAGGAGCTGTAAGAATCAATGAGGAAATATACACAAGATAGCTTGCAGATTATGAAGGCGATGGCTGACCAGATACAAACTATACAGAACACGTAGAACCAGCTATTGCAGGAGCATAGAACTCAGGGAGCCTTGCCCTCCCAACTAGTCCTGAATCCTCGATATGTGCAGAACCAAGGCACCCCGCCTAGGTTTCAGGCACCGTAGGGACAAGCACACGCCATACTATAAGCGCCTCCTGCACCACCCAGTTATGCCCAAGGCTAGTCGCCTTTGCAGAACCTCGCATACTCTGCCCCTTCCGCTCCCCCACCACCTCATGGACAGCAAGCCAATGCACATGCTGTCTCTTTGAGGAGAGGAAGACATTTGAAACACCACTTAGGCAGGCGGGTCCTGATTTTTCCCACCCTTCGTTGCAGGCAGGTTCAACTCCATCTCAAGAGCCACCTGCTGTAGATAAAGGTAAGAGGCCACTCAACCCTAAGATTCCTATCCCTTTTCCTGAGGCTCTGACATGAAATGCAGTACAGAAAAAGGACACACGGAATTTTGAGGATTTGAAATTGATGTTCAAGGAAGTACATATTCAGGTCCCCCTCCTTGAGGCAATCGATCACATTCCCACTGTTGCTAGATTCTTCAAGGACTATTGTACCCCGAAGGGATAGCCGAGAATTGGACGACAGGCGGTATTGTCAAAAGAGGCTAGCGCCGTGATTCTAGCTGACTTGCCGCCGAAAAAGAAAGACCCTGGTACCCCACTCATATCCTACTTCCTGCAGGATTCTCCATTTGATCGGGCCCTTCTAGATCTGGGCTCGTCCATCAACCTAACTCCCACTGCCATATTTGATCGATTTCGATTTGGGGAGTTGAAGCCCACCTCAGCCACGATTCAGGTAGCTAACAAATCAGTCAAAACATGGAGGGGGTTGGTTGAGAACGTGATCGTGAAAGTCCGCAGGTTCTGCTTTCCCGCAGACTTTTTCGTTCACGATATGGAAGTTCCTCTTAATCTCCGAGATGCACCAATTATTTTGGGTCGCCCATTTCTAGCGACAGCCCGAGCGAGCATTAATTGTGCATTCGAGTGTTTGGAGATAGCCCTCAGAAATGAGTGACTTCGACTGGACATATTCAGGGCAGCAAAGAACTTCAACTGTGATCGAATAGAGGAGGATGGTGAAGACAAAGATGTGGCATACTGTGGTAACATTGGGCTCCTTTGTGACGACCCAATGTCTCATTCCTCTACACTATCAGGGTTCATATACCTCGATCCACACGGGACTGAGACCACTGCACTACACATATCTCCTCGACGATCTGACTGTTTAGGGTGTGCTTCTGACCACAGCACCCCTGAATCCAACTATCCTGATCCACACATTACTGAATCACCCCTGTTGTTGTAGGAGGACATGACCACAGCTAATGGGTTTCCTGTTAACGCAGTCACAACCGATTATTTCACAGGGCAACTCAGCAGGAATTCACGTGCATATGGATCAATAGATTCCCACCCTCAATTCTGCTCCTCCCACCCTCATTTCTAACTCTGACCCACCCATGATTGAATTGAAACCCTTACCTGACTCACTCAAGTGTGTGTTCTTGGGTGAAAGTGAGACATACCTAGTCATTATCAATGCCCACTTAACCCAAGAACAGGAGCATCAATTGATTTCTACGCTGCAAGACCATAGGGCTGCCATAGGGTGGAGTATTGCTGATCTCCGCGGTATTCGCCCCTCGTATTGCACTCATCACATCTACGTGGATGAGGGGGTGAAACCTTCAAGACAACCTCAAAAATGGCTAAACTCGAATATGCTAGAGGTTGTTAAGAAGGAGATCATCAAATGGCTGAATGTAGGTATTGTATACCCAATCTCAGACAGGCAATGGGTGAGCCCAATCCAGATAGTGCCGAAGAAAGTAGGACTCACCGTTGTGAAAAATGATAAGGGCGAATCCACCCCGACCTGCACTGTGACATCTTGGCAGGTCTACATCGACTATAGGAAACTGAACATGGCTACCAAGAAGGATCACTTCCCTTTGCCTTTCATTGATCAGATCTTGGAACGGTTAGCCAGACCCAGTTTCTTCTGCTTCCTGGATGGATACTTCAGGTATAATCAAGTAGCGATTAGCCCGGAAGATCAAGACAAGACCACATTCACATGCCTCTTTGGAACATCTACTTTCAAGCGGATGCCCTTTGGCCTCTGTAACGCACCAGCGACATTTCAGCGTTGCATGATGGCCGTCTTCTCTGACATGATTGGGGACTATGTGGAGGCATTCATGGATGACTTCTCCATTTTCAGAGAGGATTTCGCATCTTGTCTTGATAGCCTGACCAAGATCCTGAAACGGTGTATTTAGGTAAACCTAGTACTATCCTGAGAGAAAAGCCATTTCATGGTGAGGGATGGCATAGTACTAGGGCATAGGATCTCCAAAAATGGACTTGAGGTCGGCCGTGCTAAATCTGAGATTATTTCCCACTTACTGCCACCTAGCTCGGTCAAGCAGATCAAATCATTCTTGGGTCATGTTGGCTTCTATCAAAGATTTATACGTGATTTCTTGAAAATCGCGTGGCCTTTGACGAATCTCTTGGTTGCCGATGTCCCATTTGAATTTGACACCTCGTGTCTCAGCACCTTCGAGACTTTACAAAGCGCTGTCTCCGACTCCCTGATTCTCCAACCACCCGACTGGTCGCTTGATTTCGAAATGATGTGCGACACGTCTGATTTTGCCATCGGTGCTATTTTAGGCCAACGTCGGGAGAAACAACCCTTCGTCATATACTCTACTAGCAAGACACTGAATGAGGCTTAGCGCAATTACACTGTCACTGAAAAAGAACTGCTAGCAGTAGTATTCGGGTTGAAGAAATTTAGATCATACTTATTAGGGTCCAAGGTCATCATTTTCACTGACCACTCCGCCCTCCAGCATTTTTTGGCAAAGAAGGATGCCAAACCACAACTCATTAGATGGATCCTTCTATTGCAGGAATTTGATATTGAAATCCGTGGCAAAGCTGGAAAGCAGAATGTAGTGGTGGATCACCTATCCAGACTGGACCCAGGACACATTCCTTATTCCCTGCCTATCCATGAGCAATTTTTGGATGAATCTCTTTTGGCAGTTCATTCTGTTGAGTTCCCCTGGTACGCGGATATCATAAACTACCTTGCTGTAGGCAAGATTCCTACGAATCTATCCAAGGACCAAAAACTCAAATTCACTACTGAAGCCAAATATTACCTCTGGGATGACCCACTACTCTTTCGCAGTGGAGCGGACTAGATTATTCGAAGATGCATCCCAGATTCTGAGATCCCCAATGTGTTATCTTTTTGCCACAACGATGCTTGTGGTGGTCATTTCTCAGGACGGAATACTGCTGCAAAAATTTTGCAGTCGATTTTTTTCTGGCCAACCATCTTTAGAGATACACACGAATATGCCCAACACTGCAAACGATGCCAGATGATTGATTCTATGACCAGGAGAGACATGATGCCACTCTAGCCCATCATCGTTGTAGAAGCATTCGACGTCTGGGGAATCGATTTTATGGGCCCTTTTCCGAACTCGCATGGCTTCGAGTACATATTACTAGCCGTCAACTATGTCTCGAAGTGGGTTGAGGCCATCTCGGCGATACGGGTGACAGGTCCGTTTTTACGCATTTTGAAAGTAGTCGGAAATCGTAGTATAATCGCTCAAAAACGTTCGTCAAAAATTAAGTTTGTAAAGATTACGAGACTTGACTCCCGGTCATTCGTCTCTAGGAGGCATTTGATTTACTTTTGAAATTGATCTTTTTGCCACTATACTTCATTTAAAATCACACGCCTGTTTATGATTATTACGTATTGAAGTATGACATGCTTAGTTGCAAGTAGATCAAGAATTAAAAATAGGCAACATTAATCAAGCAAAAGATATTGCAATAAGCTCATGGTGATTCTCAACACATAGACATAAATATAAAAATATATCTTCTATTCATTCAAGAGAGTGTTTGCAACATAGAAGGTAGAAGAAATCTTGTACATGAATGCTTAAAAATGTAAATCTAGCTACCAGAAAATGATCTCATACAAGAATCTACGGGGGGATTTTGCATGCATCATTGGGGGAGAAGTAAGACTACATTACTAAGCAGTAAATAAAAGCAATCAAATTATGAAGAGAATGAATTAAATCTAGAAGAATAAAAGGGCATTTAGGGGTTGTCCCTGATGGCCCTGGAGTGGTCAGGAGGAGAATGAAGGGTGGCCAATGTAGCTTAGGCCGACCCTTGGAGAGAGGGAGGAGTGATCCAGCATCCCGGCATGATGTCCTTCATGGTGGTGGTAGTGAGCTCATGGAGGTGGAGTGGCTAGCTAAGTGGAGGTGGTGTGAATGTCACCAATGGAGTGAATTTGCCAAGGAAGTGAATGGGTGCAAATAGCCACCCCTTAGGTCTTTTTATAGACCTAAGGGAAGCTCTCTAGAGAGTTATGGAATTCTCTAGAGAGGCCTATGGTGGGCGCTCGTGGGAGAGTGAGAGAGAGAGAATGGATGGTTGTTTTTAGATCCACCAAATGTGGATCTAAAAATTGAATGGCTCTTGGTTGCTAATTTTGGCAACCAAGGCAACAACACATGGTAGAGAGTTCTAGAGAACTCTAGGCTAGATATTTTCATGTGGATAGTGTGTGTGGGTGTGTGTGGGTCGAAACCTAGGTGGCTAGGTTGATTAGGTTAGGTTCTAGTGGGTTTAGGTCAAGGTAGGTCTCAAATTAGGGTTGTAAACCTAATTCACTAAGGTAAAGTGCAATTAAAATTAATACAAGTTTAATTGGGTGTGTGAAAACTTAATTGAGAGTAAAACAACTCAATTAAGTAAGGGCTAGGTCAATTGGACTCTCACTGAGTCCAATTGGACAGTGTGTGCTAAGATCAGGGCTCAATTGGACTCAATGAGTCCAATTGAATAGGCTGATGGAATTGACTAAGATCCAAGTCAATTAGGTTTAGTGAGGACCTAATTAGGTCCTTAGGGAGGTCTAGAGGTGATGTACTATGGTTAGGGCACCTTAATTTAGGTTCCTATGGGGTTGGAATTGGGTTTAGGGACCTAGAGATCCAAGGTCAAGGCTTAAATCTCAAAACAGGAACTGGAGAGCAGTATTAGACTTCTAATAAAATTGTCAGACATCTTATACTGAAAAATCAGAAGTCCAGGCTTGTTGTCTGGACGTCCAATCAGAGTCAGGAGGGATTTTGGGTTCTATTTTGGGTATTCCGTAGAAATTGGATGTCTGACAAAGTGTCTGGACGTCTAATAACACTGCAGAAGTGGGTTTGAGGTGTGCG
Organism: Thalassia testudinum; assembly: GCA_037157565.1. Classification (NCBI taxonomy): domain Eukaryota; kingdom Viridiplantae; phylum Streptophyta; class Magnoliopsida; order Alismatales; family Hydrocharitaceae; genus Thalassia; species Thalassia testudinum. The sequence continues at coordinate 23,029,069 of JAZHRO010000071.1, read as the reverse complement.
GGAGATGGCTAAGGGTCCTGGACGTCCTATAACTTATCTGGACATCCAGATAAGGGTTGGAACTAGAGTTTTAGGGCTTCCTAGGGTGTTGTGACCTAATCTAAGGGTGGCTAAGGCTTGGGGAGGTCTCTAGGCTATCTTAAGGCTAGGATGGACCTAAGCTCTTCACATTTTACTGCTTTATTTCTACTTAATAGAATAGAAAACCTTTAACCCCCTTACATTATTATTCCTACATCTAAACTAGGCCTTTTACTCCAGCTCTGCTACAACTCCCGTTATTCCTGATCCAGCTTCAGATCCAACTCCTGATCAGCTTATTTCTTGCAATCGACATAATGCGCTTAATCAGCACATTATAACATTATTTTATGCATAGCTAAAGGAAAGCAGTAAAGATGCAAATAATGTGTATGCATGCATGAATAACCCTAACTCATGCTAAGTCCTAGCTTAATCTAGGTCAATTAAGACCTATGATTGCTGCGCAATCAATGGGCTGATCCAAAGACTGTCATTTCATTCGTACGGCAGTACATCTTCATGAGATTCGGAATACCCCGGGATCTAATTAGCGACGGGGGAAGCCACTTCATCCATGCCCATTTTAGGTCATTACTAAAGAAATATGGGGTACATCACTGTATAGCCACCCCGTATCACCTGTAGACCAATGGGCAACCTGAAGTATCTAATCGTCAGATTAAGCTAATTCTCCAGAAGATAGTTAGACCGGATAGGAAGGACTAGTCTGATAAATTAGTTGATGCACTCTGGGTATATCGGGCTGCATACACAGCCCCACTCGGAATGTCACCATATCGTATGTTACATGGCAAGGCCTGTCACCTTCTTGTAGGGCTGGAACATCGTGCCTTTTGGGCAGTGCGAAAATGCAACCTTGACTTCGATGCAGGAGGTCAAGAACGGAAACTCCAGCTCAGCGAATTAGAAGAGATCTGGCGGGAGGCCTATGAGAATGCATTGATATTCAAGGACAAGACCAAGGCCTTTCATGACCACCACATCCGGAGGAAAGCATTCACACCCAACAAGCAAGTCTGGTTGTTTGATTCACGACTGAAACTTTTCACAGGGAAGCTCAAGTCCAAGTGGACTGGCCCATATGTTGTGATCCAGCCATATCCTAATGGGGCAATCCAGATCAAGGATCCAAAATTTGGGCATATATCCATGGTAAATGACCAGCGCCTTAAGCCATTTTTGGCCCAGGAACCGCCTCCACCTGACGAGATTATTCATCTTATTGAGGATGTGTGATTGAATTCTCACCCAGTTGGAGGCGTTAAACTCAACACATATAGATAGCATCTATCCCACATTCCACCATCATCTATAGATAACCATTTTTATATATATAGCATATTTTTCTTTTAGCATATTTTCTTTCTGCATATTGCATACTAACAGGTTGGCCTGTGCTGAATATATATTTTCAGGAGTAATTACAAGTGATTTCTACCCATTCTCTCCCTACTGCATTTATTTTCTTTTATATTCATGCATGAGGACATGTAAGAACTTAGGCATGGGGGGATAGATACAACAAAACTGAAAATTTTTTATGCCAACACTTAAGAAAAACCTCGGAGCTGCATGTAAAATGTACTTTAGGACCTTAAATAAAAGAACAACCGACTCCACCTCCAATGCTCGCATTGGAGCTAGAAATTGTCCACAACAGCCATTTCCAACTCACCCGCTCACCTCTTGTTCTAAATTTAAGGTCAAGCTTATTGTAACCCGATAAGGGAATTTCATGAAGTACAAATTATACGAGGTTACTTGTTTATATCATATATACATATTGCATTCATGGATAAGATTATTTTATTAAGAGAATGCATAAGGGATTTTATCCTCTAATTGATTCCTGTAATATGGACTCTAGTATAATTTTTTTTCACACACACATAGAATTTGCAATGGATTCACGGTGAAGGCTAATAAACATCTTTAGTCTATTGAGAAGAAGCAGTGCTTTTTTTCTTGAACCCCTGGACAATGTTTTGGGAGTCAGGTAGATTTTCTTCCAAAAATCCACCAAATAGTGTGAGATGAGAGTAGAGTGTACTGGTGCTCTAAGATTAGTGCAAGGAATCCGGAGTCCTAGATAATTAGGTGACGATACTCTGAGATTAGGCATAGTTTTCGCTCCTAGTTCCTGCGTATATAGTTTGTGCGAAATATTGAGAGCCACCAAATAAGGCAAATACGCGGAGAGCAAGTTTTCATAAAACTAGGGCTAAGGTGGATAGTTACGACCATTCTTTACGGAATCCTCAGCTGAAGGAGGGTATTGATGTCAAGGTCAAAAATACACCGTCCTATCCGTCTCTCCCGGTGCCGTGAGTAGGCACTTCCACCAAATAAGCCACCCAATGTCTCTTGAGTACCACCAATCCCTAATAATGCCTCCTCAATAAAGTTTATGGATGTGTGCTAGTTTTGTTAAGTTGAAAAAAAAAAAAAGAAAAAAATGAAATGAAAAAAAAAGATGAAAAGAAAGAAAAATTGAAAAAAAAAATTAGAAAAAGAAGAAAAAACAAAGAAAAAAGAGTGAATATTTAGTTTAGTTACATTGAGGCAATACCACCAAATAAATTTGAGATCCACCAAATATGGCCTTAACCCACCTTTCTTATGTTTCTGATGGCCAAATACTGGTTGAGGAATTCTGACTTAGTGTTAGGGTTATGGAAACTCAATTAAAGTATTAATGCCAAGTGAGACCACCAAATATAGATCATGTGTGTGAATCTGGTGAGATTGTGAGCTCTAGGAAAAAGAAAAAGAAGAAAAAGAAAAAGAGTAAGAGAGAATGAATATGAAGGAATCAAAAGGGAGCATAGTTTTTCTCGTCTTTCTCTGAGTTCAGTCACTTAGTAATCAGGGAATCTAGATTCTGTAGTACTAGTCGCTTTGTAGCACCAAGTGAGAGTGAGCCACAAAATATATAATCTTTTCCCTAAGAGATTCTCTACCTAGGCCTAAAGCCAGGGTGGAATTCATAGAATTTCTTGAATACCCCGAGGGAAGAAGTCCGCCTATCCTACTAGAATTTTTACTAGGGGTCAAGTACAGTCTTTAGAGGTGTATTAGTTTCTCACTCGAATCCGTTGCAAAAGCTACATAGCTTCACTTTCACGATTGTCTGGATTTCTAGAGCACAGGATAAAAACAAAAGGGAGAAAAATCTCTAGGCATACACTTGATAAAATAATCAGTCCTTTAGGAACCCTTATGTGAATAATTTAGTCTTGCATTTGCAAGGGACTAGCAAGATTTAGGCATGGGGGTATGATTGCGCAGCAATCATAGGTCTTAATTGACCTAGATTAGGTTAGGACTTAGCATAAGTTATGAAAATTCATTCATGCATAAGCATTATCTGCATCTTTACTGCTTTACTTTAGCTTTGCATAAAATAATGTTATAATGTGCTAATTAAGTGCATTATGTCGATTGTAGGCAATAAGCTGAACAGGAGCTGGATCTGGAGCAGGATCTGAAGCTGGATCAGGAATAACAGGTGTTGCAGCAGAGTTGGAGCAGAAGACTTAGATTATATGTTGGAATAATGATGTAAGGGAGTTAAGGTTTGCTATTCTATTAAGTAGGAATAAAGTAGTAAAATGTGAAGAGTTTAAGTCCATCCTAGCCCTAGGATAGCCTAGAGACTTCCCCAAGCCTTAGCCACCCTTAGATTAGGTCACAACACCCTAGGAAGCCCTAAAACCCTAGTTCCAACCCTTATCTGGATGTCCAGATAAGTTATAGGATGTCCAGAACCCTTAGCCAACTCCCGTACACCTCAAACCCACTTTTGCAGTGTTATTGGACATCCAAACACTTTGTCAGACGTCTAATTTCTGCAGAATACCCAAAATAGAACCTAGATTTTCCCCTGACTCAGATTGGATGTCCAGAACTGAAGTTTGGACTTTTAATTTTTGAGTATATGTCATCTGATCTTGTTTTTGGACGTCTGGAACTAGTCTCCAGTTCCTGTTTTGAGATTCAAGCCTTGATCTTAGATCTTTAGCTCCCTGACCTAATCCCAACCCCATAGGAACTTGAATTAAGGTGTCCTAACCCTAGTACATCACCTCTAGACCTACCTAACGACCTAATTAGGTCCTCACCAAACTTAATTGACTTAAGTCAAAGTCAAGCACCTTCACCTAAGTCAATTGGACTCATTGAGTCCAATTGAGCTCAAATCTCAACCCACACAAGTTCAATTGAACTTAGTGAGAGTCCAATTGACCTAAAGCCAACCTAATTGAATTATTTCACTCTCAATTACATTTACACATTCAATTAAACTTAGGTTAAGTTTAATTACAATTTTCACTTAGCAATTAGGGTACGCAACCCTAATTCAAGGTATACACCTACCCAAACCCCTTAGAACCTAACCTAGACCTGTCAGACACCTAGGGCATGACCACACACACACACACACACCCACCCATTCACGCACCCACACTTCTCTAGAGTTCTCTAGAACTCTCTTGAAGTGGCGCCAACTCTTGGTTGCCAAATTTAGCCACCAAGAGGCATTCGATTGTTAGATCCACAAATAGTGGATCTAAGAACTTCTATCCCCACTTGGACAACCACTCTTGGAGCTCTCTCTAGAGAGTTCCACACTTCTCTAGAGAGAATCCCTTAGGTCTATAAAAAGACCTAAGGGCTGGCCATTTTCACCCATCCACTTTTTGGCCATACTTGCATGGCTCCATCCACCTCCACTTAGGCTAGCCGCCACCCTCTTCACTCCATCTCCATGAGCTGAGCACCACCATGAAGGACACCATGCCAGGATGTTGGATCACTCCTCCAAACTCTCTCCAAGGGCCAGCCTAAGCTCCATTGGCCACCTCTCATTCTCTTCTCAACCACTACAAGGCCATCGGAGCCTACCTCCGAATGCCCTCACTTCTGATAAATTAGTAGCTAGTTCTTTAGATTTGCTGCTTTTATTTACTACTTAGTAGTGTAGTCCTTATTCTCCCCCAATGATGAATGAAAAAACCTCTCGTAGATTCTTGTATGCGATCATTTTCTAGTAGCTAGATTTACATTTCTAAGAATTCTTGTACAAGCTTTCCTCTACAGTTCTTGTTGCAAAAACCTCTCCAAATGAATGAATGAAAGATACATTTATATATATATATATCTCTATGTTTTGAAATCACCATGAGCTTATTGATTGCCATCCTTTTTGTGTGATTCAAGTTGCCTGTTTTCACTTGTTTATATATTTCGCAACAAGCATGTCGTTTCCAGAAAATATAGAAAATCTAACTATAGATGCATTTTCTGTAAACAGTCACCACCTCACTTGAATTGTGCGCACAGAAACTCATACTTTCACCTTTGTGATCTATTTAAGACATGTGCATGTATTCAGGTTTCATAATAGAAGTGGTGAAATCTTAATCAGAAGACTGGAAACCGGCGTGCGATTTTAAACAGAGTAGAGTGGTAAAAGATTGAATTCAAAAGTAAAAAAAATGCCTCCCAGAGACGAACAACTAGGACTCAAGTCTTGTTGTCTTTAGAAATTATTTTTGTTGATCATATTTTGCAACTATACTATGACACATTTTTCTAATCAAATATGTGATCTACAATTCTCAACACTAACCTAAATGCATGAATACTTTCTAAAATGCAAAATGCATCCCCCCATGCCTAAATCCTACAATGTCTTCATTGTAAAATTAAAATAAGGGGAGAAAGGAAAGAAATCATCTGATGAGGGTGTTATTCAGAATGTTGGGTTGCCTCCCAACAAGTGCTGCATTTTCTATCAGCAGCTAGACTTATAAGGGACCTGTAAGTCTGGTTCAAGACAGAAAAAGTTAGGCCCTAAAAATATGCATAACAGCATGGGCCTAGAAAATAGGTAGCCACGGATGTTGGCGAGCTGATGATGCAACATAATCCCAAATTCTCGCCAGAAGATATGAAAGCAGAAAATCTCGTTGGCAACCTAGGGAGGTCTAGGAATAATAAAAGGAATATGAAAAGAGGCCTCCCGAAATAGAATAAGTGGCGGATAACAAGGATCCTCTAAAGCAGGACGGGTTTTAAAAGATATAAACATTAATATTTGAAACCCTTGAATGGCAAGACTAAAAGTACAAGCTTCAATCCACACTCACCATTCAACCCGAGGATGTACTGGCCTGATATGTTCTCCAGAAAGAATGTTCATGAGCAGAGATCTGAGCTAAGGATCGGTTAGGGAGTGTAAGGGTTGTTTGTAGTGTTGGAAGGTAATGATTAAGTCCAATGAGGGCTTAGTAGGTGTCAGGTGCAATTCCAACAATGATTCAGATTGTGTATACTCCCTAACAATTGCAGACAACTTCACGTTACCCTGCCTAGCATTAATGATCAGAGTCATATTTTCACCTTTCAGTATATGTGAAACAAGGGTAGACTCCAAGTTATAACTCTTTGATGGCAGGGTCAAAATATCATAATCATTATCATTAATTTCATCCCCAGATTCGTTTGGTGCACTCAATTTTTTGTTGGGGTGTATCTGTGATTCATTAGTGAAGAAAGGAGTTGGATCAGTATCCTCAATTATTCCTAAAGGAGGATCAGTCTTAATGTTTTGGAGCAAGCCTATATCACTAAATACGTTATTCTTCTCGGGGTATAAATCCTCAATTGATGTATTTTGTCCTCGAGAGTCCCCTTTAGGCTTCTCACTATTTTGTTTGTCCTCCTCTAATATCAACTCTTGCTTTGATGGAGGATGACTGTTCACAGGCGTTTCGTGCGGATTTAAAGCGTATTATGTTGTAGTATAACCGACAAAACGTTCGAACAAATACAAAGTTTTTATTACTCGAAGACCGGAGTATCCGAGGTCGAACACAGGGAGCAAATGGAACTTACCACTAAATCAAAATGTAATTGAACACTCTAATTTACTCAAAATATCAATTCAGGTATGAATGTATGCGATTAAAAGGAGTTAGGGAAAAAAAATATGAAATTGGACGTCTGATCTTGTGATCAGACGTCTTAAAAGCATTTCTCCTTTTCTTCTTGATTATTCTTCTTCTTCTTCTGCTGCAGTCTTTGCTCTTTCTTTTCTTCTTCTGATCTCTGCAAAGTCTTCACTTGGCTTCTCTGTGCCTTTGCTTCTGGCTTGCTCTTTTCTTTCTTCCCCTGCGAAGGCTTCTTTCTTGCTTCTTCTTCTCTGCCTTGTTTCTTCCTCTTCTATTCTTCTCTGCCGTTCCTTCTTCTTTCTTTCTTTTCCTTCTCGCGGCCAAGTCCTTCTCCTCCTGCGTTCAGCCTGCCTGCACAGGAGAAAAACCTAACCCTTCTCCCTCTACCCGCGCATCTCTCTCTCTCAAGCAATTCACTCAAACCGCTCTCCCAGAGCCACAGCCATAATCGGGTCGGATCGTACCCGGGGACCAGGCGCACCTGCAGGTGTGTGATGCTCGAGGAGTGCGTAGGTCTGGGTCGGGTCGGATTCGCCAGGTCCGCGTGGTCAGGCCGCGGACGAGGAGGGTGTGGGATCAGTGAGGGACCTCACCCCTGTGCTTACTGAGGCGATAAGAGTAAAACACAAAAATAACTTATATGGTACCTGAGGGTTGCAATCCCACGATGTGGGACTATCTGGTCTCGTCTTCACGCGCGCCTGCAGAAGCCTCGTCGTGCGATTGCCCCGCAGCTGCTGGCTCTGCTAGCGCTCCTTGGCTGGACTCGTGCACCTTGCGACACTCACGCTAGTATGCAGCACCTGTAGCCTGGAAGACCGGGTGCCTGGAGCTTCGTGGGAGCTTCATCAAAGGTCGTCCATGGCGGCAGCGGCTCAAACCCTGTCATACACAAAACGCGCCTCTCGGCCCAATCAGAATAGCTAGAGACCTTCGCCGTGGCACGGCGAAGGCGGTGGGCAGTGCTGCAGGTCGCAGGTCGGCCTAGGCGTGCGTGCCTAGGTCAACCTGTGGCCGGAGATGGTGGGTTGGTCGGGGGGTGATTGTGGAGGGCTGGAGTGGCAGTGGTAGGGTGGAGTGTGTTCCTGGAGGTGAGGCGGAGCTTTCGAGGTGGTTGGCGAGCCGTGTGGAGGGCTGGAGTGGTGTGGGCGGCTCGCCGGAGTGCGGTCGGAGGCGAAGACGATGGAGGTGGTTAGCATCTGTCGAGGGTCGATCAAGGGAGATAACAGGGGGAAAAGAGAGAGGAGAGGATGGAGAGGAGTTCTAACCTAACTGTAAGGATGAAAGGGGACGGAGGGTGAACAGCAGTACCTGCTGTCGCCGGAGAAGATGACGCCCAGTGGGGGAGGACGACGGCGACGACGGGGCTGAGGCGGCGTGCGTTGGTACTGCGCGACGCGGAGGAAGGTCAGGAAGTTAACTCTGCCACTGGTTTTGTGGCAGAGCGAAGAGGGAGGGGAGGGGGCCTCGTCGGAGCCTGCTGGGAGTTTGGCCGGGCAGGAGGAGAGGAATTGGGGGTGGAACCTCGGCCAAACCAAGCTCAGCCTCTTCGGCCGGAGTTGTGGGTTCTTATATAGGCGCTGGACTTGGTGTGCAGGGCGTGAAGGGCACATAATTGCCTGAGGTTGGTCGCCGGAGATGGAAAGGAGTTAGGATACCCAAATCTCTCGTGCGTTCGCACGAGAGATTGGGTTCACACCAGGGATCGATATCGGTCTTAAATGGAAGGCAATTCTTCAGAGAATTCTCCTTCCATTTCTGGGAGGGAATCTCTGAGGGATTAGAGAGCAATCCCTCTCCGAACCTCGTCGGAGCTCGATTCTGCCCTAGCAATGGCGGCAGGACCGGTTTGCAAAGGAGGCGAAGAACCTAGGGGGTTCTCTGCAACGGTATTCAAAAGATAGGGACCAATTTGTGATTTGGGTGTACTAAATTGCAAAGTAGGTCAAGATGACATCTCCTTAGGTCCAAATTTTGGTATAAACCTAATTTGGACCTAAGGAATCCAATGGAGAAGTTAGATTTCAGGTTTGACCTCGTTTGACTGGATATTTTGCATAAAAACCCAAATTAGGTTAATTGAAGAGCTAGGACCCTAATCTAGGTCAAACTAGGTTCCAAAGGCCAAATTAAGTGTTCTAAACCCTAGAGTATGTTTTTCCATGATTTGTAGAGGGTTTACTTGCTTTTTTTTCTGACCGGAACCTTGTTAATTTAAGCGGGTCTGTTTTAGGGTTACTAAGTGTCTTTTAGTTCTTAGATTGCACATGAACCCATTTCTGATTGACTCAACCCACTTTTTATCTCATTTAGACCATTTGACCTATGTTTTGCCTCTGAGAAATCTCATTTATCTACTGCAATGGTAAAATTGCAGTTTTAACCTTTATTTCATGTTTTCTTCTCAGAGCACTTGTTCCTTCAGTTAGGCCTTCTTCTAGGTTATGTAGGAGCTTTTATCTTCTTTATTGGGTCAAAATGAGCTAGTTATGGCTCATGATGAGGCTCTCATCAATGACTCTCAAAAGAAGGGAGGAATCTAGATTTCACCATATTATTTATATCCTCTAGAGGTAAATCCTCAAATAATAAATGATTCCCCTGTGATTCACTCCAGATTTTCAGTCCATGTTCCTCCATTGGGGCATCCTCATCCTCTGAAATAGACTCTTTATATCCCTGAGACCAAAATTGATCTAATTCATCCTCCATTCCCTTAGGGTCACCTTCATTGGGTGCATTTAAATCCTTAGGATGCTGAATGGTAGGTGTTGATTTCCTAAGTGGAGGGTCAGGAGTAGGCTCACTAAGGAAAAATGGGATTCCACCAAATAATCATTAGGGGAAGTGATAGGAACAATGCAACCTTGACCCTGGTTGGTAGGGGTAAGGAGAATACTGTCATTAGGGTCAAGGTCCTCAAGAGGTACCATCTTCCCTTGCTTTTGACTCCAATATTGCTCAGGTGGATAATCACTAGGATCGTTCTCCTCTAGTGGTTGTGTCTCATTGGGAGAGTCTAAGTGATATCTACATAAAACTGGATCCCTATTGTCATTGATTTCCTCAGAATTATTTTCATGATCATGGTCGTCTGGGTAAGGATCAAAATTACTGGGAAGAGCGTAGCTAAGCTGTCTTATTTCTTTGTTTAATTGTTGACTATTCCTCAACATATCTCCCATGGATTCCATCATTTCCTTTTGTTGTTTTTGCATTTCTATCATAAAAGAGGAGAGGCTACTACTATCAGGTTGGGGAGGATAGTCAATATCAGGCTCTGGTTGCCTAGGGGTATCGGTACAACCTCGATACGGAAAATCATGAAGGGTGGGAGGGTTGGGTGTTTTCATAGAAGTTGGGATTCTAAGGTTGGAAAATCCCACTCCTAGGCTCTGCTCAAAAGTGGGAGTTATTGGGCCAGTACTCCCAGGATAAGAATAAGAATGATCCCATGAATTGTCAATGTACCCATCAAAGGATGAATACGCTCGGGGCATGGGATCCTGGTTAAAATATGGGAAGTATTGACTCTGATAATCTAAATGATGGGAGTAAGGGTGATCCATTTCTTTAATCCAAATAGTTTTAACTCTCTTAGGATTTAGAAGAATTTAGAATACAAGCAGAAACTTCCTAGACAGTTCTATTGCTGTCAAAACAAATGTAAATTCAGTGGGATCTATTTTTAGTAGATTGTAGGTCTTAGAATTAAATGTTCAGTTGGTGGCCAAACAAGTTTTGCAAAAATTACGCTTCCTAAGTCAACCTTCGTTGGTGCCTATAACCTACTCGCAAGGGATGGAAGTCTCGAATCGAGCCCACACACGAGGAACCAAAGTAACTTGGTGGATAGGCTTGTTGATTTCCAACTAACTTCCCTTTTGGTGCAAAAGAGGAGAGGTAGAAATTTATCTAGTGACCTTATGTGTGAGGTACACAGTGTCTCAAGTGTGCAAACATACGATTGTGTTTTGAGTTTTGAAATTTCGCAAACAAGATCCTTTTGCACACAATTTTATGTCACAGATTTTAAGGTCCAACCTCTTAGCAGTCCTAATTTTTAAAGTGACCACTGAATTAATTCGATTCAAGCACTTTAGTAGTCTTAGATTTAGGTTTAATGCAAATGCATGGCAAGTAATTGATGCTCAAGAGAAGACATACCTTACTCCAGCTTTCTTTGTGCAAGAATGTATGTAATACAATAAAAATAAATTAGATGCTGCTCATTCAGTCCTAGATGGTCATCCTATAGATATGCAGCTTCTAGCTAGCAGTTTGAAAATTTTTTTTTAATTTAATAATAATAATAAGCAAAAAGACCTAATCTAACTAACTAACCAACATGCAGTTCAAACAATTTGAATAATCCTATAATCTAAATAAATGGGAACACGCTCCCAAAAATACACTCCCACATACAAGAGCGATAAGAAATAAAGAAACACTGGGAACATGTTCCCAAAAATACCCGACAAGGGTCCAAAAGACAAATTAAATTCTAATGTCCATCTAAACTAAATCTAAACTAAGCTCTAATGACTAAATCAGAAATAGGCTTCTCCATAAGCCGATATGCGTGGGATCAAGGCCCACGTGCCCCTGTTGCTGGCCTCCAGGTGGCGTCAAGGTCCACTAAAAATATCATCTCCGCCGTGCACGCCCGTCGCGTTCGTCATTCGATTTGTGCACACAAAGAGAACCAGTGTCAATAATTTAGAAAAGCTTTTAAAATAGCATCAAAATAATATAAAATTCCCAAAAAAATTAATAGGCATGTTTCCTCCCCAACAATGGCGCCATTTGAAAGAGTGATCTTCGTTTTCGTTGAAAACTTTAACATAAAATGATGTGTTGTATTTAATCGCATGGTAGAAAATCGCTTTTCAAAATAATTTAATTTTCAGAATCTAACCATGAATAGTTAGGTTGTCTCCACAAAGAGGAATTAACCTATCAAAAATGAGTAATGATGCATCAAGTAATCGGGAATATTAACGGATGTGCATGCTAATTAGTGTTCTCATTTCTAGCATAAATTCTCAATTTAGATAATTAACCAAGAATGTGAGGGTGCACATGCAAAATCACCACCATGGAAATACCAGAATTGCAATCTTAATACTGACAAGCGTCATCAAATTTATCTAAATCAGAATTTGTTCCCCATAACAAAGATACATGTTAGCTTAGTCATGAGATGAATGTAATGTGACTGCATGCAATTCAATTAGAATTGAGGGTCATTCATGCAATTCTACTGCAATATAATAATAAGATAAATAAGTGAATAGTATCTTTGACAATGACATACCCCGTAAATTTTAATAGGGGAAAACAGGGGAATCTCCCTCCCTCTTGTACGTGCGCATGGAGCAACGATCATCGGTCGGCTGAAGTTCGGAGGAGGTGCGTTGGAGGCTAGGTGTCATAACGGAGGTGGCGCGGTGGTCGGAGGTGGACGATGGTGGCCGAACGATGGAGGAGAAGATGCCAGTGTTGGGTTCTATCACACGGTTGTGCGTGCGGCCTGTGGCGTGCTTGCGGCTGCTCGCTCGCGCGCAAGTGAGTTAAGAGCACTGCACGGTGAGGGCACGCTGTGAGGGGCGAGGTGTGCTGCGTGCAAGGGCATGGGCACGGCTGTGGCTTTGGGTTCCTCTCTTCATTGCAGCAGTGGAAGAACGAAGGAGATGAAGAAGACGAAGTGGAGGAGGCACGCGTGCAGCTACTGGCCGTGTGAGGGTGTGGCTGTGCTACGCACGGTGAGGGTGCTCGCGCAAGGGCGTTCAAGGGCACGCCTTCGGGCGTGACTGCCTGCGGGCAACTTGGTGAGAATGTCCTTTGCGTGCGGTGGAGGTGCTACGGTAGGCAGGTTCGCATGGTTGCAGGGTGCACAAGGGCGGTGGGGGCTGGTGCAGTGCCTGCAGGGTGCGCGGGTGCGGACAAGCAGTGGAAGCTTGGCGGAAGGCAGGCTAGAGTGGGAGGATGAGGTATGCACTTGGGCTGCGGCTGCGCGATGTTGGAGAGGTTGGCTGTGCGTGGTGCTTGCTGGTTCCACAGTGCCCGTCCTCTCCACAGTGGGGAAGCTGGAGAAGAGATATCCCCTCTAGGGGAAAGAAGGCGAAGACCCCCTCTCTCTCGCCAAGAACCTCTTTTATCTCCTCCCCCATCTGCAAGTCAAGGGATTTTTAAATCCCTTACTAAATTTGGCCGACGGCTGTTGGGGAGATGTTGAGGCCAGCTGGGGGTTGAGGAAGGCTCAGTTGAGGCGGCCATTTGTTGGGGGAAATTTATTTCACCCCCTGCTCTTTTCCAAAATTGATCCTCCTCTCTCTTCTTCCCAATTATTAGCCTGATGGAGTGGATTAAGTGGAGGAGATGCAATGGTTGCACTATTGCGGGATCTGCATGAAATATAAAATAATTACATAATAAGCAATAGAATAAATGTAAACTTAAATAATGATGCATGCAATCATTTAATGACCTAATGTGATTATTAACAAACATAAAATGTTAGAATAGGATTTCTTAGGCGTAACAATAGTCCATTAAAATGGACTCATCAACCCGTGCGTAGAATGTAGCATGTCTAGGTTTAGTTTGCAAGTGTATTATTATAAGAGAGAGAGATAGAAGGATTTTTATTTGGAAAGTTTTCTCTCCTTTTCTTCTTAGATTTCCCTAGATCCAGCCTCGAATTGGCCCTAAACACGGTATGTATCGGATTCCTTGTCCCCGCCATCAATCCTCGAAGGGTCCTTGGCTTTTGATGCTTTGGGATAACACCGCCCATGGCAACCTCTAGAACCCTAGCTTTCGACACTTTAGGATAATGCCACCCATGGCATTCTGTAGCTAACTTCAGGCCCTGGTAATCGACATTTCGGGATAATCCCACCCATGGCACCTGAACCAGCACAAGGTGCTTACATGCCCCTAGTAGGATATTTACATATCTTAGGAGACAAGCACCGAGGATATGATATGTTATTATGCATCTTCAATGAGAATTTCCAACCTTTCCGCGTTGGGAACTCACCCAATCAACTTGTGTTGTTGAGCCACTCTTAATCTAGACCTTTGAGATGGCTTTTTAGAATAGAACACTTTTGGCATGATTTTTCTTTATTAACCGCACTAAACCAGACTTAGTGTGTGATTTTTGGGTGCTTAGGTTACCAAGTCTCGCAAACCAATGGGAAGGAAATGAGGCCGAATAATCCCTAAGCCTTAGATCTACTACATCAGCCTCACACTTTCCTCAACCTCTTGAGGATTAATTCAGATCTTAACAAATACATGAGTATTTAAATCCTAAAACAGATCCAAGAGACCTAAGGTTAGTACTCGTCACTAATCTTTCATGTTTTAGCCTTCCAGGTGTTAATTCATCATCTGATCCAACCTAGAAGTTAGGTAAGTTCCATATTTAATTTTAAGGGACTAATTCATTTTTTCTCTTTTTGTGTGCTCCTCTTTTTCTTTTCTTTTGCTTTTCTTTTCTTTTCCTTTTCTACTCTTTTCATTCTACTCAATTCAAGCCGGCTTCTCCTTTCTCCTTTCTGCTTTTTCTTTTTTTTTTATATGAAACCCTTCCGTGCATTATTTTTCACAGCATTTTGCACTTTAATATCCCCCCATGCCTAAGATTTGCATTGCTCTCATTGTAAATTAGGTGGGTTCGAGTTCAATTCATATCGTACATTAGATCAGGTGGGTGGTGAACTGGTCAAAATGATTGTTGCAGATGATTTTTAGCTCTGATACAAGTATCAAAGGTGGAGACGGCTATTCTAATGGACGAACCTTAAAATGCAATATGAATTCAACAAAGAGATATGTCAGGAGGGTTTTGGGTTTTTCAAAGATGATGGGTTGCCTCTCGTTAAGTACTAAGTTTAACACTTTCGCTAGGCGCAGTGAAGCTTAGCGAGAATGGAGATCAAAAGATATTGCAGCCAAATTTGTGTTGGTGAGTTCGAAGAGCGATTTAAGTCTCTGACCATTCATGACAAAAGGTTCTGATTCTTGGCTGAGTTCACTGATTTCAACAACTCCATTTCCAAATATTTGTCTCACAAGGAATGGTCCAATCCATTTTGATCTGAGTTTTCCTGCGAAGAGTTTGAGTTTGGCATCAAAGAGTAATACCTTCTGACCAGGATGGAAGGATTTTCTTGAAATGTTCCTATCATAGAAAGCCTTCACCCACTCTTTGTAGATTCGTGAGTTCTTGTACGCATCATTGCGTAGTTCCACGATCTCGCTCAATTACAATCGGCGGTGGATTCCAGCCTTCAAAAGATCAAGATTGCACTTCCGTACAGCCCAGTAGGTTTTATGCTCCATTTCTACGGGGAGGTGACATGCTTTCCCATACACGAGTCTGAAAGGAGGCATTCCTAATTAGGTTTCATGGGCAGTCCTATAGGCCCACAATGCTTCTGGAAGGCAGGCAGACCAATCCTTCCTATCAGGCCGAACAGTGGCCTAAAGGATCTTCTTGATCTCCATATTTGACAGTTCAACCAATCCATTAGTCTGAGGGTGATAAGGAGTTAAGATACGATGTGACACCTAGTACTTTTTTATCAGGGATTGGAAGTGCACATTAGTGAAATGAGACCCGCCATTGCTGATGATGGCTTTTGGAACCCCAAAACTGGAAAAGATGTTCTCCTGAATGAATCGAAGAACAACTTTATGGTCACTTGTTCTAGTAGGGATGGCTTCTATTCATTTAGAGACGTAAGCAATAGCGAGTAAGATATATTCAAAGCCATTAGATCCTAGAAAGAGTCCCATGAAATCAATTCCCCAGATGTCAAAGATTTCGCCAATGATGATCAGGTTCAAGGGTATCATATCACGCAGGCCGATGTTGCCGAGGGTTTGACAACGAGCACATGCCCTACAATAGGATTGTGCGTCTTTGAACATTGTGGTCCAAAAGAACCCACACTAGAGGATTTTTCATGTGGTTTTACGCCCAGAGTAACGGCCATCGCAAGACTTGTCATGACAGAATGAGAATACGTTGTTGACCTCATCGTTAGAAATGCATCTCAGAATCACTTGGTCATTGCCGATATGGAAAATATACGGATCTTCCTAAATATAGTTCTTGGCATTAGAAATCAACTTGTCTCGCCTGGAGGTCGCCCAAACTAGTGGGACCTTTCCTGTAACGAAGTAGTTCACGATGTCGGCAAACCAAGGAAGTTCGTTAATGGCCAAGAGGTGCTCATCTGGAAAGTGCTCGATAATAGCTCCGAACAGGTCCATGACCGAAGAAGGAAGGCGAGACAAATGATTAGCTACTACATTCTGCTTTCCCACCTTGTCGCGAACTTCTAGATCGAATTCTTGCAATAGCAAGATCCAGCAGATTAATCTCAGCTTTGCATCCTTCTTCATGAGTAAGTGCCTCACTATAAAGTGATTCGAGTAAATAATGACATGGGAACCCAAAAGGTATGACCTGAATTTCTCCATGCCAAATACTACAACTAGCAGCTCTTTCTCCATAATAGTGTAATTACATTGAGCCTTGTCCAATGTCTTGCTGGCATAGTATATGACCACTGGTTTCTCGTCGATTTTCTGACATAGCACCACTCCTACTGTGTAGTTAGATGCATTGCACATGATTTCAAAGGGTTGTGACCAGTCAGGATATTACAGGATTGGTGCTTAGGTGACTTGGTCAGGCAGGATCTCAAATGCATGAATACACTTACTGGATATCTCAAAACGTGTGTCCTTCGAGATGAGATTTGTCAAGGGGCATGCAATTTTAGAGAAATCAAGTATGCATCGGCAATAAAATCCAACGTGCCCCAGGAATGATCTGATGTATTTGACCAAGTTAGGCATAGGTAGCTTGGAAATAAAATTCACCTTAGCTCGGTCAACCTAGATACCTCTCTCAGAGACAAGATGTCCAAGAATGATGCCCTCAGGAACCATGAAGTGGCTCTTTTCCTAGGAGAGAACCAAGTTCACTTCGATGCATCTTTTAAGGATCTGGACCAAATGTAGGAGGCATTCATCAAAAGATTCACCAAATACTGAGAAGTCATCCATGAAGACCTCAAGGTAATTACCTACCACATCTGAGAATATGGCTAGCATGCACCGCTGAAAGGTGGTAGATGCATTGCATAGGCTGAAAGGCATCCTATGGAATGCTTACGCACCATAGGGCCAGGTAAAGGTGGTCTTTTCCTGATCCTCTAGATGAATTGCCACCTAATTATATCTATAGTAACTATCCAAGAAATAGAAAAATTGATTTCCTGCCAATTTCTCGAGAATCTGGTCAATGAATAGAAGAGAGAAATGATCTTTCTTCATGGAGGCATTAAGTTTTCGATAGTCTATGTAGACTCACCACAAATTTGCAATGCAGGTCAGGATGGTCTCTCTAGATTCAGTAATGATAATGGTGAGCCCTACCTTCTTAGGCACAACTTGGATCGGGCTCACCCAGTGGCTATCAGAGATCGGGTAGATAATACCAGCATCTAACCATTTGATGATCTCTTTCTTCACGACCTTCTATAGATTCGGATTAAGTCTTCTCTGCATCTCTCGGGAAGGTCGTGAGCCCTCTTCAGCATAGATACGGTGTGTGCAATAAGAGGGACTGATACTAGTCAGATCATCAACAGTCCATCTTATGGCTCTCTGATGTTGCTGGAGAATATAAATCAGCTTTGTTTCCTGATCAGATGTGAGTCGGGAATTGACAATCATAGGAAACATTTGATTGGAACCAAAAAATACATACTTCAGATGATCTGGGAGGGGTTTCAACTCCATAACCAGGTTATCGGTAGCAGGTGGGGGTTCAGGATGGGCCTCATAGGATAAAGTGAGAGCTAAGGGTGAATCTAGATCAGCTCTGGGCTCTTCTATCTGTGGGTCAAAGTTTTCTTGGGGTTGAGGATAAAAAATAATTGGGTCTTCCTCTACAAGTAGCTCCTCAACCATAGAACTAATGTCACATACTTCCACAATTACCCCACAGTTTATTCCTTTCTAGGCCTTGAAGATATCAATCTTTAATGTCTGGTTCCCAAATTTTAACTCGATCTGGCCCTCTTCGCAATTGATATTTGCCCTAGCTGTGGCTAGGAATGGTCTCCCTAAAATGATCGGTGTGTTCCTTAGGTTTTCAAGAGTCTCCATATCTAACACAATGAAGTCCACTGGAAAATAAAAATCACATATCCGTACAAGAACATCCTCGAGAATTCCCCTAGGTGACTTGATTGATCAATCTGCTAACTTCAAAGTCACCTCAGTCAGTTTGAGCTTAGTTTCCTCGAAATGGTCTAGTAGGGATGCAGGTATCAAGTTTATGGAGGCTCTTAAATCCAATAATGCTTGATCAAACTATAGATCACCGATTTTGTAGGAGATCAATGGGGTGCCAGAATCTTTTGCTTTTTATGGGAGCTTGCTCAAGCTGACTTGCTCAGACAATACGATCGGACTCCCATCTTTGCTTTGTGGCTTACACTTAGGTGTACACAAAACCTTCAGAAATCTCACGTATGCTGGTACGTGGCGGATCATATCCATCAAGGGGATGTTTATTTGGACTTGCTCAAAGAGCTTGACCAGATCTTCCTCAAGTGCTACAAGTTTGGGTTTCCTCTTTCCTTTGGTTAAGGCCTCAGGAAATGGAACCTCTATAGGTCCCTCTAAGATTGGTTCAGGTTCTAGATCTGGGATAGGGGTGTTCTGGATAACCAACCTAGGGTTAGGCTCTGAACTACAAGGCTGAGAGTGGCTCGGATAAGGTGGATCCTGAGTCGATTTGCCACTACAGGTGGTAAGAGAATTTAGTCCTGCCTGGTTTTGGTTCAGAGTCGGTAGAAATGGTGGTTGCTGCTGATATCCTAAGTATGATGTCGAAGCCTCCATCCTGTCGGGTGATGGAGCAGAATGGGCCTGGAAAACATAGTGTGCTTGGCCTTGATTTGGGTTCATAATGGGCCTCTGGTTTGGCACGTTATTCGGATTTGGCAAAGGCTGAGATGGAAGTGCATCAGGCTGGCAAGAATTCGCCACTTGTGCATGCTGATTTCAAACCTCTATGACCTCATCTTTGTATTGTTTCTGCATAGTCACATTGGATTTTTGGATGTCAGCCAGAGTTTGTAGGATGAGAGTCATTTGATCTTCCCTTGATGGCCCAGATTGATAATTTGGATTAGATCTAGGCTGAGCAGGCTGGTAAGGGCATGGAGCTGTGGTTAGGGCTGGAATTAAGATCTCGGATTTTGATTATTCCCTGACCATGCAGAGTTGGGATGATTATGCCATCTAGGGTTATAAGTGTTAGAGAAAGGATCAATCTAAATGGTGTGGAGATCCTCACAGGTCTGAGGAACTCCAGAGAAGTCATAATACGAGGATTCAGAGTTCCTCCAACTAGAGTAGGTAGTTTTAGAGTTTCCACTGAAACCAAGATCATACAGGGGTGGATATTAGTCCATCCCCTGATGAGAGTGGTGATAAATGTTATGGACAGCCTCCCTACCAGAGGGTGGTTGCGCATACGTGCTCTGCTGTGCTGAGGTGGTTCTTTGTAGATGTCAAGTCAATTCATCCACCTTCTTCTCGATAGCTAAGACCTTATCTAGGCGACTGGCCCTCAGTTCCATATCGACGAATGCGAATAGGCATTGAGTCTCATGTGCCCCTGATGCGAAAAATTGCGTGATTTGTAAAATTTGGGTTTTTAATGTCGTTGTAACACGTGAATTGGCATACGCTTTTAAATTTATATTCCTAGATAGTGGGGTATCTAGGGTCATCCAAGGAGGCAAGTTTGCAAAAATTAAATCTCTTGCTTGGAATATAAATCTCAACTTTCTTTTTGGTCTTTTTTCAATATATAGCTTTTATTATTTTTTTTTTAAATGAAGGCAACATGCGAAATTGTTGGCGAGAAAGTGACTAACACCTAACTCAATACACTACTCCTAAACTGGCAAGTAGAGCCTCTCCCTAAGCTCACTCTAGGCAAGTGGAGGCCTAGAATAATTAGGGAGAGGGAGTGAAGAATGCTAAAAACAAAGCAATTAAAAATGCAACTAAAGAAGGCAACTTGATTAATGAGAAAGTGTTGTACAACAACCCTAGTAGAGGAAAGCTTCTACAACTAGAATTATAAGTACAAAGTAAAGAAACACTAATCCTTTAAAATTTGATGAAGAGGGGAGGCTCCTTGCTCCAAGCCTAGTAGTTCCTGGGCTTGAAAAGAAGTGCTCCAACTCTTTGTCTCTGAAAACTCCACCAAATTGATGTCCTCCAAAGCAAGCCCTAAGGAGGCATGCCCTAAGCTTTTCTCCAAGAGTGGACGTCCACCCTAAGTCCTTCTCCTTTGCCTGGCCGTCCTCCTTGAGATGGAAAGGTCTTCCTCCTTGACGTGGCCCAAGTTGAAGAGAGTAGGGAGAAGAAGGCACCAAAGGGGCTGGTGATGTGCCCCCTTAATCTTCTTCTCTACTCCTTCTCCTTGGCCGTAGGTATAGGTGGATGTAGGTGGAATAATATACTAATGGAGGATGCTCTAAAATGGTGGTAGGTGGTGGGTTTATATAGAGTAGTAAGGAGGCTAAGGTGACTCTTGAAATGGAGGGCTAAGATGGGACGATGGAGGTGGTTGGGGATCCTATGGCTAAGGGCAATTGGCGCCAACTCAAGGGACACCTAGGGGGTTGTTATGGGTGGTGGCACCCCTTGAAGTTGGTGCCAAAATGGCTTCTAGAAGGGGGGCTTAGGTGGCGCCAAGTATGGTTCTAGAAGGAGCGGTAGGTCGGTGGCTAGGATGGGTTGTAGGATTAGGTGTATGGTGGATGTGGGGGTGGATGTTGGTGCCAAAAAGGAGGGTAGTTAAGGTTAGGTTTTGGCACCAAAATTGGTGCCTTTTGGTGGTGATGATGTGGTGAAGAGGTGGCTAAGTGGTGGCGCCAACTTGGAGTAGGATAGCTAGCTTAGGTAGGGCTTAAGTTGGTGGAGCTAGCTAGGGTTGAGTTGAAGGTTGTGGATGGCCAAGGAGCTGTTTGCTAGCTAAGCTAAGCTAGCTTAGCTAGCTATGGAGTAGAGGAGGAGGTATTGGAGCTAGGGTTTGAAGAGAGGAGTTGAGGAGGAGAAGTTTGGAGCTGGCAGCTGCTGAAGAGGCTGGCATGGAGCTACTCTAGTTGGCTTAGCTTGCTAGTTCTTTGCTAGCTACTAAGCCAAGCTAAATTGAGCTGGCTTCTACCATAATGAGCTAAGGTGAGCTGGGTCTGGTGCTCCCAGGGAGGATCAAGCTAGTTGAGGCAGCTAAGGTAGCTTAGCTCAACTGAGTTGAGCTAAGCTGAGTCCCTAGGAGCTGGACTTGAACTTCTTGAGCTGGAATGAAGTTATCTTCAGCTGGATGGAGTTGAGTGGAGCTGGATGTAGTTGGATCTAAGCTGGGGTGAACTCCAATCAACTCAGCTAAGCTAGCTAGAGTTCCCTGTGGACTAGTGGGAGTTAAAATGAGCTAGGCTCAACTAGGTTGAGCTGGATATGAGCTTACTTGAGCTAAGGAGAGCTAAGATGAACTCTCTTGAGCTGCCATTCAGCTGAGATTAGTTGAATGATTTTGGGATGAGCTAACCCTAGTACAATTGAGCTAGGTTCCGACTGTGGTGAGCTGGATCAAGCTGAGTTCCAGCTAATCTGAGCTCCTCCTTCACCATTTGCCTTCTTGAGTGCTATGGTTTTAGGGATCTATATATCTGTTCATCCCTAACACTCACAAAACCACATTAAGAAAGAAAATGCAATGCATGCTTAACTTAGTTAATGCCAAAATGCAGTCCAAAAACCCATTTGTGGAGTAAAATCCTAATAGCTAAGTTTGTTTTAATGCATAAGAATGATGATAAACTGGTGTTTATCACACCCCCATACTTATCTTTTGCTAGTATCTTAGCAAAACTTCAATTTTTTTGGAAAATAGAATTTTTGTGAAATCTAATTTTTTTCTACTTTTGAGGAGAAAAAGATTAAGGGACCTTGGATGATCTAAACACAAGAGGTATGAGATTTGTTAAAGATAAACATCGAGATTCATTTTGGATCCAACCATTAGACAAAATGGGATTAATATATCCTCCAGAAAATTCACAAATTAACCCCTTGTTAATTCAGATGACTTGAAATTTTTGTTTTTAGGATTTTTCTGGCTCATGAATCTGATTCGCAACTTGCAAAGTCCTTTAAAACCTTGTGTCCATTCCTATGAAAAACCAACATTTATAAGGGCATGTTAATTAATTTATTATTTTTTTCTCCCCCATGCTTATTTTTAGCTTAGTCTTACAACAGATGTGTCGAGATCATCATTCCCGTTACCAATCCTCGAGGGGCTCTGGTGCCAGTACTTTGGGATAGCACTGTCCATGACACTACCCAGGAGCTCACAACCCCAAAACACAATGCGGTGTAAAGGGGCGCTCCAAGCAAACTCAAGCTCTTGCTCCGACACTATAGGTAGAGCACCGTCCAAGACACTTGAGCTACTAAAATGCACTTTAATGCTCCATCTAAAGATATGAAATATAGATATGGAGCAGTGCCAAGGTGGTAACATGTTGACATCGCGTCCTCAAAGGAGGCATTTTCCTCCTTCTCGGCGGTGGGAACTCAAACCAATGATCTGCTTCAAACTTTTACTAAGTCCAAATAAGGGAGTTTTTCTAATTTTTAGTTTTTTTTTTAAGTGTTGGCTTGTGTGTGAAAATTGACACAAGAAGTTCCTCAAGAAATGCAAGTTTTTGAATCAGAGATTAAGCCAAATACTTTCCACATTACAAAATAGGATCAAGTCACCTGAACTATCATGAGTTCAGGTGGAATTTTAAAGAAGGATATCTGATCTAGTTTAAAAATAGACCCTAAAATTCTAATGATCAGATTCACATCCTCATCCCTAGTTCGTTAAAGATTAAATCCCATTGTACCCAAAAGTGAATTTTTTCAACCTTAGACCCGATTTCAAAAATTTTTCCTCAAAAAGTTTTCAACATTTTTATTTTTTTGGGTATGCAAGCAGGAAAATAAAATAACTATAGAAAAATGCATGTTTTTAGGTTTTGAAAATCCTAAATTGATCATCAAATTTTAAAAACATCCCCCAATGCTTAAGATATGCAATGTCCTCATGCATTAGGAGGGAAAAGGGATCACCTTAGTGAAGAATGGTTGGGTTTAGGATGATCAAAACCTAGAAAAAGAAGAAAAAAGGAAAGCAAGAAAAAATGATGGGTTACCTCCCATCCAGTGCTATCTTTTACGCCATTTAGCCGGGCGTGAAGGTATGCACGGAAGATGAAAAATCATGTAAATAGTTGGACACTTGAATGTCTTTAATAAAAGTGTCTTCCTCAAGATCCCTAAAAAGATGAGTGGTAAAGATAAAGGGATGAAAATAAAATAGAGAAATGGAAAAAGGACCTGGGTCTGGCCATGGTTTGAATTGATGATGAAAGCCAAACTCAGGTGGATCTGGTGGTAGGTCCAATAGAAAAGGGAGGGGAAAGGATTTAGCGAGATGTAGGATGGGTGAAGTTAGTGTGGATATTTTTGGTGAAAAAATAGGAAGATGAAAAGGGGGAAAGTCAAGCCCTAGTTGATCTGGAAAGTCTTGGACCACATAATTATCCTTAGAATAGAATCAATAAAATCTAGATCAATAGTGGTCAAAAAGGAATGAGATTGGATCAACATAGACTTCTCAAATACTGCTTCCATTTTATTATCAGTGTCCTCAAAAATTTTGTGATCAATGGACCTCTTGGAAGCTTGAAATAAATCTAATGAGAAGGTCTGGCTACTGCAACTTATATTCATTTTCCCATAATGAGAATTGATATTAGCTTTTGCCATAATCAGAAAAGGTCTTCCAAGGATGATATTAATGAGAGTCTTAGGTACCTCTATGTCAAGGACCAGAAAATTTACCGGAAATAGACAATTCTGGACCTTGATAATACTATCCTCAACAACTCCCCACGATTGAATGGTAGATCGGTCTTCCAATTGGAATTGAACCTTAGTAGGTTTTAAATCACTGAATCGAAATTCCTCAAATAAGATTAAGGGGATGAGCTTACTAGAGGTACCAAAGTCAAGAGGAGTGCGAAAAAGAATGGTGTCAGTTATGACAACTGAGATGAGTGATGTGCCCTAGTCCTTTTTTGTGAAAGGCAGCTTGCTCTGAAAAACTGAGCTGGCTGTCTTAGAAAGGACCAACCTTTCTAGATTCTGATCAAGCCTTTTTGAAGTAAATTTTTTAGAGGCATGGGGAGAATCTTGGAAGGGAATATTCCTCTCGACTTGCTCAAATAAGTCCAAAGGATTGTGGTAGAGGGCTCTGATTTTGGATTGTTGGATTGCAGCTTTTGAGAGTGGGAAATAGGGTTTGAAACATGTGTTTTTGGGATTTCTTTTTCTTCATCTTTATTGAGGTTAGGGGAGTCAATCTGCATTGGTTGAGAATCAGTTTCATCATTTGAATGTGAAGGCCTTAAATCCATGGTGGTTTCCTCACTCCTCAAAGCCTCTGCATATGCAGCTTGGTGATCACTGGGAGGAGGTGGGGGGGCCTGATGTTGATAGAAACTAGGTTGGTGCTGCGATATTGGGTTAATAGGAGGCTGAACTGTGTGGTTCTAATGTTGGTATCCACCCGCGTGTTGGTTCTTGTGATTAATAAAGTTTGGTGTGGGTTGGGATGGTGAGTGTCCTGCAGGTCTTTGAGTCGGAATAACCCCAATTTGATCATTGAGATTGTTAATAAGATGAGTTGTTTCCTTTATTTTTCTTTGTAACTCCTACAGGGTTTTCATCATCTGGGCATTAATGTCTTCTTGAGATTGCCCAGATTGATAAGTCTGATTTGAACCATACCCTCCATACAGGTTCTGTTGTTGGTGTGGAATCGGATTGGTCCAGGAGTGAGCTGGATAATTCCCCCCATTAGAGGAATTTTTCAATTTCTCCTAGAAAGTAAGGACATTTTGGGTGGGGTGATGATTGGGATAAACATAAT
The DNA here is from genome assembly GCA_037157565.1 of Thalassia testudinum. Taxonomy (NCBI): domain Eukaryota; kingdom Viridiplantae; phylum Streptophyta; class Magnoliopsida; order Alismatales; family Hydrocharitaceae; genus Thalassia; species Thalassia testudinum. The sequence continues at coordinate 23,003,965 of JAZHRO010000071.1, read as the reverse complement.
TCCCTATTGAACTATAGAAAGCCTCAGAATAATAATTATACTCAGCACGGGATTTATGTAGATTTTCTCTCTTGCAAGTGTTAAAAGGGGTGAGATGTGGAACGTGTGGAGCTTGTGCAGGTGTCGCAGGACTCCCTTGGTTGGCTAGGTTTGTTAAATCCTTATGTAACTGTTGTTGCTTAACTTGTAGCTGAGCCATGATAGAGTAGAGATTAGGTGGAGGGGCCTGATTAAGTAGCTCCTGGGTGGAAAAATAGGGGAAAGAAAAATTAGCATGCAGGTTAGAGGACCAATTTTGATTTTCCATTTTGAAAGAAGAGGAAGAATGCAGGAAAAGTCTTTTTGGCGAGGCAAAATCAAGTGGTCCCTCCAAGTGTGGAGTTTTGGACCGCTGCCTGTGCAAAATGGAAGAAATGGGAGGGGAGGAGAAGAGATGGAGATGAGAGAAGTGTGCACACAAGAAATCAAAGCTAGACCTAACTTAAGTGTGACTCCCTAAAAATAAACCTAAGACTTGGTCTACGTAGGAAATAAGTAATCAATAGTGAATACCCGTTCTATCAACAAATCTAGGCAAGTTGCTTAAGGGGAGGTTTGGGCCCAAACGTTTCCCAAGGAAAACCCCAGGTGCTTGTACAAACCCACACTTGGTCGTTTGACACGGCCCCTCAGCCTGAACACCAGATATAGATGATAGAATTGGTATTAACTAAAGAAGACTTAAGACCTATATAGCAAGCCTAAGTTGATGAAGCCTTAGGGGTCAAGTTGCTACGGATTTTAGTTAGGTCTAGGATACTATAATGCACACGAAATGTGGAGGGCGTTAATTGGGTTGTTGTCCTGTTATTTCAATTTTTTTTGTGTGTGTGCAGGAATTGGAGAGTGGTTCCAATTAAAAAGCAAGTTGTCACACAATTTCTTGTATTTTTGTCTTTTAGGGTTTGATTTAATTAAATGTGTTTTAGGGTTTTTCTTTTTAAATTTTCAAACAAGTTTGAAACTCCACAATCAAAGGAAAAACAAGTTGTATTGGTGATGGTTAATTTCCTTTAATGTGAGTCTCTAAAAAGAAAGAAAGAAACCCTAAGCCAATTGTCCCTAAGACATAAAATTACTACCAATGAATTTTTTTTAGGCTTTCTGTATTAAGTAGTGGTCCAAACAAGTCAAACAACACCACTACTTTGAATAAAATCAAAGAAGGATTCCAGAAAAGATTTTTGTAAGATTTTAGGAATTTTTTTAATAATTTTTTTGAATTTTTCCTTGTACTGGTGTCAAAGTCAAGAAATGATACCTATGGGTATTTTGGACTTTTTAGTATTACCACCTCAGAAAATTTTGGTGATTTTATATGATGTCTAAAATTTCACAAGGATTCCAGAAAGCTAAATTTCACAAAAATTGGATGATCATAAAAATTCTAAAAATTCACGGACAGTACTAAAATAGAAAGATTAGAGGGTGTGACCCCTCTGCAGTCCACGGATTTTGAAAAATTAAATGTAAAGCTAATTGATCTGAAATTTGGCATAAATGTTCCTAAGTTAATTTGGAATCACTGTATGAAATTTAACGATTATAAGAGGCCTGTGGTGTTGGGGATTGATTTTTTCAAGTACGGATAGAAATCTAGACCCAAAAAATAGAACACCAACAATAGGATTGGAGTGGTGTTTAGTGAATCATACAAGCAAACAATGGATTTTTATGGGCACCACTCCACTTAATTAAAGTGTTTAGGTTCCTGAAAGTCAAGTTTAATATTTTTCTGGTAGTCTTTTAGCCTAAATGTGATAAGAAATGGGGAACCAACCTGAAATCGTGGGAAGAAAAGGAACTTTGAGCTTTCGCTTCTCAATTCCAGCTTTCCCACAATAGTTCTTGCACACACTAGAGAAAAGAAAGAGAAGGGGATGAGATCCACTTCAAGCAAGAGAAAAAAAAATTAAGCAAAGCTGTGCCTCCCCGGCAACGGCACCAAAAAGTGATGCAAAAAATCACGTGATTTGTAAAAGTGGGCTTTTAATGTCGTTGTAACACGCGAATTCGTATACGCTTTTAAATTTATATTCCTAGATAGTGGGGTATCTAGGGTCGTCCAAGGAGGCAAGTTTGCAAAAATTAAATCTCTTGCTTGGAATATAAATCTCAACTTTCTTTTTGGTCTTTTTTCAATATATAGTTTTTATGATTTTCTTTTTAAATTAAGGCAACATGCGAAATTGTTGGCGAGAAAGTGACTAACACCTAACTCAATACACTACTCCTAATGTGGCAAGTAGAGCCTCTCCCTAAGCTCACTCTAGGCAAGTGAAGGCCTAGAATAATTAGGGAGAGGGAGTGAAGAATGCTAAAAACAAAGCAATTAAAAATACAACTAAAGAAGGCAACTTGATTAATGAGAAAGTGTTGTATAAAAACCCTAGTAGAGGAAAGCTTCTACAACTTGAATTATAAGTACAAAGTAAAGAAACACTAATCCTTTAAAAATTGATGAAGAGGGGAGGCTCCTTGCTCCAAGCCTAGTAGTTCCTGGGCTTGAAAAGAAGTGCTCCAGCTCTTTGTCTCTGAAAGCTCAACCAAATTGATGTCCTCCAAAGAAAGCCCTAAGGGGGCATTCCCTAAGCTTTTCTCCAAGGGTGGACATCCACCCTAAGTCCTTCTTTGCCTGGCCATCCTCCATGAGATGGAAAGGTCCTCCTCCTTGGCATGGCCCAAGTTGAAGAGAGTAGGGAGAAGAAGGCACCAAAGGGGCTGGTGATGTGCCCCCTTAATCTCTACTCCTTCTCCTTGGCCGTAGCTATAGGTGGATGTAGGTGGAATAATACACTAATGGAGGATGCTCTAAAATGTTGGTAGGTGGTGGGTTTATATAGAGTAGGAAGGGGGCTAATGTGACTCTTGAAATGGAAGGCTAAGATGGGAAGATGGAGGTGGTTGGGGATCCTATGGCTAAGGGCAATTGGCGCCAACCCATGGGACACCTAGGGGGTTGTTATGGGTGGTGGCACCCCTTGAAGTTGGTACCAAAATGGCTTCTAGAAGGGGGGCTTAGGTGGTGCCAAGTAGGGTTCTAGAAGGAGGGGTAGGTGGGTGGCTAGGATGGGTTGTAGGGTTAGGTGTATGGTAGATGTGGGGGTGGATGTTGGTGCCAAAAAGGGGGGTAGTTAGGGTTAGGTTTTGGCACCAAAATTGGTGCCTTTTGGTGGTGATGATTGGGTGAAGAGGTGGCTAAGTGGTGGTGCCAACTTGGAGTAGGATAGCTAGCCTAGGTAGGGCTTAAGTTGGTGGAGCTAGCTAGGGTTGAGTTGAAGGTGGTGGATGGCCAAGGAGCTGGTTGCTAGCTAAGCTATGGAGTAGAGGAGGAGGTATTGGAGCTAAGGTTTGAAGAGAGGAGTTGAGGAGGAGAAGTATGGAGCTAGAACTGGAGTTGGCAACTGCTGAAGAGGCTAGCATGGAGCTACTCTAGCTGCCTTAGCTTGCTAGTTCTTTGCTAGTTGCTAAGCCAAGCTAAAGTGAGCTGGCTTCTACCATAATGAGTTGAGGTGAGCTGGGTCTGGTGCTCCTGGGGAGGATCAAGCTTGTTGAGGCAGCTAAGGTAGCTTAGTTCAACTAAGCTGAGTCCCCAGGAGCTGGACTTGAGCTTCCTAAGCTGGAATGAAGTTATCTTTAGCTGGATGGAGTTGAGTGGAGCTGAATGTAGCTAGATCTGAGCTGGGGTGAACTCCATTCAACTCAGCTGAGCAAGCTAGAGCTCCCTGTGGACTAGTGGGAGCTAAAATGAGCTAGACTCAACTAGGTTGGTCTGGATATGAGCTTACTTGAGCTAGGGAGAGTTAAGATGAACGCTCTTGAGCAGCCATTCAGCTGAGATTAGCTGAATGGTGCTGGGATGAGCAAACCCTAGTTCAAGTGAGCTAGGTTCCAACTGTGGTGAGCTGGATCAGGCTGAGTTCCAGCTAGTCTGAGCTCCTCCTTCACCATTTGCCTTCTTGAGTGCTAGGGTTTTAGGGATCTGTATATCTGTTCATCCCTAACACTCTCAAAAACACATTAAAACAACAAAAGAAAATGCAATGCATGCCTAACATAGTTAATGCCTAAATGCAACCCAAAAACCCATTTGCGGAGTAAAATCCTAAGAGCTAGGTTAGTTTTAATGGATAAGAATGATGATAAACTGGCGTTTATCAGCCCCCCAGTGTTTGTCAATGCACAGGTAGTCATCCGGTCGAACATACCCATAGATTCATTATTTATGGAGTTCTCGCACATATTCTCGAGAATCTCCTAAATGGTATCTTCATGCCAACCCATGATGTTGCCACCACAGGTTGCATTAATAAAGAGTCTAATATCTTCACGGTGCCCCTGTTAAAAAGACTAGACCTATTCCCTTTGAGGAACTCTGTGATGGAGGCATTTTCGCATGAGATCCAAAAAGTGATCCCATGCCTCATGAAGTGGTTCTCCTGGATTTTGTGTGAAGTGTGTGTTCTGGTGCCTCAGAGCATTTGTCCGACCAATCGAGAAAAATTTCTTCAAGAATTCATATTGGAGTTTAGCCCAAGTGTTGATCAGACGGGTCAGAGTTTTGTACCAGTGGGCAACCTTATCCATGAGGGAGAAAGAGGACATCTTCATGAGTAAGTTATCACGATTCTACACAGGTGGCCCAAAGGTCTGGGCCAAATGTTTCAACTGCTGGATATGCTGGAAAGGATCTTTGGAGTTAAGTCCATGGAATTTAGGGATAACATGAAGCATATTGGACTTGAGTTCAGTATCAAGTCCCCCAGCTGGAATTTGAACTCTAGGTTTGATTGCTACCACAATGGGATTGTAATGATCTCGCATCATAGGACGCTACGGTGGGTTTATAAAAGCCTAGAATAGATTGTTAAGGCCTTATCGCTAATTCTGGAGATTGGGTTCTTCTTCTTGATTTTTCATAGATATAGCTGAAGGAGATCTAGGCTCAGAAGTAGAAGAGTTGGAAAAGATATTAATATGATCGGAAGGTAGCACAAACAAGTGATTCGAGGCTTGGCCTCGACAGGAGTGAACTACTCATGGAGGTCTTAAGGGTGGTCTTAAGGACCTCCTCTCGAGCATGCACCAGTGAGCCAGATGAGGGATAGAAGGTGTAATAGATCTAATCGAGGCACCCAAAAATCTTTAGACAACTAAAGAGGTTCGAGGCGGATGATACCTCTTGATCAGAAAATCACTCACTCGAGAAATACTTGGGCAGCTAGGAAGGGAGAGTCCCATAAAGACCCCTACACGGTAGAGCATCCCCACGGGTTACAGGGTTTCCCCCACCCGACCTTCCTTGTCACTAAGAATCCAAGTAGATTGGAATGAGCAACTTAACCCCTTAAGTCTACCAATTTTAATCCTAAATTATGGTGCTTTGAATTTCACTTGAACTTTAGAGTTGATTGTGATTTGTGACCTAATTTGAAGGTTGATTAACCCACAAAGTGGGTCAACTTCACCTAACCTACCCTAAAGTTTAGGATGAGTTGGGTAATGAACCCAAAATCACCCTGAATGGTTTGCAAGTAGGTTATTAAATCTAAATTTTAAGGATTCAAAATGAATGTTGGAGCCTTCTTTTAGGGTTTTCTTGATTAGGTCAATTCAAGCAAGGCTTGGGACACACAATGCGGGAACTCAATTCTCTTTTTATTCAGGCAAGTGTCTTTTCCTCAAAACCCTAAAAATAGAAACCCTAATTTGGTTTTTTTTCAAGATCCAATTCTTTCCATGTGTAGCACCTAGGGCTCAATCAAGATGGTGAATAGCCCTAGGTACCTTAAATCCTTAGTAGGTGTAGAAATCTGGATGGGGATGTCTAAAATCAATCAAATCAGCCAACACAAGTTATTAAGTCTAATAAGGAATGTGAGTTGATCCTAATTGATTTCTCCTTTTAATGTTTTCCAGAAATAGGGACTTAAGAAGAAGGAAACGAGATTACCTACCCCTGGAGTGGCTGTCGTGTGGCTGATCTTCTTTGTGTACCCCATACAATCACAACAAAATAGACAGAACAAGTTAGTGTCAGATTAGAAATTGTAATCAGTGAAATCAAACTGCGCGTTGCTCCCCAGCAACGGTACCAAAATGTTCGGGTGAAATTGTCGGTGTTTAAGAAATACATAATAGTATAGGACAAAATCACTCAAATCATTTAAATTTATAAACTCAGATTCAGAAAATAGAGTCTAAGGTCATTCACAGGGAGCAAAGATGCAATTTAAATCACCAATCACAAGAAATGTAAGTAATTGAAAGCAATGATATTCAAAATGATATTTCAATAAGATCAAAATAGTAGTGCAAAAAGATCAAGTTAAAATGGTGATTTAAATCACCAAATTAACCCTTAAGTTTAATGCTCACAACCACTTAAATATTTGAATTGTAACTGCAATAAAATATCTCAACAATACCAAAACCAAGGACAGGAGCAATGTAGCCAATCAGTCGATAGAACCAAGGCATAAATGCCTTAAAATTTCGCGCCTCTGAGGAGCCAAGGCACAACAGTAGTAGAGGAGCACAAGGCTCTCACAAGAGAAGGCACAAGGGCCTCACTAAGCCTTCAGAGGCTAAGTCCTGAGAGGAGATGAGGGTCCAAGAGCAAAACCCTCCCCCCCTCTCTCTCTTTCTCAGATTCTCTTTCTTCTTTATCAGCTCAGACCCAGGTGAACAGTACTGGGTAATCAGGTATACGATTAGAGGTCCTGACCCACCTGTGAGGTGTAGCGAGTGAGGAGTGAGTGCACGTGCGGTGAGTGGGACCTCACCCCGTGTGCTGAGGTGAACAACAACAACCACTTTTTACTTTTAGCCGCTACTGGGGTACCTTTGATTTATGATGTGGGACTATGTTCCCATGTTGTCTTCGCACCGTAGCAGTAGACAGTGGAGTCTCCAATTGAGGTCGATGGCAAGGCTGCGGTCTTCAATTGATTGCCTGGAAAGAGTCTTAGAGTTTAGCCATGCATCCTGGGGATGGATTCGTGAGTGATTATGGCTGGAGGACTGCAGCCGAGGTCGAAGAATTCGAAGGTAGTGGAAAAGGTCCGACTATCACCTGAAAAGAAGAAGATGGCCTCTTGGCGACATCAGAAATGCTCAGGAGGTTGGCATGGATGTGGCAAACGTGATGGTGGTCGTGGCGTTGCATGCAAGTGTGTGTGGAGGTTTGACGGTGACAAGAATGAGGGCGGAAGGTAGGTGTGTTCGAAGGGGAAGTAGAGGTCGCTAAACCCTAAATTCCCTTAGGGCTTTTGGGGGGCGAGTTGTGGTGGAGCTAATGGAGGTGTCATGAGAAAGTTTAGTGGTCTATGGTGTTGGCGTAGGCTCACCGGAGTCCTTGCCAGAGGTGAGGAAGATGAAGGTCGTGCGGTGATGTTTTGGGTGAAACCTATAATCTAAGGGGTTGGAGAGAGTCAAAAAGGGAAGAGAGAGATAAAGGGACTCAGTGAGAGAGATGGCAAGTGGAGGGCTTTGGTTGTGTTAGACTGGAGCTGGAGAAGAAGGTGTTGACGGCGATACGGTGGAAATTGAAGAGAGGGCGAGAGTGGTCGCTCGTTGGCAGGCGACGATCACGAGGATGAGGGGAAGATAGTGGGCCAACCAATTTGACCGTTGGCCAGCTCGATCAAGAGGACGGAGGAGCTCGCCAGAGATAAAGGTGAAGACAACTAGGGGAGAAGAGGAGGGTATTCCAACGTGAAACTTCACTAAGAGGCTTGGAGTCATGAGAGAGGTCTATTTAAAGACCTCAGAGAGGCGTCTAAGCTTGGAAACATGCTTCGCAAGCTTGAAAACCTAGGGATGAAAAAATCGCTAAATTTGCGAGCATTTGCATGAACAATCTAGGGCAAATCAGGGTCCAATTCTTGATCCAATTGTTAGAGCATCTCATAAGGATCCCCCCTTTCAATTTTGGAAGGGTTTGATTGAGAATCGAGTGAGAAATCCTCGCTCGACTATCAACGAAGCTGCTGCATTCACACCAATGGCGATAGGGACCACTTTGCAAGAAATGATGACAACATTAGGGACCTGATTGCAAACATTTGAAAAGTTAGGGGCTTAATTGAGAGGAATAGAGTTTGAATGGACTAAAATGCAAACTAGGTCAAGATGGCCTCTGATTGAGCCCAAATTTTGGCTCAAACCTAATTTTGACTCAAGGAATCCAATGGCGGGGTTTGATTTCAATTTTGACCAAGTTTGACTGGGCAATTTGTGCAAAAACCAATTAGGGTAGAATTCCGTCTGAGACTCTATTTGAGGTCAAAAGGGGTTTTAACGGTCAAATCAAGGATACCAAACCTCATGAAATATTTTTTTATGAATTTTAAAAGATTTAGATGAATTTTATCTTGACCAGAACTTCTGTAATTTAAGCAGGTCTAAAATTAGGGTTTCGAGGCTGTATTGGTTCTCAAAATGCGTGAAACCCTGTTTCTGTCTACATGGACCCACTTATTGACCTTTAATGCTCACTTGACCTTCATTTCACCCCTAACAAACTAATTGATTATTCTGTTTTCATGATATGCTGTTAAAATTACAGAATTAGCCCTAGTTTCCTATTCTCTACTCAAAATAGCCTGAAGTGAAGTTATAACCCTTAGATGATTATGTACGAGCATTTATATTTTAAACCTAACTAAAAGTGGCCAATTAAGGCCTATGATGGTGTTCCCATCAAGATCTTCCACAGTTGTGCCTCGCGGAGATAGAAGATGTACGTGCAAAAGAGGCACGATCTAGCATGATCAACAGCCACACGATCACGATCTAAGGGATCCCACTCACCTGCATGGATCCACTAGCTAATGGCCTCATCTCCATTGCCAAGGGGTGCGTGGAACATGATCCCTGTCCCATGCATTCCTATAAACACCATTGTCAAATTTAGTCCTTCCAAAGACCTATAAAAGGCCCCCTACACCCCCTCCTTCCTCTTCATCCCTTCCTACTCTTCTCTCCCCATCTCTAGAGCTCAAGAACCTTCTTAACTTTGTGTCCCAAGACTTGGGATTCTCCATTAGAGAAAAAAAATCAAAATAAATTTTCACCTTCTTACCCCCATTTGTGGAGCACCTGTGGCCGTCCTCTCATCTCCTTTCTGGAAGTCAATCCAATGACGGCGATGCCCTGCCACATCTTCCCTTCATCCGATCTTCGTCATCTTCCTTCATCACCATTCTCCTTCTTCAAGGCGTCATCCGACTAGCTCATCCCCCAAGCAGCTGTCAAGGGGGAATCTTCACTCTCTTTCTATCTTTTTTGCTTTTGTAGTTAGATTTTATCCTATACATTATTTTCTTGTAATAAAATTTAGAAGCATTTATCTAGAGCTATTTTATCTCTCTCTCTCTCTCGCTTTCCGCTTTAATATTCTTTAAGAAGATTAAGTTAGTTTAGAACACTTTTACCTATCATTCTACTTATATAATATTATAAAAAAATTACAAAAGCTAAAAATACCAAAAGCAAATAAAAGCAAATGCAGATTTATCTAGAAAATTAAATTTCGCTTCCCCGTATTTGACCAGGGACTCATTTAGTCTTGGTAAATTTATTTGATAGTTGGATTTTGGCAATTATGATGACGAGTTTTTTACACTTTGACTTTTATTACGAATTTTTTGACTCATCATTTTGGCGCCTTTGCTAGGGAGGCAACGGTATTTGATTTTCTTTTCCATGTTTGCCGGCACTTGACTTTCATCTCACTTTTCTTCATTTTATTATGATTGCAGGTACTCATCTAAGGCAGGCGGAAAGTGGTAGATTGGAGAAAAGTGCAGTTTGAAGCTTCTATAAGTATTCCCTCATTCCCCACCCATTAATTTCATTTCACCACATTAATAACTAGGACCCAAATCATCTTAGGTGTTCAAATAAACCCTAGCATAGATTTGTTTGTCTTGTTTGTCACCTCCACCTACCTCACCCCCACATATATATATAAAAAAATTCTTTATCTAATTGTGGGACATAAATTGAAATCTACACATTAAATACCCACAATTTCTTATTTAAGGTGCACCACTCCTATTTGATTTAGTCACTAACCGGGACTCTAACCTGTGGACCTAGTACACTTAAACTAAATACACACTTGTGATTGTTTTCTGTGTGCCTAGTTTAGTAGTGTGAATAGCCAATTGATTGATTTGCTTGGGCTGCACCACTAATTATAAAATTCACTCATCAAGTATCTTACTCTGTAGGGTTCAATTTTTAGGAACTAACTAGGCACTCCACATCATTTTTGATTTCTAAAGGAAAACATCTACACCCATGCTTTCAAAACGTTGTTTGTGTCACTAAACTTGATTGAACATATGTAAATTCGAATCCTAAAAGCTACTAAACAAAATTTGAACCATAAATTTCACCTCATCTCAAATAATCTTACTTGAAAATCACTGGTTGTGCACACACACACTATTAATTGGTTATTAAGGGCACAACCCATTTAAGGCCCGATCACATTCCAAATGCACTATTATCCCAGGCTTTAACTTAAAATTGAGCAGATGTTGGCCCTAGGATTCATCCAGTCTGTTTCAAGGTACTCTCCATATCGTAATGCGAATTAGTGGCATCTTTTTCCATAAAGTGCTAAGTTGAAGGATCTGATTATCAAATGACTTAAGTAGGCAGGGGTTTGGCATAATTAGCAGCCCCCGAGACATGCTCCCCCTGCTTCGTCGGCCCAAATTAACCAGCTTTTGGATTAAGGACAACACAAAATTTGTGTTGTGGTTAAGAATTTACCTTGGAGCATAAGTCCTTAGGCTACCCAACTTAAGGACAGGGTTGTACCTTTTATGCTGCAGGGCTCAATTTTCCTATCCTCCCAACTTCCTTCCGATGTATGCTTGGAAGAAGGTCATTGAATCCTCATTTGGAAGGATCGTTAGACCATTCATGGAGGCGTAGGTTGAGCTACAATCAAGCAAACCCCATGGCTAACCAACCACCTCACCCATGCTTTCATGAGCTAATTCAGAGGTAGCTGGAACAATTACAGCAGATGCAAGAATGGTTCCAGCACATGAATGGTCAGGGCACTCAGCCCTTGAAGGATTTCTATGATCCTTCAAACTATGAGGATCATCCCAGTGTCGTGATCCCTATAGGAGATGTAGAAATCAAGCCCCAAGTACTAAGCTTGGTCAAACACTTTCATGAGCTTAGCTCTGAGGACCCATTCCAACATTTGGAGGACTTAACCACTTTGCTTCATACCACCAAGGCTTGGAAAGTGAATGAGGAGTAAATGATCATGAGGCTTTTCCGCAACTCTCTCAGGGATAAGGCCGCACATTGGTACCTGACTATTGGAAGATTGATAACTACGTGGAATGATCTTAAATCAGCTTTCCTGAAGAAATTCTTCCCAGTCGAACGTACCAATGCTCTGCAATGGGCGATTACCACTTTCATCTAGCGGCTAGGGGATTGCTTCATGGGGCATGGGAGCGATTCCAGGACCCATTGTGGAAGTGTCCACACCATGAGGTGCTGAAATGGCAACTCATGCAAATATTCTATCACGAGTTGATGGATCAACTCCGTAATCACATGGATGCTTCTTGCGGAGGCAATTTCCTCAACAAGGATGCAGATAGTGTACACAACTTGTTTGCGGAAATGAGTGAGAACTCTATAAGCCATGCCTCCATGGAGACTTTCAATCGACCCGAACAGCCTAGGTCAAATGATAATGAGGTTCAAGATTCTCATTCATTTGACATTGACGAAGAGCCGTTTTCGTACATTTGAAAGTCATCGAAAGTCGTAGAATAGTCGCGCAAAAACGTTCGTCAAAAATATTGCTTTGTAAAATAACGAGACTTCAGTCCTGGTCGTTCGTCTCTGGGAGGCGTGTTTCTATTTTTGAAATCGATCTTAAAGCTGCTCTACTTAATATTCTGGTGCGCAATATATAGGCAGTTAAGGAACAGGCACTTAAATCACGCAAATAAAATAATCATTCAGCTCATGGTGATTTCAAACACATAAAGAGATATATATATATATAAATACATTTTCATTCATTCATTGGGGGAGAGTTGTTTGTATAGGAAATCTAGAGGAAAGCTTATACAGGAATGCTTGAAATTAAACATAGCTACCAGGAAATGATCGCATACAAGAATCAATGGGGGGATTTCGCATGCATCATTGGGGGAGAAGTAAGACTACACTACTAAGTAGTAAATGAAAGCAATAAAAATTATGAAGAGCATGATTTAAAGCTAGAAGAATAGAGGACATTCAGGAGTGGTCCCCGATGGCCTTGGAGTGGTCGAGAGGAGAATGAGGGGCGGCCAATGTAGCTTAGGCCGACCCTTGGAGAGAAGTAGGGTTGATCCAGCATCCCGGCATGGTGTCCTCCATGGTGGTGGTAGTGAGCTCGTGGAGGTGGAGTGAGTGGCTAAGTGGAGGTGGAGTGAATGGCACCAACGGAGTGCAATTGCCAAAGAAGTGAATGGGTGCCAATGGCCACCCAAGGGGTCTTTTCATAGACCTAAGGGAAGCTCTCTAGAGAATTATGGAATTCTCTAGAGAGGCCTATGTTGGGAGCTCGTGGGAGAGTGAGAGAGAGAGGGTGGATGGCGGTTTTTAGATCCACCAAATGTGGATCTAAAAATTGAATGGCTCTTGGTTGCTATTTTTGGCAACCAAGGCAACCACACATGGTAGAGAGTTCTAGAGAACTCCAGGATAGATGTTTTCGTGTGGATGGTGTGTGTGGGTGTGTGTGGGTCGAAACTTAGGTGGCTAGGTTGATTAGGTTGGGTTCTAGTGGGTTTAGGTTAAGGTAGGTCTCAAATTAGGGTTATAAACCCTAATTCACTAAGGTAAAGTGAAGTTAAACTTAATACAAGCTTAATTGGGTGTGTGAAAACTTAATTGAGAGTAAAACAACTCAATTAAGTCAGGTCTAGGTCAATTGGACTCTCACTGAGTCCAATTGGACAATGTGTGCTGAGATCAGGGCTCAATTGGACTCAATGAGTCCAATTGAATAGGCTGATGGAATTGACTAAGATCCAAGTCAATTAGGTTTAGTGAGGACCTAATTATGTCCTTAGGGTGGTCTAGAGGTGATGTACTAGGGTTAGGGCACCTTAATTTAGGTTCCTATGGGATTGGAATTGGGTTTAGGGACCTAGAGATCCAAGATCAAGGCTTAAATCTCAAAACAGGAATTGGAGAGTAGTATCAGACATCTAATTATAGAATCAGATGTCTTATACTCAAAAATCAGAAGTCCAGACTTGTTGTCTGGATGTCTAATCAGAGTCAGGAAGGATTTCGGGTTCTGTTTTGGGTATTCTGCAGAAATTTGACATCTGACAAAGTGTCTGGACGTCCAATAACACTGCAGAAGTGGGTTTGAAGTGTGCGGGAGTTGGCTAAGGGTCCTGGACGTCTTAAAACTTCTCTGGACGTCCAGAGAAGGGTTGGAACTAGGGTTTTAGGGCTTCCTAGGGTGCTGTGACCTAATCTAAGGGTGGCTAAGGCTTGGGGAAGTCTCTAGGCTATCCTAGGGCTAGGATGGACCTAAGCTCTTCACATTTTACTGCTTTATTTCTACTTAATAGAATAGAAAACCTTTAACCCCCTTACATTATTATTCCTACATCTAAACTAGGCCTTCTGCTCCAGTCTGCTACAACTCCCGTTATTCCTGATCCAGCTTCAGATCCAGCTCTAAATCTGCTTATTACCTGCAATCGACATAATATACTTAATCAGCACATTATAACATTATTTCATGCATAGCTAAAGGAAAGCGGTAAAGATGCAGATAATGCGTATGCATGCATGAATAACCCTAACTTATGCTAAGTCCTAACTTAATCTAGGCCAATTAAGACCTATGATTGCTGCGCAATCAGACATGGAATTGATTTGTAAAAAAATAAGATAAGTTGGATTTGGTTGTGAAAAGAATGTAAGAGTGGATGGCCAAAAATTATGGAAATAGTTCTAGGTCCACTCAATCCCAGAGTTCGGGATTCCATTCGTCACAAGCTCCCATAAGATGGGAGTTCATGAATTGGCTTGACTCAACTCAACCTATGAGACAACACTTCTCGAAACCTTATGGCTTCCAAACTAGGGCCTTTGATCCTAGTTTCTCTGATCATTCTTCTTCTTCTCGCCATCCTCACCCTATAGGATGTGCATGCTGTATAGGGGAACTCTAGGTCCAACCATATTCTAACACTTATAAGTTTGGTTAGAGGAACCACCCTAACTTCTCCTAGAGAAATTAGGGGCAACAGAACTAAATGCGACCCAGCAGCTATGCACCTCAAAGATCTATGGGTTAGGGTTAAGTATACACCCAGTTGCCCCCGAGACAGATTAATCAGCCATCTCGGAATGCCCAACAACTTGCAAGGCAAGCTGATTTGAATCAACAGATGGTTGAGATGCAAGGATCCATGCTCCAGCTTATGCAACAGATGAAAACATCACTAGACAACTTGCAATCCAGGCTCATTACTAATACTCAGTAGCCCAGATCTTTACCATCTCAACTGTTACCCATCCCACGAAATATACAAAATTATGGCAATAGAGACCAAGGGTACCAAAATCAGAGGGACCCACACGTACATGCTCAGGTGGTTGAGAAGGGTCCTTCTTCTTCTAAACCTAGTTATCTGTCTAACCAAGCCCCTCTTATCTTTCCTAACCCTCTTCAAGACCCGAACCCAATTCCTTTTGCAAATTCTATCACCTTGAGGAGCAGGAAGCAAACCTAGGAACCCGGGCCACCCTCTTCCAGTAAACAAAACCCTGATGAGCCTGAGGAAGAAATGGAGAGAACCAAAGAAGAGACTAAGTCTCAAGAACCTAAAACTGATGACACTACCCATATATTGTTCCCTGATGCCATATTGAAATTCAGGAAGAAGAAAACTATAGATAGCAACGAGGAACTCCTTAATATATTCAAGGGTGTAGAGGTCAATATCCTACTCCTCGATGCTAATAACCATATCCAGGCTAATGCTAAGTTTTGAAAGATTTATGCACTCAAAAGCGTAACTCGAAGGAACCTACCCTGACGAAGGTAACATTGTCTAAGCAAGCTAGGTTTGTTATCCTGCATCGCCTTCCTCAGAAAAAGAGACATCCAGGTGCCCCTTTGATTTCATGTGTTATCAGGGATTACACTTTTGATCGGGCACTATTGGATTTAGGTGCATCCATCAACCTAATCCCAACTTCCTTGCTTGAAAGGTTCAAGTTAAGTGAACTATTCGATCACTACCACAAAAGGCATTATTAAGTATATTATTATCAAGGTTAAGGATTTCTATTTTCCTGTAGAGCTCCACATCCTTGACATGGATGTACCTGAAGACCTAAGGAACATTCCCATCATTCTGGGGCATCTGTTCCTGGCTACCACTAAGGCCAATATAAACTATGAAAGCGGTAGTATGGAGATCACCTTTGGAGATAGGAAGTTAACACTTGATATTTTTAAGGTGATTAATAAGTTGGAGGATTGTGGATATATTGAGGAACCCGAGGATATAGATTATAATGTTGAAACTTATATGGGTATCAATGTTCTCGAGGATTTTACTAGCACAAACGAGCTTGACCCACAACCCTCCATGGCAGACCCATCACACACTAAAGAGGTTGTTGATTTTATTCACTCCCAACCTCTTCCTCTGGACTGTCCTAATGAATCTTCATCAGCATCCTCCTTACCCTCTATCTTGAACCTGCCCCAGCTTGAACTGAAACCATTGCCTAAGAATTTAAAGTATGAGTTTTTAGGATCCAAAAAGACACTCCTTGTGATTATTAGTGCTAAACTGACTAAGGAGCAAGAGATGAAATTGATTAAGTTCCTTAAGACAAATAAGGAGGCAATTGGTTGTCCCATCCATGGTCTTAGAGGGATTAGGCCATCTTGTTGCAATCATCGTATCTATATGGAAGATGGATCCCACCCTTCTTGCGAAATGCAAAGAAGATTAAACCCCGATATGCGAGAAGTGGTCAAAAAGGAAATTATGAAGTGGCTTGATGTAGGAATCATTTACTTGATCTCAGATAGTCCCTGGGTTAGCCCCATGTTGATTGTTCCTAAGAAGGCAGGGATAACCGTAGTGACTAATGAGAAAGGGGAATCTATCACTACCCATTCAACTTTGTCCTAGAGAGTCTGCAATGATTATAGGAAGTTGAACACTGCCACTAAAAAGGATCATTTCCCTCTACCCTTCATTGATAAGATCCTTGAAAAGTTAGCTGGGTAGTACTATTTTTATTTCCTGGATGGTTATTTAGGATATAACCAAGTTACTATCCATCTCGAAGACCAGGAAAAGACAACTTTCTCCTATCCCTATGGAACCTTTGCATTCCGTAGGTTGCCTTTTGGGCTTTACAATGCATCTGTGACTTTTCAAAGGTACATGTTAGCCATCTTCTGTGGTATGGTGGGAGATTGTCTTGAGGTATTCGTGGATGATTTCTCCATTTTCAGAGATTCTTTCGAGTCTTTCCTAGCTAACCTAGAATTGATCCTTAAGAGATGCATTAAAACACGGTTGGTCCTTAGCTGGGAAAAGATCCACTTAATGACACAAGAAGGCATTGTCTTGGGTCATGTGGTCTCTAACCAGGGCATTGAAGTTGATAAAGCTAAGGTGGATGCTATCTCTAAACTTCCCCAACCCACATTTGTTAAATAAATCCGTTCATTTCTAGGTCATGTGGGTTTCTATCGAAGGTTCATTAAGGACTTCTTGAAGGTTTCTCAGCCCCTAAGTAATCTTCTGGCCAAAGATAAGCCATTTGAGTTCAATGAATCGTTCTGTAAAGCATTCAATTTATTAAAAATAGCAATCACCTGTGCCCTAATGTTGCAACCACTGGTCTGGATAGGCCTATTTGAGATTATGTTCAACACTTCTGATTATGCAATCGAGGTTGTCTTAGGTCAGAAAATTGATAGAAAGTCCACTGTTATCTACTAAGCCAGCAAAACTCTAGACAAGGCCCAGAGGAACTATACCGTTACTGAAAAGGAATTGCTGGCCATATTTTTCACTATTGAAAAGTTTAGGGCTTATCTGTTAGGTTCTCGTGTCATCATCTATAGTGACCACTTGCCCTTGAAGCATCTCTTGGCCAAAAAGGATGCCAAGCCTTATCTCATTAGATGGATTCTTTTACTTCAAGAATTCAATCTTGAAATCAAAGATAAAGCTAAGGCACAAAATGTAGTGGCGGGTCATCTATCAAGAATCCTAACTGATTCTCCTTGTCTGGATATTCTAATTGCTGATACTTTTCCAAATGAGACTATTCTTATAGTCTCAGGTGTCTGAACCCCCTGCTTTGCAGACATAGTCAATTATTTGGTCGTCGGTCAAGTCCTCCAAGATTAGACCAAGCAACAATGAGGTAGACTCATATCTGATGCCAAATATTACTTTTGCGACTATCCCAATCTATACCGCATCGACAGCGACCAGATCATTTGTCGATGTGTTCCGAAAAATGAGTTTTAGAGTATACTCGAGTTCTGCCACTCATCTGCATGTGGTCGACATTTCTCCAAAAAGAAGACGATAGCAAAAATATTGTAGTCTGGGTTTTATTGGTCGTCATTGTTCAAGGATGCCCAATATTTCTTGGGATCATGTTCCCGATGCCAGGCACCCGGGAGCATAGCCAAGAGAGATATGATGCCCTCAACATGATCCTTCCCATTGAAATTTTCAATGTTTAGGGCATCGACTTCATGGGACCTTTCCTCCCTTCGTTCGAACACCAGTATATTCTGGTTGCTATTGATTACGTGTACAAATGGATCAAGGCTATTCCCACCTGAACCAATGGCCACAAGGTGGTCATCGAATTTGTAAAGAAGAATTCTTTACTCAGTTTGGGATCCCAAGAACAATCATCAGTGATGATGGAACTCACTTCACCAATGGCCAGTTTAGGAATTTACTGGTAAAATATGGGATAAATCATCAGATTTCCACACCTTATCACCCTGAGATAAATAGATAGGTTGAAGTCTCCAATCAGAAGATCAAGAATATTCTATAGGAAACGGTTAGGTCTGATAGGAAAGACTGGACTCAAAAGCATGATGATGCTCTTTGGGCCTACCATACGGCATATAAGATGCCTATTGGCTTGTCTCCGTTCTGTCTGATGTTTGGTAAGGCCTGTCATCTACCCAAAGAAAGTGAACACCAGCCATTCTGGGCTATCAAGAGATGTAATTTTGACCTAGACTTAAGAAGATCAGGAAATTCAAACTATCTAAGTTGGAGGAGCTTAAAAATGATGCGTATGAAAATGCCAAGATCTATAAGGCGAGGACCAAAGCTTTACATGATCAGATGATCTCTTGTAAAAGCTTTAAGCTGAACCAAAAGGTTTGGCTTTGTGACTCCTTTCTTACACTTTTTCCCGACAAGCTTAGGTCCAAGTGGAACAACCTGTTCATTATTTATCGGATTTTTTCAAATAGAGTTGTTAAAATTTCTAACCAAAAGGCAGGTAACTCCTTCAAGGTCATCGAACAACGTCTAAAACCATATGTTGACTGGGTGATTCCTGAACTCGTCTCAGACAAGGTTGCTCTAATCTTGGTCTGAGTTCTTTGGCCAAACTACACCTAGCTGACGGCATTAAACTTAGCAACTTTGTATATATTTTGAGCTAACCAGATCTTTATTGAATTTAGGCACTATCTTCTCTATTCTACCCTTTTCATGCCTTTATTTACAATGAGGACATTGCATAAGCTAGGATGGGGGGGTGGATTCATTTTTGAATTATTTTGTCAGCTCTGTACATTCTTTTTATTTATTTTCTCTTTAATTAAAAAAATTGAATTAGGAAAATAAAACTTAGGCATTAGGAGTTTTTCAACTTTAGGAAATGATACGATAGGTCCTGAACAGTTAAACTTTTCAAGTCTTTAGGTTTAATTAGATCGGGTGTCCAGTAAAATGTGGACCGATTTCTCTAGTCCTCGCCGCTCTAAGCTTATATTAATTTGGTTAATAAAGAAGGGTAATAAGTATGCGATCTATCAACCTACCCTCTGATTTGAGGGGACTTATAGTCTAAGCATCTGCACACTATTTGTATTGACTCACTTCTCAACGATTTTAATGAAAATTAGGTAGCTAATGAACTTGCTAGGGTGGTATGGCTGGCACATTGCTGTGAGTAACCCCTCATAGCTTGGTGTCTAAAGACCAGTCACACAACCTAATCTCTTTAACCATTTCCTTTAGGTAAATCTTAGATTAGGGAAGTCACCTACATAAAAAAAAAAAAGAACAAAAAGAAAAACATTCAAACAAAGAAAATGAAAAAAATGACAAAAATAGAAAAGAAGAAAAAAATAAATAAGCCACACTTCACTGCATGGGTACGGCTGACAAGTTGCTATGGGTAATCCCCCATTGCCGATTGTCTAGAACTTAGCCCGCGAAAATGCACAAATAATTCCTAAACACTTAAGGAGAAGCAGGAAGTAGAATAAGCTAGGGAGATATACACTAGGTTCACCCTTTTGTTGACCCCATAAAAATAAAAGTAAAGGGGAAGCTACCGGTCAAATAGATACACCTTTAGGCAGAATTTTTTTCGTTAAGGGTTACTTAGGGTTGTAGAAACCTAAACTCCATTCTGATTGTCGTTTAGTAAGTCTATTACTTTTTACAATAAAATGCCTAGAACTTAGAGTCTTCTCGAGTCTTGGTTGGGTTGGGTAGCCATAGAAAGCTGCTTCGAAACTCTAAACTCAAAAAAAAATCCAAAAAAAATGAAAAAGAAGAAAAAGAAAAAAAAATGTATTTGCTTTTGTACGAAATAAGAGAACTTGGGCGGTTTGCATTTTAGCAGGCACCCAGACACTGTTGAGTTTTCAAAGTTTAGATCCTTAGTTGAAATTTTCTCTTGTTGATAAATAACTGTTGCTTAAGTAATTTGACACTAATTTTATTTATAACTAGCATGTAATGTAGTTTTGCTAGGGACTAGCAAAGATAGGCATGGGGGTGTGATGTAGACACATCTATCTTGTATAAAATGACTATTTATGCTTGTTTCTAGCCTTAAAGAAGCATTCAATATTTTAAATATTGTATAACATGTATCATCATGCATTTAGAGTAGCTTGTATAAAATGTATACTAATTCTCCTATTTTAATGGCCAAGGTACACGGTGATGCGAATCTGAGCATCAAATGGAAAATTTAACTGTACAAATGGATCCAGATCGACGATCATAGCCTAACGACACAAAAATCACCTTGATCAGACATTCGTGGCATCCCCTACAAGCAAGAGAAGATGGATGGCCCAGATGGTGCCATGTGGCACCATCCAGGCCGCCCAAAGTTACCCAAGGTCCACCACAGCCTCCCTTCACATCCATACGATGGAATCTCAACCATTGGACCTTCAACCAATGGTTGAGGCAAGCTTGTGCCCGCCCCTTCATAGCCCAAAGGAGAGCCTTGCCACGTCTGATCTCAACCATTGGATCAAGATCCAATGGCTAAGATCGACCCATCATCTACTGTAGATGAGTGGTCCTCACAACACAGTAGTACCCTTAGTGCAATGGTCAATTGCAGTGCTCTCAAACATAGGGCGGGTGGTTGAGACTCAATCTGTGCCTCTCCTCAGTGTAGGCGCAATCAATCGCAACCACTCAATGAAGATCACAAGCTGAGGAGTGGCCGCGTCAGTGAAGACGTGATCAGGTGCATTAACAACTGCACATTCAAGAGCAGGGATGCTGCCGCATGGCAATGCAGATCCTCGCAAGCACAATAGCACACAATCATACGCACGTTGTGCAAGTTATGTGAAGCTCAGCCTTAAGCACTCCCAACCATCTAATGAGCTGTGTTTTGTGGAGATAGTAGATGCACACGTAGGAGAGGCACGATATAGCGCAATTAGTAACTACATGATCATGATCTAAAGGGTCCCATTCACCCACATGAATCACCTGCTAACAGCCTCATCTCCATTGCCAGTGGGTGCATCCCATGCATGCCCATGAACACCCATGGCCTACACCCCCTCCTTCCTCTTCATCCCTTCCTACTCTTCTCTTTCCCTCTCTAGAGCTCAAGAACCTTCATTGCTTTGTGTCCCAAGCCTTGGGATCCTCCACTAGAGAAAAAAATCAAAATAATTTTTCACCTTCTCACCTTCTCAACCCTGTTCGTTGAGCACCTGTGATCGTCCTCTCATCTCCATTCCGGAAGTGGATCCCGCGATGGTGACACCCTACCTCATCCTCCCTTCGTTTGAGCTTCATCCTCCCTCCATCTCTGTTCTCCTTCTTCAAGGCATCGGTCGACCAGCTTGTCCCCCAAGCAACCATTGAGGGGGAATCTTCACTCTCTTTCTATCTTTTTCACTTTCGTAGTTAGATTTTATTTCGCACATTATTTTCTTGTAATAAACATTAGGAGCATTTATCTAGAGCTGTTTTATCTCTCTCCCCCTCTCTCTTTCCGCTTTAACATTCTGCAAGTAGATTAAGTTAGTCTAGATCACTTTCACCTACCATTCTTCTTATATAAAATTATAAAAAAATTACAAAAGCAGACCATACTAGAAACAAATAAAAGCAAGCCTGGATTTATCTAGAAAATCAAATGTTGCCTCATCGTGTTCGACCTGGGACTCATCTAGTCTTGGTAAATTTATTTGATAGCCAGATTTCCGCAACTACGATGATCAATTTTTCAAACTCCGACTTTTATCATGAATTTTTCAACTCATCATCCATATAATGCTTTATTTTGCTAAAAAGCATGATTAGGTTTCTCTGAAACTTCAAATCCAAGTGGTTGTTTCACATGGACTTCTTTAATAAATCCATTTAGAAATACACTTTTGACGTCCATTTAGAATAATTTAAATCTCATATAGACAGCAAAAGCTAACTGCATTCGAATGGATTCTAATTTGGCCATAAGTGCATAAGTCTCATCAAAATCAATTCCTCCTTCCTGATTATAACCTTAAGCCACAAGTCTATCTTTATTTCTTTCAACCTTCCCTGATTCAACATGCTTATTCCTAAACACCCACTTAGTTCCAATTATAGATTGTGATTCAGATCTAGGAACTAAGTTCCAAACATTATTTCTTTTGAACTGATTCAGCTCTTCTTGCATAGCTACTTCCAACAATCATCAAAAAAGGCTTCTTTAACAATTTTAGGCTCTAGTTGGGATACAAAAACACTATGAGAAATGTTGTTTGCTGAGGATCTGGTTTGAACTCCTTTAGTAACTTCACCAATTACAAGATCCTTGGGATGATCTTTAGAATAGGTTACATCTTTAGGTAAGTCACTAGCTATGTTATCCTCTGGGATATTTGAAGGATCTTCTAAGATTTAATCATCATCTCTACTTGAAATTCTTTCATTATGATTTGATTCATCAAAAGTGACATGTAAGGTTTCCTCAACAATTGAATTTTTCCTATTTTAAACTCTATAAGCTTTGCTTCTAGGTGAATATCCCAAGAATATCCCTTCATCACTTTTTAGATCAAATTTATCCAAATTTTCCTTTGTATTTAGGATGAAATATTTGCACCCAAAAACACTAAACTAGGAAATCGTTGGTGATCGATCATAGTACAACTCAAATGGTATCTTCTTAAGGATTGGTCTAATGGAGTTTCTATTTTGTATGCACCATGCAGTGTTTACTGGCTTAACCCAAGAATACCAAGGTAACTTTGATTCACACAGTATTATGAAGGCACACTCCTACAAGGTTCTATTCTTTCTTTCAACAACACCATTTTAAGGGGATGCTCTTGTTTGATCCCATAAGTTAAACAAAAATCTTGAAAGTTTTGGTTTTCAAATTCTCCTCCATGATCACTTCTGATTCTAGTGATCAATATCCTTTCTCAATTTGAATTCTTTTGGCTATCTTTCTAAATTGCTCAAAGGCAAAATCTTTGGTTCTTAAAAATAATACCCAAGTAAATCAGAAGAAATCATCAATAATGACTAAACAATATCTGCACTCACTGAGGCTTTTGAGCTTAATTAGTCCAAAGAGGTCTACGTGAAGCAACTCAAGTGGTTTTGAAGTGTTGATCATGTTTTTAGGTTTAAAAGATGTTTTATGAAGTTTGTTAAGTTTAGATGATTCACAAATGTTTCTCCTCTTAAAGGATAGCTTAGGTAAACCTTGCACTAAGTCATGTTTCACAAGCTTATTTATATTTCGCATGGGAGCATGCCCGTGTCGACAGTGCCACAGTATTGACTCATCATCCGATGCAACTAAACAATTTAGATTGTTGCAATTGTTAAAATCAATAGTGTAGATATTTTTAAATCTACTTTTGGTTAAAAGAATTTCTTTAGTTGTTTTGTTTTTAACTTTAAAGCCTTTTGAAGAAAAATTAGCTTTATAACCTTCATCACAAATTTAGCTTACACTAAGTAGTGTTTTAAACCTTTAACTAGGTGAACGTTATCAAAATAGGTCTAAGAGTTACCAATTTGGTTAGTACCAACACTATGACCCTTGTGGTTGTTGTCGAGGTGACTGTACCACATTCCTTGTGGTCAAGATCAAGGAACAGACTTTCTTCTCCTGCCATGTGCTTGGAGCATCCACTATCCATGACCCATCTTTTGGTTTGGACTTGTCAGTGCAGAAATTCTTCTAATAGCTACAAGGTGTCCATCTTTTTCTTTGTATAGCCTGTCCGTGTACTTTATTAGTCCTTCATTAAGGTGGCCTACAAAATAAGATTGTAGGGTTTTCTTTGGAGCCCATATTTTTCTTTTGGGTCCACTCTTGTTAGTTGGTTCATGTTTAGGCGCAAACCTATTCATAACCTTAGGACTAGAAGTATTATGTGTGTTGGTTTGTGAACTTGATGCTTCATGATCATCCTTAGGAGTATACCTCAACCCAAATTTTGTTGTATTTTAGGTGTGCATTCCTAGCAACTTTTCTAGGTTAGCTCTACCTTTAGTGAATTTTGCTAAATCATTTACAAGAGTAACTAATTTTAGCTTAAGCTTCTCCAATTCTATCTCAAGTGAATCTATGCGTTTTTAAGGAGGTGCTTTCTTGTGAGAGCTGGTGATTTTGTGAAGCAAACTTGTGTTTCAATTTGGTTTCCTCATCTAGACTTTTGTCAATTTTTTGTTACCTACTTTCAGTGCTTTAGCTAAATCATGTAATTCGTAAAAAGCTTTTAAGAGTTCATCAAAAGTAAATGAAGATACCTCATCTTCGATGGTCGTGAGTCTATAAAAGGCTTCTTCACTCAATGTGCCTTCTTCTCCTTCTGATGAGCTCGAATATATGTCATCGCTGGTGGCTTTTAGGGCTTTCTTCTTCCTTTCTATTTTGGGTTGCCTTCTGGCCTTCTCCTTATCAGCTTCTTTCTTTAGTTGAGGGCATTCTTTCCTCATATGACCCTTCTTCTTACAATTGTAGTAGATGACTTGACAATTCTTTGGTTTGTCTTTCTTCTTTCTCCAGCTTTTCTTGTTTTTCAGGAATTTTTTGAATTTTCTTGAGAGAGGTGCAATCTCACCTTCATCCTCTACTTCTTCATTTGACTCTTCTATATTAGTATGAGCCTTTAAAGTGATATCTTTCTTCTTCTTCCCTTCACCTTCATGTTCTTTCATATGCTCTAGCTGGACTTCATAAGACATCAAGCTTCCTATGAGATCATCCAACTGAAGTTCAAAGAGATCCTTTGATTCTTGGATCACAATTGTCATTGTTTCGTAATCACTTGTGAGTAATCGGAGGATCTTTCATACAAGGGCTTCATTTATGATCTCTTGATCAAGATTCCTCAACAAGTTTATGATATTAGTGAACCTCATGTACATCTCCTTGATGTTTCTCCTTTTTCATTCAAAGAAGCTCATATTTTTGTCTCAGAAGGTTGATCCGAGTTTCTTTAACCCTTAAAGTACATTAATGTCTGACTTCCAGAGTGTTCCATATTTCATACGTAGTTTTGTAGGTAGAAACTCTGTTGAACTCCTTTGATAACCTATAGAAGATGGCATTCATTGCCTTGACATTATCAGTAGCCATCATTTTCTGATCTAAAGTGACAGATACACCTTTCTTTTATGGATGTGTGTACTTGGATGCTATCACATCCCATACCTCATAGTCCATTGATTTCAGAAAAATTTGCATTATGGTCTTCTAATATCTATAGCCAGTGCCATCAAATAGGGGAGGTCTCATAGTCAACTACCCTTCAATGTATATCAAAAGAATGACATTGTTCTGAATTACAAAAGACCATGTTTTGATACTAGATGTGGGTGCATGAAGAGCCTGTAAGATCTAATAGGTCTATAGTAAAGGAGGGTGAATAGTGTACCAAGGTAAAATATAAAATTTAAAATAAAGCAATCCACACAAATAAAACAGATAACACCTGAATTTTAGAGTGGAAACCCTTTCAAGTAAAAACCACTACTTAAGCTCTCAGGTTAGCATTTCACAACTAGTCGATGCTAGTTGATAGGTGATAACACTACACAAGGGGGTGATAATTATGTTGAATATGGCCCATCTTTAGAATAAAAGGCATAACATAAGTAGAATAGGAGCATTGCATGCATCATGTACCAAGATTGCTTATAAACTGCATTAATGGCCATTTGTGTAAGTATTTGTCAAAGCAGGCCTCAGATAAGCAATTGGACCTCACGGATGGATTCAGAACGACGAACGGAGTCCAACGGACTCAAGATCGGCCAAATCTGACATCCGAAGCTCCTACAATGGGCCCAAGAAGTTCTGACCGTGATCTGGAGATCAATGGCCCAGGTTGCACCACGTCGGCCCACCCCACCGTGCACTGTGCCTTCATCAAGCCAAGATCAGATCTCGGTCGTCGATCTTTGATCGAACGACCGAGACCCGCACGCCCGCCTGCGGTCGCCGCGACAAAGCGCGGGCATTGCGCAATGGTGAGCGTGCACGCCCGCACCCACGGTGAGCCGCGCGGAGTGGGATTTGAAGACGGGCGACGGGCACGGAGAAATTGGGCCGCCCGATCAGCAGCGGACGGCCGGGATCTTGCCACGTGGCGCGATCGCAGCTCACGAGCGTCCAGGCGCACGCGCACGCCGGGTGGAGACGCGCACGCACACAAGCGCCCGAGGCATGATTCCAGTGCAGGCGAGGAAGACTCTCAGCAGATCGGACGGCTCTCGTTCAGCGGCCGCGGATCGCGTGAGGAGAAAGAACGAGGCGGGCGGCTGACCAGCGGCGGGAGGGCTTCACCGACACTTTTGGAAGCGGTTTTAGTGACGCTCCGGATGTCGCTAAAGCCCCTTCTTCTTTTAGGAAGCCCTTAACTCTATTTAAACCCCCTCCAACCACCATTCAAGGCATTCACTCCTCCTTGCAACTACTCCACCCCTCTCTTAGCTAGCTCTAGGCACTCTTGTAATTGCCGGAGACGACGAGCCGCTGACGGAGCCTCCTCCACCGTCGTCGCTGCCTCGTCGCTCTCCACACACTTTCTCTCTCTCTTAAGCTTTCTATTACTTTTGTTGAAGCATGTATTTAATGTTGTAAGTTATGAACTACAACTTCATGTTTCATGAAGTTATTTTCCGTTCAGTTGCCATTTTAATTTCTGTTCCAGTTGCATGATTAAAACAAAGAGCTTTCTAACCCTAAACCTTCTCTCTCTCTCTATCTCTCTCTCTCACTTTTCAAAACCGCACCTTTCGTAAGCAAAACTCCGCACTTTCCGTGATAAGTGGTAAGTAAAAATCCAATTTTCATGCCTCCCTGAGATCGACACTCGGACTCACCTCCGTTTAATTATTTTAAAACCGACATTGCAAGTGCGATTATAACGACACTCCTTAACATACACGAACAACAGCACGTCAGTTTTTGGTGCCGATGCCTGGGAGGCAACGGATTTGTTTTATCACCTCCATTCCACATTCATTCTCACATTGTCTAATGCCCTGTTTTCCTTTTTACTTGACGGTTGCAGGAATTCGGCACATGGACGGCGAAGCGATGCATCCCACGACGGTACCAAGGGAGTAGGCACCACGAGGACTGATAGTGAGTAACCCCTCTCTCATTGTTTGCTTGTGTGAAAAAGCTAAAAAAAATTTGTAAAAACTGAAAAAAATTGGCGTGGTGTATGATTGCTTGACCCACATCCTTAACACATCACCCCACAAAAAAAAAATGTACACTCTAACATTCTGAATAAATTCTTGGAGTGTTCTTTTCTTTTTCTTGAGTGGTGTTTGCGAAGCCACCATGAGTTGACCTGGGCCACACCACTCAACCCTAAAACTGACTCATCTAATAGAAGCTGCATGATCATTAGGATGAGTATATTAGGGTTTTAGAGCCTCTACAAAATAAAAGGAAATCTACTTTCACCAAGTTGTGTGCAGAACTTGACGTGCCCACTGAAACTTGTTTGAAAACGTTAAGACACGTCAACCCTAAAAAGCACTAAAGTAAGGATGAAACACTAAAAGACACCACATCTTAACAAATCCTTGCTTGAAAACCATGTTTTGCTAGAAGCACACACTTTAAAAGTGGAAAATTAAGAGGCACAACCCCAATCAACGTCTCACCACATCACCCTAAGCACAAGCACTATCCTAACCCTTTAAAACTGAGTAGACATACCCTAGGCAGGACTGAGTTAAGTCTCAAAAGGCAAGGTTTTGTTCGCTAGGCACTTGGCTTTCATTCCCTTGGTAGAATCTGGTGGATAGGCTACGGGGCAATGTCAAACGACCGCGGTTCTGGGGTATATGGAACCGAAGGCGCAAGCCAAAGGAAGAACCTTCCCTGCAATCCCCTCGTAATCAACCTGGCCATATTAGCCTTGGGAAGGGGAGTCCAGTGCATACAGACTTAATCACCCTTTGTGAGATTTCTAGGTCTCCTAAGGAATACACCATAAGGACTAGGCTTGTGTGCTTGATTGAAACACATTTCTTGCATCTGTCGCCCTCCGCATCCCCTCCTGTTCTCTCTAGTGTATGCACGGGAGGCGCTCACTGCATCCCGAGTTGTGTGTTTTGGGGCAAGAATCTAGGCGACGTAATTCTGTTGAAAACATGGCTGAACCTAAGGTAGATGAGGCTGAAGATCAACCCCCACCAGACGCTATGGCCATCATCCAAGCTCAAATCAATGCTAACCATCGGCTTCAGCAACAACAAATCCACACCATCATGCAAGCCAGACAACGGTTACAGAACCCACAAGAACAACCACCACCACCTTTCCACGACATACCAGGGCAACCACCACTTGATTTACCGCCATTTCAGGACCAGCCAAGACCCCTCCGTGATTTCTATAACCCTTCTGCTATTAGAGTCGAGCCACACCTTAGGATCCCTGAGGGGGGAGATGATTTCGAGCTAAAATCGAATGTCTTAAGTCTGATCCAGAGCCACTTTCATGGAAGCTCAAATGAGGACCCCTTTCAGCACCTAGAGGATCTCGACCGCATAGCACGAACGATGAAGCCTAGGAACATTAGCCTTGACATTGTTCTAATCAAGATGTTTCCCTTCTCCTTAAGAGACAAGGCTTCTCATTGGCTTAGAACCCTAGGTAGACCCATCACCACCTGGGAAGAACTGAGGCATGCATTTTTAAAGAAATTCTTCCCCATAGGAAAGACCAATGCCCTCAGAAGAGCTATCACTACCTTCACACTCCAGGGTGGGGAACAATTTCGTGAGGCGTGGGAAAGATTTAATGAACTTTTGAGGAAATGCCCACACCACGAAGTTCCAAGGTGGCAATTGGCCCAGATCTTTTACCACAGTCTGGACAGCAACCTACGAAACTTCGTCGATGCCTCATGTGGGGGAAACTTCCTAAACAAAGACGAGGAGAGAGCATTTGAGCCCTTTGAGTCTATGAGTGAGAATTCGCTCAACAATGCCTCCATGAACCAGTTTAACAGGTCCAGTCAACCCCGTGGTGGGATTTATGAGGTGCAAGAAAATTCTGGAATGGTTGACATGGACATCATTGCCAAAAAGTTGGATCGAGTGGAATTGGTGGACAAAAAGATTGATGAGCTACTGAATCAGACCAGGAACCCTTTGTAGACTTTCTCCCTAGCAAAGGGAGCACATAATGTTGACCTGGTCCAGCCCTTCACCCAAATGAACCTGGAACAACCCCTGACCACGTTCCAGGGAGGGACCTTTGCTCCCTCGACCCTTGATTACTCCCTTCCCTCTTCATCAACATCGGCTATCTTAGAAGATGTGCAAGCTGTCCAAGGTTATGCAAAACCTGACCCTTTCTCCAACACTTACAACACTGGCTGGCATAACCACCCCAACTTTGGTTGGACAAACCAGAAACCACCGCAATTCTAAAACCAGCCCAGGCCAAACCAGCAGCCATACTTGCCCCCTATCAGCAAGGACCACCAGTTAGACCCCAATATAACCAGAACAGGGCGGCCCCTCCCCCACAAAACCAAATGGATACCCTAATAAAGATGATGGCCGACATGAACTAGAAACATCAGGAGGAAATGGCCTTGGTAAAGGGACAATTAAGCCAACTTTTGGACTGTAAACAACAAGGATCCCTACCTTCTCAACCACAACCGAACCCGCGAAACATAATTAACAAAGGCCCCAATTCGCAAGGGTTCCAAAGCAACCCCAGGTAGGCTCACATGGTCCAGCCAGCCCTGCAAACACCTCCTAGGTTTGGCGCTTCTTCGTCCTCGTCTTCTCAAGGATCACCCCATGGCCCCAATGCCTCTGCTAATGCGGTGACCTTGAGAAGTAGCACCAAAACCCAGGATCCCAAATGGCCGACTCTCCCTGAGACTTTACTTGTTGAAATACCCGACTCAGAAGAGGCACCAACCAAGAACCCAGACATGGAACCAATCCACATTCAGACACCCTACCCTGAGGCCTTGGAAACAATCAAGAAAAAGAAGAATACTGTGGAAACTGAGGAGCTGTTGGAAATTTTTAAGCAAGTACAGATTAATATTCCGCTCCTAGAAGCTGTCAAACACATCCCTGCTTACACTAAGTTTTTAAAGGATTCCTGTACACCCAAGCGTAAGCCGAGACCTCAATCACCTAGGAAGGTTGTACTCTCTGAGCAAGTAAGTTCCATGATATCAAGCAACCTTCCACTCAAGCGAACTGACCCTGGAACGCCCCTGATTTCCTGCAATATCGGGGACATGACATTTGATAGAGCGCTCCTAGACCTAGGTGCTTCTATCAACCTAATTCCAACAACCCTGTACCACCAATTTGGTTTTGGGGAGTTGACACCAACCCCTGTCACCATCCAGCTGGCTGATAGATCAGTGAAAACCCCGAAGGAGGTTGTCGAGAACGTAATTGTACAGGTCAAGGACTTCTATTTCCCATTCGACTTTTTAGTGCTCGACATGGAAGTCCCTGAAAAATTACAGAATGCACCCATAATCTTAGGCAAACCTTTCTTAGCTACAGCTAAAGCAAACATTGATTGCGACACGGGATGTATGGAAATCGCCTTCAGGGATAGGAAAATGCAATTGGATATCTTCCGGGCGACAAAGTCTTTTGATTGCGATTACATTGAGGAACATGATCCCGTGGAAACTTTAATCGAGGAATGCCTCACCCTCAGTTCTATCTCAGACCACCAAAACCGTAGTGACTGTTCTGACCCGTCACCATCATCACCCATGGACCTCTGTAAGGCTGAGTACCATCACATGACACCATTTGAAGAGATCGATGTTGATCAACTACCGCCCTTTCCCTTCCCATCGACTGTGGTCCCACCCTCACCTGAACTTAAACCATTGCCCGAGAATCTCAAGTACGTCTTCTTAGGACCTGACCAGACCTTCCCAGTGATTATTAATTCTCATCTAACCAAGGATCAGGAACTCAGGTTGACTGCGACCCTTTCAGAACATCAGGCTGCCATTGGTTGGACCATTTTGGATTTAAGAGGAATTAGCCTCACCTATTGCACCCACAAGATTTACCTGGAAGACGGGGCCCAACCTTCCCGCCAGATGCAGAGACGTTTAAACCCAAACATGCGGGAGGTCGTTAAAAAAGAAATTATCAAGTGGCTTGACGCCGACATCATCTACCCTATCTCCAATAGCCCCTGGGTGAACCCCACTCAAGTGGTTCCCAAGAAGGCTGGGCTCACCGTTGTCACCAATGATCATGGCGAATCCATCCCCACCCGCACCACCACCGCATGGCAGGTGTGTTTTAATTATAGGAAGCTTAATAAAGCCACTAAGAAGGACCACTTCCCCTTGCCATTCATTGACCAAATCCTTGAATGATTGGTAGGGCAGAAGTATTTTTGCTTCCTGGATGGATATTCAAGATATAATCAACTCGCAATTGCTCCAGAAGATCAAGAAAAGACCACATTCACTTGCCCGTATGGCACGTTTGCATTCCGTCGAATGTTGTTCGGGTTATGCAATGCACCTGCGACCTTCCAGCGTTGCATGCTAGCCATTTTTTCAGAAATGGTGGGTGAATACTTAGAGGTCTTTATGGATGATTTCTCTGTGTTCGGGAATTCATTCGACCATTGTTAGAGCAACTTGGAGAAAATCCTGAAATGATGTATCAAGGTTAACTTGGTGTTAAGTTGGGAAAAGAGCCATTTTATGGTTCAAGAAGGAATTTTCCTCGGTCACATCGTTTCTCATAGGGGCATCAAGGTAGATCGAGCTAAGGTTGATTTAATTTCCAAACTTCCTCCACCTAGTTCAGTCCGGCAGATTCACTCCTTCCTAGGACATGTTGGCTTCTACCGAAGGTTCATCAAAGACTTTTCCAAGCTTTCCAAACCCTTGACCGACCTTCTAGCCAACGATGCCATATTCCACATGTCTCCTGATTGCATCCAGGCTTATCACACCCTCCGGGACTTAGTCTCCACCGCACCTGTACTTCAACCCCCAGACTGGTCCCAGGACTTTGAGATTATGTGTGATGCATCAGATTTTGCCATAGGTGCTGTCCTGGGACAAAGGCAAGAGAAGAAGCCCATGGTGATCTACTATGCGAGTAAAATGTTGGACGAGGCCCAACGTAATTATACCGTCACAGAGAAAGAGTTGCTCGCTGTAGTCTTTGGACTTGAAAAATTTCGCTCATACTTGCTGGGATCCCACGTGACTATTTACACTGACCATTCAGCCATCCGGCACCTGTTGGCCAAAAAGGACGCAAAACCCAGGCTCATCAGATGGATCCTACTTTTGCAGGAATTTGACCTGGAAATCTGAGACAAGGCCGGATCGAAAAATGTGGTGGCTGACCACTTGTTGAGACTTCATCCAGACCACATTGGACCCTCCCTACCTCTCTTTGATGCCTTCCCTGATGAACACATCCTAGCCGTGCAAGACAAGAAAATACCATCGTATGCTGACTACGTCAATTACCTGGTTGTAGGACAAACTCCGCATAGCTGGTCCAGACAGCAATGGGACAGGTTCTTGGCTGAGTCCAAGCACTATTTTTTGGATGATCCCATGCTGTTTCGCCTCTATGCTGATCAGATCATCATAAGGTGTATCCCTGAAGATGAAGTTTAGAGCGTTCTTTCCTTTTGTCATGACCAAGCGTGTGGCGGCCACTTCTCTGAAAAGAAAACAACTGCAAAAGTTTTGCAGTCAGGATTTTACTGGCCGTCCCTATTTAAGGATGCACACATCTTTGCCAAGACTTGCTCATGCTGCCAAACTCTGGGGACCATGACCAAGAAAGATATGATGCCCCTTCAGCCCATTTTGATTGTCGAAATCTTCGACGTTTGGGGTATTGATTTTATGGGCCCCTTTCCACCATCCAACGGCTTCAAGTACATCCTGGTCTCAGTAGAATATGTTTCCAAATGGATTGAAGCCGTCGCCACCCGATGATGCGATCACAAGACTGTCATTGACTTTGTGAAGAAGAACATCTTTTCCTGGTTTGGAATACCCAAGGCCATGATCAGTGATGGTGGAAGCCATTTTATCCATTCCCAATTCCGTGCCCTACTTAGAAAATACGGGGTAAACCACCGCATCGCCACCCCATATCATCCACAAACAAATGGGCAGACTGAGGTCTTAAATAGACAAATCAAGAACATTTCATAGAAGACTGTGAGACCTGATAGGAAAGACTGGTCCACACGACTTGATGATGCCCTATGGGCATACAAAACCGCTTTCAAGACCCTGATAGGCATGTCGCCTTATCGCCTGGTCTTTGGCAAGGCCTGCCATCTTCCTGTCGAATTGGAACATTGGGCTTAGTGGGCTATCAAGCAATTTAACATGGATCCCCAGTTAGCCGGTGCGCAGAGGACGCTTCAATTATCTAAGCTCGAAGAAATTCGTCGGGACGCCTTTGACAGTAGTCGACTGTATATGGAGAAAATGAAAGCCGTCCACGACCGACTCATTCATAGAAAATCCTTTGAGCCTAATCAGCAAGTTTGGCTATTTGATGCATGCCTGAAACTCTTCCCAGGGAAACTCAAGTCCAAATGGATAGGACCATTTCGGGTGGTTAAGCCCTATTCTAATGGGGTGGTTGAAATCGTTGATCTTAACACTAGGCACACTTTTACAGTTAATGGTCAAAGATTGAAGCATTTCTTGGCCCAGGTACCCCCCAAGGAAAGTGTCACCCTCGTTGAGGGCTGACACTGAGCACCGCCCAGCTGGAGGCGTTAAACTCAGCACTTCCTGGGAGGCAACCCAGAGGATTCAGACTGATCTGGTAGTTTACGTCACTCAGGTACTATCTTTTTGAACCCTTTTGCATCCATGAATCTGCCAATGAGGATATTGTCCGAATTAAGCATGGGGGGGTGGTAAATTGTATAATCCTGAGCTCAATTAATCAGTCTAAATGAATAAATTAATTTTTTTTAAAAAAATTGAATTTAGGAAGAAAACTTAGGCATTAGAAACGTGTCAATAGTGGGAAATAATAAAGAAAGAACTTAAACACTTAGACTTTTCAGGCCTTCAGGCTTAATCAGCCCCGGTGTCCGTTAAAATATGGATTTAGCGGTGAATCCTTGCAACCTTAAGCTATTCTAATCCTAAATAAGGTAATAAGTATACGACTTATCAACTCACCCTCTAACTCAGGAAAACTTTGAGTCTAAGCATCTGCACACATTTTTGCACAAACTCACTTCTCGGAGATTTTGATAGAAATTAGGTAGCTAATGAACTCTCTAGGGTGGTATGGCTGGCAAGTTGTCGTGGGTAACAGCCCATTGGCAGGTTGTCCAGAACCTAGCCACGGGCCATTTCTTTTTCGTTGCCTCTAGGTACATTTGAGATCAGGGAAGCCACCTACGGAAAAAAAGAAAAAAAAGGAAGAATAAAAGAAAATAAACCACACTTCACCGCACAAGTATGGCTGGCAAGTGATCGTGGGTAACAGCCCATTGGTCGGTTGTCCAGAGCCCAGCTCAATAATTGCACAAAAAAGACCAAAACACCTAAGGAAGAAGCAGGGAAGTAGTACAAGCCGGGGAGATATACACTGGAAAAATCCTTGTGTTGACCCCAATTAAAACAAATGTAGGGAGAAAGCTACCAATCGAACAAATACACCTTCAGGCAAAATTTATTTTCTTTTTCGGTCACCTAGAGGCGTAGAAACTCGAAGTCTGTCTCAATTACCATTAAGTGAGTTTATCACAACATTCACACCAAGATGCTTAGCACTTAGGGTTTTGACCGAGTATTGGGTGGGTTGGGTAGCCGTAAAAAGTTACCAACCCACACTGAATTTCGAAAAAATTCTAAAAAATATATATATATACATATACATATGTATAGTTATATACATTAAAGCAAGGATTCGGGCGATTCATATTTTGGCAGACACCCGGGCGCTACTTAGTCTTTGTAGATTAAGATCTTCGTATATTTCCTCTTATTGACAAGTAACGAAGTGTCCAAGCAATTACTTCTTAAATTCTGAAAGGAAATAAAAGCTAGAATAAACCTTGCTAGGGACTAGCAAGGAGTAAGCATGGGGGTATGATAACACTACACAAGGGGGTGATAATTATGTTGAATATGTCCCATCTTTAGAATAAAAGGCACAACATAAGTAGAATAGGAGCATTGCATGCATCATGTACCAACATTGCCTATAAACTGCATTAATGGCCATTTGTGTAAGCATTTGTCAAAGCAGGCCTCAGATGAGCAATCGGACCACACGGATGGATTCAGAACGATGAACGGAGTCCAACGGACTCAAGATCGGCCAAATCCAACATCCGAAGCTCCTACAATGGGCCCAAGAAGTTCTGACCATTGATCTGGAGATCAACGGCCTAGATTGCGCCACGTCGGCCCGCCCCATCGTGCGTCGCTCCTTCATCAAGCCAAGATCAGATCTCGGCCGTCGATCTTCGATCGAACGGCTGAGACCCACGCACCTGCCTGCGGTCGCCGCGACAAAGCATGGGCATGGCGCAACGGTGAGCGCGCACGCCCGCACCCACGCGACGCGGGTTCGAGCCGCGTGGAGTGGGATTTGAAGATGGGCGACAGGCGCGGAGAAACTGATCGGGTGGCCGGAATCTTGCCATGCAGCGCGATCGCAGCTCACGAGCGTCCAAGCACGCGCGTACACCGGGCGGAGATGCGCGTGCACACAAGCGCCCGAGGCACGATCCCAGTGCAGGCGAGGAAGACTCAAGATCGGACGGCTCTCATTCAGCGGCCGTGGATTGCGCAAGGAGAAGGAACGGGGCGGGCGGCTGACCAGCGGTGGAAGGGCTTCACCGACGCTTTTGGAAGCGGTTTTAGCAACGCTCTGGATGTCGCTAAAACCCCTTCTTCTTTTAGGAAGCCCTTAACTCTATTTAAACCCCCTCCAACCACCATTCAAGGCATTCACTCCTCCTTGCAACTACTCCACCCCTCTCTTAGCTAGCTCTAGGCAGTCTTGTAATCGTCGGAGACGACGAGCCACTGACGGAGCCTCCTCCACTGTCGTGGCTGCCTCATCGCTCTCCACACACTTTCTCTCTCTCTCTCTCTCTCTTAAGCTTTCTATTACTTTTGTTGAAGCATGTATTTAATGTTGTAAGTTATGAACTACAACTGCATGTTTCATGAAGTTATTTTCCGTTCAGTTGCCATTTTAATTTCTGTTCAAGTTGCATGATCAAAACAAAGAGCTTTCTAACCCTAAACCTTCTCTCTCTCTCTATCTCTCTCTCTCACTTTTCAAAACCGCACCTTTCGCAAGCAAAACTCCGCACTTTCTGTGACAAGTGGTAAGTAAAAATCCAATTTTCACGCCTCCCTGAGACCGACACTCGGACTCACCTCCGTTTAATTATTTTAAAACCGACGTTGCAAGTGCGACTATAACGACACTCCATAACATACACGCACAACAGCACGTCAATAGGTCCACATTAGAGGACTATAATTACATCTATGGGCATTCAATTTGGAGATTCAAATAGATTTTGAGCATGCAATACATTGGAATATTAATTAAGCTCATGAATTGCCATTCCTGCACTTTTATGTAATTAATGTACTTTGTTATACAGGTATTCTTTGCTTAATGCATGTTCATCTACTGATATATTATTGACATGTGTATATTTTTGCAGGAATTAATTAAGGGCCAAAACTAGAATGCAATATTGAAAATGGAAAGGGGGTATTTTTTTTTTTTTTAACATAGATTTTTCATTAAATGGGAATGAATCGATTACAAGGATGTCAAGAGAGAGAAAGATAATTGAACTCCTCCCATCATAAGGATCATGGGCACTATGCCCCACCCAACAAGGGAAAGGGGGAACACCAAATAAAAAGGCAAAATAAGCAATCAAATAAGAAAAAGCAAATAAACTTCAAAGAAGAGAACATTGCGATCAAGTCGTTGCAATCCAACTCTTGCTCCACAACGTAGGATGACGACGGCGCCACTGAAGTGGAACTTAGTGATCCACACCAGCGAGATATGGGAATGACCTACATCAAAAGATCCAATGAAGACTCGGTCGTATGATGCCCCAGACCCTGGAGTGGACCCGACAAAGAGCTACAATGGTAATCAAAAGTGGCCAAGCAACCCAATCCAGTGCACGTACATCTCATAGCCACCATAATCCCTTTCCATCCTCATGGACGCAGGAACAAAAAGTGAACTCTGATCATCGAGGAGGCACCGAGAGCTTCCGCCGGGATCGAGGTCAGAGCCAGAAGAGAAAAGGGGGTGATGAGGTGTGGGTCATTGATGTAGACACATTTGCCACATAAACTCTCTTAATGTGTGTTCTTAGGTGTTCAATTGCATTATGCATTATAAATATTGCATAATATGTATCATTCTACATTTAGATTGGTTTCTACAAATTTTAGGTTAATTTGCCCTTTTTGTGACTAGGGGACAGGGTGATATTTATCGGAGCTTCAAATTGAAGATCCAACAATACGGATCTGATCAAGGCGACGATCGGAGTCCAACACCTCCGAGATTGTCCCGATCGAACCTCTATAGCATCAGATGTAGTCTGAAAAAGGTCAGAGGTCAAAGGGCAAGGTGGTGTAAAATCTATACCTCAGATAACAAATCCAACTGCAAGAATGGGTTCGAATTGATGATCACAGCCCAACGGTGAGAAAATTGATCCAATCAGACATTTGTGGCACCATCTACAAGTCAAAGAAGATGGACAGCCATGATGGTGCCACGTGGTGCCATCACAGCCACCCAACACCTCCGGCACTCGCCCTCCACAACTAAAGCTACGTGATCTCGACCGTTGGGTCGATATCCAACGACTGAGATCATCGCAGCCTTAATTTCTAAACACGAAAAACAAAGCCCCATAGCATAGCGATTAAGGCACTACACCAGCAGACATCACGCTTTCGATCCACCCACATTGCACTCCATCCTCTCACATAAGAGCACAATTCGACGATTTAATCAAGTGCCAATGGCTCAGATTGACTGATCGATGGATGCATGATTAGGCTCCAGATCTCACGTGTAATCAGATGTACCCCTCAGTACGCATGCTCGTGAGTGATCTGAAGCTTTTGATCTTGATCTAGCGGTAGGGACGTGGCCACGGCGCCACATAACGTGCAAAGGGGAAGTGGTCGCAACGTTTAAGCTGTCTGATCAAGAGATCGCTCAGCACGCGACGTTTGGCTGGCGCGGCTCAATGACTGAAGGTAGGGCGACGTCCACGTGGCATGGCATGGGTGCTAAGATCAAAGGCGAACAATGGAGATGGAAGCGCACCTTAAGCAACATTTAGCTACAGTGATGATTATATCCACTACTAAAGACCCCAGCATTAATTTTAAGCCCTTAAAAGACCCTTTTGCCCTCAATTTGTACACCTATATGAAGGAACCCCTACCACTCATTTCTTCATCCCTTCTCTTCTCCTCTCACCTCCTCCAAAGCTCTACAAGCTGGTCCTATACTCAGGATGCTCCACTAGAGTCTTAAATATAATTTTTCCATCTTCTCATCCCCATTCGTGGAGCACCCGCGGTTGTCCTCTCATCGCCATTTGGGAAGCGAATCCCACTGCGATGTCGCCCTGTTCTATCCTCCATCCTCCAGCTTCATCCTTCCTCATCCAACATCTCACCACCCTCATCTAGGTACTCTATCAATGCAGCTCGTCCTCCAAGAAACTGTCAAGGAGGATAACTTCTCACTCCCTTCTCTTTTTATCGCTTTTTAGTGTAGATTTCTAGCTTTCAAGTGTAGTGATTAGATGAATGAACATGATTCTATGCTTATGAAATACTAGTTATCTTTCTCTCATTTTTTCTCTGTATTATTCTCTCTCTTTTCTATTATTTATTCTTGAAGTAGAATAGCTAGCATAGATTAATTTCAACCAGCTACTCTGCTTCGTGACAATAATTCCAATGCAATTTTTAATCAAATGTTTGCCTCCCCGTGTTCGACTCAGGACTCACCAGAGTTTCAATAAATTTTATCTGATTGACAGATTTTTACGCAAATACAATGACAGGGTTTTTTAACTCAATCTTTTAGCATACAAAATTTCGTTGATCATTTTGGTGCCATTGCCGGGGAGGCAACGCTCTTTGATTTCCCGCATTTCTCGCCTTACTGATCTTTTACCTTACTTTTCTCTTTTTTTACTATGATTGTAGGTACTCTTTTGAGGCAAGCCAGAGCTGTAAGATTGGAGTAGCGTACTATTCAAGGGTCTGTAAGTATATCCCCACCACCTACCCCTTAGATTTCATTGCAGCACCTAATAACACAAACCCTAAGTAACCTAGGAGCTTGCATAAACCCTAAGGTTAGTCTTAGTTGTTTGTTTGTCACCTTCAACTACCTCACCCTCCGTTTATAAAAAAATCTAATCTAAAAAAAATCCCACAGAGGTAACAACCTCTTCTGACTTTTCATACTCAACAGGTAACCCAATCTTTTGAATCGGTACATGTTACGAACGCGTGCCCCAGACGTCTTTTAAGACGTCTGGGAGGTGGCCCAGACGTCGGATAAGACGTCTGGGATCACATCCATACGTCTTACCAGACGTCTGGGATTGTTTCCAGACGTCTGGAAAATAGTTATTTTTTCGCATGAGAGATTCGTCTGCGCGTAGACCTGTGATTCCTCTCTCTCTCCTTTTCCCTCTCTCTCTGCGGCTGCAGACCTGCCGCTCACTCTCTCCCTCCTCCTCGCGCGGCCTTAAAAGGCCACGCCTCCCCTCCTGTCATCTCCACCGTCCCCTTCCTCTTCTCCTTCCTGTGCGCGAGAGCGAGCGAGCACGAGGGCGGCAGCGGCGGCCTCAGTGAGCGTGGAGGAGGTGAGGCGTGCGAGGGCGGAGCTCTACCGTGAGGGCGAGCTCGCCGGAGCGGCTTGGCCGGCCGGCGGAGGGCGCAGGGGGCGCGGAACGACGCGGAGAGGGACCTGCTGCGGTCTGAGCAGCAGACGCGCGAGGTGCGACGCGGGCGGCGTCGCTAGCGAAAGCCGGGTGGTGCCCTGTTCTGGAAAAATTTCCAGAATCAGACGTCTGGGTTGATAGCTAGACGGCGAGGGAGACGTCTGAAAGATCATACAGACGTCTGAAAGGTGAGTATTCCGCTTTCTTCTTCCTTCCTGTCGACTGACCGTACTGAGGGAGAGAGTTGGCTGTGCGCAGGCTCGGTGATTCGCCATCCAACGCGAATCAGACGTCTGGCTGTTGTACCAGACGACGGAAGCGACCTCCAGACGTCCAGGGTGACCATAGGACGTCTTGGAGCTAGGCCAGACGTCCCTGCAGACTTCTAGACATCTGGGAAACCACGCTGAGCAGGTAATTCTCTGATCCACTTTTTAAGACGTCTGGAAGAAGTTCCAGACGTCTGATTTTGCACAGTATCGTCTTTTTCGACCCGTTTAGGGCCCGTTCGGGCTCCGTTTTCCGCGATTCGAGTTGCGTTCTTTTCAGAATAAATTCCTCTACCCGTCTACAGTAGCTATGCACTGTTTTGAGACTTTCCTTGTGTTTGATCCTTGTGATAGGACCTCGTTCAGTTGCAGTCTTGGGAGTCGCAGAGGCACGCGGGATTCCCGATCACGCCCCCATTACTCCCGTTGTACCTGGTAGAGTGGCTTTAAGTTATTAATAAAATCTGTTAAATTATGAAACCATAAATAGAACCTAGGACATTGCATGAATCCTAGGAATGAGAAATAGATGGAATGATAGCTCCTAGGCGTTGCATGAATCCTAGGACTGGAAAACTAGATTGTATGATAGATCCTAGGATATGGCATGAATCCTAGGATGGGAAAACTAGTGGCATGTATAATACTACAGTCTTGGAAAATGGAAAGAGATATAAAGCTGCCTGTAATTTGAATTAACAGCTGCCTGTTGTGAATAGATAACGTGGTTGAGAACATGGATTGTAAGAATGTGAAACTGGAAAGTGAAACCTGGATGTTTGAGTAAAAAGGATGGAACCCTACGGGGAAGTAGGAGTAGAACTCCTAGAAAGTGAATGGAATACTTTTGGGGAAGTGAGCTGGCCCTTGAGTACGGAGTACCAAGGAGAGCGACTGTCCCCCCCTGTTTAGTGCAGAGCGGAGCCAGCCGCCCCAGGGACCCGGGGTTAGGATTGGCCACTCTGTACCGACTTGCTGGCCCTCGTGTACGTAGTACCGAGGAGAGCTACTAGTGTAGGGAGGTACTAGCTACCCCACGGGCCCCGGGGTTCTACTAGCCTCCCACACCGACTTGTTAGGCCCACTGGGGCAAACAAGGGTAGTCAGGCGAGGGTGCGCGGACTGTGGAGGGGCAAGGCCCCGGTTTGGTTACTTTGGAGGGGTTGGACCCCTGTTACTGAGAGGGCTCTGCCCTGTACTGGCTCCATGCTGTGCTTTGGGTGCACCCATTAACGGAAACAACTGACCGCGTGCCAGTACGGGTTAGCTACCTGTGCGTTTATCGCGCATGCCGTAGTCACCGTTACGTCTGTCAATGACCTTGGGGTGGTTGACTGAGGGTAGGATCACCACGGGGGACTCTCCTGGCCAGGAGAGCACCACGTGCTACTTCTACATTTTGGAAAAGACTGCAATCAAGATCGTTCCCACGAGGAACATTCGAGATCAAGTAAAAGATCTGAGAAATAAATGAAATAGTGAGATAATTGAAAGATGTAAATAAAGAAAGTAATAGAACATAACAGCTACTGTACACTCTACTGTTGTCTTTAGTTTTAGTTGCCACTGTACTCAGCGTTTTGCTGACGTGTTACACTCGTTACCTTTTTCAGGACCAGGTGTTGAGCAGCCAGGGTCAGCGGCTGCAGAGGACGCTGGGCCGAGTAGGATCCAGTAGAGTTTACCACAGTCTTTTGTACCTCTTTTGTTTCCGTTATAGTGAGTAGTTCTTGTTTCCGCTGTACTTTTCTTTACCTGCAGTTCATGTTATATGATAAATGTTGTTCTACTGTTGTGGTGGTATATACTGTAGTAGTTTCTTTCCTTACTGCTGTACTTTCTTACTGTTAGTTATATTCATGCTGAATGTGGTTTATTTTACTGCTCTTTTGGTTACTTCCTCGTTGGACGACTAGGTCTTGGGATTAGTCGAGTCGGTCCGGTTCTCGTGTCTCGTAGGGACTCGGGAACTGGGTCGTTACAGTACACATAAATCAACGCATAATCTAGTAGAAATCAAATTAGGTAACCACTTGTCTACCTAATTTAGTGGTGCATCAGGCCAATTGCTTGAGTTGTTTGGGCCATACCACTTCATCTAAAAATAACTCATCAAGTAGCCTTCTCATTAGGGTTAACATTTAGGGTCAATACCAAGCACTCCATCTTATTTTGATTTCAAAGGAAAATACCTTCACCTGTGCTTTCAAAACCTGGTGTGCCAACTAAGCTTGATTGAATTCACCTAAAGTTGACCCTAAAAGCTACTAAACAAGGTTGAACCCTAAAGGACAAATCATCTATAACCATGTTTGAAAACCTTGGTTGTGCACGCACACACATATTAATCAATCTTTAAGGGCACAACTCAGATAAAGGGCCCATCACATTCCCAAGCACATTCAAACCTAATCCTAACTAAAATCAAGTAGACGTTAGCCTTAAGGATTGGCCTTCCTCTTCGGGGCCTAGATCGAAATTATTTTTGATTAATTTGCTTTTAGCGTTCAATCTGATGTCTAGCTAGGGGAGCAGTGTCAAACGACCGCGGTTGGAAGGTATCAAAGGAACCTAAGGAGAAAGCCAAGAGAAGAACCTTCTCCCCAATCCCTCCCTCTAACTGGTTGGATTGACCAGAAAGAAGTAGATCAAATCATTTCTATCATCTCGAGATGGGTTTTGGGAATCTGTAGATCATTAGGCTATCCCACTTAAGGATAGGTTTGAGTGTTTGTACTGCAAGGTACCTTTCTTCCTCTCGCTTTACCATGGATCATTCCACATCCTACTTACATTTCCACTCCTACCCTCCTACCACTACTTATTCCCAAGATGATTATTATCCTAACCAGACTTATTCTCACCCGTCTACTAGTTGGGATAATCCTAATTGGGGATACAATTTCGGACCTCCGTGTTCAGGGTCTAACCCTGGAAATTATGATTGTGATTTCTATCCTTCTCCTAGCTATAATTATTATAGATCTCCACCCTTTAATGATCAATTTAACCCAATCTACGATCATGAAGGATATCCTGATTACAACTCTTACCCTCCCCCAGATTACACTGCATATGGGCCACCACCCCTTTATGAACAATAAAAAATGACCTATTATCAAGGAGGGTACCAAGAAACTCAATTTCTTGACTCTCCTGGACTGAACCCAAACCCACCCATCCCTGAACCAAACAATTTTGTTCAGGTAAACCAGGTCTAAGATAAGGTGTTGGCTAACTTAAGGAACCCAAACCCACCCATTCAATCTTTAGAAGCTGAGCTAACACCTTGCACTGAAGAATTGGATCCTTTGATTGAAATGATTGACGATCTTGACAAGTATTTGTTGGATTGGCTCCAAGATGTTAAGGATAAGGAACTAGGTGAGTTTTTACTTGGGAAGTTGTTAAAGTTGAAGATGAGATTTGTGATTGCTTTAGTCCAATCTTGGAATGATTCCCAAGATGAACCCCCTTTAAGAGAGCCAATTCAGACTCCATGTAGGCACCTGTAGGGGGGAACACATTTTAGGAGACTAGGGGTGACCAGGTTGGTCTAGAGCAACCAATTGAGGATGAATTGATTTCGTCACCCAAGATCCCTGAATCTGAGTACGAGGAAAAGTATGTCTCCATGGACTAGGAAATGATAAATGATTTTGAGACATATATTAATGCAAATCTTGAATTCTTTGATTCTGAGAGTGAAGAATTTTTATGTGAAGTCTCACCTAAGTTTAAGAACAATGGATTTAGTGAGATGACTGTGCCTGAGGAATCCAATGAATCATTTAATAGCCTAGTAATTGAGGAAATCGATCCTGTTGGGGTTAACTTGGAAGATATAAATCCTGTTTTAATGGATGATTCAATTCATAGCCCCATTCCTCAATCACACCCCATTGAGCATGTTGACGATTTTGATTTTGAGATCACTAGACCCAAGTCAATTCTAATTCAGCCACAAATCTTCAACTTGGATACTTTAGATGGGGTGCATAACATGGAGGAGATCCCAAAA
The DNA here is from genome assembly GCA_037157565.1 of Thalassia testudinum. Taxonomy (NCBI): domain Eukaryota; kingdom Viridiplantae; phylum Streptophyta; class Magnoliopsida; order Alismatales; family Hydrocharitaceae; genus Thalassia; species Thalassia testudinum. The sequence continues at coordinate 22,959,562 of JAZHRO010000071.1, read as the reverse complement.
TCTGAAGTTATGATTATGGAGGATAGGAATTGGGAAATGAAGATTTGGGAAGCCAATTCCGGGAGAAGTAGAATTTTGAGTCTAAGAGTTCCTATATACCTACAACCACCAACCTTTTACCAGGACCCTTATTACATTTTTTATTCTGAGGATGTGCAACCTAAGCATAAATTCATTGATTATCTTTTTTATCTTGATTTTTCTATTGTCCTACTTTTTGGACTTGGGTTGCATCCTCATAAATTGCAGGCTCGACCCTGCTTGCACGCTGATCTCAAGTTATGGATAATTTTTATCCAGAACCTTAGATACACTTGAACTTGGGGCATGGGCTTGCACCATAATCTCGTCCACATCTGTGGACATCTTCTCCTTGCAAGTCCAAAAATTGATCTTTTTATTCTGATCCTGACCTGCAGCTGTGAATTCTTTATTTCTTCCCATTATTTGTATAGTGTGCCTAGCTGAAGGTAATAAATTTAGTACGTATACAGTCTATTTTCATCTCAGAGCTGATATGGTAATCACGAAATTCAGGTGCTTTCTTTTCTACTCTGATCTTTTTCATGTCATTTAATACAATGAGAGCATTACATTAGATAAGCATGGGGGGGTGGATATTCATCTCTGAATCATATTGCTAGTTTTGTAGATTCCTTTTATTTTCTCTTTATTTTTGAAAAAGAAAAAAAAATTGAATTTGGAAAAAAAGAACTTAGTCTTTAGAAATTTGTCAACCATAGGAAATAATACATTAGGACCTAAACACTTAGATTATTCAGGTCTTCAAGCTTAATTAGCCCAGGTGTCTATTAAAATGTGGACTTATTTCTCGAGTCCTTGCCATTCGTAAATTTATTTTAAATTGGTTAAATAAGTTGGGGTGATAAGTACACGACTTATCAACCTGTCCTCTGATATAGGAGACTTATAGTCTATACATCTACACAACCTTTGCATTGAGTCACTTTGTGGTGGTTTTAAAAGAAATTAGGTAGTTAATGACCCTTCTTGGGTGGTATGGCTAGCAAGATGTCATGGGCAACAACCCATTGGCCGGTTGTCTAGAGCCTAGTCACACTACCATTTTCTTTTTGTTGCCTTTAGGTAAATCTTAGATCAAGAAAGCCACCTATTCACTCAAGAAAAAAGAAGGAAAAAAGAAAAAAAATGATAAGAAATAGAAAAGAAGAAAAAAAATAAGCCACGCTTTACCGCACGAGTATGGCTGGCAAGTACCGTAGGTAACAACCCATTGGTCGATTGTCTAGAACCCAGCTTACGAAATGCACGTTTAATTCCAAACACTTAGAAAGAAGCGAGGAAGTAGAATAAGCTAAGGAGATATACACTGGGTTCACCCATGTGTTGACCGCATAAGAATAAAAAGTAGGGAGAAAGCTACTAGTCGAATAGATACACCTTTTGGTAGAATTTCTTTTTAAGGTCACCTAGGGGTGTAGAAACCCGAAGTCCATTCTGATTGCCAATCAGTGAGTATATCATATTTACACAAAAAGATGCTTAGCACATAGAGTTCCTTTCGAGTCTTGTGTGGGTTGGGTAACCATAGAAAATTGCCTTGCAACTCTTAACTCAAAAATCAAAAAAATTAGAAAAGAAGAAAAAGAAGCAAAAAAATGTATTTGCGTTTGAATAAGGCGAGGGCTTAGGCAGTCTACATTTTGGTAGACACCCAAGCACTGTTGAGTCTAGATAGTTCAGGTCTTTAGTAGAAATTTCTCAGTGTTGATAAATACTATTGCCCAAGTAATTTGATCCTAACTCATTTTATAAAGGGCTGTTAGATCGCAGGTAGGGTTATTTAATTAGGTGACATTAGTGTCGAAATGGATATAGTGGAAGTGATTACCTACAAGCGAATCTACACTAGTTTTTCAAAATTTTATTATCCTGGCTAAACCAAATTTTAAGATAGTCACTTTTAGGCCAGGGTTGAACTCAAGGAGGTAGGTTTTGGATTTAATCAGTTTCTATGCTTTTCCTAAAATCATATCAATTCCTTTCACTTATTATGTTTTTGGGTTTTTCTTGATTAGAGACTTTTTTTGGGATATTCTTGTCCTTGAGGCACACCCTCAACAAAAAGGTCCTTGGCTACATGCCAAAATGATCAGAAATGGTCTCACCATACATGAGACCGTGTACCTACAAGTCAAGAATTCTCTTTTCTAATTTTTTTCTTTTTTGCCTTTTCTTAATCAACAAAATAAAAGTGAATATAAAAGAAAATAAAATGTAGAATTGAAATGTGAAAAAGGAAATGAATTGAAATACTTAGCTTATTTATAGATATGTATAGATATATGTAGAATATATATATAGGATATAGATATATATATAGATATGTATATATAACTATATAATAGATAATAAGGTGGAATATTAAATCAAGGATTCAATGGGAATGTAGCACAATTCTAGGTTAACCGTCCTCTAAAGAGATGCGATTAACCTAGCTATGTGTTGCGTGCGGTGTGGAGTGGACGTATGGGAGTGTGTGGATAACGCTTGATGTGTGCGAATATCAGGGATATATGCACAACTGGTGCAAAGATGCCTGCGATATAATGTGCAATAGATGGATAGGTGAGCGATATTGTAAATGGGAGGGTGTGTGTGTGAATGAAGAAGTATGTACTATAGATATGTATATATATATATATATATATATATATATATATATAGATATGTATAAGTGTATATAAGTATGTAGGTATATGTATATATATGTGTAGCTATATATGTATATATAAGTATAGATATAATGAGTATATATATATATATATGTATGTATGTGTGTAACTATATATATGTATGTATAAGTGGGGTGAGTGTGAATAAGTATAAAAATATATATGTGTAGATGTGTGTGTGTGTGTATATAATGGTTCATGTGTCTATAGATATATGTATACTTGTATTTAGGTGTGAATGAGTGTGTGTATGTGTAGGTGTGAGTGTGTGTCTATGGGAGAGGTGGGGGAGAGAGTGGTGCAAGGTGGCTGTGCATAGGAACTGTAGATGTGTGAGGCAGCAGCGCAGAATGAGGGGGTGGTGTGAAGGCGTGGCCGAGAGGGGTGCAACATGTGCTGGCGCGTGAGGTGTGTTCCCAAGGAGCAACGCATAAGCACTAGATTGGGAGCACACGCGTGCGAGGGAGCAAGAGTGCGTGCGGTGACCGACTGTGGTAGGAGCAGTGTGAGGAGAGAGAGCACGTGGTGACCGACAAAATGAGGAACGGCCGGTCACCTACAATGCACGTGTGAGTGCGAATGAACAGTGAACGAGGGGTTATTTTCACCGGCTAACTCGAGAAATGACCGGCTAACCTTCTCAGTTAGCTGATGGATGAGCATGCAAAGAAGCTACTACCAGTAGGAGCACACATGAAGGTGTAAGGGGTCGGCTGTGGTGCGTGTGATGGAGTGTGCCCGGTGGCTGTGAAGGCTCGAGCAAAGCAAGCTTCTGAGCTTGCTGCTGTACCAATCGCATCAAACGAAAATGAAAAGAAAACCAAATAACAAAAACAACAACACAAAAAACCAAAGAAGAGACACGACATCTACCTGCTCTAAACGAGCTAGACGATGGTTCTCCATACCGTGGTGGTTGCAACCACGGGAGGGGAGCTCCTCTGTTCTTAGTCTTCCTCTCAACTTTTGAGAGGATACTGAGGGTGAGGAGGGGAAGAGAGGGAGAAAGGAGAGCAAGGGGAATGGCCGACAAGGAGGTGCTGTGTGTGAGGGACTGTGTGCATCTGTGGGTGGATGTGGAGGCCGACCTTCCTCCAAGGGAAGGTGTTGATAGTTATATAGGTGGAGGGAAGAGGGTGCGGGTGAGGACGAACCGTTAAGGATTTTTTTTTAAAGGGGAATATTTGGGATTTTTATAAGTAGGCACTTAGGTGTTATGGAAATTAATGTAGGTGGTGTAGGATGTTATTAGGTGGAATAAGTGGTTGAATTGAATGGGAATGAGGTGGAAATGGGAGGGATAAAATGAAATGGATGCTCAATCTCTCTCTATATTCCTCTCCGAAAAGTGCATAAATGCAAATATTTACATAATGCATGCTTAACTACCTAATCTAAATGCGTAATGTCAGGAAATAGCATAAGATGGCCAATCTACAAGTGTGAATTACTGTGCAATCACACCCCCATGCCTATCTTTTGCTAGTCCCTAGCAAAACACATATTCAATAAGGTAGTGGTATTTAGAAGTGATCTTAAGCTGAAGATTTTTCCGAAGCAATATCAATATGTTTATCAGTTGGACATTGCGAGAACCAATTGAAAAGAAGACTACCAGAACTCATGTCTTACATAACATAGACCATCTCTCGACTAGCAGGGACTCTTGATATTTAAACCTTAAGTGCGATTTCCAGGACTCAGAGGGTTTTGTAAAACTCGAAAACTAAGAGGTTATGGTTTGTGCTTAGTGATTGATCAAGACAAACCAGATGAATATTAAGACTCAAGCCTAGGGTTTCATGTATTTTTAAGTCCAGGTTGGTCCCAACTTCAGCTTATGTTTTCGAATTAGCTCTCAAAAATGAGAAAAGACTCAACCCAACTCTTATTGTGTTGTGGCTCAAAGAATATTTGGTGGAAATAGGGTATTTGTAATGCACCCTGAAAAACTTCTTGGTGGAAGAATTTACAGGAATCTGGAGAACATACTGAGTTATTCAAAAGAATGTCTTTTTTTTATTGCAAGCAAATGTCAGTATGTCTCCTACAACATTATTTGGTAGAGCACACTTATTTGGTGGGTGGGAACTTAGATGAAAAGAGTTTCTCCTAAACACAAGACTAAAAACTAGGATAAAGAGTCTACCTGCACGCACAGGTAAGGACTACACCTTCCTTAATAAACACTAGGGTCAGATTTTACGTTCATCTGGTCATTCCCGACTTTGTTTAGTGTGAACCATGGTTACTTAGACTCCCAAGCAGAAGCAAACCAACGAATCTTGTACTGGTGACTTAGGTACTAGAATAGATCCTAAGTTAGGAGTGATCCTAGTCTATCTTGTCAATGCTTGAGTGTATTAAGCCAAAGCCTGAGCGAATCAAGCTTCTATGGCCTGGAAAGTCTTTAAAGCAAAGGTTGAATGTCCATAAACACTTATTTTATTTTTGCTTCAACTTTCAGATTATACCTAAACACTTTTGAAAACATTTTTTAATTTTTTAATTTTCCATTTTTATGAACTTTTTGTGTTTTGTAATTTTGTTGAAAATTTTCAAGATTTTTCAATTTTTATGGATTTTTCAATTAGGCTACATATACATACTATAGATGGATAATGGACAAGAATCTACAAAATACCCATATAATGCCTAAATCCTATGGATGCCTATCCATCCCCCCATGCCAAATCATGCTATGGCCTCATATGCATGCTAAAAGGGTTAAACAGGGTTAAAGGGTCTTAGTGCAAAGGGAAGTATAGGGTATAAAGTAGGGTGGATGGGTGGGCGGATGGTGGGTGCTGAAAAGCGAAGTGAAGTGAATTGACATAAAGGGAAGTGAATGAAATGTGATGTGGAGTGAGAGTGAAAGGGTTGTTGGGGTGCCTCCCAACAAGCAATGAATTTAATGTCCCTAGTTAGACTTGGTGTGAGGCTCAGGTTGGTTACCCTCTAAAGATAACATCATCATTAGCCATATATAGCTTTAATTAGTCATAATCCATTGATAAATGCTCCTACATAACTGCCAAAGAGTCGTAATTCAATGCATATCCATTCTGAGAGAAATGTAGTAAAACAGGGGTAAAACTACAATTTTAACAGTATAACCTAAATACAGAGCAATCACGGGGTTTCCCAGGGGTTTATTAAAGGTTAAATGTTCATAAATGTCCAATAAGTGGGTCCACGGATAACAAAATGGGTTTTCACGTGTTTCAAGAATTAATGGACATCTAAAATCCTAAAAATAGACCTACTTAATTAACTGAGGTTTTGGTTAGGATAAAATTCATCTAAACCTTCCAAAAATCATATAAAAATATTCTCTAAGGTTTGGTACCCTTGATATGACCATCTGAACCTAATTTGACCTAAAATAGAGTCTTAGACAGACAGTTGCCCTAATTTGGGTTTCTACGCAAATTACCTAATCAAAGTTGGTAAAAACCTAAATCCGACTTCACCATTAGAATCCTTGGGTCAAAATTAGGTTTGTACCAAAATTTGGCCTCAATTGGAGATTATCTTGACCTAGTTTGCAATTCAGTCCAGTTTGATTCTTTTTCTCACACATGCACCAAAGCTTTTTGAAATCCTTGCAAATAGGTCCCTAACTTTGTTGTAACCTTCACAAAGAGGCCCCTTCCATCATTAGGAGTAAGCTACAGCTCACCATCAAGATTTGAGTGAGATTTTCTCACTCAATTCTCAATCAATCAGTCCCAAATTGAAAGAGATTCCTTGAGGATTGAGACCGACCATGAATCCTATTGCCTTCCCAATCTCTCATGTGAATGCATGGGAGATGTGGGTATCCCACATGCATGAAATCTCTGAGGCTTTCAATCATGTTTCCAAGCTTGAAGCTCGACCCTATGGCCTATAAAAGAACCCAGGACACCTACCTTACCTCCTTAGCTTGGTTTGGACCGGTTCTCCACTTTCTTCTCCTCTCTCTAGACAATCCCTCCGCAAGCTTCGATGAGCTTCTTGTTCTACATTCTTCACCTGCCATCATAAACTATAGCTGGTTGGTTGATCTTCCTTAAGTTCCTCCGCCGCTGGAAATACCAGTGAGGGTCGTCTTCCCCTCTCCTCCGCGTCGTTCTCCCTCATCAGAGGTATTCCCTTCCACGACGCCGGCCATACCACAATCGGTGCCATCCTTCCCTTTCGTCTAGTTAGATTAGGTAGATTAGTTCCTTCAGAGTCTTAGGTTAGTTTTCCTTATCCAAAAACCAAAAAAAACCCCTCGACGTCGATGTTCACCATCATCTTCCTCCACTCTGACCACCTCTCTAGCAAGGTCATTCACTCACCACACACCTCCATACACCTCGCCAAACCTCCCACGGGCTTCACCTCATCCATCCATACAAAACCCCTCTCCTATTTCATCCTCTCGACCACTCAAACACCCCGTCAACCAACCCATCATCCACGTGCCATCTCCGCCTCTGTCTGACCACTCCACACACTCCCACACCCCACGAACACTGCCATCATCTTCCACATCCTTCAGCGACACTATTGAACTATTTAACGAGGGTTTTCAAGCGCATATTTGTGTTTCAGGTTCGCCAGCCATTGCCGCCATTACTGAAGCTGCTTCGAGCAAGCTCAAAGTGTGTTCTTGTGGCGTTTGCTAAAGTAACCACCTCCAGATTGCACGAAGTCATTCCAGGCATCTACCTAGGTGCTCAATTGGGAGCGTTGATGATGCAAAAAGTTGCGTGATTTATAAAAGTGGGTTTTAATGTCGTAACACGCGAATTCGCATACTCTTTTAAATTTATATCCTAGATAGGGGAGTATCTAGGGTCATCCAAGGAGGCCAAATGTTTGCAAAATTAATTCTCTTACTTACAAAATAGATCTCAACTTTCTTTTTGGTATTTTAAATATGTAATTTTTTTTATTTTGAAAAGATGAGGGCAAAATGCGAATTGTGGTGGAAGGTGCTAACACTTATAATTACTTAACTAAAACTTAAGAGATAGATATATCCTCTTCCTAAGCTCACTCTAGGCAAGTGGAGGCCTAGATTAATTAGGAAGAAGAGGTGAAAGAAGTGCTAGGACAAAAACAACAATTGCAATAGAAAGTAAAATGAAGGCAATTTGATTAACTAGAATTTGTGTTCTTTTCCAAGACAAGTAGAGGAATGCTTCTACTAGAAATGAAAAAATCTAAAAGCAATAAAAGAAACACAAATCATCTTGCAAAATTTGGTGAAGAAGGGAGTCTTCTTGCTCCAAGCCTAGCGGCTCCTTAGCTTGAAAAGAGGACCTCCTTCTTCTCCTTCCTTGAGAGCTCCTCCAAGGTGGATGCTACCACCTTCAATGCTCTCCTCCAAGGGGTGGGCGTGCACCACCCTCAAAAGCTCCTTCAAGGTGGCGTGGACCACCTTCAAGATCTCCTCCAAAGATCTTCCTTGCCTGGCTTCTCCTTTGGCTAGTGTGGCTCAAGAGAGAAGGGAAGAGGGGAAGGCACCAAAGGGACAGCATATCCCCTTAATCTTTTTCTTCTTCTTCTCTCTTGCGTGTGGACTCTAGGTAGAATATGAGAATGACTTTGCTAGCCAAGGATAGTTGGAATGGTGGTGGGTAGTGGTCTTTTTATAGGGTAGGATGAGGGGTTAAGGTGCCTCTTGAAATGGAGGGCTAAGATGGGAGGATGGAGGTGGTTTGATGATCCTAGGGTTAAGGATGGTTGGCGCCACCTAAGGGGTGTAAGGGGGGTAGTTAGGGTTGGTCAAGAGGCACCTAAAAGTGGCACCAACCATGGAGAGGTGACATGGGTTGGCGCCAACTTTGAGGCTTCTAGAAGGTGGGATTATGTGGAGGGTGGAGATGGGTTTAAGGGGAGATGTGTGGTGGAGATGAAGGGGATTTTTGGAGGGAAAAGTGGAGCCAACAAGGGGGTAGTTAGGGTGGTTTTGGCACCACTTTTAGGTGTCTTTTGGAGGTGGTGGGTAGGCTAGGTTGGCACCAAATAGGGTTAGCTTATGTGGAGCATAGTTGGAGCTAGTTGGTGGAGTTGTTAGGTAGGGTTTTTGGGTGGTACAAGCCAAGGAAGCTGGAGCATAGCTAAGCTAAGCTAAGCTAGCTTAGCTAATGGTGGAGTAGAGGAGGAGGTGTTGGAGCTAGGGTTTGGAGGGAGGAGCTGGTTCTGAAGAGTCCGAAGCTGAAGTGGAGCTAGCAGCTGCTGAAGAGGTCAACATGGGGCTACTCCAGCTGGCTTAGCTTGCTAGTTCTTTGCAATCTACTAAGCCAAGCTAAAGTGAGCTAGCTTCTGTTTAATGGAGCTGAGGTGGGCTGGGTCTGGTGCTCCCGGGGAGGATTGAGCTGGTTGAGACAACTAAGGTAGCTTAGCTCAATTAGCTTGAGCTAAGTTGGGTCCCCGGGAGCTGGACTTGAGCTTCCTGAGCTGGGATGAGTTCTTCTTCAGCTAGCTGGAGTTGAGTGGAGCTGGATGTAGCTGGATCTGAGCTGGGGTGAACTCTAGTCAACTCATCTGAGTTAGCTAGAGCTCCCTGTGGACTAGTGGGAGCTAAAATGAGCTAGACTCAACTAGGTTGAGCTGGATCTAAGCTGACTTGAGCTAGGATGAGCTCAGATGAACTCTCTTGAGCTGCCATTCAGCTAAGATTAGCTGAATGGAGCTGGGATGAGCTAACCCTAGTTCAGGTGAGCTAGGTTCCAGCTGTGGTGAGCTGGATCAAGCTGAGTTCCAGCTAGTCTGAGCTCCTCCTTCACCATTTGCCTTCTTGAGTACTAGGGTTTTAGGGATCTATGCATCTGTTCATCCCTAACACTCACAAAAACACATTAAAACAACAAAAGAAAATGCAATGCATGCTTAACCTAGTTAATGCCTAAATGCAGCCCAAAAACCCATTTGTGGAGTAAAATCCTAAGAGCTAGGTTTGTTTTAATGCATAAGAATGATGATAAACTGGTGTTTATCAGTTGACCACTCCTTCGCTACCAATTGGATGAAGACCAGCAGCTGCAAGCACATGTGAAGGATGTGGAAAAGATAGTCCCACATCGGCAGGAGAGAAGCGTCTGAAGCCGCATAAGTTGGTTATCTTCATACAGCTTACTACCTTAGAATACAGGGTGAGGTCCCCTTCACACCCGTGCACAAATCGGACCCACCTATGTCACTCCTCGCTCATTACCACCCCCGGTGAGCCTGGACCCAGTTACACATACCCGAATACTCGGTTAAGCCCGGATATCTGAGAGAAGAGAGGAGGAAGGAAAGATAGAGAGAGAGAGTAGGGGAGGGAGGGATTTGCTCTCTAAGGATCTTCTCCAGGTGCGCACCTTGTGTTGAAGAGCCTAACCCTTAGGCTTTATGAAAGTTGCGAAGAAGAAGAAAAGGAAAGGCAGAAGAGAAGAGGAGAAGAGCCAAGGAAGAAGGAGAAGGTTGCCATGAAGAGCTACGAAGGCAAAAGAAGCTAGGAAGAGTAGAGGTAGAAGAAGCTAAGAAGGTTAAAGAAGAACAAAAGATGATCAGAGAAGAAAGCACTGTAGCAATGCGACAGTTAAGTTGTTTGATTATCAAATCAGGCGTTTAATCATTGTTCATTTATTTGACATTAATGAGTATTTGATATATATGTGCTTAGACTAATAATTGGTGATTCAAATCACCATTATTTTGTTTTAGATATTTTTTTGGTCTCTTTAAGTCTTGAAATACTTATGTTATTCATTGAATATCTAATGTGACAGATTAGCATTTATTGAATATCATTATTCTTAGCTTATTCCTGTGCTCATTTATATTTTGATTAAGATTAGTGTGTGAATGCAACACTTGCTCCCTATGTTTGATCTCGGACTTCATTTAAATATTCGAGTTATAAATATTATTTGTTGAAGAGAGATTTCGATTGTGCTACAACGAAGTAATTTTAAAACTCCGAATTCGCCAATCAACACCCACCAGCAAGGCAACTATTTCACCAATGGGGGCAGGCTCATGACTGATACAATTTCAATCGCTGCCCATTAAATATAAATTTATTCTTAGATTTGGGATCTTTAATCTCGATGGCTTCATTGGGAAAAGCTCTCGAGACCAGGAAAGGATTAGTCCATTTGGACTTCAATTTTCTAGGAAAGAATTTGAGCCGTGAATTATAAAGCCAAACCTATTGTGATGGCTCAAACCCTTTCCGCCTATTATAGCTATCGTGAAAGACCTTGGTTCGTTGTTTAAAGGTCAAGGTAGAGTCATAAGCTTCACAACGTAGCTCTTCTAATTCCTCAAGTTGGAGTTTCCTTTCTCGACCAGACAGGTCTAGGTCGAGGTTACACTGGCGAACCACCCAATAAGCGCGGTGCTCCAACTCCACAGGCAAGTGACAAGGCTTCCCGAAAACAATCCTGTACGAAGACATACCAAGGGGAGCCTTGAAGGCGGTCCGATACGCCCATAAAGCATCAATCAACTTGTTAGACCAATCCTTACGGTCAAGTCGAACTGTTTTCTAGAGGATTTGCTTGATCTGCCAATTCGAAACCTCAGCTTGGCCATTCGTTTGAGGATATACGGAGAAGCGATATGGTGGTGGACTCCGTATTTCCTCAAGAGTGTCTAGAAAGACAAATGGGTGAAATGACTTCCTCTATCCAAAATGATGGCTCGAGCGATCCCAAAGCACGCAAAGATGCAGTCTTTAACGAATTTGTGGTAATGACATGGTCAACACGGCACGCAGGAATAGCCTCAATCCATTTGCCTCAATCCATTTTGATAGCCTTAATCCATTTCGAGACATAGTCAATGGCAACAAGCATGTACTCGAAACTATTGGATGGAGGGAAGGGACCCACAAAATCGATTCCCCAAATGTCAAAAATTTCCACAACTAGGTTGGGTTGGAAGGGCATCATGTCATGATGTGACATTGACCCTAGCTACTATTACCTAGTGCAACGTTTAGTGTAATTGTGTGCATCTTGATAAAGGGAGGGCCAAAACAATCTGCATTGCAACACCTTGGCTGCAATTTTCCTCCCGAAAAAATGGCCTCCATAGGCCTGATCATGGCAAAAGGATAGTACACTGGGGAACTCGCTGTCAAGAACATAGTGACAAATTATCTGATCAGCACCTACTCTAAAAAGTAGTGAATTATCCTAGAAATAATACTTTGCTTCTGCAACGAGACGTTTACGCTGGTTTTTAGGTCATCCTAGTGGAAGAGAGCCAGAAGCAAGGTAATTAGTGATATCGGCATACCATGGTCCACTTGCCACATTTATCACTAAAAGGTGCTCATCAGGAAAAGATTCATTTAGAGGTAAGGTAAGTCCAATATGGTCTGAGTCGAGTCTCAAAAGGTGGTCTACGACAACATTCTGGGCTCCAGCCTTTTCTCGTATCTCAAGATCAAATTCTTAAAGGAGAAGGATCCAACGAATCAATTGAGGCTTTGCATCCTTCTTATGCATGAGATGATGAATGGCCGTGTGGTCGGTGAAGATAGTAACATGAGAGCCGAGAAGATATGAACGAAATTTCTCTAGCCCAAAGACGACCGCCAGTAGCTCCTTTTCAGTGATCGTGTAATTATGCTAGGCTTCATCCAGCATCTTACTGGTGTAATGCACCACGAAGGGGTGTTTATCGCATCTTTGTCCCAAGATGGCTCCAATAGCTAGGTCAGAAGAATCATGCATCAGCTCAAAGTCGAGGGACCAATCAAGTGGTTGAAGAATAGGGGCCTTAGTGACAGCATCACATAACTACATAAATGCTCGAATACAATCAGGGCCCATGTCGAAGGTTACATTAGTTGATAGGAGATGCATCAAAGGTCTGGAAATCCTGGAGAAATCCTTGATAAATTTTTTATAGAAACCAACATGACCCAGAAAGGAGCGGATTTGCCAGACAGAGCTAGGTATGGGTAAATCAGCAATCACATCAGGTTTAGCTCTGTCCACCTTAGTACCCCTCTTGGAGATGATATGTCCCAGAACAATACCTTTGTGCACCATGAAATGACTTTTCTCCCAGGAAAGAATGAGGTTAACATCAATACATTTCTGAAGGATGCAGGTCAGGTTGGCTAGGCAGTCATCAAAAGTTGCTCCAAAGACCGAAAAGTCATCCATAAAGACTTCAAGAAAATCACCGACCATATCGTGGAATATCTCCAGCATGCATCTTTGGAAAGTAGCTGGCACATTACAGAGTCTGAATGGCATCCTTCTGAAGGTAAAGGTGCCAAAGGGGCAAGTGAAGGTGGTTTTCTCTTGGTCCCGAGGGTCAATAGCCACCTGGTTATAGCTTGAGAATCTTCGAAGAAACAAAAGAGCTGGTTTTCTGCTAACCGCTCCAGGATTTGGTTGATAAAAGATAGTGGAAAATGGTCTTTCTTGGTAACAGTATTGAGTTTCCTATAGTCTACACACACTCTCCAAGACGTCGGAGTGCGCGTAGGGATGTATTCGCCCTTGTCATTGACATGGATGGTGAGCCCTACCTTTCTGGGAACAACATGAATCGGGCCCACCCAAGGGCTGTTGCTGATCGGGTAAATGATGCCCACATCAAGCCACTTAATAATTTCAGTCTTGACAACCTCTCGCATATTAGGATTGAGACGTCTGTGCATCTCGCAGGAAGGTCGAGCCTCCTCCTCCGTATATATACGGTGAGTGTAGTAGGAGGGGCTAATGCCAGTCAAATCAGAAAGAGACCATCCAATGGATAACTTATGTTCAATTAGGACCTTCATTAGCTTTCACTCTTGCTCCCTGGACAATTTTGAACTAATGATTACAGGAAGTGTTTCATTTGGTCCTAATAAAGCATATTTTAGCGTATCAGGTAGCGCTTTAAGCTCAAGAGTGGATGGGGAAAGATCTGGCAATTCCTGGGGTGAGATTGTCACAAAAGGATCAGAAGAAAGAATAAGGGGAGAAGGAAGTTGGCCCTCAGGTTTGCCAAGGAGAGGTGCATCTTGGATTGATGGATCCAAGAAAGGAGTGCCCTTGTAATCAGAGTGTGGGAACAAGGTCCCAATGTGGAATGTTGCTTCTACCTAATTTGGTAGGAAAGAAAGGGCACCCCAGTCTTCAAGGGGGTAGACTAGAGGTGAGCAGCCTGGAAATGACTTAGACCACGAGGCATAAGAAGCGAAGTGGACCTAGTCAGGGTTCTGGTCAGGAAGAGATAAGGGTAAGGGAAAGGGTGGGGAAATGTCACAGTAAAGGTCAGTTAGGTGATTGTGATTTTCCAAGGGTACACTGCAGCAATTTGAATAGGTCCCAACTAATCCAATACACGCACTGACAGCCATGTCATCGTCAGACGTGTCATCCTCGATAAGATCGCAATCAAAATTCTTGGTGGCCTTAAAAATGCTAAGTTTGAGCTTTTAAGAGCCCACGGTAATTTCAATGCAACCCGATTCACAATTGATATGGGCCTGGGCTGTGGCCAAGAAAGGTCTACCAAGGATTGTTGGATAATCAAAAAGTGAATCAAGAAATTCCATATCTAATGCAAGAAAGTCAACAGGAAAATAAAGACTGTTGACCCTAACCACCACGTCTTCCACCACACCCCGCGGAATTTTGATAGAGCAATTTGCCAACTGCAATGTAATAGGGGTGGGTTTCAGATTTCCCAATGCAAATTTATGGAACATCATGGTCGATACGAGGTTAATGGAAGATCCTAAATCCAGCAAGGCACGATCAAATTTGCAGCCTTTGATGATGCATGAAAATAGAGGGATGCCTGGATCTTTCTGCTTCGGTGGTAATTTTGACAGTATAGCACAACTCGCATGAGGCGAGAGAACCACTGGGTTCTTGTTTTTCTTTTGCTATCGCCTAGGTGTAGTGTAGTCTTTAAAGAAACGAGTGACAGTAGGGATGTGGTCGATCGCCTCTAAGAAGGGAACCTTGATCTCAACCTCCTTGAATAGATCACACAGATTATCAAAGGTCTATGTGTTCTTTTTCTTGCCTTTTGGCTCCCTTAGTAGAGCCTCAGGAAATGGGACTGATTCTAGCACCAGTTTGGGCACGTCGTCCTCACAAGAATGCAGTGCGCAACTCAAATGAGAGGACAATGAAGAAGATGGGCCAGGATTAGGTTGAGGCGGATCGACGGTCTGCTTACCACTCCTCGTAGTAATCGCATTAGATGTTGTAGGTCTAGTGGGATCATAATGTGGAGGAGGGTTCACAACAGGGACATATGGTTGATGTGCTGCTATGGGATTAACCTGAAATCCTGGTGGAGTACTTGTAGCTTACAAAACCTGATGAACTTGCCCCTGAGAAGGTCGTACCTGTGATTGCTAACCACGAGGTACAAAATTTCATGGGTTTGGGATAGGTTGGGCAGGAAGAGTGCCTTGAGATCTAGTCGTCATGCGTAGTTGACTGATCTCAGCATTCTGCTACACCAATTGGTGTTGAGGAGAGGTCATGCTTTCTTTATGGCACTTAGACATTTCCATCATCATTCACATCAATTTATCAAGAGGGCTTGATGCGTGATCCGTTTAAGGTGCGCAAGGGCCCGACGATGAATTTACTGAAGGATTATATTGCGCACTTGGGACGACAGGAGCGGATGGTCGCATTGGTCCACCAGCGAGGTTTTGGCACTGAGGGTTGTTGGACCATGCAAAATTTAGATGGTTGTGCCACCCTGGGTTATAAGTAGCAGAATATGGGTTATTCCCCATGGTGCACATGTCTTAGAATTCAGAAGACAAGTTCGCATACGGTAATTAATCCGAGTACATGGAGGCTTTATCCTCCATGTCATAATACTGGCTAGCAGAAGCCAGATCCACATTACTTACCGAGTCGCTTGGCGCAATACTCGGTAAGGATGGTGCAGGTCATGTGGGATTCCTAGAGATCAGCTTGACTTAGGAAGGATTGGGTTAATGACGTGGTGGAGTCGAAGTGTGAGACACAGAACGAGTGGGGTTGGCCAAGAATTCATCCAGCTTCTTATGAACGAGGGAGACTTCATCCAATTTTTATGCAATTAAATTTAAGTCAGTGGATGAATGGGAAGGCCCCATGTCAACCTCGTGTGCTCCACTACGAGGTGCGCTGGTCTGATTAAAGGCGATGATGGAAGTGTTGTCATAGAATTCTCACTCATGTTTTCAAAAAGTTCAAATGTTCCATCCTCATCTTTATTCACGAAATTCCCTCCACAGGAAGCATCTGCAATCTGCCTCAAAATTTCATTTAGCCCATAGCAGAAGATCTGGGCTACATGCCACTTAGGCAGACCGTGGTGTGGACATTTCCTGAGGAGGTTATTAACCCTTTCCCAAGCCTCATGAAAGTACTCACCGTTTTGTTGAGTGAAAGGAGTAATAGCACAGCGAAGTGCATTGGTGCACCTGATTGGGAAGAATTTCTTGAGAAACATTGTACGCATCTCTCCCCAAGAGTAGAGAGGTTTCCCAATGGTGCACAACCATTGTGCTGCTTTGTCTGGCAACGAAAATGAGAACATTTTCGTGAGGATAATATGCAACCCAATGTTTCTTGGTTTAATCATTTCAGCTAAATGGGTTAAGTCCTTCAAGTGAAGAAAAGGGTCTTCACTGGCCAGTCCATGATAATAGAAGTTGATTAGGCCAATTACGTTCTATTTTAACTCAAAATCCTCCCCGCCCACGGGGACACGAATCTGCCCAAGGGTTTTTATCGTAGCAGGATTCTAATATGAGCTAAGAAACCTAGGCTCCTTCCATTCAGGAGGGTTTTGCATTTCCTCCAAGGTTTCACTAATGGCTTCAATCTACTCAGTGTATAATGCCACTTGGGCTTGGAGGTGGGTTAATGGGTCGACGGCTCCTTCACCACCTGGTGGATTTGGAGAGGGGTGATTTCCTCCCTCGGGATTTAGGGGTGGGCAAGCAGCCATGTTCATAGAGAAGGAGGACAATTCACTAGATTCTTCTCTTCTAGAGTTATCAAATAATTAAACAAGTTCAGGGTTTTGTGACCTCCTCCCAAACATGCATTGCCACAAGAAGAATTGGGGTGATGAGAAGAGAGAATGGGATAAGAGAGATGATGCCGAATAGGTGCACTTGATAACAAATCAATTCAATCAAGCTCCTAACCCGAAGATCTAAGTTACCTACTATCACGAGCTACGGATCTGAATACGAGCACCGCGGAACCACCGGGCCAGATGGAAAGGCTGTTTGCCCCAGTATTAGACACTCGATAGCACGTGGGAACCCGCACTAGCACGTAGGTGCTACACACGGGTAGTTAGACCTCCAAACATTAATGGGGTCAAGTTACTACCAATTTTAAATTAAGAGCCTTAGGATACAAGTGCTTTGGAGTGTGAAGGGCATTGTAGACGGGTAATGCCCAAGTACGTTGATTTCAATGTGTGTAAAACAACCATGCAATGGGGAACTCTCCCCGAATTGAAGTTTTAGATGGTGAATGGGCTTTTAGGATTCTGCTCTTACATAGTATGCATTTTATGATTCCACTTATTTACCAATTCAACTAATCTTCGCGCTTTTACAAATACAAGCTCTTTTTGCCCAAGCAACCCTCCTTCAACTTGATTTGGTTAATGCATGCTACAATGTAATGAGCCCCTAAAATGGGAGTTTCTAAGTGTGGATGCACGAATCAATTTTAATTCAATGTGAAAGGGAGCCAAAGCACTTCAATTCAAGTGCTTCTTAATCACCAAAATGGAACTCTGCACAAGACTCAACCACCAAAGTATGAAAAATGAAAATGAATATGTTGGGGTTGAAATTTGGCATCAAATCATGGGCAAATTTAGGGTCGTGGTGGGGTTGGAGTCAAATCAACTCCAAGACTCCCCAACCAAAATGTGGATCCTAAATACAAATTAATGAGGTGAAAAAGTGTGGCAAACAATTGATTTTAAATTCGCCTCAAGGAAGATTTCACATCACGAAACATCCAAGAATCAGGATTCTCAGATTTTTCGTATGCAAAAGTGTGGAAAATCAATGGCAGTGGAGGTGATAGAAAGAATCAAATAGTGGATTTTAATCCACTCGCCTAAAAAATACCAAAAAGATTTTTTTAGGGTTTTTTTTTAATCTTTTTTTCTTTAATGTGACAAGATATCCTAAATTGCTAAGAGGAAAGACACCTACCTCCTCAGCAACGTGTGTGAAGATCAAAGCGGCACCAGTGACTTCACACTCTCGCTCCTACCTTGGACTTGCCCATGTCTCCAACCTCCTCTACGTGTCTCCTCCTTGCAATAGGTTCACTTGCACAAAAACAAACAAAAACACCTGTGAAGAGATGGGTGGGAGAAGAGATAATCAGAGGAAGAGAATAGAAGCTAACTCCATAGGATGCCTCCCCGGCAACGGTGACAAAAAAGTTTTGTTACATCGTAGGTAGGGTTATTTAATTAGATGATATTAGTGTCGAAATGGACATAGTGGAAGTGATTACCTACAAACGAATATACACTAGTTTGTCAAAATTTTATTATCCTAGCTAAACCAGATTTTAAGATAGTCACTTTTAGGCCAGGGTCAAACTCAAGGAGGCAAGTTTTGGATTTAATCAGTTTCTACGCTTTTCCTAAAATCACATCAATTTCTTTCGCTTATTATGTTTTTGGGTTTTTCTTGATTAGAGACTTTTTTTGGGATATTCTTGTCCTTGAGGCACACCCTCAACAAAAAGGTCCTTAGCAAAATGCCAAAATAATCAGAAACAGTCTCCCCATACACGAGTCCATGTACTTACAAGTCAAGAATTCTCTTTTTTGTTTTATACTTTTTTTTATCTTTTCTTTATCAACAAAATAAAAGCGAATATAAAAGAAAATAAAATGCAAAATTAAAATGTGAAAAAGGAAATGAATTGAAATACTTAGCTTATTTATAGATATGTATAGATATATGTAGAATATATATATAGGATATGGATATATATATAGATGTGTATATATAACTATATAATAGATAATAAGAAGGTGGAATATTAAATCAAGGATTCAATGGGAATGTAGCACAATGCTAGGTTAATCGTCGTCTAAAGAGACACAATTAACCTAGCTACGTTCCGCATGCGGTGTGGAACAGACATGAGGGAGTGTGTGGAGAAGGCTTGATGTGCACGAATATCAGGGATATATGCATAACTTGTGGGAATATACTCTCGATATAATGCATGGTAGATGAATAGATGTGCGGTATTGTAAATGGGAGGGTGTGTGTGTGTATGAAGAAGTATGTAGTATAGATATGTGTATATATATATATATATATAGATATGTATAAGTGTACATAAGTATGTAGGTATATGTATATATATGTGTAACTATATATGTATTTATAAGTATAGATATATGAGTATATATATATATATGTATATCTATAACTATATATATGTATTTATAAGTCGGGTGAGTGTGAATAAGTATATAAATATATGTGTAGGTGTGTGCATGTATATAATGGTGTGTGTGTGTAGATATATGTATACGTGTATTTAGGTGTGAATGAGTGTGTGTCTGTGGGTAAGGTGGGAAAGAGAGTGGTGCAATGTGACCATGCACAAACACTGGAAATGTGTGAGGTAGCAACATAGAATGAGGGGGTGGTGTGAGGGCACGACTGAGAGGGGTGCAACACGTGTTGGCACGTGAGGTGTGTTGTGAGGAGTAGCGCATAGGCGCTGGATGGGGAGCGGGAGTGCATGCAGACTGGGTATGGTAGGTGAAGCGTAAGGAGAGAGAGTGACGGTGACTGGGAAAATGAGGAATTGCCGGTCACTTACAGTGCACACGTGAGTGCAGATGAACAGTGAATGAGGGGAAATTTTCACCAGCTGACTTAAGAAATGACCGGCTAACCTTCTCTGTTAGCCGGTGGATGAGTGCATAGAGAAGCTACTACCAGCAGGAGCATGTGAAGGCATGAGGGGCCAGTTGTGGTGGGTGTGATGGAGTGTGCCTAGTGGCTATGAAGGCTCGAGCAGAGCAAGCTTTCGAGCTTGTTGCTACACCAATGGCATAAAACAGAAATGAAAAGAAAACAAAATAACAAAAATAGCAAGAGCACAAAAAGCAAAGAAGAGACACCACGTCCACCTACTCTTAATGAGCTCGATGGTGGTGCTCCCTACCGTAGTGGCTGCAACCACGGAAAGAGAGCTCCTCTATTCTCAGTGTTCCTCTCAACTTTTGAGAGGATACTGAGGGTAAGGAGGGGAAGAGAGGGAGAAAGGAGAGCAAGGGGAATGGTCGATAGGGACGTGCTGTGTGTGAGGGATTGTGTGCGTCTGTGGGTGGATGTGGAGGTGGAGGCCGACCTTCCTACAGGGGAAGGTTATGATTGTTATATAGGTGGAGGGAAGAGGGTGTGGGTGAGGACGAACAATTAAGGATATTCTCTAGAGGGGAATATTTGGGATTTTTATAAGTAGGCACTTAGGTGTTATGGAAATTAATGTATGTGGTGTAGGTTGTTATTAAATGGAATAAGTGGTCTAATATGAATGGGAATGAGGTGGAAATGGGAGGGATAAAATGAAATGGATACTCAATCTCTCTCTCTATCTTCCTCATGCGTAACTACCTAATCTAAATGCGTAACATCAAGAAATAGCATAAGATGGCCAATTTACAGGCATGAATTGCTGCACAATCAATAGCATATATTTTGCTAGGGACTAGCGAAAGATAGCAATGGGGGAGTGATGTAGACACATCTATGCCACATAAACTATCTATTAATGCGTGTTCTTAAGCATTTAATTGCATCATGCATTATAAATATTCCATAATATGCATCATTGTACATTTAGATTAGTTTGTACAAATTTTAGGTTAATTTGCCCTTTTTGTGGCTAGGGGACAGGGTGATATTTATTGGGGCCTCAGATTGATAATCCAATCGTACGAATCTGATTAGGGCAATGATCGGAGTCCAACTCCTCCGAGATCGCCTCAATCGGACCTCCGTAGCATCAGATGTAGTATGAGAAAGATCAGAGGTCAAAGGGCAAGGTAGTGTAAAATCTATACCTCAGATGACAAATCCAACTACACAAATGGGTTTGGATCGATGATCGCAGCTCAACGCTGTGAAAATCGGTCCAATCCGACATCTGTGGCACCATTTATAAGTCAAAGAAGAGGGACGGTCATGATGGTACCATGAGGTGCCATCACAGCCGGCCAACACCTCCAGTGCTCGCCCTTCTTAGCTAAGGACGCACTATCTCAACCGTTGAATCAAGATCCAAAGGCTAAGATAGTCATGGCCTTAATTTCTAAACACAACAAACGAAGCCCCATAGCGCGGCTGCTAAGGTGCTACACCAGCAGACGTCATGCGTTCAAGTTTCCCATGCTGCTCTCCCTCCTCACGCACAAGAGCGCAATTCGGCAGTTTGATCAAGCGCCAACGACTTAGATCGACCAATCAAATGGACACACAATTGGACACCAGATCTCACGTGCAATCAGATGCACCCCTTACACACGCACTCATGAGTGATCTGAAATGTTTGATCTTGATCTAACAGTGGGGACTTGGCCGTGTCGCTGCATAATGTGCGAAGAGGAAGTGGCTGTGTTGCCACATAACATGCGTAGAGGAAGCAGCCACGGCATTTAAGCCGTCAAATCAAGCGATCGGACGACTGAGATCACTCAGCGCGCGACGCTTGGTGAGCGTGGCTCAATGTTTGATGGCAGGGCGACGTCCACATGGTGCAGCATGGGTGCTCAAATCATAGGCAAATGATGGAGATGGAAGCATGCCTTCAGCAACATTCGACTATAGTGACGATTATATCCGTCACTAAAGACCCCAGCATTAATTCTAAGCCCTTAAATGACCCTTTTGCCCTCAATTTGTACACCTATAAAAGGACACCCCTACCACTCATTTCTTCATCCCTTCTCTTCTCCTCTCACCTCCTCCAAAGCTCTACAAGCTAATCCCATACCTGGGATGCTCCATTAGAGTCTTAAATGTAATTTTTCCATCTTCTCATCCCCATTCATGGAGCACCCGCGGTTGCCCTCTCACTGTCATTCGAGAAGCGGATCCCGCTGTGACATCACCCTGTTTCATCCTCCGTCCTCTAGCTTTGTCCTTTCTCGTCCAACATCTCACCACCCTCGTCCGGATGCTCCATCAACATGGCTCATCCTCCAAGCAACCGTCGAGGAAGATAACTTCTCACCCACTTCTCTTTTTATCACTTTCTAGTGTAGCAATTAGATGTAATGAATATGATTCTGTGGTTATGAAATATTGGTTCTCTTTCTCTCTCTTTTTCTATGTATTATTCTCTCTTTTCCATTATTTATTTTTTAAGTAGAATAGCTAGCATAGATTAATTTCAACCAGCTACTCTACTTTGTGACAATAAATCCAATACAGTTTTTAATCAAACGTTCATTCATTGATTCATTCATTTGTAAATAATTAACCAATTCTTTTATTCATTCATTCATTTTGTAAATAAAATTAACAATTTTTGGAATAAAAGAATATTTTTAGAATTAGAGAGTGATGTATATCAATAACTATCTCCTAATGAATAACCTGGAAACAAACCATAAAAAATTATAAATAAATAAAATTGACACGGCATCGATTTGCATTTGTGACATCCATACTACAACAATGACATATTAAACATCATTTTTAGTGCAAATTGGTCATCAACAATCATATTTTTAGCGTCGTTGTCTGGGAGGCAACTCTCTATTCACCAAAATTTTTCTTTTATTCTTCATTTGTATATATTTTTGCTTTTCTTTGTATATAACTATTCTTTCATTCATATTCTTTGTTGTATATAGATTCTTTTATTCATTATATTCTTTGATTTTTTTTATGTATAATTGCCTTACTAATAATTTGTTTTTGCAGCACTTGAGGAGGAGTAGTGTTTTCTTCTAGGTGGAGTCTTCTTCCTAGCAGATCGCTGCACTTCAGACTCGACTTCCCAAAGGAGTTTTTCCCACAAGAGCTGCATTTCACACTTTATTAGATTAGTTAGTGGTAGTTTAGACCTAGGTATATTTTTAGGATACTTTGTGTTGAGCATAAGTTGTAAGAACATGTTCTTACACATTTTGTGTATAACTTGGACTCTCTTTGGACTTTATATCTCTCTACTCATCTTTCATCAACACGATTTTTACGTACGCAATTTTTCCATATCGATTTCTTTTTTATTTGTTTTTGCTTGCTGCATTTAGAAAATCCAAAAAATTATAAAATCAAAAATACAAAAATATCTCATTCCTTATCTAGTAGTAGCATATACTAGGCATCCATAATTAGGTTGCATTCTTTCTACTAGATTTCATTACAAGTCAAAATGCATCAATTGTAGAATTGCTGGAGAAAGGTACACATTTCTATCTTTTGTAAGCTCCTGCCATCTCTGCATTCGACTTAAAATTAAAAAGATCTCTTGTTCGAAAAGACTAAAAGGTGAGATGAGCTGGATAGAAAAATTCTTCTAATTACTTGAAACAAATTCAAAAGGAGACATAAAAACTGTTTGAAACCCTGATTAAGTTTTTCACAAACATCTGTTGATTGCTTTTGTGTACACACTACACGATCACTTAAGATTCACAAACACATGGGTTTCTATCTCATCTCCTTGAGCAACCACAGGGTCTGGATTCGCACGCCAGTATTATCTAGATTCTGGGCCGACTTTAGAGATCTACACTTCGCTGGGTTTTTCATAGGATGCGTACAATTGTACTGAAACATTTGTTTGCATACTAGTACTTTTCTCAAAGCAGACACCAGGGAGAATTCGGATTTCTCGCTTGGTTGATTGATTGGTCTTTTGATTGTTGTGAGATTGATTTTGGGATTTCTGATTTTGTGATTTGAGATTGATTAAGAGTGTTTACCTTTCTTTGAGTTGTGACTGTTTCAAAAATTTGTTTTCAAAAATCTTCTCAATGGAAGGTAGGAGATCCCAAAACCCAAAGCTAGTACCTCCTTTGGGTGCTGATGCCCAAACTTCCACTTCTACTTCAATGCCTTCTAACCCAATCCTTTACCTCATAGGCCTCAAACTCCCATCCACCATTAGGTTCATCTGGAGGATGATAATGATTATGCACAATTTGAGGATTTTGAAGAACTTCCTCCACATCTATTTGCACATCATCCTCCAACACCACCACCAAACCATAGGTGTCAACCTCCTCTATACCCTAACTTTCCTAACCAACCACCACTGGAGAGAGGTCCCATACCTAATCTACAACACCTGTTTGAGACAACTTCAAATGAATACCCTAACCCAATAGGTGCAACATCTTACTCAAGCTGTGAATCTTTTAGCGAACCCTCAACCTCAACCTAGAGCTCCCTACACATCTCAACCTCGTAGACCTCAACTACGGGATTACTATAATCCCGTAGTTACACAACCTATGGCTGTGGTATGCTCTCCCACTGTGGGTCGTGCTATTGAATTGAAGCCGAACATTATAGCACTTATTCCTCACTTCCATGGTCTTGCTTCTGAGGACCCATTTTAGCATTTAGAAGAGTTGAAAAATCTTATTCAAACTTTGGGTCCGCAAGGTCATGATCATCACACACTACTGATGAAAATGTTATCCTTCTCACTCAAGGATAAGGCAACCTTCTAGTTTAGAACTTTAGCATGGACTACACCAATAGAAACCTGGGTTTCTTTGGAACATGAGTTCCTAAGAAGTGTTTTCCTATAGGTCGCACTAACACCTTGAGGCGTGCCATCACCACATTCACATAGAACTCATGAGAACAGATGCATGTGGCTTAGGAAAGATTCCATGGGATTGTTAGAAAATGTCCCCACCATGGTGTCCTACGCTGGAACCTAGTCTAGATCTTCTACCATGGGCTCCATGATGACACAAGGAACTTTGTAGATGTCGCTTGTGGAGGCAATTTCCTTTGTCGGGAAAAGGACTCAACTTTGAGCTCCTCGAAGGCATGGCCGAGAATTCTATCAACAATGCTTCGATGAGTGTTTTTAATAGAAAGTCCTCTCAATTCCATTCACACACGGTGGTAATGAAGCCCAATCCAGCACTAGAGACTTAAATATTATGGCTAGTCAGCTGGATAAGGTGGGTCTAATAGAGAAACGTAGATGAAATGTGGAAATTCCTATCTAAACCTTCATCAACTTCTTCTCGGTCACCTGCACCTCACACTTCTTCTCAGTTTCCCACATGGAGGGAAACTATGAACAATCTTTCTATGACACAACCTGCATTACTGGACTATTCATTTTCCTATCCTTCATTGGTTGGAGGAACCTTTGTTCCTCCTTACACTAACTTCCCTGCACCTTCTGGAGGTTTAAAGGAGCCCCACGCCATTCACAATGACCCATATTCACAAAATTATAACCTCGGATGGCGAAATCATCTAAATTTTTCGTGGTTGGGAAATTCACCAAGATCCACTTTTCAACAACCTTTTGCAGCACCACTTCACAACCCAATCTGAGCACCACCTCTACAACAACACGGGTATCCAGCACGTGCCTACAAGCAACCCCAACCCAGGTGACGGGAACATCATCATGAGCCATAACTAGCTCAATTTAGTTATTATCAAGGAATAAATGTTCCTATATAACTACCAGAGAGCGATAATTCATTACGTAATCATTCTGAGAGAGACAAGAAACCAGAGTTAAAACTGCAATTTTACCATCATATCTTAAATGTAGAACAACCATGAGTTTTCCCAGGGGTTAATAAAGGATCAATTGGCCTTAAATGTCCAACAAGTGGGTTAGTACAGACAGAAATGGGTTTTCGTGTGTTTTGAAAATTAAATGACTTCTAAAACCCTAGAAAAAAACCCTCTTAATTAACTGAGGTTTTGGTCATGATAAAATTCTCCTAAACCCTCTAAAATCCATATAAAAATATTCTCTAGGGTTTGGTACCTTCAATTTGACCATCAGAACCTATCTTAACCCAAAACAGAGTCCTAGATAGACATTTGCCCTAATTTTAATTTTTTCATAAATTTCCTAGTCAAATAAGGTCAAAACCTAAATCTAACTTCATCATTAGATTCCTTGGGTCCAAATTATATTTGTACCAAAATTTGGGTCCAATCTGAGATCATCTTGACCAAGTTTGCATTTTGGTCCAGTCAGACTCTTTCTATCTCATTTAGACCCTTAACTTTTGAATCCTTACAAATAGCCCCCCAACTTATTTATCTTCTTCACATAAAGGACCCTACCTCCATGAATCCTATTCCTACAACTCCGATGAACTTTGATTGAAGAGAACTCCTCTACTCAATCAATCCCTTTCAAAATTGGGAGGGAGATTCCTTGAGGAGTCCTCTTCCCATTGAATCCGTCCATGAGCCCTAAAGCTTTCCCAATCTCTCAAGCGAATGCATGAGTGATTAGGGTATCCTAGAGAATTCCTACTCCGATGACAATTCCTAGGTTGGAAGATTGGTTTCCAAGCCAAAATCCCCTCGTAAGCCCTATAAAAGGATACCCCGGCCACGGTCGTGCTCTTGAGACTTGATCCCGGCTGTGAAACCCTCTTTTCCTCCTTCCTCTTTTGGACGCGAAGCTCCACAAGCTCCAGCGACTCCTCCTGATCTCCTTCGTCGTCCATCCACAATACCTGTGGCTGGATTCTCTTGATCTCTCTCATTCGCTCTTAGTCGTACCAGTAGGAGCCCCTCTACCTCCGTCATCATCGCCATCCCCATCACTGGAGTACCTTCTTCCCCAGCGTCGGCCTACCAACATCGGTGTTGTTCTTCCTTTTTTATCCATTAGTTTAGGGTTAGCTTAGTATCTTTTTGTTCTTAGGTTTAGTTTTGTACCTAAAACCCCCAAAAATAGCCTTCGACACCACCACTCACCTCCATCTTCCCTATCTCTGACTACTCCGACGAGGCGGTTCCACTGCTACACAACTCCATCCACCTCGCCGACCACCTCACGACCTCCGTCGTGCCCCATTCTTCAAAACCCCCATCCTATTTCTCCCTATTACGCCCTCAGCTGCTATGCCGAACATCGCACCTACGCCCTTGATTTTCCATCATCGTCCGGCCACCTCATGCACCCTCACCCCTCACGGACATCGCCGTTCACTTCCTCGCCCCAAGGCGATGCTCCTAAGGTTGTTTGATTGGGCTGAAATGCCTTATTCATGTTTTCAAGTACTCAGGTTCCCAGTGCCATTAATGACGAGCTCAAGCAAAGCTTGGATCACTCTTCAGCACCAGCAACTCTTGGCGCCACCTCCAAGAGACGCGGATTCACCTCAGCAATACACTTTCTTGGTCAATTGAAGCCATTGACCGCCACAAGCACCTCAATTGTGTCCACCTTTAGCTATAGCTCCACGCAGAGAAAGGAGGTGGGATTTAGTCCCACATCGTGGACTGAGGAGCAGTAGAAGCCGCACAAATTATTTTTGTCACATGAGCTTATCGCCTCAAGTAACACACAGGGGGTGAGGTCCTCGTGCCCTCATGTGCCTCACCCATGACACCTCACACGGGGGTCTGGTGCACCTGATTACTCGCCTAAGCCTGTCCACACCTCACTCACCACCCACGTCGGTGAGCCTGGTCCCGGGTACGCTCGATCTGTATACACGATTACCCTTACTAGCCCTAGGAGGGAGGATCCCAGAGAGTGGAAGAGAGCACAAGGCAGGGGAGGGTTTTTCCCTGTGCCACACTTACCCAAATCTGAGTGCCTCCCTTGTGCGTAAGAAGAATGGAAGCAAAGAGAAGGCATAGAAGGAGAACCTGAGAAGCGCAGAAGAAGAAGACCTGTGTGTAAATAAGAGGAGGAAGGGAAGAAGCTCAGAAGAAGAGAAAGGAGGAAGAAGAATAGTGCTAAGGAAGCACTGTAACATTTGTTGGTTAAGCCATCCAATTAAAAGACCCGACATCTGATTTAAGGGCTTATCTGGTCATCTAAGTTGATCAC
Source organism: Thalassia testudinum (assembly GCA_037157565.1). Lineage (NCBI taxonomy): Eukaryota > Viridiplantae > Streptophyta > Magnoliopsida > Alismatales > Hydrocharitaceae > Thalassia > Thalassia testudinum. The sequence goes on along the minus strand of JAZHRO010000071.1, from coordinate 22,931,808 downwards.
ACGTGTTTTGCAAATTTGAAATCAGGGTTACAAGTAACCCGTCGTCATAGTTGCAAAACACGTTGATCAGATAAAATTTATACTGAAACTCCAAGGGAGTCCCAGGTCAAACACATGGAGGCGACGTTTACTTTAGTTGAAAACCATGCTTCGATTTGTTTCTTGTTGGCATTTTAGGGTTTTGTTATTTTTTTTTGTGTTTTTGAAGTAAAAGACAAGCAATCACAAGATAGAGAAGGAATCAAATGTGATGTATTGCATCAATATTTGCAATCAACTATGAAAGCATAAAAAGAGAGGGTGGTGAGAGGAAATCTCCCGAATTGACTGTTCGGCGAGACGATGGCACCTGGCAGAAGCTCGGATGAAGGAGGTGAGGAGCAGGATGACGGAGGTGAGATGCAGCAGGATGTCGGGTAGAGCAAAGCTTCAACATGGCTCTGGAATAGAGGTGAGAAGACGGAGGTGATCTGCTACCGGAATGGAGGTGGGAAGATAGCTCCAAGGTGACCTATGAAGGGAGATTGGAAGTTGGAGGAGTATTTGGTGGGGCAGAGGTTCGCTACACTAATAGGCACCTTGGGAGCTTGAGAACAAGCTCTAATGGAGCGTTGGTAGGCTTGCTAGAGCTTGGGAGTAGGTGGGAGTAGAGTAGGTAGGGATGGCTTGGAAGGGAGGGGGTGTAGGTCCTTTTATAGTGGAGAAGAGGCAAAAATAGGTATGGTACCATTAGTGACATCTAGGCCGTCGCTGGAAGCGTCGCTGTAGGTAGCACATGCCCGCTCACGCCTACAGCTACCTTTGCTGGCAGACGAAGAATTAGCAACGGCTATAAGCATCGCTGTAAGTCCAGCTCATGCACAGCTGGCGCTACGCTCCCCTGCATTTGCTGCCCGCGCGTGCACCCATGCGCTGGCACTATGCTGTGTGCATGTGCGCCTGCACGTGTGCATGCGCACCCACACTGCTGCACACGTGCAGTGGCGGTGGGTGCACTAGGTAGCCTAGGCTGCGCCACGTGGCGTAGTCTGGGCCGTCCATCTTCTTCTTGTTGTAGGGGTTGCTACAGAGGTCGGATTGAGTTGATTTTCGTGCCGTTAGGCTATGATCGTCAACCCAAATCCATTCTCACAATCAGATTTGTCATATGAAGCTACAAATTTTGTCTCCTTGTCCCTTGGCCGTTGATCTTCCTCAGACTGCATATGGTGCTACAGGACTCCGATTGAGGCGATTTCAGAGGCGTTGGACTCCAATCGTCATCTTGATTAGATCCGTATGGTCGGATCATCAATCCGAGGCTCCGAAATAACTATCCTTCTCTCCTGACCACAAAAAGGATGCAATTAACATAAATTATATACAACTACTCTAAATGCAGAATGATGCATGCTATGCAATATTTATAACATGAATTGCAAATCTAAGCCTAGGAACATGCATGAATAGGCATTTTACCCTCAATAAATGTGTTTACATCAAACCCTCATGCCTATCTTTTGCTAGTCCCTAGCAAAATTAAGCTATATGCTTTGTATAAAAGTAGAATTAGGATTAGTTCGCATAGGCCTAAGTCATTTATTAACAATAGAAAATTTCAACTAAGGTCCTAAACTATGAAAACTCAACAGTACCCGAGCGCCTGCCAGAATGTAGACCGCCTAAGTCCTCGCCTTATTTGAAAAGGGAAGATACATTTCCTTTATTATTTTTCTTCTTTTCTAATTTTTTGGTACTTTGGGAGTTTGAGAGTTCCAGGATAACTTTTTACGGCTACCTGACTTGTCCAAGACTCGAAAAGGACTCTAAGTGCTAAGCATATTGTGAAAATAGTGAAAGACTCACTAGACGGCCATTAAAATGGACTTTGGGTTTCTACGACCCTAGGTGACCTTGCCTAGAGGTTTATCTTTTCGATCGATAGCTTGCTCCCTACTTTTTTTATGGGGTCAACACAAGGGCGAACCCAATGTATATCTCCCCGATTTATTCTACTTCCCCACTTCTTCCCTAGGTGTTTTGGGAATTATTGTGCATTCTTTTTGTGAGCTGGGTTCTGGACAACTAGACGATGAGCTGTTACCACTAACAACTTGCTAACATACTCGTGCGGTGAAGAGTGGTTTTATTTATTTATTTTCTACTTTTTTCTACTTTTTTCTTCTTTTCTTTTTTTTTAAGTAGGTGGCTTTCCTAATTTAAGATTTACCTAAAGGTAGTACAATGAAAATGGTCTTGTGGCTAGGCTCTGGACAACCGGCCGATGTGCTGTTACCACCGACAACTTGCCAGTCATACCACCCAAGTTGGTCCATTAGCTATCCCATTTCTGTAAAAATCGTCGAAAAGTGAGTCAGTGCAAAAAAAAATGTGTGTAGATGCTTAGGCTTGAAGTCCCCCCAAATCAGAGGGCGGGTTGATAAGTCGCATACTTATCATCCCAAATTATTTACCAAATTAAAATGAATTTTAATTGGCGAGGACTCAAGACTAAGTCCACATTCGAGTGGACACCCGGGCTAATTAAGCTCGAAGGCCTAAGGAGTCTAAGTGTTTAGGTCCTCTCGTATCATTTCCTAAAGTTAATAACTTCCAAATGCCTAAGTTCTCTTTTCCTAATTTCTTTCTTTTTTTATCTTTTTCCAAATTTTCAATTTTTTTTTATTTTATAAGAAACTAAAAGAAATTCTACGAAGTGAACATAATGATTTCAGGAATTGATTATCTACCCCCCATGCCTAAATGATGTAATGTCCTCATTGTAAAAATAAAGACATGAAAAGGGCGGAGTAAACAGAATATCACCTGAGTGTCGTGAAAATCTGATCAGCTCTGCAGAGAGAAGAGTGTATACACACATGCCAAGTTTAATGCTTTTAGCTAGGCATAACATACATACAAAGAAGAAATTAAGAATTCACAAGTGCGGGTCAGAATCAAAATCAAAAGGTTGATCCTGAAACCCATCTGCAGAAGATGTCCACAGATGTGGACCAAATTATGGTACAAACCCATGCCTTAGGGTCGAGTGGTTCTCAGGTTCTGGATGAAAATCACCCAGAATCGAAGGTTGTTGTGTTTGCGAGGCCGGGCCTGCAGTTTAGTAGTGTGCAACCCAAGACCAAAGTGTCAGACAACGAGTAAAGATGGTTCAATAGGTGCAGTTGTCCACTTAACATTTAGCTCAAAAAAATAATCAGTTATTCCAAGCTTGGGTCGCCCATGAAAGATATCATAAGGGTTCATATAGAATATAGGTGGTTTCAGGTCAATAGGTACCCTTATGTCCAAACTTATTTTTTCCTCAAAATTAACCTCCCAAATTTTCATTTCAACATTCCTATCCTCCAACATCAAGTGTTCAGGTTCTAAGACCTCTAGCATATCATTCACCCCATAAGATTCTCCCAAGTCCAGAAATCATGGCTGACCCAAGATTGACTTGGATACAATGATTTCCAAATCAAAATCAATCCCTTTAGGGTGTGGTTGAGGAATGGGGCTATTGATTGAATCTTCTAGTAAATGAGGATTCGAATCCTCCAAGTTAGCCCCAACCGAATCCAAATCTTCAATAATTGGGCTATCAACTAGTTCGTCAGATTCCCCAAGCCCATTTGTCTCACTAAAATTCTCTTCCTTAAGTTCAAGTGAGACTTCACCAAAAGATTCTTCACCCTCAGAGTCAAAGAATCCATGATCCTCATCTATATATGTCTCAAAATCATATGTCATTTCATGGTTCGTGGAGACATATTTTTCCTCGCCCCCTGACTCAGGGATCTCGGGTGAATCAATCGATTTATCATCAATGGGTTGCTCTAGCCCAACCTGGTCATCCCCGATTTCAGAAAATGTATCCTCCCGATAGGTGCCTGAGTGGGTTCTGACATTGGCGCTCCTAAAGGGGATTCATCTTGAGAATCATCCCAAGATTTGACTAGGGAAACCACAAATTTCATCCTCAACCTAGATAATTTCCCAAGAAGAAACTCACCCAGGTCCCTATCCCTAACACTTTGGAGCAAATCCAATAAAGAGCTATTCAGCTCATCAATCATTTTTATCATAGGCTCCAATGCTTCAGTGCATGGTGTTGGCTGAGCTTCTAACAATTGTATAGTGTTCCTCAAATTAGCCAACACCCTATCCTGGATCTGGTCCACTAGAACCAACTGGGTCTATTCAGGTTTGGGTGGGTTTGGGTTAAATCTAGGGGAGTCAAGATGTCAAGGTTCTCGGGTCCCTCCCTGAAAGTAGGTCCTTCTAGGTTGTTCAAAGGATGGTGATGACCTATTTTCAATGGAATACTGGGGAGGGTAGGTGTTATAATCATTATATCCTTCCTGATTGTAGATCGGGTCGGTTTGGTGATCAAAGGATGAAGATCTATAATCATTGTAGCTCTGGGAAGGATAATAATCATAATCTTGTCCAGGGTTAGGCCCTGGACATTGAGGTCCAGATTCGTATCCCCAATCAAAGTCATCTTGGCTAGTGGATGGGTAATTACAAGTTAAGTCGGGATAGTAATCATCTTGGGGATAAGTGGTGGTAGGAGGATAGGATTTGAAATGGGTGTAAGATGTGGAAGGGTACATGGTGAAGTAAGGAGGGAAAATGGAGAAGAGAAAAGGTGCCCTACAATACAATCAACCAAACCTATCCTTATGTGGGTAGCCTAAAGACCTACAGACTCCCAGGACCCATCCTGAGATTATAAACGATTTGGTCTACTTTTATCCAGTCAATCCAACCAGTTCGAAGGAGGGATTAGGGAGAAGGTTCTTCCTTTGGCTTATGCCTCCTGCTCCTAGTGCACCCCCAATCGCGGTCGTTTGACGCTACTCCCCTAGCTAGACATCAGATGGACCAGCAAAAGTAGATTAATCAAAAAAAATCTCAATCTGAGCCCCGAAGAGCAAATCAATCCTTAAGGCCAATGTCTTCTCAATTTTAGTTAGGCTTAGGATGACTGTCCTCTTGGAATGTGATGGGCCCTTAAGATGGGTTGTGCCCTTAATGATCAGTTGAAATGTGTGTGAGTGCACAACCAGGGTTTGCAAACAAAGCTATTTGATGATGTTTCTTTTAAGGTTTAACCTTGTTTAGTAGCTTTTAGGGTTTAATTCTTAGGTTGGTTCAATCATGGTTTAGTAGAGCACTCCAAGTTTTGAAAACACAGGTGATGATATGTTCCTTTAAAAATCAAAAATAATGTGGGGTGCCTGGTTTAGCCCTAAGAATCAACCCTAAGTGGCAAGCTACTGATGAATCGCTTTTAATATGAGTGGTGCAACCAAAACAAAATAATCAATTGGCCTATTCGCACCAAAGATTAAGGCACACAATGTCTTAGCCTAATCAGATTTTTACTCACTTATGTGTTTTGAGTTGAAATGTACCAGGCCCACAGGTTAGATCCCGATTAAGTGGTAGAATCAAAGTGATTGTGCACCTTAGGATAAGAAGTTGTGGGTGTTAAGTGCGTAGCTTTCAGAAAATCCCACAATCAGATAACACTTTTTTTATTTTTTATTTATTTATATGGATGGCGAGGTGAGTGGAGGTGGCAAATGAACAACCAAATCTATCCTAGGGTTTATAAAAAGCACCTAAGTTGATTTGGGTTTGAGTTATTAGGTTATGAAATGAAAACTAAGGTGGAGGTAGTGTGGGGGACACTTACAAAACTCTCTACCCACACTTTACTCTGGTCTACCGCACTTGGATCTCCATGCTAAGGTACCTGCAAGACAATAGATCAGAGGTAAGTGGGGTTAATATTATGTAAATGTAAACAAGCACAGAAAATAATAAAGTAAATTCTGTTGCCTCCCCGGCAACGACGCCAAAATGATCGCACGTGTTTCGCAAGTTTGAAATCGGGGTTACAAGTAACCCGTCGTCGTAGTTGCAAAACACATCGATCAAATAAAATTTATACCGAAACTCCAAAGGAGTCCCAGGTCAAACACACGGAGGCGACGTTTACTTTAGTTGAAAATTGCTCTTCGATTTGTTTCTTTTTGGTATTTTAGGGTTTTGTTATTTTTTTTGTGTTTCTGAAATAAAAGATAAGCAATCACAAGATAGAAATGAAATCAAATGTGATGTATTGCATTAATATCTATTACAATCAACTATTAAAGCATAAAAAGAGAGGGGGCTGAGAGGAAATCTCCTGAATCGGTTGTTTGGCTAGACGATGGCACTTGGCGGAAGCTCGAACGAAGGAGGTAAGGAGCAGGATGACGGAGGTGAGATGCAGCAGGATGTCGGGTAGAGCAAAGCTTCGACGTGGCTCTGGAATGGAGGTGAGAAGATGGAGGTGATCTACTACTGGAATGGAGGTAGGAAGACAGCTCCAAGGTGACCTATGAAGGGAGATGGGAAGTTGGAGGAGTATTTGGTGGGGCAGAGGTTCGCTACACTAATAGGCACCTTGGGATCTTGAGAACAAGCTCTAATGGAGCGTTGGTAGGCTTGCTAGAGCTTGGGAGTAGGTGGGAGTAGAGTAGGTAGAGATGGCTTGGAAGGGAGGGGGTGTAGGTCCTTTTATAGTGGAAGAGAAGAGGCAAAAATAGGTATGGGACCATTAGTGACATCCAGACCGTCGCTGGAAGCGTCGCTGTAGGTAGCTCATGCCTGCTCATGGCCACTCACGCCCACAGCTGGCTTTACTGACGCGCGAAGAATTAGCGACGGTTGTAAGCATCGCTGTAAGTCCAGCTCATGCATCGTTGTAGGTCCAGCTCATGCATAGCTAGTGTTGCACTCCCCACCTTTGCTGCGTGCATGTGGTAGCACGTGCGTGCGCTGGGCGACCTGGGCTGCGCCACATGGCGCAATCTTGGCTGTCCAACTCTTCTTGTTGTAGGGGTTGCTACAGAGGTCAGATTGAGTTGATTTTCACGCCGTTAGGCTATGACCGTCGACCCAAATCCATCCACACGGTCGGATTTGTCATTTGAAGCTCCGAATTATGTCTCCAAGTCCCTTGGCCATTGATCTTCCTTGGACTGCATATGGTGTTACGGGAGTCCGATCGAGGCAATTTCGGAGGCATTGGATTCCGATCGTCGTCTTGATCAGATCCGTACAGTCGGTTCGTCAATCCGAGGCTCCAAAATAAATATCCTTCTCTCTTAACCACAAAAGGATGCAATTAACTTAAATTATATACAACTACTCTATATGTAGAATGATGCATGCTATGCAATATTTATAACATGAAATGCAAATCTAAGCCTAGGAAAATGCATGAATAGGCATTTTACCCTCAATAAATGTGTTTACATCATAAGTACCAAAGTTTGATGGTTGATGGAACTATTTCTTTTTTTGCATATATGCTTAAATTGAATACTTGGCGATCTAAATCACCATTGTTTTTGCTTTGAGATTCTTTTTGCCATTTGTTAAACTCATGCTTTAGATTGATTAACATTTCTGAGTTATTTCTTGTGCTCATTTACATTATTGAGATTAGTGTGTGAATTCCGATTTGCTCCCTATGTTCGACCTCGGACCTTCATTCGAGTTGTAAATTTTATCTGTTTTCAAGTGATTTCGACTATACTACAATGCAGCTTTTATAAACATCGATCTCGCTCTGTCAACATTTTGGCGTCGTTGTCAGGAAGCAACGCATAATTCACCGCTATTCTCTACATTATTTGATTATAATTGAGCACTAACTTGCCCTGTTTGCTTTATTATAATTTTGCGAGGTACTTCACGAGGAGATCTTCCACGCAAATCAACCACTCCAGGGCAGGTACCTTCTCTATTCTTCCCTAATCAACCTCCTAATCTTGGGAAGACAAAAAAGGAACCAATCAATTAGGAATCACCTACCTTATTTTTCATAGTAATCAACATTTAATTGAAGATTGAGATGATTTTGTTTGGAATTCCATAGCCCAAATTGCCTGTGCCTATTAGGGACTATGCTTAATTTCTAATCTTATTGGACTACGCACTTCTTGTTTAATGTCCAAGGAGAACAAGTTAAGATCAATTGGACTTGAAAATAAAGCCAATTAGGGTTTCAATTTTTAGGGTTTTGGAGTGCTAGTTCACACTTACTTGCATAAAAGGAAACAAACCCACCCACATTTGTGTGCTACCCAAGCCCTTGGTTGAAAAGATCTAATCAACAAAAACCCTAAAAAAATCAAGCTCTAAATTCACTTGAACCCTAAAATACTTGGACCTAATAACCTGGGAGTCAAATCAGGGTGATTTATAGGTCTTGACCTAGATCTCATTCTGCCATCTTTAGGGAAGGTCAGGTGAAGTTAGTCTACAGTGTAGGCCAACCAACCTCCAAATTAGGTCACAAGTTGAATTAACTTTTAATCAAGTGAAACTAAGGCACAAATTATGACATAAAATTGGTAGACTTAAGGACTTAAGTTCATACATTCCGATCTACCTAGACCCTTAGTGACAAGGAAGGTCAGGTGAGGGAAACCCTGTAACCCGTGGGGACGCTCTACCGTGTAGGGGTCTTTGTAGGGCTCTCCCTTCCTGGCTGCCCAGGTATTTCTTAGGTCTATGAATTTCTGATTCAAAGGTATCATCAGCCTCGAAATTGCCTTAGTCATCCAAGAATCTTTAGGTTCTTTGATTGGGTCAAATCTCACTTCCAGTTCCTCATATGTTCTATTAGAGCACACACACAGATTTTCTTGGGAATCACTTTCAGATTTAATCAATTTCAATCTAATCTTGAATTTTGATTCTACATCTTGATTCCACCATTTTTGATTCAAAATGGAACCTAACATGTTAGTAGACTCGTTTGAGGATATACAAGTTAATGTTTCAAACACATCAACATTCATTTTATAGCAAGCATAACTAATTTTGACGCAACTAGAAAATGGGGCAACTTGGGATGTTCTCATGCCAAAATACTGGGAAATTGAGAAATGGCATAATGGTGAGTATATCTTGTGTAGATTTAAGCCATCACTATGGAAAGTACATCGAGATGACTTGGAAAAAAGAGACAAGGTAATGCAGATGTTGAAACATGTTATCGATCATAGGCATCAATACACCCTTGCGACATCTTGGATTAACCAGCTCAATCTCCCAAATCCTGGATTTGATGATCATGGTGGTTATGGACCACCAACCCAAATGGAATCTGATTTAAATTACGAACAAATTAACATTCCTAATCTTGAGACGAGTTGGGAGGATCCGATTACAGGTGTTCACAATTTTGAGCCAACCCTAGAAAATCAAAACCCTGGTTCACCAAGCTTGGATTTTCTAGACATCTGTGATAATGAGATTAAATCAGAACCTCTCGAGGGTGCAACTTTCGCTCCTTATTCTGATAAGGTGACCCTCAAGAGTAATTCTGACATCCCTATAGAACCTAACCTAGATTCTAGTGATCCAACCCACACCCTTAACCTAGAATCAGGATTTAAGCCTTATTGGGATGATTATGAGGATCCGTGCGAAACAAATCAAATTTCGAATCTGGACTACCATTCTGGGCCTATATGTGATGAGTCTACCTCTCCAACCTCCTCAGAGATACAGATTGATTTTTCGGAAGTCACACCAATCTATGATACAGAAACTGAGTAGTTGGAAGAGTTGGGTTTTGATTGGGTCTTCCCTACAAGCCAAGAACCCGAGCTCAAACCTAATAAGGACATCTTTGTGAGCTCAGAATCTGAAAATAGGTTAGACCCAAGTCAGGTTGCTGATTGTCCACATCTTTATTTATTCTGTGGTGGAATCTCAGATCCTGAATTAGATCCAAAACATAATTCTTGCAAGTTCTCTGATGATTTCAAATCCTACTCTAATTTCGGAGAACTATTGTTTCTTGAAAACTCTGAGCCAATTTACGACCTTAGCAACCACAACCCATCTTTTGATTCTGACACTAAGGATAGTGATTTGAAAGAAAACACCTCTTCTACACATGTAGAACCTTCCCAAACCCATTCTCAACCCTGAACCACAACTGGACTCAATTTCTACTTTGATTCTCCTCTCATTAAGCCGATCACATATGATTCTCCTCCACATCTTTATTGGGTTTCGAACATCGATCAGACTACAAATCACGACCCATCCTTCTCTGATCACTCTTGTAGGGTTCCTACATCCTCCACTTTTTCTTGTTCATTTGAGGATCCCTACTTTGATCAGGCTGATCCAACTGAGCCAAACCCTAACTATACACTTCCAAATCCTTTTGAGCTCCACAGTATCCGGTGGGCATCGCATCTCTTGATTCACATCTATCAACCCACCAGATTGATTGTGTTTGGGCTGCATCATCAGCCTGCTGATCTAAACAAGCACTTGGTTGGACCAACCAGGCTATTGATCAAGGTGCTTGTTCTGCAAAACTCATCTGATTTGACCACTCCATACCATTTTCTACTCGGCTGAAGGCATTGAATTTAGTGCTTAACAGGAGGCATCTCTTCATTCCAAAAGCCTAAGATCCTTCTGATTATCCTTCTATACTTTACGTCTATTGCACTCTAAGTTTGATTTTTGAACAGTAAATCCCACCTCTGGTACTCATACCAGAGCTTAAAATCGTCCGTAACAATCATCCCGACCCATTCACCCACCTGATAATCCTGTTCTAATCCCTGAACCATAACTGTTTCACACCCTCCGTTTACAATGAGGACATTGCAAAACTTAAGCATGGGGGGTGGTAAATGTAAACATACAAAAAATATCAAAGTTCGGAAGGGTTCTCACAAAAAAATACATATTCCAAAAAACCAAAAAAAATTGAAAATTGAAAAAGAACAAAAAAATGAAGAAGGGAGGAAATTTTGAGTGAATCAATTTGCATATCATTTTTTAGAAGAAAAAGGGGAGGTGATATAAATGTCAAAAAGGACCACAATTCGAAATAAAAAGAGATAGTCATTAGTAAAAGATTAAGGGATCTACTTAGTTCTAGACCAAATCAAAAGAAAATGAAAGACAAAAAGTACTAGGAGACAAAAAAAAGATTAGTATGAACACTGATCTTAGGCCTCTTTGGCATGATTTTAGGCTTAAAAATTCAAGTATCCGTTAAGATCTGGATAGTCCTCAAGAGGTTGGGGAAAATGCGAAGCTTAAGTATTAGTTCTAAGGCTTAGGGATTATTTGGCCTCGATAACTGACCTCTGGTTTGCGGGACTCAGTAACCTAAGCACCCTAATCCACACACAGTCTGGTTCAATGTGCTTAATTATTGAAATCACACAAATGCATTAAATCTGTTCTGAAAAAGCTACCTAGATTAGGAGCGACTAATCAACACAAGTTGATTTGGAAGAGTTCCCGACACGGAGAGACAGAAAATTCCCCTTGAATATGCGAAATAGTATATCGTCTCCTCGGTATTTGTCTCCTAGGATATCCAAATATCCTACCGGGGGCATGTAAGCACATTGTGCTGATTCAAGTGCCATGGCAGGATTATCCTGAAATGTTGATTGCCGGGGCCTGAATTTAACTACAAAATGCCATGGGTAGCACTATCTCAAAGTGTCGAAAGCCAGGGTTTTGGGGGTTGCCATGGGTGGTGCTATCCTGAAGCATCGATTGCTAAGGATCCTACAAGGATTGATGGTGGGAACGAGGAATCCGATACAGACCGTGTTATAAAGCCAATCCAAAGCTAGAAATAAAGAAAAGAAAAGAGAGAGAAAACTCTCCAAAAATGCAAAAATTCCTCTATCCCTTACCAAAAACGCACTATAAACTGAACTGGGACTAAACATGTTTTAACCACGAGTGCTTTAACTGGGGCATTCAACGAACCATAGGTTAGTTCCTGTGGGCCTTAGAAACCTTTGTGGCTGACTAAGGCTAAAGCTAGTCAAGTCTGAATCTTAGTTGGTATTTGAGTACCTTTAGGCCTACTATTACCATTCTGACCTAATCTACAAAAGAAAGCACACATCATAAATCTGAGCATAAGAAGGCATGGTCTAGAATTTGAGTTAATTCCATGAGATTTTGCTAAGGGACTAGAAAAAGCTAGGCATGGGGGTATGATGGGAACACCATCATGAGCCATAACTAGCTCAATTTAGTTATTATCAAGGAATAAATGTTCTTACATAACTGCCAGAGAGTCATAATTCATTGCAAAAACATTCTTAGAGAAAGATAAGAAACTAGGGTTAAAACTACAATTTTACCATCATATCTTTAATGTAGAACAACCACAGGTTTTCCCAGGGGGTAATTAAGGGTCAAATGGCCTTAAATGTCCAACAAATGGGTCAGTACAGACAAAAATGGGTTTTTGCATGTTTTGAGAATTAAATGACTTCTGAAACCCTAAAAACAGACTCGCTTAATTAAATGAGATTTTGGTCAAGATAAAATTCACCTAAACCCTTTACAATTCATAGAAAAATATTCTCTAAGGTTTGGTACCTTCAATTTGACCATCAGAATCCATCTTAACCCAAAATAGAGTCCTAGACTGATATATGCCCTAATTTAGATTTGTGTATAAATTACCTAGCCAAATAAGGACAAAACCTAAATCTAGCTACACTATTGGATTCCTTGGGTCCAAATTAAGTTTGTACCAAAATTTGGGCCCAATCTGAGATCATCTTGACCAGGTTTGCATTTTGGTCCAGTCTGACTCTTTCTATCTCATTCAAAACCTTAACTTTTGAATTCCTTACAAATAGCCCCCAACTTCTTTATCTTCTTCATAAAAAGGACCCTGCCACCATGAATCCTATTCCTACAACTCCAGCGACCTTTGATTGAAGAGAACTCCTTCTCTGCTCAATCAATCCCTTCCAAAATTAGAAGGAAGATTCCATGAGGAGTCCTCTTCCCAATGAATCCATCCATGAGCCCTAAAACTTTCCCAATCTCTCATGTGAACGTATGAGAGATTAGGGTATCCTAGAGAATTCCTACTCGGATGACAATTCCTAGCTTGGAAGCTTGGCTTCCAAGCTCAAAATCCCCTCCTAAGCCCTATTAAAGGATCCCTAGGGCACGGCTGTGCTCTTGAGACTTGATTCCAGCTATGAAACCCTCTTTTCCTCCTTCCTCTTTTGGCCATGAAGCTCCACAAGCTCCAGCGACTCCTCTTGACCTCCTTCATCGTCCGTCCATAATACCAGTGGCCGAATTCTCTCTCTCTCATCCACTCTTGGCTGTATCAGTAGGAGCCCTTCTATCTCTGTCGTCGTCACCGTCCCCATCACTGAAGTACCTTCTTCCCCAGTGCTGACCTACCAACAATGGTGCAGTTCTTCCTCCTTCGTCCATTAGTTTAGGGTTAACTTAGTATCTTTTAGTTCTTAGGTTTAGTTTCGTACCCAAAAACCCCAAAAATAGCCTTCGACGCCACCGTTCACCTCCATCTTCCCCATCTCTGACCGCTCCTTTGGCGAGGCGGTTCCACTACTACACAACTCCATTCGCCTCTCCGACCACCTCATGACCTCTGCCGTGCCCTATTCTTCAAAACCCTCATCCTATTTCACCCTATTACACCCTTAGCCGCTACACTGAACATCGCACCTATGCCCTTCATTTTCTGTCACCGTCCGGCCACCTCATGCACTCTCACCCCTCAATTGAAGCCATTGACCACCACACCTTTAGCTCCTACTCCATGCAGAAAAAGGTGGTGGGATTTAGTCCCACATCGTGGACTGAGGAGCAGTAGAGGTCGCATAAATTATTTTTGTCACATGAGCTTATTGCCTCAAGTGGCACACAGGGGGTGAGGTCCCCGTGCCCTCACGTGCCTCACCCGTGACACCTCACATGCGGGTCTGGTGCACCCGATTACCTGCCTAAGCCTGTTCACACCTCGTTCACCACCCACGCCAATGAGCCTGGTCCCAGGTACGCTCGATCTGCATACCCGATTACCCTGATTGGCCCTGGGAGGGCGGATCCCAGAGAGTGGAAGAGAGTGCTGGGTAGGAGAGGGTTTTGCCTTGTGCAACACTTAGCTAAATCTGAGTGCCTCCCTTGTGAGTAAGAAGAAAGGAAGAAAAGAGAAGGCACAGAAGGAGAAGAACTTGAAAATCACAGAAGAAGGCCTATGCATAAAGAAGAGGAGGAAGGGAAGAAGCTCAGAAGAAGAGAAGAGAGGAAGAAGAATAGTGATAAGGAAGCATTGTAACATCTGTTGGTTAAGCTATCTGATTAAAAGACCCAACGTCTGATTTGAGGCCTTATCTGGTTATCTAAGTACCTAAGTTTGATGGTTGATGGCACTGTTGCATTATTTGCATATATGCTTAAATTGAATTATTGGTGATCTAAATCACCATTATTTTTGCTTTGAGATTCCTTTTTCCATATGTTAAACTCATGCTTTATATTGATTAGCATTTCTGAGTTATTTCTTATGCTCATTTACATTATTGAGATTAGTGTGTGAATTCCTATTTGCTCCCTGTGTTCAACCTCGGACTTTCATTCGAGTTATAAATTTTATCAGTTTTCAAGCGATTTTGACTATACTACAACACAGCTTTTATAAACATCAATCTCTCTCTGTCAACACCAGGCCCACCCAGTACTCTTAACCTGGGCCTACAAGAAATGATCAATTGGGATCAATCATGAAATCTCTTGCTAACATGCAACAACAAAAACATTGCTATGTAGCAGAGACAAGAAGCAGCCCTAGTGAGATGAGAGCCTAGCTATCTCACTTGATGGAATCCCATCAACCACATTCCTTCCCATCTCAAGCACAACCCAGACCTCCTTTTTAAGGTCAAGCACACTTCATATCACAAACCTTGCATGAACCTGAGCTTTACACCAATCCTAATTCTTTCTATTCTGATTATACTTCTTATTCTGATCCATAACCACCTATTCTATCTGATCCTGATTCTTCATCTACACCGCGATCTGATTTGAATGCCGTCACTACTAGGAGTGGTAGAAGTACAACTGATCCACCTTCACTGACTTCTACATCATTACCTGGACTTTCTACCTCCACTCCTACAGCTGCTTTACCTTTGCCTGACTCTTCTAAGCTTTTGATTGATCCTCCTACTACTACTTCAGTACCTTTTCAACAAGCCTTAGAAAAGAAGAGTGATGAAAAGAAGAAATCTTGTGTGACACTTGAGGAAGATCTTCTCGAGCTCTTTGAGCAAGTCCACATAAACATCTCCTTGTTGGATGCAATTCGCCACATTCCACCTTACACTAAGTTTTTGAAAGACCTATATACACCTAAGCATAAGGCTAGAATTCAGAAAGGGAGCGGTCCTGTCATTCTCTCAGATCAAGTGAGTTCCCTTATTTCAAACCTCCCTATTAAGAAGAAAGACTTAGGCACCCCTCTTCTTTCCTGTATGATAGGAAACACCACATTTAATAGAGCCTTACTTGATCTAGGTACATCCATTAATCATATCTCAACCTCCCTACTAACACATTTCGAGGTTAGCAATCTGAAGCCAACTGAGATGTCCCTGCAATTAGCTGACAGATCAGTTAAGACAGCTCAGGGAGTGTTGGAAGATGTTATAGTGCGGGTCAAGGACTTCTATTTTCCTATAGACTTTATTGTCCTTGACATGGAAGTACCTGAGGATATCCAGAACACGCCTATCATTCTAGTTAGACCTTTCTTGGCTACAGCCAAGGCAAACATAAATTGTGAGGAGGGCCTTATAGAGTTGAAATTTGGAGATCAGAGGATGAAAATTGATATATTTCAAGCCCAAAGGGGACCATCCTATAGTTGATTGAGGAAATATGTTCCTTGGATTCTCTGGATAAGTTGGTAGAGGATACATTAATTGATTCACTTAATTTAAAGCCTCAACACCCTTTGGCTTCGGACTTGACTCTTCCTATGACATCACCATTAGAAACTGAGGACTTACTTCCTATTCCTTTAGTGTCTCTAGGATCTTTTGAGATCTCAACACCTGCTCCTTCACCAAATCTTGTACCTGTTGAACTCAAACCTCATCCTGACTCTTTAAAATGTCTTCTTAAGACTAGATCAGACTTATCCTGTGATTGTTAACTCACACTTATCGTCTGATCAAGAATCACAACTCTTATCTGTCCTGAGAGCACATAGACAGGCTATAGGATGGAGCCTCTCTGGCTTGATTGACATTATTCCTTCATACTGCACACATAGGATTTTTACTGAAGAAGGATCTAGACCAACTAGATAGCCACAACGTAGACTAAACCCAACACTTCAGGAGGTGGTTAAAAATGAAATGATCAAGTGGTTAGACAATGGAATCATTTTCCTCATATCTGATAGTCAATGGGTAAGTCATGTTCAAGTTGTGCCTAAGAAGGTTGGACTTACCATTATAACCATTGAATCTGGAGAAGTCATTCCTACATGGATTGCTAGTTCATGGAGAGTATGTATTGACTACCGCAAACTCAACCAAGCCATGAACAAAGATCATTTCCTATTGCCCTTCATTGATCAGATACTAGAAAGATTGGTAGGGAATAAATTTTTCTACTTTTTGGATGGCTACTCAAGTTACAATTGATAAGCCCATATTTGTGGGCTAATTAAAGGTGTAAATGACTAGACACTAAGGTAACACATTCCTGAACATAGCATACATTAGAATGAAAATTAGGTAACATAGAATGATTTATTTCATGCATTATAGGAATATGTAATTGACATTTAGAATAACATGCATTAGGATATTAGTTTCATATTTGCATCATAATTAACATTGCATGCATCATTTAGATAAGAAATCAATTAACACATTAGTCTTGGGTAGCATTTGTAAATAGCCAAACATTATCTTGATTATTTTATTTAAATTACTTGCGTACAGCACACCTGGAAACAGCTTCAAGCATTCACGAGGGCATTCTAGCTGACAAACCATGACCGACTGGCCACCATTGAAGGGCATTGAAGACTATTGTATGCCGTAAGGAGTGGATCTTTGATGCTCCACTTTCAGCTATGACTCTATAGCAGTTATAAAGGGAAAGGAGGGGATGCCGTGCTGGGGGAGACCTCCACCCCGGCTCTGTCATCGCTAGTGCATCGAGCACATTCCCGCTCCACCACCGCCGGCCTCAACCATGGCAAAGAGCCTCCACCACCATGGGCGAGTGGGGAAATAGGCCACACCACCATCTAGAGCTCGCTTGCATCACTGCTAGCACGCACATGTGTGCCTGCTACTTCCACCACCATGCTTCTTCACTCCATCACCAGCTACTTCCTCTTCTCCTCTATTTTCTTCTTTATTCCTCATCTTCATCATTTCCTTCATCTTCTCCACCAACCATCTACTGTTCTTCTATACTAAAAAGAACCCAACATCCCACGCATGACAGCCGCAGCCCACCTCCTTGCCGGCCAAAACCTCCAGCCGCATTCCCCACCGACGCTCAACGCACGCCACGCACAACCGTCCTCACACACCACGCACGGAGCTCGAACAACAACTGCAAGCTGTAGTAGCCCATCGTCGTGTGCAACCTAGCACACCACCGCTGCCAGCTCTCCTCCACTCCACCACGTGACAGTGCCCCTCTTACCTTCGCCTCTCCACCCAACTACTCGCTGGCACTGCGCACGCCCAATGCGGGACCAGCTCTCACCCCCTCCTCTCCACAAGCTTCAACAATAGCAACAGCCACCACCATGATGATAATATCATCATCAGCCATATGTAGCTCAGTTTAGTCATATTCCATCATTAAATGCTCCTACATAACCGCCAGAGGACAATAATTCACTACAAATCCATTCTGAGGGAAATATAGTAAAATAGGGGTAAAGCTACAGTTTTAGCAGCATATCTCAATTGCAGAACAATCACGGGATTTCTCAGGGGTTAATTAAAGGTCAAATATCCTTAAATGTCTAACAAGTAGATCCATATAGAAAGAAATGGGTTTTCACGCATTTCGAGAATTAAATGACATCTGAAACCTTAAAAATAGACCCGTTTAATCTACTGAGGTTTTGGTTAGAATAAAATTCACCTAAACCCTCTAAAATTCATATAAAAATAATCTCTAGGATTTGGAACCTTCAATTTGACCATCAGAACCTGTCTTGACTTAAATAGAGACAAACTATTACCCTAATTTGGGATTTCGCATAAATTACCCAGTCAAACTAGGTCAAAACCAAAATCCAATTTAACATTGGATTCCTTAGATCCAAATTAGGTTTGTACCAAAATTTGGACCCAATCTGAGATCATCTTGACCTAGTTTGCACTTTAGTCCAAGTCTGACTTTCTTTATCTCCAATAGCCCCTCAACTTTTGAATTCCTCATAAAATGCCCCCAAGTTTCTTTGTCTTCTACTTCAAACAGGTCCCTGCCGTCGTAAAATCCTAATACTACCACTCCAACAAGATTCATTTGGCAAGATCTCTTTGATTTCTTGACGTATCCATCTTAGATTTGTAAGAGGAATTCATCAAGAAATTAGCTTCCTTTTTAGCCAGATCCGAAGTCCCAAAAGCCACCCAAATCCTCATGCGAATCCTTCAAAGAATTGGGTTTCCAACTCCGACAAACCTTCCAAGCTTGGGAAGCTTGCTTCCTAAAGCTCTAACCGCTCCTTGAGGCCTATATAAGGATCCCCAGGGCCTGCCTGTTCTTCTCAGCAAGGTTTGGGGCCAAAACCTAGTTCAAAACTCCACCTCCAACCCCGCTCCACTTAGCTCCAGCGAGCTTCTTCCTCCGTCATTCTCCAGCCTCCCAACCACCAAATTGGGGGTGTCATTATCTTCGTCTCCTTCATCCAAACCAAGTGTGCCAAAGCTAGGGCCATCCTCCCTCTCTTACTCGCCGTCCACCTCCACGGAGCACCTTCTTCCACGGCACCGGCCTGCCACCGCCGGTTGCCAATCCTACCCCTTCGTCTATTAGATTAGGGTTAGTTTAGTTAGTTTAGCATCTTAGGTTAGTTTTACACCCCGAAAACCCAAAAATAAACCCTCGATACCGCCGGTCACCCTCATCTCCTCCATCTCCGGTGACCACTCCAGCGAGGGTTTCTGTCCGCTACACATCTCCATCCCCCTCGCTGATAGGCCCACGACTTTCACTGAGCGCCCATGACCAAAAGCCCTAACTTTATTAGGCCACTCGACCACCCCAGTCACCTGTCGACCAACCCACCATTCTCCGCCCAACTCCTTCACCGTCCAGCCACCACACACGTCCATCCACCACACAACCACCACCAACGCACTCCACGCTCTACGACAAAGCTCCTGAGCTTGTTTAATTGGGTTGCGAGGCCATGTTTATGGTTTCAAGTATTCACCCTTAGCCACCATTAATGAAGGAACTCCAAGCAAGCTTGGAACCATGTTCTTACGGTGTAAGCTCCAAGTTCCCTCTTTAGGAGATGTAGAAGTATTCCAGGAAGACTTGCAAGTCTTTGACTTGAGGAAATAGCAGCTATTCGTGCCTCAATTCACCATGCCATCCACATGTTGCAGCTGCCAGAACATGAGGAAGAGATGTGGGAACATAGTCCCACCTAGTTGAGAGAGGAACACTCAGCCACACAGAAATTGCAAAAGCGTCTACGGCTTATCGCCTCGACACACAGGTGGGTGAGGTCCCCCGCATGCATCCCTTCACAAGCCTCGCCCGTGACACCACCACGCGGGCCTGGCTCCAACCAGACCCGCCTACGCTTGCGCACACCTCGGCTGCTACACCACACCGGCAACCCTAATCCCGGGTGCTCTCTAGACCGAATACCCGATACTATGCATGGCCCTGGAAGGGCGTGAAAGAAGAGAAACCAGAGAGAAGGAAAAAGAGAGAGTGTTCGGGGAGTTTTGCTCTGTTGTGTAATGGCTAACACTTAGCCGCATCTGAAGAAGAGTGCCCCCCTATGCATAACGGAAAAGAGAAGAAGAGGTAGGAGAGCTGAAGGGAAGAGCAGAGGATAGAAGAAGAAAGAAGGCCTGTGCACACAGAGAAAGAAGAAGAAGAAGAAGATGAAGAGACAACCAAAGAAGAATAGCTGTAGCAAAAGAAAAGAGGAATCACTGTAGCAACACATTTTAAGGCGTCTGATTTCCTGATTATCAGTTCCTTCATATTGATTATATTTAAGTAAATGCTATATGTGTTAGACTAATAATTGGTGATCTAAATCACCATTATTTTGTCTAGATTTCTTTTGACTCATCATATACTCTTGCCATATATTGCATATTAGATTTTGAGTAATTAATTGTGCTCATTTATATTATTTGTTGAGATTAGCGATTGAATTCCACATTTGCTCCCAGCAAATGACCTTAGATTTCATATCTAACAGTCAAGTTATAAATTTTATCTGTTGTTCGAGCTATTTTCGAGGAATTATTACTACAATGAATGCATCTTTTAAAACACCTCGATCCAACGTGCACAATATTTTGACACCGTTGCTGGGGAGCAACACGCAATTCACCACTATTCTCTTGCTATATTTTGATTATATTTGAACACTAATTTGCCCTATTTGCTTTACTGTGATTTTGCAAAGTACTTCACGAGGAGATCTTCCATGCAAATCAACCACTCCAGGGCAGGTAACTTCTCTATTCTTCCCTAATCAACCTCCTAATCTTGGGAAGACAAAAAGGAAAGAATCAATTAGGAATCACCTGCCTTATTTTTCATAGTAACTATCATTTAAAAGTTAAGTTTCCTTATTTGAGAAAATTTTTTCAAATCTGATTTAAGATTGAGACGATTTTGTTTAGAAATCCCTACCCCAAATTTCCTGTGCCTATTAGGGATCACGCTTAATTTCTGATCAACTTGGACTACTCACCTTCTTGTTTGAGTCCAAAGTGTACATGTTGAGATCAAATTGGATGTAGAATAGAGCCAATTAGGGTTTGACATTAAGGTTTGGAGTGCTAGTACACATTTTTCCCTGAAGTAAAAGATAGTTATCCTCCCACATTTGTGTGCTACCCATGCTCTTGATTGAAAACATCTAATCAGAAAAACCCTAAAATCAAGCTCTAATTTCACTTGAACTCTTAAAATCTTGGACCTAATAATCTGGGAGTAAAATCAGGGTGATTTCTAGGTCTTGACCTAGATCTCATTTTGCCATCTTTAGGGCAGGTCAAGTGAAGTTGGTCAACATTGTAGGCCAACCAACCTCCAAATTATGTCACAAGTTGAATTAACTTCTAATCAAGCGAAACTCAAGGCACAAATTAGGACATAAAATTTGTAGACTTAAGGTCTTAAGTTTGTACATTCTGATCTACAAATTAATTCTTCGGAAGTCACGCCTATCTATGATACTAATAAACACCAGCTTATCATCATTCTTATTCATTAAAATAAACCTAGCTCCTAGGATTTTCCCCCGCAAACGTGTTTTTGGGTTGCATTTAGGCATGCATTGCATTTTTTATTGTGTTTTTGTGAGTATTAGGGATAAACAGATTGTCAGATCCCTAGAACCCTAGCACTTAGGAAGGCAACTGGTGAAGGAGAAGCTTAAACCAGTTGGAACTCAGCTTGATCCACCTCACCATAGCTAGAATCTAGCTCACTTGGACTAGGGATAGCTCATCCTAGCATAATTCAGCTCATCTCAGTTGAATGGCAGCTCAAGAGAGCTCATCTTAGCTCACCTTAACTCAAGTCAGCTCAGATCCAGCTCAACTTAGCTAGGTCTAGCTCATCTCAGCTCCATCAATTCACTGGGAGCTCTAGCTAGCTCCGCTAAGTTGACTGGAGTTCACCCCAGCTCAGGACCAGCTACATCCAGCTCCACTCAACTCCAACCAATTGAAGATGACTTCTTCTTAGCTCAGGAAGCTTAAGTCTAGCTCCCAGGGACACAGCTTAGCTTAACTTAGTTGAGCTAAGCTACCATAGCTACCTCAACTAGCTAGGTCCTCTCCAGGAGCATCACACCCAGCTCACCTCAGCTCCTTACAGTAGATGCAAACTTGCTTTAGCTTGGCTTAGTAACTAGCAAAGAACTAGCAAGCTAAGCCAGCTAAGGTAGCTCCTTGCTGCTCTCTTTAGCAGCCACCAACTCCACTGCAGCTCAAGATGACTACCTCCAGCTCTTCTCCATCAAAACCTTAGCTCCAAATGCCTCCAACCCTACTCCCTACTAGCTAAGCTAGCTAACATAGCTTTGGTTAGCTAGTCCACCTCCATGGCACCAAAACCTACTACCCTACTACCTAAGCTCCAGCAAAAAGACCACCTACTCCTACTTTATTTTGGTGCCAACTATCCCTTCCATCACCACCCTACATCCACCATCAAAACCCATCTCCACCCTCCATTTTTTCCCTCCCAAATCAATACCTTCTAGAAGGTATTTTTGGAGGGAAAACCAAGGCACCTCTTCATTTCCCTCCCATTTTTCCATCCAAAAATATCCAAGCACCCCTTCATTTTCCTCCAGAAAAACACCATAACCACCCCCCTTCCCATCCTATAAATACCCTACCCTACCACCACATAATCCCCATCCTCCCTTAGTTTAATTTCTACCCATTTCCACCTACACCTAAGACCAAGGAAGAAGAAGAGAAGAAGATTAAGGGGGCATCCTACCCACCCCCTTGGTGCCTTCTTCCCCTTTTTCTTCTCCCTTGTGCCACGCCAAGGAGGAGGAGCACTCCCTCACTAGAAGGATGACTAGGCAAGGAGGAGCAAGGGTGGTGCACACCCACCCTTGAAGGAGATCATTGAAGGTGGTAGCTTCCACCTTGGAGGAGCATCTTAAGGATGGAGAAGGAGGAGCCCTTTCCAAGCCTAGGAGCCGCTAAGCTTGGAGCAAGGAGCTTCCCCTCTTCACCAACAATTCGGGAGGACTTGTGTTTTATTTTATTTGTTGCAATTATCTAGTAGTAGAAACATTCATCTACTAGGGTTTTTGTAAACCACTCTCTCTTTCAATCGAAGTTGCCTTCCTTAATCTTTTTGTTGCATAATCTTGTAGAATTCTTATTTAACATTTTTTTACTCCCTCTCCCTAATTACTCTAGGCCTCCACGTGCCTAAAGTGAGCTTAGGGAGAGGCTCTACTTGTCACTATAATAGTAGTGTAGTGGATTAGTATAGAGAATTTTCTCGCTATCAATAAACCTGCATTGTTCCCGTTATTTCAAAATCGATAAAATCATATATGTAAAATACCAAAAAGAAAGTTGAGATCCCTTTAAAAGCAAGAGATTTGATTTATAAAATAATTTGGCCTCCTTGGACGACCCTAGATACCCCACTATCTAGGTTAGAAATTTTAAAAGCGACTTGGGTTTTCTGCATTACAACGATAAAACCCTAATTTTACAAACCGCGTAAAAATCGCATCATTTTTTGGCGTTGTTGCTGGGGAGGCATAGCTTTACTTAATCAATTTTTCTCTTGCTTGAAGTGGATCTCATCCCCTTCTCTTTCTTTTCTCTTGTGTGCGTAGGTATTGCAAGAAGGATGCAGGAATTTGGAAGCGAGAGCTCAAAAGTTCCTTTTCTTCCCACGATTTCAGGTTGGTTCTCCCTTTCTTGTCACATTTATCCTTAAAAACTTCCAAAAAAATATTAAAGTTGGCTTTCAAGATCTTAAATATCTTAATTAAGTGGATTGGTGCAATTTGAAATCCATGTTTGTTTGTTTGCATCATTAAACACCACTCCACCTAATGTGTTGATAGTCTTATTTTCAAGTCTAGACTTCTATCCGGATTCCAAAAATTAATTCCTAACACCACAGGCCTTCTAAAATCATAAAATTTCACCTGATGATTTCAAATCAAGTTGGGAACATTTTTTCCAAATTTCAGAGCAGTTGGATTTGTAATTAATTTTTAAAAATTCATGGACTTAATAGGGGTCACACCTCTAATATTCCTATTTTGCTACTATCAAAACATTTTTAGATTTTTTATATTCATCCAATTTTTGTGGAATTTATCTTTCCGTAATCCTTGTGAAATTCTACAAATTGCATAAAATCATAAAAATTTTCTAAGGCCAGTGGTGATACTAAAAAATCCAAAATACCCACAGGTATCAATTCTGGACTTTGACACCAGCACAAAGAAAAATTCTTTAAAAATAGCAAACAAATTCCTAAAATATTAAAAAAATATTTTCTGGAATCCTTGTTTGATTTTCCATAAATTAGTAGTGTTGTTTGATTTGTTTAGACCACTACTTAATATAGAAAGCCTAACAAAGATACATTGGTAGTTAAATTTCTGTCGTAGGATCAATTGGATTAGGGTTTCATTTTCATTTTTAGAGACAAACAACTAAAAGGAAACATATCCTCACCCATACAACTTGATTTCCTATTGTTTGTGGATCTCAAAACTTATTTGAAGTCTTAAGAAAGGAAACCCTAAAATGCACTAATTTAAAGCAAATCCTAAAAGATAAAAATACTTAAAATTGTGTGACAACTTGTTTGAAATTGGAACTACTTTTCAATTCCTGCACATACACAAAAAAATTGAAATAATAGGGCAATAACCCAATCAACACCCTCCACATTTTGTGTGCACTTTAATATCCTAGACCTAATTAAAATCTGTAGCAATTTGACCCCTAAGGTTTCATCAACTTAGGCTTGCTATCTACGTCTTAAGTTTTCTTTAGTTAATATCAATTTTGTCATCTAAATCTGGTATTCAGCCTGAGGGGCCGTGTCAAATGACTAGACACGGGTTTGTACAAGCACCTAGGGATTTTCCTGGGAAACACTTGGGCCCAAACCTTCCCTTAAGCAACTTGGCTAGATTTGTTGACAGAATGGGTATTCACTGTTGATTACTTATTTCTAAGGTAGACCAAGTCTTAGGTTAATTTTTAGGGAGTCACAATTAAGTTAGGTCAAGATTTTGATTGATTATTTGCTCACTTTCTCTCATCTCCGCCTCTTCTCCTCCCCTACCGTTTCTTCCATTTTGCATAGGCAGCAGTCCAAAACTCCACACTTGGAGGGACCACTTGATTTTGCCTCCCCAAAAAGACTTTTCCTGCATTCTTCCTCTTCTTTAAAAATGGAGAATCAAAATTGGTTCTCTAACTTGCATGCTAATTATTCTTTCCCCAATCTTTCCACCCAGGAGCTTCGTAATCAGGCCCCCCCACCTAATTTCTACTCCATAATGGCTCAGCTACAAGTTAAGCAACAACAGTTGCATAAGGATTTAACAAACCTAGCCAACTAAGGGAGTCCCGCCACACCTGCCCAAGCTCCACACATTCCACATCTCACCCCTTCTCACATCCCAAAGAGACAAAATTTGCATACGACCCGTGCTAAGTATAATCATTATTCTGAGGCTTTCTATGGTTCAATGGGGAATTATACTTATCCAAATCATTACCCCACTCAAAATGTCTCCACCTTCTAGGAACAATTGCACAATTCCTCTAATTGGAGGAATTATCCAACTAACTCCTAAACCAATCCAATTCCTCACCAACAACAAAACCCATTTGGAGGGTATGGATCAAATCAAAATTATCAATCTGGGCCATCTCAAGAAGACGTCAATGCCCAGATGATAAAAACCCTGCAAGAGATGCAAAGAAAAACTACGTAAATCACCTGTGTTATTAACAATCTCAATGATCAAATTGGGGTTATTTCGACTCAAGGACCTGCAGAACATTCACCATCCCAGCCCACACCAATCTTTGTCAAAGGAACCAACACCCGGGTAGACACCAACATCAGAACCACACTAATTAGCCTCCTATTAACCCAATACCTCAACACCAACTCAGTTTCCATCAACATCAAGCCCCCCCACCTCTTCCCAGTGACAACCAAATTGCATATGCAGGTACGTTGAGGAGTGGAAACACCACCACTGATTTAGGGCCTTCAAATCAAATTGATGAAACCCACTCTTATCCTATGCAAATCAACTCTCCTAACCCCACTCAGGAAGAAGAAAAGGAAATCCCAAAAACACTTGATTCAAATCCTACTTCTCACTCTCAAACACTGCAATCCAATCTTTCTAATCAAAAATTAGAGCCCTCTTACCAAGATCTTTCAGACTTATTTGGGCAAGTCGAGAAGAATTTCCCCCTCCTAGATGCTACCCTTGCCTTTGCTAAATGTTTGAAAGAAAGGTTTACTCAAAAAGGGCATGCTCAGAATCTAGGACAAATGGTCCTTTCAAAGACAGCCAACTCAGTTTTTCAGAGCAAGCTGCCTTTCACAAGAAAGGATTCAGGCACATCACTCATCTCGGTTGTCATAAATGACACCACCATTTTTCGTGCCCCTCTCGACTTATGTACCTCTAGTAATCTCATCCCCCCGGTCTTATTTGAGGAATTTCGATGTGGTGATTTAAAACCTAATAAGGTTCAATTTTAATTGGAAGATCGATCTACCACTCAACTGTGGGGAATTGTTGAGGATAATATTATCAAGGTCCGGAGTTGTCTATTTCTGGTGAATTTTCTAGTCCTTGACATAGAGGTACCTGAGGCTCTCATTAATGCCATCCTTGGAAGACCTTTTCTGATTACGGCAACAACTAATATCAATTCTCATTCTGGGAAAATGAATATAAGTTGCAATAACCAGAGCTTCTCATTAGATTTATTTCAAGCTTCCAAGAGGTCCATTGATCACAAAATTTTTTAGGACACTGATAATAAAATGGAAGCAGTATTTAAGAAGTCTATGTTGATCCAATCCCACTCAGCTTTGACCATCATTGATCTAGATTTTATTGATTCTTATTCTAAGGATGATTATGTGGTCCAAGACTTTTCAGATCAACTAGGATTTGACTTTTACTCTTTCAATCTTCCTGATTTTTCACCAACAACATCCACACTAACTTCACCCACCCTACATCTCACTGACTACTTTCTCCCTCCCTTTCCATTGGACCTACCACTTGACCCACCCAAGTTTGGCATTTTACATGAACTTAAACCATGGCCAGACCTGGGTCAATTTTCCATTTTTCCATTTCATTTTGATCCCTATTTCTTTATCAATCATCTTTTTAGGGATCTTGAGGAAAACACATTTCTTGAGGACATTCAAGTGTCCAACTATTTACATGATTACCCACCTTCTGTGCATACCTTCACACCAAGCTGAATGGCGTAAAAGATAGCATTGGATGGGAAGTAACCAATCATTTTTCTTACTTTCCCTTTTCCTTTCTTTTTCCATGTTTTAACCATCCTAAACCCGACCACCCTTCACTAAAGTGATCCTTTTTCCTCCTAATGCATGAGGACATTGCATATCATAAGCATTGGGGGGTGTTTTTAAAATTTTCACGATCAATTTAGGATTTTCAAAACCTTAAAACATGCATTTTTCTTTAGTCATTTTAATTTCCTGCTTGCATGCCCAAAAAAATAAAAATGTGAAAACTTTTTGAGGAAAATTTTGAAATCGGGACTAAGGTTGAAAACTCACTTTTGGTACAATGGGATTTAATCTTTAGCAACTAGGGATAAGGATATGGATCTAATCATTAGAATTTCAAGGTCTTTCTTTAGACTAGATCAGATATTCTTCTCCAAAATTCCACCTGAACTCATGATAGTTCAAGTGACTTAATCCTCTTTTGTAATATGGAAAGTATCTGGCTTAGTTTCTAAATCAAAAACTTGAATTTTGTGCAAAACTTCTTGTGTCAAATTTCACACACAAGCCAACACCTAAAAACTACTAAAAATTAGAGAAAACCCCTTGTTTGGCCTTAGTAAAAGTCTAAAGCAGATCATTGGTTTAAGTTCCCACTACCGAGAAGGAGGAAAATGCCTCCTTTGAGGACGTGATGTCAACATGTTATCGTCTCGGCGCTGCTCCATATCTATATTTTATATCTTTAGACAGAGCATTAAAGTGCATTTTTGTAGCTCAAGTGTCTTGGACGGTGCTCTACCTATAGTGTCGAAGCAAGAGCTTGAGTTTGCTTGGAGCGCCCCTTTACACCACATTGTGTTTTGGGGTTGTGAGCTCCTAGGTGGTGTCATGAACAGTGCTATCTCGAAGTACTAGCGCCAAAGCCCCCTCGAGGATTGGTAACGGGAATGATGATCCTGACACATCTGTTGTAAGACTAAGATAAAAATAAGCGTGGGGGAGAAAAAAAAAGTTTTAAAACCAAAAACACGCCCTTAAATGTTGGCTTTTCACAAGCATAGACACAAGGTTTTAAAGGTTATTGTAAGTTGCGAATCAGATTCAAGAGCCAGAAAAGTCCTACAAACAAAAAAATCTCAAGTCATTTGAATTAACAAGGGGTTAACCTGTGAATTTTTTAGAGGATAAATTGATCCCATTTTTATCTAATTTTTGGATCTAAAAACAAATCCTGGTGTTTATCCTTAACGAATCCCATACCTCCTGTGTTTGGATCATCCTATGTCCCGTAATATCTTTCTCCTCAAAAGTTGAAAAAATTAGATTTCCTCAAAATTTCATTTTGTAAAAAATTAAAGTTTTGCTAAGAGGCTAGCGAAAGGTAAGCATGGGGATGTGATAAACGCCAGTTTATCATCATTCTTATGCATTAAAACAAAAGTTGCTCTTAGGATTTTCCTTCGCAAATGGGTTTTTGAGTTGCATTTAGGCATTAATTAGGTTAGGCATGCATTGCATTTTTTATTGTGTTTTTGTGAGTGTAAGGGATAAACAGATTATCTGATCCCTAGAACTCTAGCACTTAGGAAGGCAACTGGTGAAGGAGAAGCTTAAACCAGCTGGAACTCAACTTGATCCAGCTCACCATAGTTGGAATCCAACTCACTTAAACTATGGTTAACTCATCCTAGCTCCATTCAGCTCATCTCAGCTAAATGGCAGCTCAAGAGAGCTCATCTTAGCTCACCTTAGCTCAATTCAGCTCAGATCCAGCTCAACTTAGCTAGGTCTAGCTCATCTCAACTCCCATCAGTTCACTGGGAGCTCTAGCTAGCTCAACTAAGTTGACTGGAGTTCACCCCAGCTTAGGACCAGCAGCTACATCCAGCTCCACTGAACTCCAACCAGCTAAAGATTTCATCTTAGCTCAGGAAGCTTAAGTCCAACTCCTGGGGACTCAGCTTAGCTCAACTTTGTTGAGATAAGCTACCATATCTACCTCAACTAGCTAGGCCCTCCCTGGGAGCATCAGACCCAGCTCACCTCAACTCCTTTCAATAGAAGATAGCTTGCTTTAGCTTGGCTTAGTAGCTAGCAAAGAACTAGCAAGCTAAGCAAGCTAAGGTAGCTCCTTGCAGCTCTGTTCAGCAGCCACCAGCTCCACTGCAGCTCAAGATGACTACCACCAGTTCTTCTCCCTCAAAACCTTAGCTCTAAATGCCTCCAACCCTACTCCCGACTAGCTAAGCTAGCATAGCTTAGCTAGTCCACCTCCATGGCACCAAAACTAACTTCTAATAAAGTGAAACTCAAGGCACAAATTAGGACATAAAATTGGTAGACTTAAGGTCTTAAGTTCATACATTCCAGTCTACCTGGAACCTCAATGATAAGGAAGGTCAGGTGGGGGAAACCCTGTAACCCATGGGGACACTCTACCGTGTAGGGGTCTTTGCGAGGCTCTCCCTTCCTGGCTCCCAGGTACTTCTTGAGTGTGCGAATCTCTGACTCATAGGTATCATCCACCTCGAAATTGCCTTAGTCATCCAAAAATCTTTAGGCACCTTAATTGGGTCAATTCACATCCAGTCCCTCATCCCTTCTATTTAGAGCACATACAGAGATCATCCTGGGAATTTCTAATCTGATCTGATCAACTGCAATCTAATCTTGAGTTTAGTTCTACATCTTGATTCCACCACTTGATTCAAAAATGTAGCATGGCTATATAGGGAGACTATTTAAGAAACCTGAGTCCCAAATGAGCAAGGAAGAAAAGATAATTGAGAATTCTTATAGAAACCATGAAGAATATTGTAAAAGGGACATTTAGGATAGATTCAAGAAAACAATGACCCACATTTTGAACCGTATGAAGATGATATAAATACAACTAGACCATGGTTCAACTCGGGATGATCTCTTAGCAGAACACATGGAATTGGTGGAATTACACAACAATGAATGTATGCAATATTGGTCAAATCCTTCTGTTCCGAAAGAACTCAAGAATTTTTGAAAGAACGGGGAGAATTGTTGAATGGGTTATATAGAACCATTGATCAAAAATACCCATCAGAAGTTAAGATGACATCTTGGAGTAATTCCAGTAATCCATGTAATTTCCCAAATCTTGGGTGTGATGATCAAGGTTTTTATGGATCTTCAACCCAAATGAAATCTAATTCATATTATGAACAAATTGATACACCTGATCTTGAGACGGGTTGGGAGGATCTGATTGCAGGTGATCACGATTTTGAGCCAGCCCTAGAGATACAAAAAACTGGTTCGCCTAGCTTTGAATTTCCAGACACCTGTGATAATGAGATTGAATCAGAACCTCTTAGGGGTGTAAATTCCATCCCTTATTCTGATAAGATGACTCTCAAGAGTAATTCTGACATCCCTGTAGAGCCTAGCCTAGATTCTAGTGATCCAACCCACACCATTAACCTAGAATCTCGATCTGAGCCTTATTGGGATGATTACAAGGCCCCGTATGATGGAAATCAGATTTTGAATCTAGATTATGATTTTGGGCCTGTATTTGATGAATGCACCTCTCCAACCTCCTCAAAGATACAGATTGATTTTCGGAAGTCACGCCTATCTATGATACAGAAATCGAGAAGTTGGAAGAGTTGGGTTTTGATTGGGTCTTCCCTATAAGCCAAGAACCCGAGCCCACACCTAATAGGGATACCTTTTTTAGCTCAAAATCTGAAACTAGGTTAGATCCAAGTCAGGTTGTTGATTCTACATCTTTTGATTCACTCTACAGTCGAACCTCTGATCCTGAATCAGATTCAGAGCATGATTCTCGCAAGTTCTCCAATGATTTGGAATCTTACCCTGATTTCGGAG
The DNA here is from genome assembly GCA_037157565.1 of Thalassia testudinum. Taxonomy (NCBI): domain Eukaryota; kingdom Viridiplantae; phylum Streptophyta; class Magnoliopsida; order Alismatales; family Hydrocharitaceae; genus Thalassia; species Thalassia testudinum. Next base: position 22,900,815 of record JAZHRO010000071.1, on the reverse strand, counting down.
AACTATTATTTCCTGACAACTCTAAGCCAATTTATGACCTTAGCAACTACAACCCGTCCTTTGATTATGACATTGGGGTCAATGATTTGAAAGAAACCACCTCTTCTACACATATAAAGCCTTCCAAAACCCATTTTCAACCCTGACCCACAACCGGAATCAATTTCTACTCTGATTCTCCTTTGAATGAGCCGGTTGCAGATGATTCTCCACATTTCAATCGGGTTTCAGACTTTGATCAGACTGAAAATCACGCCCCATGCTTCTCTAATCACTCTCGTAGGGATCTAACATCCTCCACTGATACATTCTCTTTTGTGGATCCCTACTTTGACCAGGCTAATCCGACTCAGCCAAACCATAATTTTCACTTCCACATCATTCCAAGCTTCACAGTATCTAGTGGGCACCGCATCTCTTGATCCACATTTATCAACCCACCAGATTGATTGGGTTTGGGCTGCATCATCAGCTTGCTAATCTGAACAAGCACCTGGTTGGACCAACCAGGCTATTAACCAAGGTGCTTGTTGTACAAAACTCGTCTGATTTGACCACTCCCTCTCCATACCATTTTCTGCTCGGCTGAAGGCATTGAATTTAGCACTTAACAGTAGGCAACCTGTCATTCCAAAAACCTGAGATCCTTCTGATTATCCTTTTGTACTTCAAGTCTATTGTACTTTAAGTTCAGTTTTAGAACAATCAACTCCACCTCTGGTACTCGTATCAGAGCTTGAAATCATCCGTAATAGTCATCCCGACCCGTTCGCTCACCCATTTATCCTGTTCTTACTCTTGAACCCTAACTATTTCATTCCCTCCATTTACAATGAGGACATTGCAGAACTTAGAAATGGGGGGTGGTAAAGTGCAAACATATAAAAATTCAAAGTTCTAAAGGGTTCTCACAAAAAAAAAATACATATTCCAAAAAATAAAAAAAAAATAAAATAGAAAAAGAACAAAAAAATGAAGGGGAGGAAATTTTGAAAATTTGAATGCATATCATTCTTGAGAGGAAGAAAGAGGAGGTGATTTAAATGTAAAAAAGGAGCACAATTTGAAAGAAAAGTGATAGTCATTAGTAAAAGATTATGGAATCTATTTAAGTTCTAAACCAAATCAAAAGAAAGAAATAAAAGATAAAAGTGCTAAGAAATACAGAGATTAGTATGAACGCTGATCTTAGGCCTCTTGGGTTTGTTTTAGGCTTAAAAATTCAAGTATCTGTTAAGATCTGGATAGTACTCAAGAGGTTGAGCAAAATGCGAAGCTTAAATATTAGGTCTAAGGCCTAGGGATTATTCGGCCTCGTTACTGACCTCTGATTTGCGGGACCCGGTAACCTAAGCACCCTAATCCACACATAGTCTGGTTCAGTGCGCTTAATTATCAAAATCATGCAAATGCGTTAATTCTGTTCTGAAAAGCCACCTAGATTAGGAGCGGCTTATCAACACAAGTTGATTTGGACGAGTTCCCAGTGCAGTGAAAAGGGAAATTCCCCTCGAACATGCGTAATAACATACCATCTCCTAGGTGCTTGTCTCCTATGATATCTAAATATCCTACCGGGGGCACATAAGCACCTTATGACTGATTCAGGTGCCATGGGCGGGATTATCCCGAAATGTCAATTACTAGGGCCTAAATTTAGCTACAAAATGCCATGGGCGGCACTATCTCGAAGTGTCGAAAACCAGGGTTCTGGGGGTTGCCATGGGTGGTGCTACCTCGAAGCATTGAAAGCCAGGAACCCTGCGAGGATTGATGGTGAAAGTTAGGAATCTGATACAGACCGTGCTGTAAAGCCAATCCAAAGCTAAAAATAAAAAAGAAAAAGAGAGAGAAAACTCTCCAAAAATGCAAAAATTATTCTGCCTCTTTCTTACAAGAACACACTGCAAACTGAACCGAGACTAACCATGTTCTAAGCATGGGTGCTTTAACTACGGAGTTCAATGAACCTTAGTTAGCTCCTGTGGGCCTTAGAAACCTTCACGGCAGACTGAGGCTAAAGCTCGTCAGGTCCTGATCTTGGCTAGTACTTGAGTACCTCTAGGCCTATTGTTAGTATTCAGACCTAATCAACAAAAGAAAGCAAACAACAGAAATCTGAGCATAACAAAGCATGGTCTAGAATTTGAGTTAATTCCATGAGATTTTACTAAGGGACTAGCAAAATTTAGGCATGGGGGTATGATGATAACGTCATCATCAGTCATATCTATTTCTATTTAGTCATATTCCATCATTAAATGCTCCTACATAATCGCCAGAGGACCATAATTCACAACAAATCCATTCTGAGGGAAATACAGTAAAACAGGGGTCAAACTATAGTGTTAACAGCATATCTCAATTGCAGAACAATCATGGGATTTCTCAGGGATTAATTTAAGGTCAAATGGTCTAAAATGTGTAACAAGTAGGTCCATATAGACAAAAATGGGTTTTCGCACGTTTCGAGAATTACATGACATGTGAAATCCTAAAAATAGATCTGCTTAATCTACTGAGGTTTTGATCGAGATAAAATTCATCTAAATCATCTAAAATTCATATAAGAATATTTTCTAGGGTTTGGTACCTTCAATTTGACTATCATAACCTGTCTTAACCCAAAACAAAGCTACAGACAGACTATTACCCAAATTTAGGTTTTTACATAAATTACTCAGTCAAACTAGGTCAAAACCAAAATCCAACTTCACTATTGGATTTCTTAGGTCCAAATTAGGTTTTTACCAAAATTTAGGCCCAATCTGAGATCATCTTGACCTAGTTTGCACTTTGGTCCAAGTCTGACTTCCTTTATCTCTAATAGCCCCTCAGCTTTTGAATCCTCACAAAAAGCCCCCCAGATTCTTTGTCTTGTTCTTCAAATAGGTCCTTGCCACCCTAGAATCCTAATCCTACCACTCTGGCGAGCTTCATTTGGTAAGATTTCTTTAATTTCTTGACGAATCCTTCTCAGATTTGAAAGGGGAATCCGTCAAGAAATTAACTTCCTTTTTAGCCAAATCCGAAGTCCCAAAAATCACCCAAATCCTCATGCGAATCCTTCAAAAAATTGGGTTTCCAACTCCAACGAGTCTTCCAAGCTTGGGAAGCTTGCTTCATAAAGCTCTAACCGCTCCCTGAGACCTATATAAGGATCTCCAGGGTCTGCTTGTTCTTCTCAACAAGGTTTGGGGCCAAAACCCTCTTCAAAACTCCACCTCTAGCCCGCTCTGCTTTAGCTCCAGGGAGCTTCTTCCTCCGTCACTCTCCGGCCTCCCAACCATCAAATTGGGAATGCCATTATCTTCGTCTCCTTCGTCCGCGCCTGGTGTGCCAAAGCCAAGGCAGTCCTTCTCTTCCTCGCTGATTGCACAGTAAGTTACTCCAATAAATATGCCATCTTATGTTATTTCCTAGCATTACCCATGCATCTTATGTAGCTATACTTGCATTTGTAAATATGTACTTGCATGCATTTATAAAGAGGGAAATAGAGTGAGAACCAATGGCCATTCAATCCACTTCTATAATTAACATCTTCATTGTGTGTTGCATTGCAATTTTGCCATTTTCATTTTCTTCTTCCACGGCTGCTGTGCACGTCTCCATGCACCCTACCCTACTGTAGCATGGCGAGAGGCATGCACTCCTATGAAAGATCATGCACCCTCCCCTGCTGTGGTAGCCGGCCTCCACTCTCAGACACACCCATCGCCACTCCTCAAACAACACACACAACGCCACACACACCTACCGACCACTCTCTCTCCCTCTCCCTCTCCATACACAGCACCTCCTCTCACAAGTTGAGAAGGGGTACACTATGTGCAGGAGAGAGTTCACAGTGGTCTTAAACCCCCACTATGAGCTCCACCACCGCCCAGCTCCATCGTGAGTAGGTGGGCATGGTGGATTCTTGTTTGTTTTTTTTTTATTTGCATTTTTTTTCATTTTCGTTTTTGTTTGCTATTTCCACTCCTCCGCCATTAGTGTAGGGCTTCAAGCTCTGAAGCTCGCAAGCCCAGCACCTCCCAGCACCTTTGTGCACCACCGAGCGCCACCACGTGCGCAAGCAGACCACTTGGGCACTCTTTCTGCGTGTGTGCACCATAGCACCTTTCGTGCGCCGCACCACCTCAGCCGGTTGCCTTCTCTCGACGCGCACTGTAGTGCACTGTTTACACCTCTCTATGTGACACTGTAGCCACCAGCTCATTTCTCACTTAGCCAATGGCTCTGCACTCTCTCTGCTCTGCGCTACTGCCTCCAACCGGTCGCCGTGCCCCCGCATCTGCATGCCTGCTCGTCCCTCAGCGCTGCGCAGCCCTTGTGCACTGCGTCTCACCCTCTCCATGCGCACGCGCATTCACCATCACCTCTGCGCCCGGTGCCTGCGTGCCCAGACGACGGCCACTAACCCCAGACGGCTTAACCGCTTCCACCCTCTCACACACATAGCAAGCGCCCACCCTCACTCTCACTCTCACTCTCTCACACTCACACACACAGACACTCATGCACTCACATGCATACATACATAAATATATATATTCACACACTCTCATCCTCACATATATCTATATATATAAATATATATACATATTTATATATAAATAGATAGATAGATATATATATATATGCATATACACATATATATAGTTATAGATACATATATATACATATATACTCATATATCCACATATCCACATTCTCCCATATACATATTCACCTCATATCTACTACCCACATACCCGTGCACTCACCCCTTCACCATGCATCATATCGTAGGAATATTCGCACTAGTTGTTGATATTTCCTGATACTCACGCAAAGCAAGCACTTCTACCCACACTCACACACACCCACTCCACACTCCACGCGACACTTAGTTTTGTTGGTTGCATCTTGCTAGACGTGGACCAACTTGACACCGTGCTACATTCCATCTCCATTTCCACCTCCATCCCTATCTATATAATATATAACTATATATATATTCTATATCTACTATATATATATACATATATATACACTAAACTAAGTATTTCTTTTCATTTCTTTCCTTGCAATTTATTCTACTTTCATTTGTCTTTTATTTCTTGCTATTAAAAAGACCAAAAAAAAAGTATAAAAGAGAAAAGATAATTCTTGTCTTGCAGGTACTCAATCTTGTGAGTAATAAGATCAATTTTGGAACCCTAAGTTGGCTTCAAGCCAAGGACCATTTGGCTCAGGGCCAAGGACTTCATTCTTTAGGGTGTGCCTCAAGAACAACATTATCACAAAAAAAAAATCTTAAAAGTAGAAAAAGCAAAAACATAATAAATGCAAGGACAAGATACGTTTTAGGAAAGGGGTAGAAACTCCTTGATCTCCTAATCCCTGCCTCCTTGAGATTGACCCTAGGCCTAAAAGTGACCAAGATAAAATCAAGTAGGCTAGGTTAAAAATTTTGTGAAACTAATGTAGACTCGATTTAGGTTAACTCACTATATTAATTTCAATGATAATATTACCATATTAATAAGACCTATTCGAGTTCGCATCACGCTTTTCTGGTGTCGTTGCTGGGGATGCGCTATTTGGAGTAAAGTTTCTACTCTCTCCCTTTGATTTTCTCTTCTCTTCATAGGTGTTTTGTTTGTTTGTATGTAGGTATACCTGTTGCAAGGAGGAGACATGCAGAGGAGGTCAGAGACGTGGGCAAATCCAAGGCGGGTGTGAGAGCATGAAGTCGCCGGCACTGCAATTGGAGCTTCGGCCACATTGCTGAGTGGGTAGGTGTCTTCCTCTTAGTAACTTATGTCATCTTGTCACCTTGAAAAAAAAAATCTAAAAATTCCAAAAAAAAAAACTTAAAAAAACACTTCTTGGGAATTTCTTGGAGCAAGTGGACTAAAATCACTTGTTGATTGTTTGCTATCACCCCCACCGCCCCATGATTTCCCGCAACCTTCGTATAGCGAAAATCCTAGAATCTTGATTCTTGCCTTTTTCGTTGTGTGAAGTTTTCTTTGAGGCAAGATAAAAATTGATTGATTGCCATCCTTCCTTGCCTCATTTATTAGCATTTCGGGAACACATATTTGGTGGGGAGGTTTGCAATTGAGTTGATTCCAAACCCATCACGACTTTACATTTGCCTTAGATTCGATTCTGAATATTTCAACCCCAACATCTTCATTTTCTTTACATCATTTGGTGGTTGAGCCTTGTGTGGATTATCATTTTGGTGATTGGGAGCACTTGAATTGAAGTGTTTCAGCTCCATTTCACATTGAATTAAAATAGACTCGTTCATCCACACATAGAAATTTCTATCTAGGGAAGCCCATTGCATTTTTAGCATGCATTAACTAATTCACATTGAAGAAGGGTTTGTTGGGCATTAAGAACTTGTATTTTCTAAAAACCCAGAGATTGGTTGAATTGGTAATTCAGTGGAATCATAAAATCCATACTACTTGAGGTTGAAATTCTAAAAGCCATTCACCATCTAAAACTTCACTTCGGGGAAATTTCCCTGTTGCATGCTTGATTTACACACTCTTAAAATTGATGCACTTGGGCATTACCCGTATACAACACCCTTCACATTCCTTGAGCACTTGATCCTAAGCCTCTAAATTAAAACTGGTAGTAACTTGACCCCTCATAAGGATTGGAGGTCTAACTACCTACGTGTAGCGCCTACGTGCTGGTGTGGGTTCCCGCGTGCTATCGGGTGTCTGAGATTGGGGCAAACGGCCTTTCAATCTGGCCCGGTGGTTCCACGGTGCTCTCATTCGGTTCCGTAGGCTGTGATAGTAGGTAACTTAGATCTTTAAGTCTAAGGGCACATTGTAGAGGTTAGGAAATTGATTGCTTTGATTTGTCATCAAGTGTATCCCTACGGTGTTGTTTCTCTCATCCATTTTCCCTTCTCATCTCCCTAATTCTTCCTGCTGTAGTGCATGTTTGGGAGGAGGTCACAAAACCCTGAATTGTTTGAATTGTTCGATAATTCTAGAAGGGTAGAAACTAGTGAATCGTCATCCTCCTCCACGAACATGGCTGCACGCCCACCCCCAAATCCTGAGGGTGGAAATCGCCCCCCTCAAATCCCACCAAATGGTGGTGGAGCCGTAGACCCCATAACTTGCCTCCAAGCCCAAATGGAACTGTATAATGAACAAATCGAGGCCATAAGGGAAACATTAGAGGAAATAAATTGCCCTCCCCATGAAAGGGAGGAACCTAGATCTCTTAGTTCCTATCAAAATCCCACTGCTACAGAGACCATTGGACAAATTTGGGTCCCCATGGGCAGGGATGATTTTGATTTAAAACCTAATGTCATTGGCCTAATTAACTTCCACATCCATGGTCTTGCAAGTGAAGATCCCTTTCTTCATTTGGAAGACTTAACCCGATTAGTTGAAACTGTTAAACCAAGAAACATTAGGTTATCAATAGTCCTCATGAAAATGTTCCCGTTTTCATTGTGGGACAAAGCGTTGCAATAGTTGCACACCCTTGGGAGACCCATCCACTCTTGGGAAGAGATGCGCACAGCATTTCTCAAGAAATTCTTCCCAATCGGGTGGACCAATGCACTTCGCTGGGACATAACTTCATTTGTGCAACAAAACAGCGAGCAATTTCATGAGGCTTGGGAAAGGTATAATGACATCCTAAGGAAGTGCCCACACCATGGTCTTCCAAAGTGGTATATAGCCCAAATCTTCTATTATGGGCTAAATGAGACTTTGCGATAGATCACCGACACTTCCTGCGGAGGGAACTTTATGAATAAAGACGAGAATGGAGCATTTGAATTATTTGAGAGCATGAGTGAAAACTCAATGAACAATGCCTCCATTTTCGCCTTTAATCGTACCAGCATGCCTCGCAATGTTCACAAAGTTGACACAAGACCCTCTCATTCATCCACAAATCTTAACTTAATTACACAAAAATTGGATGATGTCTCCATCATGCACAAAAAGCTGGACGAGCTTCCGGCCAACCCCACCCACTCTATAGAAAACACCTTCACACCATCACTCCATCACAACCTTAATCCTTCCAATGCCAGGCAGATTCCCAAGAATTTCGTGAGACCATCCTTACCAAGTATTGTGTAGAGCGATTCGGTAAGCAATGTGGACCTGGCTTCTGCAAGCCAGTATTTTGACACGGAGGACCAAACCTCCGTGTGCTCGGATGCATATACACATGCGGAGTCATCTTTTGGCTTAGAAGACGCTTGTGCCCTGAGGAACAACCCATTCTCTGCTACTTATAGCCCAAGGTGGCAAAATCATCCTAACACACAACACCAAAACCCTGCGGGTGGACCAATGCGCCCATCCTCACCCGTTATCCCAAGGGCCCAGTATAATCCTGTGGCAAATCTGCCATCGAGTCCTTGCGTACCTCAAATAGAACACACATCAAGTCCTCTTGATAAATTGATGTGAATGATGACGAAAATGTCCAAGCACCATGAAGAAAACATGACCTCTCTTCAGCACCAATTATTATAGTAGAATGCTGAGATCAGTCAACTACACATGATGACTTGATCTCAGGGCACTCTTCCAGCCCAACCGGTCCCTAACCTGTAAAATTTTGTACCCCATGGTCCGTAACCACAGGTACGACCTTCTCAGGAGTAGGTTCATCAGATTCTGCAAGCTCCGAGCACTCCACTGGGATTTCAAGCTAATTCCGCAGCATCACATCACCCTTATATCCCTATTGTGAACCCTCCTCCGCCTTATGATCCCACTGGACCCGCGATGTCTAATGCGATTACTACGAGGAGTGGTAAGCAAATCGTCGATCCGCCTCGACCCGATCCTGGCCCATCTTCTTCATCGCCCTCTCATTTGGGATGCGCACCGCATAATCATGAAGACGATACGCCCAAACTAGTTCCAGAATCGATCCCATTCCCTAAGGCTCTACTGAGGGATCCAAAAGGCAAGAAAAAGAATACATAGGCCTTTGATAACTTGCGTAATTTATTCAGGGATGTTGAGATCAAAGTACCCCGGTTGGAGGCTATCGACCATATACCAACTGTCGCCCGATTCTTCAAAGACTACACTACACCCAGGCAACAGTCAAAGAAAACAAAGAATCTGGTGGTCCTCGTGCCTCATACGAGTTGTGCTATACTGTCAAATCAACCACCGAAGCAGAAAGATCCAGGCACACCGCTTATTTCATGTAGCATCCAAGGCTGCAATTTTAACCATGCTCTGCTTGATCTAGGATCCTCCATCAATCTTATACCAACCATCATGCTCAAGAAATTTGCCTTAGGAAATCTGAAACCCACCCCTATCACATTGCAGTTGGCAGATCATTCTGCTAAAATCTCGAAGGGTGTGGTGGAAGACGTGGTGGTTAGGGTAAATAGTCTCTATTTTCCTATTGACTTTCTTGTTTTGGATATGGAAGCTCCTAGCTCACTTTCTAATTGTCCGGTCATCCTTGGTCGACCTTTCTTGGCCACAACCCACGGCCACATCGACTGTGAGTTGTGTTGCATTGAGATAGTCCTTGGCTCTGTGAAGCTCAAGCTAAACATTTTCAAGGCTGCCAAGAATTTTGATTGCGATTGCATTAAGGATGACACGTCTGACAAGGCCATGGCCGTTAGCGCATGTATCAGACTAATAGGGACCTGATGTGAAAATTCACATGATTTGTAATTAAGGTTTTTAAAGTCGTTGTAACACGTGAAATCTCTCACACTTTTAAATTTCTATTACTAGATAGGGGAGTATCTAGGGTCGTCCAAGGAGGTAAGTTTGCAATTCAAATCTCTTTCTTTTAAAGGAAACTCAATCTTTCTTTTTATTATTTTAAATATATAATTTTTATGTTTTGAAATAATGAAGGAAAAATGCGAATTGTTGATGGAAAAGCAACTAACACCTACAATCACTAAGCTAAAACTTAAGTGATAAATATGACCCCTCCCTATTCTCACTCTAGACATGTGGAGGCCTAGAGTAATTAGGAAGTGGAAGTGAAAAGGTGCTAGAATAAAGATAAAGCAATTGCAATAGAAATTGAAAAAAAGGCAAATTGATTTAGTAGAATTTGTGTTTTACAAAAACATGTAGAGGAATGCTTCTACTTAAAATGGAAAATATAAAAGCAATAAAAAAAACACAAATCCTCTTGCAGAAGGGAGTCCTCTTGCTCAAAGCCTAGCTGCTCCTTGGCATGAAAAGGTCTCCTTCTCCTTCCATGAATGCTCCTCCAAGTTGGATGCTCTCCACCTCAATTCTTTCCTCCAAGGGTGGGTGTGCACCACCCTTAAGCTCTCCTCCAAGGTGTCATGGACCACCTTCAAGACCTTCTCCAAAGGTCTTCCTTGACTGGCTTCTCCTTTGGCTGGCGTGGGCACAAGAGAGAAGGGAAGAGGGGAAGGCACCAAGGGGACAGAGTATCCCCTTAATCTTCTTCTTCTTCTATCCTGGGCATGAGCTTTAGGTAGAATATGAGAGGTATTGTGCTAGCCAATGATGGGATGTAAGGTGGTGGGTGTTGGTCTTTTTATAGGGTAGGATGAGAGGATTAAAGTGACTCTTGAGATGGATGGCTAAGATGGGAAGATGGGGGTGGTTAGGTGATCTTTTTTTTTTGAAACAGAAAGGAAAGCTATCATCTTACGATAGCAATCCGGAACGGTATATTATATAAACAAGTAAGAGGAATTACAAAAGAGATCCCCACATATGTATGAGGGACCAGCACTCTCTTACAATTCTTTCACAGCACACCGGTCTCTCCTGAAAAAGTCTCTCATTTCTTGCCTTCCACACACCTCAGAGAGTGACAGCCATGCGTACATGTGGCTTCTCTCTCATACCAAACCCATGCCAGATGGAATCCCAATCTGGTAGCGGCTCCTGACATGTCCTCCTCCAAATAGCATCAGTGATTAGGCAAGAAGAGAAGATATGATTTGCATTGTCAGTATGCATCCCACATAACAAACATGATGATCAGTTCCCAACCTTCTATGTCGCAGATCACCTGTGATCAATCCATCTCTCCTACATAGCCAAAGAAATATTTGTACCTTAAGGGGAATTTTCAGAAGCCAAATCTTCTTGTTAATGAGATCGCACCTCCACCCACTGCCATGGTTTAAGATTCTGTTGTAGCCACTTTGCATATTGTAAACCCCCTGCCAAAGGTACTTATCCTCCACTCTAGTCCTTGGCCTAAAGCTCTCAAGGTCTGAAAGCAGCTTCCTCCTTTCTTCCCACAGCCTGGTGCCCCTTCTGTTGGAATCCTCCTCATTCAGATTCCAGCTGCAACTGCTGCAAGACCAGAACCTGCTGACAGTAGCATACTTATCAGATGCTGCAATAAAGGCCCTTGGATAGAGTTCCTTCAGGACACCCAGCACTGACCAACCCTCCTTCCAGAAGCTGAAGGTCCTGCCATCCCCAAGAGCCGACTGCAGCAGGTGGAAGTGATCAGTCAAAGCTCTTGTCACTGATTTCCAGAAAGGAGAAGGTCTACTGGGCTATAGCCTAGAAAGCACACTGTTAGAAGCACCATAGCTATCTCTGATCAGGGCAGTCCATGGTTTCAGGTCTCCTTACAAGAGTTTAACTGCCCACTTAAGTAGCAAAGCATCATTGAAGTGTTTTAGAGACATAATCCTAAGTCCACCCCTATCTTTAGGTTGGTAGATCTGCTCCCATTTGAGTGTCTACAGGAATCTACCCTCATGTTTTGCTCCCTTCCAAAAGAACCCTTTTCTTAATACATCCAGCCTTTTCCAAATGGAATTAGGTGCTTTAAATATGGAAAAGTAGAAAACAGGGATGGACGTGATCACAGAGTTGAGCAAGATAAGTCTTCCACCTTTGGAGAGGAAACTGCTATGCCAGCCATCCAATTTCACTGAAATTTTGTCAAAGAGGCAGCTCCAATCTCTCTTTTTCATTCTAGAGCATCTCAAAGGCAGCCCCAAGTATTTAATAGGAAGGCTGATGCAGGGGGTCCCCAAAATAGCAGCTAACGCACCTTGCTCCTCCTCAGGTAAGCCAAAGCAGACCAAACTAGATTTATCCTTATTCAACCTCAGGCCAGAGAGCTCACCAAAGATATTGACCATATGAAACAAGGCCAGTGCTTCATCCATAGAAACCTCCACAAAAAAAATCGTATCATCCACATATTGAAGAATGGGAGCCAAATTACTCCTGCAAGACAATGAGTACCCTCTAACAAGACCTGCTTCAGCAAGCTTACAAGAATACCAGGCCAAGTTGTCAACTGCCAGGTTGAAAATCAGAGGTGCCAGGGGACATCCTTGCCTGATTCCACATTGGGGATGAATCCAAGAACCACAGGGCTTCCCATTTATCAAAGGGGTGAAAGAGGTAGTGGTGATACATCTTTTCACCCATTGAATCCAAGTAGGGGGAAAGCCTCTTCTTTTAAGCACTTCCCAAAGATACGGTTAGCTGATGGAGTCAAAAGCTTTGCGGAAGTCAACCTTCCATAGAAAAGCCTTACATTTTCTCTTATGCCAACCACAAATCATCTCTTGGGCCATGATAAAGGATTCTTGAAGGGATCTGCCTGAGAGGAAGGCTGATTGAACAAGATGGATCAATTCTTGCAAAACAGGTCTCAATCTATTGGCCAAGACCTTGCTAATCACCAAGTATAAAGAGTTAGAGAGGGAAATAGGTCTAAACTCCTAAAAAGATTCAGCTCCTAGAGTCTTTGGCAAAAGAAAAAGATAGGATCTATTGATTCTTTCAAAGACAAAGTTGCCACTCTCAAACTCTTTGATCACTTCCATTACCTCAGTGCCCACAATATCCCATAACTCTTTGTAGAAGAAAACTTGGATCCCATCAGGACTAGGTGATCCTTCACAATTGAGATCCTTGATGGACTTAAAGACTTCAGCTTTAGACATAGATTGAATCAAGCTGGACCCCTGAATCTCTGTAATTCTGGGCATATCACTAGCTGCCATCCTCCAATAGCCCCTACCAGCAGCTCTTGAAGACTCGAAATACCTGACAGCCTCAGATCTGATATCAGAAATGGAGGTAACTCTCTACCCCTCTTTAACAATAGATGAGATCATATTAACTCTTCTCCTAGAGCTGGCAGCCAAGTGGAAGAATTTAGTGTTTGCATCCCCCTCACTTAGCCACAGCTGCCTTGACCGTTCCCTCCAGTCCATTTCCAGCTTCAGGTCTTCTTCAGCCACCACCCCCTGCCACTTCTTTCTATCAGTAGTATCTTGCTCAGACAGCTAAGCAAAGGCTTCCTTGGCATCCAGTTCCTAAATCTTCATCGAGGCCTCTCAACATTTCTGATGCCTGACGACAAAGATAACATCACCATATTCCTTTAACATTCCTTTCAAAGCCAAAATCTTGGAGGCAACCTAAAGGTAGCCGTGCCCTCAGCCTACTGGGCCCTCCACCAACTAGCAAGCATATCTCTGAAACCTGGCTCCCTCAGCCATGACTTTCTAAATGTGAAGTAGGATCCAACCAACACCTATTCCCCATTGTCCCAGACCAGGGGTGGTTAGGTAATCTTATGGTGGAGAATTGTTGGCGCTAAGTAGGGGGGTGTGAAGGTGGTGGTTATGGTGGTGAAGACCCACCTAAAGGTGGCACCAACCATGAAGGGATGCCTTGGTTTTGGGGACACCATGAGGGCCTCTAGAAGGGGGCATACATGGATGGTGGAGATGGGTTTAAGGGAAGATATGTGGTGGAGATGAAGCGGGTTTCGGAGGGAAAAAGTGGTGCCAATAAGGAAGGTGGTTAGGGTAGTTTTGGTGACACTTTGTAGTGTCTTTTGGCGGTAGTGGGTAGGCTAGGTTGGCACCAAGGTGAGGTGGAAGTAGGGTTAGCTTATGTGGAGCTTAGGTGGAGCTAGTTGGTGGAGTTGTTAGGTAGGTTTTTTAGGTGGTAAAAGCCAAGGGAGCTGGAGCATAGCTAAGCTAATCTAAGCTAAGCTAGCTTAGCTAGTAGTGGAGTAGAGAGGAGGTATTGGAGCTAGGGTTTGAAGAGAGGAGCTGAGGAGAAACCTGGAGCGTGAACTGGAGCTGGCAGCCGCTGAAGAGGGTGGCAAGGAGCTACTCTAGCTGGCTTAGCTTGCTAGTTCTTTGCTAGTTACTAAGCCAAGCTAAAGTGAGCTGGCTTTTTCCATAATGAGCTGAGGTGAGGTAGGTCTGGTGCTCCCGAGGAGGATCAAGCTGGTTGAGGCAACTAAGGTAACTTAGCTCAACTGAGTTGAGCTAAGCTGAGTCCTCGAGAGCTGGACTTGAGCTTCTTGAGCTGGAACGAAGTCATCTTTAGCTAGCTAGAGTTGAGTGGAGCTGGATGTGGCTGAATCTGAGCTGGGGTGAACTCCAGTCAACTCAGCAGAGCTAGCTAGTGCTCCCTGTGGACTAACGGGAGCTGAGATGAGTGAGACTTAGCTAAGTTGAGCTGGATCTGAGCTGACCTGAGCTAGGGTGAGCTAAGATGAGCTCTCTTGAGCTGCCATTCAGTTGAGATGAGCTGAATGGAGCTAGGATGAGCTAACCCTAGTCCAAGTGAGCTGATTCCAGCTATGGTGAGCTGGATCAAGCTGAGTTCCAACTAGTCTGAGCTTCTTCTTCACAGTTGCCATCCTGAGTGCAAGGGATTTAGGGATCTATATATCTGTTCATCCCAAACACTCACAAAAGCACATTAAAAAGACAAGAAAAATGCAATGCATGCCTAACCTAATTTATGACTAAATGCAACTCAAAAAACCCATTTGCGAAGCAAAACCCTAAGGGCTAGCATTGTTTTAATGCAAAAGAATGGTGATAAACTGGACTTTATCACACCCTCATGCTTATATTTTGCTAGTCTCTTAGCAAAACTTTAATTTATAAAACGGGTATTTTGGGAAATCTAATTTTTTTTACTTTTGAAGAGAAAAAGATTAGGGGACCTTGGTTGATCTAAACATAGGAGGTATGAGATTTGTTAAGGATAAACATCAGGATTTATTTTTGGATCCAAAAATTAGACAAAACAAGATCAATATATCCTCCAGAAAATTAACAAATTAACCCTTTGTTAATTCAGATGACTTGAAATTTCTGTTTTTAGGATTTTTCTGGCTCTTGAATTTGATTCGCAACTTGCAATATCCTTTAAAACCTTGTGTTCATGCTTGTGAAAAGCCAACATTTATAAGAGCATGTTTTTTCTTTTAGTTTGAAACATTTTTTTTCTCCCCCATGCTTATTTTTAGCTTAGTCTTACAACAGATGTGTTGGAATCATCATTCCTGCTACCAATCCTCGAGGGGGCTCTGGCGCTAGTACTTCAGAATAGTACTGTCCATGACACCACCTAGGAGCTCACAACCCCAAAACACAATGCGGTGTAAAGGGACGCTCAAAGCAAACTCAAGCTCTTGCTCCGACACTATAGGTAGAGCACCATCCAAGACACTTGAGCTGCTAAAATGCGCTTTAATGCTCCGTCTAAAGATATGAAATATAGATATGGAGTAGTGCCAAGGCAGTAACATGTTGACATCGCATCCTCAAAGGAGGCATTTTCCTCCTTGGCGGTGGGAACTCAAACCAATGATCTACTTCAGACTTTTACTAAGTCCAAACAAGGGAGTTTTTCTAGTTTTTTGTTATTTTTAAGTGTTGGCTTGTGCGTGAAATTTGACACAGGAAGTTCCGCAAGAAATGCAAGTTTCTGAATCAGAAACTAAGCTAGATACTTTCCATATTACAAAAGAGGATCAAGTCACCTGAACTATCATGAGTTCAAGTGGAATTTTAGAGAAGGATATCTGATCTAGTCTAAAAATTGACCCTGAAATTCTAATGATCAGATCCACATCCTCATCCCTAGTTTGTTAAAGATTAAATCCCATTGTACCAAAAGTGAGTTTTTAAACCTTAGTCCCGATTTCAAAATTTTTCCTCAAAAAGTTGTCAACATTTTTATTTTTTTGGGTATGCAAGAAAATAAAATAACCAAAGAAAAATGCATGTTTTTAGGTTTTGAAAATCCTAAATCAATCGTCAAATTTTAAAAACACCCCCCATGCTTAAGATATGCAATGTCCTCATGCATTAGGATGGAAAAGGGATCACCTAAATGAAGAGCGGTCGGGTTTAGGATTGTCAAAACCTGGAAAAAGAAGGGAAAAAGGAAAGCGGGAAAAATGATGGGTTACCTCCATCCAGTGCTATCTTTTACGCCATTCAGTCAGGCGTAGTTTGCATTAGTGATCAAAGGTGGTTGGCTCAGTGAAATCGAAGGATTTAGATGGAAGATTCAGGGTATGATCAAAATAGGGCTTTAAACATTGGCCGTTGACTTGAAATGTAGTATTAGGTTTAGGACCAAAAAGATCAACAGCACCATACGGATAAGTTTTGTGGAAAATAAAGGGGCCGATCCATTTGGATTTTAATTTGCCAGGAAAAAGACGTAATCTAGCATCAAAAAGCCAAACGCATTGATTAACGTCAAAGTGTTTCCGAACAATGTATTTATCATGAAATTTCTTTGTTCGGTCTTTATAAATCCTCACGTTTTCATAGGAAAAATTACGTAATTCTTTCAATTCAGTTAATTGTAGTTTTCTATGGATACAGGCGTCAGATAAATCGATGTTTAAGTATTTTATTGCCCGAAAAGCCCTATGTTCTAGTTCTACCGGGAGATGGCATGCCTTCCCAAAATTCAGACGGAAGGGAGACATGCCAAGTGGGGTTTTAAAAGCAATACGGTAAGCCCATAAAGCGTCGTCCAATTTGGTGGACCAAACTTTACGGTTGGGTCTAACCGTCCTTTGTAAAATATTTTTAATTTACTGGTTAGAACTTTTGCCTGGCCATTTGTTTGGGAGTGATAAGGTGTGGAAATTTTGTGATTAAACCCATATTTAGAAAGAAGGTGACAGAATTGTGAATGAGTGAAATGTGAGCCTCCGTCACTGATAATGGCTTTTGGAATGCCAAATCTTGAGAAAATATTTTTCTTAAGAAATTCGACAACCACACGGTGATCACTAGTGCGGATGGGTATTGCTTTTATCCACTTTGAAACATAGTCGACTGCGACTAGTATATATAAATACCCACCAGAGTTGATGAACGGTCCCATCAAGTCGATGTCCCAAACATCAAAAATTTCAGCCTCTAAAATAGGATTAAGGGCCATCATATCCTTTCGAGTCATGTTGCCAATGCTCTGGCAACACACACAGGATTGAACAAAATTATGAGCATCTTTGTGCAAGCTGGGCCAAGAGAATCCCGCATTAAGGATTTTAGCTGCAATTTTCTTGCCCAAACAATGTCTGCCACAGGCCATTGAATGACAATGTGTCAGAATATCATGGATTTCAGAATCAGGGACACATCGTCAAATGACCTGATCAGCACAAATGCAGAAAAGGTCAGGCTCCTCCCAACCACTTAATAATCTTATTTTTTACCACCTCCTGCATATTAGGGTTCAAGTGCCTTTGTGGTTGGCGGGAGGGGAGAGAATCGTCCTCTAAATATATACGATGTGTACACTAGGACGGATGAATACCCTTAAGATCAGAAAGGGTCCAGCCAATAGCTTTTCTGTATTTACTCAAAACCTGGAGAAGTTTGTGTTCTTATGCCCTAGTAAGTCCAGAATTTATAATCAGGGGCAGGGTCTGATTTGGACCCAGGAAAACATATTTAAGGGAATCGGGCAAAGGTTTTAATTCCAATTGTGGGCCCGGCTCTGAAAGAATTTCTACTTTTTGTGTTAGTGGTGAAGTGAGAGTGAAAGGGTCAGCTGGAGGGTTAGCTGAATGTGTGGTGAGGGTGGAAGGGTGAGAAGAAGTGGATTGTTCAGGAACCATGTTAGTGGCAAAACAGGAACCTAAATGTGAAATCTACAAAGTTTCCTCCATGATATTTTCTATTTCTGAATCCGAATCATCAAAGAAATCAGGTTCTTGGAACCTCCTAGAAGCTTGGAAAATATCTAGGGTTACAGATTCACCACCACACATGATCTTCATTTTTCCAAAATCACAATCAATATTTGCGCAAGCGGTGGCTAAGAATGGTCTTCCAAGAATTATAAGGGAAAACTTTAATGCTTCTGGTACCTCTATGTCCAGGACTAAAAAGTCTACTGCAAATAGATAATTTTTGACCCGGATAAGGACATCCTTAACAATTCCCCTTGGTTTAATTGTAGATCGGTTGGCTAATTGAAGAGTAACCTCAACAGGCTTTAATTCACCGATCTTAAATTCCTTAAAAATAATTGTAGGTATAAGATTAATTGAGGCACCGAGATCCAACAAGGCGTGATCAAAAGAAGTATCATTATTGATAACTTGAATCAAGGGGGCGCCTGGATCTTTTCTCTTAAGAGGCAGTCGACTCTGCACAACTGAGCTAATTGTCTCGAGAAGTATCACCTTTCCTAAATTTCTGGGCTACCTTTTCGGGGTACACAAATCTTTTGGAAATTTTGCATAGGCAGGGATATATTTTATGGCATCTAGGAGAGGGATGTTAATTTCAACTTGCCCAAATAAATCCGTTAATTCCTTATCAGTGGGCTCGGATTTCTTCTTTTTCTTATTTTGTGAAGATTGGAGGGCTTGTGGAAATGGTGCAAGGTTTCCCTGTTTTGCATTAATAGGTTCTTGAACAATGTTAGAAGAAGATGGGGAAGAGTTAATCTATTTTTCATTTAAATGAGTTTCTTTAATAGGTAGGGGGTCTTGAGTGGTTTTTCCAATCCTCAAAGTAACTGCATTGGCAATCTGGTTGTTTCTAAGATGAGGTTGGGAAGCCTGACTATTATTGAAACCCGGGGGATGCTAAGGTGATGGTTGAATGGGTTGACTGGGATATCCACCTTGGAACTGATTCCTTTGATTATTCAGGTCGGGCATGGGTTGGAAAGGTAAATTCCCAACAGGTCGATGATCAGGAGTAACCTTAACTTGGTGTTGTAAGTTGGTAATCATGCGGGTTACTTCTGTCATTTGATTCTGCATACCTTGCAGAGTTTTCATGACCTAAGTGTTAATATCTTCCTGGGATGGTCCAGGTTGATACACAGGTTGCCCATAATTCCCAAAATGATTTTGTTTGGGAAAAGGAATCGGGTTTGGGCTTTTCCAGGAGTGATTTGGGTTGGTCCTCCAGTTTTGATTGAAAGCGTTGGAGGGGTTTCTAAATTGCTCCTAGAGAGCATAAATATTTTTCGTAGTGGGATAAAAAATATCGTGATCAAAATTCCTAGTCAATTCCTGTGGAAAATCAGTTAGAAACTACTGACCAGCAGGTGTGGCATCAATATTGTGCAGATTTTCTCTTTGAGAAGTTGTGGACTGTTAGTGTGTGGAGAGTTAAAGTGTGGAGCTTGTTTGTTTGTGAGCTTTTCTTTCATTTTTTCTGGTAAATTTGCATCTAGTCCAATCGTTGAGCTAACATATACAGATCATCCTGAGTGACTGGAACAGAGGTGGATTTGGAGTCAATTTCATGGACTTCGTGTTTGGGGTTTTGTGTTCTACCAAAAGTGTCCATTGAAGTCATATTAAATGAGTTTTCACTCATTTCCTCAAAGAGGAGATAAGCACTTTCGGCATCTTTATTAAGGAAATTGCCCCAACATGAGGCATCCAGAAATTGCTTCAATTGATCTTCTAATCTATCATAGAAGATCTGCACTAACTACCATTGCGGAATTTTATGGTGGGGACAACTCCTTAAAAGTTCTTGAAATCTTTCCCAGGCTTCATGGAGGGGTTCACAATTTTTGTTGAAAGGTCATTATGGATCTTCTTAAAGCATTAGTTCGACCGATCGGAAAAAATTTCTTTAGAAAAGTGCTCTTTAATTGGGGCTAGGTGGTAATCGGGTGCCCAACTGTTCTAAACCAATGTGAAGCTTTATCTTTAAGAGAGATAGGAAAAAGTCTCATTAACCACATGTCTTCCTGTACATTGCGGGAACGAGTGGTTTGAGCGAGAACAGTTAATTCCTCGAGATGACAAAAAGGGTCCTCTCTTGGAAGACCATGAAAATGCTTGATAAGATTTAGAATGGTTGGTTTGATCTCAAAATCCCCTTGTGGTATGACCACCCCGAGTCTTTCCTCATAATTGGAACGATAATAGAAATCCTTAAGACGAATGACAAACTGTTGGCAAGGTGGTGGGTTTTGCCCTTGGTTAGCTAGGTTCGTTACAGTCCTAGCCAAATCGTCTTGATTTTGTTGCAGCCGAACCAAATGGTCGACCATCAAGGCAAAGGGGTTTGTATTTTGAGTTAGAATTGGAGGGCCACCTGGCCCTGTAGGAATTTCTGGTTGCTCCAGATGAGGGAGGTGAGGGATGGGGAAGTCAGCTTGTAGGTCGACTGACGGGTTAGAAGTCGAAGCAGAATTTTTTTGTCGGTTTCTTGGGTTTTCCATTTTTTTAGAAGAGGAGGGAGAAGAAAATAAAGATTTTCTGGTGTGGGGGGCAAAATCAGATGGTCCCTCAAGATGTGGTTTTTGGGACCTTCACCCGTGCATGCACTGTTTTGGAAGAATTGGAGGGGAGGAGAAGAGAGAGATGAGAGAAAGTGTGCAATTCAAACAACAAATTCTAGACCTAACTTAAGTGTGACTCCCTAAAAATAAACCTAAGACTTGGTCTACTTAGGAAATAAGTAATCAATAATGAATGCCCGTTCTATCAACAAATCTAGCCAAGTTGCTTAAGGGGAGGTTTGGGTCCAAGTGTTTCCCAAGAAAATCCCCAAATGCTTGTACAAACCCGCGCCTAGTCGTTTGACATGGCCCCTCAGCCTAAATACCAGATATAGATGACAGAATTGATATTAACTCGAGAAAACTTAAGTCCTATATAGCAAGCCTAAATTGATAAGACCTTAGGGGTCAAATTGTTACGAATTTTAGTTAGCGCTAGGATACTAAAGTCCACACGAAATGTGGAGGGCGTTGATTGGGTTGTTGCCCCGTTATTTCAATTTTTAGTGTGTGCGTAGGAATTGGAAAGTGGTTCCAATTAAAAACAAGTTGTCACATAATTTTTGTATTTTGTCTTTTAGGATTCAACTTAATTGAATGTCTTTTAGGGTTTCTCTTTTTAAATGTTCAAACAAGTTTGAAACTTCCACAATCAAAGGAAAACAAGCTGTATTGGTGATGATATGTTTCCTTTATGTTGTGGGACTAAAAAGCAAGAAAGAAATCCTAATTGTATTTGAACCCTAATACAAAAATTTACTACCAATCAATTATTTTTAGGCTTTCTGAATAAGTAGTGGTCTAAACAATGCAACCAACACCACTACCTTATGTAAAATCACACAAGGATTCCAGAAATGATTTTTTTAAGATTTTAGAAATTTGTTTGGTATTTGTTTTGAATTTTTATTTGTGCTAGTGTCAAAGTCCAAAAATGGTACCTGTGGATATTTTGGACTTTCTGTACCACCACCGGCCTCAAAAACTTTTGGTGATTTTATGTGAGATGTAGAATTTTACAAGGATTCTAGAAAGCTAAATTTCATAAAAATTGGATGAGTGTAAAAATGCTAAAAATTCACAGACAGTAGCAAAATAGGAAGATAAGAGGGTGTGACCCCTCGACAGTCCACGAAATTTTAAAAATTAAATGCAAAGCCCATAGATCTAAAATTTGAAACAAACGTTCCTAACTTGATTTGAAATCACTATGTGAAATTTCAGGATTTTAGGAGACTTGTGGTGTCAGGAATTGATTTTTGAAGTTCGGATAGAAATCTAGACTCAAAAAACATAACACCAACACTAGGATTGGAGTGGTGTTTAATGAAGCATACAAGCAAACAATGGATTTTTATGGGCACCACTTCACTTAATTAAAGTGTTTAGGATCCTAAAAGTCAAGTTTATAATTTTTTGGTAGTCTTTTAGCCTAAATGTGACAAGAAATGCGGGACCAACCTTAAATTGTGGGAAGAAAGGGAACTTTGAGCTCTCGCTTCCAAATTCCCGCTTTCTTCTTATAGTTCCTGCACACATGAGAGAAAAGAGAGACAAGGGGATGAGATCCACTTCAAGTAAGAGAATCAATTAAAATGCAAAGCCGTACCCCCCCGACAACGGTGCCAAAAATTGATGCGAAAAATTGCATGATTTGTAATTAGGGCTTTTAAAGTCATCGTAACATGCAAAATCGCATACGCTTTTAAATTTCTATTCCTAGATAGGGTAGTATCTAGGGTCGTCCAAGGAGGCAAGTTTGCAATTCAAATCTCTTGCTTTTAAAGGAAACTCAATCTTTCTTCTTAGTATTTTAAATATATAATTTTTATGTTTAGAAATAATGAAGGCAAAATGCGAATTGTTGACGAAAAAGCAACTAACACCTACAATTACTAAGCTAAAAACTAAGTGACAGATAAGACCCCTCCCTAAGCTCACTCTAAACATGTGGAGGCCTAGAGTAATTAGAAAGTGGAAGTGAAAAAGTGCTAGAACAAAGATAAAGCAATTGTAATAGAAATTGAAAAGAAAGCAAATTGATTTAGTAGAATTTGTGTTTTACAAAAACATGTAGAGGAATGCTTCTACTTAAAATGGAAAATATAAAAGCAATAAAAAAAACACAAATCCTCTTGCAGAATCTGGTGAAGAAGGGAGTCCTCTTGCTCCAAGCCTAGCTACTCCTTGGCTTGAAAAGAAGGTCTCCTTCTCCTTCCTTGAATGCTCCTCCAAGGTGGATGCTCTCCACCTCAATTCTTTCCTCCAAAGGTGGGTGTGCACCACCCTTAAGCTCTCCTCCAAGGTGGCATGGACCACCTTCAAGACCTTCTCTGAAGGTCTTCCTTGACTGGATTCTCCTTTGGCTGGCATGGGCATAAGAGAGAAGGGAAGAGGGGAAGGCACCAAGGGGATAGAGTATCCCCTTAATCTTCTTCTTCTTCTCTCTTGGGCGTGAGCTTTAGGTAGAATATGAGAGTTTTTTTGCTAGCCAAAGATGGGTTGTAAGGTGATGGGTGTTGGTCTTTTTATAAGGTAGTATGACAGGATTAAGGTGACTCTTGAGATGGATGGCTAAGATGGGAAGATGGGGGTGGTTAGGTGATCTTATGGTAGAGAATTGTTGGCGCTAAGTAGGGGGGTGTGAAGGTGGTGGTTATGGTGGTGAAGACCCACCTAAAGGTGGTGCCAACCGTGAAGGGATGCCTTGGTTTTGGTGCCACCATGAGGGCTTATAGAAGGGGGGTTAGGTGGATGGTGGAGATGGGTTTAAGGGAAGATATGTGGTGGAGATGAAGGGCGTTTTGGAGGAAAAAAGTGGCGCCAATAAGGAGGGTGGTTAGGGTGGTTTTGGCACCACTTTTTAGTGTCTTTTGGAGGTAATGGGTAGGCTAGGTTGGCCCCAAGGTGAGGTGGAAGTAGGGTTAGCTTATGTGGAGCTTAGGTGGAGCTAGTTGGTGGAGTTGTTAGGTCAGCTTTTTAGGTGGTAAAAGCCAAGGGAGCTGGAGCATAGCTAAGCTAGCTTAGCTAGTAGTGGAGTAGAGGAGGAAGTATTGGAGCTAGGGTTTGAAGAGAGGAGCTGAGGAGGAGAAGCTTGGAGCTTGAACTGGAGCTGGTAGCTCCTGAAGAGGGTGGCAAGGAGCTACTCTAGCTGTTTTTGCTTGCTAGTTCTTTACTAGCTGCTAAGCCAAGCTAAAGTGAGCTGGCTTCTACCATAATAAGCTGAGGTGAGCTAGGTCTGGTGCTCTCGGGGAGGATCAAGCTGGTTGAGGCAACTAAGGTAGCTTAGCTCAATTGAGTTGAGCTAAGCTGAGTCCTCGAGAGCTGGACTTGAGCTTCCTAAGCTGGAATGAAGTCATATTTAGCTGGCTGGAGTTGAGTGGAGCTGGATATGGTTGGATCTGAGCTGGGGTGAACTCCAATCAACTTAGCTGAGCTAGCTAGAGCTCCCTATGGACTAACGGGAGCTGAGATGAGCTAGACTCAGCTAAGTTGAGCTGGATCTGAGCTGACCTAAGCTAGGGTGAGCTAAGATGAGCTCTCTTGAGCTGCCATTCAGCTGAGATGAGTTGAATGGAGCTAGGATGATCTAACCCTTGTCCAAGTGAGCTGGATTCCAGCTATGGTGGGCTGGATCAAGCTGAGTTCCAGCTAGTCTGAGCTTCTTCTTCACAGTTGCCTTCCTGAGTTCTAGGGTTTTAGGGATCTGTATATCTGTTCTTCCCTAACACTCACAAAAACACATTAAAAAGACAAGAAAAATGCAATGCATGCCTAACCTAATTTATGACTAAATGCAACCCAAAAAATCCATTTGCAAAGCAAAACCCTAAGAGCTAGGATTATTTTAATGCAAAAGAATGATGATAAACTAGCGTTTATCAAGACCTATTTTGACTGCTGTGGATTTCCCCTAAACACTGACCATCGCCTAACAGACGTATATTGTGACGTTTCCCCATCCCTCCCCTTACCTGTACCTTCTCCTGACCAAACATCTGATGAGGTTTTCTCTGCTTCCCACACCTCATAATCTGAGTCATATCCGGGCTACTCACCACCGGTCCACCCTCTTGAAGACCGGATTTCCCTTTCTTTCCTGCCAAATCAGGCGAAAATGTGACTCCACATTGGGACCTTGAGCCCAAATGCTGATCACCGGGGCTTTCCTTTCTTGGATCCATCAATCCAAGATGCCCCTTTTCTTGGCCAACTTCTTTCTCCTACCCTTCTTTCTTATCATCCTTTTGGGACACTCTTGTCCCAAGAAATGCCAAATCTTTCACCATCCACTCCTGAGCTGAAAGCGCTGCCTGACACGCTTAAATATGCTTTTCTAGAACCAAATGAAACGCTTCCCATAATTATTAGTTCAAAACTGACTAGGGAACAAGAGTGCAAGCTAATGAAGGTCCTCATGGAACACAAGGTAGCCATTGGATGGTCCTTATCTGACTTAACCGGCATTAGCCCCTCCTACTGCACTCACCGTATATATATGGAGGAGGCTCGACCTTCCTGCGAGATGCAGCAATGTCTCAACCCTAACATGCAGGAAATCGTTAAAAAGGAAATCATTAAGTGGCTAGATGCGGGTATAATCTATCTGATCAACGACAGCCCCTGGGTGAGCCCGATTCATGTCATGCCCAAAAAGGCGGGACTCACCATCCGTGTCAATGACAAGGGCGAAGCCATCCCTATAAGCACTCCTACATCTTGGAGAGTGTGTGTAGATTATAGGAAACTAAATGTTGCAACAAAGAAAGACCATTTTCCTCTACCTTTTATTGACCAAATCCTTGAGCAGTTAGCGGGAAATAAATTTTTCTGTTTCCTGGATGGATTCTCTAGATATAACCAGGTAGCTATTGACCCCCGGGACCAAGAGAAAATCACCTTCACCTGCCCCTTTGGCACCTTCACATTTAGAAGGATGTCATTCGGACTTTGTAATGCATCAGCAACATTCCAGAGATGTATGCTGACGATATTTCATGATATGGTGGGTGACTTTCTTGAGGTCTTCATGGATGACTTTTCGATCTTCGGACCTTCATTTGATGATTGTCTAGCCAACCTATCCTGCATCCTTCGGAGATGTATTGATGTGAACCTCGTGCTTTCTTGGAAGAAAAATCATTTTATGGTACACGAGGGGATTGTTCTCGGCCACATCATCTCCGATAGGGGTATCGAGGTGGACAGAGCTAAGCATGATGTGATTGCTGATCTACCGGTGCCTAGCTCTATCTGGTAAATCCACTCCTTCTTAGGACACGTCAGTTTCTATAGGAGATTCATCAAAGACTTCTTCAAGATTTCTAGACCTTTAACTCATCTCCTATCGATCAACGTACCCTTTGATATGGGCCTTGATTGTATACGAGCATTCGTGCAACTGCATGATGCTATCACTAAGGCCCCTGTTCCCCAGCCACTTGATTGGTCCCTCGACTTTGAACTCATGTGTGACGCTTCCTACCTTGCAGTAGGAGCCATCCTAGGACAAAGACATGATAGACACCCCTTCGTGGTGTACTATGCCAATAAGATGCTGGATGAGGCCCAGTGTAATTATATGACTACTGACAAAGAACTACTGGCAGTCATCTTTGGGCTGGAGAAATTTTTCTCTTACCTTCTGGGCTCGCACGTTACTATATTCACTGATCACGCAGCCATTCGTCATCTCATGCACAAGAAGAATGCCAAGCCTAGACTGATTCATTGGATCCTTTTGCTCCAAGAATTTGACCTTGAGATCCGCGATAAGGCCGGAGCCCAAAATGTTGTTGCTGATCATCTCTCGAGACTGGACCCTGACCACATTGGACTTACCCTGCCGATTAACAAGGTTTTTCCAGATGAGCACCTACTAGCAATTAATGTGGCAAGTGGACCTTAGTATGGCAACATTGCCAATTAGCTTGCTTCTGGCTCCCTTCCATGTGGCTGGCTTAAAAACCAGTGCGAGCGTCTCATCACAAAAGCAAAGTATTATTTATGGGATAATCCACTAATTTTTTGAGTAGGTGTTGATCAGATCATCCGTCGCTGTATTCCTGACAGCGAGGTCCCCAGTGTGCTATCCTTCTATCACGATCAAGCCTGCGGAGGCCATTTCTCTAGGAGGAAAACTGCAGCCAAGATGTTGCAATGTAGTTTCTTTTGGCCCTCCCTTCATCAGGATGCACACAATTATGCTAAATGGTGCACTAGGTGTCAATCATTAGGGTCAATGTCACGTTGTGACATGATCCCCTTGCAACCCATCCTAGCTGTTGAAATCTTTAACATATGGGGAATTGATTTCATGGGTCCCTTTCCTCCTTCCAATGGCTTTGAGTACATCCTCGTTGCTGTGGACTATGTTTCGAAATGAATCGAAGCTATTCTCACGCGCCATGCTGAGCATGTCAGATCGACTCGATTTGTCAAAGACCACGTTTTTGCGCGCTTTGGGATCCCTCGAGCCATTATCTCTGATGGAGGAAGTCATTTTACCCATGCATCTTTTCGGGCACTTCTGAGGAAATATGGAGTCCACCATCGTATCGCATCTCCGTATCATCCTCAGACGAACGCCCAGGCTGAGGTGTCAAACCGGTAAATCAAGCATATTCTCCAAAAAATGGTTCGACCTGACTGTAAGGATTGGTCCAACAAGGTGATTGACGCACTTTGGGCATATCAGATCAGCTTCAAGGCTCCCCTTGGTATGTCTCCTTATAAAATTATTTACGGGAAGCCTTGTCATTTGCCCATTGAGCAGGAGCACCGCGCTTATTAGGCGATTCGCCAATGTAACCTCGACCCATACTTGTGTGGTCGAGAAAGAAAAACTCCAACTCCAGGAGCTGGAAGAGCTCCATCGTGAGGCCTATAATTCTGCCTTAACTTTCAAACAACGCTGACGAGTCGATTGTTCGCTTTAAAGTCGTTTGCAGTTTTACGTGGTGGAAAAATCGACTAATCAATAATTAAAAAGAAATAACCACTCGCAGAAGAGCGGGTCGTATCCACAGGGAGGCAATGATGTATTTAAATTCGCACCAGTTAAAAACGTTTGGTCATAGTTAGTTTGGACAAGAATCAAGCCAGAATTGCCTTAAGATTAAGGTTGAAACAAGAAACAATGCTGAAATAGCAATTATGAGTAACTAGAGGATATTTGTCGCAATGCAGAATCAATAAAATATTATTAAAAATTGACAATGGCAGAAAATGAAATTTTTAATGGCTCGATTACTGTAGCAAAACAGGGGATTTTTTCCCCTTTGTCGTGCGCGACGAGGAGTGGACGGCCGGACGCGGGAAGCTCGGAGGAAGTCCTTTAGACCGAGGGCTTCGAAACGGTGGTGGCGGCATGTCGTGCGGCGGTCGGAGGCGGCCGGACGACCTTCGGCGGAGGTGGCTGTAGCCAGTGCTGCAGCTGCTGTTGGCGAGCGTGGCGCACG
Source organism: Thalassia testudinum (assembly GCA_037157565.1). Classification (NCBI taxonomy): domain Eukaryota; kingdom Viridiplantae; phylum Streptophyta; class Magnoliopsida; order Alismatales; family Hydrocharitaceae; genus Thalassia; species Thalassia testudinum. The sequence continues at coordinate 22,872,794 of JAZHRO010000071.1, read as the reverse complement.
CTGGCTGGAGGCGTGGGTGGACTGCTGCACGCTCTGTTGGCAGTGAGAGCGGGTGCTGCAGGCACGGGAGGAGGGCGTGCGCGGTTGTGTGGGCAGCTGCTGCGGCTGGTTTGGCTTTGTTGCAAGTGTACGGGTAGTTGCACGCTCTGTGGGAGTGGGTGAGCAGGCTGGAGGGCGTGGAGATGGCGAAAGCTGTAGGTACGGGAGGAGGGCGTGCGCAGAAGGTGGAGTGAGCAGGCGTGAGGGCTGGAGGCTGTGCACGCCTTGCGTGTGGCTGGAGGGCGTGCAGGCGCAGGCAGTTATGCACTCTGTTGGTGTGGGTGTGCAGGCAGTGAGAGCGGGAGGAAGTGGCGAGTTCTTGCGTGCTGCTGGAGATGAGCAGGTGGCTGCTGCGACGTGGGTGGTGGAAGTGAAGTGGGAGGACGGAGATTGCTACTGGAGTGGGGGGTGGACTTCAGACGTCCGGGAAATTTCCCGGACGTCTTAACTGACTGAAAGGGTGATTGCACAGTAGCTGCGGCGGTGGTCGTTGGTGACGACCGCGAGGGAGATGCACGCTAAGGTGCTCATGGTAATGCGGACAAGCTCCGGATGGCGATGTGGCCTGTCACACCACACACCCACGGTGGTGGAGACTCGCCGCCACGGTTGAGGCCGGCGGTGTGGAATGGAAGAGAGGAGATCTCTCTGCACAGTGGTGGGTCGGTAGTGGAGGCCTCCGTCGCTCAGCATCCTCTCTCCTCCTTTTGTAGTGGCCTGCACAAATTTGAAATCAGCTGCCCGACCAGATCCAACACATTCGCTCCTCCTTGAATGGGTTCTTCAATGTGGCAGCTGGTGGCGTTGGAGCGGCAGCCAGTCGTTCCTGCAAGAAGAAGAATAAAGAAAATAATGTTAAAATATTATGGTCATTTATATACAGACCCTCAACTTTTATGTTAATGAAAACAATGTACCTAATTGGTTAACTAATTAGATGAATGTCATTCTAAGCTAATTCTAAATGCACTTAAAATATGAATGCAATGCATGGATTATGTAATTAAATTAAAAATATGAATTAATCTATTTACATCCTAATTTATGCTAAATAAATGTTAGAATTAACCTAATGTCTAGGCACGTAAATACTTAAATAACCCACAACTATGGGCTAATCAAATACCCCCATGCCTAGTTTTTTCTAGTCCCTAGCAAAATTAAGCAAAACCTAGCACTCCAAGTAGACTAGTCAACTCACTTAGTCTTCCTTCAGAAGCATATTAAGTTCAGACTCTAAACCCAAGGTTCCTAAGTAGTTGCTAAGTTATAGACTAGGTCGGCTAAAGACGAGTTGGAGGCACAAGTTTCCCTGATTTCTAACTCTACCCTAAAGTTTATTGCTCCCTGAGATTAAAGCATCCGTGCCTATGCATTGGTCTGAGTTATTTGAGTTAAAGAAATTATATATATATATATATATTTTTTTTTTTTTTTTTTTTGATTCTTCTAAGTCTAACCTCAGATTAGCTATCAACACGGTCTGTGTCGGATTCATTGTCCCCATTATCATAGCTCGAAGGGTGCCTGGCTTTCAATGTTTCGAGATAGCACCGCCCATAACGACCCCAAGAACTCCTGGCAATCGACACTTCGAGATAGTATCACCCATGGATTTCTTAAGCGAATTCAGGCCTATGGCAATCGGCACTTCGAGATAGGGCCGCCCATGGTACCTGAACCGCACAATGCGCTTACATGCCCCCAATAGGATGGATATCCTAAGAGACAAGCGCTGAGGAGGTAATATGTTATCATCGCATCCTCAAGGTGAGTATATACTCCCCTCTCCTGCGGTGGGAACTCTTCCAATCAAAATGTGCTTTCAAGCCTCTCCTAAGTCAAAACTAAGAGAACCAAATCTCTTTTCAGAAAGACAGAAATTAAGTTAATTACCAGACCAAGTGTGTGAAATTTGGATGCTTGGGTTACAAGGACCCGTAAACCAAAAGGTAGAATAAGACTCCAGGTACTACCCCACCTTTTAACTCAAACCCTAGCTTCCCTTCCTCAACCTCTTGAGGAATGGTCCCCAACTTAACTCCTACTTAAGTTTTTAAGTCCACCAAGGACCCTAAAGGTCTAAAGCTAGTAGCTCATTTAGCTTCTAAAGTTTGACCCTTAGTCTACCCTAGAGTTCTGATTTGCTTAAGACTGCAGAACTTAGCCAGTTAAGCTCAAAACTTTTTTTTTTTCATTTTCTCTTCTTTTTTTTTTATATGCATGCTATAAAAAAAATGCCTCAGGTCCTCTCCCCCATGCCTAGTTCAAACAATGTCATCATTGAAAACAAAAATAGCTAAAGGAAGATATTACCTGAGGTGGAGAATGGTAGGAGCTAAGGCTCCTCAAGAGTGACTTCGTCAACCAGATGGCCATCTAAAGTTATGTACGGTTTTAACCATTGACCGTTGACGATAAAGGGAGTTGCTGAAGAGGAAGGATTTTTGATCTCCACAGCTCCATGCAGAAATACTTTGGTGATTATGTAAGGCCCATCCCAACAAGATTTTAACTTCCCAGGGAAAAGCTTAAGTCTGGAATTGAAAAGCCAGACTTGTTGGTTGGGCTCAAAGGTCTTTCGAAGAATAAACTTATCATGCAAGACCTTAGTTCTTTCTTTATAAGCTTGAGAGGTGTCATAAGCATCATTCCTCAACTCCTCAAGCTCACTTAATTCTAGAAGTTGTGCCTTACCTGCCTTTTCTAAATCCATGTTAACACTTCGAATAGCCCAAAGTGCTTTATGTTCCAACTCAATAGGTAAATGGCACGCTTTTCCATACACCATCTGAAAGGGAGAAGTACCCAAAGGGGTCTTATAGGCCGTTCGATAAGCCCACAAAGCATCATCGAGCTTTTGGTACCAGTCTTTCCTCTCAGGTGTAACAGTCTTTTCCAAAATATTTTTTATCTCCCTATTTGATACTTCAACCTGGCCACTTGTCTGAGGGTGGTAAGGGGTAGCAACCTTGTGAGTCACTCCCAAACTCTTGATTAACCGATTGAAGTGATGGTTTCGGAAATGAGGTCCCCCATCACTTATAATAGTCTTGGGGCAGCCGAAACGGGATATGATATTGGCCTTCACAAATTTCAAAACCACAGAGTGGTCAATTATGCACGTAGGAATGGCCTCTATCCATTTAGAGACATAATCAACTACCACCAAGATATATTCAAAACCATGGGACGACGAGAAGGGGCCCATAAAGTCAATTCCCCACACATCAAAATTTTCAACAGATTGAATAGGATGTTGAGGCATTTCACTCTTCTTCCCAATCGTTCCAGTCCGTTGACATCTAATATAGGCCTTAACAAAATTATGAGAATCCTTAGATAAGGAAGGCCACCAAAAATCGAACTGGAGAACCTTAAAAGCAGTTTTCTTAGCACCAAAGTTTCCTCCACAATGAAGTTCATGGCAGAAACTCAGCACACTTTATTGTTCCTCTTCAGGCACACAATGTCTCAATACTTGGTCTTGTCCAATTCTAAATAATTCTGGCTCTTCCCAATGAAAATATCTTGCTTGAGAAATGAATCTCTTTCTTTTCAGCTCATCCCAAGAGCTAGGAGTTTGTCCAGTGACCAAGTAATTTACAGTGTCTGCATACCAAGGTAAAGTTGGTGTTACCACCATCAGAGTTTCATCGGGAAATGTCTCGTCACTGTCTCTAGAAAGAGAGTCATTAAGAGGAAGGAGAGACAGGTGGTCAGCCACAACATTTTCTACTCCTTTCTTTTCACATATTTCCAAATCAAATTCTTGAAGGAGTAAGATCCACCTAATCATACGTGGCTTAGAATCTTTCTTAGCAATGAGATGTTTCACTGCTGCATGATCAGTAAAAATAACCACCTTAGACCCAAGTAGATAAGACCTAAACTTCTCCAGAGCAAAAACTACAGCAAGTAATTCTTTTTCGGTGACGGTATAGTTTTGCTGTGGTTCGATTAAAGTCTTGCTTGCATAATGCAGCACATGAGGTCTTCCCTCAACCCTTTGTCCAAGGACTGCTCCCACTGCATAATCCAAAGCATCACACATAAGCTCAAATGGGAGTGTCCAATCAGGAGCTTGGAGAATAGGCGCAAAGATCAAGGCCTCCTTTAGAGTCTGAAAGGCGTCAGCACACTTTGAATCAAAACTAAAGGAAGATTCCTTCGCCAACAAGTCACAAAGTGGCCTAGAAATCTTACTAAAATTTTTAATAAAGTGCCTATAAAAACCAGCATGGCCCAGAAAGGATCTAATCTGTTTGACATTCGTAGGCAATGGAAGTTTGGAAATAGAATCAATCTTGGCTTTATCTACTTCCAAACCTTGTTCAGATACAACATGCCCAAGTACAATTCCTTTCTGTACCATGAAGTGACTTTTCTCCCAGTTGAGGACTAAACCAGTCTCCTTACATCGTTTCATCACATTCTCCAGGTGCAGGAGACACTGGTCGAAAGATGAGCCATAAATGAAGAAGTCATCCATAAATACTTCGACACACTCGTCAATCATGTCCGAAAAGATAAACATCATACACCGCTGGAAAGTTGCAGGGGCATTACATAATCCAAACGGCATACGCCTGAATGCAAAAGTACCATAAGGACTCGTGAATGTCGTCTTTTCCTGGTCATCAGGAAAGACTGCCACCTGATTGTACCCAGAATATCCATCGAGAAAGCAATAGTACTTATTCCCTGCCAATTTTTTGAGAATTTGATCAATAAAAGGCAAAGGAAAGTGATCCTTCTGGGTAGCGGTGTTTAGCTTGCGGTAATCAATACTGACCCTCCATCCAGTTGAGGGTCTAGTGACAACTTGTTCACCTTGGTCATTGAGTTCCACAGTAAAGCCTGCCTTCTTTGGCACCACATGAATGGGACTGACCCATTTACTGTCGGCAATGGGATATATGATCCCGGCATCCAACCACTTCAGGATTTCCTTTTTTACAACCTCCTCATATTAGGGTTCAGACGTCTCTGCATGTCCCTAAAAGGCTTGATGGAATCATCAGTATAAATGTGGTGCATGCAAAGTGTAGAGTCTATACCCTTAATGTCAGCAATGCTCCAAGCAATAGCTTCCTTGTGCCTAGACAGGCATTCAATCAAGGCTCCCTCATGTGCCTCAGATAGCACAGCAGAAATGATAACGGGGAGCGTATCATTGGCACCTAGGAAAACATACTTGAGAGTGTCAGGGAGGGGTTTCAACTCAAGGTCGAGGGCTTGTATGGTTGAGGGTTTCATAATAGATGTCCCCATCTCAGGTAGCAAATCTACCTTTGGCGGAAATGATGGGGGAAGAGACTCAGCAGAAACTCCTAGCAATTCCTCTAGTTCTAGTATATCCCCTTCACATTCCTCCAAGAGATGGGAATGCTCATTTAGCATGGCATACTGAAAGGGGTCATCACATAACATTGCAGGAGTTGCCTCTTCAATCAGGTCATCTATCACCTCAACTTGAGAACAATCCTCAAGTTCGGCTTGTTTATAAGCATCAAACACATTAAGCTGGATTTTCCTATTTCCAAAGCCCATTTTCAATGCCCCAGTATTGCAATTAATTGAAGCATGAGAAGTTGCAAGGCAGGGGTGGCCCAAAATGATGGAGGGTTTGGTTGCCTTGTTGTAGGGTCAGTGTCCAAAACTAAGAAGTCAACGGGAAAGAAGAAATCCTCCACTCTTATGAGGACATCTTCCAAAATTCCCCATGGTGTTTTAAGTGATCGATCAGCAACTTGAAGGATTACAGGGCTAGGCTTCATATTGCCTCCCCCAAGTTGTTCATACACGTAGCTCGGCAGGATGTTCACCCCCGCACCCAGATCAAGTAGAGCCTCATCAATTTGTAAGTCACCAATAACTACAGAGATGTATGGGGCTCCTGGGTCCTTAAGTTTCGGGGGTGTGCCATGTTGAACAATTGAGCTAACAGAATCAGGCAGGACAACTTTTGATTGGACCTGTTTTCTAGATTGCCGCTTTTCTTGCACAAGTCCTTTAAGAAGTGGGCATAAGATGGAATCTGCCTGATAGCTTCAAGAAAAGGCAAGTTAATCTGCACTTGCTTGAAAGTTTCCATAATCTCATCCATCTTATCTTTGGCTCCAGATGAGCCAGCAGAAGTCTGCCCAGAGGTGGATAAGTGCTCTGGAAAAGGCACTCTCGATCTCTGGGTGGAAGGGTTGTCATGTCGAGTAAGGGGTGGAACGGGGGCAACTTCTTCCGGTGAGGTGATTTCAAGCGGAGAAGATTTAGGCAAGTCTTCTCCGGTGGGGGTGAAAGTCAGGGTGGATGGTTTTTTAGGGGGTAAGACTATAGGAGTATCGGGTTTGGAAATTTCTTTCCCACTCCTCAGAATAGTCACCGCCTGAGCATGCTCCCTAAAGACAATCCCTTTTCCTTTAGGATTTTCCTCAGCAGAACTGGGGAACTTCCCAGTCTCCCTCTGTCTAACGGCCTCAACAAGGTGTCCAATTTGTGATTTCATCTCATGTATAGCCTTGTCATGAGATTGGATGATGGCACTTTGACTTTCTTGCATAGTTTTCAACATCGCCTTCAATTCATCCATCTCAGAGGTTTTAGGTTGGGCAAAGGTCTGAGGTTGGTTCATTTGATGGTTTTGAAAGGATTGTAGTTTGTAATTCCCTGAATTTGAGACATTTCCTTGTCTCCATGAAAAGTTTGGGTGGTTCCTCCATCCCTCATTATAAGTGTTGGAGAAAGGATCATTACGAGGTCTTGGACGAAACTGTTGAGCGGCATTCAAATCCGCTTGTACAAGCTAAGGGAATTGGGAGGCTACGTGGCAATCCACAGTGGCGTGTGTATTACCTTGACAAATTACGCATTCAGAAGCTTGGGATGTGGAGGTGTTAGGTATGAATGAACTCGAGTTCGACATAAGCCTTTCCATGTTTTGATTCAATAATTGAATCTGATAGGCTAAATTCTGGGTGTCCCTTGCTTCATTCGCTTCCAACTTTCTTTGCATGAGAGTGGGCTTTCTATCCATGTAGGCAGAATTCAAGTGAATAGAATTCTCACTCAAAGTATCAAATAAGTTCCAAGCTTCATCCTCAGTCTTAGATAGAAAGGTTCCTGCACAAGCACCATCCACAGTTTGCCTATGCGAATCATTAAGTTCGGTGTAGAACCTTTCAACCAGTTGCCATTTAGGCACCTAGTGATGTGGGCAAAGTCTCAGCAAATCGTTAAAGCGCTCCCACGCATCGTGGAATGCTTCCCTATCCTTTTGAACAAAATTCATAATTTCCCTCCTAAAGTCATTTGTTTTGCTCATGGGGAAGTACTTCAAAAACTCCTTCTTCAGGGCATCCCAAGTATTTATATTATCAAGGGTATGATACCAATACTTGGCTTTGTCCTTTAGGGAGAAGGGAAAGAGGGTCCGCATTTGAGCGTCATCAGTAACGCCCTGCAACTTCACCGTGGAACAAACCTCGGTGAATTCCTCAATATGCCTGTAAGGGTCTTCCCTAGTAGTACCATAAAAGGAGGGTAGCAAGGATATGGTACTACTTTTGATCTCATACGGATTGTCCCCTCCAGGTCTACATAGTGCTGGGCCAGCTTGATTGGTTGGGATGAAATATTCCTTAAGGCTCCTTTGACTGGCCATATCTACCCTTGGAAGGTCTCTTCTTAGGATTCTTTCAGGTTCAGGATCAAATACAAGTTGTCTCCTAAGAGAACGCCTACCAAGCATGCACTACAAACACAATTCCAAAGGACTTGTTTGGTCTTTACAGATTTAGGCTTTTGACTTTAGTTCAAATTGTAGGTGACAAAACAAGTTGCCCAATCAATTACGCATCTATTGTCAACCTTCGAAATGCATAAAAAGACCTAGTTGGAGCTTAGGTATTCTTCCCTAAATCTCAAATGGTCAAGTAAATCCAAAGACGGAAGATCGAGGGATGCAAGTAGGCCTAAGCCTTCCTTTGAAGTTGTGCTTTCGCGGTGCTTCTCAACTACCCCCAAAAATCTGTGACAGGGTATCTCCCTCTTTGGATTTACAAAACCTTTGATCTCAAGTTCCGAACACTTCAGAATCCAACAGTAGGAGGGCTCTTGTCTTAGTCGTTTCAAGACTTAGGGGTGTCTAAATGAGTGTTGTGGTGCAACAGATATAAGTGTGCATTCACCGCAAAAGGATTTTTAATTTTGAATCGCACACCACGTTTTACAATCAAGTCCTTGATTTTTAAAATGTCCCTCCTTTAATTAGCCCCTTTTTTTTAGAAAATATATGACCACTTGTTAAATAGCTTCAAGATAAACTTTGTGGTCTTTGAATTAATTCCAAATTCAATGCATGATCAAGAATAGGATGCAAAGTAAGAAAATGTGTACCTTGCTTCCAGCAATCAATGATGCAAGAATGCACGCAATGCAGAGAAATAAATCTAGATGCAGCTCATACAGACCTAAATGGTTTGTCCTAGGGCAGGCAGCTTCTAGCAGGCAGCTCATTTTTTTATTTTTTTAATTTTTAAACTACTTACGCACAAGCAAATAAAAGTAACCAATAAACTAAAAACCTAAATCTAAAGAAAAGGGAATAGGCTCCCAAAAATTACCCAACACGAGTCTAAAACAAAATCGAGGAACAAACCCCTCAAAATGTACCCCAGAACAAGGGTTTCAAACAAAATGCAATGAAAAATTAAATCTAAAGTCTTAATTCTATTCTAACTACCGACTAAATATACACTGATGTCCGTCGCGTCCTCGTCCTTCTCCTTTCAAAATTGCTCGTCCAATTCTCCTCTGGCGATGTCAAGGGTCGCCTTCTCACAGTGGCTGATTCTTGCACAAATTTTCTCGCACAGAAAAGAAAATAATAAATGGTCAAATCACTGTGCAATTGACAAATAATAAAAATAAATCAGGCAAAATTATTGCGTCTGTTGCCTCCCCGGCAACGACACCATTTGACGAGTCGATTGTTCGCTTTAAAGTCGTTTGTAGTTTTATGTGGTGGAAAAATCGACTAATCAATATTTAAAAAGAAATAACCATTCGCAGAAGAGCGGGTCGTATCCACAGAGAGGCAATGACGTATTTAAATTCACACCAGTTAAAAACATTTGTTCATAGTTAGTTTGGATAAGAATCAAGCCAGAATTGCCTTCAGATTAAGGTTGAAACAAGAAACAATGCTGAAATAGCAATTATGAGTAACTAGAGGATATTTGTCGCAATACAAAATCAATAAAATATTATTAAAAATTGACAATGGCAGAAAATGTAATTTTTAATGGCTCGGTTACTGTAGCAAAACAGGGGATTGTTTCCCCTTTGCCGTGCGCAACGAGGAGTGGACGGCCGGACGCAGGAAGCTCAGAGGAAGTCCCTTGGACCGAGGGCTTCGAAACGGTGGTGGCGGTGTGTCGCACGGCGGCCGGAGGCGGCCGGACAACCTCCGACGGAGGTGGCTGCAGCTGCTGTTGGCAAGCATGGCGCGGGCTGGCTGGAGGCATGGGTGGACTGCGCCGCACTCTGTTGGCGGTGAGAGCAGGTGCTGCAGGCGCAGGAGGAGGGCGTACGCGGCTGTGCGGGCGGCTGCTACGGCTGGTTTGGCTCTGCTTCAGGCATGCGAGCAGTTGCACGCTCTGTTGGAGTGGGTGCGCAGGCTGGAGGGCGTGGAGATGGCGAAAGCTGCAGGTGCGGGAGGAGGGCATGCGCGGAAGGTGGAGTGAGCGGGCATGAGGGCTGGAGGCTGTGCACGCCTTCCGTGTGGCTGGAGGGCATGCGGGCGCGAGCGGTCGTGTGCTCTGTTGGCGTGGGTGTGCAGGCGGTGAGATCAGGAGGAAGTGGCGGGTTCTTACATGCTGCTGGAGATGAGCGGGTGGCTGCTGCGGCGTGGGTGGTGGAAGTGATGTGGGAGGACGGAGATTGCTGCTGGAGTGGGGGGTGGACTTCAGACGTCTGAGAAATTTCCCGGACATCTTAATTGACTGAAAGGGTGATTGCACATTAGCTGCGGCGGTGGTTGTTGGTGACGACGGTGAGGGAGATGCACGTTAAGGTGCTCACGGTAATGCGGACAAGCTCCGGATGGCGGTGTGGCCTGCCACACCACACGCCCACGGTTGAGGCCGGCAGTGTGGAATGGAAGAGAGGAGATCTCTCTACACAGTGGTGGGTCGGTGGTGGAGGCCTCCGTCCCTCAGCATCCTCTCTCCTCCTTTTGTAGTGGCCTGCACAAATTTGAAATCAGCTGCCCGACCAGATCCAACACATCCGCTCCTCCTTCAATGGGTTCTTCACTACGACAGCTGGTGGTGTTGGAGCGGCAGCCAGCCATTCCCGCAAGAAGAAGAATAAAGAAAATAATGTTAAAATATTATGGCCATTTATATACAGACCCTCAACTTTTATGTTAATGAAAATAATGTACCTAATTGGTTAACTAATTAGATGAATGTCATTCTAAGCTAATTCTAAATGCACTTAAAATATGAATGCAATGCATGGATTATGTAATTAAATTAAAAATATGAATTAATCTATTTGCATCCTAATTTATGCTAAATAAATGTTAGAATTAACCTAATGTCTAGGCACTTAAATACTTAAATAGCCCACAACTATGGGCTAATCAAACGCACTAAGGCCTTTCACGACAGCCGCATTCGGTAGGAGGAATTTGAGCCATCTCAGCAAGTCTGGCTTTATAATGCCTGACTCAAATTCTTTCCAGGGAAATTAAAGTCTAAATGGACTGATCCCTACTTGGTCTCGGGACCATCTTCCAACGGGGTCGTCGAAATTGAAGATCTCAGATCTGGGCATAAATTTACGGTCCATGGGCAGTTGTTAAAACCCTATCTTACTCATGAACCAGCCCCCGTTGGTGAAACTGTTGCCCTGTTGGAGGGTAACTGACTTCGTGCCTCACTTTGAGTCCAGCTGGGGACATTAAATTCAACGCTCGTTGGGAGGAACCCCAGCAACTCTCCTCCACTTTCGCCTACACAATTTCATTTCACTTCACTTCACTCGCACTTCTTCACTTTTCACTTCACCACCCACCATCCACCCACCCTACCACCCCGCTGTATACTTGCACCTCAGCTCTCGTACCAAGACCCTTGGACCTTGCTTTACCCTGCAAGCATATGAGGACATAGCATCATTTGGCATGGGGGGGTGGATAGGCATCCATAGGATCTGGGTATTATATGGGTATCATGCAGCTTTTGCATTCATTATACATATCCATCTATAAATATGTACATAGCCTAAAAAAAAAAAGTGTGTAAAGTGTTTAGCAATGATCTGAAAGCTGAAACAAAAATAGAATAAGTGTTTATGGATATTCAACCTCTGTTTTGAACACTTCTGATGTGCATACATCTAAATAGCCAAAAATGTCTATTAATGCATGTTCTTAGTGTCATATTAGCATCATACATTGTAAATATTGCATAACATGCAAAATCATGCATTTAGGCTAAGTTGTATAAATTATACAGTAATTGTCTCCTTTTATGGCCAGGGACAGGGCGACTTGTTAATCAGGGCCTCAGATCGAAGATCCAACCATACAGATCGAATCAAAGCGACGATTGGATTTCAACGACTCCAAGATCTCCCTGATCGAACATCCGTAGCACCAGATAGAGACCGAGGAACCCTAAAGATTAAGGGCCAAGATGGTGACAATCCACACTTTAGACGACAAATCTAACCGCATGGATGGATTTGGATTGATGATCGTAGCCTAACGGCGTGAAAATCGATCCAATTTGACACCCATGGCACCGTCTACAACACACAGAGGATGGACAGCCAAGATGGCACCATGTGGTGCCATCTCAGCTGCCCAACCAGCCCCACGGACCTACCTCTACTTTTCTTCTTCACCTGCTCGACGAATCTCCACCGTTGGATGCCCATCCAATGGCCACGATCGAGCGCGCCTAATCCCTCCGTGCGACAAAGTTGAGGCCTCAACGCAATGATCACTCCCCTATGGGCGATGCAGGGGTCGCGCATTCGAGCCTCGTTGAGCGCCTCAATCCAGCTAGGGTGCACGCGTATTCAATTCAGCCATCAAATGAAGATCGAGCAGCTGAGGGGAGGAGACATGGCACGCGAAGGAATCTTCAATAGCGTATGCGCGCAATGACGTGCATCTACACGCCTCATCGCACGCGGGCGCGCAGTGAAGGCACGAACGAGGATGATGTTAAGTCATCCAATCTTGAGATCGGACGGCTGATATCACCCAAATGTGTGCGAGTGTTTAAGGCAGAGAAGAGGAGGAGGCATGCACACACATCGCCCACGACAGACCTTTAGCGACGTTTAAGTCCGTCACTAAAGGTCCCATATTCATATTTTTGATATTGTAATGACCAAAATGCTCCCAATCCTTGCAACTATAAAAGGAGCCCCTACACTGCAAATTTTTCATCCCTTCTCCCCTCTTCCTCTCCAAAGCTTAAGAGAAGCTTGTCCCACACCTGGGATGCTCCTCAAGAGCTAAATCCAAGCTTTCACCCACTTTCTTACTTGTAAAAACATTATTCAAATACCAAGTGATTGTTCTTTCTCTCTCTCTTATTGTTTATATCGATTCCATTGTGATTATTTCATCTTCAAACAAAAACACAAAAAAATATATAATTGCGAATTTTGAGATAGACGTAGCCTCTTTGTGTTTGACCCAGAACTTCTTTATGGATTTTCGGTATAAACTTTATCTATTAAATGGATTTCTTCGCGACTCGAACTACAACGAATTTTCAAATCCAACTCCGAACACGTAGTTTTCCACAGTCAACATTTTGGCACCTTTGCCAGGGAGGCAACGATTTTTCGATCTTTTCACATTTCACGCATTTTACAATTTTCTAACTCGCTTTATCTCTTGTCTATTGTTTTGCAGATACCTCAATCAGGGAATCGTCAAGTGGTAGATCGAAGTAAAGTGCAGTTGAAGACGACTGCAAGTGCTCTCCATTTTTCCCCCTCTATAAATTTCATTTCACAATATTAATTCAAAATCCAATTAACCTAAGTGTTTGCATAAATACTAGGATTAATTTGGTTGCTTAGATTTCCACCTACATTCATTTCACCCTGGAATAAAAGAAAATCAACAAAAAGATACTTTTGTGGGATAAATCATACACACAACATAAACCCACATTCAAGGCACATAACCTAATTGATTTTCTTTTACTCAACTAGATTCTAATCTGTGGAACCAGTACACAAAAATCAACATATAAAAGAGTAGAAATTAGTCTAGGTTAATCTCTTTGTGTGCCTAACTCAGTGGTGCAATTGTGGCCAATTTTTTGAGTTGTTTGGGTCGCACCACTTAACTTAAAATCAACTCACCAAGTAGCTTCCCCTTAGGGTTTTCAATTTAGGTCAATACCAGGCACTCCACTTTATTTTTTATTTCAAAAGGAAAGTGATCTTCATTCGTGCTTGAAAACCTGGTTTGCCTCAGACTTGATTGAATTAAACCTAATTCTAAACCCTAAAAGCTACTTAAGCAAGATTTGAATCCTAAAATCTACTCATCATAAATAATCTTGCTTGAAAACCCTGGTTGTGCACGCACTCACACATACTCAATTGATCATTAAGGGCACAACCCATTTTAAGGGCCCACCACATTCCATAAGCACTGCAATCCTAGGCCTAAATAAAATCTAGACATTGGCCTTAAGGACTGATTCGCTCTTCGGGGTTCAGTCTAAGATTGTTTACGATTAACCTACTTGTACTGATCAATCTGATGTCTAGCTAGGGGAGTAGCGTCAAACGACCACGGCTGGGAGGTACACTAAGAACCAGAGACGCAAGCCGAAGGAAGAACCTTCTCCCCAGTCCCTCCTAATTGGTTGGATTGAGTATACACAAGTAGAGTAAATCATTTATAATCTTACAGCAGATTCTGAGAGTCTGTAGATCCTTAGGCTACCCCACTTAAGGACAGGATTGTTTTGTTATGCTACATGGTTCTTATCCCCAGTCCTTCTGACCTTTTCCTAGTTTATTCTGGAAAGGAAGTCATTGAATCCTCGATTGAAAGGACCACTAGAGTATTCTAAGAGGCATAGATTGGATTTTAGCCAAATTGATCTCATGGCCGATCAACAGCCTCCTCTACCTCAAGATCCACAGGAGGTATTTCAAAGGTAGCTGGAACAAATGCAGAGAATGGTTCCAGCGAATGCAGGGCGCTCAGCCCATGAAGGATTTTTACGATCCTTCAAATTACGGGGAATGTCCTGACGTCCAGATTCCTATCGGTGACGTAAAAATCAAGCCCCAGGTGTTAAGCCTGATCAAACATTTCCATGGGCTTGGCTCTGAAGACCCGTTTCATCACTTGGAGGACTTAGCCACTTTGGTCCAGACCACCAAGGCACGAAACATGAATGAGGAGCAGATGATCATGAAGCTCTTCCCCCACTCTCTTAGAGATAAAGCCGCTTATTGGTACAAGACTATAGGAAGGCCAATTGCAACTTGAAATGATTTGAAATCGACCTTCCTGAGGAAATTCTTCCCTATCGGGCATACCAATGCTTTGAGACAGGCAATTACTACCTTCATCCAGCAGTCGGGGGAGCAGTTTCATGTTGCCTGGGAGCGATTCCAGGACTTATTGCAGAGTTGTCCATACCACGAGGTGCCGAAATAGCAACTTGTGCAGATCTTCTACCATGGGTTGACTGAGCAACTCAGAAATCACGTGGATGCTTCTTGCGGAGGCAATTTCCTCAACAAAGATGCAGATAGCGTGCATAATTTGTTTGAGGAGATAAGCGAGAATTCGATCAATCATGCCTCCATGGATACTTTTAACCGATCCCAGCAGCCCAGATCGAATGTTAATGAAGTCCATGACTCTCATTCATTCGATATGGAATTGATTTGTAATAAACTTGATAAGGTGGACTTAGTTACTAAGAGAATGGAGGAATGGATGACTGGAAACTCAATGAACAACTCTCAATCCACTCAATCCCAAAATTCAAGATTCCATTCATCGCAAGCTCCTTCTGGACGAGAGTTCGTGAATCAACTTGATGCGGCTCAACTTGCAAGCTAGCACTATTCAGACCCCATGAGTTCCAAACTGGGGCCTTTGATCCCAGTTTTTATAATCCCTCCCTTTCTTTCTCTCCATCCTCACCCTATGAGGATGTTTATGCTGTACAGGAGAATGCTAGGTCCAACCCTTACTCCAATGCTTATAATCTAGGTTTGAGGAACCACCCTAACTTCTCCTAGAAAAGCTCGGGACAGTAGACCCAATTCCAACCTAACAACTATGCTCCTCAATGACCAATGGGTCAGGGTCACGTTTACACTCAGCTGCCCCCGAATCAGGTCAATCAACCAGCTTGGAATGCCCGTCAACCCGTAGGGCAGGCTGATTTGAACCGACAAATGGTAGAGATGCAAGGATCTATGCTCCAGCTCATGCAGCAAATAAAAACCTCGTAGGACAACTTGCAAAATGAGTTCATTGCTAATTCTCGTCAACCCGGATCTCTACCATCTCAACTTGTACCCAACCTGTGTAATATCTAGAATCCGAGCAATCAAGCCCATGGGTACGGGAATCAGAGGGACCCACATGCACATGCTCAGGTGGTTGAGTAGGGTCCTTCCTCTTCTTCCTCAAATCAAAGGTTTTTGGCTCATGAAGTCCCTCCAATCTTTCCTAACCCTCCCCAAGACCCAAACCCATATGCATCTGCTAATTCTGTTACCTTGTGGAGTGGTAAACAAACTCAAGATCCACAACCACACTGTTCTGATTTACCGAATCCTGAAGAGCCTGAGGACAGAAAGGAGAACTCTGGAGAAGAAATCAAGGCTCAGGAACCTGATTTCGAAGATCCGACTCATGTTTCTTTTCCTGAGTCCTTGATTAGATCAAGGAAGAAGTCTATTGATAGTAATGAGGAGCTTCTGAATATTTTCAAGAATGTCGAGTTCAATATCCTGCTCCTCGATGCTATCAAACATATACCAGCTTACGCGAAATTTTTAAAGGATTTATGTACACAGAAGTGTAAGTCGAGAGAATCTATTCCGAGGAAGGTGGTACTCTCCGAGTAGGTTAGTTCTGTTATCCTGCATCACCTCCCTCAGAAAAAGAGAGATCCAGGTGCTCCTTTGATTTCTTGTGTCATTGGAGATTACACCTTTGATAGAGCACTACTGGATCTGGGTGCATCCATTAACCTAATTCCGACTTCTCTTTACGAGAAGTTCGGATTAGGTGAACTTCGACCGACTTCAGTAACTCTGCAATTAGTGGACAGTTCAGTTACAAATTCGCGAGGCATTATTGAAGATGTTATTGTTAAGGTTAAGGATTTCTATTTTCTTGTAGATTTCCTTGTCCTTGACATGGATGTACTTGAAAACCTAAGGAACACACCCATCATTCTTGGGCATCCGTTCCTGGCTACCGCCAAGGCCAACATTAACTGTGAGACAGCAGCATGGAAATCTCCTTTGGGGATCAAAGAATGAAATTGGATATTTTTAAGGTAATTAACAAATTTGAGGATTGTGATTTATTTAGGAACTTGAGGACGATAACGTGAATATTGAAACTTGTATGGTGGTTTCTGCATTTGAAAATTCCTCCTCTGATGATGATTTGGAACCACAACCCTCTCTGGCAAACCCGCCACCTTTTGAAGAGGTTATTGAGTTTTTTCACTCTCAACTTCTTCCTCTTGATGAGTCTTCATCAGGATCTTCCTTAACTTCAATCATCAACTCGCCCCAGCTTGAACTGAAACCATTGCCTGAGAATCTGAAATATCAATTTTTAGGACCACATAAGATGCTCCCTGTGATTATTAGTGCTAAATTAACAAAGGAGCAGGAGATTAAATTGATTAAGGTCCTAAAGGAACACAAGGAGGCAATTGGTTGGACCATTCATGACATTAGGGGGATCGTGCCATCTTATTGCAATCACAGAATATTTTTGGAAGATGGATCCCGCCCTTCTCTCTAGATGCAGAGGAGATTAAATTCGAATATGTGAGAAGTGGTCAAGAAGGAGATTATCAAGTGGCTCAATATAGGAATCATTATCCGATCTCTGATAGTTCTTGGGTAAGTCTCGTGCAAATTGTTCCCAAGAAAGCCAGGATTATCGTTGTTACTAACTAGAAAGGAGAATCAGTCACAACTCGTTCAGCTTCCTCTTGGAGAGTTTGTATTGATTACAAAAAGCTGAACACAACCATGAAAAAAGATCATTTCCCTTTGCCCTTTATCGATCAAATCCTTGAAAGACTAGCCGGGCAGAAGTACTTCTGTTTCCTTGATGGCTACTTGGGATACAACCAAGTCCCTATCCATCCCGAGGATCAGGAAAAAATGACTTTCACCTGTCCCTAAGGAACCTTTGCTTTACGTAGGATGCCATTCGGCTTATGCAATGCATCTGCGACTTTTCAAAGGTGTATGCTGGCCATATTCTCTGACATGGTGGGAGAGTTTATGGAAGTCTTCATGGACGATTTCTCTATTTTTGGAGAATCGTTTGACTTTTGTCTAGCTAATCTTGAAATGTTCCTTAAACGATGCATCAAAACAAGATTGGTCCTTAGCTAGGAGAAGAGTCATTTCATGACACAAGAAGGCATCATCTTGGGTCACGTAATCTCTAAACGGGGAATCGAAGTGGACAAAGCTAAGGTTGATGCTATCGCTAAACTTCCTCCTCCCACATTTGTCAAACAAATTCGATCATTTCTTGGTCATGTGGGATTCTATAGGAGGTTCATCAAGGACTTTTCTAAGGTTGCTCGTCCTCTGAGCAACCTTCTTGCCAAAGATACGCCATTTGATTTCAACGAATCATGCCATAAGGCATTTGATTTTCTTAAAATGGCAGTCACTTGTGCTCTGGTGTTGCAACCACTGGTTTGGACAACTCCATTTGAGATCATGACCGATGCTTCTGTTTACGTGGTTGGTGTTGTTTTGGGTCAGAAGATTGCCCTCTGTCATCTACTATGCTAGAAAAACTCTGGACGAGGCCCAGAAGAATTACACTGTTACTGAGAAGGAATTACTAGTTGTAGTATTTGCTTTGAAGAAATTTAGGGCTTATCTCTTAGGGTCTCACGTCATCATATATACTGACCACTCGGCCTTGAGATATCTCTTGGCCAAAAAGGATGCCAAACCCCAGATTATTTGATGGATTCTTCTACTTCAAGAATTTGACCTTGAAATCAAGGATAAATTCGGGGTAAACAATGTGGTGGCAAATCATCTGTCGAGACTTTTGAGTGATTCTTCTTGTCCAGACATTCAGATTGCTGATACTTTTTCGGATGAGACTATCCTTATAGTTTTAGGTGTCCAAACCCCGTGGTTTGCTGACATCGTTAATTATTTGGCCGTTGGTCAAATCCCCCAGGATTGGACCAAGCAACAATGGGATAGACTCAAATCTGAGACCAAATATTATTTCTGGGAGGACCCTGAACTATACCGCATTGGCTCTGATCAGATTATTCACCGATGTGTTCCGGAGAACGAATTCAAGAGTATACTCGAGTTCTGCCGTGCATCTGCGTGTAGTGGACACTTCTCTGGGAGAAAGACGGCTGCCAAAATTTTGCAATCTGGATTTTATTGGATGTCTTTATTCAAGGATGCTCAGGATTTCTCGAGGTCGTGTTCCCAATGACAAGCACTTGGGAGCATAACTAAGAGAGATATGATGCCTCTAAACCCAATTCATTCCGTCGAAATCTTCGACGTTTAGGGTATTGATTTCATGGGACCATTCCTCCCTTCATTTGGACACCAGTACATTCTCGTCATTGTTGATTATGTGTCCAAGTGGATCGAGGCTATTCCCACCCAATACAATGACCACGAGGTGGTCATCGATTTTGTCAAGAAGAACATCTTCAGCAGATTGGGGATTTCGAGGGCCATCATCAGCAATGGTGGCACTCATTTCACTAATGCCCAGTTCCATAATTTGCTGGTAAAATAAGAGATAAATCACAGAATCTCCACACCTTACCATCCCCAGACGAATGGACAAACTGAGATCTCCAATCGGGAGATCAAGAATATTCTGCAGAAAACGGTTAGGCCTGATCGCAAAGACTGGACTCAAATGCTTAAGGACTCTCTTTGGGCCTACCATACAACATATAAAACACCCATCGGCATGTCTCTGTTTCATCTGGTGTATGGAAAGGCATGCCATTTACTTGTAGAAATTGAACATAGGGCATTCTGGGCAATCAAGCAATGTAATCTAGATCTGAGTTTAGCTGGGAAGACCAGGAAACTCCAACTATCTGAGCTGGAGGAGCTTAGAAATGACACATATGAGAATGCCAATATTTATAAGGCTCGGACCAAAGCTCTTCATGACCAATTGATTTCTCGTAAGAGCTTTGAGCCGAACTAGAAAGTCTAGCTCTTTGACTCGACTTAAGCTCTTTCCTGGAAAACTTAGGTCGAAATGGAACGACCCGTTCAATATCGATCAGATATTTCCAAACGGGGTTGTTCAGATCTCTAACCCGAACACAAGTAATTCATTCAAAGTCAACGGTCAACGTCTGAAGCCTGTTATTGACCATACTGTTCCAAAACCCATCTCAGACACGGTTGCTCTAGCTATGTTGTGACTTCTTTGGTTGTACTATGCCTAGCTAACGGCATTAAACTTAGTAGTTGTACAGTCTAACTCAGAGCTGACCCAAGCTTCATATTCAGGTGATATCTTCGGCATTCTACCCTTCCATTCATGTCTTTTATTCTCAATGTGGACATTGCATCAGCTAGGCATGGGGGGGTGGATTCATTTCTGAATCAATTTGTCAGCTCTTTGGAATTCTTGTAAATTCTACTTATTTTCTTATATATACATTAAAAAAAATGAATTAAGAAGGAATACTTGGACATTATGACCTTTCAATCTTAGGAGATATTATAGTAGGATCTGAACACTAAGACCATTCAGGTATTTGGGCTTAATCAGCCTGGGTATCCACTAAAATGTGGATTTGTTTATCGAATCCTCACCATCCTGAATTCTATTTTAATTTGATTAAATAGGTTTAGGTGATAAGTACACAATTTATCAACTTGCCCTCTGATTTAAGGGAACTTTAAGTCTAAGCATCTACACACTATTCGTCACTGACTCATTGTTCAGCGATTTTAACAAAAATTGGGTAGCTAATGAACCTTCTAGAGTGATATGGCTGGCAAGTTATCATGGGTAACAGCCCACAGATAGATTGTCCAGAGCCCAGTCACAGGACCACTCTCTTCTTGCTACCTTTAGGTAAATCTTAGACCAGGGAAGCCACCTACTTAAAAAGAAAAGGAAAGTTTAAAAAATAAAAGGAAAAGAAAAAAGAAAAAGGAGAAAAGAAAGAAAAAGAAACAAAAGAAATAAGCCACACTTCGCCGCACGAATATGGCTGGCAAGTTGTCGGTGGAACAGCTCATCGACCGATTGTCCAGATCCCAGCTCAAGAAATGAACATAAAAATTCCTAAAACACTTAGGAAGAAATGAAGAAATAGAATAAGTTGGGGAGATATACACTGGATTCACCCTTGTGTTGACCCCATAAAAAATAAAAGTAGGGAGAAAGCTACCGATCATAGAGATACACCTTTAGATAGAACTCTTTTTAAGGCTACCTAAGGGCGTAGAAACCCGAAGTCCGTTCTGATTGCTGATCAACAAGTCTATCACATTCACAAAAAGATGCTTAGAACCTAGGGTTCTCATCAAATCTTGGGTGGATTGAGTGGCCGTAGAAAGCCACTCTGTAACCTTAAACTAAAAAATCCAAAAAAATTAGAAGAGAAGAAAAAGTGAAAAAGAGATCTTTCTTTGAATAAGGCGAGGGCTTGAGGCGGTTTGCATTTTGGCAGATACTTGGGAGCTGTTGTGTCTTTAAAAGTTCAGGTCCTAAGTAAAAATTTGTATGTTGAAAATGACTTGTGCCCAAGTAATCCAACCCTAATTCTTTTATAAATAGCATATAGTTTTTGCTAGGTACTAGCAAAAGATAGCCATAGGGGTGTAATGTGCGTATATCTAAATAGCCAAAAATGTCTATTAATGTATGTTCTTATTGTCATATTAGCATCATACATTACAAATATTGCATAACATACATAATCATGCATTTAGGTCAAGTTGTACAAATTGTATAGTAATTGTCTCCTTCTATGGCCAAGGATAAAGCAACTTGTTAATCAGGGCCTCGGATTGAAGATCCAACTGCACGAATCAGATCCTAACGACGATTGGAGTTCAACGACTCTAAGATCGCCCTGATCAAACATCCATAGCACCAGATAGAGACTAAGGAACCCTAAAGATTAAGGGCCAAGATGGTGCCAATCCACACTTCAGACGACAAATTCAATTGCATAGATGGGTTCAGATCGATAATCGCAACCTAACGATGAAAAAATCGATCCAATCCGACACTCGTGGCACCATCTACAACACACAAAAGATGGACGGTCAAGGTGGCACCATCTCAACCACCCAACCGGTCCCATGGACCCACCTCTGCTTTTCTTCTTCACCCAATCGACGAATCTCCACCGTTGGATGCCCATCCAACAGCCACGATCGCACGTGCCTAATCCCTCCACGCGACAAAGTTGAGGCCTCAGTGCAGCAATCGCACCCCTGTGGGCAACACAGGGGTGGCGCGTTCGAGCCTTGCTGAGCGCCTCAATCCAACCAGGGCGCGAGGCGCATTCAATTCGGCCGTCAGATGAAGATTAGGCGGCCGAGGGGAGGAGACGTGGCCCGCAGAGGAATCTTCAATAGCGTACGCGCGCGATGATGCGTGTCTGCATGCCACATCGCACAGGCGCGCGGTGAAGGAGCGGGCAAGGATGATTTTAAGCCATCTGATCTGGAGATCGGACAGTTGATATTACCCAAACGTGCACGAGAATTTAGGGTGTGGAAGAGGAGCGTGCACATGCAGCACACGCACACGTCGCCCACAAAGGACCTTTAGCGACGTTTAAGTCCGTCACTAAAGGTCCCATATTAATGTTTTTGATATTGTAATGACCAAAATGCCCCTAATTGATGCAACTATAAAAGGAGACCCCTACCCTACGAATTTTTCATCCCTTCCTTCTCCTCTCTTCCTATCCAAAGCTTAAGAGAAGCTTGTCTCACACCCAAGATGCTCCTCAAGAGCTAAATCCAAGCTTTCACCCCCATTCCAGAAGTGGATCCCGCGATGACGACGACATGCTACCTCATTCCCGTTCTTCTAACTTCGTCCTCCTTCGTCCTGCCTCGTCCTCCTTCTTCCAGGCATCGCCTCCGTCTGGCTCATCCTCCAAGCATTCGTCGAGGAGGATAACATCTCTCTCCTTTCTTTTATCGCTTTCTAGGGTAGAATTTCCAGCTTTCTAGTTGTAACAAATTCCCGCTTTCTAGTGTAATCATTTCCCATTTTCTTAGTTGTAAAAATATTATTCAAATACCAAGTGATCGTTCTCTCTCTCTCTTATTGTTTATATCGATTCCATTGTGATTATTTTGTCTTCAAACAAAAACACAAAAAAAATATATAATTGCGGATTTTGAGATTGACGTAGCCTCCCTATGTTCGACCCGGAACTTCTTTATGAAATTTCGGTATAAATTTTATCTGTTGAATGGATTTCTTCGCGACTCGAACTACAACGACGGGTTTTCAAATCCAACTCCAAACACGTAGTTTTCCGCTATCAACAACTTTCCAGGCCACAGAAGTTTGATTCGCTCAAGCTTAGCTTAATTCACTTGAGCACTAATAAGATAGATCAAAATCTCTCCTAACTTAGGATGTATTCTTGTACCTGAGTCACCAGTACAGGATTCGTTGGTTTGCCTCTTCTTGAGAGTCGAAGTAATCTTGGTTCACACTACACATATCGAGAAAGACCAAGTGAATATAAGATTCAACCCTAGTGTTCATTAGGGAAGGTGGAGTCCTTACCTATGCGTGCAAGTAGACTTTTTATCCTAGTCTTTAGTCTTGTGTTTAGGAGAAACTCTTTCCACCAAAAAAAAAAAAGTACTCACCTCCAAATAAGTGTGCTCTTCCAAATAAAGTTGTAAGAGATATACTGACACTTGTTTCAAAAAAAAAAAATCTTGCGAATAAGTCAGTATATCTTCCAAATGTCTGTAAATTCTTCTTCCCTAAAGTTTTTCAGGGTGCGTTACAAATACCCTGTTCTACCATTTCTTTGAGCCATAAAAACAATTAAAGTGAGGTTGAGTTTTTCCATCATCCTTTTGAGGGTTAATCCGAAGACATGAGCTAAAGCTGGGACCAACCTATACTTGAAAATTCGTGAAACCCTAGGCATGAGCCTTAATGTTCATCTGGTCAGTCTTCATCCTTCACTGTTCATAAACCATAATCTCTTAGCTCTTGAGTACGGCAAAACCCTCTGAGTCCTAGAAATCGTACTTGAGGTTTAAATATCAAGAGTCCAAGTTAGTCGAGAGATGGTCTATATCATGTAAGACTTGAGTACTGGTAGTCTTCTCTACAATTGGTTCTCACAATATCCAACTGATAAACACATTAATGTTGCTTCAAAAAAAATCTTCACCTTAAGATCATTTCTAAACATGATACAAATGTTTTGCTAGGGACTAGCAAAAGATAGGCATGAACGTATGACTACACAGTAAGTTACGCCAACAAATATGCCATCTTATGTTATTTCCTAACATTACCCATGCATCTTATGTAGCCATACTTGCATTTGTAAATATGTACTTATATGCATTTATAAAAAGGGGAAGAGATGAGAACAAATGGCCATTCAATCCACTTCTATAATTAACATCTTCATTGTGTGTTGCATTACAATTTCACCACTTTCATTTTCTTTTTCCACGGCTGCTGTGCACGTCTCCATGCACCCTACCCTACTACAGCATGGCAAGTGGTGTGCACTCCTTCTATAAAAGATCATGCACCCTCCCCAGTTGTGGTAGCCGGCCTCCACCCTCAGACACGCCCATCGCCACTCCTCAGACAACACTCACAACACCACACACACCCACTGACCACTCTCTCTCCCTCTACCTCTCCGTACACAGTTCCTCTTCTCGAAAGTTGAGAAGGGGTACACTGTGTGCAGGAGAGAGTTCACAGTGGCCTCAGACCCCCACTGTGAGCTCCACCACCACCCAGCTCTGTCGTGAGCAGGTGGGCATGGTGGATTCTTGTTTGTTTTTTCTTTATTTGCATTTTCTTTTCTTTTTCACTTTTGTTTGTTGTTTCCTTTCCTCTGCCATTAATGCAGGGCTTCAAGCTCTGAAGCTCGCTAGCCCAGCACCTCTACACACCCTCGAGTGCCACCGCGTGTGCAAGCAGACCGCTTGGGCTCTCTTTCCGCACATGCAAGTGCTCCATAGCACCGTCCGCGTGCCGCACCGCCTCAGTCGATCAGCTTCTTGCCGTGCACACTATAGCCACTGTTCACACCTCTATGCGCGACACTGTAGCCACCAACTCGTTTCTCACTTAGCCAGTGGCTTTGCGCTCTCTCTCCTCTGCGCTACTTCCTTCAGCCGGTCGTCGTGCCCACGTGTCCACGTGCCTGCACGCCCTCACATCCCTCAGCATTGCACAGCCCTTGTGCGCTGCGTCTCACCCTCTCCATGTGTGCACATGTTCACCATCACCTCTGCGCCCGCACGCCTGTGCGCCCAAACGATGGCCGCTGACCCCAGATGGCTTAACTACTTCCGCCCTCTCACACACACAGTAGGCGCTCACCCTTACTCTCACTCTCTCACACTCACACACACAGACACTCACGCACTCACACGCATACATACATAAATATATATATTCACAAACTCTCATACATATATATATAGTTATAGATACATATATATACATATATACTCATATATCCACATATCCACATTCTCCCATTCACACATTCACCTCATATCTACTACCCACATACCCGTGCACTCACCCCTTCACCACGCATCATATCGCGAGAATATTCGCACCAGTTGTTGATATTTCCTGATACTCGTGCAAAGCAAGGGCTTCCACCCACACTCACACACACCCGCTACACACTCCACGCGGCACTTAGTCTTGTTGGTTGCGTCTTGCTAGACGTGGACAAACTTGACACCATGCTACATTCCATCTCCATTTCCACCTCCACCCCTATCTATATAATATATAACTATATATATATATTCTATATCTACTATATATATACATATATATATATATATACTAAGCTAAGTATTTCTTTTCATTTCTTTCCTTGCAATTTATTCTGATTTCATTTGTCTTTTATTTCTTGCTATTAAAAAGACAAAAAAAAAAGTATAAAAGAGAAAAGATAATTCTTGTCTTGCAGGTACTTGATCTTGTGAGTAACAAGATTGATTTTGGAACCCTAAGTTGGCTTCAAGCCAAGGACCATTCGGCTCGAGGCCAAGGACTTCATTTTTTAGGGTGTGCCTCAAGAACAATATTATCACAAAAAAAAATCTTAAAAGTAGAAAAACCAAAAGCATAATAAACGTAAGGAACAAATACGTTTTAGGAAAGGCGTAGAAATTCCTTGATCTCCCAATCCCTGCCTCCCTGAGATCAACCCTGGGTCTAAAAGTGACCAAGATAAAATCAAGTAGGCCAGGTTAAAAATTTTGTGAAACTGGTGTAGACTTGGTTTAGGTTAACTCACTATACTAATTTCAACGATAATATCACCATATTAATAAGACCTATTCGAGTTCGCATCACTCGCCGTCCACCTCAACAAAGCACCTTCTTCCACGGCGCTGACCTGCCAATGTCGGTTGCCAATCCTACTTCTTCGTCTATTAGATTAGGGTTAGTTTAGTTAGTTTAGCATCTTAGGTTAGTTTTACACCTCAAAAACCCAAAAGCAAACCCTCGGCACCGCCGTTCACCCTCATCTCCTCCATCTCCAGCGACCACTCCGACAAGGGTTTCTGTCCGCTACACATCTCCATCCCCCTCGCCGACAAGCCCACAACTTCCGCCATGCACCCACGACCAAAAGACCTAACTCTATTAGGCCACTCGACCACCCCAGTCACCTGTCGACCAACCCACTGTTCTCCGCCCAACTCCTTCACCGTCCAGCCACCACACACATCCATCCACCACACAACCACCACCAACGCACTCCACGCCCTATGACGAAGCTCCTGAGCTTGTTTAATTGGGTCGTGAGGTCGTGTTTATGTTTTCAAGTATTTGCCCTTAGCCGCCATTAATGAAGGAACTCCAAGTAAGCTTGGAACTGTGTTCTTACAGTGCAAGCTCCAGGTTACCTCTCTAGGAGATGCAAAAGTATTCCAGGAAGACTTGCAAGTCTTTGACTTGAAGAAATAGCAACTGTTCCAGCCTTAATTCACCATGCCATCCACATGCTGCGGCTGCCAGAACGTGAGAAGAGATGTGGGAACATAGTCCCACACCATAGAGAGAGGAACACTCCGCCACACATAAATTGCAAAAGTGTGTACGACTTACTGCCTTGACACACAGGGGGGTGAGGTCCCCTGCATGCATCCCTTCACAAGCCTCTCCCGTGACACCACCACGCGGGCCTGGCTCCAATCCGACCCGCCTACGCCTATGCACACCTTGGCTGCTACCCCACGTCGGTAGCCCTAGTCCCAAGTGCACTCTAGACCAAATACGCAGTATTGTGCATGGCCCTGGAAGGGGATGAAAGAAGAGAAACCAGAGAGAAGGAAAAAGAGAGAGTGCATGGGGATAAGGGGGGTTTTGCTCTATTGTGTAATGGCTAACACCTAGTTGCATCTGAAGAAGAGTGCCCCCTGTGCATAAAGGAAAAGAGAAGAAGCGAAAGGAGAGCTGAAGGGAAGAGCAGAGGATAGAAGAAGAAGAAAGAAGGCCTGTGCACGCAGAGAAAGAAGAAGAAGAAGAAGAGACAGCCAAAGAAGAATGTAGCAGTAAAAGAGAAGAGGAATCACTATAGCAACACATTTTAAGACATCTGATTTCCTGATTACAGGTCCTTCATATTGATTATATTTGAGTAAATGCTGTATGTGTTAGACTAATAATTGGTGATCTAAATCACCATTATTTTATCTAGATTTCTTTTGACTCATCATATACTCATGCCATATATTGCATATTAGATTTTGAGTAATTAATTGTGCTCATTTCTATTATTTGTTGATATTAGCAATTAAATTTCACATTTGCTTCTAGCGAGCAACCTCAGACTTCATTGTTAACATTCGAGTTAAAAATTTTATCTGTTGGTCGAGCTATTTTCGATGAATTATTACGATAATGAACGCATCTTTTAAAACACCTCGATCCAGAGAGCACAACACACCACCCATCACCTGCTTCTTATCGTCGCCAGCT
Source organism: Thalassia testudinum (assembly GCA_037157565.1). Taxonomy (NCBI): domain Eukaryota; kingdom Viridiplantae; phylum Streptophyta; class Magnoliopsida; order Alismatales; family Hydrocharitaceae; genus Thalassia; species Thalassia testudinum. The sequence continues at coordinate 22,845,250 of JAZHRO010000071.1, read as the reverse complement.
CCGGTAGTCCCAGCTCTCGCCACCACCACCACCACAGAGCCCTTTCTTCACTCTACCTTCGATGTGCTCCTCATGACCTAGCCTCCTCTCCTCCGTGTGCATGCTCAATGGGAAGCCATTCCCCTATCTTTCCACAAGAGAAGTGCTATTAGTTTTTACATTCCATTGCCATTGTCAAAAGTAGGATTTTGGTCAAATAATATTATATGTAGTTGATTTCGTGAGAATCCCCTCCTCTTTCATGTAGATGCTATTTCAGCATTATCTCTAATTGATTTCTTAATCTAAAAGGGATTTTGGCTTGGTTTTTGGGGGAAATCAATAGTAAACATTTATTCCTAACTCGTGGGAGTTTTGATTGGCCTATTCCTCCCTATGGAGATAACCTACTCTTTTGAGTGGTAATTTTAATTATTTTGAAAAGAGATTTTCTACCATGCAGTCAAATACAATGACACGACATTTTATGTGCAAAACAACATCGAAAATGAAAATCGTCTTTTCAAATGGCGTCGTTGCCGGGGAGGAAACATGCCTAGCAAATTAACGCACATTTTTCTATTCACATTGATCTATTTTTAAGATTATTATCACTAAGATATGTTTGTGTTTTGGTGCGAGGTACGCATATCACATATGAGTTGTCACATTAGCCTCAGCAACGCCGTGGTGGACCTTGTTCCACTGCTCAAAGGAGAGATCGAGCTCAGCGTCTACAAGGAGGAGCTTGAGCATTGGTGGACCTTGTTGCCACCAACTAGGAGGACTTTCCAAGGGAGTATCGATCATCTTCATCTTCGCCGATATGCAATAGTTAGGATTCAGACTTAATTTATTTTCTTTATTATGCTTTCCCGTACATTTGGTTTAAGACCCTTGTTCTGAGGTATATTCGTGGGGTTTGTTCCATGCCATTGTTTTAGGCCCCTGCACGGGTAATTTTTCAGGAGAGTGTTCCCTTTTCTTTAGATCTAGGTTTTCCTTTTATTTTGTAGTTGTTTATCCTTTCCTTTATTTGTGCATAAGTAAGGTAGATGAAAACATAAAAAAAGAAAGAAAAATTAAATTGCCTGCTAGAAGTTGCTTGCCCTAGGATGACCATTTAGGTGTGAATGAGTAGCCTCTAGATTTATTTTTCTTGCTTTTGCGTGCATCTCATTGAAGATTGCAGGAGACAAGGTACGCTCTCTTTTTTACTTTGCATCTATATATTGTTCATGCATTTACATCTGGATTTAAAGACAAGACCACCTAAATTTTTTTGAAAGAATTAACAAGTGGTCACAGTTTCTGAAAAATTACTAATTAAAGGAGGAACATTTAAAAATCAAAGACTTGATTTTCAAACTTGGCATGCAATTCAAAATTCAAAATGCTTTCATAGTGTATGCACACTTATATTCTCTTGCACCACAGCATGCACTTAGACACTCCTTAGGTTTAGAATCATTAGGACTAGAGCCTTCTATTACTGGGGTTTAAAGTGACCCAAACTTTAGTTCAGAGGTGAAGTTGCCTCCAAACCTTGAGGATTGAAGGTAGTTAAGAAGCACCGCAAATGCAACGCTTCAAAGGAAGGGCTTAACCCTACTTGCATCCCTCTTTGCTGTGTTTGGTGGTGACTGAACTCTTTAGGCTTTAGGGAGGATCACCTAAGTCCTGGTTAGGTCTTCTTAGGTGTATAGTAGGTCAACAAATAGGCATGTAACTATTTAGATAACTTAATTTGTCACCTACAACTAGACTTAAATCTCACAAGCCTTAACTGATTAAAGACATAAAAAGTCCTTTGAATTGTGTTTGCTTAGGGAAATCTGACAATAGTGTGAGTTAGAATGGACCACTTTAACCACCACTCTTTTACTTCTTGCCCACACCCTTACCCCCATTATGTGATCTTTGATCCCATACGCCAAGATGGTTCATCCTTTGATGGACAAAATGGCAATCAGTGGGATCCTTTTTACTCCTACTATAGGAGTATTGGTTTGATTAAGCCCCAAATCAGTGAGCAGAACCTAGGAGTGAGATTTGCCTTGCCCAATATCCCACATACTAAAGGCATACCCAACCCACCCACCCTGAATGATTTTAATGGTTGGATAGAAACTCCTAGGTATTATACCCTTGAGCCTGACTTCTCTCCTGAAAATAGTAATGACTTCACCTTGAAATTGGAAATACAGAAAATGCAAAACAAAGTAATCAAATTATTAGGAGAATCTTCGAGAGTAGGCCAACAAGAAAAAGAGGACATTAGCCACCTAACTTACCCCATTAAGGATGACTTTTATCCCTCTCCACTAAATGCATCTCTCGGGGGAGAGCCATGGCCTAAGTTGGAGGGGAATTTTGGGGATTCTGTAAGGAAGAATAGCTACCTTTCTAGGATTGATTTTGAGCCCTCCCTGCTAGATGACACTTCCTTGAGTGGTCCATGCCTTAAGTGAGAGGAGGATATGTATGAAAGTAGCTATGCATTGGATGAAGAAAGGTGGCAACCCAAGGATGACATTGAGGTTAAGTACCAAGTTGAGCTATATTGGAGTCAAAGGAAGGGAATGATGGTACCATTGGAAGACCTTGACCCAGATGATAGCATTTTTGTGACATTTGATGAAGTGGGTAGAAGCCAAGTTGTTAATCCTACCCTCCCTTCTAATGATGATCAACTAATAGAACTTAAACCTACCCTTAGGGAACCTGACCCTGAAGAAATTCACCTATTAGAGGAGTCTGATGTTATCAGTGTGAACCATTTACCCCAGATAGAGTGCCCTAGGGGATCTGTAGAGATTTTAGATGATTCTAGACCTCGAGTACATGATGAATTGTATGACGAGGAGAATGATGAATTATGTGAGGAACCTACATTCAAGATTTGGAGTGACGCTAAGGGTGATTATATCTTATTTGAAGAATTAGTCCCAGAGGATGTCACAAATTTGATCGAATTAGGTTTCCTTAGCATACCCATTGATGATATCCCTCCTCATGATGAAATAATGGAAAATGTGGAAGCAACTTCTGAGATTTATGTGGATCCACAAGTAGACTCCAAGGAGGATTTGAGTAAAGAACAAGAACTCAAGGATGACATTGATAGGATAATCCCTAGATCTATTGCTTCAAACCTACCTTCATACAATTGGGAGTTACTCTCTAATTTCCTATGTCTAAAGGTGAAAATTTAACTCCATGTGCAAAAATGATCACTAATGAAGTGCAGGTAGATACTTATGTTATTACAAGGGATGCTAGGGATGTGATTAAGATGTGATTGAGGAACTAGAAAGGCTATTAGGAATAGATACTAAGCCAATTAGAACAAATCTTGATCTTATGGCCACCCCACAGCCTCGAAACTTGGACACCCTAAATGATCCTTGGATTAGGAAACTGCTCACTTTTGTTCTGACCAGGGGGCTTAGCGAACCAATATCTCTTGTAATGAGGTATCGAGTATGGACTAATGCTTTCTATGGTTAGTCCATCGCCCTGGGGATATATCTTTGTGCCATTCCTTTCCCATCTCTTTTGGAAGATCCTTGTCATCCTCCCCTTACCCCTTTGGAGGTTGTTATTCTTGACTATCATTTAGAGCCTCCTCCAAAGACCTTGGAAGATTTCATTCCCATCCTCATTGGCCGAGCATTTGCCTTTGGTATCCATCATCAACTCGCCAACATCCTAGGTTACCTATTTTCTAGGCCTATATTGTTACACTCATTTTTAAGGCCTATTCCTGCTATCCTTGAACTTGACTTGCAGGTTTGTTTGGCAACTCAGCTACCAACAAAATAATGGCAGCCAAACTCTGACCCAGGTAATATCCTTCTATGCAATGGGGACATTGTAGATTTTAGGCATGGAGGGGTGTACTTAGGGAATATACATAGCATATATACATAATTGCATACATATGCACAACATTGCATAACATGCATTTGCACTAAAAAAAAAAAGTTATGCTTAACTGGTTGGACCCTGCATTGTTAGGCATAAGGTTAGGACTTTAGGTGAGACTAAGTTTACTCTAGGTGTCCAACCTTAGAATCTAAGTTGAGCTACTAGCTTCAGACCATTAGGGTCCTTTGTGAACTTAAAAACTTAAGTAGGAGTTAAGTTGTGAGCCATTCCTCAAGAGGTTGAGGAAGGAAAGCTAGGGATTGAGTTAAAGGCTAGGTAGTACTTGGTGTCTTTTTCTACCTTTTGGTTTACAGGTCCTCAGAACCTTAGGGTCCTTTATGGACTTAAAAACTTAAGTAGGAGTTAAGTTGTGAACCATTCCTCAAGAGGTTGAGAAAGGAAAGCTAGGGATTGAGTTAAAGGCTAGGTAGTACTTGGTGTCTTTTTCTACCTTTTGGTTTACAGGTCCTCGTAACCTAAGCATCCACATTTCACAAACACTTGGTCTTGTGTAAATAATGACCACCTTAATTCCTTTCTTAAAGAAAATTTGCTTCTCTCAGCTCAAACTTAGGAGAAGCTTGAAAACACAACTTAATTGGATGAGTTCCTATCGCATGAGAGGTGGAGTATATACTCACCTTGATGACGTGATGATAACATCTCACCTCCTCGGCACTTGTCTCTTAGGATACCCATTCTACTAGGGGCATATAAGCGCATTGTATGGTTCAGGTACCATGGGCGTCATTATCTCAAAGTGTCGATTGCCACAGGCCTAAATTCGCTTAAGAAATCCATGGGCGATGCTATCTCAAAGCATCAAAAGCCAGGCACTCTTCGAGGTTCGATGATAGGGACAATGAATATGACACAGACCGTGTTGATAGTTGATCCAAGGTTAGACTTAGAGGAATCAAACAAAAATATATATATAAACAAAATTCTTCTAAGTTGGCAACCATACCAACCTCAAATAAATAAGACCAATGCACATGCACGGATGCTTTAAACTCTATGACCAATAGACCTTAGGGTAGAGCTAGAAATCAAAGAAACCTATGCCTGCAACTTGCCCTTAGCCGACCTAGTTTGTAACTAGGCTTCTACTTGGGTAGCTTAGGTCTAAAGTCTGTAACATAACATGCTTCTAAAGGAAGACCGATTGGGTTGGCTAGTCCACTTGGAGTGCTAGGTTATTGCTTGAATTTGCCAGGGAGTAGCAAAAACTAGGCATTGGGGCATTTGATAAGCCCATATTTGTGGGCTAATTAAAGGTGTAAATGCCTAAACACTAAGGAACACATTCATGAACATAGCATACATTACAATGAAAATCGGGTAACATAGAGTGATTTATTTCATGCATTATAGGCATATGTAATTGACATTTAGAATAACATGCATTAGGATATTAGTTTCATATTTGCATCATAATTAACATTGCATGCATCATTTAGATAAGAAATCAATTAACACATTAGTCTTGGGTTGCATTTGTAAATAGCCAAACATTATCTTGATTATTTTATTTAAATTACTTGTGTCCAGCACACCTGGAAACAGCTTCAAGCAATCATGAGGGCATTCATGATCGACACTCCATGACCAACTGGCCGCCATTGAAGGGCATTGAAGACTATTGAAGGGTGTAAGGAGTGGATCTTTGACGCTCAACGTTTAGCTACAACTCTATAGCAGCTATAAAGGGAAAGGAGGGGCTGCCATGCTAGGGGAGGTCTCCACCCTGACTCCATCACCGTGTGTGCATCAAGCACATTCTCGCTCCACCACCACCAGCCTCAACTATGGCAGCAACCCTCCACCACCATGGGTGTGTGGCATGATAGGCCACACCACCAATCGAAGCTCACTTGCATCACCGCTAGCACACATAGGTGTGCCTGCTACCGCCACCACCGTGCTTCTTCACTCCATCACCAAATACTTCCTCTTATCCTTTATTTTCTTCTTTATTCTTCATCCTCTCCACCAACCATCTGTTGTTCTTCTCTATCGAAAAGAACCCAACATCCCACACATTATAGCCGCAACCCACCTCCTCACCGACTAGCACCTCTACCCACACTCCCCGTCAGCGCTCAACGTATGCCACACGCAACCGTCCTGACACACCACGCACGATGCTTGCACAGCAGCTACAAGCTACAATAGCCTACCGCCGTGTGTAGCCCAGCACGCCTCCGCCACTAGCTCTCCTCTGCTCCACCGTGCGACGGCACCCCTCTCGCCTCCACCTCTCCGCCCAGCTGCTCACCAGCACCGTGCAAGCCCAATGCACGACCAGCTCTCGCCCCCTCCTCTCTGCGAGCTCCAACAATAGAAACAGCCACTGCCACCCATCACCTCTCCTCCTTTTCTCCACCATCTTTGGCAGTCCCAGCTCTCACCGCTACCACCACTGCGGAGCCCTCGCTTCACTCTACCTTCGGTGTGCTCCTCGTGGCCTACCCTCCTCTCCTCCATGCGCATGCTCAATGGGAAGCCTGATGGGAACACCATCATGAGCCCTAACTAGCTTATTTTGACCTAGAAAAGAGAACAAAAGCTCCTACATAACCAAATGAAGGGCCTAACTCAAGGAATAATCAATTTGAGAGAAAAGCAAGAAATAACGGGTAAAACTGCAATTTTACCATTGCAGTGTAACAACGGGATTTCTCAAGGGCTAAACATAGGTTAAATGGTCTTAAAAAGGTAAAAAGTGGGTTGGTTCAAATAGAAAAGGTTTAATGTAAAATCTGGGAATTAAATGGCTTCTTGTAACCCTAAAACAGATCCACTTAATTTAGCAAGGTTTTGGTTAGGATAAAATTCAACTAAACCCTCTAAAATTCATGAAAAAATATCCTCTATGGTTTAGAACCTTCAATTTGGCCTTTAGAACCTATTTTGACCTAAATAGGGGTCTTAGTGAAATATTTACACTAAATTGGGTTTTTATGTAAAATACCCAGTCAACGTGGTTAAACCTAAACTCCAACTTCACCATTAGATTCCTTAAGTCCAAATTAGGTTTATACCAAAATTTAGACCTAAGAGGAGGTCACCTTGACCTACTTTGCAAAATAGTCCAACCCAATTACATTTATGCCCCTAGCTTTTGAAAACCTTTGCAGACACCCCCTAGCTTCCTCGTCGTTCTTTGCAATTAGGTCCCTCCACCATTACAGCGGAGGAATCCTACTCCGACGAGAATTCGAGGGGGATATCTCCTTGATTCCTCAGAGAATCCCTCTCAAATTTGAAAGGGAGATTCTCTAAGGAATTCTCATTCATATGAACCCAATCCTAAGCTCCAAATCCTACCCAATCTCTCATGCGAATGCATGAGAGATTTGAGTATCTCTCGAATTTCCAAGTCCGGCGAGGTTGCCCGTGCTTGGAAGCTTGCCTTCCAAGCACAAGGCCCTCTGCCAGAGGCTATTTAAAGGTCCCTAGATCCTCTCGTTCCTCTTCAGCTTGGTTTGGCCGGAACTAACCCCCAATTTCTTCTCTTCTCCTCCGGCCAAACACCCAGCGATCTCCAACGACCTATCTCTCCTCCTCTTGTCGCTCTGCCACAATACTAGTGGCAGAGTTGCCTTTGCCTCCGTCGTTCGCGTCGCGGCATACCTGCGCACATGCCAACTACCCTCTCATCATCGCCATCCCCCTTCAACTGGGATCTTCGTCTCCGGCGGCGGCAGACACGAGCCGACCACCATCCTGTCTCCTTTTGTCTTTAAATTAGGTTAGATACTTCCCCCCTCTCTTCTCTTTATTTTCCCCTCATCTATTTCTATTTTCACCCCTCGACGCTCACAGACCACCACCATCTTCTCCACCTCCGGCAGACCACCGGCGAGGTGCTCTTGTCATTCCCTGCACCCATCCACCTCGTCAGACACCTCAAAAGTTCCACCACGACTCACTGATCATTTCCCCCCTTTCCATTGACCGCCACATGCTCCACACTCTTCCCCCGAACAAACCCATCTCCACGGCCACAGAGCGACTTAGGCACGCACGCCTAGGCTACCCCATGCCACGTCGACCACCGAGACATCTTCGTCGTGCCACGGCGAAGCCTCCTGTGCATTCTGATGAGGCCGCAAGGCCATGTTTCTTGAATACAGATTCAGACCTCTGTTGCCATTGAAGCAGGAACGAAGCTTGCTTGCAAGCTCACGCCAGGCAGCCTTGCTCCAGGCTCCAGGTCCCAGGCGATGCGGATTCATATCCCGCACACTCTCAGCCAAGTGATTGGCATTGGAGGGCTCTACAGCTTCAACAATTGAGCACATCCCCTACGGGCACGCACAAGAAATAGGTGGGACATTTAGTCCCACCTTGGTAGTTTTAGAGCAGGTGAAGCAGTATAAGATGAAAAAGTGTCAGGGGCATATCGCCTCCTGACATGGGGTGAGGTTCCACTCGCCGACCACACCTCATCTGCGCCTCGCGCTTCGCGGACCTGCTATTCGACCCGACTACCCGTGCATTCCTCGCCCACCACCCACACTGGTGGGCCTGGTCTCAGGCACGCTGACCCGACCCATTTACCCGAGAAGGCTCTGGGAGAGCTAGCCTAAGAGAGAAAAGTGAGAGTTCACGGGGGAGGGTAGGGGTAGGTTTTGCTCTTGTAGGGAAAGGAAAGAAGGAAAAAGCCAAGGGTGCAGAGCCAAGGAAAAGGAAGGAAGAAGCCACGGAGGAAGCTAAGGCAAAGAAGCTAAGGAAGGAGGAGGGGGCTAAAGAAGAAGCTAAGGGCTAAAAGGCAGAAGAAAGCTGAAGAGGATTAGAAGCTAAGGAAAGAAGAAGAAAGGAAGAAGAAGATAGTGGAGGCTCGCAAGGCCAAAGCCAGAGAAGAAGCAAGAAGGAAGAGAAAGCAGAAGAAGAAAGAAGCCAAAGAAGAGAAAGAAGATCCTATCTCCTTTCGTCTTTAAATTAGGTTAGATACTTCGCCCCTCTCTTCTCTTTATTTTCCCCTCATCTATTTCTATTTTCACCCCTCGATGCCCACAGACCATCACCATCTTCTCCACCTCCGACAGACCACCGACGAGGTTCTCTCGTCATTCCCTGCACCCATCCACCTTGACAAACACCTCAAAAGCTCTGCCATGACTCACTGATCATTTCCCACCTTTCCCTTGACCGCCACACGCTCCACACTCTTCCCCCAAACAAACCCATCTCGACAGCCACAGAACGACTTAGGCACGTATGCCTAGGCCACCCCGCACCACGCCGACCATCGAGACATCTTCGTCGTGCCACGGTGAAGCCTCCTGCATGTTTTGATGAGGCTGCAAGGCCGTGTTTCTTGAATGCAGGTTCAGACCTCCATCACCATTGAAGTAGGAGCGAAGCTTGCTCGCAAGCTCGTGCCAGGCAGCCTCGCTCTAGGCTCCAGGTCCCAGGCGACGCAGATTCGTATCTCGCACACTCTCAACCAAGTTATTGGCTTTGGAGGGCTCTGCAGCTTTAGCAATTGAGTGCATCCCCTGCGGGCACGCGCAAGAAGCGAGTGGGACATTTAGTCCCACCTCAGTAGTTTTAGAGCGGTTGAAGAGGTATAAGATGAAAAAGTGTCAGGGGCTTATCGCTTCTTGACATGGGATGAGGTCCCACTCGCCCACCACACCTCATCCACGCCCCACGCTCCACGGATCTAGTATTCAACTCGATTACTCGTGCACTCCTCGCCCACCACCCACGCCGGTGGGCCTGGTCCTAGGCACGCTGACCCGACCCATTTACCCGAGAAGGCTCTGGGAGAGCGAGCCTAAGAGAGAAAAGAGAGAGTTCGTGGGGGAGGGTAGGGGTAGGTTTTGCTCTTTCAAGGAAAGGAAAGAAGGAAAAAGCCAAGAGTGCAGAGCCAAGGAAGAGGAAGGAAGAAGCCGTAGAGGAAGCTAAGGCAAAGAAGCTAAGGAAGGAGGAGGGAGCTGAAGAAGAAGCTAAGGGATAAAAGGCAGAAGAAAGCTGAAGAGGATCAGAAGCTAAGGAAAGCAGAAGAAAAAAGGAAGAAGAAGATAGTTGAGGCTCGCAAGGCCAAAGCTAGAGAAGAAGCAAGAAGGAAGAGAAAGCAGAAGAAGAAAGAAGCCAAAGAAGAGAAAGGAGAAGAGCAGAGAAGAAAGAAGAGAAAGAGAGGAACGAGCCAAAGGAAGAAGCAAAAGAAAGAAAAATCAAACACTTTTAGGACATCTGATTCTATAATCAGACGTCCAATTCTTCCCAATTTCTCTTTTATATGTTTTCTAGCTACATTGTATTATTCATAAACTCATGCTTGACATTCTGAATTATATTTTGAGTAGTTTTAAGTGTTCAAATTGCCTCTATTATTGAGATTAGTGCATGAATTCCATTTGCTCCCTGTGTTCGACCTCAGATTTAAACTTCGAGTAATAAAATTTATTTGTTTACAAAGCAATTTTGGCTATACTATAATGCAATTATTATAAACCCAATTTCACTTCGACAAACAAAGCCATTCCCCTGTTTTGCTACAAGAGAAGTGCTATTAGTTTTTACATTCTATTTCCATTGTCAAAAGCTAGATTTTGGTTAAATAATATTATATGCAGTTGATTTTGTGAGAACCCCCTCCTCTTTCATGTAAATGCTATTTCAGCATTATCTCATTGAATTCTTAATCTAAAAGGGATTTTGGCTTGATTTTTGGGGGAAATCAATAGTAAACACTTATTTCTACTTGTGTGAGTTTTGATAGGCCTATTCTTCCCTGTGGAGATAACTCGCTCTTTTGAGTGGTAATTTTAATTGTTTTGAAAAGTAATTTTCTACCATGAAATCAAATATGACACGGCATTTTATATGCAAAACAACATCGAAAATGAAAATTGTCTTTTCAATAATCAGGTGGCAATTCACCCCAAAGATCAGGAGAAAATGACTTTCACCTGCCCCTAAGAAACCTTTGCATTCTGTAGGATGACATTTGGATTATGCAACGCATCTGCTACATATCAGTGGTGTATGTTTGCAATCTTCTACAATTTATTAGGTGATTGTTTAGAAGTCTTCATGGATGATTTTTTGATCTTTGTGAGCACATTTGATGCATGTTCAGACCCCTAACTAAGGTCCTGCAAAGATGCATTAATGTGAATCTGGTAACTTTCCTGGGAGAAATCACATTTCATGGTACCAAAAGGACTAGTTTTAGGTCACCTTATTTTTTAGAGAGAATAAAGGTTGACCGTGCGAAGGTAAAATTGATTTCTGACCTGTCATTACCTTCGTCGGTTAAGCAAATTAGATCTTTGCTCGGATATGTTGGCTTCTATCGCCGCTTTATAGCAGACTTCTCGAAAATAGCCTGACCTCTCACCAATCTCCTCTCTAACGATGTAGACTTTCAAATCTCTGATGATTGTGTTCATACCTATATGACACTTCGTGATCTGGTTACCAAGGCACCAATACTACAACCCCTAGATTGGTCTCACCCTTTTGAGATCATGTGTGATGCCTCTAATTATGCAGTAGGCGCTATCCTTGGTCAAAAGCTGGATGGCAAACCAATAGTCATCTATTACGCTAGTAAGACCTTAGATGAAGCTCAAAGGAATTACATTGTCACTGAAAAGAAATTGCTAGCTGTTGTATTTGCACTGGAAAAATTCAGATCATATCTTTTAGGTTCCCACATTATAGTCTACACTGACCACACCACAATTCAACGTCTTCTCACCTAGAAGGACACGAAATCTTGTTTGATTAGATGGATCCTGCTATTGCAGGAGTTTGATTTAGAGATTCGTGACAAGACCGGGAAGCAGAATGTGGTAGCTAACCACTTATCCTGCCTTCCTTCTGAAGCGATATCTCCTTCACTTCCCATTACTGACCACTTTCCTAAAGAGCAATTGATGGTCATTTATTCTGATCTTCCCTAGTATGCTGACATTATCAACTACTTAGCTTCTAGAGCATTTCCCTCTTACTGTACTAAACACCAAAGTGACAGACTTATAACCAAAGCCAGGCAGTACTTTTGGGAAGAACCTTGGTTGTTTAAACTTTGTCCAAACCAGATCATTAGGAAGTGTGTACCTGATAAGGAGATAGAAAATATACTATCGTTCTGCCACGACCAGGCATGTGGTGGTCACTTCTCGAGCAAAAATACCACTGCTAAAGTCTTACAAAGTGGATTCTTTTGGCCCACGATTTTCAAAGACCCACACAATTATAGTAGGGTATGTTCACACTGTCAGTCTCTTAGCAGTATTGGCTACAGATACATTGTAACGACCCGATTCCCGAGTCCCTACGAGACTCGAGAACCGGACCGACTCGACTAATCCCAAGACCTAGTCGTCCAACGAGGAAGTAACCAAAAGACAGTAAAATAAACCACATTCAGCATGAATATAACTAACAGTAAGAAAGTACAGCAGTAAGGGAAGAAACTACTACAGTAGGTACCACCACAACAGTAAAACAGCATTTATCATATAACAAGAACTGCAGGTAAAGAAAGTACAGCGGAAACAAAAAAAAACTACTCACTAAAACAGAAACAAAAGAGGTACAAGGACTGTGGTAAACTCTACTGGACCCTACTTGGCCCAGCGTCCTCTGCAGCCGCCAACCCTGGCTGCTCAACACCTGGTCCTGAAAAAGGTAACGAGTGTAACACGTCAGCAAAACGCTGAGTAGAGTGGCAAACTAACTAAAGGCAACAGTAGAGTGTACAGTAGCTGTTATGTTCTATTACTTCCTTTATTCACATCTTTCAATTTTTCTCACTATTTCATTTATTTCTCAGATCCTTTACTTGATCTCGAATGTCCTCGTGGGAACGATCTTGATTGCAGTCTTTTCCAAAAGTAGAAGTAGCACGTGGTGCTCTCCTGGCCGGGAGAGTCCCCCGTGGTGATCCTACCCTCAGTCAACCACCCCAAGGTCACTGACAGACGTAACGGTGACTACGGCACGCGCGATAAACGCACAGGTAGCTAGCCCGCACTGGCACGCGGTCAGTCGTTTCCGTTAACGGGTGCGCCCAAAGCACAGCACGGAACCAGGGCAGGGCCCTCTCAGTAACAGGGGTCCAACCCCTCCACAGTAACCAAACCGGGGCCTTGCCCCTCCACAGTCCGCGCACCCTCGCCTGACTACCCTGGTTTGCCCTAGTGGGCTAACAAGTCGGTGAAGGAGGCTAGCAGAACCCCGGGGCCCGTGGGGTAGCTAGTACTCTCCTAACACTACTAGCTCTCCTCGGTACTACGTACACGAGGGCCAACAAGTCGGTACAGAGTGGCCAGTCCTAACCCCCGAGTCCCTAGGGCGGCTAGCTCAGCTCTGCACTAAACAGGGGGACAGTCGCTCTCCTTGGTACTCCGTACTCAAGGGCCAGCTCACTTCCCCAAGTCTATTCCATTCGCTTTCCAGGAGTTCTACTCCTACTTCCCCGTAGGGTTCCAGAACATCTTATGTCTTACTTTCCAGTTTCACGTTCTTACAAACCATGATCCCAATCATGTTTCTTTATTCATAACAGGCAGCTGTGAATTCAATTTACAGGCAGCTTCATATATTCCTTTCCATTTATCCAAGACTGCAGTATTATACATTCCACTAGTTTTTCCATCCTAGGATTCATGCCATATCCTAGGGTCTATCATACAATCTAGTTTTCCGGCCCTAGGATTCATGCAACACCTAGGAACTATCATTCCATATATTTCTCATTCCTAGGATTCATGCAATGTCCTAGGTTCTAGTTATGGTTTCATACTTTAACAGATTTTATTAATACTTAAAGCCACTCTACCAGGTACAACGGGAGTAATGGGGGCGTGATCAGGAATCCCGCGTGCCTCCGCGACTCTCAAGACTGCAACCGAACGAGGTCCTATCACAAGGATCAAACACAAGGAGTGTCTCAAAACAGTGTATAGCTACTGTAGATGGGTAGAGGAATTAATTCTAAAAAGAACGCAACTCGAATCGCGGAAAACGGAGCCCGAACGGGCCCTAAACGGGTCAAAAAAGAAGATACTGTGCAAAATCAGACGTCTAGAACTTCTTCCAGACGTCTTACAAAGTGGATCAGAGAATTACCTGTTCAGCGTGGTTTCCCAGACGTCCAGAAGTCTACGGGGACGTCTGGCCTAGCTCCCAGACGTCCGGTGGTCACTCAGGACGTCTGGAGGTCACTCCCGCCGTCTGGTACAACTTCCAGACGTCTGATTCGCAAGGGATGGCGAGTCAGCGAACCTGCGCACAGCCAACTCCCTCCCTCAGTATGGTCAGTCGACAGGAAGGAAGGAGAAGGCGGTAAACTCACCTTTTAGACGTCTGTATGATCTTCTAGACGTCTACCTCGCCGTCTGGCTGTCAACCCAGACGTCTGATTCTGGAAATTTTTTTAGAATCAGGGCGCTGCTCGGCCTCCGCTCGCGACGCCGCCCGCGTCGCACCTCGCGCTCCTGCTGCTCAGACCGCAGTAGGTCCCTCTCCGCGTCGCTCCGCGCCCCCTGCGCCCTCCGCCAGCCGGCCAAGCCGCTCCGGCGAGCTCGCCCTCACGGTAGAGCTCCGCCCTCGCACGCCGCACCCCCGCGCTCACTGCGGCTGTCGCTGCCGCCCTCGTGTCCGCTCGCTCTTGCGCACAGGAAGGAGAAGAAGGAGGAGACTGTGGAGACGAGAGGGGAGGCGTGGCCCTTTTAAGGCCGCGCGAGGAGGACAGAGGGGGTAGCAGGCCGCCTGCAGCCGTAGAGAGAGAGAGGGAAAAAGAGAGAGAGAGAGGAATCGCGGGTCTGCGCGCACAGGCGCGCAGACGACTCTCCCGTGCGAAAATAACTGTTTTCCAGATGTCTGGAAACGATCCCAGACGTCTGTTCAGACGTCTGGATGTGATCCCAGACGTCTGGACCGACGTCTGGGCCTCCTCCCAGACGTCTTAAAAGACGTCTGGGGCACGCGTTCGTTACAATATAACAAACTCAAAGGAAGTTTCGTCCCCGAAACTTGCACCAACTAGGGTGCGGGAAAAAGATGTCCAAATAACCATAACAAACTCAAAGAGGACCGAAGCCGGTCCGAAAAGACATACCCGCGAAAAGCTCCGGGTACCGCTCCCGCATTGCCGCCTCAGGCTCCCAGGTAGCCTCCTCGTACCGCTGGCTCCTCCACAGAACCTTTACCAGGGGTACTTGCTTTCGTCTCAACCTGCGGACGGCTCGGTCTAGGATCTGCACTGGCCGCTCGGGGTAGGTCAGGTCGTCGCTCACCTCGACGCTCTCGTGACTCAGTACGTGGCTGGGATTGGCTACGTACTTCCTGAGGTTGGACACGTGGAACACGTCGTGCACACCAGAAAGCTGCGGGGGAAGGGCAAGTCTGTAAGCAACGGGTCTGACTCGCTCCAGGACATCAAAGGGCCCCACGAACCTCGGCGCAAGCTTCCCTCTCACCCCAAACCGCTGTAAGCCCTTCATGGGCGAAACACGAAGGAAGACGTGGTCCCCAACCTCGAACTGCACCTCTCTGCGTCTGCGATCCGCGTAGCTCTTCTGTCTGCTCCTGACAGTGCGGAGTCGTCTGTGGATCTGCTTAACTACCTCCTGACTCTACCGGATCAACCTGGGGCCAACCTCCCACTTGGTCCCCACCTCAACCCAACTCAAGGGTGCCGTGCATTTCCGTCCGTACAGAGCCTCGTAGGGAGCCATGCCGATGCTCGAGTGATAACTGTTGTTGTATGCAAACTCCGCCAGGGGCAGGTGCTCCTCCCAAGAGCCCCTCCAGTCTAGTACACAGGCACGCAAAAGGTCCTCAAGTGTCTGTATCGTGCGTTCCGACTGTCCGTCCGTCTGGGGGTGGTAAGCCGTGCTAAACCTCAACCTCGTCCCCAAAGCCTGCTGAAACTCAGCCCAAAACTGGGACGTAAAGCGGGTATCCCGGTCGGATACGATCTCCTGCGGAACTCCGTGTAGTCGCACCACATCACGGATATACCTCTCTGCCAACTGTGCTGGTCCCAAAGTGACTCGGATCGGCAAGAATCGTGCCGTCTTCGTCAATCTATCCACTATTACCCAGACTGCGTGGTGTCCTCGCTGGGTAACAGGTAAGCCCACCACCAAGTCCATGGTGATGCTCTCCCACTTCCACTCTGGCACTGGAAGCGGCTGAAGTGGCCCTGCAGGCCTCTGATGCTCAGCTTTCACCTGCTGGCACACTAAGCACTGCTGCACGAACTCACCCACATCCCGCTTCATCCCTCTCCACCAAAACTCGCGTCTCAAGTCATGGTACATTTTCGTGTTTCCGGGATGTATGGTGAATCTGGAACCGTGTGCCTCAGTCAGGAGCTCTCTCAACAGCTCCTCGTCTATGGGAACGCACAACCGTCCCCTCAAGCGTAGCACCTGGTCTGTGAAAGAGAAGTCCCCTGGGTCCCCTGATAGTACTCTGTCGCGCAAAGACTGCAAGTACGGATCGGCCATCTGTCCCGTGATGATGCGGTCTATCAACTCTGGCCTGGTCTGCCGTGTCACCGTCACTGCCCCACAGTACCCTCGTAACTCTAGAGGTTGCCAACTGCCCACCTCCTCCAAAAGGCTCCAACTCTGTAACTGTAGACTGGCCAAGTGTGCGGGCGCCTTACGGCTCAAGGCGTCAGCCACCACATTGGCCTTTCCCGGGTGGTAGGAGATGCTGCAGTCGTAGTCCTTCAGGAGCTCCAACCAACGTCTCTATCTCATGTTGAGCTCCTTCTGGTCAAAAAGATATCTGAGGCTCTTGTGATCTGTAAAAATCTCGAAGGTCTCACCGTACAAGTAGTGCCTCCATGTCTTCAGCGCGAAGACAACAGCTGCCAACTCTAGATCGTGGGTAGGGTAGGTATGCTCATGGGGCTTCAGTTGCCGCGAAGCGTAAGCGACCACGTGACCCCTCTGCATGAGCACACCTCCTAACCCCTGCAAGGAAGCGTCCGTGTACACAACGAACCCGCCACTACTGTCAGGGATGGTGAGCACGGGAGCCGAGGTCAACCTCTCCTTCAGCTCCAGAAAACACGCCTCACAGGCATCTGTCCAAGCGAAAGGCACGTCCTTCCTGGTCAACTGTGTCATAGGACGCGCAATCTGTGAAAATCCTCTGATGAACCGTCTGTAGTAACCTGCCAGTCCCAGGAAACTGCGAATCTCAGTGACTGAACGCGGTCTCTCCCACCTGAGCACTGCCTCGACCTTGGCGGGGTCCACCGCCAGGCCGTCTCCAGAGATCACATGACCCAAAAAGGTCACCTCCCTCAACCAGAACTCGCACTTGCTGTATTTGGTGTACAGCCTGCGTAGTCTCAGAGTGTCCAGGACCATCCGCAAGTGCTGTCCGTGCTGCGTCTGATCTCTAGAATAGATGAGTACATCATCTATTGAAAACCACCACAAACTGGTCCAAGTACGGTCTAAACACCCGGTTCATCAGGTCCATGAAAGCAGCGGGGGCATTGGTCAGCCCAAACGGCATGACCAAAAACTCGTAGTGTCCGTACCGGGTGCGGAAAGCTGTCTTGGAGACGTCGATCTCCCTGATCCTCAACTGGTGGTATCCAGACCTCAAGTCGATCTTGGAAACACCGTGGCACCCCGCAACTGGTCAAACAAATCGTCAATCCTCGGCAGCGGATATCTGTTCTTGATGGTGACCCTATTCAGCTGTCGGTAGTCCACACAAAGGCGTAGGGTCCCATCCTTCTTCTTCACAAACAATACCGGGGCTCCCCAGGGAGACGCACTGGGCCTCACGAAACCTTTCTCCAAAAGGTCCTGCAACTGGGACTTGAGCTCTCGCAGCTCAAGCGGTGCCATTCTGTATGGTGCGGTGGAGATGGGGTTGGTCCCTGGTACTAGTGAGATCTCAACCTCGATCTCACGCTCGGGCGGTAGTCCTGGTAACTCGTCTGGAAACACGTCGGGGTACTCTCTGACCACCGGGATGCTCTGGAAGTCTGCCACGGGGCTGTGCTCTGCCACCACACAAGCTAGGAAGGCCTCACACCCCTGGCTCAAAAGTCTCGCCGCCCGAAGTGCCGAAATGCACCTGAAACCTCCGTCCACTGGCTGCCCGTGAAACTCGAAAGAAGGCAACTCCGGAATGGAGAATACAATCTTCCTCTCAAAACAGTCTACCAAGGCGTGGTAAGCGGACAGCCAATCCATCCCCAGAATCACTCCAAAGTCCTCCATATGTATCATAATCAGGTCAGCTGGCAGGCTATGTCCCCCGATGCTGACCTCGCAACCCGTGTACACCTCCTCAGCTACAAACAGCTGACCACTCGGACCTCTGATTACGAACGGATTCTCTAACAGTGTATAATCCTGGTCCAAACTAACTGCGAAACTGGCTGCGACAAACGAGTGCGTAGCGCCGGAATCGAAAAGCGTGTAAACGAGTCTGCCAGAAACTGAAACCATACCTGCTACCACGGATCCCGAAGCTCTGGCGTCCCTATGTGTTAGGGCGTTGATACGCCCCTCAACTCTAGGTGCGGACGAAGCAGCCACACTCTGCGTCGGACGGGTAGGTGCTGGCCGGTACCCTCCTCGCGACTGCGGTCCTCCTCCTCGCGCCTGGGAACCGCGGCCTCCTGCGCGCCCTCCAGTGCTCTGCGCGGGAAGTATCTGCTGACCTCCTACCCTAGATGGGCAGTCCCTCCTGACGTGGCCCGGCTGGCCACACTGGTAGCAGAGGGGAACCCGACTCCCGCCCTCAGTGAGTCCCTGCTGTCGGCTAGGCGGGGGTCCGGTGCTGGCAACTGGCCCCTGTCGAGGGCCCCCAAAGGCCACTGATGGCCCTGCACAACATGACAGCTCTCCTGCGGACGCCACATGTCTCCGTTCTCGCCGGCCCTGTGAGAAGTCAGGCTGAAAGGGCCTCTTCCGCCCGCCGTCGGTCTCTCGCGCGGACGGGTTGGTCTCCTCGTAAGTCATAGCTGCCTCTACCACCCTTGAAAACGTCGGCAGCTTCAGGGGTTTGACATACCCCCAGATCGCAGGCCGGAGCCCCTCGGTGAACCTCCAAAGGCGCTCCTCCTCAGTGGCTACCGCTGTCGCTGCAAAGCGGGACAGCTCCAAGAAACGCGTGCGGTACGTGCTCACGGTCATCGTCCCTTGGCGGAGAGTGTGAAACTCCCGCCTCCTCTGGTCCTGCCACGTCTGGGGAAAGTACTGCTCGCAGAAGAGGATGACGAACTGGTCCCACGTCGGCTCGTCCCTCTCCTGTCCCCGGACCGCCCTCCACCACCGGTGTGCCGCACTCTCCAGCTGGTACGTGGCAAAGGCCACGCGGCACTCCATCGGGGGGCGAAGGGTGTCGAAGATCTTCTCCAGCTGCTCAAGCCAGTCCTCTGCCTCGGTCGGGTCCTCATCCCCCTTGAAGGAGGGGGGCTTCAGCTTCCGGAACTGTCCGAAAAGCTCGAAGTGGCGCTGTAGGGGAGGTGCTGGTGCACCTCCAGGCGAAGGTGCCTCGTGTACAGAAGTGTCGGAGGAAGGTGGGGGTGGCAGGGGCCCATCCCCTCCCTCGTGTCCAGCGCCGCGTCCGTCGCGTGGTCCCACAGAGGACTCCCCCTCTGCAGCCCCAGGAGGAGGTGCTCGGGGCGGTGGGTGGAGCTCCTCTCGTACAATATCCCGTATCCGTTTGGCGAGGTCCTGGGCCTGGATGCCAGGGAGTGGTGGCTGGTCCACCGAGACGTCAACGACAGCACGTCCACCTCGCCGACCTCGCCCTCGGCCACGCCCGCGGCCAGTCTCGCCAGTCCCGCGACGAGGCATCTCCTGCAAGGAGACGCGAAACAAAACGGAAACGTCAAAACAAACGGTACCTAACAAAACTTTTAAGAGCTCATGTCAAGAGACATGTTGTGGTGGCTACTCTAGCTATAAACATGTGAATTGGTTATTTTCCAGTCAGTTGATTCACTTCTCGGGACGACCTTGCTCGGATACCATCTTGTAACGACCCGATTCCCGAGTCCCTACGAGACTCGAGAACCGGACCGACTCGACTAATCCCAAGACCTAGTCGTCCAACGAGGAAGTAACCAAAAGACAGTAAAATAAACCACATTCAGCATGAATATAACTAGCAGTAAGAAAGTACAGCAGTAAGGGAAGAAACTACTACAGTAGGTACCACCACAACAGTAAAATAGCATTTATCATATAACAAGAACTGCAGGTAAAGAAAGTACAACGGAAACAAAAAAAAACTACTCACTAAAACAGAAACAAAAGAGGTACAAGGACTGTGGTAAACTCTACTGGACCCTACTTGGCCCAGCGTCCTCTGCAGCCGCCAACCCTGGCTGCTCAACACCTGGTCCTGAAAAAGGTAACGAGTGTAACACGTCAGCAAAACGCTGAGTAGAGTGGCAAACTAACTAAAGGCAACAGTAGAGTGTACAGTAGCTGTTGTGTTCTATTACTTCCTTTATTCACATCTTTCAATTTTTCTCACTATTTCATTTATTTCTCAGATCCTTTACTTGATCTCGAATATCCTCGTGGGAACGATCTTGATTGCAGTCTTTTCCAAAAGTAGAAGTAGCACGTGGTGCTCTCCTGGCCGGGAGAGTCCCCCGTGGTGATCCTACCCTCAGTCAACCACCCCAAGGTCACTGACAGACGTAACGGTGACTACGGCACGCGCGATAAACGCACAGGTAGCTAGCCCGCACTGGCACGCGGTCAGTCGTTTCCGTTAACGGGTGCGCCCAAAGCACAGCACGGAACCAGGGCAGGGCCCTCTCAGTAACAGGGGTCCAACCCCTCCACAGTAACCAAACCGGGGCCTTGCCCCTCCACAGTCCGCGCACCCTCGCCTGACTACCCTGGTTTGCCCTAGTGGGCTAACAAGTCGGTGAAGGAGGCTAGCAGAACCCCGGGGCCCGTGGGGTAGCTAGTACTCTCCTAACACTACTAGCTCTCCTCGGTACTACGT
This sequence comes from Thalassia testudinum, assembly GCA_037157565.1. NCBI lineage: Eukaryota > Viridiplantae > Streptophyta > Magnoliopsida > Alismatales > Hydrocharitaceae > Thalassia > Thalassia testudinum. Next base: position 22,824,355 of record JAZHRO010000071.1, on the reverse strand, counting down.
ACACGAGGGCCAACAAGTCGGTACAGAGTGGCCAGTCCTAATCCCCGAGTCCCTAGGGCGGCTAGCTCAGCTCTGCACTAAACAGGGGGTCAGTCGCTCTCCTTGGTACTCCGTACTCAAGGGCCAGCTCACTTCCCCAAGTCTATTCCATTCGCTTTCCAGGAGTTCTACTCCTACTTCCCCGTAGGGTTCCAGAACATCTTATGTCTTACTTTCCAGTTTCACGTTCTTACAAACCATGATCCCAATCATGTTTCTTTATTCATAACAGGCAGCTGTGAATTCAATTTACAGGCAGCTTCATATATTCCTTTCCATTTTTCCAAGACTGCAGTATTATACATTCCACTAGTTTTTCCATCCTAGGATTCATGCCATATCCTAGGGTCTATCATACAATCTAGTTTTCCGGCCCTAGGATTCATGCAACACCTAGGAACTATCATTCCATATATTTCTCATTCCTAGGATTCATGCAATGTCCTAGGTTCTAGTTATGGTTTCATACTTTAACAGATTTTATTAATACTTAAAGCCACTCTACCAGGTACAACGGGAGTAATGGGGGCGTGATCGGGAATCCCGCGTGCCTCCGCGACTCTCAAGACTGCAACCGAACGAGGTCCTATCACAAGGATCAAACACAAGGAGTGTCTCAAAACAGTTTATAGCTACTGTAGACGGGTAGAGGAATTAATTCTGAAAAGAACGCAACTCGAATCGCGGAAAACGGAGCCCGAACGGGCCCTAAACGGGTCGAAAAAGAAGATACTGTGCAAAATCAGACGTCTGGAACTTCTTCCAGACGTCTTACAAAGTGGATCAGAGAATTACCTATTCAGCGTGGTTTCCCAGACGTCCAGAAGTCTGCGGGGACGTCTGGCCTAGCTCCCAGACGTCCGGTGGTCACTCAGGACGTCTGGAGGTCACTCCCGCCGTCTGGTACAACTTCCAGACGTCTGATTCGCAAGGGATGGCGAGTCAGCGAACCTGCGCACAGCCAACTCCCTCCCTCAGTACGGTCAGTCGACAGGAAGGAAGGAGAAGGCGGTAAACTCACCTTTCAGACGTCTGTATGATCTTCCAGACGTCTACCTCGCCGTCTGGCTGTCAACCCAGACGTCTGATTCTGGAAATTTTTCCAGAATCAGGGCACTGCTCGGCCTCCGCTCGCGACGCCGCCCGCGTCGCACCTCGCGCTCCTGCTGCTCAGACCGCAGCAGGTCCCTCTCCGCGTCGCTCCGCGCCCCCTGCGCCCTCCGCCGACCGGCCAAGCCGCTCCGGCGAGCTCGCCCTCACGGCAGAGCTCCGCCCTCGCACGCCGCACCTTCGCGCTCACTACGGCCGTCGCTGCCGCCCTCACGTCCGCTCGCTCTCGCGCACAGGAAGGAGAAGAAGGAGGAGACTGTGGAGAGGGGAGGGGAGGCGTGGCCCTTTTAAGGCCGCGCGAGGAGGAGAGAGGGGGTGGCAGGCCGCCTGCAGCTGCAGAGAGAGAGAGGGAAAAAGAGAGAGAGAGAGGAATCGCGGGTCTGGGCGCACAGGCGCGCAGACGACTCTCCCGTGCGAAAATAACTATTTTCCAGATGTCTGGAAACGATCCCAGACGTCTGTTCAGACGTCTGGATGTGATCCCAGACGTCTGGACCGACGTCTGGGCCTCCTCCCAGACGTCTTAAAAGACGTCTGGGGCACGCGTTCGTTACATACATGATGCCCTTAAATCCAATTTTAGTGTGCAAAATCTTTGATATCTGGGGCAATGACTTCACGAGACCTTTTTCGAATTCTCATGGCTTCGAGTATATCTTATTGGCAACTGATTATGTTTCTAAATAGATTGAAGCCATCCCCATAAGAACAAATGACTACAAGATTGTTAATCATTTTGTTCAGGATTACATCTTCTCTAGATTTAGGGTACTAAAAACCATCATTAGTGATGGAGGGTCTCACTTTAGGAACATCCACTTCCAGTCCTTGCTACAAAAGTATGGGGTGACACATAGGATTGCTACACCTTACCACCCTCAAACCAATGAACTTGCTAAATTGTCCATCCGAGAGATCAAAAAGATTTTACAGACTACCATTCGACCTAATAGAAAGGATTGGTCTCCCCACCTTTCTGATACGTTGTGGGCATATAGGACAGCTCACAAAACCCCATTAGTCATGTCTCCCTTTCGACTTATGTATGGGAAACCCTGTCATCTTCCCATAGAATTTGAGCACAAAGCCTATTGGGCCATCAGAAAGTGTAACTTGGACTTAGAGAAGGCCAGTGATCATAGAAGACTACAAATTACCAAATTAGATGAATTAAGGAATGAATCTTATGAGAGCTCGAGGATTTATAAGGATAAATTAAAGGCCTTCCATGACAGTCACATCTATAGGAAAACCTTTCACCCTAGTCAAAAAGTTCTTTTCGACTCAAGACTTAAACTTTACCTAAGGAAACTCAGATCCAAATGGATCGGACCTTTCGAAATCTTAAGAATCTTTGACAATGAAGCCGTTCAAATCGTCGAGATTGACAAATTTGAACCTTTCACTATCAATGGACAAAGATTAAAACCTTTCATTGAGCCGCATGATCTTAGACTTGTCAATTCTACCATTTCGCTCCAATATTTTGAACTACCATCTGGGTTTACGCCTAGCTGAAGGCATTAAACTTAGCAAACATATCTTTTGCATATAGTTGTTTTCACCTTTCTTATTTTCCATTTTCTTGCATTAGGTTTCTACCCTTGCATTTTTAGCATACATTCATAGTCACATATGTCATGCATTTCACTTCTTAGCCCAACTTTCCACTCTGATCTTGTATCAGACTTGAAATTGTCCGCACAGAGATTTTTAACTCATCACTCCGACTTCCTTCCGTCACCTAGTATAAGATAGTGAAAAGTAAAGCATGCATTTGCATCCACCCTATTCATACAATGAATACATTGCATCATTAAAGCATAGGGGGTGTAAATGGTGAAATCTTTTTTTGAAATGTAATCATAGACACACATGTAGTGTATATGGTATAGTTTTATCAAAAAAATACCAAAAAAATTGAAAGATTTTGAAAAAACTGAAAAAAATTACAAAGTTAAAAATACAAAAAAAAGTCAAAAACAAAAATTCAAAAAATACAATAAAGGACCTACTATACCAATTGTTGAGGGAGAACTCCAAAACTAAAAATTTTGAGAAAGAAAAAGCATTGAAAAGAAATATAAGTGTTTAATTATGATCTTCTAGCAGAAAATAAAAATAGAATAAGTGTTTATAGTCATTCAACCTTTGCTGGTTAGACTTTCCGAGCCACTGTAGTTGATTCACTCAGGCTTTAACTTAATACACTTTAAGCTTTGACAAGATAGACCACGATCTCTCCTAACCTAGGACTTATTCCTGTACCTGAGTCACCAGTACAGGATTTGCTGATTTACTTTGGCTTAGGAGTCTAAGTAACCTTGGTTTACACTACACAGTGTCAGGAATGACCTTGCGAATTTGAAATTCAACCCTAGTATTCATTAGGGAAGGTGGAGTCCTTACCTATGTATGCAGGTAGACTCTTTGTCCTAGTCTTTAGTCTTGTGTCTATGAGAAGCTCTTTCCATCAAAGAACTCACCCACCAAATAAGTGTGCTCTGCTAAATAAAGTTGTCGGTGACATACTGACATTTATTTCAAAAAAAAAATCAGAAAAATTCAAAAAGAATTTTCAGAAAAAGACATTCTTTGGAATAAGTCAAGTATGTTCTCCAAGTCCTGTAAATAGTTTTCCACCAAAAATATTTTCAGGGTATAATACAAATACTCTTTGTTTCCACCAAATATTCTTTGAGCCACAACGTAATAAAAGTTGAGTTTGAGTCATCCTCATTTTTGAGAGTCGATCCAAAGATATGAGTTGAAACTAGGACCAACTTAACTTAAACAGAAGTGAAACCCCGGGATTGAGTTTTAAAGTTCACCTGGTTAGACTTGACCTATCACTAAGCATAGCCATAGCCACTTAGCTTTTAAGTTTTGTAAAACCTTCTCAGTCCTTGAAATCACACTTAAGGTTTAAATATCAAGAGTCCTTGTTGGTCGAGAGATGGTCTATGTCATTTCAGTCTTAAGTTCTGGTCAGTCTTCCTAAGCAACAGGTTCTCACAATGTCCAGGCATAAACACAGTTGGCTTATCAGAAAATCTTTCAGCTTAAAGATCATCTCTAAACACTTAACAATTTGAGAAAAGAAAAATAGATATCTCATCACACTTACCTAGCTGATACTTAAATTGCTGTGCACTTTTAATGAGTTGTTTGCTAAGGGACTAGCAAAACTTAAACATAGGAGCATGATGAGGTATGACTCATCATAACTAAAATGCCCAACTTAGGCTACAAACTGGTTTAAATGCTACATAATTAACATATGAAATGGGTTAAGTGTGAGAAATAACAGAAATGACCTTAAACATCCATTTTGTGTTAAAAGTGCAAAATTAGGTCATAAAATAAGATATTATATTCATTAATGTAAATTAATGATCCAATTGAAAATTAAACATACATTTGGGTTCAAAACTTCAAATTACAAGTGGAATTGACTTCCTAAATGTTCAATTGAGCTTCAATAAAAACTTGGTAGCATTTGGACATCACTACGACCTTGCATTTAGATTTTCACATATAGGACCTCAGGTCATAACATTTTATTCACTTTAAACTTCTCAAGGACCATTCTGAAAGCCACCGAAAACCTCTTTGAAGACCATAGGAGCTGCACTACAACAATTCTTTCCACTTATGCACTTTGGTGCAACTCTTCTACCTCTTCACCTGTTTGGGCCTCCGTGTAAAAGCATCATCATACTTGAGACGCAAGTCCACTGTTCACGAAGAACTCATCACATCACAGCCATCGCCTCCATGTGTCCCTTAATCAACGGCTAATCCTAATCGAACCTTCATGCAACTTTGCGTGTGTAATCACCATTCCCCCCAGATCCAATCCAATGGCTGATCTTTGAATTAAAGCTTCCTGTGCTCCTCTCTCTCCGTCCCCACCTAAGAAGCTCTAAATGTCTAAATGCACCACTGCGGTGATCATATTCACTCAAATGGCTACTTAAGCTCCTCCTTGAGGTCGCGTGCAGGCTAATCAGTCCCTCCCTCTTGACTAGTTCCTTTCATCTACTCCTCTAGCAACTCCCCCCTTTCCTCGATGGTCGGTGACAAAGACCACTTTACCCCTCCGTTCGTCGCTTTTAGCCACCAGCTACTGGCCCATGAGAGTCACCTTCTTCCGCTGGAGGTTCCTCCCCTTTCGTTCTCTTCAGCCACCGACTGTTGATCCCAATCCCTTAGATAGCATTCCCGCTTTGAGTAGCTTGATTTACTGCTTTCTAGATAGTGTTTACTGCTTTCTAGATTAGTTAGGAGTAGAATTAGCCTAGAACAACTTCACCCTCTTTGATTAATTCTGATCATAGAGGTGGTTTTTTGCATACATTTCCATTGATTCATACAACTCCCTCTTCATTTCACGATCACCTTTACTCGATTATATCATTGTTTTACTATGTTGGGCACCTCCCCCATGAGAGCAGCAAGAAGGTTTGGAGCTTTGTAGTTCCCAGATCTCCTTGCATGATAATTCATTAAAGGACCCCATCATCCACTCCATTGTTCACAAGGGTCCTCATCATGGTTTTAATTGCACAAAATTTGCTCGATTGATGCTTATTTTGATCTAAACGTCTAAGTTGGAGATTTGGGTCTTAATTTGGATCTTTATGGTTTTAATCAAGTAAATTGTGTTATTAGAGTCCAACTGAGCTTGTTGCAATGAATTGGATCTCTTAAATTTGGATTTTCACCGAGTAAGTGTTTCACACCTAATTTTAACTTGATCTATTGTTTGTGTGCATTGTCTTAGGTAGTTGAAGCCTAGGATTTGTGATGCACTAAAAAGAGGCTTTGGCGATGACCTAAGTATGTTCTAATGATCACCTAGGTTTCCTAAGCACTAAATGATAGTGTGCAGGTTTCCTAAAATGATCATATCATGTGGTGATTAGATATTAAAAGCCTACATAGGCAACATGATTTATAATCCAATGAACTTTTATTCTGATTTCCAAGGCTTAAATAAAGGTTTTAGAGTTTATCATTGTGTATGGGATTTTCAATGGATTTTAGAATCTAATTTAGTTTTATAATCGATGAAATAGAATTTTCAGAGTGCGAGATTGGGTCTTTGGTTTGATCAGAGTCTTAACTACAACAATAGCTACAGTTAAGACATCTAATCAAATGAGTATATCATCTGTTCTGACTGGAAACAACAGCAGTAGATGGCTTGAATTAGACCTGAAGAGGTCTGATTTAAGTCATCTACTTTCAAATTGCATCAACTTCAGCTGTTGAACATCAGCAGCTATTGATCTAAACTGACTAGTAGCATTCAGCTGCTCAGAATCATTGCAATAGCAGATGATGCTGTCATCTGTCATCAGTTGTTGGGTTGGTCTGAATGAGAAGAATTGGGCTGGGATTTGGATGTCTAATTGGCTGACTTATTGTATAGTGCTAAAAATTAATGTACAAGCATTCATATACTTGAAATGGATTGTAATTTGACTATAATTGCTTGTGATTTCAATTTAAATTCTTTGTTAGCTATTCTTGGATGAGTTAACTGCCATTTATGCAAATCTGAATGAAATTGAATTGAAAATCATGTTTAAATGTTCACATACTTTTCATGTGATGTATTGAGCATAGTGAAATGTTTAAACTGATATCCCAGTCACTCAAACTGATTTTAGTACCTTAGGTTCTTTAGTGAAACACTCTTCAAGGCCTAAAAATGGGTTGATTTGTAAATAAATAAAAATCATAAAAGAAATTCCAAAAAAATAAAATAAAGGTGTCTTGAGTAGGATTAGGTATTTTTTTAGGTGTTCGCCAAGTTTCAAGATAACCTAAACCTCTAACTTGGTAGAACATATCAGTCGACGGTTCAGTATATATTGTAATTTAATAAAAGAACCAAACTTGGAAAACACCAAAAATAATTCTTCCTCTCTCATCTCACTCTTTCTCTCTCATCCCCTACCTCTACTATATCCATAAAATTCACAAAAATTAGAAAAATCCCTAAAATACCCAAAAATACCTTGTATATTAGGTATATACTTGTATATATAAATTAAACTTAAGCTATATGTATGCATTGTATAATATGTAGATAATGTACATAATTAACTTATATCCGTATTCTATATATTAAATTAAGTATTTAGAATGATTTAATATATATATATAACTTTATTGTATTATTAGATATTAATTTATATAACTTAAATGTATAATAATCTAAGTAATTATATAAACAAATTTATATGTACATATGTATTTATCTATGTATTATATACTGTATAATACTTGTAAACTGATTTAATTATATATTTATAGCAAATAATTAAGTTATTAAGTTAACTAAGTAAATTATTAAGTCAAAATAAAATAAATTAGTAATTTAAGTTAATACTGAGATAATTTATAATGTATACTTGTATTATATTATATTAACTATTTTCAACTTATTTATACCATATTTATAATGTACTATAGTATTTATAAATTATTTATATGAAAAACTAACTTGAACATGTATTTAATTGTACATAAATTAAAATAAATTTCCTAAAATATAATAAAAATGTATAATAAATAATTCATTATGTATATTAATACTGTATAAGGTCAATATACTTTAATTAAATAGTTACCTCTAATTTAATATGTACAAATAGCCACTTTTAGCTAATTTTATTATATATGTAAATAACTTATTTATGTAAACTAATTATATAATTAGGTAGCCCTATATAAGAACTTTATAACCCTATAATTTATTTTTAATTTAAAATAAATTATGACCCTCAAATCGAGGGCCAAAATCATCAAATTCGTGTGCAGCCAGACGTAGCAAAGCGCCAATTTGGGTGCTACGAATGGTGCCACATCGTGTAGCGCAAAGCTTACGATGGTGTATAAGTTGATTTCATGCACCTGGTTGCTCAGTCGTCATGAGCGCTGGGTGCCGAAACCTATTACCATTACCCATGAGCATGTTTTGAGCATATGAATTGATATGTGCACAATGGTAGGCTAGGGGTCACGCACTGTAGGTGGGCCTATATGGGCCCAACATTGGGCTTGAAATCGAATAAAATGCAGAATAATAGAACTAGAGTTGGGTTTAGTAGTGGTCTGGTCTCACCCTCTTAGGTGCTGTGTATCCTATGAAAGATTGGTTCGCCAACTAAAATAATCAAATTTTTCGTTAAGTGAACAGTGAATCGGTTGTGTGTGTTAAGAGCCGTAATTCGACTAAGTGTTGAGGACGAGGAGAAGAGAGAAGAATGACCCATGAATGGCTAAGTGTTGAGAGCCCCTGTGTTACATGCGTGTGTATATATATATAACATGTATAGTATAAGTATATAATATAGATGTATATAAATAATGTATGCTGTAATATATATGTATATAGTAGTATACCTAGGATAGGTACTTATTTGAGCTCTTATGTATGTAAATAATTAAGAGCTTTACTGATAGTTATATATGTCACTATATCTATGTATATATGTTAGTGTAAGTAATAATTTTTATCTTAAGTTATGTAAATATGTTACTAAGGTTTTAGTAATGTATATATATGTCAGTGCACATAGCTATATATGTCAGTATAGATAGCTATTTTGCCTTATGTTATATAAATATTTTACTAAGGTTACAACAATGCTTGTATATGTTACTGTAAATATAATATATATTACTACGGATATTAGTATGTCAATATGATTTAGTATAGTAGATATTAGTAACTATTTTTGTACCTATACTTAGGTATTATTTATATTAGTTGTAAATAATTAACATAGTATAGCAATAACTAGTTTTTTATGCTTGTTTGTTGTATATTTGCTTTAGGCATTGTAACACATATTAATTGATTCTTTTATAAATAATTAACCAATTCTTTTATTCATTGATTCATTTATTAATTTTGTAAATAAAATTAATAACTTTTGGAAGAAAAGAACATTTTTGGATTGAGAGAGTGATGCATATAAATAGTTGCCTCCCAATGAACGACTTAGAAACAAACCAGTAAAAGTTGTAAATAAATAAAATTGACATTACATCGATTTGCATTTGTGACATCATACTACAACAGTGACACATTAAATACTGATTTTAGTGCAAATCGGTCGTCAACAATGAAGGGGCTGGAGGCGAGCTGTTGAGAAAGGTGGAGGCGATGGAAGAATGCGGCATGGTAGGGATGGAAGTGCAAATCTGAACTCTAGAGCTTTGGGGGGAATGAGATCGAAGAGGAAAACGCAGGGGTGGGAGGGGGGACCCTTGATCGGCAAGTAGTAACTAATTGAGGGCCCCAAGCTCAACGTTCGTGAGGGTGAGAGCAGAGCGACACCAGGGATTTCCGGAGAGGAGCAGAGTGGGGAAGCACTACTTTTGGACCACTAGATTGAGATCAGTAAGGGGGTACTCTTGGTTCCTCTCTTTGAGTGTAGGACTGATTTTAATTCCCTCTTATTTGAAAATCCCAATTCTCAAATCTTTCTCTCATTTTTAGGGGACTAAATTAAGAAAGAGAGAGAGCAGCGCCCATACCTCTCACATTTGAACGCAGACCATCCCTTGTTATCTACCTTCACCGTCGGCCGCTCTCATATTTTTCTCTTAATAAACCCCTCCTGCCAATTAATCTTTGGAAGGAGAGAAAGAGAGATCACCCCGCATTCATTTTGCCGAAACCCCCCTTTACACAGAACCACCCCCCCCCCCCCCCCCCCCCCACGCCCTTCTCCTCTCGTGTTATTTTCCCGCTCCCATCTTTCTCTCTCCCTCGTTTTCGATGCAATGAAGAGGACCCCTCAATTTCTCTCGGGCTCTTACGGACAGAACACACCACACACACACCCCCGCCCCCCCCGCCCTTTCTTTATTTCTCTCTCTCCCTCGCCGGCGATCGCACAACAAAGGATCACGCCCTCCATATCTCTCGCTGACACGCACAGGCAATTGCCTTCCCCCGTCTCAGACATCGCCTACCACCCTCGTCTATATTTTTTTACCTTCTGCGCTCACGACACCGCTCAATCTCCCCTCCTGTCTAATTTTTCACGCTGATACAGAGACAACCATCGCCCTCTTAATCAACACCGTGCCCTCCACCTCCCCATCGGTTTCGTTTCTCTACGCAGGACCATCATTGCCCAAGTCTTTCCCTCTCACGGCGGAGACACCCCTCTCCTCCTTCTCTCGCTAACAAAGACCGCCACCATCAGCCACGACACGCACACCACCAGCGCTCGACAGCGCCCACTGCCCTCGCCGAGATCACCTCCTCCGCGACCGTGTCCTTTTCCCCACGATCGACTACGAGCTTCCCTCTGCGACCACCGACCATCACCGCGCACATCCGCCTCCGTCGGCCACGCAGTGACAGCGTGTGGCTAGCACCGCACCCTGCACCTCGACCTTCCTCCACATCGACGTCAAACACCGCGCCACCACCGCTCCTCTTCCTCTTCGTTTTCTTCTTCTCTGTCGTCTTCTTCTTCTTCTTCCCAAATCGCCTCCCCTGTATCTCCTCTTCCACCTAGAACCCACCACTGACGCCGCTCCGTCGCATCACCGTCGATCGCCATCCCCACCACCGCTGCCACCACCGCAACCGACGCACTCCCAGTAGCTGCCTGACGTCCACGCCGCCTACTGGCGGCTTCGCCACCGTCAACGAATTCGACAATAGCAGCTTCATCATTGCTCCGACCGGCAGCCTTCCACCGTCCCAGGCCATGTCGTCATCACCGTCGCGTCCCACTTCTCCAGTAGACCACCGTGGCCGCGCTCGCCGCCGGCCGAGGCTCCCCACGTGTGGGCACGCCACCAACACGTTACCCTCTGTTTGCTACAGGATCACCTCTATTAGTTTTCTCGATCATTTGTTCGTTCACGTGACCACCAACTCCTTATCCTCTATTTTGCTGGTGGATCACCTCTATTAGTTTTCTGTCTTTGTTGGATCAAGTGACTATTCATTTATTTGTTATTTAATTTTTTTTCTCTTTCTCTCGATTATTATGTTCAACAAATTTTTTCACAAATTTAAGAATATGATTAGGAAATATTTATGAGTTTATTAGATTTGTTCCTTGATGCAATAATATGCGATTTTGTAAAAAGTGAGTTTTGTTTCTTGAGATGAATATCTTTGCAATCAACGCTTGAAATTTATAATACCTAGATAGTGGAGTATTTAGGGTCATCCAAGGAAGCTAATTTGTTAGTCAATAAGATCGCTCTCTCTCTCGCCTCTCAAATCCATACTTTTTTTTGTAATTTTGATTTTTATTATTTTTAAGTTTTCAAATAATGAGCACACGAAATACGAGAATGATTACGTTAAAGACTACACCTATCAACTAAACCTAAGTGAAAAGAAACTTCTTCCCTTCTAAGCTCATCCTAGGCAAATGCGTCTAAGGTAATGAGAAGAGATGTGGTGCATTAGAACTATTAGAAACAAGAAAACACACTAAATGGAAAATAAGAAATTGAAAGGAAATTAAAATCTTTGTATTACTAGCAAAGTAGAAGATCAATAGCTGAATGCTTCTTAAAAGAGGAATATAAAAAACACTAGCTAATACAAAGAGAGATAAAGTTGAAGAAGACAAGATAATCCTCCAATTAAAGCTTTGAGAAGTCTCTACTCTAACTGCAGCTGCTCCCGTAGTTAAAAAGGGCTTCTTGTTGGCTCCTTCCTTCAACTGGTCCTCCTCCAAGCCTCCTCCTAGGATGGACGTCCACCATCCTTGTTCCCCTCTTGCCTAACTGTCCCTCCTAGATAAATGCTTGCTCCTTTAAGTAGCACAAGGAGGAAGAGAGAAGGGGAAGAAGGCACCAAAGGGGTAGGTAGGTTGCCCCCTTGATCATGTTCTCTCCTTCTCCTTCCTTGGTCGTGGATATGGTGGGTATAGGTGGAGATGTAGTAACCAAGGATGGGAAAAATGTGGGTAGTTAATGGTATTTTTATAGAAAGGGAAGGTGGTGGTTGGCGCGGGTTATAGATGGAGGGTTAGGATGGAATCTAAGAGGTGGCTTGGTGATCCAAGGGTGGAGGTTGTTGGAGCCAACCTAAGGGGTTTGTAAGGTGGTAGTTATAGTGATGTTGGTGGCTCTTGGTGGTGGAGAGACACAAGTACTTGGCACCAAAAAGGGAGGCTTCTAGAAGGAGGGTGAGGTGGATAGTGGAGATGGGTTGAGGGGGTAAGTGTAGGGGTGAGAGATGATGCGATTTTTGGAGGGAAAAGTTGGCACCGGGGGGGGGGGGGGGGGGGGGTATGGGTGTTTTTGGCACCAACTTATGGTGGCTTTTGGTGGTGGTTGAGGGGTAAAGGGATGTGTAGTTGTGGCGCCAAAAGGGAACGGAAGTAAGGAGAGCTTAGGTGGACTATTTGGTGGAGCTAAGTAGGTGGGAATTAGGGTTAGGTTTGATGCCCATGGAGGTGGTGCTCAAGTTAGCTAAGCTAGCTTAGTGTTCGTATCACTTTTTCGTATTTTAAATTAACCTCATTGCAGTATAGTTGAAAAAGCGTAAGAACAAATAATAATTTTTTACTACTCGAAATTCAAAAAAATATTCCGAGGTCGAACTCAGGGAGCAAATTGGTATTTAGAAGCAGAAAATCACAATTCTCAAAATGTAATATCTAACAAAAATGTAAGTGAATGTTTATGTATAAGAAAACTAAAGAACATAGCAACGGGAGAGGAAATATTGATGGCTTCTCCCTTCTTCTTTTTCTTGCTCTTTTTTTTTTCTCTTCTTGGCCGCACCCTTTTCCTTCTTTCTTTCTCCGTCTATCTTTTCTCAGACGTCTGATTCTGTGAATTAGACGGTTTATCTTGTAGATTGCTATAGTGAGTCTTCTCTTTTGTCTTCCCTGTTCTTCTTCCTTTCCTTCTATCTTCTTTGTCTACGACTGCTTCTCTCTTTCTTCTCTTGGCTTTCCTCTTTTCTTCTCTGCTGCAGCTCCTTCCTCCTCTTTTCTTCTTTTGGCTTTCCTCTTTGGCTTCTTCTTCTCTTCTTGAGCTATTGTGCCTCCTTCTTCTTCCTTGCCTTAGGCTTTGGCTGTGTCTTCAACTTCTCCTTCCTTGGCCTCTACAGTTCTCTTCTTCTTCTTCGGCTCCTTCCTCTGCCTTCTTCTTTTCTTGACTAAGTCCTTCCTTCAGCTGCTCTTTGCTACGCCTTCTCCTCTTCAGCAGCACCTTCTTCTCCCTTAGCTGCTCCTGCCTTCTCCTTCTTTTCCTGCACAGAGTGATGCAAAACCTACCCCTAACCACCCCATGCCTCTCTCTCTATTTCGCTCTTAGGACACAGCACTCCCAGAGCCTTTCTCGGGTAAATGGGTCAGGTATGCGTGCTCGAGACTAGGCTCACAGGCGTGCAGTGGTAGGTGAGGAGTGCGCGGGTAGTCGGGTTAGGCTAGGTCCGCGTAGGAGTGGTTGCAGACGAGGCGGGTGTACGTGGGCAAGGGACCTCACCCTGTGTACTAGAGGCGAAGAGCTAAAAGCACAAAAATAATTTAAGTGCTGCAGCGTACCTCTGAGTTTACAAGGTGGGACTAAATGTCCCACCTGCTTCGCTCGCGCCCGCGCAGGAGGACTTCACCTAATTGCCGTAGCTGCATGGGGCTTCAGTGTCAATCACTCGATTGGGGCTATGCGTGAAAGGATTCCGCACAAGCTGGGACCTATAGCCTGGAGCGAGCTTGCGGGCAAGCTTTGCTCCTACTCCAATGGAAGTAGGGGGTCGAAACCTGCGATCACTGAACATGGCCTTTTGGCCCCATTAGAGCACATAGGCAGCTTCACCGTGGCACAGTGAAGGTGAGGCGGGGGTGGCGTGGAGTAGAATGACCTAGGTGTACGTGCCTAGGGCGGACTACGGTCGTGAAAGTGGGTGTGTTCGGTGGACACGTGGGGTGTGTGTGGCGGCTAATGGAGGAGTGGATGGTGATTAGTGAGTGATGGCGAAGGTTCTGGGATGGGTGACGAGGCATGTGAATGGGTGGAACGACGGATTCACCTCGCCAATGGTCTGCCGGAGATGAGGGAGATGGAGGTGATTAGCAACTGTCGAGGAGTCAAAAATAAAAATTGATAAGGGGGAAAAAAAGAGGGGAGGAAGAGGTACTTATCTAGGGTGTTTATAGCGAGGGGGGGAGGTGGAGGGCGAGCGGTGGGTGTCTGCCGTCGCTAGAGACGAAGACCCTGTGGTGAAGAAGCGACGACGAGGAAGAGGGTCGAAAGGGCGCACGCTGGTACGGTGCGGCACGAAGCACGGTGGAGATGGATATGCCACTGGTACGGTGGCAGAGTGACGAGAGGAGGGAGGGAGAGTTGCTGGAGCCTGTAGGCAGTTGGCCGGAGTGAGGAGGAGACGAAATTGGAGGGTGTTCTCTGGCCACATCAGGCTTGAAGGAAGCAGAGGGGTCTGGGCTTCCTTAAATAGGCAAGGGTAGAGGGAAGAGTTGTGAGGAAACGGCGGGAAGACCACGTTGGAGGTATGGCCGGAGGAGACCCATACCTCTCGAGCGTTCGCACGAGATGTATGGAGCATTTCATGGCATGGGGAGCTGCCCATGCGGTAGGAGGCTTCGCAGGGAGCTCCCCTTTCAAATCTGGGAGCAGCTCCCAATGAAATCGAGGAGAAAACCTCCGTGCAAAGTCGCCAGAGGTATGGGTCTCTGCTGCGATGGCAGAGGGACCAAATTAAAGAAAGTGACAAAGAAGCTGAGGGGGGATTTGCAAGGGTTTCCAAAAGTTAATGATCTAATGTAATTTGGTAGACCAAATTGCAAAGTAGGTCAAGATGACCTTCTCTTAGGTCCAAATTTTGGTATAAACCTAATTTTGACCTAAGGAATCTAATGGTAAAGTTGGATTTTAGGTTTGACCACGTTTGATTGGATATTTTGCACAAAAACCCAAATTAGGTCAAATATTGGGCATGGACCCCAAGCTAGGTCAAAACAGGTTCCAAAGGCCAAATTGAAGGTTCTAAACCCTGGGGGATATTTTTCCATGAATTTCAGAGGATTTAGTTGATTTTTATCATCCCTGGAACCTTGTGAATTTAAGTGGGTTTATTTTAGGGTTACAGAATGTCATTTAATTCCTAAATTTCACAATAATCCTTTTCTGACTGAACCATCCCACTTTTTCTCTTATTAAGTCCAATTGACCTATGTCTAGACCCTTAGAAATCCCGTTGATGCACTGCAATAGTAAAACTATAGTTTTACCCCTTGTTCCATGTTCTCTTCCCGGATTAATGATCCCTTGAATTAAGCCCTTCTCTTGGTTATGTAGGAGTTTTTGTTCACTTTATTAGGTCAAAATATGTTTGTTAGGGCTCATGATGAGGTTCTCATCATACCCTCATGCCTACCTTTTGCTAGTCTCTTAGTAAAATTTTAAGGTTTTAACCTCTGTTCTAGACCATGAGTTCTTTCACCAATTATAATAAGTGCCTTTTCTTCTTTTTCCTCTGTGATTAGGTCAAAATGCTGACAATGGGCCTAAAGGTACTCTAGTACCAACCAAGATCTAGACCTGTCTAGCTTTAGCCTCGATCCTCCGCGAAGGTTTTTAAGGTCCGCAAGAACTACCCTAAGGTTTATTGGACTCCGTGGTTAAAGCACCCATGCTTGAGACAGTTTTAGCCTTGGTTCAGTTTGCAGTGCATTTTGTAAGAGAGAGAGACAAAGGATTTATTTGTTTGGAGAGTTTTCTCTCTCTCTTCTTTTTAATTCTAACTTCGGATTGGCTTCTCAACACGTATGTATCGGATTCCTCGTCCCTATCATCAATCCTCAAAGGTCCCTGGCAATCGATGCTTCGTGATAGCACCACCCATGGTAACCCCCAGAACACTGATTTTCGAGATTTCGAGATAATCCCGCCCATGGCATTCCGTGGCCAAATCTAGACCCTGTTGATTGACATTTCATGATAATGCCATCCATGGTATCTAAATCAGCAGAGTGCTTACATGCCCCCGGTAGGATATGTAAATTTCCTAAGAGACAAGCACCGAGGAGACGATATGTTGTTACGCATCTTCGAGGGGAATTTCCTACCTCTCTACGTCGGGAACTCGTCCAAATCAACTTGTGTTGATTGGTCGTTCCTAATCTAGGCAACATTTTCAGGACATTAAAATGCTTCTATGTGATTTTAATAGTTATGCGCACTGAACCAGACTGTGTGTGTATTGGGGTGCTTAGGTTACCGAGTCCCGCAAATCGAAGGTCAATTAACAAAGCCAAATACTCCCTAAGCCTTAGACATAATACTTAAGCTTTGCATTTTCCTCAACCTCTTAAGGATTATCCAGATCTTAGCGGGTACTAAGAGTCTAGCAAAAAAGGCCTAAGGTAAGCATTCTTACTAATCTCTTTATGTCTCTTTAGCACTCTTTCTTTACTTGATGTGGTCTAAAACTTCGGTTAATCCCTTAATCTCTTACTAATGACTATCTCTTTCTTTTTCATTTTATGCTCCTATTTTGTCATTTTGCTCTTTTTCTCCCCCTGTTTTGTATAGCCACAAAAATTTTCTCTCTTCTCAGTTTTTTTAGATGATATGTGATTTTTTTGTTGAAACCTTTTCTTGATATGAGTTTTCATACATTTTACACTTTCATACCCCCCATTCCTAAGATTTACAATGTCCCCATTGTAAATTAGGTGGGTTTGTATTTAGCTTGATTCATTCATTAGGACAGGTGTTGGATGAGTGGACAGGTCGAGGTGACTGTTGCGGACGATTTCTAATCTCAGGTACGGGTACCTGAGGTGGAGTCGGCTTTCCTAAAGGATGAACCCTAAAGTGCAAAGAAATGTCAGGAAAGGTTTCGGGTTTTTGAAAGAATGACGGGTTGCCTCCCGTTAAGCGCTGAGTTTTACACCATCGGCTGGGAGCAATGAGCTCAGGGAGAATGGAGGATAAAAGATGGCTCAGCCAAATCTGTATTGGTCATGTCAATGAACGGTTTGAGTCCTTGACCGTTCACGACAAAGGGTTCGGAATCGTGGCTGAGTGGACTGATCTCAATGGCTCCATTTCCAAAGATTTGCCAGACTAAGTATGGTCCGATCCACTTGGATCGCAGCTTTCCTGGGAACAATTTTAGTTGGGCATCAAAGAGTAGGACCCTTTGACCAGGGTGAAAGATCTTTCTAGATATGTGCTTGTCATAAAAGGCTTTAACTTGCACTTTGTAGATTCACGAGTTTTCATACGCATCGAGGCGTAATTCATCAATCTCACTTATCTAAAGCTTTCTATGGGTTCCAGCCTTAGAAAGATCTAAATTGCAGTTCTGTATTGCCCAATAGGCTTTATGCTCCAATTCGACAAGGAGGTAACACGCCTTCCCGTACACCAGTCTAAAAGGAGACATGCCTAATTGGGTCTTGTGGGCAGTCCTACAAGCCCACAAAGCTTCCGGAAGCCAAGATGACCAGTCCTTCCTGTCAGGTCGAACAGTAACTTGGAGGATTTTCTTTATCTCCCGGTTTGATAGCTCAGCTAGGCCATTAGTTTGGGGGTGGTAGGGAGTAGAGATTCGATGCGACACCTCATATTTGGTCATCAGTGACTTGAACTGAGCGTTTGTGAAATGGGTCCCTCCATCAGAAATGATTGCTCAAGGAATCCCGAACCGTGAGAAGATATTTTGGTGAATGAACTTGATAACGACTTTGTGATCATTGGTTCGGGTCGGAATGGCTTCGATCCATTTGGACACGTAGTCAGCAGTGAGTAAAATGTATTCGAAGCTATCCGAGATAGGGAAGGGGCCCATAAAATCAATCCCCCAGATGTCAAAAATCTCGCATACCTGAATCGGTTGTAAAGGCATCATGTCATGACGGCTCATGTTGCCCAAAGTCAGCCAACGGTTGCATGCCTTACAGTGACTGTATGCATCATTGAAGATTGTTAGCCAGTAAAAGCCACACTGGAGGACTTTTGATGCGATTTTGTGCCCAGAAAAATGGCCACTGCATGTTTGGTCATGGAAGAAAGAGAGTATGTCTTTGATTTCAACTTCCGTGACACATCGTCGGATAATTTGGTCAGCACCTATGCGGAATAAGTACAGGTCTTCCCAAATGTAATACTTGGCATCAGAGCGAAATTTATCTTTCTTGGCCTTCGACCAATCAAACGGGTGATAACACTGCACAAGGGGGTGATAATTATGTTGAATATGGCCCATCTTAAGAATAAAAGTCACAACATAAGTAGAATGGGAGCATTGCATGCATCATGTACCAAGATTTCTTATAAAACTGTATTAATGGCCATTTGTGCAAGCACTTGTCAAAGCAGGCCTCAGATGAGCAATCGGACCACACAGATGGATTCAGAACGACGAACGGAGTCCAACGGACTCAAGATCGGCCAAATCCGACATCCGGAGCTCCTATAATGGGCCCAAGAAGTTTTGACCGTTGATCTAGAGATCAACGACCCTCATTGCACCACGTCACCCCCGCTCCACCACATGCCACCTCTTCATCTAGCCGAGATCAAATCTCAGCCATCGATCTTCGATCGAACGGTCGAGACTTGTGCGCTTGCCCGCAATCACCGCGACAAAGCATGGGCGTGGCGCAACGGTTAGCACGCACGCCTGCATGCACGCGACGCGGGTTCGAGCTGTGCGGTGCGTGAAATCTAAGACGAAGGACGCGTGCGGAGAAATTGGGCTACCCGATCAGCAGCGGGTGGCCGAGATCACGCCACGCGGCATGCCCACAAATCTCCAGGGCCCACGCATGCACGCACACCGAGCGACGACGCGCGCGCACACGCGTGCCCGAGGTGCAATCCAAGCGCAGCCAAGGAGAGATCTCAGCCGTCCGATCTTCGATCGGACGGCTCTCACGCAGCGGCCATGGATCGACCATGAAGAAGAAACAGTGCGGGCGGTTGACCGGCGGGCTGGAGGGCTTCACTGACGCTTTTGGAGTGGTTTTAGCGACGTCCCGGATGTCGCTAAAGCCCCTTCTTTTAGAAAACCCTTAACTCTATTTAAACCCCCTCCAACTACTCATTCAAGGCATTCACTTCCCTTACAACTACTCCACCCCTCTCTTAGTTAGTTTTAGGCCCTCTTGTAATCGCCGGAGACAACGAACCATCGACGGAGCCTCCTCCACCGTCGTGGCTGCCTCGTCACTCTCCCTCTTCTCTCTCTCTCTCTTTTAAGCTTTCCATTACTTTTGTTTGAGCATGTATTTAATGTTGTAAGCTATGAACTAAAAGTGCATGATTAATGAAGTTATTTTCTGTTCAGTTGTTACTTTAATTTCTGTTTAAGTTGCATAATCAAACAAGAAACACTCCAACCCTAATCTCTCTCTCTATCTCTCTCTCTCGCTTTTCAAACCGTACCTCCGCAAGCAAAACTCCGCGCTTTCCGTGACAAGTGATAAGAAAATTCCAATTTTCACGCCTCCCTGAGACCGACACTCGAACTCACCTCCGTTTATTTACTTTAAAACCGGTGTTGCAAGCGCGACTATAATGACACTTCTTAACACACATGCACAACTACATGTCAGTTTTTGGCACCGTTGCCGGGGAGGCAACGGATTTGTTTTGTCACCTCCATTCCACATTCATTCTCACATCGTCTAATGCCCTATTTTCCTTTTTACTTAATGGTTGCAGGAATTCGACGCGTGGACGGTGAAGTGACGCATCCCACGATGGTAGCAAGGGAGTAGGCACTACGAGGACCGATAGTAAGTAATTCTTCTCTCATGATTGTTTGCTTGCGTGAAAAAACTAAAAAAAATTATAAAAATTAAAGAAAAAATTGGCGTGGTATATGATTGCTTGACCCACATCCTTAATACATCACCAAAAAAAAAAAATGTACACTCTAACATTCTGAATAAATTCTTAGAGTGTTCCTTTCTTTTTCTTGAGTGGTGTTTGCGAAGCCACCGTGAGTTGACCTGGGCCACATCACTCAACCCTAAAATCGATTCATCTAATAGAAGCTACATGATCATTAGGATAAGTACATTAGGGTTTTAGAGCCTCTACAGAATAAAAGGAAATCTACTTTTACCGAATTGTGTGCAGAACTTGACGTGCCCACTGAAACTTGTTTGAAAACATTAAGACACGTCAACCCTAAAAAATACTAAAGTAAGGATGAAACACTAAAAGACACCACATCTTAAAAATCCTTATTTGAAAACCATGTTTTGATAGAAACACACACTTTGAAAGTGGAAAATTAAGAGGCACCACCCCAATCAATGCTTCATCACATAACCCTAGCACAAGCACTATCCTAGCCCTTTAAAACTGAGTAGACGTGCCCTAGGCAGGACTGAGTTAAGTCTCGAAAGGTGAGGTTTTGTTCGCTGGGCACTTAGCTTTCATTCCCTTGGTAGAATCTGGTGACTAGGTGATGAGAGCCTCATCATGAGCCATAACTAGCTCATTTTGACCCAATAAAGAAGATAAAAGCTCCTACATAACCTAGAAGAAGGCCTAAATGAAGGAATAAGTGCTCCGAGAAGAAAACATGAATTAAAGGTTAAAACTGCAATTTTACCATTACAGTACATAAACAGGATTTCTCAGAGGCAAAATATAGGTCAAATGGTCTAAATAAGATAAAAAGTGGGTTGAGTCAATCAGAAATGGGTTCATGTGCAATTTAGGAATTAAATGACATTTGGTAACCCTAAAACAGACCTGCTTAAATCAACAAGGTTCCTGTCAGAATAAAAATCAAGTAAATCCTCTAAAAATCATGGAAAAATATCCTCTAGGGTTTATAACACTTAATTTGGCCTTTAGAACCTAATTTGACCTAGAATAGCGTCCTAGCTCATTAATTGACTTAATTTAGGTTTTTACGCAAAATGTCCAGTCAAACGAGGTCAAACCTAAAATCCAACTTCACCATTGGATTCCTTAGGTCCAAATTAGGTTTATACCAAAATTTGGACCTAAGGGAAGGTCATCTTGACCTACTTTACAATTTAGTACACCCAAATCACAATTTGGCCCCTATCTTTTGAAAATCATTGCAGAGAGCCCCCTAATTTCCTTGCCACCTTTGCAATCAAGTCCTACCGCCATTGTTAGGGCAGAACCGACCTCCGACGAGGTTTAGAGAGGGATTACTCTCTGATTTCTCAGAGATTCCCCCCCAGAAATGGAAGGGAGATTCTCTGAGGAATTCCCTTCCATCTAAGGCCAATCACGATCTCTGGTGTGAACCCAATCTCTCGTGCGAACGCACGAGGGATTTGGGTATCCACCCTCTTTCCTTCTCCGGCGAGCCGGCGGAGGTGATTTCATGCCCTCCACGCACTAGAAAGTTCGGCCAACACCTATAAAAGGATCCCCAGACCCGGCCGCTAATCTGCAGACTTGTTTTGGCGGAGATTCCCCCAAATTTTCCTCTCTTCCATCTCCGGCCAAGAAACCCGCAAGCTCCGGCGACCTCCTCCCCTCCTTCTCATCGCTCTGCTACCATACCAGCAGCGGAGTCCACTTCGCCTCTTTCTCCCGCGTCGCGCAGTACCAGGCACGCGTTCTCCTGACCTGATCCTCGTCACCGCTCCCTCCCTCAGGGTTCTTCTTCTCTGACGACGGTAGCTACGCGCCGTCCACTCCCCCGCCTCCCTCCCTTCCAGAACACTCCAGATACCTTCTCCATCTTCCCCTCTCTCTTTTCCCCCTTTTATTTCATTTAATTGCCCCACGACCGTCGCTGACCACCCTCATCTTCCATGTCACCGACCGACCTCCGGCGAGCCGCCCCCATCATTCCGCCCCTCCACACGGCTCGCCAACCGTCTCATAAGCTCCGCCTCACCACAAGGAACAATCTCCGCCCATCCACCATCCCTCTACGCCTCCACCACAGCCCCTCGAACAACCCCACACTTCCGGTCACAGGTCGACCTAGGCACGCACGCCTAGGCCGTCCCACGACCTGCAGCACCGTGAACCACCTTCGCAGTGCCACGGCGAAGGTCCCCAACTGGTCTAATTGAGTCGAGAGGCTTGTTTTGTGTGTGACAGTATCGAAGCCCCTGCCGCTATTGACGACGGTTGAAGAAGCTTCAAAGCAGCTCCAAGCGTCAGAAGCTCCAGGCCTCAGGTGCAGTGGACTCGAGCAGCCAGTGCGAAGACATCTAGTCCAGCAAAGAGCGCAGCGACGTCCGCAGCCTTGGCAATCAAAGAAGAATCTTCTGCGGGCGCGTGCAGGAGCGAGGCAGAACCAATAGTCCCACATCGGCGAAACGCAAAGCGCAGGTATACTTTAAATTATTTTTGTGATATTACCTCGTTGCCTCCGAACGCACAGGGGTGAGGTCCCTCACCTTATCCCACGCTTACCTCGTCCGCGGTTTCACCTTGCAGATCTGGTGGGCTCCGACCAGACCCAACCTGAGCACTCCTCGCGCATCACCCACCTGCCGGTGCGCCTGGTCCCGGGTGCGAAATCCGACCCGAATACCCGTGGCTATGAGAAAGCATCCTTGAGTGAATTTCAGAGAGAGTGAGAAACGCGCGGGTAGAGGGACAGGGTAGGTTTTGCTCCCACCTCTCTGTGCAGGAAAGCTGAGCATTGAGAGACTTAGCCGCAAGAAGAAGCCTTTGTAGAAAGGCCAAGGAAGAAGACCAAGGAAGGAGAAGACTTCGCAGGAAAGAGAAGAGAAGGAAGAAAGCAGGACTGCAGAGAGAAGAAAGAAGACCAAGGAAGAAGCCTTCGCAGGAAAGAGAAAAGAAAAGAAAGAAGTTCAAGGAAGAAGACCTGTAGATCAGAAGAAAAGAAGAAGAGCCTACGAAGAAGAAGAAGAAGGCAGAAGAGAGAAGAGAAAGCAAAAATCAGAGAAGGCCAAGACATAATCAAAATAGGAAGAAGAATAGTTGCATTTAAGATGTCTGATATAGAAATCAGACGTCCAATCCTATTATCTTTTAGCAATTCTTTTTATAACTCTCTCTCTTTGAATCAATTATTTTTCATTTAAGAGTTGTATTCCTTAGTTTTAAAAAGTACTGAGATTGCTCCCTGTGTTCAACCTCAGATACTCTAGTTTTTCGAGTAATAAAATTCTCTATTTGTTTGAACACTTTGTCGGCTATATTACAATGTATTATCCTTTAAAACCCGATCGAGAGCGTATAAACATTTTGGCGCCGTTGCTGGGGAGCAACGGGCACTTTTAAAGCTTTTGATTACAACTTTTCTATTCAATATTTGACCTAACTCCTCTCTTTTGTTGTGTTCAAAACAGGGAAAGCAAAAAGGAAAGAAGAGCAGCTGCACAACAGACACTCCAAGGAACAGGTAATTTCCATAAGCCCTCCCTCTTAACTCTCTCAAAATCTGAAAAGAAAAAAAGAGAGAACAATCAACTTAGGGCTACCTGTTTCATATTTAGTAACTCATCAAGTTGCCTGATTTTCATTTCAACACATTTTTATCTGCTCATCCAACTAAGGTAACTAGGGCTAAAACTTTCTTGATTGAGCCCTAGGTACTAAATTCTGAGGCAACTAAATAGGACCCACTAGAGCCAATATAAGGATTAAAAAGCTAGGGATTTTAGAGACACACCTTATCTTAAACAAAGAAACAAATTTCCCAAAAGAGGTGTGCCTAAACCTTGTTTGAGAAGATCTACACAAGAAGAACCCTAAGCAAATCAGGCTTTTAATCCATTTGAACCTTAAAAAGAAAAGGACCTAAAAGCTCTTAAAGGAACAAAAGGTGAAGTTGATCCCTTGGGTCAAACAACCTTAAAATTAGTCACTTTTTCACTCAAAATACTTACAAGTTCAAGTGGAACATTAAGCACCTTGATCTTAAAGTAAAAAAGGTAGACTTAAGAGGTCAAGGTCCCCATTCTGGTCTACCTGGAACCGCAGTGACAAGAGAGGTCGGGTGGGGGAAACCCTGTAACTCGTGGGGACGCTCTACCGTGTAGGGGTCTTTGCGGGACTCTCCCTCTCTGGCTGCCCAGGTATTTCTCAAGTGGACGACCTTTTTTGACTAAGGGGTCCATCCACCCCGAACCTCTATAGTCACCCAACAATTTTTGGGTGTCTTGATTGGGTCCAGCACCTTCTAATCTCATCACATCCTTCGGTGCATGTTCGGTAGGAGGTCCTTAAGGACACCCTTAAGACCTCCTTTAGAAATTCACTCTCGTCGAGGCCAAGCCTCGACGCCCTTGTTTGTGCAGCAACCCCTCCACATAAATCTTTCATCTGATTCAGACCCTGGTTCTCCTTCTTCCATCATGGCACAACCCATTGAAGAGGAGAATAACCTTGAACACCAACTTCAACGCCTTAATGATCTCTTTCAGAACTTTGTAAACCCACTGCAGCGACCTATGATGCGAGATCACTATAATCCCGCTGCGGTGGCGATTGAACCTCGAGTACGAATCCCGATTGGCGGACCTGATTCTGAGCTGAAGCCCAATATGATTCATGCCATACCAAAGTTCCATGGGCTTAACTCTGAGGATCCATTCCAACACATTAAACAACTTAAGCATCTGGCCCAGACCTTCGGGTCAGATGTGCAAACCCGGGATATCCTACTCATGAAAATGTTTTCGTTCTCCCTCTTGGACGAGGCCGCACATTGGTATCAAACTCAGACCCGTCCGATCAACACATGGGAGGAACTGCAGTCCGAATTTTTGAAAAAATTCATTCCCGTTGGCCGGACGAATGCCTTGCACCACCGGATCACTCATTTCACTCAACAACCGGGAGAACCTCTTCACGAAGCATGGGATCAATTCTTAGATCTCATGCAAAAGTGCCCCCATCACGGAGTTCCTAAGTGGGAACAAGTCCAGTCTTTTTACCAGGGACTCCGTGAAGATATTCATTTATTCGTCAATGCAACATGCGGAGGAAACATCATGGGTCAACATGAGGACACGATGTGGGAGATTCTTGAAAACATGTGCGAGAACTCCATAAATAATGACTCCATGGGCTTATTCGACAGGACGAATGCCCGCGCATCGACGAATCTGAGAGGGACACATGAGATGCAGGACCTGTCCAATTCTGTCAACTTGGAACTGATGACCAGTCGGTTGGACAGGGTTTCTATCATAGAAAAGAAGGTGGACGAGCTAACTCGGCATTTGCAGTAAGCCACCTCTGCGCAAAACTCTTTTGCACGACCACCTCTGGCAAGGGAAACGGTGCAAAACATCTATCACCAATCTGCCAAGGAGATGGACCCATATCCACCCCCATCTACCTCTCGGACCGGAGTGACCTCCGATCCATTCTACTCGAGTTGGGGTAACTCTGAACCCTCGTATTCTGACTTTCCTGAGGTTCCTCAGAACTACGAGGACCTCAATGCCATCCAGAATGACCCATTCTCCAATACCTACAACCCTGGATGGCGAAATCATCCTAACTTTCAGTGGGCGGGAAATTCTCAAAGACCACCATATCAACCCCGTCCACAAGCCCCTCGTCCATATCAGCCGCCTCAGCCTCGGCCCAATCCCACCTACCAATTCGGGCAAAACCAGGATCAAGTGACTCTTATCCTTCAAACACTAGCTGACATTCAAAAGACAAATACGGCAATGCAAAAATAGCACAAGGACGAGATCACAGAGGTTCGCAACCAACTGGCCCAGATGGCAAATTCTCGCCAACCTGGCACCCTTCCTTCGCAACCTCTGCCCAACCCAAATAACGTGCTAACCTAGAAGCGCGTTATGAATCCAAATTCAGGCCAAGCACATTTGATTTATCAGGCCCCTACTGCTCCATCGCCAGACGGGATGGAAGCTTCGACATCTTATGTGGGATTTCAGCAGCAGCCACCCCTCCTACCAAACCCAAACCAGAATCAGGCCAGATTAAACTCTGTAACAACACGTAGTGGTAAAATAACCCAAGACCCACATTATCCGAACCACTCCAAGCCTGATAATAGCCAAGACCCTAGGATAGTCATCCAAGATACTACTGTCCCAGATCAAGAACCTGGACCTATCCTAGAGGAACCAACTAGGATCCCATTTCCTGATGCCTTGACCAAAGGAAAAAGGATAGCTAAACCCGTGGCCCTCGAGGACGATCTGGTCAAGCTCTTTGAACAGGTCCAAATAAACATCCCATTGATGGATGCAATTCGCCACATACCGGCTTACGCAAAATTCTTGAAAGACATATGTACCCCTAAACGTAAGCCGTGAACCAAGGATGGGAATCCAATCATACTGTCAGAGCAAGCCAGCTCTATCATCTTGAGCAAACTCCCACCCAAGGCTAAAGACCCAGGAACTCCCTTGATTTCTTGTAAAATTGGTGAAACCCAATTTGATAGAGCCTTACTAGACCTAGGTGCCTCCATAAATTTAATACCTACATCCCTCCTTGACCACCTTGAAGAATCTGAACTTAAACCCACTGAGGTGACATTGCAGTTAGTCGATCGATCCATCAAGTCACCTAGAGGAATACTCAAGGATGTCATTGTTAGGGTATGAGATTTCTATTTCCCGGTGGACTTCATAGTACTGGACATGGATGCACCTAAGAACCCAAGGGACACACCAATCATATTAGGGAGACCCTTTTTGGCCACTTTTAGGGCCAACATAAACTGCGAAGAGGGCCAGATAGAATTAAAATTTGGGAATCAAAACCTGAAGATTGACATTTTTAAGGCCCAACAAGGGATTAATTGCGGGGTTATAGAGGAAATATGTGATATCAGAGCCGTGGTTGATGAATTGCATATAGAGGACAACCTGACTATCCCTGATCAACCACTAGAGAATCAAAACCCGCTAACAGAGGAGTGCAAACATGATCTAGACACACCTATGACTCCTACCCTTGTTCTTGATACAAACCCCGAACCGCCCGCTACTGCTGAAAATCCTGTCATGGAACTCAAGCCCCTTCCCGAGCATCTGAAGTATGTCTTTTTGGATTCAAATCAGACGTTTCCTGTGATTATCAAGTCTCGACTCACACCTGACCAGGAACTCTGTTTAATTTCTGTTCTCCAGCAACATCGTAGAGCCATTGGATGGACTCTCGATGATTTGACTGGTATAAGCCCTTCATACTGCACACATCGAATCTACACAGAAGAAGGCGCACGACCTTCAAGAGAAATGCAAAGACGCCTAAACCCTAACCTACAGGAGGTCATGAAAAAGGAGATCATAAAGTGGTTAGATGCAGGGATCATCTGCCCGATCTCCGACAGTCGTTGGGTGAGTCCAATACAAGTGGTGCCTAAAAAGGTAGGACTTACCATCATCACGACTGAAACCGGAGAAGTCATTCCTACCCGAATAGCTAACTCATGGAGAGTCTGCATTGATTACAGAAGACTCAATTCCTCCACGAAGAAGGATCATTTCCCACTACCGTTTATTGATCAGATCCTCGAAAAACTAGCGGGAAACAGGGTCTTCTGCTTTCTTGACGGGTACTCCAGTTACAACTAGGTGGCAACCCATCTAGAGGATCAAGAAAAGACCACATTCACTTGCCCCTTCGGGACGTACGCATTTCGAAGGATGCCATTCGGTCTCTGTAATGCACCTGCAACTTTTCAGCGGTGCATGCTTGCCATATTCTCAGATATGGTAGGTGATTATCTGGAAGTCTTCATGGATGACTTTTCAGTTTTTGGAGAATCATTTGATGATTGCCTCCAACACTTGGTCCAAATACTCAGGCGGTGCATCGAGGTGAATTTGGTTCTTTCCTAGGAAAAGAGCCATTTCATGGTGCCTGAGGGAATTGTCCTGGGACATTTAATCACGGAGAAAGGCATCCAAGTGGATCGAGCTAAGGTTAACCTGATTTCCAAGCTCCCTATGCCTGGCTCGATTAAGGACATCCGATCTTTTTTGGGGCACGTCGGTTTCTACCGTGGATTTATCCCTGATTTCTCGAAAATCGCGCGCCCCCTGACCAATCTTCTCTCCAAGGATGTGCCTTTCGAAATTTCCAAGGAATGCACTCAAGCATTTGAGATCCTACGTGACCGAGTCACCCAAGCCCTGATCCTACAGTCCCCTGATTGGTCTCAACCCTTTGAGATCATGTGCGATGCATCTGACTTCGCTGTAGGAGCGATTTTGGGGCAGAAAATTGACGGGAAACCTATGGTCATTTACTACGCCAGCAAAACACTGGATGAGGCTCAGCGTAACTATACGGTTACTGAGAAAGAGCTGCTGGCCGTAGTATTTGACCTGGAAAAATTCAGATCATACCTTCTGGGTTCCCATGTTATCATATACTCGGATCACACAACTGTGAGGCATCTCCTTGCAAAGAAGGATGCGAAACCTTGATTAATCCGATGGATCTTGCTGTTACAAGAATTTGACCTCGAGATTCGCGACAAGGCGGGAAAGCGAAATGTGGTAGCTGATTACTTGTCCCGCCTTCCTTCTGAAATAATTGACCCTTCCGGACCTATCAAAGAACATTTTCCTGATGAGCACCTCCTGACTATCAGTACAAGTCTTCCATGGTTCGCTGATATAGTTAATTACCTGGCATCACATCAGATTCCGTCTGATTGGCCGAAGGTCAAGAAAGACAAATTGCGTTCCGATGCCAAGTATTACCTATGGGAAGACCCGTATCTATTCCGCATTGGTGCTGATCAGATAATTTGACGATGCATCGCGGAAGCGGAAATCAAAGACATACTCTCATTTTGCCATGACCAAGCATGCGGTGGACATTTCTCAGGACATAAAACTGCATCAAAAGTCCTCCAGTGTGGCTTTTACTGGCCCACAATTTTCAAGGATGCATACGATCACTGTAAGACATGTTCCCGTTGCTAGACTCTAGGCAACATGAGCCATCAAGACATGATGCCTCTACAGCCGATCTTGGTATGCGAAATTTGTGATATTTGGGGGATTGATTTCATGGGACCCTTCCCGATCTCGGATGGCTTCGAATACATCTTCTCGCAGTTGACTATGTTTCCAAGTGGATAGAAGCCATTCCGACCCGAACCAACAATCACAAAGTTGTCATAAAATTCCTTCATCAAAATATTTTCTCAAGGTTCAGGATTCCGCGTGCTATAATTTCCGACGGGGGGGCCCATTTTACAAACGCTCAATTTAGGTCACTGATGACCAAATACAAGGTGTCACACCCAATCTCTACTCCTTACCACCCCCAAACTAATGGTCTAGCTGAGCTATCTAACCGAGAGATCAAGAAGATCCTTCAGGTTACTGTTCGACCTGATAGGAAAGATTGGTCTTTTCGGCTTCCGGAAGCATTGTGGGCCTATAGGACTGCCCACAAGACCCAATTAGGAATGTCTCCCTTCAGACTAGTGTACGGGAAGGCATGTCACCTCCCCGTCGAGTTGGAGCATAAAGCCTATTGGGTAATACGGACCTGTAATCTGGATCTTTCTAAGGCTGGAACCCACAGAAGACTTCAAATGAGCGAGATCGATGAATTACGCCACGACGTGTATGAGAACTCTCGAATTTATAAAGAACGGGTTAAAGCTTTTCACGACAAACACATTTCTAGAAAGGTCTTTCATCCTAGTCAAAAGGTTTTACTCTTTGATGCCCGACTCAAATTATTCCCAGGAAAGCTAAGATCTAAGTGGGTCAGACCCTACTTAGTCCGACAAATCTTCGGAAATGGAGCCATTGAAATCAGCCCACTCAGCCACGATTCTGAACCCTTTGTCGTGAACGGTTAGAGACTCAAGTCGTTCATTGAGACGACCGATATAGATTTAGCTGAGTCATCCTTTACCCTCCATTCCTCTTGAGCTCATTGCGCCCAGCCGATGGCGTAAAACTCAGTGCTTAACGGGAGGCAATTCGTCATTCTTTGAAAAACCTGAAACCTTTTCTGACATCTCTATGTGGAATTCATATTGCACTTTAGGGTTCATCCATTAGAACAGCCGACCTCACCTCAGGTATCCCTACCCGAGATTAAAAATCGTTCACAACAAGTCACTTCGACCCATTCTCTCACCACACACCTGTCCTAATGCATGAACTAAGCTGAAATCGAACCCATCTAATTTACAATGGGGACATTGCAAATCTTAGGCATGGGGGGTATGAAAGTGCAAAATGTCAGGAAAATTCATATCAAGAAAGGGCTTCAATAAAAAAAAAAAAAGAGAGACTTGATGGAGGGGAGGAACAATTCAGGGTCATACAAATGAGAAGAGGAAAAGAGTAAAATGACAAAAAGGAGCACAAAATGAAAATAAAAAGAAATAGTCATTAGCAAAAGATTAAGGGGTTAACTGAAGTTCTAGACCAAATCAAGAAAAAGAAAAAAAGTGCTAAGCAGACATAACAAGAGATTAGCGGGAACGCTGGTCTTAGGCCTCTTGGGCTAGATTTGTTAGCTTAAAAATTCACGTATCCATTAAAATCTGGATAATCCTCAAGAGGTTGAGGAAAATGCGAAGCTTGAGTATTAGGTCTAAGGCTTAGGAAGTATTCGGCCTCGTTAACTGACCGCCGATTTGCGGGATTCGATAACCTAAGCACCCCAAATTCACACACAGTCTGGTTCAGTGCGCATAAACATTCAAATCACGCAAAAGTGTTTAATGTTCTGAAAATGTCACCTAGATTAGGAGTGGCCAATCAACACAAGTTGATTTGGACGAGTTCCCGACGCGGAGAGGCGGGAAATTCCCCTTGAAGATGTGTAACAACATATCGTCTCCTCGGTGCTTGTCTCTTAGGATATTTAAATATCCTACTGGGGGCATGTAAGCACTCTGCGGTTCAGATACCATGGGCGGCATTATCACGAAATGTCGATCGCCAGGGTCTGAATTCGGCCACGGAACACCATCGGCGGGATTATCTCAAAATCTCAAAAGCCAGGGTTCTGGGGGTTGCCATGGGCGGGATTATCTAGAAATCTCGAAAGCCAGGGACCCTTGAGGATTGATGATGGGGACGAGGAATCCGATACAGACCATGTTGAGAAGCTAATCCGAAGCTAGAAATAAAAAGAAAAGAGAGAGAAAAGCTCTCCAAACAAATAAATCTTCTATCTCTCTCCTACAAAAAACACACTGCAAACTGAACTTAGGCTAAAAATGTCTCAAGCACGGGTGCTTTAACCGCGGAGTCCAACAAACCCTAGGTTAGTTTTTGGTGGGCCGTAGAAACCTTTGCGGAGGACTGAGGCTAAAGCGGGTCAGGTCTGGATTTTGGTTGGTACTTGAATACCTCTAGGCCTATTGTCAGCATTCCTACCTAATCACAAAAGAAAACGAGAAGCACTTATCATGATTGTTGACAAACACTCTGGGTATAGAACGGAAGTTAAAACCTTGAAATTTTGCTAAGGGACTGGCAAAAGCTAGGCATGGGGGTATGATGAAAGCCTCATCATGAGCCATAACAAGCTCATTTTGACCCAATAAAGAAGATAAAAGCTCCTACATAACCTAGAAGAAGGCCTAAATGAAGGAATAAGTGCTCTGAGAAGAAAACATGAATTAAAGGTTAAAACTATAATTTTACCATTGCAGTACATAAACGGGATTTCTCAGAGGCAAAATATAGGTCAAATGATCTAAATAAGATAAAAAGTGGGTTGAGTCAATCAGAAATGGGTTCATGTGCAATTTAGGAATTAAATGACATTTGGTAACCCTAAAACAGACCTGCTTAAATCAACAAGGTTTCGGTCAGGATAAAAATCAAGTAAACCCTCTAAAAATCATGGAAAAATATCCTCTAGGGTTTAGAGCATTTAATTTGGCCCTTGGAACCTAGTTTGACCTAGAATAGGGTCCTAGCTCATTAATTGACCTAATTTGGGTTTTTACGCAAAATATCCAGTCAAATGAGGTCAAACCTAAAATACAACTTCACCATTAGATTCCTTAAGTCCAAATTAGGTTTATACTAAAATTTGGACCTAAGGGGAGGTCATCTTGACCTACTTTGCAATTTAGTACACCCAAATCACAATTTGGCCCCTATCTTTTGAAAATCATTGCAAAGAGCCCCCTAATTTCCTCGCCATCTTTGCAATCAAGTCCTACCGCCATTGTTAGGGCAGAACCGACCTCCGACGAGGTTTAGAGAGGGATTACTCTCTGATTCCTCAGAGATTCCCCCCCAGAAATGGAAGGGAGATTCTCTGAGGAATTCCCTTCCATCTAAGGCCAATCACGATCTCTGGTGTGAACCCAATCTCTCGTGCGAACGCACGAGGGATTTGGGTATCCACCCTCTTTCCTTCTCCGGTGAGCCGACGGAGGTGATTACGCGCCCTCCACACACTAGAAAGTTCGGCCAACACCTATAAAAGGATCCCCAGACCCGGCCGCAGATCTGCAGACTTGTTTTGGTGGAGATTCCCCCAAATTTTCCTCTCTTCCATCTCCGGCCAAGAAACCCGCAAGCTCCGGCGACCTCCTCCCCTCCTTCTCGCCGCTCTGCTGCCATACCAGCAGCAGAGTCCACTTCGCCGCTTTCTCCCGCGTCGTGCAGTACCAGGCGCGCGTTCTCCTGACCTCGTCCTCGTCGCCGCTCCCTCCCTCAGGGTTCTTCTCCAACGACGGCAGCTACGCGCCGTCCACTCCCCTGCCTCCCTCCCTTCCAGAACACTCCAGATACCTTCTCCATCTTCCCCTCTCTCTTTTCCTCCTTTTATTTCATTTAATTGCCCCGCGATCGTCGCTGACCACCCTCATCTTCCACAACACCGACTGACCTCCGGCAAGCCGCCCCCATCATTCCACCCCTCCACATGGCTCGCCAACCGTCTCATAAGCTCCGCCTCACCACAAGGAACAATCTCCGCCCATCCACCATCCCTCAATGCCTCCACCACAGCCCCCCGAACAACCCCACACTTCCGGTCACAGGTCGACCTAGGCACACACGCCTAGGCCGTCCCACAACCTGCAGCACCATGGACCACCTTCGCTGTGCCACGGCGAAGGTCCCCAGCTGGTCTGATTGAGCCGAGAGGCTTGTTTTGTGTGTGACAGCATCGAAGCCCCTGCCGCCATTGACGACGGTTGAAGAAGCTTCAAAGCAACTCCAGGCGTCAGAAGCTCCAGGCCTCAGGTGCGGTGGACTCGGGCAGCCAGTGCGAAGACATCTGGTCCAGGAAAGAGCGCAGCGACGTCCTCAGCCTTGGCAATCGAAGAAGAATCTTCTGCGGGCACGCGCTGGAGCGAGGCAGAACCAATAGTCCCACATCGGCGAAACGCAAAGTGCAGGTATACTTTAAATTATTTTTGTGATATTACCTCATTGCCTTCGAACGCACAGGGGTGAGGTCCCTCACCTTATCCCACGTTCGCCTCGTCCGCGGTTTCACCTCGCGGATCTGGTGGGCTCCGACCCGACCCAACCTGAGCACTCCTCGTGCATCACCCACCTGCCGGTGCGCCTGGTCCCGGGTGCGAAATCCGACCCGAATACCCGTGGCTCTGAGAGAGCATCCTTGAGTGAATTTCAGAGAGAGTGAGAGACGCGCGGGTAGAGGGACAGGGTAGGTTTTGCTCCCACCTCTCTGTGCAGGCAGGCTGAGCATTGAGAGACTTAGCCGTAAGAAGAAGCCTTTGCAGAAAGGCCAAGGAAGAAGACCAAGGAAGGAGAAGACTTCGCAGGAAAGAGAAGAGAAGGAAGAAAGAAGGACTGCAGAGAGAAGAAAGAAGACCAAGGAAGAAGCCTTCGCAGGAAAGAGAAAAGAAAAGAAAGAAGTTCAAGGAAGAAGAAGACCTGTAGATCAGAAGAAAAGAAGAAGAGCCTACGAAGAAGAAGAAGGCAGAAGAGAGAAGAGAAAGCAAAAATCAGAGAAGGCCAAGACAGAATCAAAACAGGAAGAAGAATAGTTGCATTTAAGACGTCTGATATAGAAATCAGACATCCAATCCTGTTATCTTTTAGCAATTCTTTTTATGACTCTCTCTTTGAATCAATTATTTTTCATTTAAGAGTTGTATTCCTTAGTTTTAAAAAGTACTGAGATTGCTCCCTGTGTTCGACCTCGGATACTCTAGTTTTTCGAGTAATAAAATTCTCTATTTCTTTGAACGCTTTGTCGGCTATATTACAACGTATTATCTTTTAAAACCCGATCAAGAGCGTATAAACACTAGGCTGCGAGGCAGTGTCAAACGACCGCGGTTGTGGGGTCTACGGAACTAGAGGCGCAAGCCGAAGGAAGAACCTTCCCTGCAATTCCCTCGTAATCAACCTGGCCAGATTAGCCTTGGGAAGGGGAGTCTAGTGCTTACGGACTTAATCACCCTTTGTGAGATTTCTAGGTCTCCTAAGGAATACGCCATAAGGACTAGGCTTGTGTGCTTGATTGAAACACATTTCTCGCATTTGTTGCCCTCCGCATCCCCTCTTGTTCTTCTCTAGTGTATTCACGGGAGACGCTCACTGCATCCCGATTTGTGTGTTTTGGGGCAGGAATCTAGGCAACGTAATTCTATTGGAAGCATGGCTGAACCTAGGGTAGACGAGGCTGAGGATCAACTCCCACCAGACGCTATGGCTATCATCCAAGCCCAAATTAATTCTAACCACCGGCTTCAGCAACAACAAATCCACACCATCATGCAAGCCATACAATGGTTACAGAACCCACAAGAACAACCACCACCACCTTTCCAAGACATACCAAGGCAACCACCACTTGATATACCACCATTTTAGGATCAGCCGAGGCCCCTCCACGATTTCTATAATCCCTCTGCTATTAGAGTCGAGCCGCACCTTAGGATCCCAGAAGGGGGAGATGATTTTGAGCTAAAATCGAATGTCTTAAGTCTGATCCAGAACCACTTTCATGGAAGCTCAAATGAGGACCCCTTTCAGCACCCAGAGGATCTCGACCGCATAGCGCAAACTGTGAAACCTAGGAACATTAGCCTTGACATTGTTCTAATCAAGATGTTTCCCTTGTCATTAAGAGACAAGGCTTCTCATTGGCTTAGAACCCTAGGTAGACCCATCACCACCTGGGAAGAAATGAGGCATGCATTTTTAAAGAAATTCTTCCCCATAGGAAAGACCAATGCCCTCAGAAGAGCTATTACTACCTTTACACTCCAGGGTGGGGAACAATTTCATGAGGCGTGGGAAATATTTAATGAACTCTTGAGGAAATGCCCACAGCACGAAGTACCAAGGTGGCAATTGGCCCAGATTTTCTACCACGGTCTTGACAACAACCTATCGAACTCCGTCGATGCCTCATGCGGGGGGAACTTCCTGAACAAAGACGAGGAGAGTGCGTTTGAGCTCTTTGAGTCTATGAGCGAGAATTCACTCAACAATGCCTCTATGACACAATTCAACAGGTCCAGTCAACCCTATGGTGGGATTTATGAGGTACAAGTAAATTTTGGAATGGTTGACATGGACATCATTGCCAAGAAATTGGATAGAGTGGAATTAGTGGACAAAAAGATTGATGAGCTACTGAACCAGACCAGGAACCCCTTACAGACTTTCTCCCTAGCAAAGGGAGCGCATAATATTGACTTGGTCCAGCCCTTAACCCAACTGAACCTAGAACAACCCCTGACCACATTCCAGGGAGGGACCTTTACTCCCTCAACCCTTGATTACTCCCTTCCCTCTTCATCAACATCGGCTATCCTAGAAGATGTGCAAGCTGTCCAAGGTTATGCGAAACCTGACTCTTTCTCCAACACTTACAACACTGGCTGGCGTAACCACCCCAACTTTGGTTGGACAAAACAAAAACCACTGTAATTCCAGAACCAGCCTAGGCCAAACCAGCAGCCACACTTGCCCCCTATCAGCAAGGACCACCAGTTAGACCCCAATATAATCAGAATAGGGAGGCTCCTCCCCCACAAAACCAAATGGATACCCTAATAAAGATGATGGCTGACATGAACCAGAAACATCAGGAGGAAATGGCCTTGGTAAAGGGACAGTTAAGCCAACTCTTGGACTGTAAACAACAAGGATCCCTACCTTCCCAATCACAACCGAACCCGCGAAACATAATTAACAGAGACCCCAATTCGCAAGGGTTCCAAAGTAACCCCCGGCAGGCTCACATGGTCCAGCTAGCCCCGCAAACACCTCCTGGGTTTGGTGCTTCTGCATCCTCGTCTTCTCAAGGATCAACCCATGGCCCCAATGCCTCTGCGAATGCGGTGACCTTGAGAAGCGGCACCAAAACCTAGGATCCCAAATGACCGACTCTCCCCGAGACTTCACCTGCTGAAATACCCGACTCAGAAGAGGCACCAACCAAGGACCCAGAAATAGAACCAATCCACATTCAGACACCCTACCCTGAGGCCTTAGAAACAATCAAGAAAAAGAAGAATGTTGTGGAAATTGAGGAGCTGTTGGAAATCTTTAAGCAAGTACAGATTAATATTTCGGTCCTTGAAGCCGTCAAACACATCCCTGCTTACGCCAAGTTTTTAAAGGATGCTTGTACACCCAAGTGTAAGCCGAGACCTCAAGCACCTAGGAAGGTTGTTCTCTCTGAACAAGCAAGTTCCATGATATCAAGCAACCTTCCACTCAAGCGAACTGACCCAGGAGCGCCCCTGATTTCCTGCAATATTGGGGACATGACGTTTGATAGAGCACTCCTGGACCTAGGTGCTTCTATCCATCTAATTCCAACAACCCTGTACCACCAATTTGGTTTTGGAGAGCTGACACCAACCCCTGTCACCATCCAGCTGGCTGATAGATCAGTGAAAACCCCGAAGGGGGTTGTCGAGGACGTGATTGTACGGGTCAAGGACTTCTATTTCCCGGTCGACTTTTTGGTGCTCGACATGGAAGTCCCTGAAAAATTACAGAGCGCATCCATAATCTTAGGCAGACCTTTCTTAGCTACGGCTAAGGCAAACATTGATTGCGAGACAGGATGTATGGAAATTGCCTTCGAGGATAGGAAAATGTAATTGGATATCTTCCGGGCGACAAACTCTTTTGATTGCGATTGCGTTGAGGAACATGATCCCGTGGAAACTCTAATCGAGGAATGCCTCATCCTCAGTTCTGTATCAGACCACCAAACCCGTAGTGACTGTTCTGACCCGTCACCATCATCACTCGTGGACCTCTGTAAGGATGAGTACCATCACATGACACCATTTGAGGAGATTGATGTTGATCAACTCCCGCCCTTTCCCTTCCCATCGACTGTGGTTCCACCCGCACCTGAACTTAAACCATTGCTCGAAAATCTCAAGTATGTCTTCCTGGGACCTGACCACACCTTCCCAGTGATTATTAATTCTCATCTAACCAAGGATCAGGAACTCAGGTTGACTGCAACCCTTTCAGAACATCGGGCCACCATTGGATGGACCATTTCGGACTTAAGAGGAATTAGCCCCACCTATTGCACCCATAAGATTTACCTGGAAGACGGGGCCTGACCATCCCGCCAGATGCAAAGACGTTTAAACCCAAACATGCGGGAGGTCGTTAAAAAAGAAATTATCAAGTGGCTTGACGCCGACATCATCTACCCTATCTCCGATAGCCCCTGGGTGAGCCCCACTCAAGTGGTTCCCAAGAAAGCTGGGCTCCCAGTTGTCACCAATTATCATGGCAAATCCATCCCCACCTGCACCACCACCGCATGGTGGGTGTGTATTGATTATAGGAAGCTTAATGAAGCCACTAAGAAAGATCATTTCCCCTTGCCATTCATTGACCAAATCCTTGAAAGATTGGCAGGGCAGAAGTATTTTTGCTTCCTGGATGGATATTCAGGATATAACCAAGTCGCAATTGCTCCAGAAGATCAGGAAAATACCACATTCACTTGCCCGTATGGCACATTTACATTCTGTCGAATGTCGTTCGGGTTATGCAACGCACCTACGACCTTCTGATAGCGATTTCACGTGGTTTGTTAATTAGGTCGTTGTAACGCGCAAAATCGATCAACCCTTAAATTTATATTCCTAGATAGGGGAGTATCTAAGGTCGTCCAAGGAGGCCAAATGTTTGCAAAATTGATTCTCTTGCTTGGAATACAAATCTCAACTTTCTTTTTGGTATTTTTCAATATATCATTTTTTTGTTTTTGAATTAAGACAACATGCGAAATGGTGGCGGGAAGGTGATTTACACTTCAAATTTAATAAACTACTTCTAAAGTGGCAAGTAGAACCTCTCCCTAAGCTCACTCTAGGCAAGTGGAGGCCTAGAATAATTAGAGAGAGGGAGTGAAGAATGCTAAAAACAAAGCAAGTAGAAATGCAAATAAGAAATTGCAAAGAAGGCAACTAGATAAATGAAAAAGTGTTTTACAAAAAGGCCTAGTAGAGGAATGCTTCTACTACTAGAAAATTGCAAATAAGAAAAGCAAACACAAATCCTCTAGATAGATGGTGAAGAAGAGGACTTCTTGCTCCAAGCTTGGTAGCTCCCAAGCTTGAAAAGAATCCTCCAACTACTTCCTTGCTGTGCTCCGCCAAGGTGACGTCCTCAAAGGCAAGCCCTAAGGGGGCATGCCCTAAGCTTCTCTCCAAGGGTGGACGTCCACCCTAGGTCCTTCTCCTTTTCCTGGCCGTCCTCCTTGAAGTGGAAGAGTCCTCCTCCTTCGCGTGGCCCAAGTTGAAGAGAGTGGGGAGAAGAAGGCACCAAAAGGGCTGGTGATGTGCCCCTTTAATCTCCTTCTCTACTCCTTCTTCTTGGCCGTAGGTATAGGTGGTATAGGTAGCAAAATATACTAATGGAGGATGGGAATTATGTGGTGGTAGGGTAGGGTATTTATAGGATGGGAAGGGGGGTGGTTATGGTATTTTTTTGGAGGGAAATGAAGGGGTGCTTGGATATTTTTGGAGGGAAAAATGGGAGGGAAATGAAGAGGTGCCTTGGTTTTCCCTCCAAAAATACCTTCTAGAAGGCAATTTTGGAGGGAAAAAATGGAGGGTGGAGATGGGTTTTCATTGTGGATGTAGGGTGGCGATGGAAGGGATAGTGTCACCAAAATAAAGTAGGAGTAGGTGGTCTTTTTGCTGGAGCTTAGGTAGTAGGGTAGTAGGTTTTGGTGCCATGGAGGTGAAATAGCTAAGTTAAGCAGCTTAGCTAGCTTAGCTAGTAGGGAGTAGAGTTGGAGGCATTTGGAGCTAGGGTTTTCAGGGAGAAGAGCTGGAGGTAATCATCTTGAGTTGCATTAGAGCTGGTGGCTGCTGAAGAGAGCTACAAGGAGCTACCTTAGCTGGCTTGGCTTGCTAGTTCTTTGCTAGCTACTAAGCCAAGCTAAAGCAAGCTGGCTTCTATTGAAAGGAGCTGAGGTGAGCTGAGTCTAATGCTCTTGGGGAGGATCAAGCTGGGTGAAGCAGCTAAGGTAGCCTAGCTCAACTGAGTTGAGCTAAGCTGAGTCCCCGAGAGTTGGACTTGA
The DNA here is from genome assembly GCA_037157565.1 of Thalassia testudinum. Taxonomy (NCBI): domain Eukaryota; kingdom Viridiplantae; phylum Streptophyta; class Magnoliopsida; order Alismatales; family Hydrocharitaceae; genus Thalassia; species Thalassia testudinum. Next base: position 22,784,731 of record JAZHRO010000071.1, on the reverse strand, counting down.
GCTTCCTAAGCTGGAATGAAGTCATCTTTAGCTGACCGGAGTTGAGTAGAGCTGGATGTAGCTGGACCTGAGCTGGGGTGAACTCCATTCAACTTAGTTGAGCTAGCTAGAGCTCCCTATGGACTAATGGGAGCTGAGATGAGCTAGACTTAGCTAAGTTGAGCTGGATCTAAGCTGACCTAAGCTAGGGTGAGCTAAGATGAGCTCTCTTGAGCTGCCATTCAGCTGAGATGAGCTAACCCTAGTTCAAGTGAGCTGAAATCCAGCTATGGTGAGCTGGATCAAGCTAAGTTCCAGTTAGTCTGAGCTTCTTCTTCACCAGTTGCCTTCCACCAGTTGCCTTCCTGAGTGCTAGGATTTTGGAGTTCTGACAATCTGCATGTCCCTAACACTCACAAAAACACATTAAAAAGACAATAAAAAGTGCAATGCAAGCCTACCCTAATTGATGCCTAAATGCAGCCCAAAAACCCATTTGCGAAGCAAAATCCTAAGAGCTAGGTTTGTTTTAATGCATAAGAATGATGATAAACTGGCGTTTATCACACCCCCATGCTTATCTTTTGCTAGTCTCTTAGCAAAACTTTAATTTTTTGGAAAATGGAATTTTTGGGAAATCTGATTTTTTTGACTTTTGAGGAGAAAAAGAGATTAAGGGACTTTGGTAGATTAAAACACAGGAGGTACGGGATTTGTTAAAGATAAACATTAGGATTTATTTTTGGATTCAACCATTAGACAGAACGGGATCAATATATCCTCCAAAAAATTCACAAATTAACCCCTTGTTAATTCAGATGACTTGAAATTTTTGTTTTTAGGATTTTTCTGGCTCATGAATCTGATTCGCAACTTGCAAAATCCTTTAAAACCTTGTGTCTGTGCTTGTGAAAGCCAACATTTATAAGGGCGTGTTAATTTATTTATTATTACTTTTTTTTTCTCCCCCATGCTTATTTTTAGCTTAATCTTACAACAGATGTGTCGGGATCATCATTCCCGTTACCATTCCTTGAGGTGGCTCTGGCGCCAATACTTTGGGATAGCACTGTCCATGACACCACCCAGGAGCTCACAACCCCAAAACACGATGCGGTGAAAAGGGGCACTCCAAGCAAACTCAAGCTCTTGCTCCGACACTATAGGTAGAGACCGTCCAAGACACTTGAGCAGCTAAAATGCGCTTTAATGCTCCATCTAAAGATATGAAATATAGATATGGAGCAGCGTCGAGGCGGTAACATGTTGACATCGCGTTCTCAAAGGAGGCATTTTCCTCCTTCTCAGCGGTGAGAACTCAAACCAATGATCTGCTTCAGACTTTTACTAAGTCCAAACAAGGGAGTTTTTCAAATTTTTAGTTATTTTTAAGTGTTGGCTTGTGTGAAGAGTGACACAAGAAGTTTCTCAAAACATGCAAGTTTTTGAATCAGAAGCTAAGTCAAATACTTTCCGTATTACCAAATAGGATCAAGTCACCTGAACTATCGTGAGTTCAGGTGAAATTTTAGAGAAGGATATCTAATCTAGTATAAAATAGACCCTGGAATTCTAATGATCAGATCCATATCCTCATCCTTAGTTTGTTAAAGATTAAATCCCATTGTACCAAAAGTGAAATTTTCAACCTTTGTCCCGATTTCAAAATTTTTCCTCAAAAAGTTTTCAACATTTTTATTTATTTATTTTTTTTTTGGGTATGTAAGCAGGAAATAAATTAAAGGAAATTGCATGTTTTTAGGTTTTGAAAATCCTAAGTCGATCGTCAAATTTAAAAATACCCTCCCATGCTTAAGATATGCCATGTCCTCATGCATTAGAGGGAAAAGGGATCACCTTAGTGAAGAACGGTCAGGTTTAGGATGAACAAAACCTGGAAAAAGAAGAAAAAAGGAAAGTAAGAAAAAATGATGGGTTACCTCCCATCCAATGCTATCTTTTACGCCATTCAGCCGGGCGTGAAGGTATGCACGGAAGATGTAAAATCATGTAAATAATTGGACACTTGGATGCCCGCAAAAAAGGTGTCTTCTTCTAGATCCCTAGAAAATTGATTAGAAGCAATATTGGGATCAAAGTTGGATGGAAAATGATAAGTGTAGCCCGAGTCTGGCCATGGTTTTAAATCAGGTTGGATGCCAAACTCGGGCGGGGTTGGTGGCAGGTCCGTACGAAAGGACTTGAGGAAGGAGTGGTGAGGATTGGGTGAAGTTAGTGTGGAAAAATTAGGTGGTGAATAGTGGGTGGGTTAGGGTGCTTAGGGGGGGTATCAGGAATAAATTTGGGGTCAAGACAAGTTTTCGGATCACAGATTTCGCCGACCACTGATTCTGAATCAGAGTCAAAAAAATTATGGTCGATGAGGGTATCTATTAACATTATCTCCTCCACCATATTGGAAATTTCAGTATCTGAGTCCTCAAAGAAGTTATCATCATGGAATCTCCTGGAGTATTTAAAAATATCTAAAGTGATAGTTTGGCCTGCACAGTTGATATCCATTTTGCCTGTGTGGCAATTGATATTTGCCTTTGCAATGGCCAAAAAAGGGCATCCAAGGATTATTGGGGAATCCAGTAATGATTCAGGTGCCTCAATGTCAAGAACCAGAAAGTCTGCAGGGAAGACACAATTCTGGACCTTGACTAAAACATTCTCGACAATCCCACGAGGTTTGATTGTAGATCGGTCGGCTAATTGCAGGGTAACCTCGACGGGTTTTAATTCACCGATCTGAAACTCTTCGAATAAACTTGTGGGAATAATATTAACTGAGGCACCAAGATCAAGGAGGGCGCGATTAAATGTAGTGTCATCAATAATTACAGAAATTAAAGGCACCCCCGAATCTTTCATCTTAGGAGCTAGCTTACTCTGTATGACAGAGCTTACTGTCTCCGAAAGATGCACCTGTCCTAGATTTTTGGCATGCCTTTTAGGAGTACAAATCTCCTTCAAAAATTTAGCATAGGCAGGTATATATTTGATGGCATCTAGGAGAGGAATATTGATATGAACTTGCCCAAATAGCTCCATGAGTTCTTCTGTAGTGGGCTCAGATTTCTTTTTTTTGTTGGTGGTGGGGTAGAGAGCTTGTGGGAAAGGGACAGGAATCTTGTCTTGAAATTTTTGTATTTCTTTTTCTTCCTGATGGGGAGGTGGGGAGTCAATTTGCACAAGTAGTTCACTAGGTTTGTGTGAAGGCCCGGGGTCAGTGGTGGTTTTCCCACTCCTCAAAGTAACTGCATGTGCAGTCGGATTATTATTTGGAGGAGGTGGGGGGCCTGTGATTGCAGAAACCTGGGTGGCTGCTGAGGTGGTGGATTAGGAGGAGGCTGATTTGGATAATGTGGAGTTCTGCCCATATAATGGTTCCCTTGGTGATTAGGGTTGGGCATGGGTTGGGACGGAAGATGTCCTGCAGGTCTTTGTGTGGGAGTAACCCCAATCTGATTGTTCAGATTTGTGATGTTGCAGGTTACTTCCGTCATTTTTGTTTACATGTCCTGCAGGGTTCGCATCATCTGGGCATTGATGTCTTATTGGGATGGCCTAGGATGGAAGTTTGGATTCGACCCATATCCATTAAAATGATATGGTTGGCAGGAAACTTGATTATTCCAGGAGTAGTTCGGGTAATTTTTCCAATTAGAAGAATTTTTAAAGGGCTCTTGGATGGCAGAAATATTTTGAGTGGGGTTAAGATCTGGATAGTTGTAATTCCCCAGTGAATCATGGGCAACCTCAAAATAATCAGCAGGAGTAGTGTTGAGATTGTGTAAATTTTCTCTTCGTGGAAAGTTAGGTTGGGTTAGATGTGGGTGTGGAGCTTGAGTTGATGTGGCCAGTCTTTCCTCAATTTTCTTTTGATTAATATGCATCTGGTCGAGTTTTTGAGCGATCAATTGAAGATCGTCTTGGGTGACAGGGATAGATTGAGTGCCTATTTCATGAACACCGAACTGCAGGTTTTGGGTTTTGCAAAATGTGTTCATGGAAGCTTGATTAAATGAATTTTCACTCATTTCTTCAAACAGGTCGTAGGCACTTTCAACATCTTTATTTAAGAAGTTGCCGCCACACGAGGCATCGACAAAATGTCGGATTTGATCTTCTAATCCATGATAGAAGATTTGCACGAGCTGCCATAAAGGAATATCGTGGTACGGGCAACTTTTTAAAAGATCTTGAAATCTTTCTCAAGAATCATGGAAAGTTTCACCAGATTTTTGGTGAAAGGTCGTAATAGATCTTCACAAGGAATTGGTATGACCTATGGGAAAGAATTTCTTGAGGAAGGCGCTCTTGAGCTGAGGCCACGTTGTGATGGGTCGGCCAATGGTCCTGAACCAATAAGCGACCTTATCTTTAAGAGATAATGGAAAAAGATGCATCAGCCATATGTCTTCTTGTACATTTCGGGAACGGGTTGTTTGTGCAAGAAGAGTTAGCTCTTCAAGGTGGCTGAAAGGGTCTTCCCTAGGAAGGCCATGAAAGTATTTAATTAGGTTCAGGACAGCAGGCTTGATCTCAAAGTCTCCCTCTGGTATGACCACCCCTGGTCGTTCCTAGTAATAAGACGGATCATAGAAATCTTTTAGAGGAACAACAGGCTGCTGACGAGGTGGTGGGTTTGGCCTTGGGTTGGCTAGGTTTTGGATGTTCCTAGTCAATGTTTGTTGATTGAAATTTAATTTATTAATCTGCTCGGCCATCAATTTTAAAAGATCAGGTAGGGGGTCTTGATGTTGTGTTTGGGGCAACTCAAGATTAGGGAGCTCCAAGTGTGGGAAGTTAATGGTGGGTGGGTTTTGGGTGGAAGGGTTAGAATTAGGGTTAGTGGTGGGGTTAGAGGTGGAAGTGGAAGGGTCAGTGGACCTATTTTATTGTGTTTCCATTTTTTCAGGAGAAGATAGAAAAAGTAGTCTTTTTGTGTGGGGGGCGAAATCCAATGGTCCTTCCAAGTGCGGATTTTGAGACCGTCGCCCGTGCATAAAATGGAAGAACGGGAGGGGAGGAGAAGAGAAAGAAATGAGAGAAAGTGTGTAATTTAAACAAACAAACCTAGACCTAACTTAAATGTGACTCCTTAATAATAACCTAAGACTTGGTCTATATAGGAAATAAGTAATCAATAGTGAATACCCGTTCTATCAACAAATCTAGCTAAGTTGCTTAAGGGGAGGTTTGGGCCCAAACGTTTCCCAGGGAAAACCCCAGGTGCTTGTACAAACCCACGCCTGGTCGTTTGACACGACCCCTCAGCTTGAACACCAGATATAGATGACAGAATTGGTACTAACTAAAGAACACTTAAGACCTAAATAGCAAGCCTAAGTTGATAAAGCCTTAGGGGTCAAGTTGCTACAAATTTTAATTAGATCTAGGATGCTATAGTGCATACGGAATGTGGAGGGCGTTTATTGGGTTGTTGCCCAGTTATTTTGATTTTTTTTTTGTGTGTGCAGAAATTGGAGAGTGGCTCCAATGAAAATCAAGTTGTCACAAACTTTTTTTTGTATTTTTGTCTTTTAGGATTTGATTTAATTAAATGTGTTTTAGGATTTTTTTCTTTAAATTTTCAAACAAGTTTGAAACTTCACAATCAAAGGAAAGACAAGTTATATTGGTGATGGTTAATTTTCTTTAATGTGAGTCTTCAAAAAGAGAGAAAGAAACCCTAGGCCAATTATCCGTAAGACAGAAAATTACTACCAATGAATTAATTTTAGGCTTCTGAATTAAGTAGTGGTCCAAACAAGTCAAACAACACCACTACTTTGAATAAAATCAAATAAGGATTCCAAAAAAGATTTTTGTAAGATTTTAGGAATTTTGTTGATAATTATTTTGAATTTTTAATTGTACTGGTGTTAAAGTCTAGAAATGATACCTGTGGGTATTTTGGACTTTTCAGTATTACCATTGACCTCAAAAAATTTTTGTAATTTTATATGATGTGTAAAATTTCACAAGGATTCCAGCAAGCTAAATTTCACAAAAATTGGATTAGTATAAAAATTCTAAAAATTCGTGGACAGTAGCAAAATAGGAAGATTAGAAGGTGTGACCCCTCTGCAGTCCAAGAATTTTTAAAAGTTAAATACAGATCCAATTGATCTAAAATTCGGAATAGATGTTCCTAACTTAATTGGGAATCACTGTATGGAATTTTATGATTTTAGGAGGCCTGTGGTGTTAGGAATCGATTTTTCATGTTCGGATAAAAATCTGGACCCGAAAAATAGAACACCAATACTTGTAATGGAGTGGTTTTAAAGAAGCATTCAAGCAAACAATGGATTTTATATGGGCACCACTCCACTTAATTAAATTGTTTATGGTCCTGAAAGCCAAGTTTAATATGTTTTTGGTAGTTTTAATTAATTATGTGACCAGAAAGAAGAACCAACCTGAATTTTGCGGGAAGAAAAGGAACTTTGAGCTCTCGCTTCCAGATTCCCACCTTCCCGCTGTAATTCCTGCACACACAAAAGAAAGAAAGAGAAGGGGATGAGATCCACTTCAAGCAAGAGAAAATTGATTAATGCAAAGCCGTGCCTCCCCGGCAACGACACCAAAAAGTGATAGCGATTTCACGCGGTTTGTTAATTAGGTCGTTGTAACGCGCAAAACTGATCAACTCTTAAATTTATATTCCAAGATAGGGGAGTATCTAGGGTTGTCCAAGGAGGCCAAATGTTTGCAAAATTGATTCTTTTACTTGGAATACAAATCTCAACTTTCTTTTTGGTATTTTTCAATATATCATTTTTTTTATTTTTGAATTAAGACAACATGCGAAATGGTGGCGGGAAGATGATTTACACTTCAAATTTAATAAACTACTTCTAAAGTGGCAAGTAGAACCTCTCCCTAAGCTCACTCTAGGCAAGTGGAGGCCTAGAATAATTAGGGAGAGGGAGTGAAGAATGCTAAAAACAAAGCAAGTAGAAATGCAAATAAGAAATTGCAAAGAAGGCAACTAGATAAATGAAAAAGTGTTTTACAAAAAGGCCTAGTAGAGGAATGCTTCTACTACTAGAAAATTGCAAATAAGAAAAGCAAACACAAATCCTCTAGATAGATGGTGAAGAAGAGGGCTTCTTGCTCCAAGCTTGGTAGCTCCCAAGCTTGAAAAGAATCCTCCAACTCCTTCCTTGCTGTGCTCCGCCAAGGTGATGTCCTCCAAGGCAAGCCCTAAGGGGGCGTGCCTTAAGCTTCTCTCCAAGGGTGGACGTCCACCCTAGGTCCTTCTCCTTTTCCTGGCTATCCTCCTTGAAGTGGAAGATTCCACCTCCTTGACGTGGCCCAAGTTGAAGAGAGTGGGGAGAAGAAGGCACCAAAAGGGCTGGTGATGTCCACCCTAGGTCCTTCTCCTTTTCCTGGCCGTCCTCCTTGAAGTGGAAGATTCCTCCTCCTTGACGTGGCCCAAGTTGAAGAGAGTGGGGAGAAGAAGGCACCAAAAGGGCTGGTGATGTGCCCCTTTAATCTCCTTCTCTACTCCTTCTTCTTGGCCGTAGGTGTAGGTGGTATAGGTAGCAAAATATACTAATAGAGGATGGGAATTATGTGGTGGTAGGGTAGGGTATTTATAGGATGGGAAGGGGGGTGGTTATGATGTTTTTTTGGAGGGAAATGAAGGGGTGCTTGGATATTTTTGGAGGGAAAAATGGGAGGGAAATGAAGAGGTGCCTTGATTTTCCCTCCAAAAATACCTTCTAGAAGGCAATTTTGGAGGGAAAAAAATAGAGGGTGGAGATGGGTTTTGATGGTGGATGTAGGGTGGTGACGGAAGGGATAGTGTCACCAAAATAAAGTAGGAGTAGGTGGACTTTTTGCTGGAGCTTAGGTAGTAGGGTAGTAGGTTTTGGTGCCATGGAGGTGGAGTAGCTAAGTTAAGCAACTTAACTATCTTAGCTAGTAGGGAGTAGAGTTGGAGGCATTTGGAGGTAGGGTTTTCAGGGAGAAGAGCTGGAGGTAATCATCTTGAGTTGCACTAGAGCTGGTGGCTACTGAAGAAGTCTACAAGGAGCTACCTTAGCTGGCTTGGCTTGCTAGTTCTTTGCTAGCTACTAAGCCAAGCTAAAGCAAGCTGGCTTCTACTGAAAGGAGCTGAGGTGAGCTGGGTCTAATACTCCCGGGGAGGATCAAGCTGGGTGAGGCAGCTAAGGTAGCTTAGCTCAACTGAGTTGAGCTAAGCTGAGTCCCCGAGAGCTGGACTTGAGCTTCCTAAGCTGGAATGAAGTCATCTTCAGCTAGCCGGAGTTGAGTGGAGCTGGATGTAGCTGGACCTGAGTTGGGGTGAACTCCAGTCAACTTAGCTGAGCTAGCTAGAGCTCCCTGTGGACTAATGGGAGCTGAGATGAGCTAGACTCAGCTAAGTTGAGCTGGATCTAGGCTGACCTGAGCTAGGGTGAGCTAAGATGAGCTCTCTTGAGCTGCCATTCAGCTGAGATGAGCTGAATGGAGCTACGATGAGCTAACCCTAGTTCAAGTGAGCTGAAATCCAGCTATGGTGAGCTCGATCAAGCTGAGTTCCAGTTAGTCTGAGCTTCTTCTTCACCAGCTGCCTTCCTGAGTGCTAGGGTTTTGGAGTTCTAACAATCTGCATATCCCTAACACTCACAAAAACACATTAAAAAGATAATAAAAAGTGCAATGCATGCCTAACCTAATTGATGCGTAAATGCAGCCCAAAAACCTATTTGCGAAGCAAAATCCTAAGAGCTAGGTTTGTTTTAATGCATAAGAATGATGATAAACTGGTGTTTATCACCTTCCAGCATTGCATGCTATCCATTTTTTCAAAAATTGTGGGTGAATACTTAGAGGTCTTTATGGATGATTTCTCTGTATTCGGGAATTCATTTGACCATTGTCTAAGAAACTTGGAGAAAATCTTGAAACGATGTATCGAGGTTAACCTGGTGTTAAGTTGGGAAAAGAGCCATTTTATGGTTCAAGAAGGAATTGTCCTCGGTCACATTGTATCGCATAGGGGCATCGAGGTAGATCAGGCTAAGGTTGATTTAATTTCCAAACTTCCTCCACCTAGCTCGGTCCAACAGATTCGCTCCTTCCTAGGACATGTTGGCTTCTACCGGAGGTTCATTAAAGACTTTTCCAAGCTTTCCAAACCCTTGACTAACCTTCTAGCCAACGACGCCATATTCCACATGTCTCCCGATTGCATCCAGGCTTATCACACCCTCTGGGACTTAGTCTCCACCGCACCTGTACTTCAACCCCGAGAATGGTCCCAGGACTTTGAGATTATGTGTGATGCATCAGATTTTTCCATAGGTGATGTCCTGGGACAAAGGCAAGACAAGAAGCCCGTGGTGATCTACTACGCGAGCAAAACGTTGGACGAGGCCCAACGAAATTATATGGTCACAGAGAAAGAGTTGCTCGCTGTAGTCTTTGGACTTGAAAAGTTCCGATTGTACTTGCTGGGATCCCACGTGACTATTTACACTGACCATTTAGCCATCCGACACCTGTTGGCCAAGAAGGACGCAAAGCCCAGGCTCATCAGATGGATCCTGCTTTTGCAGGAATTTGACCTGGAAATCCAAGACAAGGCCGGATCGAAGAATGTGGTGGCTGGCCACTTGTCTAGACTTCATCCTGACCACATTGGACCCTCCCTACCTCTATCTGACGCATTCCCTGATGAACACATCCTGGCTGTGCAAGACAAGAAAATGCCATGGTATGCTGACTACATCAACTGCCTGGTTGTAGGACAAACCCCACACAGCTGGTCCAGACAGCAACGGGACAGGTTCTTGGCTAAGGCCAAGCACTATTTCTGGGATGATCCCATGCTGTTTCGCCTCTGTGCTGACCAAATCATCAGGAGGTGTATCCCCGAAGACGAAGTTCAGAGTGTGCTTTCCTTTTGTCATGACCAGGCTTGTGGTGGCCACTTCTCTGGAAGGAAAACAGCTGCAAAAGTTTTGCAGTCTGGATTTACTGGCCGTCCCTATTTAAGGATGCACACAACTTTGCCAAGACTTGCTCACGCTGCCAAACACTAGGGACTATGACCAAAAAAGATATGATGCCCCTTCAACCCATTTTGATTGTCGAAATCTTCGACGTTTGGGGTATCGATTTTATGGGCCCCTTTCCACCATCCAACGACTTCGAGTACATCCTGGTCTCGGTAGACTATGTTTCCAAATGGATTGAAGCCGTCGCCACCCGCCGATGCGATCACAAGACTGTCATGGACTTTGTTAAGAAGAACATCTTTTCCCGGTTTGGAATACCCAAGGCCATGATCAGTGATGGTGGAAGCCATTTTATTCATTCTCAATTCCGTGCCCTACTTAGAAAATACGGGGTGAACCACCGCATTGCTACCCCATATCATCCGCATACAAACGGGCAGACCGAGGTCTCAAATAGACAAATCAAGAACATTTTACAGATGACTGTGAGACCTGACAGGAAAGACAGGTCCACACGACTTGATGATGCCCTGTGGGCATACAGGACCGCTTTCAAGACCCCGATAAGCATGTCACCTTATCACCTGGTCTTTGGCAAAGCCTGCCATCTTCCTATTGAATTGGAACACCAGGCTTACTGGGCTGTCAAGCAATGTAACATGGATCCCCAGTTAGCCGATGCGCAGAGGACGCTCCAATTATCTGAGCTTGAAGAAATTCGTCGGGACGCTTTTGACAATAGTCGACTGTATAAGGACAAAATGAAAGCCGTCCACGACTGACTCATTCATAGAAAAACCTTTGAGCCTAACCAGCAAGTCTAGCTATTTGACGCACGCCTAAAACTCTTCCTGGGGAAACTCAGGTCCAAATGGACAGGACCATTTCGGGTGGTTAAGCCCTACTCTAATGGGGCGATTGAAATCACTGATCTTAACACTGGGCACACTTTTATAGTTAATGGTCAACGATTGAAGCATTTCCTGGCCCAAGTTCCCCCCAAGGAGAGTGTCACCCTCGTTGAGGGTTGACACGGAGCACCACCCAACTGGAGGCGTTAAACTCAGTGCTTCCTAGGAGGCAACCCAGAGGATTCAGACTGATCCGGTATTTTACGTCACTCAGGTACTATCTTTTTGAACCCATATGCATCCATGTACTTGCCAATGAGGACATTGTCCAACTTAAGCATGGGAGGGTGATAAATTACATAATCCTAAGCTCATTTAATCAGTCTGAATCAAATATAAAAAAATTGAATTTAGGAAGAAAACTTAGGCATTAGAAACTTGTCAATAGTGGGAAATAATATAAAAAGAACTTAAACACTTAGAATTTTCAGGCCTTCAAACTTAATCAGCCCTGGTGTCCATTAAAATATGTATTTAACTTCGAATCCTTGCAACCTTAAGCCATTATAATCTACCTACTAAATAAGGTGATAAGTATACGACTTATCAACTCACCGTCTAACTCAGAGAAACTTTGAGTCTAAGCATCTGCACACATTTTTGCATAGACTCACTTCTCGGAGATTTTGACAGAAATTGGGTAGCTAATGAACACTCTAGGGTGGTATGGCTGGCAAGTTTTCGTGGGTAACAGCCCATTGGCAGGTTGTCCAGAACCCAGCCACAAATCATTTCTTCTTCATTGCCTCTAGGTACATTTGAGATCAGGGAAGCCACCTAGGAAAAAAAAAGGAGAAGAAAAGAAAATAAACCACACTCCACCGCACAAGTATGGCTGGCAAGTGATCGTGGGTAACAACCCATTGGTCGGTTGTCCAGAGCCTAGCTTAATAACTGCACAAAAAGAACCAAAACACTTAAGGAAGAAGTGGGGGAAGTAGTACAAGCCAGGGAGATATACACTAGAAAAATCCTTGTGTCGACCCCAATTAAAACAAACCTAGGGAAAAAGCTACCAATCGAACAAATACACCTTTAGGCAAAATTATTTCCCTTTCTGATCACCTAGGGGTGTAGAAACCCGAAGTCTGTCTAAATTACCGTTAAGTGAGTCTATCACAACATTCACACCAAGATGCTTAGCACTTAGGGTTTTGACCGAGTTTTGGGTGGGTTGGGTAGTCGTAAAAAGTTACCAACCTACACTGAATTCCGAAAAAATTCTAAAAAAATATACATATATATACATATACATATGTATAGTTATATACATTAAAGCAAGGATTCGGGCGATTCGTATTTTGGCAGACACCTGGGCGCTGCTTAGTCTTTGTAGATTAAGATCTTGGTATATTTCCTCCTATTGACAAGTGATGAAGTGTTTAAGCAATTACTTAAATTCTGAAAGGAAATAAAGGCTAGAATAAATCTTGCTAGGGACTAGCAAGGAGTAAGCATGGGGGTATGATAACACTGCACAAGGGGGTGATAATTATGTTGAATATGGCCCATCTTAAGAATAAAAGGCACAACATAAGTAGAATAGGAGCATTGCACGCATCATGTACCAAGATTGCTTATAAAACTGTATTAATGGCCATTTGTGTAAGCACTTGTCAAAGCAGGCCTCAGATGAGCAATCGGACCGCACAGATGGATTCAGAACGACGAACAGAGTCCAGCAAACTCAAAATCGGCCAAATTCGACATTCGAAGCCCCTACAATAGGCCCAAGAAGTTCTGACCGTTGATCAGGAGATCAACGGCCCTCATTGCACCACGTCACCCTCGCTCTACCGCATGCCACCTCTTCATCCAACCGAGATCAGATCTCAGCCATCGATCTTCGATCAGACGGCCGAGACTCGAGCGTCTGCCCGCAATCATCGCAACAAAGCGCGGGCTTGGCGCAACAGTTAGCGCGCACACCTGCACGCACGCGATGTGGGTTCGAGCCGCGCGGTGCGTGAAATCAAAGACGAAGGACGCACGCGGTGAAATTGGGCCGCCCGATCCGCAACGGGCGGCCGAGATCGTGCCACGCGGCGTGCCCACGGATTGCGAGCACCCACACGCGCGTGCACGCAGGACGACGATGCACGCACACACGCAAGCCCGAGGCGCAATCCAAGCGCAGCCAAGGAGAGATCTCAGTCGTCCGATCTTTGATCGGACGACTCTCACGCAGCGGCCGTGAATCGAGCGTGAAGAAGAAACAGCGCGGGCGGTTGACCGGCAGGCTGGAGGGCTTCACCGATGCTTTTGGAGCCCCTTCTTCTTTTAGAAAGCCCTTAACCCTATTTAAACCCCCTCCAACCACCCATTCAAGGCATTCACTTCCCTTGCAACTACTCCACCCCTCTCTTAGCTAGTTTTACGCCCTCTTGTAATCTCCGGAGACGACGAGCCGCCGACGGAGCCTCCTCCACCACCGTGGCTGCCTCGTCGCTCTCCCTCTTCTCTCTCTCTCTCTCTCTCTCTTTTAAGCTTTCCATTACTTTTGTTTGAGCATGTATTTAATGTTGTAAGATATGAACTAAAAGTGCATGATTAATGAAGTTATTTTCTGTTCAGTTGTTACTTTAATTTATGTTTAAGTTGCATGATCAAACAAGAAACACTCTAACCCTAATCTCTCTCTCTCTATCTCTCTCTCTCGCTTTTCAAACCGCACCTCCGCAAGCAAAACTCTGCGCTTTCTATGACAACAAGTGATGAGAAAAATCTGGTTTTCACGCCTCCTTGAGACCGACACTCGGACTCACCTCCATTTATTTACTTTAAAACCAGCGTTGCAAGTGCGACTATAACGACACTTCTTAACACACACGCACAACCTCACGTCAACGGGATCTGATGTGATGCCAAGTAGTTTACTATGTCAGCAAACCATGGAAGCTCTATACCAATAGTCAGGAGGTGCTCATCAGGAAAATGCTCCGTGATGGGTCTGGAAGGGTCAATGATCTCATAAGGAAGGTGGGACAAGTGGTCAGCTACCACATTCTGTCTTCCCACTTTGTCGCGAATCTTGAGGTCAAATTCTTGCAATAGCAAGATCCATCGGATTAATTGAGGTTTCGCATCCTTCTTCGCAAGGAGATGCCTCACTGCTGTGTAATCCGAGTAAATAATAACACGGGAACCCAGGAGATATGATCTGAACTTTTCCAGGGCAAATACTACGGCTAGCAGCTCTTTCTCAGTAACTGTGTAGTTATGCTGAGCCTCGTCAAGTGTCTTGCTAGCGTAGTAGATGACCACGGGTTTCCCATCAATTTTCTATCCCAAAACCACCCCTACAACGAAGTTAGATGCATCACACATGATCTCAAAGGGTTGAGACCAATCAGGGGACTATAGGATCAGGGCTTGGATAACTCGGTCACGAAGGATCTCAAATGCTTGAGTGCATTCCTTAGATATTTCAAAAGGTACATCCTTGGAGAGAAGAGTGGTCAGGGGGCACACGATTTTTGAAAAATCAGGGATGAATCGACGATAAAAACCAACGTGCCCCAGAAAAGATTAGATGTCCCTGATCGAGCTAGGCATAGGGAGCTTGGAAATCAAGTTAACCTTGGCTCGATCAACTTGGATGCCTCTCTCAGAAATCAGATGTCCAAGGACGATCCCCTCAGGCACCATGAAGTGGCTCTTTTCCCAGGAAAGAACCAGATTTATGTCACTGTAATGCCTGAGTATTTGAACCAAGTGCTGGAGGCAATTGTCAAATGATGCCCCAAATACTGAGAAGTCATCCATGAAGACTTCCAGATAATCACCTACTATATCACAGAATATGGCAAGCATGCACCGCTGAAAAGTCGCGGGTGCATTGCAGAGACTGAAAGGTATCCTTCGGAATGCGTACGTCCCGAAGGGGCAGGTGAATGTGGTCTTCTCTTGGTCTTCTGGATGAATCGCCACTTGGTTATAACCGGAGTACCCGTCAAGAAAGTAGAAGAACCTATTTCCTGCTAGTTTTTCAAGGATCTGATCAATAAACTGTAGTGGGAAATGATCCTTCTTCGTGGAGGAATTGAGTCTTCTGTAATCTATGCAGACTCTCCACGAGTTGGCTATATGGGTCGGTATGACCTCTCCGGTTTCAATCGTGATGGTGGTGAGTCCTACCTTCTTAGGCACAACCTAGATTGGACTCACCCATCGACTGTCAGAGATCGGGTAGATGATCCCTGCATCTAACCACTTAATGATCTCCTTTTTCACGACCTCCTGCAGATTAGGGTTCAGACGTCTCTGCATCTCACGCAAAGGTCGTGCGCCCACTTCGGAATAGATGTGGTGTGTGCAATAATAGGGACTTATGTCAATCAAATCATTGAGAGTCTATCCAATGGTTCTATGATGTTGCTGAAGAACAGTAATCAGATGGAATTCCTGATCAAGGGTGAGTCTGGAGTTTATAATCACAGGAAATGTTTGATTGGAACCCAAAAAGACATATTTTAGATGATCAGGAAGGGGCTTGAGTTCCAAGACAGGATTATCAGCAGCAATAGGTGGTTCAGAGTGTGTGAGGAACAAGGGTAGGAGTTATGGGTCTATCTAAATCGGGTTCAGACTCCTCTAATTGCGGGTTTTGATCTTCTTGTGGTTGATTGGGGATGATTAGGTTGTCCTCAATATGCGATTCATCAACCACGGCTTTAATATCACATATTTGTTCTACAACACTACAATTAATCCCTTGTTGGGCCTTAAAGATGTCAATCTTAAGAGTTTGGTTCCCAAATTTTAATTCTATTTGGCCTTCCTCACATCTTATGTTGGCCCTAGCAGTGGCCAGAAAAGGTCTCCCTAGTATGATCGGTGTATCCCTTGGGTTCTCAGGTGCATCCATATCTAGAATTATAAAGTCCACTGGGAAGTAGAAATCCCGTACCCTAACAATAACATCCTTGAGTATTCCCTTAGGTGACTTAATGGATCGATCAGCTAACTGCAATGTCACCTCAGTGGATTTAAGCTCGGATTCTTCAAGGTGGTTAAGCAGGGATGTGGGTATTAGGTTTATGGAGGCACCTAAGTCTAGCAATGCTCCATTAAATTGGGTTTCACCAATTTTACATGAAATCAGGGAGTGCCTGGGTCTTTTGCCTTGGGTGGGAGTTTACTCAGGGTTACAGAGCTGGCTTGCTCTGACAGTATGATCGGACTCCCACTTTTGGTTCGCGGCTTACGTTTGGGTGTACACACGTCTTTCAAGAATCATGCGTAAGCTGGTACGTGGCAGATTGCATCCATCAAGGGGATGTTTATCTAGACCTGTTCAAAGAGCTTGATCAGGTCCTCCTCAGGAGCCACGGGTTTGGTTATCCTTTTTCCCTTGGTCAAGACCTCGGCAAATGGAACCTTGGTTGGTTCCTCTAGAATAGGTCTAGGTTCTTGATGTGGGACAGGGACATTTTGGATAACTATCCTAGGGCTTGGGTTACTACCAGGCTTGGAGTGGTCTGGATAAGGTGGGTCTTGGGTTGTTTTACCACTACGGGTTGTTATAGAGTTTAATCCTACCTGGTTCTGGTTTGGGGTTGGTAAAATGGGTGGTTGTTGTTGATATCCCACGTAAGATGTTGAAGCTTCCATCCTATCAAGTGATGGAATAGAAGGGGCCTGATAAATCATGTGTGTGTTTCCTGGATTTGGGTTCATAATGTGCCTCTGGGTCGACACATTATTTGGGTTTGGCAAAGGTTTTGAAGGGAGTGTGCCCAGTTGGCAGGAATTCGCCATCTGGGCGAGTTGGTTGCGAACCTCTGTGATCTCGTCCTTGTGCTGTTTTTGGATTGCTGCATTCGTTCTTTGAGTGTCAACCAGTGTTTGGAGGATGAGAGACATTTGGTCTTGGTTTGGCCCAGATTGATAGGTGGGGTTGGGCTGAGGCTGAGGTGGCTGATAAGGATGAGGGGCTTGTGGACGAGGTTGATAAGGTGCTCTTTGAGTCTGAGAATTTCCCGCCCACTGGAAATTGGGATGATTTCGCCATCCAGGGTTGTAGGTGTTGGAAAATGGGTCATTCTGGATGGCGTTGAGGTCCTTGTAGGTCTGAGGAGCCTCAAGGAAGTCAGAGTATGGGGGTTCAGAGTTCCCCTGGCAAGAATAGAGCGGATCAGAGGTCCCTTCGATCCTGGAGTCAGACGAGGGTGGATATGGGTCCATCCTCGGAGAAGATCGGTGGAAGATGTTTTGCAAAGTTTCCCTCGCGGGAGGTGGCTATGCGAAAGAATTCTACGCAGAGGTGGCTCGCTGCAAATGCCGAGTTAGCTCGTCGACCTTCTCTATGATAGAGACCTTGTCCAACCGACTGGCCATCAATTCCAAGTCAACGGATGCAGATAGGCCCTGCGTCTCATGTGCTCCCCTAAGATTTGTTGATGCACGGGCATTCTTCCAGTCGAATAAGCCCATGGAGTCATTGTTGATGGAGTTCTCTCACATATTCTCGAAAATCTCTCACATCGTGTCCTCATGCTGACCCATGATGTTTCCTCCGTAGGTTGCATTGACGAATAATCTAATGTCCTCACGGAGTCCTTAGTAAAAAGACTGGACTTGTTCCCATTTAGGAACTCTGTAATGGGGGCACTTTCTCATGAGATCCAAGAATCGGTCCCATGCCTCATGAAGAGGTTCTCCTGTTTGTTGGGTGAAATGAGTAATCTAATGGAGTAAGGCATTTGTCCAACCAACGGGAAAGAACTTCTTCAAAAGCTCAGACTAAAGTTTTTCCCATGTGTTGATCGGACGGGTCTGAGTTTGGTACCAATGAGCCACCTTGTCCATGAGGGAGAAAGAAAACATCTTCATGAACAAAATATCCCAATTTTGTGCATCTGACCTGAAGGTCTAGGCCAGATGCTTGAGTTGTCTAATATGCTGGAATGGATCTTCAGAGTTAAGCCCATAGAATTTTGGTATGGCATGAATCATATTGGGCTTCAGTTCAGAATCAGGTCCTCCAGTCAGGATTCGGACTCGAGGCTCGATTATAGTGATCTCACATCATGGGACGCTATGGTGGGTTCATGAAGTTTTGGAAGAGGTCATTTAGATGCTAAAGCTGGTGCTCAAGATTGTTTTCTTCTTCAATAGGCTGTGTTATGATGGAAGAAGGAGAACTAGGTTCTGAATCAGAGGAAAGGTCTATGTGGTGGGGTTGCTGCACAAACAAGGGTACCGAGGCTTGGCCTCGGGGAGAGTGGATTTCTAAAGGAGGTTTCAAGGACCTACCAAACATACACCGATGGATTGGATAAGATCAAAATATGCTGGGTGACTATAGAGGTTCGGGGTGGATGATACCCCTTAGTCAGAAAGGTCATCCACCTGAGAATTACCTGGGTAGCCAGAGAGGGAGAATCCCGCGAAGACCCCTACATGGTAGAGTGCCCCCACGGGTTATAGGGTTTCCCCTACCCGATCTCTCTTGTCACTGAGATTCTAGGTAGACCAGAATGGAGACCTTGACCTCTTAAGTCTACCTCTTTTAGTTAAGATCAAGGTGCTTAGGGTTCCACTTGAACTTTAAGCCTTTTGAGTGCAAAGTGACCTAATTTAAAGGTTGGTTAACCTAAAGGATCAACTTCACCTCTTTGTTCCTTTGAGAGCTTTTAGGTCCTTGCTTTTAGGGTTCAAGTAGATTAAGAGCCTGATTTGCTTAGGGTTTCTCTTGGATAGGTCTCTTCAAACAAGGCTTAGGCACACCTCTTTTTGGAATTTTTGATTCTTTTCTTAGAAGAAGATATGTCTCTAAAACCCTAGCTTGTGATCCTTAAGTTGGCTCTATTTGGTCCAATTTAGTTGCCTCAAGAATTGGTACCTAAGGCTCAATTAAGAAGGTCTTAGCCCTAGTTACCTTAAGTGGATGTTCAATCAAAAATGTGTTGAAATTAAAAATCAGGCAACTTTTGTGAGTTACTAATTATAGAAACAGGTAGCCCTAGATTGATTTTTCTTTGTTTTCCCTTTTCAGATTTTGAGGGGATTTAGAGAGAGGGTTAATAAAAGGTGACCCGTTCCCTGGTGTGGTTGTTGTGCGGCTGCTTTTCTTTCCTCGGCTTTCTGTCCTGCAACAAACACAACAAAAGAGAGAAATTAAGTCAGTAATGAATCAGAAGTTGTGATTAAAGCTTCTAAAATGCCCGTTGCTCCTTGGCAACAGTGCCAAAATGTTTGTATCGCTTTTTCGTATTTTAAATTAACCTTGTTGCAGTATAATGGAAAAAGTGTAAGAACAAATAGCAATTTTTTATTACTCGAAATTCAAAAAATATTCTGAGGTCGAACTCAGGGAGCAAATTGGTATTTAGAAGCAGAAAATCATAATTCTCAAAATGTAATATCTAACAAAGATGTAAGTGAATGTTTATGTATAAGAAAACTAAAGAACATAGCAATGGGAGAGGAAATATTGAAGGCTTCTCCCTTCTTCTCTTTCTTGCTCTTTTTTTTTTCTCTTCTTGGCTGCACCCTTTTGCTTCTTTCTTTCTCTGTCTATCTTTTCTCAGACTTCTGATTCTGTGAATCAAACGACTTATCTTGCAGATTGCTACAGTGAGTCTTCTCTTTTGTCTTTCCTATTCTTCTTCCTTTCCTTCTGTCTTCTTTGTCTACGGCTGCTTCTCTCTTTCTTCTCTTGGCTTTCCTCTTTTCTTCTCTGCTGCAGCTCCTTCCTCCTCTTTTCTTCTTTTGGCTTTCCTCTTTGGCTTCTTCTTCTCTTCTTGAGCTGTTGTGCCTCCTTCTTCTTCTTCCTTGCCTTAGGCTTTGGCTGTGTCTTCAACTTCTCCTTCCTTGGCCTCTACAGTTCTCTTCTTCTTCGGCTCCTTCCTCTGCCTTCTTCTTCTTCTTTTCTTGACTAAGTCCTTCCTTCAGCTGCTCTCTGCTGCGCCTTCTCCTCTTCAGCAGCACCTTCTCCCTTAGCTGCTCCTGCCTTCTCCTTCTTTTCCTGCACAGAGTGACACAAAACCTACCCTAACCTCCTCGCGTCTCTCTCTCTCTATTTCGCTCTTAGGACACAGCTCTCCCAGAGCCTTTCTCAGGTAAACGGGTCGGGTATGAGTGCCTGGGACCAGGCCCACCGGCATGCGGTGGTAGGTGAGGAGTGCGTGGGTAGTCGGGTTAGGCCAGGTCCGCGTAAGAGTGGTCACGGACGAGGCGGGTGTACGTGGGTGAGGGACCTCACCCAGTGTACTGGAGGCGAAGAGCTAAAAGCACAAAAATAATTTAAGTGCTGTAGCATACCTTTGAGTTTACGTGGTGGGAATAAATGTCCCACTCGCTTCGCTCGCGCCCGCGCAGGCGGACTTCGCCTAATCGCCGCAGCTGCATGGGGCTTCAGTGTCAATCGCTCGGTTGGGGCTAAGCGCGAAAGGATTCCGCGCGAGTTGGGACCTGTAGCCTGGAGCGGAGAGACTTGGAGCATGCTTGCGGGCAAGCTTTGCTCCAATGGCGGCAAGGGGTCAAAACTTGCGATCACTGAACATGGCCTTTCGACCCCATTAGAGAACATAGGCAGCTAGGCCGTGGCACGGCGAAGGTGAGGTGAGGGGTGGCGTGGCGCAGAATGGCCTAGGTGTGCGTGCCTAGGGCGGATTGCAGCCACGAAAGTGTGTGTGTTCGGTGGACAGGTGGGGAGTGTGTGGCGGTTAATGGAGGAGTGGATGGTGATCAGTGAGTGATGGCGAAGGTTCTAAGATGGGTGGCGAGGCATGTGGACAGGTGGAATGACGGATTCACCTTGCCGGTGGTCTACCGGAGATGAGGGAGATGGAGGTGATTGGCGACTGTCGAGGGGTCGAAAATAAAAATTAATAAGGGGGAAATAAAGACGAAAGGAAGAGGTACTTATCTAGGGTGTTTAGAGCGAAGGGGGCAGGCGGAGGGCGAGCGGTGGGTGTCTGCCATCGCTGGAGACGAAGACCCTGTGGTGAAGAAGCGGCGACGAGGAAGAGGGTCGAAAGGGTGCGCGCTGGTACGGCACGACACGGAGGAGCACGGCAGAGATGGCTTTGCCACTGGTATGGTGGCAAAGTGATGAGAGGAGGGAGGGAGGGTTGCCAAAGCCTGCGGGCAATTGGCCGGAGTGAGGAGGAGATGAAATTGGGGGTGTTCTCTGGCCACATCAGGCTTGAAGGAAGCGGAGGGGTCTGGGCTTCCTTAAATAGGCAAGGGTAGAGGGAAGAGTCGCGAGGAAACGGCAGGAAGACCATGCCAGAGGTATGGCCGGAGGAGACCCATACCTCTTGAGCATTCGCACGAGAGATATGGGGCGTTTCAGGGCATGGGGAGCTGTCCATGCGGTAGGGGGCTTCGCAGGGAGCTCCCCTTTCAAATCTAGGAGCAGCTCTCTATGAAATCGAGGAGAAAACCTCTGCGCAAAGTCACCGGAGGTATGGGTCCTTGATGCGATGGCAAAGGGACCAAAATGAAGAAAGTGACGAAGAAGCTAAGGGGGGATTTGTAAGGGTTTCCAAAAGTTAATGATCTAATGTAATTTGGTAGACCAAATTGCAAAGTAGGTCAAAATGACCTTCCCTTAGGTCCAAATTTTGGTATAAACCTAATTTGGACCTAAGGAATCCAATGGTGAAGTTAGATTTTAGGTTTGACCACGTTTGATTGGATATTTTGCACAAAAATCCAAATTAGGTCAAATATTGGGCATGGACCCCAAGCTAGGTCAAAACAGGTTCCAGGCCAAATTTAAGGTTCTAAACCCTGGGGGATATTTTTCCATGAATTTTAGAGGGTTTAGTTGATTTTTATCGTTCCTAGAACCTTGTGAATTTAAGTGGATTTATTTTAGGGTTACAGAATGTCATTTAATTCCTAAATTTCATAATAACCCTTTTCTGACTGAACCATCCCACTTTTTCTCTAATTAAGTCCAATTAACCTATGTCTAAACCCTTAGAAATCTCGTTGATGCACTGTAATGGTAAAATTACAGTTTTACCCCTTGTTTCATGTTCTCTTCTCGGATTAATGATCCCTTGAATTAAGCCTTTCTCTTAGTTATATAGGAACTTTTGTTCACTTTATTAGGTCAAAATATGCTAGTTAGGGCTCATGATGAGGTTCTCATCACTTAGCTAGTAGGGACTAGGGGAGGAGGTAGGAGAGATATGGTTTTAGATTGATGAGCTGAGGAGGACCTGCAATAAGCAACACTAAAGTAGATGGCTAGTAAAGAGAGCTGAAGAGGAGCTCAGTAGCTAGCTAGTTCTTTGCTAGTAGCTAAACCAAGTTAATCTAAGCTGGCTTCTTATGTTTTGAGCTAGGGTGAGCTAGAGATGGTCTTCCCAAAGATTATCCAGCTAGCTGGGGTAGCTAGCATAGGTCTAGTAGCTCAGCTTAGGTCTAGTAGCTTAGCTCAACTAAGTTGAGCTGATTTCAGTCTTTGGGAGCAAGATTTGAGTTGACCCAAGCTGGTTGAGAACTTTTTCAGCTGACTAAGCTTAGCTAATTGATGGCAGTAGCTATTCCTAGTCAAGTAGAGCTTTTAGTTAACTATCTTGAGCTGGGAGGAGCTAGAATGGAGGTGGGATCAACCATCATGAGCTATTTAGAGCTATCTTCCAACTGAGGTGAGCTGCATGGAGCTAAGGTGAACTAGCTTGAGCTACCGCTCAACTAAGGTGAGTTGAATGGAGCTAAGGATAGGTTGATCCAACTATAATGACTTGGGATCCAACTGATTTGAGCTTCTCCTTCATCTTCTACCTTCCTAAGTGCCAAGTTTTAAGGGATCTAACTCTCTACTTATCCCTAACACTCAAATAAACTCATTAAAAAGACAATAAAATACAATGCATCCCTATCCGAGGTGAATGCCTAAATGCAGCCTGAAAACTCGTTTGCAGAGTTAAAACCCTAAGAGCTAAGTTTGTTTTAAGGCATAAGAATGATAATAAACTTGCATTTATTACACACCTATACTTATCTTTTGTTAGTCTCCTAACAAAACTATTTTCACAAAATGGATTTTTGGGAAAGACTAAATTTTTTATTTTTTAGGAGAAGAATATTATGGGACTTTGGTTGATTGAAAACATGAAAGGTACAGGATTTGTTAGATATAAAACATTGAGTCATTTTCGGATCCAGAAGTTAGATGAATTGGGATCAATGTATCTCTCAAAAAGTTACAAGTTAACTCTTTTTTAATTCAAATGACCCGGTATTGTTTTGCAGTTAGGACTTCCTTGGCTCTTGAATCTGCCTCGTAACTTGCATACCTTTAAAATCTTATGTTAGTGCTTTGTGAATGCCAAAATTATTGGGACATTTATAAGGTCGTGTTTTTGAAACTTTTTTTTCCACATGCTTATTCTTAGCTTGGTTCAACAACAGATGAGTTGGGATCATCATTCCCGTTACCAATCCTCGACGGGGCTCTGGCATTAGCACTTTGAGATAGTGATGAGGATTGACTCATCATAGCTAAAATGCCCAAGCTAAGCTAAAAACTAGGTTATACATTACATTATTAACATAATAAACGAGTTAAGTGTGGGAATTAGCAGAAATGACCTAAAGCAGTAAATTTGTGTTAAAAATGCATAATTAAGTCACTAAATTAGCTATTCTATTAATAAATGTAAAATGATGATCTAATTGTAAATTAAACACATGTTTGAGTTCAAAAGTATAAATTATGGGTTGAATTAACTTCTTAAATGTTCAGTTGAACTTTAATAAAAATCTCATGGCATTTGATCGTCAATAGGACCCCAAATTCATTAGATTACATATAGGTCCTTATTTCATTCACATTTATTCACATTTAAATTCACAAGGGCATATTTGAAAGCCACAGGGACTCCCTTGTTTTATCTCAAGGATCTCATGGTTATGAATCTTACCACTTTTGGGCTTGTGCAAAATTGTTCTATCATTTCACCTTTAAGGACCTATGTGAAAAATATCTAAAACACCTGACGACACAAGTCCATTGTAGCCGCAAAGAACTCGTTCTACAACCACCATTGATCCCTTGATCCAATCATCTGATGGTTGATCCTTCTCCGCCATTCCTACGCCTTTGTGCGATTATCCCTCACCTACTTCAGATCTAATCCTATGGTAGGATTCATTCCTAGCGCTCCTCTCTTCCTCATCTCCACCATGTAAATCCCTACAGGAGGGGGTGAGATATGCATGACGTATAAAATGTAGAATAAAAAGATAACAATCTCACAAATGAAGCAATCACACAATGGAACAAGAGATTTTTTGGTGGAAACCCAAACCGAGTAAAAACCACCACCTAACCCTTTCAAGTTAGGATTTCCCGATCAACAAAGTCAATCAAATCCACTAACAAACTACTTTAATGAGGGTAGTTCAACCTTAATTACAACCACGCTACGAGTACGAGGGTAGCATTCCTCAACCCCTCATTTTCACAAGTAGGATTTTGCCTCTCGAAGGAGACGAGAATTCGCAATGCGAATACCCAACACAATTGCAAAGATAAATTACAACACAACCTATAGAGCCACAAAGTGAATGATTAAATCTAGCTACTATAGGTAAGGGAAATTCCCTTTGGTGGGAGTGTGTCGGCGTGACGACGCAGGTGCGTGAACTACACTTTGGCACAACAACACTCTTGTGATGTTGGCGGGGGAGTGGGTGCACAACTGGAATGAAGCACTCTAGAAGTGGAACAAATGCTTAGAGAGCTAGAGCTTCTTCTAGATGATCTTCTACATTTTGACGCAAGAGATGTGGAAATATGTTGCTTGGGTGTGTCTTGGTGTGTATATGCAAGACAAGGGTCCTCCTCTATTTATAGAGGGCCTAGGAAGGCTTTGGAAGCCCTTAAAAAGCTTCCATAGCCGTTGGGGTTGAACCCAAGGCAACATAGGCCATAATCAGAATCAATTATGATTCTGATAGGGTCATCAGACATCTAGTCAAGGCATCAGACGTCTAGAAAGCTTGTTTAAGACATCTAGGAACTAAGTCAAACGTCTGATTCTAGATGGGTTTCCTTTCTGACTTGGTTCAAACCTAAACAAGGTTCTAGTGTAAGGCCATCAGACAATGTACAGGACATCTGGCATTAGGTATGGATGTCTAGAAACCTATTGTACTATGGGAATGGATTCCCAAGATAGGTTAACGGCTAGAATATCTCACAAAGTGATTTTAGCTCACAACGAGGCAGAATGGTCACATATCAGACATCTGGGATCCTCTACGGATGTCTGATAGAAGCCTAACGGTTATATTCCTCAACGTTTACTTTGTTGGCCAACATTCCACTAGTTGGACGTCTGGCACAACCATCAGATGTCTTCTAAGACGTCTGTACTAAGGTCTGGTCGTCTGATTTTATCAGACAGAACCGACTAAGTCTAACCTAAGTTATTGGATGTCTGAGTCAACAGTCAGACATCTTAAAAGTTACTATCAGACGTCTGATTTCCAAATTACACATCTTATTAGGCTGTTAGAACCCTATTTTGATTTTCTAAGCTCTCTACAAAAAACCTAAGTATCTTAGGGTTGTGCAAGTGTTCCTAGAACTACTTTAAGGGTTCTTTGAGGCTCTTTAATAAGTAATCTAAGAAAGATAAAAAGTAAAAAACAAAGTACAAAAAATAATGAAGGAAATATGTCCTATTCTTCATCTCCTTTCTTTAAGCTTTTGCTCCTCGCAAAGCTCCTTCTCCTCTGTCAAGCTCTTCCAATCCATTATGGATGCGAGCTCGAACTCTGTCT
This sequence comes from Thalassia testudinum, assembly GCA_037157565.1. NCBI lineage: Eukaryota > Viridiplantae > Streptophyta > Magnoliopsida > Alismatales > Hydrocharitaceae > Thalassia > Thalassia testudinum. The sequence continues at coordinate 22,759,101 of JAZHRO010000071.1, read as the reverse complement.
AAACATGTCTCCATTTGCAAATATCCTGAAATCTAAGACTTCAAATGCAAATGTTAAATAACACGTGTTTTGTTATCATCAAAATAAATGATCGTGGTACTCTAGTACCAACAATCTCTCCATTTTTGATAATGACAAAATCATAAATAATAATACATAAAATTCTCCCCCTTTTTGATATTATCAAAAGGGTGCTATAATTTTTAATTATCCTAAACTTCCCCTTAAAATATGCTATTCTAATTTCATCTTTTCATTAAACAAGATAGCTATGTTATTACCTCCCTCTTTCTAAAGGCAATACAGCTATGTTATTTTTTAAAACTCCCCCTTAAAGATTGACAATTAGCTTCATCAATTTTTGACTCCCCCTATCTAGATGCTATAAATTAAAAGATAGGGTAAAGAATTTACCTCACCTACCTTGGCCAATTGAATGGCTCAATTGGAGGTGGATGCCAAACCGGATGGGGTTCCCATCCATAGGTTGGAGGTCCGGGAATTGGCACCGATCTCCAATCGGGTGGTCGATGTGCGGCAATTCGATCATTTGTTCACCGTTTCGTCGGTCTTCTCGTCCTCCTCCTTGGTCTACTCCTTAGTCCTCCCAACTCGAGTTGACCATTTTTGAGCTTGTAGATCCAGTCCTTTGTATTATAATCTTTATGACCTACAAAATAATATTCTAGTTATTTCCTCGGTATCCATATTAATTTGGATTCGGTTCTGTTAGTGGTCTCCTTAAAGAAGATCCTTTCTCAACCTTAGGGCTAGATAAATTTTCTACTTTATTGATCAAATTATTTGATTTCTCCCTAAGACATACAAGTTCATCTTCAATAGCATGCATCTTGGTTTTTGAGCTAGAAATTTTAATTTTTAAACTTGTGTTTTCCTCAATCAATTTACTATTTTCATTGATTAAGTCTTTATTTTCTAATAACAATTTATTATCCTTAGGACTAGCTTCTAGATCCTTGAGTTTTATTTCTAACCTTTTATTTTCATTTTTAAGAAAACTAATATTTTTTTTAATGTTTTTATTTTCTACCTTAAGTGACTTACTGATTTCAAATAATTCATCAAATGCATCTTGCAGTTCAAGTTTTACCTCATTGTTGGAGTCTCTTTCGCTATCTCCTGCCATGGCCATGAAACCCATGCAAGCTGTTTCTTTTTCCTTCTTGGGATTTTCTTCTTCTTCCTTTGAGCTCGAGTCGTCCCAAGTTGCTTGGAACGCCTTCTTGTATTTCTTCTCCTCCTTCTTCTCCTCCTTCTTGAGAAGAGGACACGCAGGTCGAAGATGACCCTTTTCGTTGCAGTGGTAGCAATGTCTCGAGATTTCCTTTCCCTTCTTCTCCTTTTCTTTCTCTGATTCCCAACAAAAGTTGGAAAACGTTTAAAGTAAAAACTTAAAGTCTTCATCATCAGAACTTACCTCGCTATTCAATGCGGTTCTGAAGGCGAGGGTCTTTTTCGGCTTCAGCTCCGGTGTATCCTTCTTCTGCTTCAGCTTTGTCTCGTAGGCCATCAGATTGCCTAGGAGATCCTCCATGTTGAGCTCCTCCACCTTGTTCGCCTCTTCGATGGCGGTGACCTTCTGTTCCCACTCTGGTCAGAGAGAACAAAGAAGCTTCCCTTGAAGCTCCCCCTTAATGAAGGTCTTTCCTAATGTCTTAAGATTATTTACTATGAGAGTGAACCTAGTGTTCATCTCACTCAAAGACTCATTAGCTTTCATAGAAAAAGACTCAAATTCTTGTGAAAGTAAATTGAGTTTAGAAGTCTTTACCTTAGAGGTACCCTTGTGAGTTACCTCGAGTGTGTGCCAGATCTCGTATGTGGTAGCGCATTGCGAGTTCTGTTGAACTCCTCTGGGCTGAGCGCGCAATACAACACGTTCATCATTTTTGTGTTGAGCGAGAGTTCCCGGATCTGCTACTACGAGTATCCTGCGGTGGGTCTCTTCAGGATGTCGAACGTCATCTCGCATCTGGCCCAGATGGTGAAGTCGTTGTCTTGTAGCCAAGTCTTCATTTGTAGCTTCCAGTATGTGTAGTTGTTCCCATCAAAGAATGCTGATCTAGTGGTAGACTGCCCCTCCAGAATCCTCATCATGGAACTGTTCCCCTCCATTGGATCTTCCGCGGATATTACTCCTAGAAAGTGGAAACCTACTCTGATACCAATTGTAAATCCCTATGTGAGGGGGTGAGATATGCGTGACATATAAAATGCGGAATAAAAAGATAACAATCTTACAAATGAAGCAATCACATAATAGAAAAAGAGATTTTTAGGTGGAAACCTAAACTGAGTAAAAACCACCACCTAACCCTTTCGAGTTAGGATTTCCCGATCGTCAAAGTCGATTAAATCTACTAACAAACTACTTTAACGAGGGTAGTTCAACCTCAATTACAACTATGCTACGAGTACGAGGGTAACGTTCCTTAACCCCTCCTTTCCACAAGGAGGATTTTGTCTCACGAAGGAGATAGGAATTTGCAATGCGAATACCCAACACAATTACAAAGATAAATTACAACACAACCTATGGAGCCATAAAGTAAATGATTAAATATAGCTACTATAGGTAAGGGAACTTCCCTTTGGTGGGAGTGCGTCAGCATGATGACACGGGTGCGTGAACTATGCTTTGGCACAACAATGCTCTCGTGACGTTGGCGGGAGAGTGGGTGCACAACTGGAATGAAGCTCTCTAGAAGTTGAACAAATGCTTGGAGAGTTAGAGCTTCTTCAAGATGATCTTCTACTTCTTTTTGACACAAGAGATGTGGAAATATATTGTTTGGGTGTGTCTTGATGTGTATATGCAAGGCAAGGGTCCTCCTCTATTTATAGAGGGCCTAGGAAGGCTTTGGAAGCCCTTAGAAAGCTTCCATAGCCATTGGGGTTGAATCCAAGGCAAAACAGGCCATAATTAGAATCAATTATGATTCTAACAGGGTCATCAGACATCTGGTCTAGGTATCAGACATTTGGAAAACTTGTTTAAGACATCTGGGAACTAAGTTAGATGTCTGATTCTAGATGGGTTTCCTTTCTGACTTAGTTCATACCTAACCAAGGTTCTACTGTAAGGCCATCAGATGACGTACAGGACGTCTGGCACTAAGTTTGGACGTCTAGAAACCTATTATACTACGGGAATGGATTCCCAAGATAGGTTAACGGCTAGAATATCTCACAAAGTGATTTGGCTCACAATGAGGTAGAACAGTCACATATTAGACGTCTGGGGTCCACTACAGATGTCTAATAGAAGCCTAATGGTTATATTCCTCAACGTTTACTTTGTTGGCTAACGTTCCACTAGTTAGACGTCTGGCACAACCATCAAACATCTTTCAAGATGCCTGGACTAAGGTCTGGTCGTTTGATTTTATCAAACAGAACCGACTAAGTCCAGCCTAAGTTATTGGACATCTGAGTCAACAGTCAGACGTCTTAAAAGTTACTATCAGATGTCTGATTCCAGATTACATTCTTATTAGGCTGTCAGAATCCTATTTGATTTTCTAAGTTCTCTATAGAAATTGTAAGTATCCTAGGGTTGTGCAAGTGTTCCTAAGACTACTTTAAGGGTTCTTTGAGGCTTTTTAGCAAGTAATCTAATAAAGATAAAAAGCAAAAAATAAAGTACAAAAAGGAATGAAGGAAATCTATCATATTCTTCATCTCCTTTCTTCTTCAAGCTTTTTCTCCTCGTGAAGCTCCTTCTCCTTTGTCAAGCTCTTCCAATCCCCCATGGATGCGAGTTCAAACGCTGTCTAAACACGTCTCCATTTGCAAATATCCTAAAATTTAAGACTTCAAATGCAAATGTTAAATAACATATGTTTTGTTATCATCAAAATAAATGATCGTGGTGCTCTAGCACCAATACACCATACACCCTAAACTCACCTAATCACACCTATCAGTTATCAGAATCACTCCCATTCCTACTTAAGAAGCTCCTCTGATCCTCGCGCACAGCATCAGCTCCCTCCCCTCGAGTTGGTCCTTTCAATCTATCCCCTCAACTCTCTTCCCTCACTCCACCTGTGGTGACAGAGTAGGTCCTCTCTCTCCTTCAATTGCCTCCAGCCGTCGGCTTCAGGCTCATGGACACCTCCTTCAACTGAAGGTCTCCTCCCTTTCATTGCCATCGACAGACGATTGGTGAACCTTGGACACCACCTTCATCTATTAGATAGATTTACTACTATGTAGTTTGTTTGAATGCTTTCTAGAATAGTTAGAAGTAGTGTTAATTGGTATAGATCAAAATTTAGATCCTGATTAGTGTATATTAGGAGTAGTTTAGTTTAGAATCAATCTTGCCCGCTCTAATCAGTTTAGATCAGAGAGGTATTTTTCAACCTTCATTTTGATGCATTGATCTCCCTCTACACTCCACAATTCATTTTTTATTTTCCCTCGTATTTTTATTCATCATTCACCCATTCATCAAGGTCAAATTTAGATTTGAAGTTTTGGCTTCTAGATCTAAATTTGCACCTAAAATCCACTTGGGGGGCCTCCTATTGATTCCATAAATTCACAAAGACCCCCCGAACTGATTTTAATTGAACCGATTTGCTCAATTCTTTCAGAATTGGTTTTCAAGCCCAATTTTGCCATTAGAGTCAATTTATTTTAAATAGATTTAAGCGAGCGATTTAAGTTTTTATCAAGCTAAGTTAAGTATAATATAAAAATTTTGAGGTGTTTTAAGTTGATTTCGATGCTCAGATGTGTATTTGGCTAATTTGAGTTTTGCATTTGCGTAGTTTGGACAAGGAAAATCATAATTTCTTATTGGAGGTCAAAACAATGACCCATTGGTTTTTATGGGATCCTTAAATCTTCTTGAACATCAGTCAATGTTGTTTAAGAAGATCTCGTGATCAGATCACTTGTGAACCCATAGTTAAAGCCTAAATCAAGGCTACATGAATTCCTACTCCAATCTAATTTCACTCTAGTTTTCAAAGATCAAAAATTATTTTCAAGGTTTTAATGGAGATTTGGAGTTGCTTTGAGATGATTTTGACACCTAATGCGATCATCTTCTCTACATTGTCTATAATGTAAAGAGAAGATTATATTAGGGTCTTTTGAGAATTTTAATGAGAATCGATTCGATGGTTTTCAAATTTTTCAAAAATGTTTTACAGTGATTTTTAGTGGCTTTCAGTGGATTTGATTTGAGAATGGATGGAGATTGGTGGCTCTCAGACCTAATTTCTTTCAGATTTAAGAGCAGAAGTTGGCTTTCTCAATGGTTTGATTTTTCTGGCAGCAACATCAGCTACTGAGAAGCTGTTGAGAATTGTGTGATTTAAGCAGCAATTGCTGTTGAACTTGAGTAGCTGAAACAACTACAGTAGCTAATAACTGCTGAAATTCAACAGCTGTTCTGTTGGACTAAAATAGCAGCAGCAACAACCACTATTGTAGACTGTCTTGAGTTGGATTCTAGGGATTCGAGCTGGATTTTGGGTTGTAATGTAGCTAACATGTGTATATTTGTAGAATAGAAATGTACAAGCATTCATGTACTCGAATTGGAACTTAATTTGACTAGAATTGCTTATAATTTTTGTTTAAATCCTTTGTTAGCTATTTTAAATTGTGTCTAACTATCCAACTTGTCATTATAATGAAATTAATGTTCAAAATCATGTTCAATGCTTCAAACACCTTTCACATTATGTGCTGGACATGATTGCTTAAGATGCATTTCCAACCATTAGACCTCAATTCTAGGCCTTAGGTTTCATTTTAAAACATCCATTTAGACCTCTCATGTGTTAACTTTGTAAATAAATAAAAATGATAAAAAAAATCAAAAAAATAAAATAAACCTGTCTTTAGTAGGATCAGTTATTTCTTTAGATATATTCAAAGTTGCAAAGTATTCTAAAACCCCAACTTGTTAGAACATACCAGCCAACGGTTCGATCTACTTTGAAACTTAATAAGAGAGTTCAATCTAAAAACACCAAAAAGAAACTATTCTTCTCTCATCTCACCCATTCTCTCTCATCTCCTACCTCTATTATATATAAAAAGACCATAAAAATCATAAAATACTCAAAAATACTTAAAAATGCCATGTATATTGTATTTATACTTTTAAATATAACTTAATACTAAGCAATATGTAGATATTGTAGTATATGTAAATAATGTACATAAATAACTTAAATTGTATTCTATATATTTAATTAAGTATTTAGGATGATTTACTATATATATAACCTTATTGTATAATTATATATTAATTTATATTAAAGTAAATGTGTATAATACTATGTAATTATAAATAACTATGTACATACCTAGAACCATATCTATTACTATACATACGTATTTAAGTAACTAATATATACTGTATGTACCTGTACATTAATTTATTTATGTATTTATTGTAGTTAATTAAGTTATTAAGTTAATGAGGTAAATTATTATGTTAAAATAAAATAAGTTAGTAAATTGAGTTATTGCTGAAGTAATCTATACTGTACATTTATATATATTAATTTTAAATATTTTCAATGTATTTACAACATATTTATACTATATAATAGTATAAATAACTTAAATATGTATATTCCTATCTAAAACGTGTATTTAAATGCATATAAATTAAAATAAATTAAAAATGTATAATAAATACCTTAATATATAAATAACTAATTATAAAGTCAATTTCATGATTAATTTATCAATTTGTACATTAATTAAGAAATTAAACCTTAATTTAACATATATAAACCCCTAACTTTAGTTAATTTTTATATATAATTATGCAACTTAAAATCCTAAATTAATTATATAATTAAGTAGACCTATATAAGGGATTTCTAAATATATAACTAATTTAAAATTTAGAATTAATTTTGGCTCCCAAATTGAAGGCCAAAACCTTGATATCAGAACGCATTGCAGCGTCTATGTAGCTCAATTGAACGCTGCTTTTGATCCCACATCGTGTGGTGAAGATTACTCAACATTGTATAAAAGGAATTTGGTGAGAGAGTGCTTCAATCATCATAGCGCTGGGTGTACCTCACCATTATATCATTCCCCTCTCTCTAATCTAAGCATATATGAGCATATTGAGAATTGAATAGTGCATGGGCTGGGAGCCCCCGTGCACTGTGCTGGGCCTACTATGGGCCTATTATGGGCTTGAAAATAGATTGAAATGAATACTAGTTGAACTAGGGTTGGCTTCATAGTGGTCTGGTCTCACCCTGTTGGGTGTTGTGTATCCCACGAAAGGTCGATCTGCCCACTTAAAAACCTAATTTTTGTGAAGATGAACAGTAACTTGAGAGTAACCGAAAAGTTGACTAAGTGTTAGAAGAAGAAGATAAAGGAGAGAAGAGCGTCAAAATTACTATGTGTTGAGCTTTGAGCAGCTAAGTGTGAAAGACTAAGTGTTGGCATCTAAATGTTGAGAGAGTTTTGCATTGTGTTGTATGCATGTACTGTTTGTATGTGTACATATATGTATACATTATAAGTATATAATATGTATCTGCATAATAAATAAAATGTATATATATAATGTATATGAATACATAGGTAATATATATATAATTAGAGTAGTGATATTGTTTGAGCCTTTTGCATATAAATAAACTTTAAGGCTTTAGTGATGTATGTATCTGTAGATATATATTTATGTTAATAAATGTAGTTCTTTTGTCTTAAGTTTGTATATATTTTTACCAAGGCTATAGCAATATATATATATGTTACTGTATATATAGTGTATGTTATTAAAGTTAATATTATATGTTAGTATATTTAGTTTAGTGTATATTAGTATTTATTTTTGTACCTATACTTAGGTATTATTTAGAATAGTTGTACATAACTAAAATAGAGTAATTATACATAGTTTTTGATGCATGCTTAGTTATAAATATATTTAAGGTATTGTTGTGAATATTACCTGATTCTGTTGTATATAATTGACTAATTCTTTCATTCTTTGATTCATTGATTTATTTTGTAAATATAATCAACATTTTTGGAGTAAAAGAATATTTTTAGAACATAGAAAGTGATGTATATCAATAACTGCCTCCTAGTGAATGACCTGGAATAAATATACAAATAAATAAAATGACGCGACATCTGTTTGCATTGCGACAACTATACTACAACATCGACACTATTAAAACATCATTTTTAACTTGCAAGTGGTTTTGTCTCATCAGATAGTACCGTCCAAGACACACACTAAGAGCTCATAACTCTAAAACACAATGTGGTGTAAAGGGGTGCTCCAAGCAAACTCAGGCTCTTACTCTGACGCTATGGGTAGAGCACCATCCAAGATACCTGAGTCACAAAATTACACCTTAATGCTCCGTCTAAAGATATGAAATATAGATATAGAGTAGCACCGAGGCAGTAATATGCTGACATCGCATCCTCAAAGGAGGCATTTTCCTCCTTCTCGACGGTGGGAACTCACACCAATCATTTACCTCGTATTTTTACTAAGACTAAACAAGGGGATTTTCTAATTTTTCTAAAAGTTTTTTTTTTTTAGGTTGTGTTCCCTTTGTGTGTAACATTTTTGACACAAGGATTCTGCAAGAGATGTAAGTTTTTGGGTCGGAGACTAAGCCAAATAGCTTCCATGTCGCAAAAGAGATCAAGTCAGTTGAATCATCACAAGTTCAAGTGGAATTTAGAGAAAGATACCAGATCTAGTCTAATAATAGACCCAGAAGTTCTAACAATCAAATCCGTAGCCTAGTCCCTAGTTTGTTAAAGATTAAATCTCATTGTACCTTAAAATGAATCTTCAACCTTGGTCCCGAATTCAAAATTTCCTCAAAGTTTCTAAGAATTTTTTATTATGAAAATGCATGCAAAAGAAAATTTTGAATGTTTTTAGGTTTTGAAAATCCTTAATCGATCGTCAAAATTTAAAAACACCCCCAATACTTATGATATGCAATGTCCTTATGCATTGAAGGGAAAAGAGATCACCTTTGTGAAATGCAGTCAGTGTCAGGATGGTCAAAATCTTAGAGAAGAAAAGGAAAAATAAAAGCAAGAAAAATGATGGGTTACCTCCCATCCAGTGCTATCTTTTATGCCATTCAGCCGGGTGTGAAGTGAAGCACAGAAGATGGACATTCATTTAAAAATTGGACACGTAAATGCTCTCATGAAAGATGTCTTCCTTTTGATCCCCTAAAAGATGAGTGGTAGAAATAAGGGGACCAAAATGAGATGGAAAAAGGGAAGAATGACCAAAGCTGGCCATGGTTTTAGTTCATGATGAAGGCCATAATTAGGGGGGTTGGGTGGTAGGCCGAGGGGAAAGGGAGTGGGGGAAAAGTCAGCAAGATGATGAGTGGGTGAAGTTAGGGTGGGTGGATAAGGTGATGAATCAGGAAGAGAGTAAGATTGAAGATAAGGCTTCAAGTCATTGATGTCGCCAACCATAGATTCAGAATCAGAATCCTCGAAAAACTTATGGTAGGGAAGAGCATCCACTAGCATTATTTCCTCCACCAAATTAGCTATTTTAGTATCTGAGCCATCACAGAAGTTATCATCATCATGGAATCTCCTCAAGGATTTGAAAATGTCAAAAATAATTATTTGGCCCGTACAAGTGATATCCATTTTACCCGAATGACAATTTATATTTGCTTTTGCGGTGGCCAAAAAGGGTCTTCTAACAATGATAGGGGCGTTGATCAAAGATTTGAGTACATCAATGTCAAGGACCAGAAAGTCAATTGGGAAGGCACAGCTCTGGACCTTGACAAGGACATCCTGACAATCCCCCTGGGTTTTATTGAAGATTGGTTAGCTAATTGGAGGGTCACCTCGAGAGGCTTAAGATCACTGATAACACTACACAAGGAGGTGACAATTATGTTGAAAATGGCCCATCTTTAGAATAAAAGGCACAACATAAGTAGAATAGAAGCATTGCATGCATCATGTACCAAAATTGCTTATAAACTGCATTAATGGCCATTTGTGTAAGCATTTGTCAAAGCAGGCCTCAGATGAGCAATCGGACTGCACGATGGATTCAGAACGACGAACGGAGTCCAACAGACTCAAGATCGGCCAAATCCAACATCCGAAGCTCCCACAATGGGCCCCAGAAGTTCTGACCGTTGATCTGGAGATCAACGGCCCAGATTGTGCCACATCAGCCCCGCCCCACCGCTCCCCGTGCCTTTAGCCAGCCGAGATCAAATCTCGGCCGTCAATCTTCTATCGAACGGCCGAGACTCGCACGCCCGCCCGCGGTCGCCGCGACAAAGCGCGGGTGTGGCGAAACGGTGAGCGCGCACGCCCGCACCCACGCGATGCGGGTTCGAGCAGCGCGGAGTGGGAATTGAAGAAGGGCGACGGGCGCGGAGAAATTGGGCCGCCCGATCAGCAGCGGGCGACCAGGATCCTGCCACGTGGCGCGACCGCAGCTCACGAGCATCCACGCACGCACGCCGGGCGGAGACGTGAGCGCACACTCACACCCGAGGCGCGATCCCAGCGCAGGCGATGAAGACTCTCAGCCGTCGGATGGCTCTCGTTCAGCGGCCGTGGATCGCACGAGGAGAAGAAACGAGGCAGGCGGCTAACTAGCGGCGGGAGGGCTTCACCGACGCTTTTGGAAGCAGTTTTAGCGACGCTCTGGATGTCGCTAAAGCCCCTTCTTCTTTTAGGAAGCCCTTAACTCTATTTAAACCCCCTCCAACCACCATTCAAGGCATTCACTCCCCCTTGCAACTACTCCACCCCTCTCTTAGCTAGCTCTAGGCACTCTTGTAATCGCCGGAGACGACGAGCCACCGACAGAGCCTCCTCCACTGCCGTGGCTGCCTCGTCTCCCTCCACACACACACACTCTCTCTCCCTTTCTCTCTTTTAAGCTTTCTATTACTTTTGTTGAAGCATGTATTTAATGTTGTAAGTTATGAACTACAAGTGCATGTTTATTGAAGTTATTTTCCGTTCAATTGCCATTTTAATTTCTGTTCAAGTTGCATGATAAAAATAAAGAGCTTTCTAACCCTAAACCTTCTCTCTCTCTATCTCTCTATCTCACTTTTCAAACCGCATCTTTCGCAAGCAAAACTCCACGTTTTCCGTGACAACAAGTGATAAGAAAAAATCTGACTTCCACGTCTCCCTGAGACCGACACTCGGACTCACCTCCGTTTACTTATTTTAAAACCGATGTTGCAAGTGCGACTATAACGACACTCCTTAACACACACGCACAAACTCACATCAGTTTTTGGCGTCGTTACCGGGGAGGCAACGGATTTGTTTTATCACCTCCATTCCACATTCATTCTCGCATCGTCTAATGCCCTATTTTCCTTTCTACTTGACGGTTGTAGGAATTCGACGCATGGACGGCGAAGCGACGCATCCCACGACGGTAGCAAGGGAGTAGGCGCCACGAGGATCGATAGTGAGTAATCTCTCTCTCATTGTTTGCTTGCGTGAAAAAACTAAAAAAATTTGTAAAAACTGAAAAAAATTGGCGTGCTGTATGATTGCTTGACCCACATCCTTAACACATCACCCCACAAAAAAAATGTACACTCTAACATTCTGAATAAATTCCTGGAGTGTTCTTTTCTTTTTCCAGAGTGGTGTTTGCGAAGCCACCATGAGTTGACCTGGGCCGCACCACTCAACCCTAAAACTGACTCATCTAATAGAAGCTGCAAGATCATTAGGATGAGTACACTAGGGTTTTTAGAGCCTCTACAGAATAAAAAGGAAATCTACTTTCACAGAATTGTGTGTAGAACTTGACGTGCCCACTGAAACTTGGTTGAAAACATTAAGACATGTCAACCCTAAAAAGCACTAAAGTAAGGATGAAACACTAAAAGACACCACACCTTAAAAATCCTTACTTGAAAACCATGTTTTGCTAGAAGCACACACCTTGAAAGTGGAAAATTAAAAGGCACCACCCCAATCAACGCCTCATCACATCACCCTAAGCACAAGCACTATCCTAACCCTTTAAAACTGAGTATACTTGCCTTAGGAAGGACTGAGTTAAGTCTCAAAAGGCAAGGTTTTGTTCGCTAGGCACTTGGCTTTCATTCCCTTGGTAGAATCTGGTGACTAGGCTACGGGGCAGTGTCAAACGACCGCGGTTGTGGGGTCTACGGAACCGGAGGCGCAAGAGAAAGGAAGAACCTTCCCTGCAATCCCCTCGTAATCAACCTGGCCAGATTAGCCTTGGGAAGGGGAGTCCAGTGCTTACAGACTTAATCACCCTTTGTGAGATTTCTAGGTCTCCTAAGGAATACACCATAAGGACTAGGCTTGTGTGCTTGATTGAAACACATTTCTCTCATCTGTCGCCCTCCGCATCCCCTCCTATTCTCCTCTAGTGTATGCACGGGAGACGCTCACTGCATCCCGAGTTGCGTGTTTTGGGACAGGAATCTAGGTGATGTAATTCTGTTAACATGGCTGAACCTAGGGTAGATGAGGCTGAGGATCAACCCCCACCAGATGCTATGGCCATCATCCAAGCTCAAATCAATGCTAACCATCGGCTTCAGTAACAACAAATCCATACCATCATGCAAGCCATACAACGGTTACAGAACCCACAAGAACAACCACCACCACCATTCCAAGACATACCAGGGCATCCACCACTTGATTTACCGTCATTTCAGGACCAGCCAAGACCCCTCCGTGATTTCTATAACCCTTCTGCTATTAGAGTCGAGCCACACCTTAGGATCCCCGAGGGGGCAGATGATTTCGAGCTAAAATTGAATGTCTTAAGTTTGATCCAGAGCCACTTTCATGGAAGCTCAAATGAGGACCCCTTTCAGCACCTAGAGGATCTCGACCGCAAAGCACGAACGGTGAAACCTAGGAACATTAGCCTTGACATTGTTCTAATCAAGATGTTCCCTTTCTCGTTAAGAGACAAGGCTTCTCATTGGCTTAGAACCCTAGGTAGACCCATCACCACTTGGGAAGAACTGATGCATGCATTTTTAAAGAAATTCTTCCCCATAGGAAAGACCAATGCCCTCAGAAGAGCTATCACTACCTTCACACTCCAGGGTGGGGAACAATTTCATGAGGCGTGGGAAAGATTTAATGAACTCTTGAGGAAATGCCCACACCATGAAGTTCCAAGGTGGCAATTGGCCCAGATCTTCTACCATGGTCTGGACAGCAACCTACGGAACTTCGTCGATGCCTCATGCGGGGGAAACTTCCTAAATAAAGATGAGGAAAGCGCGTTTGAGATGTTTGAGTCTATGAGCTAGAATTCGCTCAACAATGCCTCAATGAACCAATTTAACAGGTCCAGTCAACCCCGTGGCGGGATTTATGAGGTGCAAGCAAATTCTGGAATGGTTGACATGGACATCATTACCAAAAAGTTGGATCGAGTGGAATTGGTGGACAAAAAGATTGATGAGCTACTGAATCAGACCAGGAACCCCTTGCAGACTTTCTCCCTAGCAAAGGGAGCACATAATGTTGACCTGGTCCAGCCCTTCACCCAACTGAACCTGGAACAACCCCTGACCACGTTCCAGGGAAGGACATTTGCTCCCTCGACCCTTGATTACTCCCTCCCCTCTTCATCAACATTGGCTATCCTAGAAGATATGAAAGCCGTTCAAGGATATGAGAAACCTGACCCTTTCTCCAACACTTACAACACCGGCTGGCGTAACCACCCCAACTTTGGTTGGACAAACCAAAAACCACCGCAATTCCAAAACTAGCCCAGGCCAAACCAGCAGCCACACTTGCCCCCTATCAGCAAGGACCACCAGTTAGACCCCAATATAACCAGAATAGGGCGGCCCCTCCCCCACAAAACCAAATGGTTACCCTAATAAAGATGATGTTTGACATGAACCAGAAACATCAAGAGGAAATGGCCTTGGTAAAGGGACAGTTAAGCCAACTCTTGGACTGTAAACAACAAGGATCCCTACCTTCCCAACCACAACCGAACCCGCGAAACATAATTAACAGAGGCCCTAATTCGCAAGGGTTCGAAAGCAACCCCGGGTAGGCTCACATGATCTAGCCAGCCCCGCAAACAGCTCCTGGGTTTGGCGCTTCTTCGTCCTCATCTTCTCAAGGATCACCCCATGGCCCCAATGCCTTTGCGAATGCGGTGACCTTGAGAAGCGGCACCAAACCCAGGATCCTAAATGGCCTACTCTCCCCGAGACTTTACCTGTTGAAATACCCGACTCAGAAGAGGCACCAACCAAGGACCCAGACATGGAACCAATCCACATTCAGACACCCTACCCTGAGGCCTTGGAAACAATCAAGAAAAAGAAGAATATTGTGGAAACTGAGGAGCTGTTGGAAATTTTTAAGCAAGTACAGATTAATATTCCGCTCCTAGAAGCTGTCAAACACATCCCTGCTTACTCCAAGTTTTTAAAGGATGCCTGTACACCCAAGCGTAAGCCGAGACCTCAAGCACCTAGTAAGGTTGTACTCTCTAAGTAAGCAAGTTCCGTGATATCAAGCAACCTTCAACTCAAGCGAACTGACCCAGGAGCACCCCTGATTTCCTGCAATATCGGGGACATGACTTTTGATAGAGTGCTCCTGGACCTAGGTGCTTCTATCAACCTAATTCCAACCACCCTATACCACCAATTTGGTTTTGGGGAGCTGACACCAACCCCTGTCACCATCCAACTGGCTGATAGATCAGTGAAAACCGCGAAGGGGGTTGTCGAGGACATGATTATACGGGTCAAGGACTTCTATTTCCCGGTCGACTTTTTGGTGCTCGACATGGAAGTCCCTGAAAATTACAGAACACACCCATAATCTTAGGCAGACATTTCTTAGCTACGGCTAAAGCAAACATCGACTGCGACACGGGATGTATGGAGATCGCCTTTAGGGCAGAAAAATGCAATTGGATATCTTCCAGGCGACAAAGTCTTTTGATTGCGATTACATTGAGGAACATGATCCCGTGGAAACTTTAATTGAGGAATGCCTCACCCTCAGTTTTGTCTCCGACCACCAAACCCGCAGTAATTGTTCTGACCTGTCACCATCATTGCCCATGGACCTCTGTAAGGCTGAGTACCATCACATGACACCATTTGAAGAGATCGATGTTGATCAACTCCCGCCCTTTCCCTTCCCATCGACTGTGGTCCCACCCACACCTGAACTTAAACCATTGCCCAAAAATCTCAAGTACGTCTTCTTGGGACCTGACCAGACCTTCCCCGTGATTATTAGTTCTCATCAAACCAAGCATCAGGAACTCAAGTTGACTGCAACCCTTTCAGAACATGGACTGCCATTGGTTGGACTGATGTTAACACATTTACACTACTTAAAATGTCTATTTATGCATGTTCTTAAGCATAGGATTGCATTTCACGATATAAATATTGCATAACATGCATCATCTCGTATTTAGAGTAGTTTGAATAAAATGGAGGTTAATTGTCTCCTTTTATGTGCTTGGACAGGGCAAAAATTTTATCGGGGCCTCGGATCAAAGATCCAACCGTATGGATGTGATTAGGGCGACGATTGGAGTTCAACGACTCCAAGATCGCCCTAATCAGGCATCCGTAGCATCAGATAGAGATCGGGGAACCCTAGAAGATCAAGGGTCAGGATGGTGTAAATCCGCACTTCAGATGACAAATCCGACTGCACGGATGAATTCGGATCGACGATCGCAGCCCAACGACACAAAAATCGAGTCAATCCGACATCCGTGGCACCATCTACAACTTCCAGAAGATGGACGGCCAAGATGGCACCACGTGGCGCCATCTCAACCGCCCAAACGGCCGCTGGCATTTTGTGAAGGCCCCCGCCCAATCGCTCTCCGCCGTCAGATGGAGATCCAACGGCTGTGGCCGTCCGGCGCTTAAAACATGCGCTCGACCATCTGACGGCAGCGCAGCGGTCGAGCGCGCTTACGCGAGTGCGGGGCGCGGGTTCGAGTCGCGGCGAGGGGATTGGAGGCGCGAGTAATTGAGGCGCGTGGAGCGTCGGATGGAGATCGTGCGGTCGCGGGCGCCCGATAGCGCCGACGCGCGATTGGATGCCCCGCGTAACGTGCGATTGCACGCGCAGGCGGGCGGGTTGCAGCGGGCGCGGACGCGTTTTAAGCCGTCCGATCTCGCGATCGGACGGCTGAAAAGCGCTGGACGTGCGCGAGCGTTGAGGAGCGGGCAGCCGAGGAGGCGCGCGTGGGCGCGATGGCGACGGCCACGTCGGGGCTTTAGTGACGGATTTATCCGTCACTAAAGACCCCTTATTTATTATTTTGAAGATGTAATGTCCATTTTGCCCCCACTCCTTGTAACTATAAAAGGAGACCCCTTCCATACGAAATTCTCATCCCTTCTTTCTCCTCTCTACCCCTCCAAAGCTCAAGAGAAGCTTGTCCCACACCCGGGATGCTTCTCGAGAGATAAAGTCCAATTTTCGTTCCCCTTCGGAAGTGGATCCCGCGACGACGACGACGTGCTGCTTCGTTCCCGTTCTTCTGATTCGTCCTCCTTCGTCCTGCTTCGTTCTCCTTCGTCTAGGCGTCGTCCCATCCGGCTCGTCCTCCAAGCAATCGTCGAGGAGGATAACATTTCTCTCCCCATTCTTATTTACAGCTTTTCTAGTGTAGAATTTTCTGCTTTATAGTGTAATTGATTTTCCGCATTCTAGTGTAACTTTTATAAACTATTGAAATATTGAATGCATGTTCTCTTTCTCTCTCTCTCTCTTTCTCTCTCTCTCTCTCTTTCTCTCTCTCTCTCTCTCTCATAGTTTGATAGCCCCATTGTAATTATAACGCCTTGCTTAAAGAAAATCTTAAAAAAAATATAATTGCGGAATAGATCAACGTAGCCTCCCTGTGTTCGACCCGGAATTATTTTCGGTATAAATTTTATTTGTTGAACACGAATTCTTCGCTTTCGAACTACAATGACAGGTTTTCCAAAACCAAACACGTTAGCGTAGGTTCGTAATCGTTCAACATTTTGGCGCCGTTGCCGGGGAGGCAACGATTTTCGATCTTTTCTTCGCATTTCTTGCACTTTATTTGTTTTCTAACTAGCTTTCTCTTGTGTCTATTGTTTTGCAGAGACCTCCATCAAGGAATCAACAAGCGGTAGACTGGAGTAAAGTGTAGTTGAAGACAACTGTAAGTGTTTCCCCATTCTTTCCCCCTCCATAGATTTCATTTGCCACATTAAATCCAAATTTCAATTAACCTAGGTGTTTGCATAAATCCTAGGAATAATTTGGTTGTTTGGATTTCCACTCACATTCATTCCACCTTCGTTCATAAAAAAATAATAACAAAAAGATAATCTTGTGGGGTAATTTCCAACAAACACACAATACACACCCACATTCAAGGCACTTGATCAACTTGATTTGTTTTCTACTCAACCGGGTTCTGATCTGTGGAACCGGTACACATAAACCAACACATAACAGAGTAGAAATCATTCTAGGTTAACCATCTTTGAGTGCCTAACTTAGTGGTGCAATTGTGGCCAATTGTTTGAGTTGTTTGGGCCGCACCATTTTATTTAAAACCAACTCATCAAGTAGCTCCTCTTTAGGATTTTCAATCTAGGTATACTCCAGGCACTCCACTTTCTTTCTGATTTTAAAGGAAAACTATCTTCACCTGTGTTTTACAACTTGGTTTGCCTAGAAACTTCATTGCAATTCACCTAATTTGAAACCCTAAAAGCTACTTAAGCAAGATTTGAACATTAAAATTCACGCATAATAAATAATCTTGCTTGAAAACCCTGGTTGTGCACGCACTTACACAAATCTCAATCAATCATTAATGGCGCAACCCATTGTAAGCGCCCATCACATTCCATAAGCACCACAATCCCAGGCCTTAATAAAATTGAGTAGACGTTAGCCTTAAGGTTTGATTCGCTCTTCAGGGCCTAGTCTGAGATTATTTTTGATTAACCTACTTGTACTGATTAATCTGATGTCTAGCTAGGGGAGCAGAGTCAAACGATCACGGCTGGGGGGTACACTAGGAACCGGAGGCGAAAGCCAAAGGAAGAACCTTCTCCCCAGTCCCTCCTTCTAACTGGTTGGATTAAACAGACGCAAGTAAAGTAAATCACTTACAGTCTTAAGGCTGGTTTTGGGAGTCAGTAGATCCTTAGGCTACCCCAATTAAGGACAGCCTTGTTTTGTTGTGTTGTAGGGTCCATATCCCCTGTCCTTCCGACCTTCTCCTAGTTTATGCTGGGAAGACGGTCATTGAATCCTCGATTGGAAGGACCATTAGAACATTCTAGGAGGCGCAAGTTAGATTTTGGTCAATTCGATCCCATGGCCGAACAACAGCCTCCTCTGCTTGAAAATCCACAGGAAGAATTTAGAAGGCAGCTGGAACAAATGTAGAGAATGCAAGAATGGTTCCAGAGAATGCAGGGCGCTCAGCCCTTGAAGGATTTTTATGATCCTTCGAATTACGGGGAACGTCCCGGCATCCAGATTCCAGCCGGTGACGTAGAAATCAAGCCCCAGGTGTTAAGCCTGATTAAACATTATCATGGGCTTGGCTCCGAAGATCCGTTTCAGCACTTGGAGGATTTGACCACTTTGGTCCAGACCACCAAGGCTAGAAACGTTAACGAGGAGCAAATGATCATGAGGCTCTTCCCCCACTCTCTTAGGGATAAAGCCGCGCATTGGTATAGGACAATAGGAAGACCAATTACAACTTGGAATGAGTTGAAATTGGCCTTTCTGAAGAAATTCTTCCCAGTCGGTCGTACCAATGCTTTGAGACGGGCAATCACTACTTTTACCCAGCGGCCGGGGGAGCAGTTTCATGTGGCCTGGGAGAGATTCCAGGACTTATTGCAGAGGTGTCCACACCACGAGGTGCCGAAATGGCAACTTGTGTAGATCTTCTATCATGGGTTGAATGAGCAACTCAGAAACCATGTGGATGCTTCTTGCGGAGGCAATTTCCTCAATAAAGATGCAGATAGTGCACATGATTTATTTGAGGAAATAAGTGAGAATTCAATTAATCATGCCTCCATGGATACTTTTAACCGGTCCCAGCAACCCAGATCAAATGTCAATGAAGTCCAG
Source organism: Thalassia testudinum (assembly GCA_037157565.1). Taxonomy (NCBI): domain Eukaryota; kingdom Viridiplantae; phylum Streptophyta; class Magnoliopsida; order Alismatales; family Hydrocharitaceae; genus Thalassia; species Thalassia testudinum. Next base: position 22,739,925 of record JAZHRO010000071.1, on the reverse strand, counting down.
GACTCTCATTCACTTGATATGGAATTGATTTGTAATAAACTTGATAAGGTGGACTTGGTTGCTAAAAGAATGGAAGAGTGGATGGCTGGCAATTCTATGAACAACTCTCAATCCACTCAATCCCAAAATTCAGGATTCCATTCCCCACGAGCTCCTTCTGGACGGGAGTTCGTGAATCAACTCGATGTGACTCAATCTATGAGTCAGCATTTCTCGGAACCCCATGGGTTCCCAACTGGGGCCTTTGATCCCAGTTTTTCTGATCCTTCCCTTTCTTTCTCTCCATCCTCACCCTATGAGGATGTCTGTGCTGTACAAGAGAATGTTAGATCCAACCCCTACTCGAATGCCTATAATCCAGGTTGGAGAAACCACCCTAACTTCTCTTGGAAAAATCCCAGACAATAGACCCAATTCCGACCCAGCAACTATGCTCCGCAACGTCCAATGGGTCAGGGTCAAGTATATACTCAGTTGCCTCCGAATCAGGTCAATCAGCCAACTTGGAATGCCCGTCAACCCGCAGGGCAGGCTAATTTGAACTGTCAAATGGTAGAGATGCAAGGATCTATGCTCCAGCTTATGTAGCAAATGAAAAACTCGCTGGACAACTTGCAATCCGGGCTCATTGCTAACTCTCGTCAACCCGGATCTCTACCATCCCAACCCGTACCCAACCCGTGAAACATTATAAATTCGAGCAATCAAGCCCAAGGGTACGGAAATCAGAGGGACCCGCATGCACATGCTTAGGTGGTTGAGCAGGGTTCCTCTTCTTCTTCTTCTACTAATCAACAATTCATGATCAATCAAGCCCCTCCAATCTTTCCTAACCCTCCCCAAGACCCAAATTCTTATGCTTCTGCAAATTCTGTCACATTGAGGAGTGGTAAGAAGACTCAGGATCCACAACCACACTATTCTGATCTTTTGAATCCTGAAGAATCTGAGAGAGAGGAGAATTCTAGAGAAGAAATCAAGGCTCAGGAACCTGATTCCAAAGATCTAACTAATGTTCCTTTTCCTGAAGCCTTAGCCAAAGCAAAGAAGAAGAAGTCTGCTGATAGCAATGAGGAGCTTCTGAATTTATTTAAGAATGTTGAGATCAATATTCCGCTCCTTGATGCTATCAAGCACATACCGGCTTATGCAAAATTTTTAAAGGAATTATGTACACAAAAGCGTAAGTCGAGAGAATCTGTTCCGAGGAAGGTGGTACTCTCTGAGCAGGCTAGCTCTGTTATCCTGCACTACCTCCCTCAGAAAAAGAGAGATCCTGGTGCTCCTTTGATTTCTTGCATTATCGGAGATTACACATTTGATAGAGCACTTTTGGATCTCGGTGCATCCATCAACCTAATCCCAACTTCTCTTTATGAGTAGTTTGGGTTAGGTGAACTTCGGCCAACTTCAGTAACGCTACAGTTAGCGGACCGTTCGGTCACAAACCCGCGAGGTGTTATTGAAGATGTTATAGTTAAGGTCAAGGATTTCTATTTTCCTGTAGATTTCCTTGTCCTTGACATGGATGTACCAGATAATCTGAGGAACACGCCCATCATTCTGGGGCGTCCATTCCTGGCTACCGCAAAGGCCAACATTAATTGTGAAAGCGGTAGCATGGAAATCGCCTTTGGGGACCAACGAATGAAATTGGATATTTTTAAGGCGATAAACAAATTTGAGGATTGTGGATTTATTGAGGAACTTGATGAGGATAATGTTAATATTGAAACTTGTTTGACAGTTTCTTCAATTGAAAGTTCCTCTTTGGTTAATGAATTTGACCTGCAACCCTTTGAACTGACATCTTCGGAAGAGGTTACTGATTTTGTTCACTCAAAACCTCTTCCTCTTATTGAATCTTCAGCATCTACCCTACCATCAATCATTACCCCACCCCAGCTTGAATTGAAACCATTGCCCGAGAATTTAAAATATCAATTTCTAGGACCGCAAAATACGCTCCCTATGACTATTAGTGCTAAATTGACAAAGGAGCAAGAGATTAAATTGATTAAGGTCCTAAAGGAACATAAGGAGGCAATTGGTTGGACCATTCATGACCTCAGGGGGATCGAGCCATCTTACTGTAATCATAGAATATTTTTGGAAGATGGATCCCGCCCTTCTCGCCAGATGCAGAGGAGATTAAATCCAAATATGCGAGAAGTGGTCAAAAAGGAAATCATCAAGTGGCTCGATGCAGGAATTATTTATCCAATCTCTGACAGTCCCTGGGTAAGTCCCGTTCAGATTATTCCAAAGAAAGCCGGGATTACTGTTGTGACTAATGAGAGAGGTGAATCTGTCACAACTCGTTCAGCTTCCTCTTGGAGAGTTTGTATTGATTACAGGAAGTTGAACACAACCACTAAAAAGGATCATTTTCCCCTACCCTTCATTGATCAAATCTTGGAAAAATTAGCTGGGCAGAAGTACTTCTGTTTTCTTGATGGCTACTCGGGATATAATCAAGTTCCTACCCATCCCGGGGATCAGGAAAAAACTACTTTCACCTGTCCCTACGGAACCTTTGCTTTTCGTAGGATGCCTTTTGGGTTATGCAATGCACCTGCGACTTTTCAAAGGTGTATGCTAGCCATATTTTCCGACATGGTGGGAGAGTTTATGGAAGTCTTCATGGATGATTTCTCTATTTTCGGAGAATCATTTGACTATTGCTTGGCTAATTTAGAAATGATTCTTAAGCGATGTATCAAGACACGACTGGTCCTTAGCTGGGAAAAGAGTCATTTCATGACCCAAGAAGGCATCGTTTTGGGTCATGTAATCTCTGAACGGGGAATTGAAGTGGACAAAGCTAAGGTTGATGTTATCGCTAAACTTCCTCATCCCACATCTGTTAAACAAATCAGATCATTTCTTGGCCATGTGGGATTTTATCGAAGATTCATCAAGGATTTTTCGAAGGTTGCTCGACCTTTGAGCAATCTTCTTGCCAAAGAAATGCCATTTGTTTTTGACGAATCATGCCGAAAGGCATTTGATTTTCTGAAAACGGCAGTCACCTGTGCTCCAATTTTGCAACCACCAATTTGGATAGCCCCATTTGAGATCATGACAGACGCTTCTGATTACGCGGTCGGGGCTATCCTGGGTCAGAAAATTGACCGAAAGCCCTCTGTCATTTACTACGCTAGTAAAACTCTGGATGAAGTCCAGAGGAATTATACTGTTACTGAAAAGGAATTACTAGCTGTAGTATTTGCTTTGGAAAAATTCAGGGCTTATCTCTTGGGGTCTCATGTTATTGTTTATACCGACCACTCGGCCTTGAGACATCTCTTGGCTAAAAAGGATGCTAAACCCCGGCTTATTCGTTGGATTCTTCTTCTTCAAGAATTTGATCTTGAAATCAAGGATAAAATCGGGGTACAAAATGTGGTAGCGGATCATTTGTTGAGACTCCTAGGTGATTCCTCTTGTCCGGATATTCCGATTGCTGACACTTTTCCGGATGAAACCATTCTTACAGCTTTAGGTGTCCACTCCCCATGGTTTGCTGACATTGTTAACTATTTGGCCGTTGGTCAAATCCCCCAGGATTGGACCAAGCAACAATGAGATAGACTCAAATCTGAGGCCAAATACTACTTTTGGGAGGACCCTGAACTGTATCGCATCGGCTCTGATTAGATTATTCGCCGGTGCATACCGGAGAATGAATTCAACAGTATACTCCAGTTTTGCCATGCATCTGGGTGTGGTGGACATTTCTCCGGAAGAAAGACGGCTGCAAAAATCTTGCAATCTGGCTTCTATTGGCCGTCTTTATTCAAGGATGCCCAGGATTTCTCAAGGTCATGTTCTCGATGTCAGGCACTCGGGAGCATAACTAAGAGAGACACGATGCCCCTAAACCCTATTCTTCCTGTCGAAATTTTCGATGTTTGGGGCATCGATTTCATGGGACCCTTTATCCCTTCATTTGGACATCAGTAAATTCTTGTTGTTGTTGATTATGTGTCCAAATGGATTGAGGCAATTCCCACCCGAACCAATGACCACAAGGTGGTCATCAATTTTGTCAAGAAAAATATCTTCAGTAGGTTCGGGATTCCGAGGGCTATCATCAGTGATGGTGGCACTCATTTTACTAATGCCCAATTCCGGAATTTATTGGCCAAATATGGGGTTAATCATCGAATTTCCACACCTTACCATCCCCAAACGAATGGACAAGCCGAGATCTCCAATCGAGAGATCAAGAACATTCTGCAAAAAACGGTTAGGCCTGATCGCAAGGATTTGACTTAAAAGCTTGAGGACGCTCTTTGGGCCTACCGTACGGCGTATAAAACGCCCATCGGCATGGCTCCATTCCATTTGGTGTATGGAAAGGCGTGTCATCTACCCGTAGAGATTGAACACAGGGCATTCTGGGCAATCAAACAATGCAATCTAGATCTAAATCTAGCTGGGAAGACCAGGAAACTCCAACTATCTGAGTTGGAGGAGCTTAGAAATGATGCTTATGAGAACGCTAAGATCTACAAGGCTCGGACCAAAGCTCTACATGATCAAATGATTTCCCGCAAGAGCTTTGAGCCAAACCAGAAGGTCTGGTTATTCGATTCTAAACTTAAGCTCTTTCCTGGTAAACTTAGATCTAAATGGAATGGACCATTCATAATTGATCAGATTTTTCTAAATGGTGCCGTTCAGATTTCTGACCCAAAGACGGGTAACACCTTTAAAGTCAACGGTGAACATCTGAAGCCTGTTGTTGACTGTAATCTTCCATAACCCGTTTCAAACTCTGTTGCTCTAGCTATTCTGTGATTTCTTTGGCTGGACTTCGCCTAGCTGACGGCATTAAACTCAGCAATTGTAAATATGACACAAGGCTGATACGAGCTTCATATCCAGGTGACATCTTTCATATTCTACCCTCTCTTTCATGTCTCTTTCAATGAGGACATTGCATCAGCTAGGCATGGGGGGGTGGATTCATTCTTGAATTATTTGGTCAGCCTTGTGAAATCCATGTAAATTGTTTCTCTTCTTATAAAAAAGAAAAAAAAAAAGGAAGGATTAGTTGGACATTAAGACTTTTCAATCCTAAGAAATTTTACATTAGAATCTGAACACAAAGACCCCTCAGGTCTTTGGACTTAATTAGCCTGTGTATCCACTAAAATGTGGATTTGTCTTTGCGTCCTCGCCATTTTAATTCTATTATAATTGGAATAAATAAGTTTGGGTGATAAGTACACGACTTATTAACCCGCCCTCTGATTTGAGGGAATTTTGAGTTTTAAGCATCTACACACTTTCTTTGCACTGACTCGTTATTCGGCGATTCTAACGAAAATTGGGTAGCTAATGAACCTTCTAGGGTGATATGGCTGGCAAGTTATCGTGGGTAACAGCCCATAGGTAGGTTGTCCAGAGCCCAGTCACTGGACCTTTCTCTTTTTGCTGCCTTTAGGTAAATCTTAGATCAGGGAAGCCACCTACTTAAAAAAAAAAAAAAATCAAAAAGGAGAAAAGAACAAAAAGAAATAAGCCACACTTCGCCGCACGAGTATGGCTGGCAAGTTGTCGGTGGTAACAGCTCATCGACCGGTTGTCCAGAACCCAGCTCAGAAAATGCACTAAAAATTTCCAAAACACTTAGGAAGAAGCGGAGAAGTAGAATAAACCGGGGAGATATACACTGGATTCACCCTTGTGTTGACCCCGTTAAAAAATAAAAGTAGGGAGAAAGCTACCGGTTGTAAAGATACACCTTTAGGCAGAATTCTTTTTGAAGTCACCTAGAGGTGTAGAAATCCGAAGTCCGTTCTAATTGCCGGTCAACGAGTCTATCACAATCACAATAAGATGCTTAAAACTTAGGGTTCTCATCAAATCTTGGGTGAGTTGAATGGCCGTAGAAAGCCACTCTTAAACCCTAAAATTTGAAAATCCAAAAAAAAAAAAAAAATTAGAAAAGATTAAAAAGAAAAAGAAAATTTTCTTTGAATAAGGCGAGGGCTTGAGGCGGTCTGCATTTTGGTTGATACCCAGGCACTGTTGTGTCTTTGAAAGTTCAGTTCCTAAGTAGACAATTTCTTAATGATTGAAAATAACTCAGGTCCAAATAATCTAACATAATTCTTTTATAAATAGCATATAGTTTTTGCTAGGGACTAGCAAAAGATAGGCATGGGGGTATGATGTAAACACATTTACACTATTAAAATGTCTATTTATGCATGTTCTTAAGCATAGGATTGCATTTCATGATATAAATATTGCATAACATGCATCATCTCGCATTTAGAGTAGTTTGAATAAAATGGAGGTTAATTGTCTCCTTTTATGTGCTTGGACAGGGCAAAAATTTTATCGGGGCCTCGGATCAAAGATCCAACCGTATGGATGTGATCAGGGCGACGATTGGAGTTCAACGACTCCAAGATCGCCCTAATCAGGCATCCGTAGCATTAGATAAACACCGGGGAACCCTAGAAGATCAAGGGCCAGGATGGTGTAAAACTACACTTCAGATGACAAATCCGACCGCACGGATGAATTCAGATCGACGATCGCAGCCCAACGACACAAAAATCGAGTCAATCCGACATCCGTGGCACCATCTACAACTTCCAGAAGATGGACAGCCAAGATGGCGCCACGTGGCGCCATCTCAGCCGCCCAAACGGCCGCTGGTATTTTGTGAAGGCCCCCGCCCGATCGCTCTCCTCCGTCAGATGGATATCCAACGGCTGTGGCCGTCCGGCGCTTAAAACATGAGCTCGACCATCCGCGCCCCGCAGCGCAGTGGTCGAGCGCGCTTACGAGAGCGCGGGGCGCGGGTTCGAAACGCGGCGAGGGGATTGGAGGCGCGAGTAATTGAGGCGCGTGGAGCGTCGGATGGAGATCGTGCGGTCGCAGGCGCCCGATAGCGCCGACGTGCGATTGGACGCCCCGCGTAACGTGCGATCGCACGTGCAGGCAGGCGGGTTGCAGCGGGCGCGGACGCGTTTTAAGCCGTCCGATCTCGCGATCGGACGGCTGAAAAGCGCTGGACGTGCGTGAGCGTTGAGGAGCGGGCAGCCGAGGAGGCGCGCGTGGGTGCGGCGGCGACGGCCACGTCGGGGCTTTAGTGACGGATTTATCCGTCACTAAAGACTCCTTATTTATTATTTTGAAGATGTAATGTCCATTTTGCCCCCACTCCTTGTAACTATAAAAGGAGACCCCCTCCATACGAAATTCTCATCCCTTCTTTCTCCTCTCTACCCCTCCAAAGCTCAAGAGAAGCTTGTCCCACACCCGGGATGCTTCTCGCGAGATAAAGTCCAATTTTCGTTCCCCTTCGGAAGTGGATCCCTCGACGACGACGACGTGCTGCTTCGTTCCCGTTCTTCTGATTCGTCCTCCTTCGTCCCGCTTCGTTCTCCTTCGTCCAGGCATCGTTCCGTCCGGCTCGTCCTCTAAGAAATCGTCGAGGAGGATAACATTTCTCTCCCCATTCTTATTTACAGCTTTTCTAGTGTAAAATTTTCTGCTTTATAGTGTAATTGATTTTTCGCATTCTAGTGTAACTTTTATAAACTATTGAAATATTGAATGCATGTTCTCTTTCTCTCTCTCTCTCATAGTTTGATAGCCCCATTGTAATTATAACGCCTTGCTTAAAGAAAATCTTAAAAAAAATATAATTGCGGAATAGATCAACGTAGCCTCCCTGTGTTCGACCCAGAATTATTTTTGGTATAAATTTTATTTGTTGAACACGAATTCTTCGCTTTCGAACTACAATGACAGGTTTTCCAAAACCAAACACGTTAGCGTAGGTTCGTAATCGTTCAACATGGACCATTTCGGATTTAAGAGGAATTAGCCCTACCTGTTGCACCCACAAGATTTACTTGGAAGACGGGGCCCAACCTTCCCGCCAGATGCAGAGACGTTTAAACCCGAACATGCAGGAGGACGTTAAAAAAGAAATTATCAAGTGGCTTGACGCCGACATCATCTACCCTATCTTCGATAGCCCCTGGGTGAGCCCCACTCAAGTGGTTCCAAAGAGGGTTGGGCTCACCGTTGTCACCAATGATCATGGCGAATCCATCCCCACCCGAACCACCACCGCATGGCGGGTGTGTATTGATTATAGGAAGCTTAATGAAGCCACTAAGAAGGACCACTTCCCCTTGCCATTCATTGACCAAATCCTTGAAAGATTGGCCGTGCAGAAGTATTTTTGCTTCCTGGATGGATATTCAGGATATAACCAAGTTGCAATTGCTCCGGAAGACCAGGAAAAGACCACATTCACTTGCCCGTATGGCACGTTTGCATTCCGTCGAATGCCGTTCGGGTTATGCAACGCACCTACGACCTTCCAACGTTGCATGCTAGACATTTTTCAGAAATGGTGGGTGAATACTTAGAGGTCTTTATGGATGATTTCTCTGTGTTCGGGAATTCATTCAACCATTGTTTGAGCAACTTGGAGAAAATCCTGAAACGATGTGTCGAGGTTAACTTGGTGTTAAGTTGGGAAAAGAGCCATTTTATGGTTCAAGAAGGAATTGTCCTCGGTCACATCGTTTCTCATTGGGGCATCGAGGTAGATCAAGCTAAGGTTGATTTAATTTCCAAACTTCCTCCACCTAGTTCGGTCCGGCAGATTCGCTCCTTCCTAGGACATGTTGGCTTCTACCGAAGGTTCATTAAAGACTTTTCCAAGCTTTCCAAACCCTTGACCGACCTTCTAGCCAACGATGCCATATTCCACATGTCTCATGATTGCACCCAAGCTTATCACACCCGCCGGGACTTAGTCTCCATCGCACCTGTACTTCAACCCCCAGACTGGTCTCAGGACTTTGAGATTATGTGTTATGCATCAGATTTTGCCATAGGCGCTGTCTTAGGACAAAGGCAAGACAAGAAGCCCGTGATGATCTACTACAAGAGTAAAACGTTGGACGAGGCCCAACGTAATTATACGGTCACAGAGAAAGAGTTGCTCGCTGTAGTCTTTGGACTTGAAAAATTCCGATCATACTTGCTGGGATCCCACGTGACTATTTACACTGACGATTCAGCCATCCGGCACCTGTTGGCCAAAAAGGACGCAAAACCCAGGCTCATCAGATGGATCCTACTTTTGCAGGAATTTGACCTGGAAATCCGAGACAAGGTCGGATAGAAAAATGTGGTGGCTGACCACCTGTCGAGACTTCATCCAAACCACATTGGACCCTCCCTACCTCTATCTGATACCTTCCCTGATGAACACATCCTAGCCATGCAAGACAAGAAAATGCCATGGTATGCTGACTACATCAATTACCTGGTTGTAGGACAAACCCCGCACAGCTGGTCCAGACAACAATGGGACAGGTTCTTGGCTGAGGCCAAGCACTATTTCTGGGATGATCCCATGCTGTTTCGCCTCTGTGCTGATCAGATCATCAGGAGGTGTATCCCCGAAGATGAAGTTCAGAGTGTGATTTCCTTTTGTCATGACCAAGCGTGTGGCGGCCACTTCTCTGGAAAGAAAACAGCTGCAAAAGTTTTGCAGTCTGGATTTTACTAGCCGTCCCTATGTAAGGATGTACACATCTTTGCCAAGACTTGCTCACGCTGCCAAGCACTGGGGACCATGACCAAGAAAGATATGACACCCCTTCAGCCCATTTTGATTGTTGAAATCTTCGACGTTTGGGGTATCGATTTTATGGGCCCCTTTCCACCATCCAACGGCTTCGAGTACATCCTGGTCTCGGTAGACTATGTTTCCAAATGGATTGAAGCTGTCGCCACCCGATGATGTGATCACAAAACTGTCATGGACTTTGTGAAGAAGAATATCTTTTCCCGATTTGGAATACCCAAGGCCATGATCAGTGATGGTGGAGGCCATTTTATCCATTCCCAATTCCGTGCCCTACTTAGAAAATATGGGGTAAACCACCGCATTGCCACCCCGTATCATCCACAAACAAATGGGCAGATTGAGGTCTCAAATAGACAAATCAAGAACATTTTACAGAGGACTGTGAGACCTGACAGGAAAGACTGGTCCACACGACTTGATGATGCCTTGTGGGCATACAGGACTGCTTTCAAGACCTCGATAGGCTTGTCGCCTTATCGCCTGGTCTTCGGCAAGGCCTGCCATCTTCCTGTCGAATTGGAACACCAGCTTACTGGGCTGTCAAGCAATGTAACATGGATCCCCAGTTAGCCCGTGCGCAGAGGACACTTCAATTATCTGAGCTCGAAGAAATTCATCGGGACGCCTTTGACAATAGTTGACTGTATAAGGAGAAAATGAAAGCCATCTACGACCGACTCATTCATAGAAAAACCTTTGAGCCTGACCAGCAAGTTTGGCTATTTGATGCATGCCTGAAACTCTTCCCAGGGAAACACAGGTCCAAATGGATAGGACCATTTCTGGTGGTTAAGCCCTATTCTAATGGGGCGGTTGAAATCGCTGATCTTAACACTGGGCACACTTTTATAGTTAATGGTCAAAGATTGAAGCATTTCTTGGCCCAGGTACCCCCCAAGGAAAGTGTCACCCTTGTTGAGGGCTGACACCGAGCACCGCCCAGCTGGAGGCGTTAAACTCAGCGCTTCCTGGGAGGCAACCCAGAGGATTCAGACTGATCTGGTAGTATACGTCACTCAGGTACTATCTTTTTGAACCCTTCTGCATCCATGAATCTGCCAATGAGGACATTGTCCAACATAAGCATGGGGGGGTGATAAATTGCATAATCCTAAGCTTAATTAATCAGTCTGAATGAATAAATTAATTAAAAAAAAATTGAATTTAGGAAGAAAACTTAGGCATTAGAAACTTGTCAATAGTGGGAAATAATACAAAAAGAACTTAAACACTTAGACTTTTCAGGCCTTTAGGCTTAATCAGCCCTGGTATCCGTTAAAATATGGATTTAGCGGCGAATCCTTGCAACCTTAAGCTATTCTAATCCACCTACTAAATAAGGTAATAAGTATACGACTTATCAACTCACCCTCTAACTCAGGAAAACTTTGAGTCTAAGCATCTGCACACATTTTTGCACAGACTCACTTCTCGGAGATTTTGACAGAAATTGGGTAGCTAATGAACTCTCTAGGGTGGTATGGCTAGCAAGTCGTCGTGGGTAACAGCCCATTGGCAGGTTGTCTAGAACCCAGCCACAGGCCAGTTTTTTTCGTTGCCTCTAGGTACATTTGAGATCAGGGAAGCCACCTAGGAAAAAAAAAAAAAGAGAAGAAGAAAAGAAAATAAACCACACTTCACCGCACAAGTATGGATGGCAAGTGATCATGGGTAACAGCCCATTGGTCGGTTGTCCAGAGCCCAGCTCAATAATTGCACAAAAAAAAAGACCAAAACACCTAAGGAAGAAGCGGGGAAGTAGTACAAGCCGGGGAGATATACACTGGAAAAATCCTTGTGTTGACCCCAATTAAAACAAACGTAGGGAGAAAGCTACCAATCGAACAAATACACCTTCAAGCAAAATTTATTTTCTTTTCCGGTCACTTAGAGGGGTAGAAACTCAAAGTCTGTCTCAATTACCATTAAGTGAGTCTATCACAACATTTACATCAAGATGCTTAGCACTTAGGGTTTTGACCAAATTTTGGGTGGGTTGGGTAGCCATAAAAAGTTACCAACCCACAATGAATTCCGAAAAAAAAAAAATTCTAAAAAATATATATATACGTATACATATGTATAGTTATATATACGTTAAAGCAAGGATTCGAGCGATTCATATTTTGGCAGACACCCGGGCGCTGCTTAGTCATTGTAGATTAAGATCTTCGTATATTTCCTCTTATTGACAAGTAACGAAGTGCCTAAGCAATTACTTCTTGAATTCTGCAAGGAAATAAAGACTAGAATAAACCTTGCTAGGGACTAGCAAGGAGTAAGCATTGGGGTATGATAACACTACATAAGGGGGTGATAATTATGTTGAATATGGCCCATCTTTAGAATAAAAGGCACAACATAAGTAGAATAGGATCATTGCATGCATCATGTACCAAGATTGCTTATAAACTGCATTAATGGCCATTTGTGTAAGCATTTGTCAAAGCAGGCCTTAGATGAGCAATTGGACCACACAGATGGATTCAGAATGATGAACAGAGTCCAACGGACTCAAGATCGGCCAAATCCGACATACGAAGCTCCTACAATGGGCCCAAGAAGTTCTGACCGTTGATCTGGAGATCAACGGCCCAGATTACGTCACGTCAGCCCCGCCCCACCGCTCACCGCGCCTTCAGCCAGCCGAGATCAAATCTCGGCAGTCGATCTTCGATCGAACGGCCGAGACTCGCGCACCTGCCCGCGGTCGCCGGGACAAAGCACGGGCATGGTGCAACGGTGAGCGCGCACGCCCGCACCCACGCGACACGGGTTCGAGATGCGCGGAGTGGGAATTGAAGACGGGAGACGGGCACGGAGAAATTGGGCCGCCCAATCAGCAGCGAGCGGCCGGGATCCTGCCACGCGGCGCGACCGCAGCTCACGAGCATCCACGCACGCGCGCACGCTGGGCGGAGATGCGCCTGCACACGCGCACTCGAGGCGCGATCCCAGCGCAAGCGAGGAAGACTCTCAACCATCGGATCTTTGATCGGACGGCTCTCTTTCAGCGGCCGCGGATCGTACGAGGAGAAGAAACGAGGCGGGCGGCTGACCAGCGGCGGGAGGGCTTCACCGATGCTTTTGGAAGCGGTTTTAGCGACGCTCTGGATGTCGCTAAAGCCCCTTCTTCTTTTAGGAAGCCCTTAACTCTATTTAAACCCCCTCCAACCACCATTCAAGGCATTCACTCCCCCTTGCAACTACTCCACCCCTCTTTTAGCTAGCTCTAGGCACTCTTGTAATCGCCGGAGACGATGAGCCACCGACGAAGCCTCCTCCACCGCCGTGGCTGCCTCGTCGCTCTCCACACACACACTCTCTCTCTTTTAAGCTTTCTATTACTTTTGTTGAAGCATGTATTTAATGTTGTAAGTTATGAACTACAAGTGCATGTTTAATGAAGTTATTTTCCGTTCAATTTCCATTTTAATTTCTCTTCAAGTTGCATGATCAAAACAAAGAGTTTTCTAACCCTAAACCTTCTATCTCTCTATCTCTCTCTCTCTTTTCAAAATTGCATCTTTCACAAGCAAAACTCCGCGCTTTCCGTGACAACAAGTGATAAGCAAAAATCCGACTTCCACGCCTCCCTGAGACCGACACTCGGACTCACCTCCGTTTACTTATTTTAAAATCGACGTTGCAAGTGCGACTATAACGACACTCCTTAACACACACGCACAAACTCACGTCAATCACCAATTTTAAATTCCCCAAAAAGAATAGTGGGGATGTTATTTACTAAGGCATCGAGATCGAGAAGGGCATGGTTAAAAGTGGTATCATCAATCATCATAGAAATCAAAGGCATGCCTGGGACCTTCATCTTGAGAGGTAGCTTGCTCTGTATGACAGAGCTTATTGTCTCCAAAAGATGTACCTTTCCTATATTTTTGGTCTACATTTTTTGGAGTACAAATATCCTTCAAAAATTTATCATAGGCAAGTATATACTTGATTGCACCTAGGAGAGGGATGCTGATTTGAACTTGCTCGAATAAATCCATGAGTTCTTCAGTGGTGGACTCAGATTTTTTTCTTTTAGAGTTGGTGGATTGAAATGCTTGAGGAAAAGGGATGGAAGTCTTGCCTTGCGAATTAGATTGAACTTGTTCTTCCAAAGTTAGGGTGCGAGGAGAGTCGGCTTGCATTTGGGATGAGTGGATTTCTTGTGTGGGATAAAAAGGCCTAGGATCTTTAGTTTTTTTGCCGACCCTGATGGGAACACCATCATAAGCCTTAACTAGCTCTTCTTGATCCAATTAAGTCAATAAATGCTCCTACATAACCAACTGAAGGTCATAATTCATTGCATAACCATTCTGAGAGAAAAATAAGAAATTAGGGGTAAAACTGTAATTTTACCAACTTATCTTAAATGCAGTACAACCATGGGTTTTCTCAAGGGTTGAATAAAGGTCAAATGGTCTTAATAAGATAATAAGTGGGTTAGATCAGACAGAAAAGGGTTTGCGTGTGTTTTGAGAATTAAATAACTTTTGAAATCCTAAAAATAGACCCACTTAGTTAACCAAGGTTATGGTCAGGATAAAATTCACCTAAACCCTCCAAAAATCATATAAAAATATTCTCTATGGTTTAGTACCTTCAATTTGGCCTTCAGAACCCATCTTGACCTAAAATGGAGTCTCAAATAGATATTTACCCTAATTTAGGTTTTTGCATAAATTACCCAGTCAAACATGATCAAAACCAAAATCCAACTTCACCATTGGATTCCTTAGATCCAAATTAGGTTTGTACCAAAATTTAGACCCAAGGAGAACTTGTCCTGACCTAGTTTGCAAAAAGGTCCTATCTAATTACATTTATACCCACAACTTTTAAAAATCTTTGCATTCAACCCCCTAACTTCTTCATCATTTTCACAATTAGGTCCCTTCACCATTATCGTGGAGAAACCCTACTTCGGTGACCTTTGACAGGAGATTTCTCCTTGATTGCTTGGAGAATCCCTTCCAAAATTGGAAGGGAGATTCTTTGAGTAATCCTCTCCAGTTTGAACTCGACAAGATGCTCTGATTCTTCCCCAATCTCTCATGCGAATGCATAAGAGATTTTGGTCTCTTGAAAATCCCAAATCCGATGACCTTCCAAGCTTGGGAAGCTTGCTTCCTAAGCTCTAACCGCATCCTAAAGTCCTTTATAAGGACCCTCAGAGCTCACTGATCTCTTCATGCTCGAAATTGGTCGTGAAATCCCCACAATTCTTCTCTCCCTCTCATGGCCGAAGGCTCTTCGATGTCCGGTGATCCCCTCTACCCTTCCTCATCATCCAACCACAATACCAATGGTGGATTCCTCTTCCTCACCTCCGTTCGCATCTCGCCATACCAGCAGACACCCTTTCCTCCTTCGTCCTCGCCATTCCTACCTCACCAGAGCCACCTTCATCTCTGGCATCGGCCACACCACATCTGATGCCATCGCTGCCCCAATTCGTCCACTTACCCCCTAGTTAAGTCCCCTACTCCGTCTACTTTATTTCCGCACTTACCCCACTTCAAATCGACCATCAACAACCCTTCGCTACTCCATCTCCTCCATCTCCGGCCACCCCCTCCAGCGAGCCCATCCCACCTCCACATCCCACCAAAACCCTCACCGACCATCGCAAAACCTTCTTCATACATCCCTGATCATTTTCCTCTTTTCATTCACCTCACCACTCACTCACACGCACCCCCAAGCATACCCACTCACACGCACATAGTTTGACCTAGCCACGCACTCACAGCCACTGTCGCTCCACGCCACCACCTCCATCACATTCGCCCTACTCTGGCGATACTCCCTGAACATTCTGGCGTGGTCAAGAGGCCGTTTCACTGATTTCAGGTGTTAGCCTTCTCCGCCATTGACTAGCAAACTTCGAGCTTGCTTGAAGGTCGCTCTAGGTCTTGCTACACCCAAGTTGAAGTCCCAGGTGCACGGAAGTGTCTCGCGCACAAGCCCAGGTCCTCAATTGGAGACGTGAACCTCAGTAGCTACTGCAATTGGAAGGAAAACCCCTACTGTGGACGTAAGAAGGAAGGGGGCGTGGATAGTCCTACATTGGGAAGTTCTGAAGCTGCGCGCCTGCATAAATTGATTTTGTGACAACAGCTGTTCGCCTCAAGTTCATGGGGTGAGGTCCCTCTCACCCACTCAGCCGGCCTCGTCCGCGACACCTACCCGCGAACCTGGTCGACCTGATAACCTGCCTGACCTGCACTCCTCGCTCACCACCGCACACCGGTGAGCCTGGACTCGGGTACGTGCCTGACCCGATAACCCAGATATCCTGTGGCTTTGGGAGAGCGGATCCTAAGAGGGAGAAAGAGAGGAGAGTCGCGCGAGTAGGGGGAGGGTTTTGCTACAGGGACCTTCAGCTGACACTTAGCCGGATTCTGACGAGGAAAATCAGAGAAGGAAGAAGAAGAAAAGGAGGATGCCGAGAAGAAGCTGAAGAAGAGGAGGATCACAGAGTCAAAGAGGAAGCAGCTAAGGGCAGAAGAAGAAGAGGTGAAGGCCTGAAGAGAAGAAGAGAGGAAGAGGACATAGCTGAAGTAGAGAAAGGAAGAATCAAAGAAAGCAGAGAAAGAGAAGAAAAGAAGATAGATCTTAGCTCTTATTTCATACATATACATTGAGTTTCTTAGTTGATATTGTAGGAGTATTTAGTGATCCAAATCACCATTTTACTCCCATCTTTTTGCACATTGATACTGATATTATTGCAAATTCTTTTAAGTTTGAATTGTGATCTTGATTTCTAAATCCCATATAGCTCCCTGTGTTCGACCTCGGAACCTTTTTCAAGTAATAAAAATTGTATTTGTTTTCAAAGCGATTTCAACTATATTACAATGCCTCATTTAAAACATCAATCTTGCCGTGACAAATAGTCCCTCAACTGGACTGCATTTGCAGTGTGGTTGTTCATGGGAGGGCAGAGGGGCTAATGTTGATGGAAATCTGAGGGATGCTATGGAGCTAGCTGGATGGAGGTTGATGATGATTGGGATTTGAACCCTGGTTGTGGTTCCTTTGGTTATTTGGATTAGGCATGGGTTGGGAAGGCAAATTAACTGCAGGTCTTTGGTCTGAAGTAACCCCAACTTGATTTTTCAAGGAGGTTACCATGCGAGTTACTTCAAACATTTGATTTTGCATACCCTGCAGGGTTTTCAATAGTTGGGTATTAATATCATTTTGGGATGGCCCATAAGAATATTGGTTTTGCCCATAAAGTCAATGCTGATTTTATTGATGGAAAGGACCTTGAGTAGAGGCTTTCCAGGAAAAGTTTGGGTTGTTCCTCCAATTAGGATTGTTCAAATTGGAAGAATTTCTAAAATTATCCTGGAGAGCAGAGATGTTCTCAGTAGCAAGGTTATAGGAATTGGAAAAATCATATGTCCTAGTTATATCAGGTATATCCTTAGAAAAATAGTTTGGCTTAGCTGGGATAGCACCAACATTGTTCAAGTTTATTCTCTTCATGATGTTAGGAGGAGTAAGATTGGGAGCATGGGGGGTATTTTTGATCAAAATTTTCCTCTAGTTTCTTTTAGTGAATTTGCATCTGATCTAGCCTTTGTGCAATCATCTGAATATCATCTTGAGTTACTAGAATAGATGCGGATCTAAAGTCAATTTCATTTAAGTAAAGTCTGGGATTAGAATTTCTACTGAAAGTATCAATTGAGGCATGGTTGAATGAGTTTTCATTCATCTCCTCAAACAATTGGTAAGCACCTTCAGCATCTTTCTTCAAGAAGTTTCCCCTACATGAAGCATCCACAAATTTCCATAATTGATCTTCTAATCTGTGATAGAAGATTTGCACTAGCTACCAAAGTGGGATTTCATGATGAGGGCAACTCCACAATAAGTCCTAAAATCGCTCCCATTACTCAAGTAAAGATTCACCATGCTCTTTTTTCGAAAGTCATAATTGATCTTCGCAATGCATTTGTACGACCGATTAGGAAAAACTTTTTGAGGAAGGCCTTTTGAGTTGTGGCCATGTGGTTATAGGTCGGCTAATAGTCCTGAACCAGTAAGCAGCCTTATTCTTGAGGTTGAGAGGAAATAATTTCATGAGCCATAGGTCCTCCTACACATTGCGAGAGCAAATACTCTGGGCGAGGACTGTTAGTTCCTCCAAATGGCTAAAAGGGTCCTCTTTGGGAAGGCCGTGAAAATGCTTAATGAGGTTCAGGATAGCTGGCTTAATCTCGAAGTCTCCCACTGGAATTACCACTCTCGGTCTTTCTTCGTGATTGGAAGGACCATAAAAATCCTTCAGAGGAACGACAGGATTCTGGGGTGGTAAATTACCTTGTTGATTGGATAGGTTCGTCACGGTCCTAGCCAATTGTTGTTGATTGGTGTAAAGTTGAGCCAATTTCTCAACCATCATCAACAAAAAATTAGGTGGGAGCTTGATTTTGATTTGGCAGCAACTAATGATTTTTAGGAAGCTCCAAGTTAGGAAGGTTAGGGATGGGAAAATTGGCCTATGAGTTAGAGGCGAGTTGAGAGGTGGAAGCAGTGTTGGACCTATTTTGGTTTTCCATTTTTTTAGAATGCAAAAGAGAGAGAGCAGACCTTTTGTGTAGGGGCAGAATCAAGTGGTCCCTTCAAGTGTGGAGTTTGGGACCGCCACTCGTGCATATAATGGAAGAACGGGGAGGAGAGGAGGGAAAGATGAGAAGTGTGCAATGAAGCAAATAAAATTCTAAACCTAACTTAAAGGTGATTCCCTAAAAATTACCTAAGACTTGGTCTACCAAAGAATTAAGAAATCAGTAGCCAATAACCGTTCCCTTAACAAATCTAACTAGACTAAATAAGAGGAGGGTTAGGCCCAAGCATTTCCTAGGAAAATCACTGGGGTCTTGTATAAACCCCCACCTGGTCGTTTGACACAACCTCTTAGTTTGGCATCAGATATAGATGAAGAAATTGAAACCAACTAAGGAAATCTTAAGACCTAGGTAGCAAGCTTAAGTTTGATGAAACCTTAGGGGTCAAATTGCTACAGTTTTAAATTAGGTTTAAGATGCTAAAGTGCACAAGAAATGTGATAGACGTTAATTGGGATAATACCCGATTATTTCTTTTTTATGGTGCGTGCAAATTGGGTGGGAAGTGATGCCTAAGACAAAATAGGAGATTTGCAAACAAGGAATTTCTTTTCGTTGGATTTTAGGGTTTTGATCAAACTAATGTATATTTTAAGATTTTCTTTTTTTAAATGTTCAAAAAAGGTTTTGAAGTTTCAAAAATAATAGCGAACTAGTTGTTGTTGGTGGAAGTCAATTCCTTTAAAATTGATGTGACTAAGAGACAATAAAAAATCCTAAAGTAGAAATCCTATGTATGCAACTCTTAAAAATGAATCTCTTTTTTAAATATTTTTAGGTGGTAGTTCAAACAAGACAAATAACATCATCACATGACAGGAAATCAAATAAGGAATCCAAAAATGATTTTTTTAATATTTTAGGAAATTATTTGATTTTTTTTTATTTTTCCTCTTATTGGTGTCAAGAGTCAAAATTGATAGATTCAGGAAAATAATTTTGCAAAAACCTCAAATGACCTCACAAATTTTTGGTAATTTTTCATAACGTAGAGAATTTTTTAAGATTTGTAGAAATGTAAATTTTGTCAAAATTTAATGAGTATAAAAATTTATAAAATTCACAGACAGTAAGAAAATAATAAGAAAACAAGGTCTGACCCTTGCTCAGTACACCAATTGTTTAATTTTTTGTACTTGTCAAAATTATTTGAAATTTGGACTCAACGTTTCGAATTTAAAGGGGCTTCCTTAGGTGAAATTTGGTGATTTTAGAAAACTTCTAAATGCCCAAACTTGATTTTTGAAAATCAAGATAGAAGTCTAGAGTTTCAAAAATCAAACACCAATAAGATAAAGGAGGTGGGAAAATGAAGCAAACAAGCAACACAATGATTTTTAGGGTTCCACCACCCTTAATTTTTCTTGTTTTTGATTTTTTTTGATAATTTAATGATTTTTTTAAAGATATTTTTGTTTGTAATGAAAGAGATGGTCAGGGGTACTAACCTGAAGTATGTGGAAAAAGATCACTTGAAACTTTTAGTCCAAGCAAATCTGAAACTCTCACCCACTCCTGATTGGCACCCTAAATCAAAACAAGCAAAATTTCATGAAGATCTAATAAAGTAAGAGAGAGATTAAATGACTCTAAGCCTTGCCTCCCCGGCAACGACACCAAAAAGTGCTACGATAATACACGATTTGTAAAAAGTGAGTTTTGTCGTTGAGACACGCATCTTTGCAATCAACTCTTAAAATTTATAATACCTAGATAGTAGAGTATCTAGGGTCACCCAAGGAGGCCAATTTGTTAGTAAAAAAGATGATTCTCTCTCTCACCTCTCAAATTCGTACTTCTTTTCTGTAATTTTGATTTTTGTTATTTATAGGTTTTCAAATAATGGCACACGAAATGCAAGAAGGATTATGCTAAAGACTACGCCTATCAACTAAACCTAAGTGACAAGAAACTTCTTTTCTTATCAGCTCACCCTAGGAAACTGTGCCTAGGGTAATTAGAAGAGATGTGGTGCATTAAAACTACTAGAAACAAGAAAACACACTAAATGGAAAATAGGAAATTGATAGGCAATTAAAATCTTTGTATTACTAGTAAAGTAGAAGACAAGTAGCTAAATGGTTCTTATAAGAAAAATGCAAAAAACGCTAGCTAATACAAAGAGAGATAAAGATGAAGAAGAAGATAAGATAATCCTTCGATTAATGCATTGAGAAGTCCCTACTCCAACTGTGGCTGCTCCTGTAGTTAAAAAGGGCTTCTTGTTGGCTCCTTCCTTCAAGTGGTCCTCCTTCAAGATCCTCCTAGGGTGGATGTCCACCACCCTTGTTCCTCCTCTTGCCTGGCCATCCCCCCTAGATGAATGCTTGCTCCTTGGCATGGCACACGGAGGAAGAGAGAAGAGGAAGAAGGCACCAAGGGGGTAGGTAGGTTGCCCCCTTGATCTTCTTCTCTTCTTCTCCTTCCTTGGCGGTGGGTATGGTGGGTATAGGTGGAGATGTAGTAACCAAGGATGGGGAAAATGTGGGTAGTTAATGGTATTTTAATAGGAAGGGAAGGTGGTGGTTGGCATGGGTTATAGATGGAGAGTTAGGATGGAATTTGGGAGGTGGTTAGGTGATCTAAGGGTGGAGGTTGTTGGCGCCAACCTTAGGGGTTTGTAGGGTGGTAGTTATGGTGGTGTTGGTGGCTCTTGGTCATAGAGAGACACCACTATTTGGCGCCAACAAGGGAGGTTTCTTGAGGAGGTAGGTGTAGGGGTGAGATGATGGGATTTTTGGAGGGAAAAGTTGGCATTGGGGTGGGGGGGGGGGGGGGGGTGGTTATGGGTGTTTTTGGTGCCAACTTATGGTGGCTTTTGGTGGTGGTTGACGGGTGAAGGGATGTGTAGTTGTGGCACCAAAAGGGAATGGGTGTAAGGAGAGCTTAGTGGAGCTAAGTAGGTGGGAATTAGGGTTAGGTTTGATGGCTATGGAGGTGGAACTCAAGTTAGCTAAGCTAACTAAGCTAGCTTAGTTAGTAGGGAGTAGCGGAGGAGGTAGCAGAGCTATGGTTTTAGATTAAGAAGCTGAGTAGGAGCTACAATGAGCTGCATTAAAGTTGATGGCTGCTGAAGAGAGTTGAAGTGGAGCTCAATAACTAGCTTAGCTAGCTAGTTTTTTGCTAGTAGCTAAACCAAGCTAATCTGAGCTGGCTTCTTCTATTCTAAGCTGAGGTGAGCTGAAGCTACTCTTCCCAAAGACTACCCAGCTAGCTGCGATAGCTAGCATAGGTCTAGTAGCTTAGCTCAACTAAGTTGAGCTGGTCTTGAGAACTTCAACTAACTATGCTTAGTTAGTTGATGGCAGTAGCTAATCCTAGTCATGTAGAGCTTCCAGTGAATTGTCCTAAGCTGGGAGGAGCTAGAATGGAGGTGGGATCAATTATCTTGAGCTATTCTGAGCTGTCATCTAACTAAGGTGAGCTGAATAGATCTGAGGTGAACTAGCTTGAACTACCATTCACCTGAGGTGAGCTGAATAGAACTGAGGATAGGTTGATCCAGCTATAATGAGTTGGTATCCAGGTGATTTGAGCTTCTCTTTCATCTTCTACCTTCTTGAGTGCCAAGATTTGGGGGATATGACTCTCTGGTTATCCTTGACACTCAAATAAACTCATCAAAAGATAATAAAATGCAATGCATGCTTGTCCTTTGTGAATGCCTAAATGCAGCCAGAAAACTCATTTGCGGAGTTAAAACCCTAAGAGCTAGGTTTGTTTTAAGGCATAAGAATAATGATAAACTGACGTTTATCATTCTTCCATGTGGATATGGCCTAACTTCTATGGTTAGTTTTTACTGACTAATATTCTTTGATTTGAGATTTTTCCACCGCACCTGATATTACGACGTATTATTATTATTACTATTATTATTATTAGTTATCCAAGCAAAAATTTTCATATCAAATGGCACTATTGTCGAAGAGGCAACGAGTCTAATAGACTCACAATTCTTATTATGTTCACATTCTGCTTCCGAGGAATATTGTCATGACACATTTCTTTCATTTTGTGTGAGGTACTTTGATTTGGAGGAATGAGATCATGTGGACCTTGAGCCACATTTCTAGCAACCCACACCCTCAGGAAGGCAAGTCAAGATTTGGACTTCACGTCAAGGGGGATTTTCTTCCTGCATTTCTTTGATTAGTAGATAGATTAGAACTTAGTCTTAGACTTTAGACTTAATACTTTTATTTCTCTATTTTCTCACCCTTGTAGTTAGTGGGCTTGATTTTTAAGGGGTGTGTCCCTACTTTATTTTAGGCCCTTGTTAAGGGGCAATTTTTTGGGAACTTGTTCCCACTTTCTTTAGCCACTAAGTTTATTTGTCTATGGTGTAGACTATTGTGTGGTACACTTAGGATTATTTAGTCGAGATTGTTGCTTGTTTTCTTTATATAAAAAAAAAATCTCAAGCTATCTATTTAGGAGTTGCCTATCTATAGGAGAATGCAGGATATGGGTGAATGAGTAGCATATA
This sequence comes from Thalassia testudinum, assembly GCA_037157565.1. NCBI lineage: Eukaryota > Viridiplantae > Streptophyta > Magnoliopsida > Alismatales > Hydrocharitaceae > Thalassia > Thalassia testudinum. The sequence continues at coordinate 22,717,130 of JAZHRO010000071.1, read as the reverse complement.
GATTTATTTTATTGCATTGCTTACCATATTACATGATGATTGCTGGCACCAGGTACACATTATTTATCTGTGCATGAACTGCCGAAGTTGATTTATGGGGATTCAAACCTTGAAACCAATGGATTTCAGTGCGAATCGAGATTGGGGAACCTTTGTAATTAACTGGACTTAATTCATATCAGAACTAAAAAATGTCCTTGCGAGTTTGGTTGGCATATTACACTAGGGTTGCACCCATTTGTAAGATGACTAGTTCTCAATCGTGATCCTGAGTTTCATTGAGTTTTGCTTAGGTGATGTTTATGAATGGATAAAAGAGAGCCACTCACCTAAAATAATGAGAGAAAATGATGAAATAAAGAAAACAATAAAGTAGCCGGATGAAGAAGAGAAAAGAAAAAATACATATATAAAAAATGAAAAAGTCCAATAGAAATGTGTGCATTTAAATATCCTAAAAATCTCAAAAGAGTGAGGTGTTACATTAAGAAACCATATGGTTTGGTCGGGAAGATACCTTCAAGCTTGTCCTCGAGATAAAAAAGGGTGAGGAGAAAGTTAGTAAGGCAAAGCTGAAGGTGAGACTTAGGGGGATTAGGAATGGTCTCGGTTTGGGGAAATCCAATGGCTTCATAGCTTGAGGGCCTGTAAGTTGAGTCAAACACATTTTTGCATGGATGCTTTAAATACAGGGCTTTACAATCTTTGGGTGGACCCCTGAGCCTAAGAAATCAACATTTGAGACTAGTGATCAAGGTTAAGAAGAAACTAAACGATTTGGCAAAAAGGTTAAGTTTGGAATTCACCCTAATATATTAGGCCTTGATGTTACTAAGAATTCCTATGATTTTCTAGCTTGCTGGTTAAAAGATACTAAGTTAATCATTAATCTTAGTCTAGAGACTTTGCATTTCTCTATGTTTTGCTAGAGAGTAGCAAAAGATAAGCATGGGATATGATAGATACATATTTATTAATAATAACTTACATACTTTATGATAAATCCTTAGCTAGAATAGTGCATATAGGTTATGTATATGTTGTATTTTAATCATGCATGCATATTTAGGTCTTACAAATGTTTTGTATTTAATTAATTAGTATCTAATTATGGTGTTGGTGAATAATGTAGGAGTAGAAGATGAAGTTAAGATAGCTAAGAATAGGCTTGAGGAGCTAATAAAGCAAGGAATAAAGTAAAGCTCAAGAAATAAAGATAAGGAAGAAAGAAGAGGAGAGAAGCGGACACATGGTTCACCCACATCCCTTCCCATCTTTAGAGTCCTAAGACAACCCAAACCAAAATAAACCTTGTCCTAAGCCAACCTAATTTTACCAGGAAGCAATCTAAGTCATACACCTTCCATCCAAGGGCCACACCTTCATTCCATTTTTAGAAAACAAATGACCATGTAGTTGGCCATGCAGGGCCATATCCAATTCTTTTTTCCTAGCCACTATGGTTCAAAAACCACCCTTGGATCCTCCTTTGATGGTCTAGATAATAAGCTCTAAATCTAACTCTAACCCCCGGATAAAACCTAGCTTAGTTGGCCAACAACTAGGACCAATCACCACCCTCAAAAACCCCATCTATGACATCTAAACGTCCACCTTGGCCAGCCACACTAGAAGACCCTAGACCTCTCTTGTGGTCATTGATCGAGAGACTTTCTGCTTGAACAAGATAATATCGAGAAAATATGTTACCGCAGTAATTCATGTGATGGAAAATCCTCGATATATATTGAAATTATATCAGAACTTCATATCATATCACATGGAGACATAAAATCGAATAAAACTATAAGAATTTTTCATTCATTTCATGTTTCTCACGTGAGAGATTATTTCATTCTCTAAATAATGTAGAGAGAGTGCAAAAGAAATAGAGAACTAGAGATAATGAAATAACGCAGGGGCGGAAAAGCAAAATGCAGTCCATATATATATTAAACTAATAAAATCAGATCTTCAATCGTCTTCGTTGCATCTAATAGCCCCTACCGTAGTAAAACAGGGGAGGCGAGTTTGCGCACGGTCGCGCAATGAGGAAAGCTCGGCTGCTGGCGAGAAGCTCGGTGGAGGTCAGTGGTGGCGAGGGTGTCACAACAATGGTGGCGGCGTGGTTGACAGCGGTCGGACGGTGAAGAGAACGCCGATGACGTTGGACGCCGGCTTTGCTGGAAACGAAGGAGGAGCTCGTGGCGGTGGAGTTGTTGCTGTCGTGGGAGATCGCGGTGTTGAGTCGAGGCAGTGGCTCGCGGTCTGCGCGGTCTTGGGAGGACAGAGGACCCTGCTGCGGAGGTCAAGCGTGGTCAAGGAGGTTGCACAGTCGGAGAGGAGGTTGCCGCTGCTGCGCAACCAGAGGAGGAGGGAGCAGGGGCGGTTCACGGTCGCTGGAGGTGGATGTCGCGAGGAGGAAGGTCATGGTCGAGGACGCTGGAACCGAGGCGGAGAAGGTGGAGCACGGTGGTGGCTGCTATCGTGTGTGTGGGAGCAATCAGCGAGAGGGCGTCGTCCTCTGTTGGGTTCGGTTGGGTGCATTTAGATGAAGGTGGAGGAGAGTTTTGGATGGTGGGTTATGTTGGTGGAGTTGCAGAGGAAGGAGAAGAACGAGGAAGGAGAAGAACGACGGCGGTGACGCGGTGATGTTTGGAGCAATGGTCGCAGTCGAGAAGAGTCGCAGTCGGCGGTCGAAGCGGTTGAGCGCGATCACATGGTGATGGAAGTCGAGGTGGTCGCGGTGGCGGCGTCGGTGCTATCACCGTCGACCACGGTGATGGCTGGAGTCGAGTCGCAGTAGAGACGTTGGCACGGTCGTGGATGTGGCTCGTGGTGGCGTAGTGAGGAAGGGCGCGCGGTTCTGTTGGGTCGTGAGGGAAGAGTCGCGGTGGAGACGGAGGCTCGCGGTTGTAGATGCGTTGGTGGGCTGCCGTTGGTGCGTTGGGGAGGAGACGAAGGTGGTGGGTGGGGGAGGGGGATTTTGTTGGGTGCGTTGGGTGTTATTTAACAAGAGGTAGAGAGCGAGACAGTGAGGATCCTGTGCACTGTGGTAGGCAAACAAGGAAAGATGGATTTGATTGGTGTTTGAACTAAATTTTTAATGTAAAGTAATGTTAAAAGTCACTTTAATTTCATAATTGAATATTTTTAGGTATAATTAAAATCTATTAAAGTGGACTTATTAGCCATCTAACAGCCCTTGAACCCATACCTTTGGACCACCATCTGATGGCCCATTCAAACTGTAGGTATCCACTTAATCTCAACCCTTATATCTACTCCTACGACCTAAATTAAACTCCATATTCTATAAAAAGACCTTTACACTTCACCATTAATCTATCTTCTCTACCATCTCTACACACATTCTCCTAACACCTCCACAAGCCTTCCTAATGTAGAAAGTAGCCCTAAGACTTCCTCCATATCCAACCCCCTTCCTCTCTCCATTAGTCTTCTTACCTCCTCTACCAAACATTCCTCTACCTTCCCTCCATAGCTAGGTCCTTGCCCTCCACGACATCTCTAGTCCTTTTCCTTTAGATCTCCACATCCACTTTGCTCTAGCATCGTTGACAAAAGTCTTCACTACTGTGACTTTGCTCCAGATCACTTTCTCCTCCTCCCACTCTATCTTTATCTTTTTATTTTTTTTAGTTGATATTCTCTTTGTGTTAGTTTTACAAACATTTTCTTGTAATTGTTTCTTGATCTATGAAATAAAAATCATTTTTCTTGTGTCTATCCCTTGCTTTCTCTCTCTCTATATATATCTCTATTTCTCATTGCTTTTAGCATAATAGCTTTGTTAGTATTTTGATTCACATATTCAAAAGTTCAATATATATATATATCTAGAAACCATAAAAAAACATAAAGCGAACTTCTTGTATTTTGTCTTCCTGTGTTCAACCTGGACTCATCAATCCTGTTGTTTATTAATTGTTAGCGATTTTACGCATTACAATGAATGCATTTTAAAACTCGCATTTTTGCCATTATCATTCCCTCCACAACTATCAAATTAAGAGACATGTTGATTGTACTGTCTCAAGTGGGAATAGACTCTCCTCTCCATTGAGATGGTGCTTCTGCTTTGGCAGTTTATGCAATCTCAATAAGAGAAGCGGGAACTCTTTTTGCTTCACAAGTCCAATTTGTGCATTCATATTGTTTTGGCCTTTGGTGTCACTATACCATGTGCATCAAACTATTGTTGAGTGTGTGCGCAACTATGTATGTGAACTCTTGAATGAACTTGAGGGTCTTGGAACTATAGATGGGATGATTCTCATAAGACCCATTCCTTTCGGGAAATGAGGCGTTTGCTCTACGTGCAGGCCATTGACATTGCCCTCCCTTTTGGGAGCATACTCACTGGCAGAACCCGTGTTACACCTACCTCACCTTGGTGGAGCCCAATGGTTCATCATCACCATGATAATCTTCTTGACGCTTGAGGTATCTAGTCATATTAGTTCGACTAAGTCTATTTGAGATAAGTCAATTTAATCCCATTAAATTACTAATCTCGACCTAGTCTAGATTGGAATCGCAATCTAATCTTTCCTGTGTATTGTTTTTGAGATCACATCCCCATACATCTGAGCACATACATACATTCATTCCACAAAATTATATCACATGTAAAAAACTCCCAAGTTATAGGGATTACATGAAAGATAACTCAACCTGCTCACCAAACACTCCACTCGACATGCCATATGATATAATCATCAAACACCGTAGAAAATGACATACAAATACCCATCACATCAAATGTCTAGGGGTGTAAGTGTTCAATTCTCCTATGATTACTACTTATCTTATGAAATCATGGTCGATTATTACTAGTAAAATCCTAATTTGAGATTCAGTTTGGAATGAATGTGGGCTTCCTATTATTTTGAAAACCTTAATTCTGGAAAAATAATCCCATGATAAATATGAAATTCATTTTTCAAAATAATTTTTAGTTTTTTTGAGGTTTTAAAAATTTTTGCATGCTTAGATCTACGAGGATCACATCCACATATCAAAACCAAAAGCCAAAGGAAAATCAATGAAAAATAAATGGATATTCCTAAATACTTGTATCAAGCTTTTTAGTAAAGGTCAGATTGAATCCAATTTAATTTTGTGTCATAAACACATTTAGAATTAGGGTTGTAATATTGTTTAGATATCTGATAACCCTTACCAAATGTCTTGGACATTAGGCCAACAAGTCCAAAAGTCAGAATAAATATTCGTCAAAACTGGACATCTAACATTGTTACTAGATGTTTGATTTCATGAAATCAAATGTTTGACAATCACATTAAATGTCTATTATTAGACTAGGGGATGCTTCCTATTATAATATTCGACTCCTGATTTAACCATCTGATGCCTTACTTTGTAGTACCAAACATCTCACACTAAAATTAGAGACTCGATTCCTTGATAAGTATTGTCGGTAATCTAGCATCCTATGTTAGACATCTAGGATACCCATAAGGTGTCTGATATGAAAATTAAATGCCCTATATTTGACCCATTAGACGTCTAAAAATGAAATCAGATGTCTATTAGGTGATCATAACCAATTCAGGTTCTAATTCTTGGATCCAAACGTGTTCACAACTCGAATCTGCGCATTTTCTTATAAAACTTGGATTGACCTAGACTCTGATACCATTGTTGGGATATCCTTCGAGAGGAAGGGATCAAACAATTCAATCCCCAGATTTCGGTGGCAATGTAAAAGTGTGGTAAATTGATTGTTTAAACTTTTCTACGAATAAATACTCGGATTGATGCCCAAAATCCAAAAATCAAAATTGAGAAAACAAATAATGAGGAAAGATCTACTATGTCCCTATTTTGGGCTTCCCATGAGTTACGAGATATGCTTGTGGGGCGATGTAGAAGTGTTGTGCCTCCTTAAATAAGCCTTGCCTTATGCGACTCCCTTTTTCTCAATAGGAAGATAAAGCCCTTTGTGCCGAGAACACTTGATCCTCATGCTCTTTGAACTCCTTTGCAATTCTTGAGGTGATCTTTGCCTTTGATCCACCAAAGTGTTTAAACAAAATCATCGTTGCTTAAAAGATGCATCGTAATATAGGATAAAATCACTCAAATCATTTAAATTTATATGCCCAAAATCACAAAAGTCTGAGGTTGAATACAGGGAGCAATTAATAGCAATTCAATCTCACTAATCACAAGAAATATAAGCAATTATGACTAGAACTTTATTTAGAACAACTCGAAATGATATATATATGAAATCAAGTATCACAGTGCAAAAAGAATGGGTTAAAATAGTGATTTGACTCAACCAATTAACCCTTGAAATTAAGCTCAAGTATCTCAAATATTTAAATAGTAAATCCAACCAAATCTTCCACGTCAACCAAGTTGAATGATCCAAAGTAGCTTTAGAATCAGCAGAACACAACTCCAATAGAAGAGGCAAAGGCCTCCTCTTTTCTTCATGCCTCAAGGGAAGAGGCAAACGAAACACCACAGCATAGAGGCAAAGGCCTCTCAGATTCTGCTAAGTGTAGAGAGTAGAAGGGCAAAAACCACCCTCCTCTCTCTCTTCTTCTTTCTCTCAAAGACCCAGCTTAATCGGGTAATCAGTTGGGTAATCGGAAATGAATATTGGACCAAGCTTGTGGGCGTGATCGCAAGCGAGGAGTGAGCACTTGGGTAAGTGAGTGAAGGTGGCTAGGGACCTGAGCCCCGTGTCTTGGGCGAGGGGTTGGGCAGATGAAATCAACTTATGTCATGCGAATAGCTATAGACTCCACGATGTGGGACTATCTGTCCCACAGTCTTCCTCGTGCAGCAACTGTTGATGGAGCTCTCGATTGCAGTTGAAGAGGGTGCTTGCTTCTCAATTGCGGACCTAGAGGGAAGCCTGGGAGTCAGCCCTGAAGCCTAGGGGTGTTGTCTAGAGGAATCGTGGCCGGAGGACCGCAGCTATCGTCTGAGAAGTTGAGGGCGGCGGCTATCATCCCGTGAAGACTTGAATCCAAGAACATGGCATTGCAGCCATGTCAAATGTGCTCAAAATCTTTGCTGTGAAGCTGCGAGTGCAGTGGTGGTAGTCGTGTGGCGTGTCATGGTCTGCGGAGGGTTGATGGTGATGGAGATGACGAGTGGAGAAGGTAATGTTCGGGGAGGAGTTTCAGTGGGTGGAAGCCCAAAGTAGGAGAGTGCTTTTGATGAGGGTGGTGTAGCAGAGCTTGTGAAGCTAGCGGTGAGGCGTTTGATGGTTTGTAGTCGGTGGAAGGCTACGTCAGAGCATTGTCGGAGTGGAGGACGAAGGTGATGTAGCGAGAGGTACGGTGGTCGTGAGTGAGCTGTGAGTGCGGGGAAAGAAAGTGGAAGGAGAGAGGAAGGGATAGAGGGACTTAAGGGGGAAGGAGATAGATGGAGAGCACCAGTTGTGGCTGACCAGAGTCAGAGATGAAGATGAGGTCGGCGAGTTGGAGCGGCGACGAGGAGGAAGGAGACCCCTGTGGTGGCTGGTGAGGAGCGGAAGAGATGGAGGAAGGTAGAGGGCCGTCCAATTTGATTATTAGACGGCCGGAAGAGGAGAGATGAGAGGGTCACCAGAGCAAGGGGCGAAGGTGACTGGAGAGGGAAGAAGGAGGGATTTCTCCTGCCAAAACTTGTTAAGGAGCTCGGTTATGCATTGGGGAAGCTTTTATAGAGCCTTAGGCAAGCTTCCAAGCTTGGAAACAAGCTTGAGAAGATCAAATTTTCAGGAAGAAGATCCTCTAAGTCCAAGGATTCACACATGCTTCATGAGGGGATTTTAGGTCAAAATCTAGGTTTAGACGGATTAAGACTTCCTCAGGATCATCCATTGTAATTTTGGAAGGGATTGGCCAAGCAATAAGGGAGGAACCCTTGATTGAAAGCTTGGGTTTGTGGGTTCACACCTGCCATGGCAGCAGAGACCCATTTAAAGAAGGCGAAGAGAAGTTAGAGGGTAGTTTGTGTTGGTGCTAGAGCACCGCGATCGTTTATTTTGATGATAACAAAACACGTGTCATTTAACATTTGCACTTGAAGTCTTAGATTTCAGGTTAATTGCAAATGGAGACGTGGTTAGACGGAGTTCGAGCTCGCTTCCACGGCGGATTGGAGGAGCTTGACGGAGAACAGAGGAGCTTTGCGAGGAGCGATGGCTTGAAGAAGGAAGGAGATGAAGAATAGGATAGATTTCCTTTCCTTGTAATCTATGTATTTTTTTTGTTTCTTTTGTTGCTCTTTATTTTGTTACTTAGATTCATGTTAAAGAGCCTCAAAGTACCCTAACAGTAGTCCTAAGAACACCTGTACTATCTTAGGATACTTAGGTTTTCTGTAGAAAACTTAGAAAATCAAAATAGGGTTCAAAAAACCCTTTCAGATGTCTAATATGAAAATCAAACATCTGATAAATACTTTTAAGACGTCTGAATGTTGACTCAGACGTCCAACTATATTTAGGCTGGACTTAGTTAGTTCTGTCTGATGAAATCAGACGTCCAGACCTTAGTCCAGACGTCTTAGAAGATGTCTGATGTTTTTGCCAAATGTCCAATTTGTAGATCGTTGGCTGGCTTAGCAAACAATAAAGGAAATGACCGTTAGCCTCGTATCAGACGTCCATAGAGGACCCCAGATGTCTGATACATGACCAGTTTGCCTCGGCTGACCCAAAATCTCTTCTCAGAGATTTTCTAGCCGTTACACTCCCTTGGGAATCCATTTCCGCAGAAAAGTAGGTTTCCAGATGTCCAGACTTACTGCCAGACGTCCTGTATGTCGTCTGATGACAATTCACTAGAACCCTGTTTAGATCTCATTCAAGTCAGGAAGGGAACCCTCCTATAATCAAACGTCTGACTTTGTTCCCAGACGTCTTAAACTGGTTTTCCAGACGTCCGATGCCAGGATCAGACGTCTGATAACCTTGTCAGTGTAATGATTAATCCTGATTTTGGTTTGATTTTCTTGGAGCTTACACCCAACGACTATGGAAGCCTTCTAAGGCCTTCCAAAGCCTTCTTAGGGCCACTATAAATAAAAGAGAACCTTTGCCACTCAAACACACATCAAGACACACCCAAGCTACATACTTTCCACTCTTTGGTGTCTAAAAGAAGATCATATAGAAGAAAGCTCCTGCCCTCCAAGCTTAGTTCTACACCTAGAGAGCTTGATTCCTATTGCGCACCCGCTCTCCCTCTGCAATTACGAGAGTGACGAAGCGCTACTGCATGGTTCACGCATCCGCGTCGTTTACGCACTTCCAGCAAAGGGAAGCATCCTAACTCCTATAAAAGCTTAGTTTAAGAATTACTTTGTTGGCTCTATTGAATTATTGTTGTATTTTACTTTGTTATTTGATTGGGTATTCACGTTACGAATTCCCGTCTCCATCGAGGGACAAAATCCTTCTTGTGAAGAGAAGGGGTTAAGGAACGCTACCCTTGCACTTGTAGCGTGGTTGTAATTGAGGTTGAATCACCCTTGTTTAAGTGATTTGTTTAGTAGATTTGATCAACTTGGTTGATCGAAAAATCCTAACTCGAGAGGGTTAGGTGGTGGTTTTCACCCGGTTTGGGTTTCCACCTAAAAATAATTGTGTACATTGTGCGATTGCGATTTTTGTGAGATTGTTATATCTTTAATTCCACATTTTTACGTCTCGCTGATCTCACCCCCTCCAAGTGGGGAAGTTACAGTTTGTAAAGATTTCAAAAGTTAGGGACATGAATGAGAGAGAGTCAGATTGGACAAAAATGCAAACTAGGTCTAGATGGCCTCTGATTTGGCCTATATTTTGGTACAAACCTATTTTTGACCCAAGGAATCTAATGGTGAAGTCAAATATTAGTTTTGACCAAGTTTTCCTGGTAATTTCTGAAAAACCCAAATTAGGGCAGAATTATGTCTATGACTCTATTTGAGGTCAAAATGGGTTTCAAATGTCAAATCAAGGATATCAAACCTTATGGAATATTTTTCTATGAATTTTAGAATATTTAGATGAATTTATCTTGACTAGAACCTCAGTAATTTAAGTGGGTCTGAAATTAGGTTTTTAGGTGTTATATTAGTTCTCGAAATGTGTGAAATCCCATTTCTATCTGCATGGACCCACTTATTAGACTTTAATGCTCATTTGACCTTTATTTTAACTTTAGCCAACCCTTTGGTTATTCTGTGTTCATGATATACTATTAAAATTACAGAATTAACCCTATTTTCTTATTTTCTTCTCAAAACATAATAAGGAGGAGATATAACCCTCAGATGAATTTGTAGGAGCTTTTATCTTTTATTCCAGACTAAAATGAGCTAGTTAGAGCTCATGATGGTGTTCCCATCATACCCCCATGCCTAGCTTTTGCTAGTCCCTTAGCAAAATATCCTGTAGATCAAACCAGATCTCTAGGTCGGATGTAATCGTTAGGGTGCCTTACTATGCTGTATCTCTAGAAATCAAATCAAAATACCAACAATAGGCCTAGAGGTACTCAAGTATCAGCCAAGATCCAGACTTGACCAGCTTCAGCCTGAGTCTACCGTGAAGGTTTCTAATGCCAGCAAAAACTACCTAGAGGTTCGTTGACCCTAGCGATTAAAGCACCCGTGCATAGACGTAACATGTTCAAGTTCAGTTTGCCAATGCATTTTTGTAAGAAAGAGATAGAGAAGGATTTTTTCATTTGGAGAGTTTTCTCTCTTTTCTTTTTATTTTTCCCTAAATCCTGCCACGAATTGGCCCTAAACATGGTCTGTATCGAATTCCTTGTCCCCACCATCAATCCTCGAAGGGTCCCTAGCTTTCGATGCTTTGAGATAGCACTGCCCATGGCAACCCTCAGAACCCTGGCTTTCGCCACTTCGAGATAGTGCCACCCATGGCATCCTGTAGCTAAATTCAGGTCCTAACAATCGACATTTCGGGATAATCCCACCCATGGTACCTGAACTAGCACAAGGTGCTTACATGCCCCCGGTAGGATATTTAGATATCTTAAGAGACAAGCATCGAGGAGATGGAATGTTATTATGCATCTTCGAGGGGAATTTCCCACTTCTTCACGTCGGGGACTTGTCCAATCAACTTATGTTGTCGAGCCACTCCTAAGCTAGATCTTCGAGATGACTTTTCAGAATAGAACACTTTTGGTAGATTTTTCTTTATTAAGTGCACTGAACTAGACTTAGTGTGTGATTTTTGGGTGCTTAGGTTACTAAGTCTCGCAAACCAAAGGACATGTAATGGGGCCAAATAATCCCTAAGCCTTAGACCTACTACATCAGCATCGCATTTTCCTCAACTTCTTGAGGATTAATCCAGATCTTAACAAATACTTGAGTGTTTAAACCTTGGAATAGATCCAAGAGGCCTAAGGTCCGTATCCACCACTAATTCCCTAAGTTTTACCCTTCAGGTCTTAATTCATCATCCGATCCAACCTAGAAGTTAAGTAGGTTCCATATTCAATTTCAAGGGACTCTCTTTTTTTCTTTTTTCTTTTATTTGCACCTTTTTCTTCTTTCTTTTCTTTTCCTTCCCTTCTCTTCTTTCATTTAGCTCAAAATGACCTTTCCTTTTCTCTTTTCTCCTTTTTTTTTTGATGAAACCCTTTCATGCATTGATTTCACAACGTTTTACACTTTAAAATTGCCCTATACCTACAATTTGCAATGTCCTCATTGTAAATTAGGTGGGTTCGAGTTTAATTCAGATCATAAATTAGAATAGGTGGGTGGTAAATGGGTCAGAATGACTGTTGCGAATGATTTCAAGCTTTGATACATGTACCAAAGGTGGAATCGACTATTCTAATGGATGAATCTTAAAGTGCAATATGAATTCAGTAAAGGGATATGTCGGGAAGGTTTCAGGTTTTTCAAAGATGACGAGTTGCCTCCCATTAAGCGCTAAGTTTTACGCCATTAGCTGGGCGTAATGAAGCTTAGGGAGAATGGAGGTCAAAAGATACTGTAGCCAAGTTTGAGTTAGTAAGTTCGACAAACGGTTTGAGTGTTTGAACGTTCACAACAAAAGGTTCAGAATCAAGGCTAAATTCACTGATTTCGACAGCTCCATTTCCAAATACTCGTCTTACCAAAAATGGTCCAATCCATTTAGATCTGAGTTTGCCTGGGAAGAGCTTAAGTTTGGCATCAAAGAGTAGTACTTTCTAGCCATGGAAGGTTTTTATTGAAATGTGCCTATCATGGAAGGCTTTCACCTACTTTTTGTAGATTTGCGAGTTCTTGTACGCATCATTGTGTAGTTCCTTGATCTCGCTCAATTGCAACCTACGGTGGATTCCAGCCTTCACAAGATCTAGATTGCACTTCTGTACTGTCAAGTAGGCTTTATGCTCCATTTCCACGAGGAGGTGACATGCCTTCCCGTACATGAGTCTGAAGGGAGACATGACTAACTAGGACTTATGGGTGGTCCTATAGGCCCATAAGGCTTCTGGAAGGCAGGTAGATTAATCCTTCCTGTTAGGTTGAACAGTGACCTAAATGATCTTCTTGATCCTCGATTTGATAGTTTAGCCAATCCATTAGTCTGGGGGTGAAAAGGAGTCAAGATACGATGTGACACCCCATACTTTTTCATTAGGGACTGGAAGTGCACATTGGCAAAATGTGACTCGCCATCGCTGATGGCTTTTGGAACCCAAAATCTAGAAAAGATGTTCTCCTGATGAATCGAAGAACAACTTTATGGTCATTTGTTCTGGTGAGGATGGCTTTGATCCATTTAGAGACATAATCAACAACGAGTAAGATATATTCGAAGCCATTAGATCCTGAAAAGGGTCCCATGAAATCAATTCCCCAGATGTCAAAGATTTTGCACATAATGATTGGATTCAAGGGCATCATATCACGTGGACCCATGTTGCCTAAGGTCTAACAATGAGTGCATGCCCTACAATAAGTTTGTGCATCTTTAGTGGTGAATTCGTCGTTGTTTAAGAGATGCATCGTAGTATAGGACAAAATCACTCAAAATAGATAAAATTTATAACTCGAATGAAAGTCTGAGGTCGTTTGCTGGGAGCAAATATGGAATTCACGTGCTAATCTCAACAGATAATATAAATGAGCACAAGAAATTGAGCAAAATATATATTTTCAATGAATAATAACCTATCACCTTAAATATTAAGTGAAATCCAATGTATCTCGAGAATATGAGGATAAAAAGAGAAAAGAATAAAGGACAATGGTGATTTGAATCACCATGTAGATCCTGTAAAGTTTAAGCATGCATTCAACCATCAATTCAATTTAACCAATAGTAGGCAAGCAATCAGACATCTTAACAGAAGGCAAGCACAAGCCTTCTCTTTCTCTTTTTCTCTGCGTGCACAAGCCTTCTTCCTTCTCGTCTTCTTTCTTCCTTAGCTTCTCTGCCTCACCTCTTCTTTCCTTAGCTCTGTCTCTTATGCATAAAGGGGCACCTTCGATTTTTGGCTAAGTGTTAGACAATACATAGGGAAGCAAAACCCCCCCACCCTGCACTCTCTCTATCTCTCTAGGTTCCGCTCTCCCAGAGCCTTCAGTAGTAATGGGTAATTGGGTATTCGGATCAAGCGCGTACCTGGGTCTAGGCTCACTGGCAGTGGGTGGTGAGTGAGGAGTGAGGGAGGCTTAGGCGGTTATCGGGTGAGTGTATGGGACCTCACCTCGTGTTCTGAGGCGATAAGGGTAAAGCACAAAAATAATTTAAGTCACATGGGGAGGTCTGTGCTTTATGATGTGGGACTATGTCCCCTGCACTTCATCGCTTGCTGCTGTAGTGAACTTCCTTCAATGAATAGGAGCAGTAGTTGCATTTGGGGTCTCTAATTGAGGACTTGGAGATCTCCCTGGAGTTATTCCACGTCACTTGGAGCAGACACCTGGGAGCAAAGGTGCAAGAACACCACCTCTTGGAACTCCTTGAAGAAGCTCCGCCAATGGTAGCTTCACTTGTGGCCTGAAAACAAGAATAAGGCCTAATGGCCACGTCAAAATAGCTCAGGAGTGGTCGCCAAAGCACGGCGAGTGTGGTGGTGGTGGTCTGGGGGCGTGTGGAGGTTGGTGAATGGCTATCGGTGACGAAGAGGATGTTGCGGAAGTGGGTAGGTTGGTGGAGCGATGGAGAGGGTGAATGCCTTAATTGATAGAGGGCATTTTTTGAGGACATCATGGCGATGTTGAAGGGGGTGGTAGCGGCGAGGTTCGTGCAGTGGAGTAGCGGTTGGGCGTCGTCAGGGCTTCGCTAGAGCGGAAGAAGACGAAGGGGGAGATGTGTGGTCAACGGTCGTTTTGAGAGATAGAGACAGGGAAAAAGTAGGGAAGTAGAGGAAGCTAAAGAACATAGTTTAGGGATGAAAGCGGGAGAGGTTCCCACGCTGGTGTGATGGCCGGACATGGGGAAGATGAACATCCTTGAGGGAGACGACGGCAAAGAAGGGTCTGAGGGGCCTCTGATGTGGTCATCGAGAGGCAGAGGAACTTGGGGAGGAAGGACTCTCCCAATTTGGCCATTGGGAGGCCATAGGACAATGGGGGAGGATGCTCATCAGAGCTAGGTCGGTGGAGGTTGGGGGTAGGGTTAGGAAGAGATTTTTGGCCTCAAAACTAGCTGAAAAGAAGCGGAATGCAATAGGGGTTCTTTTATAGGCCATAAGAAGCCCTTCCAAGCTTGGAAAGAAGCTTCCAAGCTCGGAAGGTTTTTACGAAATAGGATACTCGAACCTTTGAAAGGTTCGCATGACCTTTTTGGAATGAATTGGAGCTCAAGACAGGTCTCAATTGGTAGGGAATTTCACAAAGAATCTCTAGTTCAAATTTAGGATTGTTTGATTAAGAATCGAGCAAGAAAATATTACTCGAATCTCGCCGGAGCTCAATGTGTTCATACTACTGGTGATATGGACCTAAATGTAAATATGATAAGGAAATTAGGGACCTATTTGTAAGGAATTCAAAAGTTAGGGGCATGTGTGTGAGAGAAAAGATTCAGACTGGACCAAATTGCAAACTAGGTCAAGGTGATCTTTGATTGGGTCCAAATTTTGATACAAACCTAATTTAGCCCTAAGGAATCCAATGGTGAAGTTGGATTTTGGTTTTGACCTAGTTAGACTGGGTAAATTGCAAAATTACCTAAATTAGGGCAAAAGTCTATCTGTGGCTCTATTTTAGGTCAAGACAGGTTTCGATGGTCAAATTGAAGGTACCAAACCCTAGAGAATATTTTTATATGATTTTTAGAGGGTTTAGGTGAATTTTATCCTGACCAAAATATCAATTATTTAAGCAGGTATATTTTTAGGGTTTCAGATGTCATTTAATTCCTGAAATGCGCGAAAACCCATTTCTGTCTGCACAGACTCACTTGTTAGACATTTAAGATCATTTGACCTTTATTTAACCCTTGAGAAAACCCATGATTGTTCTGCAATTGAGATGTGCTGTTAAAATTGCAGTTTTACCCCTATTTTACTATATTTCCGTCAGAATGGATTTACAGTGAATTATGTCTCTTTGGCTGTTATGTAGGAGCATTTATTCTTTGATTATGATTAATTAAAGTTAGATATGGCTGATGATGACGTTATCATCATACCCCCATGCCTAACTTTTGCTAGTCCCTTAGCAAAATCTCATGGAATTAACTCAAATTCTAGACCATATGTTCAGATCTCTGATGTGTGCTTTCTTTTGTAGATTAGGTTAGAATGCCAATAGTAGGCCTAGAGGTACTCAAGTACCAACGAAGATCCAGACTTGACTAGCTTTAGCCTCAGTCTACTGCAAAGGTTTCTAAGGCCTATAGGAACTAACCTAAGGTTCGTTGAACTCCGCGGTTAAAGCAGCTATGCTTAAAACAAGTTTAATTCAGATTCAGTTTGTAGTGTGTTTTTGTAAGAGAGAGATAGAGGAAATTTTTCCTTTTTGGAGAATTTTCTCACTTTTTCTTCTTTATTTCTAGCTTTGGATTGGCTTTACAACACGATCTATATCGAATTCCTAGCTCCCACCATCAATCCTCACAGGGTCCCTGGCTTTCGATGCTTTGGGATAGCACCGCCTATGGCAACCCTTAGAACCCTAGTGATTGCACCGCAAAAATACACTTGCAATTGTGTCGTCTTGTGCTATTTCCTAGCATTACCAGTGCATATTAGGGATCCATAGTCGCATTTGTAAAAATACACGCATGCATGCATTTAATTGAGAGGGGAGGAGAGTGAAATAAATGGCCTTGCAATTAACAAATTCCTCAAGTGCTGCCTTGCAAAATTTCCATCTTCATTTTTTATTTCTTTTTGATTTTTGACTTTCTTTTCTGCGGCTGTATGGCATGGCTGGACCTTCCATCTCGCGCCAAGCTCTGCAACAGCTCTCCCTGCCAGCTGCATGCAAGCCTCTCCCTGTCAGCCATGTAGAGCCATGCACAGCCAGGGCATGGTTGTGCATGCTTTCTTCTTCTTTAAAAAGAGCACGGCTCCTTCTTTGCAAAAAAAAAGCCTAGTCCACACAAAAAAATCCAACACACTGCAGCTCTTCTCCTTCCAGGCTGCCTCCTCCCCTTTCCCTCCATACGCAGCCTCTCCTCCTCTGAGGAGCCACTTTGCGGGCAAGAGCACCTCACAGTGGTGCACAACCACCATTGTGAGTCCACCACCGCCTAGCTCATCAGAGAGTCGGTGGGCGTGGTGGTTCTCTCTTTGTTTCAACTTTCTAAGCCATTTCCGCCATTGGAGCAGGAGCTTCAAGCTTTGAAGCTCAAGCTCCACACAGCAGCAGTAGGGCACCAGACTCCTCTTCCTCACGGGCAAGCCACCGTGCAATCCAGTAGGTTGCCCTCGCCCGCCACCGCGCACGCTAGCAGCCTCTCCGCGGGCCATGTCTCGAACGCTTCCCCGCAAGCCAGCAGCCGACGCAGCTTCCCCGCGCGTGCACCAGCTGCATCAGCTCCTCGCACTCATGGAATTGGGCACACCCGGTCATGCAGCTCGGCCATGCACTGTAGCCACTGTTCACGCTAGTCAGCGGAACACTGTGGCTACAGTGCGGTGACTGGTAAGTTTCTCACTTAACCGGTCACCCGGCACGCTGCAACCGGCCCCAACCCACGCCCGCGTCCAGCCTCGTGCCCGCTCCAGCGCCTGCCCGCGCGTCTGCGTGTGCCCGCCTTGGCCAACGCCTGCACCCACCCACGTCTTCGCCCGCTCCCTTCGCCCACGTGCACCTACGCCTGCTCGCTCCAGCCCCTTCGCGCAGCGCGGTGTGCTACGCTCCTCTCCCTGCGCTCACTCCCTCCCAGCGCGCGCGTCTTCACGCGCCTGGCACGCGCATGAAGCATCAGACGACGCCCCACTGCTGCAGATGGCTTAACTCTCCCAACCTTCACTCCAGCAGCGCTCTCTCTCTCTCTCTCACACAGCACTCTCTCACTCTCTCTGCCGACACTTACACACACACACTCACACTCTCATACACACATGCACACACACACCTATACTCTACTTTATACATATATATATATATATACGTACATATATGTATTTATATATATATTTATATACATATATATATATATACATATATCTATACATATATTAGTACTTATATATCTATGTATTAGTCTATATACATACTTACATATATATATATATCTGTATACTTATATATATATATATTTACATATATACATATACTTATATACGTATAAATAAATAAATAAATAAATATATATATATACATACATACACATCTATATATATACCTAGATAACTAAGTATAAGTATAGATACATATACATATACATACATATATATATATATGTCTATCTACATATATCTATATACATATATTACTATATATATATATATATATATATACATATATATACATATAACTACATATATACCTATATATCTATAACCATATATATATTTACATATAGACATATATACATATATATATTTTCATATTACTTACCATACGTGGTATCGTGGGAATATCTGCACCAGTTGCTGATATTCCCCGATACACGCGTATAGAAAACGTGTTTGCACTCGTCTTCCACCATCCATCCTACACTCCACGCGACACCTCGTCCTGTTGGTTGCGTCTTTCTAGACGACGATCGACTCGACACCGTGCTACACGCCATCTCCACCTCCACCCCTACCCCTTTGTACATATATAATATATACATCTATATATACTATATTTACTTTATTTCTATTTCTCTTTCATGCCAGTAAAAAGACAAAAAAAATATATAAAAGAGAAAAAGATAATCCTTGACTTGTAGGTACTCAATTTTGCGAATAGCAAGACCAATTTTTGAACCCTAATTTGGCTCCAAGCCAAGAACCTGATTTTGAGGGTGTACCTCAAGGACAAAGATTATCAGAAAAAAATCTTAAATAGAAAAACACCAAAAACACAATAAACGAACGGAAGAGATTCGTTGTAGGAAAGGTGTAGAAACTTCACTTCTAATCCCACTTCCCTGAGTTCGACCCTGGGCCTAAAAGTGACCAAGATAAAATCAAGTAGGCCAGGTAAAAAAAAAAATTTTGTAAAGAGATGGTTAGGCTCGATTTAGGTTAACCACTATACTCATTATAACAATAAAATCACCATATTAACACAACCTAACCGGGTCTGACCACAATCTTTCTAGCGCCGTTGCCGGGGAAGTGTGTATTCAAGTAAGTTTCTATTCCACTCCTTTCATTTTTTTTCTCTTCACTCATCACGAGTGTTTTTGTTTATTGCTGTGTAGCTGAACTTGTTGCAAGGAGAAGGCAGGCAGATGAAGTCAGAAATGTGGGCAGATCCAAGGCGGGAATGAGAGTGTGAAGACGTCGACACCGCACTGGAACTTCGCACACGTTGCCTGATAGTTGTTTCACGCGGTTTGTTAATTACGTCGTTGTAATGCGCAAAACCGATCAACTCTTAAATTTATATTCTAGATAGGGGAGTATCTAGGGTCGTCCAAGGAGGCCAAATGTTTGCAATAGTGATTCTTTTGCTTGGAAAATAAATCTCAACTTTCTTTTTGGTATTTTTCAATATACCATTTTTCTTTTGTTTTTGAATTAAGACAACATGCGAATTGGTGGCGGAAAGGTGATTTACACTTCAGAGTTAAATACTACTTCTAAGTGGCAAGTAGAACCTCTCCCTAAGCTCACTCTAGGCAAGTGGAGGCCTAGAATAATTAGGGAGAGGGGGTGAAGAATGCTAGAAACAAAGCAAGTAGAAATGCAAAATAGAAAATTGCAAAGAAGGCAACTAGATTGATGAAAAGTGTTTTACAAAAAAAGCCTAGTAGAGGAATGCTTCTACTACTAGAAAAATTAAAATAAAGAAAAGCAAACACAAATCCTCTAGATAGATGGTGAAGAAGAGGGCTTCTTACTCCAAGGTTGGTGGCTCTCAAGCTTGAAAAGAATCCTTCAACTCCTTCCTTGCTGTGCTCCGCCAAGGTGATGTCCTCCAAGGCAAGCCCTAAGGGGGTGTGCCCTACGCTTCTCTCCAAGGGTGGACGTCCACCCTAGGTCCTTCTCCCTTACCTAGCCATCCTCCTTGAAGTGGAAGAGTCCTCCTCCTTGGCGTGGCCCAAGTTGAAGAGAGTGGGGAGAAGAAGGCACCAAAAGGGCTGGTGATGTGCCCTTTTAATCTCCTTCTCTACTCCTTCTTCTTGGCCGTAGGTATAGGTGGTTTAGGTAGCAAAATATACTAAGGGAGGATGCCCCAAAATGGTGGTGGGTGGTGGGTTTTTATAGAATAGGAAGGGGGCTAAGGTGACCCTTGAAATGGAGGGTTAGGATGGGGAGATGGAGGTGGTTAAGGATCCAATGGCTAATTGTGTTTGGAGCTACCTTAAGGGACACCTAAGGGGTGGTTATGGTGGTTGACACCCCTTGATGTTGGCACCAAAATGGCTTCTAGAAGAGGGTCTAAGTTGGCGCCAAGAAAGATTCTAGAAGGAGGGTTAGGTGGATGGCTAGGATGGATTATGTGGGTAGGTGTAGGGTGGATGAAGGGCTGAAAGTTAGCGCCAAAATAGAGGTGGTTAGGGGTAGTTTTTGGCACCAACTTGTAGTGTCTTTTGGTGGTGATAATGGGGTGAAGGGGTGGCTAGGAGGTGGTGCCAACTTGAGTAGGGTAGCTAGCTTAGGTAGGCTTAAGTTGGTGGAGCTAGCTAGGGTTGAATTTGAAGGTGGTGGATGGCCAAGGAGCTGGTTGCTAGCTAAGCTAAGCTAAGCTAGCTTAGCTAAAGGTGGAGTAGAGGAGAAGGTGTTGGAGCTCGGGTTTGGAGGGAGGAGCTGAGGAGGAGAAGTCTGGAGCTGGAGCTGGCTGCTGCTGAAGAGGCTGGCATGGAGCTACTCTAGCTAGCTTAGCTTGCTAATTCTTTGCTAGCTGCTAATCCAAGCTAAAGTAAGCTAGCTTCTACCATAATTAGCTGAGGTGAGCTAGGTCTGGTGCTCCCGGGGAGAATCAAGCTGGTTGAGGAAGCTAAGGTAGCTTAGCTCAACTGAGTTGAGCTAAGCTAAGTCCCCGAGAGTTGGACTTGAGCTTCTGAGCTGGGATGAGTTCTTTTTCAGCTGGGTGGAGTTGAGTGGAGCTAGATGTAGCTGGATCTAAGCTGGGGTGAACTCCTGTCGACTCAGCTGAGCTAGATAGAGCTCCCTGTGGACTAGTGGGAGCTAAGATGAGCTAGACTCAGCTAAGTTGAGCTAGATCTGAGCTGACTTGAGCTAGGGTGAGCTAAGTTGAACTCTCTTAAGCTGCCATTCAGCTGAGATTAGCTGAATGGAGCTGGGATGAGCTAACCCTAGTTCAAGTAAGCTAGGTTCCAGCTGTGGTGAGCTGGATCAAGCTGAGTTCCAACTAGTTTGGGCTTCTCCTTCACCATTTGCCTTCTTGAGTGCTAGGGTTTTAGGGATCTGTATATCTGTACATCCCTAACGCTCACAAAAACATATTAAACAGACAATAAAAAATGCAATGCATGCCTAACCTAATTTATGCCTAAATGCAGCCCAAAAACCCGTTTGCGGAGTAAAATCCTAAGAGCTAGGTTTGTTTTAATGCATAAGAATGATGATAAACTGGTGTTTATCACACCCCCATGCTTATCTTTTGCTAGTCTCTTAACAAAACTTTAATTTTTTTGGAAAATGAAATTTTTGGGAAATCTAATTTTTTTTTGACTTTGACTTTTGAGGAGAAAAAGAGAATAAGGGACCTTGGTGGATTGAAACACAGGAGGTACGAGATTTGTTAAAGATAACCATCGGGATTTGTTTTTGGATTCAATCATTAGATAGAACGGGATCAATATATCCTCCAGAAAATTCACAAATTAACCCCTTGTTAATTCAGATGACTTGAAATGTTTGTTTTAGGATTTTTCTAGCTCATGAATCTGATTCGCAACTTGCAAAATCCTTTAAAATCTTGTGTCTGTGCTTGTGAAAAGCCAACAATTATAAGGGCATGTTAATTTATTTATTATTACTTTTTACTTTTTTTTTCTCTCCCCCATGCTTATTTTTAGCTTAGTCTTACAACAGATGTGTCGGGATCATCATTCCCATTACCATTCCTCGAGGGGGCTCTGGCGCCAGTACTTCGGGATAGCACTGTCCATGACACCACCCAGGAGCTCACAACCCCAAAACACGATGCGATGTAAAGAGGCGCTCCAAGCAAACTCAAGCTCTTGCTCCGACACTATAGGTAGAGCACCGTCCAAGACACTTGAGCTGCTAAAATGCGCTTAAATGCTCCGTCTAAAGATATGAAATATAGATATGGAGCAGTGCCGAGGTGATAACATGTTGACATCGCGTCCTCAAAGGAGGTATTTTCCTCCTTCTCGGCGGTGGGAACTCAAACCAATGATCTGCTTCAGACTTTTACTAAGTCCAAACAAGGGAGTTTTTTAAATTTTTAATTATTTTTAAGTGTTGGCTTGTGTGTGAAAATTGACACAAGAAGTTTCTCAAGACACGCAAGTTTTTGAATCAGAAGCTAAGTTAAATACTTTCCACATTACAAAATAGGATCAAGTCACCTGAACTATCATGAGTTCAGGTGGAGTTTTAGAGAAGGATATCTAATCTAGTCTAAACTAGACCCTGGAATTCTAATGATCAGATCCATATCCTCATCCTTAGTTTGTTAAAGATTAAATCCCATTGTACCAAAAGTGAATTTTTTGACCTTAGTCCTGATTTCAAAATTTTTCCTCAAAAAGTTTTCAACATTTATATATATATATATATATATATATATATATATTTTAGGTATGCAAACAGGAAATAAACTAAAGAAAAATGCATATTTTTAGGTTTTGAAAATCCTAAATCGATCGTCAAATTTAAAAACACCTCCCCATGCTTAAGATATGCCATGTCCTCATGCATTAGGAGGGAAAAGGGATCACCTTAGTAAAGAACGGTAGGGTTTAGGATGAACAAAACCTGGAAAAAGAAGAAAAAGGGAAAGCAAGAAACAAAATGATGGGTTACCTCCCATCCAGTGCTATCTTTTATGCCATTCAGTCGGGCGTGAAGGTATGCATAGAAGACGGAAAATCATGTAAAAAGTTGGACACTTGAATGTCTTTAATAAAAGTGTTTTCCTCAAGATCCCTAAAAAGATGAGTGGTAAAGATAAAGGGATCAAAATAAAATAGAGAAATGGAAAAAGGACCTTGGTCTAGCCATGGTTTGAATTGATGATGAAGGCCAAACTTAGGTGGATCAGGTGGTAGGTCCAATAGAAAAGGGAGGGGAAAGGAGTTAGTGAGATGCAAGATGGGTGAAGTTAGTGTGGATATTTTTGGTGAAAAATCAGGAAGATGAAAAGGGGGAAAGTCAAACCCTAGTTGATCTGGAAAGTCTTGGACCACATAATTATCCTTAGAATAAGAATCAATAAAATCTAGATCAATAGTGGTCAAAGCTGAATGAGATTGGATCAACATATACTTTTCAAATATGGCTTCCATTTTATTATCAGTATCCTCAAAAATTTTGTGATCACTGGACCTCTTGGAAGGTAGAAATAAATCTAATGAGAAGGTCTGGTTACTGTAACTTATATTCATTTTCCCAGAATGAGAATGGATATTAGATGTTGCGGTAATCAAAAGGGATCTTCCAAGAATGGTATTAATGAGAGCCTTAGGTACCTCTATGTCAAGGACCAGAAAATTTACCGGAAATAGACAATTTCGGACCTTGATAATACTATCCTCAACAACTCTCCGCAGTTGAATGGTAGATCGATCTTCCAATTGAAATTGAACTTTAGGAGGTTTTAAATCACTGAATCAAAATTCCTCAAATAAGACTAGGGGGATGAGATTACTAGAGGTACCTAAGTTGAGAGGGGCGCGAAAAAAAATGGTGTCAATTATGACAACTGAGATGAGTGATGTGCCCTGGTCCTTTTTTGTGAAAGGTAGCATGCTCTGAAAAACTGAGCTGGCTATCTTAAAAAGGACCAACCTTTCTAGATTCTGATCGTGCCTTTTTGAAGTAAATTTTTTAAAGGCATGGAAAGAATCTAGGAGGGGAATATTCCTCTCGACTTGCTCAAATAAGTCCAAAGGATTGTGGTCAGAGGGCTCTGATTTTGGATTGTTGGATTGCAATTTTTGAGAGTGGGAAATAGGGTTTGAATCAGGTGTTTTTGGGATTTCTTTTTCTTCTTCCTTATTGAAGTTAGGGGAGTCAATCTGCATTGGTTGAGAATCAGTTTCATCATTTGAATGTGGAGGCCTTAAATCCATGTTGGTTTCCTCACTCAAAGTCTCTGCATACGCAGCTTGGTGGTCACTGGGAGGAGGTGGGGGGGCCTGATTTTGATAGAAACTGGGTTGGTGCTGTGATATTGGGTTAATAGGAGGCTGAACCATGTGGTTCTGATGTTGGTATCCACCTGGGTGTTGGTTCCTGGGATTAATAAAGTTTGGTGTGGGTTGGGGTGGTGAGTGTCCTGCAGGTCTTTGAGTCGAAATATCCCCAATTTGATCATTGAGATTGTTAATAAGACGGGTTGCTTCCTTTGTTTTTCTTTGTAACTCCTGCAGGGTTTTCATCATCTGGGCATTAATGTCTTCTTGAGATTGCCCAAATTGATAAGTCTGATTTGAACCATACCCTCCAAACCGGTTTTGTTGTTGGTGTGGAACCGGATTGGTCCAGGAGTGAGCCGGATAATTCCCCCCATTAGAGGAATTTTTCAATTTCTCCTGGAAAGTAGGGACATTTTGGGTGGGGTGATGATTGGGATAAACATAATTCCTTGTTGAACCATAGAAAGCCTCAGAATAATAATTATATTCAGCATGAGATTTATGCAGATTTTCTCTCTTGCGGGTGTTTAAAGGGGTGAGATGTGGAATGTGTGGAGCTTGGGTAGGTATGGCAGGACTCCCTTGGTTGGCTAGGTTTGTTAAATCCTTATGCAACTATTGTTGCTTAACTTGTAGCTGAGCCATGATAGAGTAGAGATTAGGTGGAGGGGCCTGATTAAGTAGCTCCTGGGTGGAAAAATAGGGGAAAGAAAAATTAGCATGCGGGTTAGAGGACCAATTTTGATTTTCCATTTTGAGAGAAGAGGAAGAATGCAGGAAAAGTCTTTTTTGGGGAGGCAAAATCAAGTGGTCCCTCCAAGTGTGGAGTTTTGGACTGCCGCCCGTGTAAAATGGAAGAAATGGCAGGGGAGGAGAAGAGATGGGGATGAGAGAAGTGTGCACTCAAGCAAACAGAACTAGACCTAACTTAAATGCGACTTCCTAATAATAACCTAAGACTTTGTCTATGTAGGAAATTAGTCAATAGTGAATACCTATTCTATCAACAAATCTAGCCAAGTTGCTTAAGGGGAGGTTTGGGCCCAAACGTTTCCCAGGGAAAACCCCAGGTGCTTGTGCAAACCTGCGCCTGGTCGTTTGACATGGCCCCTCATCCTGAACACCAGATAAAGATGACAGAATTGGTACTAACTAAAGAAAACTTAAGACCTAGATAGCAAGCCTAAGTTGATGAAACCTTAGGGGTCAAGTTGCTACAAATTTTAATTAGGTCTAGGATGCTATAGTTCACACGGAATGTGGAGGGCGTTTATTGGGTTGTTGCCCTGTTATTTTGATTTTTTTGTGTGTGTGCAGGAATTGGAGAGTGGCTCCAATGAAAATCAAGTTGTCACATAATTTTTTTTTTTGTATTTTTGTCTTTTAGGATTTGATTTAATTAAATGTGTTTTAGGATTTTTCACTTTAAATTTTCAAACAAGTTTGAAATTTCAAAATCAAAGGAAAGACAAGTTGTATTGGTGATGGTTAATTTCCTTTAATGTGAGTCTTTAAAAAGAAAGAAAGAAACCCTAAGTCAATTATCCCTAAGATAGAAAATTACTACCAATGAATTAATTTTAGGCTTTCTGTATTAAGTAGTGGTCCAAAAAAGTCAAGCAACACCACTATCTTGAATAAAATCAAACAAGGATTCCAAAAAATATTTTTTTAAGATTTTAGGAATTTATTTGATAATTATTTTGAATTTTTAATTGTACTGGTGTTAAAGTCCAGAAATGATACCTGTGGGTATTTTGGACTTTTCAGTATTACCACCGACCTCAGAAAATTTTTGTGATTTTATATAATGTATAAAATTTCACAAGGATTCCAGAAAGATAAATTTCAAAAAAATTGGATGAGTATAAAAATTTTAAAAATTCGTAGATAGTAGCAAAATAGGAAGATTAGAGGGTGTGACTCCTCTGCAATCCATGAATTTTTAAAAATTAAATACAAATCCAATTGATCTGAAATTTGGACAAAATGTTAGAAACTTAATTGGAAAGCACTGTGTGAAATTTTATGATTTTTGGAGGCCTGTGGTGTTAGGAATCGATTTTTCAAGTCCGGGCAGAAATCTAGACCCGAAAAACAGAACACCAATACTTGCAATGGAGTGGTGCTAAAGAAGCATTCAAGCAAACAATGGATTTTATATGGTCACCACTCCACTTAATTAAATTGTTTGGGATCCTGAAAGCCAAGTTTAATATGTTTTCGGTAGTTTTAATTAATTATGTGACCAGAAAGAGGAACCAACCTGAATTTCGCGGGAAGAAAAGGAACTTTGAGCTCTTGCTTCCAGATTCCCGCCTTCCCGCTGTAATTCCTGCACACACAAAAGAAAGAAAGAGAAGGGGATGAGATCCACTTCAAGCAAGAGAAAATTAATTAATGCAAAGCTGTGCCTCCCCGGCAACGGCGCCAAAAAGTGATAGCGGTTTCATGTGGTTTGTTAATTACGTCGTTGTAACGCGCAAAACCGATCAACTCTTAAATTTATATTCCTAGATAGGGGAGTATCTAGGGTCTTCCAAGGAGGCCAAATGTTTTCAATAGTGATTCTCTTGCTTGGAAAATAAATCTCAACTTTTTTTTTGGTATTTTTCAATATACCATTTTTTTTTTTGTTTTTGAATTAAGACAACATGTGAATTGGTGGTAGAAAGGTGATTTACACTTCAGAGTTAAATACTACTTCTAAGTGGCAAGTAGAACCTCTCCCTAAGCTCACTATAGGAAAGTGGAGGCCTATAATAATTAGGGAGAGGGGGTGAAGAATGCTAGAAACAAAGCAAGTAGAAATGCAAAATAGAAAATTGCAAAGAAGGCAACTAGATTGATGAAAAGTGTTTTACAAAAAAAGCCTAGTAGAGGAATGGTTCTACTACTAGAAAAATTAAAATAAAGAAAACCAGACACAAATCCTCTAGATAGATGGTGAAGAAGATGGCTTCTTGCTCCAAGGTTGGTGGCTCCCAAGCTTGAAAAGAATCCTTCAACTCCCTTGCTGTGCTCCGCCAAGGTGATGTCCTCCAAGGCAAACCCTAAGGGGGTGTGCCCTAAGCTTCTCTCCAAGGGTGGACATCCACCCTAGGTCCTTCTCCCTTGCCTGGCCATCCTCCTTGAAGTGGAAGAGTCCTCCTCCTTGGCGTGGTCCAAGTTGAAGAGAGTGGGGAGAAGAAGGCACCAAAAGGGCTGGCGATGTGCCCTTTTAATCTCCTTCTCTACTCCTTCTTCTTGGCCGTAGGTATAGGTGGTTTAGGTAGCAAAATATACTAAGGGAGGATGCCCCAAAATGGTGGTAGGTGGTGGGTTTTTATAGAATAGGAAGGGGGCTAAGGTGACCCTTGAAATGGAGGGCTAGGATGGGGAGATGGAGGTGGTTAAGGATCCAATGGCCAAGGGTGTTTGGAGCTACCTTAAGGGACACCTAAGGGGTGGTTATGGTGGTTGACACCCCTTGATGTTGGCGCCAAAATGGCTTCTAGAAGAGGGTCTAAGTTGGCGCCAAGAAAGATTCTAGAAGGAGGGTTAGGTGGATGGCTAGGATGGATTATGTGGGTAGGTGTAGGGTGGATGAAGGGCTGAAAGTTGGCACCAAAATAGAGGTGGTTAGGGGTAGTTTTTGGCACCAACTTGTAGTGTCTTTTGGTGGTGATAATGGGGTGAAGGGGTGGCTAGGAGGTGGCGCCAACTTGAGTAGGGTAGCTAGCTTAGGTAGGCTTAAATTGGTGGAGCTAGCTAGGGTTGAATTTGAAGGTGGTGGATGGCCAAGGAGCTGGTTGCTAGCTAAGCTAAGCTAAGCTAAGCTAAGATAGCTTAGCTAAAGGTGGAGTAGAGGAGAAGGTGTTGGAGCTCGGGTTTGGAGGGAGGAGCTGAGGAGAAGTCTGGAGTTGGAGCTGGCTGCTGCTGAAGAAGCTGGCATGGAGCTACTCTAGCTGGCTTAGCTTGCTAATTCTTTGCTAGCTGCTAAGCCAAGCTAAAGTAAGCTAGCTTCTACCATAATTAGTTGAGGTGAGCTAGGTCTGGTGCTCCCGGGGAGAATCAAGCTGGTTGAGGAAGCTAAGGTAGCTTAGCTCAACTGAGTTGAGCTAAGCTAAGTCCCCGGGAGTTGGACTTGAGCTTCCTGAGCTGGGATAAGTTCTTCTTCAGCTGGCTGGAGTTGAGTGGAGCTAGATGTAGCTGGATCTGAGCTGGGGTAAACTCCTGTCAACTCAGCTGAGCTAGCTAGAGCTCCCTGTGGACTAGTGGGAGCTGAGATGAGCTAGACTCAGCTAAGTTGAGCTGGATCTGAGCTAACTTGAGCTAGGGTGAGCTAAGATGAACTCTCTTAAGCTGCCATTCAGCTGAGATTAGTTGAATGGAGTTGGGATGAGCTAACCCTAGTTCGAGTAAGCTAAGTTCTAGCTGTGGTGAGCTGGATTAAGCTTAGTTCCAACTAGTCTGGGCTTCTCCTTCACCATTTGCCTTCTTGAGTGCTAGGGTTTTAGGGATCTGTGTATCTGTACATCCCTAACACTGACAAAAACATATTAAAAAGATAATAAAAAATGTAATGCATGCCTAACCTAATTTATGCCTAAATGCAGCCTAAAAACCCGTTTGCGGAGTAAAATCCTAAGAGCTAGGTTTGTTTTAATGCATAAGAATGATGATAAACTGGTGTTTATCATTGCTGAACAAGTAGGTCTTCCTTTCTTAGAAACTTAGGTTAACTTGTCACCCAAATATATATAAAAAAAGAAAAAAAACTAAAAACTAGAAAAACTTCTTGGGATCTCTTGGGTAAGTGGATTGAAATTCACTTGTTTGATTGTTTGCCTTTACTCCCACCGCCCTGGGATTTCCTGCAA
The DNA here is from genome assembly GCA_037157565.1 of Thalassia testudinum. Lineage (NCBI taxonomy): Eukaryota > Viridiplantae > Streptophyta > Magnoliopsida > Alismatales > Hydrocharitaceae > Thalassia > Thalassia testudinum. Next base: position 22,688,339 of record JAZHRO010000071.1, on the reverse strand, counting down.
AACTTCGCATAGCGAAAATTCAAGAATCTTGATTCTTGACTTTTTTGTCGTGTGAAGTATTCTTTGAGGCAAATAAAAAGATTGTTTGCACCCCTCTTTGTCTCATTTATCTGCAAATTCGGGATCACCTTTTTGGTGGGGAGACTTGGAATTGAGTTGATTCCAACCCCACCACGACTTTTCACTTGCCTAAGATTCGATCCTGAATACTTCAACCCCAACAATTTGATTTTCTTTATCTTTTGGTTGAGCCTTGTGTGTGGAAATCATTCTGGTGATTGGGAGCACTTGAATTGAAGTGCTTTGGCTCCCTTTCACACTAATCTAAAACTGATTCTTGCATCCACACATAGAAATCTCCATTGAGGTAAGCTCATTGCATTTTAGCATGCATTAACCAACTGACATTGAAGAAGGTTTTGTTGGGCTTAGAAGAAAACTTGTATTCTCTCAAAACCTGGATAGTGGTTGAATTGGTATTTCAGCGAAATCCTAAAATCCATACTACTTAAGGCTGAATGCTAAAAACCATTCACTAATTAAAACTTCAATTCGGGGAGATTTCCCTGTTGCATGCTTATTTTACACACTCTAAAAATCAATCACTTGGGCATTACCTGTAAACAAAGCCCTTCACATTCCAGAAGCACTTGATCCTAAGCCTCTAACTAAAATTGGTAGTAAATTGACCCTTATTAAGGATTGGAGGTCTAACTACCTGCGTGTAGCGCCTACGTGTTGGCGAGGGTTCCCACGTGCTATCGGGTGTTTAAGACTGGGGCAAACGGCCTTTCAATCTGGCCCAGTGGTTCCGTGGTGCTCGCATTCGGTTCCATAGTTCGTGATAGTAGGTAACTTAGATCTTTAGGTCTAAGGGCACACTGTAGAGGTTAGGAATTTGATTGTATTGATTTGTCATCAAGTGTACCTTTGCGGCGTCATTTCTCTCATCTCTTTCCCTTCTTATCCCCCTAATTCTTCCTGTGGTAGTGCATGTTTGGGAGGAGGTCATAAAACCCTGAACTGTGTGAATTGTTTGATAAATTTAGAAAAGAAGCCGAATCGTCCCCCTCCACAAACATGGCTGCACGCCCACCCCCAAATCCCGAGGGAGGAAACCACCCTCAGAACCCACCAGGTGGTGGAGCCTTAGATCCCATAACCTGCCTCCAAGCCCAAATGGAAATGTATAATGAACAAATTGAAGCCATTAGGGAAACATTGGAGGAAATGCAGAACCCTCCCAAATGGGAGGAGCCTAGGTCTCTTAACTCCTATCAGAATCCCGCTGCTACAGAGACCATAGGACAAATTTGGGTCCCCATGGGTGAGGACGACTTTGAATTAAAACCTAACATAATTGGCCTAATAAATTTCCATTTCCATGGTCTTGCAAGTGAAGATCCTTTTCTCCACTTGGAAGACCTAACTCGATTAGTTGAAACTGTTAAACCTAGAAATATCTGGTTACCTATAGTCCTCATGAAAATGTTCTCGTTTTCATTGCAGGATAAAGTGTCGCAGTGGTTACGCACCCTTGGGAGAACCATCCACTCTTGGGAAGAGATGCGAATAGCGTTTCTCAAGAAGTTCTTCCCAATCGGGCGAACCAATGCGCTTTGCCGTGCTATCACTTCATTTACGCAACAAAACGGCGAACAATTTCATGAGGTATGGGAGAGGTATAATGACCTCCTCAGGAAGTGTCCGCACCACGGTCTACTTAAGTGGCATATAGCCCAGATTTTCTACTATGGACTAAATGAGACTTTGAAGCAGATTCAGACGCTTCCTGCAAAGGGAATTTTATGAATAAGGACGAGAATGGAGCATTCGAATTGTTTGAAAATATGAGCGAAAACTCAATGAACAATGCTTCCATTGTCGCCTTTAATCGTACCAGCCTGCCCCGAAATGTCCACGAAGTAGACACGGGACCCTCCCATTCATCCACAGATCTTAGCTTTATCGCACAAACATTGGATGAAGTCTCCGTCGTGCACAAGAAGCTGGACGAGCTTCTGGCCAACCCCTCCCATTCTATGGAAAACACCCCCACCTCACCACTTCGTCACAATCCCAATTCTTCCAACACCAGGCTTATTCCAAGAAACCTCGTAAGACCTTCCTTACCGAGTGTCGCACCGAGCGACTCGATAAGTCATGTGGATCTGGCTTCTGCGAGCCAGTATTTCGACATGGAGGACCAAGCCTCCGTGTGCTCGGAAGCGTATTTACATGCGGACACGTCTTCTAGCATAGAAGACGCTTGCGCCCTAGGGAACAACTCGTTCTCTACCACTTATAACCCAGGGTGGCGAAATCATCCAAATTTCGCATGGTCCAACAACCCGCAGTGCCAAAGCCCCGCGGGTGGACCAATGTTACCGTCCGCACCTGTCATCCCAAGGGCCCAGTCTAATCCTATGGAAAATCTACCATCAGGCCCTTGCATACCGCAAACAGAACATGCATCAAGTCCTCTTGACAAATTGATGCGAATGATGACGGAAATGTCAAAGCGCCATGAAGAGAACATGACCTCTCTTCAGCACCAATTGGCGCAGCAGAATGCTGAGATCAGTCAACTACGCATGGCGACTCGATCTCAGGGCACTCTTCCCGCCCAACCTATTCCAAACTAGCGAAATTTCGTACCCCGTGGTCCTCAACCACAAGTACGACCTTCTTAGGGGCAGGTTCATTAAATTCTGCAAGCTCCGAGCATTCCACTAGGATTTCAGGTTAATCCCGCTGTAGCACCTCACTCTTATGTCCCCATTGCGAACCCTCCTCTGCCTTATGACCCCACCGGACCTGCATCATCCAATGCGATCACTACGAGGAGTGGTAAGCAGACCGTCAATCCGCCTCGACCTGATCTTGGCCCGTCTTCTTCATCGCCCTCTCATTCGGGATGTACACCGCATTTGCGAGAGGATGATACACCCAAATTGGTGCCAGAATTAGTCCCATTCCCTGAGGCTCTATTGAGGGAGCCAAAAGGCAAAAAGAAAGATACGCAGGCCTTTGATAACCTGTGTAATTTGTTCAAGGATGTAGAAATCAAGGTACCCCTGCTCGAGGCTATCGACCACATACCTACTGTTGCTTGATTTTTCAAAGACTACAGAACACCCTAGCGACAGTCAAAGAAAACCAAGAATCCGGTGGTTCTCTCGCCTCACGCGAGTTGTGCTATACTGTCAAATCTACCACTGAAGCAGAAAGATCTGGGCACACCGCTTATTTCCTGTAGCATCCAAGGATGCAATTTTAACCGCACCCTGCTTGATGTAGGATCTTCCATAAATCTTATACCAACCATCATGCTCGAAAAATTTTCCTTGGGAAATCTGAAACCCACCCCTGTCACGCTACAGTTGGCAGATCGTTCTGTCAAAATTTCGAAGGGTGTGGTGGAAGACGTGGTGGTTAGGGTCAACAGTCTCTGTTTTCCTGTTGACTTTCTTATTTTAGATATGGAAGTTCCTAGTTCACTTGCTGATTGTCCGATCATCCTTGGTCGACCTTTCTTGGCCATAGCCCGTGCCCATATCGACTGCAAGTCGGGCTGTATTGAGATTGCCGTTGGATCTGAAAAGCTCAAGCTTAACATCTTCAAGGCAACCAAGAACTTTGATTGCGATTGCATCAAGGATGACACGTCTGATGAGGACATGGCCGTCAGCACGTGTATCAGACTAATTGGGACCTATTCTGACTGCTGCGGATTACCTATAAACACTGACGATTACCTAACCAACACATATTGTGACATTCCCCCATCCCTCCCTTGTCCCGTATGTTCTCCTGGCCAGACTTCTGACAAGGTTTTCTCTGCTTCCCATACCTCATGGTCTGAGTCATATCTGGGCTACTCACCGCTGGTCCACACTCTTGAAGACTGGATTGCCCTTTCTTTCCCACCAAATCAGGCGGATTTGCAAATCCACACTGGGACCTTGACCCCATATACTTCTCACTAGGGCTATTCCGTTTTGGATCCATCTATCCAAGAAGCCCCTCTTCTTGGCCAATCTGTGGGTGACTTGTTCTCCGATCCGCCTGGGACACTCTCGTCCCAAGAAATGCCAGATCTTTCACAATCCACTCCTGAGCTGAAAGAGCTGCCTAGTACACTTAAATATATTTTTTTGGGGCCAAATGAAATGCTCCCCGTAATCATCAGTTCAAAATTGACCAGGGAGCAAGAGTGCAAACTAACAAAGGTCCTCATAGAACCCAAGGCAGCCATTGGATGGTCTTTATCAGACTTATCTGGCATTAGCCCTTCCTACTGCACTCACCGTATATATACGAAGGAGGAGGCCCGACCTTCCTGCGAGATGCAGCGACGTCTCAACCCTAACATGCGAGAGGTCATTAAGAAGGAAATCATTAAGTGGCTGGATGCGGGTATAATCTACCCGATCAGCGATAGCCCCTGGGTGAGTCTGATTCACGTTGTGCCCAAGAAGGCAGGACTCACCATCCGTGTCAATGACAGGGGCGAATCCATCCCTACACGCACTCCTACATCTTGGATAGTGTGTGTAGATTATAGGAAACTCAATGCTGCAACTAAGAAAGATCACTTTCCACTACCTTTCATTGACCAAATCCTTGAGCGGTTAGCGGGAAATAAAATTTTCTGTTTCCTGGATGGATTCTCAGGATATAACCAGGTGGCAATTGACCCTCGGGACCAAGAGAAACCCACTTTTACCTACCCCTTTTGGCACCTTTGCATTTAGAAGGATGCCATTCGGACTTTGCAACGCACCAGCAACTTTCCAGAGATGTATGCTGGCGATATTCCATGACATGGTGGGTGACTTTCTCGAGGTCTTCATGGATGACTTCTCGGTCTTTGGACCATCTTTCGATGACTGTCTTGCCAACCTGACCCGTATCCTTAGGAGATGTATTGATGTAAACCTCGTGCTTTTCTGGGAAGAAAGTCATTTTATGGTACACGAGGGAATTGTTCTCGGGCATATCATCTCCGATAGGGGTATCAAGGTTGACAGACCTAAGCTTGATGTCATTGCTGATTTACCTGTGCCTGGCTCTGTCAAACAAATCCGCTCCTTCCTGGGACACGTCGGTTTCTATAGGAGATTTATAAAAGACTTCTCCAAAATTTCTTGACCTTTAACTCATCTCCTAATGACCGACGTACCCTTCGATATGGGCCCCGACTGCATACGAGCATTCACACAGCTGCGTGATGCTGTCACCAAGGCCCCTGTTCTCTAGCCACCTAATTAGTCCCTCGACTTTGAACTCATGTGTGATGCTTCTGACCTTGCAGTCGGAGCCATCCTGGGACAAAGACACGATAGACACCCCTTCGTGGTGTACTACGCCAGTAAGACGTTGGACAAGGCCCAGCGTAATTATACTACCACTGAGAAAGAACTACTGGAGGTCGTCTTTGGGCTGGAGAAATTCCACTCCTACCTTTTGGGCTCACATGTTATTGTTTTCACTGATCACATGGCCATTCGCCATCTCATGCATAAGAAGGATGCCAAGCCTAGACAGATTCGTTGGATCCTTCTGCTCCAAGAATTCGACATTGAGATTCGCGATAAGGCCGGAGCCCAGAATGTTGTGGCTGATCACCTTTCCAGATTGGACCCTGACCATATTGGACTTACTCTGCCGATCAATGAGATTTTTCCTGATGAGCACCTATTGGCAATTAATGTGGCATGTGGACCGTGGTATGCCGACATTGCCAATTACCTTGCTTTTGGATCCCTTCCACATGGCTGGCCTAAAAACCAGCGTGAGCATCTCATGGTAGAAGGAAAGTATTGTTTCTAGGATAATCCACTTCATTTTCGCATAGGTGCTGATCAGATCATCTGTCGCTATATTCCTAACAGCGAATTCCCCAGTGTGCTATCCTTTTGCCATGATCAGGCCTGCAGAGGCCATTTCTCTGGGAGGAAAACTATAGCCAAGGTGTTGCAGTGTGGTTTCTTTTGGCCCTCCCTTCACCAGGATGCACACAATTATGCCAAGCATTGCACTAGGTGCCAGTCCCTTCAACCCATCCTAGCTGCGGAAATCTTCGATATTTGGGGAATTGATTTCATGGGTCCCTTTCCTCCTTCCAACAGCTTCAAATTTATCCTCGTGGCTGTTGATTATGTTTCGAAATGGATCGAGGCTATTCCCACGCACTGTGCTGACCATGTTATATCCACTCGATTTGTCAAAGACCACATCTTTGTGCGCTTTGGGATCCCTCGAGCCATTATCTCGGATGGAGGAAGCCACTTTACCCATGCGTCTTTTTGGGCACTTCTGAGGAAATACGGAGTCCACCATCGTATCGCATCGCCGTATCATCCTCAGACGAACGGCCAGGCAGAGGTGTCGAACCGGCAAATCAAGCAGATTCTCTAGAAAATGGTTTGGCCTGATTGTAAGGATTGGTCCGATAAGTTGATTGACGCACTTTGGGCGTATCGGACCGCCTTCAAGTCTCCTTTTGGTATGTCTCCTTATAGAATCATTTACGGGAAGCCTTGTCATTTGCCCCTGGAGCTGGAGCACCGTGCTTATTGGGTGGTTCGCCAATGTAACCTCGACCCAGGCCTGTGTGGTCGAGAAAGGAAATTCCAACTCCAGGAGCTGGAAGAGCTCCATCGTGAAGCCTATGATTCTGCCCTAACCTTCAAACAACACACTAAGGCTTTTCACGACAGTCGTATTCGACGGAAGGAATTTGAGCAATCTCAGCAAGTTTGGCTCTACAATGCCCGGCTCAAATTCTTTCCTAGGAAATTAAAGTCCAAATGGATTGGTCCTTTCCTGGTCTCGAGACCATTTCCCAACGGGGCTGTTAAGATTGAAGATCCTAAATCTGGGCATAAATTTACGGTTAATGGGTAGTGTTTGAAACCCTATCTTACTCATGAACCTGCCCCCATTGGAGAATCTGTTGCCCTACTGGAGGGTAACTAATTTTGTGCCTCATCCTGAGTCCAGCTAGGGACGTTAAATTCAGCACTCATTAGGAGGCACCCCAACAACACTCACTATCCACCATCACTTTTCACGCCACTGTCACGATCACTTCACTTTTCACTTCACTGTCACGTTCACTTCACTTTTCACTTCACCACCCACCATCCACCCACCCTACCACCCTGCTGTATACCCTGCACCTCAGCTCTCGTTACCCGATCTTTCATCCTTCCTCTACCCTACCCTACATGCATATGAGGATATAGCATCGTTTGGCATGGGGGGGTGGATAGACATCCTTAGGATCTGGGTATTTTAGGGTATCATGCAGTTTTAATCTATCTATATATATAAAAAAAAAGGGTGTTTAGTAATGATCCAAAGGTTGAAACAAAAATACAATAAGTGTTTATGGATATTCAACCATTGTTTTGAAGACTTTCCAGGCCACAGAAGCTTGATTCGCTCAGGCTCGGCTTAATTCACTTGAGCATTGACAAGATAGATCGAAATCTCTCCTAACTAAGGATGTATTCTTGTACCTGAGACACCAGTACAGGATCCGTTGGTTTGCTTCTACTTGAGAGCCTAAGTAATCTTGGTTCACACTACACATATCAAGAAAGACCAAGTGAACATAAGATCCAACCCTAGTGTTCATTAGGGAAGGTGGAGTCCTTACCTGTGCATGCAGGTAAACTTTTTATCCCAGGCTTTAGTCTTGTGTTTAGGAGCGACTCTTTCCACCAAGAAAGAACTCTCCCACCAAAAAGAAAAGTGTGCTCCTCCAAATAATGTTGTAAGAGATATACTGACACGTGTTTCAAAAAAAAAAAAAAGATGCAAATAAGTAAGTATATCTCACAAATATCTGTAAAGTCTTCTTCCTACAAAAAAGTTCTTCAGGGAAAATACCCTGTTTTCTTTGAGCCACAAATGTCAGAAAATGGGAGTTGAGTTTTCCGTCATCTTTTTAAGAGTCAATCCGAAGACACGAGTTGAAACTGGGACCAACCTGTACTTAAAAATTCATGAAACCCTGGGCTTGAGTCTTAATGTTCATCTGGTCAGTCTTGGTCCTTCACTAAGCACAAGCCATAATCTCTTGAGCTCTCGAGTACGGTAGAAACCTCCTGGGTCCTGGAAATCGTACTTAAGGTTTAAATATCAAGATTCCTAGTTAATCGAGAGATGATCTATATCATGTGAGACTTAAAGTACTGGTAGTCTTCTCTGCAATTGGTTCTCACAATATCCAACAATAAACACACCTATGTCACCTCAGAAGAAAATCTTCAGCTTAAAGATCATTTCTAAATACAACAAAAAAATGTTTTGCTAGGGACTAGCAAAAGATAGGCATGGGGGTATGACTGCACCACAAAAATACACCTGCAATTGTGCTGTCTTGTGCTATTTCCTAGCATTACCAGTGCATTTAGGTATCCATAGCTGCATTTGTAAAAATACACGCATGTATGCATTTAATTGAGAGGGGAGGAGAGTGAAATAAATGGCCTTGCAATTAATAAATTCCTCAAGTGCTGCCTTGCAAAATTTCCATCTTCATTTTTCATTTCTTTTTGATTTTTGACTTTCTTCTCTGCGGCTGCATGGCATGGCTAAACCTTCCTCCTCGCGCCATGCACTGTAACAACTCTCCCTGCCAACCGCATGCAAGCCTCTCCCTGTCAGCCTTGCAGAGCCATGCACAGCCAGGGCATGGCTGTGCATGCTTTCTTCTTCTTTAAAAAGAGCACGGGTCCTTCTTTGCAAAAAAAAAGCCTGGTCCACACAAAAAAATCCAACACACTGCAGCTCTTCTCCTTCCAGGTCGCCTCCTCCCCTTTCCCTCCATATGTAGCCACTCTGCGGGCAGGAGCACCTAACAGTGGTGCACAACCACCACTGTGAGTCCACCACCGCCCAACTCATCAGAGAGCTGGTGGGCGTGGTGGTTCTCTCTCTGTTTCAACTTTCCAAGCCATTTTCGCCATTGGAGCAGGAGCTTCAAGCTTTGAAGCTCAAGCTTCACACAGTAGCAACATAGCACCGGACTCCTCTTCCATGCGCGCAAGCCACCGCGCAGGCTAGCAGGTCACCCTCGCCCTCCACCGCGCACGCCAGCAGCCCTCTCTGCGCGCCTTGTCACAAACCACTTCCCCGCAAGCCAGCAGCCAACGCAGCTTCCCCGTGTGCACGCCAGCCGCATCGGCTCCCCGCACTCACGGAACTGGTCACTCCCGGTCGCACAGCTCGGCCATGCACTGTAGCCACTGTTCACGCCAGTCAGCGGAACACTGTGGCTACAATGTGGTGACTGGTAAGTTTCTCACTTAACCGGTCACCCGGCACGCTGCAACCGACCCCAGCCGGCGCCTGCGTCCAGCCCCGTGCCCGCTCCAGCACCCGCCTGCGCATCTGCGTTCGCCTGCCTTTGCCTGTGCTCGCACCCTCCTGCGTCTTTGCTCGCTCCCTTCGCCCGCGTACGCCTACGTCTGCTCGCTCCAGCCCCTTCGCGCAGCGCGGTGCGCTGCGCTCCTCTCCCCACTCTCACTCCCTCCCAGCGCATGCGTCTTCGCGTGCCTATGCACCTGCACGTGCGCGTGAAGCATCAGACGATGTGCCACTGCTGCAGACGGCTTAATTCTCCCAGCCTTCACTCCAGCAGCGCTCTCTCTCTCTCTCTCACATAGCACTCTCTCACTCTCTCTGCTGACACTTACACACACACACTCACACTCTCATACACACACACACACCTATACTCTACTTTATACATATATATATATACGTACATATATATATTTATATATATATATATTTATATACATATATATATATATACATATATTAGTACTTATATATCTATGTATTAGTCTATATACATACTTACATATATATATATATCTATATACTTATATATATATATACATATATATTTACATATATACATATACTTATATACGTATAAATAAATAAATAAATATATATATATATATATCTACATATATCTATATAAATATATTACTATATATATATATACATCTATATAGTTATATATACATACATATACATATATATATATATCTATACATATATCTATCTATACATATATTTACATATCTATATATATATATATATATACATATATATACATATAACTACATATATACCTATATATCTATAACCATATATATATTTACATATAGACATATATACATATATATATATTTTCATATTACTTACCATACGTGGTATCGCGGGAATATCTGCACCAGTTGCTGATATTCCCCGATACACGCGTATAGAAAGCGTGTTCACACTCGTCTTCCACCATCCATCCTACACTCCACGTAGCACCTCATCCTATTGGTTGCGTCTTTCTAGACGACGACCAACTAGACACCGTACTACACGCCATCTCCACCTCCACCCCCACCTCTTTATAGATATACAATATATACATCTATATATACTATATTTACTTTATTTCTATTTCTCTTTTATTCCAGTAAAAAGATAAAAAAATATATAAAAGAGAAAAGATAATCCTTGACTTGCAGGTACTCAGTCTTGCGAATAGCAAGACCAATTTTCGAACCCTAATTTGGATCCAAGCCAGGAACCTGATTTTGAGGGTGTACCTCAAGGACAAAGATTATTAGAAAAAAATCTTAAATAGAAAAACACCAAAAACACAATAAATGAACGAAAGAGATTCAATGTATGAAAGGCGTAGAAACTTCACTTCTAATCCCACTTCCCTGAGTTCGACCCTGGGCCTAAAAGTGACCAAGATAAAATCAAGTAGGCCAGGTAAAAAAAAAATTTGTAAAGAGATGGCTAGTCTCGATTTAGGTTAACCACTATACTCATTATAATGATAAAATCACCATATTAACACAACCTAACTGGGTTCGACCACCTAGCTTTTGACACTTTGAGATAGCGCTGCCCATGGCATTCTATAGCTAAATTCAGGCATTGCCAATCGACATTTCGGAATAATCCCGCCCAAGGCACCTTAATCAGCACAAGGTGCTTATGTGCCCTTAGTAGGATAGTTAGATATCCTAGGAGACAATCACCGAGGAGACGGTATGTTATTGCGCATCTTCAAGGGGAATTTCCTGCCTCTTCTCACCTGGAACTCATCCAAATCAACTTGCGTTGATAAGCTGCTCCTAATCTACGTAGCTTTTCCAAATAGAATTAACGCATTTACGTGGTTTTGATAATTAAGCACATTGAACCAGACTGTGTGTGGATTAGGGTGCTTAGGTTATCGAGTCCCGTAAACTAGAGGTCAGTTAACGAGGCTGAATAATCCCTAAGCCTTAGACCTAATACTTAAGCTTCGTATTTTCCTCAACCTCTTGAGAACTATTAAGATCTTAACAACTACATAATTTTTAAGCCTAAACGTAAGCCCAAGAGGCCTAAGATCAACACTCATACTAATCTCTGTATCTCTTAGCACTTTTTGACTTTTATTTCTTTCTTTTGATTTGGTCTAAAACTTAAATAGATTCCATAATCTTTTACTAATGACTAACTGATTTTGAATTATTGCTCCTTTTTGACATTTTAAATCACCTCCTCTTTCCTCCTCAAGAATGATATGCAATTAATTCTCAAAATTTCCTCCCTTCTCCATTCTTTTTTTTCTGTTCTTTTTTTTTTTTTTTTGGTTTTTTGGAATATGTAATTTTTTTGTGAGAACCCTTCTGAAACATGAATTTTTATGTGTTTGCACTTTAAAATCCCCCCATGCCTAAGTTTTGCAATGTCCTCTTTATAAATGGAGGGTATGAAATAGTTTGGGTTCAGGGATTGGAATAGGATAAACGGGTGGGCGAATGGGTCAGAATGACTGTTGCAGATGATTTCAAGCTCTGGTATGAGTACCAGAGGTAGAGTCGATTGTTCTAAAACTAACTCAGAGTGCAATAGATGTGAAATACAAAAGGATAATCAGAAAGATCTCAGGGTTTTTGGAATGACAGGTTACCACTTGGTAAGCACTAAATTCAATGCCTTCACCTGAGCAGGAAATGGTCATGGAGAAGGAGTGGTCAAATCAAATGAGTTTTGTTGAACAAGCACCTTGATCAATAGCCTGGTTGGTCCAACCTGGTGTTTGTTTAGATCAGCAGGCTGATGATGAGCCCAAATCCAATGAATCTGGTGGGTTGATAGATGTGAATCAGTAGATGCGAAACCCACCATATGCTCTGTGACTCAAAGAGATGTGGAAGTGTGAAGCTAGGGTTTGGCTGAATCGGGTCAGTCTAGTTAGAGTAGGGACCCTCAAATGACAAAGGGTTGGTGGAGGATGTAGGAAACCTACAGGAGTGATCAGAGAAAGATGGGACGTGATTTGTAGTTTGATCAAAGTTCGAAACCTGATTGAAATGTGGAGGAGAATCATGTGCAACCTGTTCATCGAGAGGAGAATCAGAGTAAAAATTGAGTCCGATTGTGGGTCGGGGTTGAAAATGGGTTTTAGAAGGTTCTGTATGTGTAGAAGAGATGGCATCAAGAATAACTGTATGTGAGGGCTCATCTAGAAAATGTTCAAAGGTAGGTGTATCTAGGGAGACCTCATAGAACCCATCAAAATCAAATGTAAATGCCTGAAGAGTGTTTATAGGATCACGGAAATCTGAGTCAAGAAAAGGTTTGAACTTTGGATTGTAGACACTCTCGGCAATTTTTGTTTCTGATTCTTGAGGATCAAAAAGAAATGATTCCATCTCAATGGAACCTGATTTTGAATAAATGATCTCAGGATCAGGGACCTCAGAGTCAAATTCGAAGAATGGGTTGTGGATACTGAGGTCGTAGATTGACTCGTAGTCGTCAGGAAATAAATGTTCTTCGAAATCAGAGTAAGATTAGAAATCGTCGGAGAACTTACAAGAATCATGTCCTGAATCTGATTCCAGATCAGAGGTTCCACCATAGAATAAATCAAGATGTGAAGAAGTAGCAACCTGACTTGGGTCTAGTCTATTTTCAGATTCCAAGATCAAAAAAGTGTCCCTATTAGTGATGGGCTCGATTTCTTGGCTTGTAGGGAAGACCCAATCAAAACCCAACTCTTCCAACTCCTCGGTTTCTGTATCATAGATTGGCGTAGCTTCCAAAAAATCAATCTGTATCTCTGAGGAGGTTGGAGATGTGCACTCATCAAATAAAGCCCTAGAATCATAATCTAGATTCAAAATCTGATTTCCATCACATTAGGCCTTGTAATCATCCTAATAAGGCTCAGATCCAGATTCTAGGTTAAGGGTGTGGGTTGGATCACTAGAGTCTAGGTTGGGCTCTACAGGGATGTCAGAATTGCTCTCGAGAGTCACCTTATCAGAATAAGGGATGAAATTTACACCCTTGAGAGGTTCTGATTCAATCTTAGTATCACAGGTGTTTGGGAAATCTAAGCTCGATGAACCAGGCTCTTGATCTTCTAGGGCTAGCTCAAAATTGTGAACACCTGTCATCGGATCCTCCCAACCCAACTCAAAATTAGGTGTATCAGTCTGTACATATTTTGGATTAAGTTCTATCTGGGTTGGGGGTCCACAACAACCTTGATTCTTGTCCCCGGGATTTGGGAGATTTTGTTCCTCAATGTTGCTCCAAGATATCTCATCGTCTTCTGAAGGGATGTATGGATATCTTTGAATAATTATCTTTTGTAGTGTATTTAGCATGTCCCCACGTTTTTCTATGAGACTTTGATATGTTTCCCAAAATTGTGGATCCGAACAACATTGTAGACACTCGGTACTATGTAATCTCCATAATTCACTGAATTCTGATAAAAGATCCTCCCAGGTTGAACCATGTAAGACTCGAGTATAAAGTATTTCAACATGGTTCACAATGTGGATTGTTGTTTCTACAAATTTATCTTGAATGTTCCTAAGGCTCTATAATATTTTTCATGGTATCCATAAGTAACCTCAATCATCTTATCTTTGATAGTCATTTGGGATTCAGGTTTCCCAATCACCTTTCCTAACATGTCAGGCTACATTTTTGAATCAAGTGGTGGAATCAAGATGTAGAATCAAACTCAAGATTATATGGAAGTTGATCAGATCTAAAAGAAATCCTTAAGATGATCTGTGTATGTGCTCTAAATAGAAGGGATGAGGGACTGGATGGGAAATTGACCCAATCAAGGCACCAAAGATTTTTGGATGACTAAGACAGTTTCGAGGTGGATGATATCTCTGAATCAGAAATTCACACACCCAAGAAGTACCTGAGTAGCCAGGAAGGGAGAGACTCGCAAAGACCCCTACATGGTAGAGTGTCCCCATGGGTTACAGGGTTTCCCCCACCCGACCTTCCTTGTCACTGAGGTTCCAGGTAGACCGGAATGTACAAACTTAAGACCTTAAGTCTACCAATTTTATGTCCTAATTTGTGCCTTTGATTTCACTTGATTAACAGTTAATTCAACTTGTGACCTAATTTGGAGGTTGGTTGGCCTACAATGTAGACCAACTTCACCTGACCTGCCCTAAAGATGGCAGAATGAGATCTAGGTCAAGACCTAGAAATCACCTTGATTTGACTCTTAGGTTATTAGGTCCAAGGATTTTAAGATTTAAGTGAAATTAGAGCCTAATTTTAGGGTTTCTCTTATTAGCACACAAATGCGGAAGGGTAACTTTCCTTTAATTCAGGAGAAAATGTGTACTAGCAATCTAAACCCTAATGTCAAACCCTAATTGGCTCTATTCTGCATCCAATTTAATCTTAATATGTACACCCTAGGCTCAAACAAGATGGTGAGTAGTCGAAGATGATTTAGAATTTAAGCGTAGTCCCTAATAGCTACAGGCAAATAAGGTCAGGAATTTCTAAACAGAATTGTTTCAACTCCAATTAGATTTGAAAAAATTTTTGCAAATCAGGAAACTTGCCTTTTCAAATGATAATTACAATGAAAAATAAGGCAGGAGATTCCTAATTGATTGTTTCCTTTTTTGCCTTCCCAAGATTAAGAGGTTGATTAGGGAAGAATAAAAAAGTTACCTGCCCTGGAGTGGTTGATTTGCGTGGAAGATCTCCTCGTGAAGTACCTTGCAAAATCATAAGAAAGTGAACAAGGCAAGTTAGTGGTCAAATGTATTCAAAATATAGCAAGAGAATAGTGGTGAATTGCGTGTTGCTCCCCGGCAACGGTGCCAAAATATTTATAGCGGCGAATTCATCATTTTTTAAGAGATGCGTTGTAGTATAGGATAAAATCACTCAAAATAGATAAAATTTATAACTCAAATGAAAGTCCGAGGTCATTTGCTGGGAGCAAATATGGAATTCACGCGCTAATCTAAACAGATAATATAAATGAGCACAAGAAATTGAGAAAAATATAGATTTTCAATTAATAATAACCTGTCACATTAAATATTCAGTGAAATCCAATGTATCTGAGAATATGAGGATAAAAAGAGAAAAGAATAAAAGACAATGGTGATTTGAATCACCACATACATCCTCTAAAGTTTAAGCATGCATTCAACCATCTATTCAATTTAACCAACAGTAGGCAAGCAATCAGACATCTTAACAGAAGGCAAGCACAAGCCTTCTCTTTCTCTTATTCTCTATGTGCACAGGTCTTCTTCCTTCTCGTCTTCTTTCTTCCTTAGCTTCTTTGCCTCACCTCTTCTTTCCTTAGCTCTATCTCTTATGCACAGGGGGGCATCTTCGATTTTTGGCTAAGTGTTAGCCAATACACAGGGAAGCAAAACCCCCCAACCCCACACACACTCTCTCTGGGTTCCGCTCTCCCAGAGCCTTCAACAGTAATGGGTAATCGGCTATTCGGATCAAGCGCATACCGAGTCTAGGCTAATCGGTAGTGGGTGGTGAGCGAGGAGTAAGGGAGGCTTAGGCGGTTATTGGGTGAGTGTAAGGGACCTCACCCCATGTTCTGAACAATAAGGGTAAAGCAAGAAAACAATTTAAGTCACACGGGGAGGTCTGTGCTTTCCGACGTGGGACTATGTCCCCTGCACTTCCTCGAGTGCTGCTGAAGTGAACTTCCTTCACTGAATAGGAGCAGCTGCTACATTCGGGGTCTCCAATTGAGGTCTTGGAGACCTCCCTGGAGTTATTCCACGTCACCTGGAGCAAACGCCTAGGAGCAAAGGTGCAAGAACACCACCTGGAACTCCTTGAAGAAGCTCCGCCAATGGAGACTTCACTTGTGGCCTGAAAACAAGAACAAGGCCTAATGGCCATGTCAAAATAGCTCAGGAGTGGTCGTCGTAGCACAACAAGTGCGGTAGTGGTGGTTTGAGAGCGTGTGGAGGTCGATGAATGGCTGTTGGTGATGGAGAGGATGCTATGGAAGTGGGTTGGCCGGTGGAGTGATGGAGAGGGTGAATGCTTTAATTGATAGAGGGCTTTTGTTGAGGATGTCGTGGCGATGCTGATGGGGGTGGTAGTGGCGAGGTTTGTGCGTTGGAGCGGTGATTGGGGATCGCCGGAGCGGAAGAAGATGGAGGGGGAGACGTGTGGTTGACGGTCATTTTGAGAGATAGAGAGAGGGAAAAAGAAATAGGGAAGTAGAGGAAGCTAAAGAACCTAGTTTAGGGATGAAAGGGGGAGAGGTTCCCACACCGGTGTGATGGCCGAATGTGGGGAAGACAAACCTCCTTGAGGGAGACGGTGGCGAGGAAAGGGGTCTGAGGCTCCTTTGATGTGGTCGTCGAGAGGCAGAGGAAGTTGGGGAGGAAGGAGGCGCTCCCAATTTGGTCATTGGGAGGTTGTAGGACGACTGGGGAGGATGCTCACCGAAGCTAGGTCTGAGGAGGCCAGAGGTAGGGTTAGGAAGAGATTTTTTGCCTCAAAACTAGCTAAAAAGAAGCGGAATGCTCCAGGGGTTCTTTTATAGGCCATAAGAAGCCATTCCAAGCTTGGAAAGAAGTTTCCAAGCTCGAAAGGTTTTTACGAAATAGGATACCCGAACCTTTGAATGGTTCTCTTGACCTTTTGGAAATGAATTGGAGCTTAAGACAGGTCTCAATTGGTAGGGAATTTCACAAAGAATCTCCAGTTCAAATTTGAAATTGTTTGATTGAGAATCGAGAGAGAAAATCTCACTCGAATCTCACTGGTGCTCAACATGTTCACACTAATGGCAGTAGGGACCTAAATGTGAAGATGATGAAGAAGTTAGGGACCTATTTGTAATGAATTCAAAAGTTAGGGGCATGTGTGAGAGAGAAAAGATTCAGACTAGACCAAATTGCAAACTAGGTCAAGGTGATCTCTGATTGGGCCCAAATTTTGATACAAACCTAATTTGGCCTTAAGGAATCCAATGGTGAAGTTGGATTTTGGTTTTGACCTAGTTTGACTAGGTAGATTGCACAATTACCCAAATTAGGGCAAAAGTCTGTTTGTGGCTCTATTTTGGGTCAAGGCTGATTCTAATGGTTAAATTGAAGGTACCAAACTCTGGAGAATATTTTTATATGATTTTTAGAGGGTTTAGGTGAACTTTATACTGATAGAAACCTCAGTTATTTAAGCGGGTCTATTTTTAGGATTTTAGATGTCATTTAATTCCTAAAATGCCCGAAAACCCATTTTTGTCTATACGGACTCACTTGTTAGATAGTTAAGATCATTTAACCTTTATTTAACCCTTGAGAAAATATGTGATTGTTCTACAATTGAGATGTGCTGTTAAAATTATAGTTTTACCCCTATTTTACTGTATTTCCCTTAGAATGGATTTGTAGTGAATTATGTCTCTCTAGCGGTTATGTAGGAGCATTTATTCCTCGATTATGATTAATTAAAGCTAGATATGGCTGTTGATGACATTATCATCAGAACATTGTGGGCCAGAAGAACCCACATTGGAGGATCTTTGCTGCGATTTTCTGACCAGAGAAATGGCCACCGTAGGCCTGGTCATGATAGAATGAGATGATGTTATTGACCTCGTTGTCAGAAATGCATCTCTAGATTACCTGATCATTACCCATATGGAAAAGATACGGTTCTTCTTAAATGTAGTACTTGGCATTGGAAATCAAATTATCCCGCCTGGAAGTCATCCAATTTGGCGGGACTTTCCTTGTAACCAAGTAGTTTACCATGTCAGCAAACCTGGGAAGTCCGTTAATGGCCAACAGATGTTCATCCGGAAAATGCTCGGTAATAGGTCTGGATGGGTCAATGACCGAAGAAGAAAGGAGAGACAAATGATCAGCCATCACATTCTACTTTCCTGCCTTGTCGCAAATTTCAAGATTGAATTCTTGCAAAAGCAAGATCCATTGGATTAATCTAGGTTTCACATCCTTCTTCGTGAGTAAGTGCCTCACTGCGGTGTCATTGGAGTATATAATGACATGGGAACCCAGGAGGTATGATCTGAATTTTTCTAGGCCAAATATGACAGCCAGCATCTCTTTTTCCATAATTATGTAGTTACGCTGAGCCTCGTCTAATGTCTTGCTGTCATAATATATGACCACGGGTTTCCCATCAATTTTCTACGCTAACACCACTCCCACTGCGTAGTCAGATGCATCACACATGATCTCAAAGGGTTGAGACCAGTCGGGGGATCGCAGGATTGGTGCTTGGGTGACTCGGTCATGTAGGATCTCAAATACGTGAATGCACTCACTTGTCATCTTGAAAGGCATGTCTTTTGAGAGGAGGTTCATCAAGGGGCGTGTGATCTTGGAAAAATCAGATATAAATTGTCGATAAAAACCTACGTGCCCCAAGAACGATCTGATATCTTTGACAGAGTTAGGTACAGGAAGTTTGGAAATCAAATTCACCTTGGCTCGATCGACTTGAATACCTCTCTGAGAAACAAGATGTCCCAGGACAATGCCTTCTAGAACCATAAAGTAGCTCTTTTCCCAGGAGAGCACTAGGTTCACATCAATGCATCTTTTAAGGATTTGGACCAGATGCAGGAGGCATTCATCAAAAGATTCACTAAATACCGAGAAGTTGTCCATGAATACTTCAAGGTATTTACCTACCATGTCGGAGAATATGGCTAGCATGCATCACTAAAAGGTGGCGAGTGCATTGCATAGCCCAAAAGGCATCCTACAGAATGCGTACGTACTGTAGGGGCAGGTAAAGGTGGCCTTTTCTTAATCCTCTGGATGAATTTCCATATGATTATACCCAGAGTAACCATCTAGGAAATAGAAGAATCGATTTCCCGTCAATTTCTCGAGGATCTGATCAATAAATGGCAGTGGGAAATGATCTTTCTTAGTGGAGGCATTCAGTCTTTGGTAATCAATGCAAACTCTCCACAAATTCAAGATGTGGGTCGGAATGGTCTCTCCAGATTCAGCTGTGATTACGGTGAGCCTTACCTTCTTAGGCACAACTTGGATCAGGCTTACCCAGCGGCTGTCAGAGATCAGGTAGATGATCCCAGCATCTAACCACTTGATGATCTCCTCTTTCACGACCTCTTGCAGATTTGGATTGAGTCTTCTCTACATCTCACGAGATTGTCATGATCCCTCCTTAGTGTAGATACAATGTGTGCAATATGAGGGATGATACTAGTCAGATCACCAATGGTCGATTACAACTCCTCGAAATGGTCTAGTTGGGATGTAGGTATCAAGTTTATGGAGGCTCCTAAATCCAATAATGCTTGATCAAATTCTAGATCACCAATTTTGCAGGAGATCAAAGTGGTGCTAGGATCTTTTGCTTTTTGCAGGAGCTTGCTCAAAATGATTAAGCTGACTTGCTTAGACAATACGATCAGACTCCCATCTTTGGTTCGCAGCTTACGCTTAGGTATACACAAATCCTTCAGAAATCTCGCATATGCCAGTACGTGGCAGATCATATCCATCAAGGGGATGTTTATCTGGACTTGCTCAAAGAGCTTGACCAGATCTTCCTCAAGTGCCATGGGTTTGGGTTTCCTCTTTCCTTTGAACAAAGCCTCAGGAAATGGAACCGTTGTAGGTTCCTCTAGGATTGGTTTCGATTTTGGGTCTAAGATAGGGGTGTCCTGGATAACCAACCTAGGGTTAGACTCTGAACTACTAGGCTGAGAGTGGCTTGGATAAGGTGGATCCTGAGTTGTCTTACCACTACGGGTGGAATAGAATTTAGTCCTACCTGGTTTTGGTTTGGAGTAGGCAGAAGTGGTGGTTGCTGCTGATATCTCAAGTATGATGTTGAAGCCTCCATCCCATCAGGTGATGGAGCAGAAGGGGCCTGATAAACATAATGTGCTTGGCCATGGTTTGGGTTCATAACGCTCCTTTGGTTTGGCACATTATTTGGATTCAGCAGAGGTTGTGAAGGAAGTGCACCAGGTTGGCAAGAATTCACCATTTGTGCGAGCTGATTACGGACCTCTGTGATCTCGTCCTTGTGCTGTTTCTGCATAGCTGCATTCATTTTTTGAATGTTAGCCAGGGTTTGAAGGATTAGAGACATTTGATCTTCCCGTGTCAGCCCGGATTGGTAATTTGGATTGGGCCTAGGATGAGTGGGCTGATATGGGTGTGGAGCTTGTGGTCAAGGTTGGAATTGAGATCTCGGATTTTGATTATTTCCAGACCACGCAAAATTGGGATGATTACGCCATCTAGGATTATAAGTGTTTGAGAATGGATCATTCTGGATGACGTTGAGGTCCTCGTAGGTCTGAGGGACCTTAGAAAAGTCAGAATACAAGGGTTCAGAGTTCCCCCAACTAGAGTAGGTTGGTCCGGAGTTTCCTCCGAAACCAGGATCAGACGGGGGTGGATATGAGTCCATACCCTAGGAAGAGTGGTGATAGATGTTATGCACAGCCTCCCTACCAAAGGGTGGTTGCACAAACCGATTTTGCTGTGTTGAGGTGGCTCTTTGCAAGTGTCGAGTCAATTCATCCACCTTCTTCTTGAGACCTTGTCAAGGCGACTGACCATGATGGGTGAAGATTCGTCGTGAAAAAGTTTGAGTTTGGAAAACCCATTGTCGTAGTTTGATTCACCAGATAATCTGTCAATTAGATAAAATTTATAATCAAAACTTGAAAGGTGAGTCCCAGGTCGAACACGGGGAGGCGAACATTTGGTTTGAAAAATCCACGTTTCGCTTTTTATTTGTTTTTGTCATTTTTATCTTTTCTAATATTTTCTTGGTATTTTTATCAAGCAAGAGATCAGGTCAATGCAAACTTGTCTAACTAATTTACTTGCAAAAATAATATATATATATAGAGAAGAACAAGCATATATTGCTTGATTTAATGTTTATGAAAGCGGGAAAAACTACACTAGAAAGTAGCAAAAATAGATATAGGTGAGAGAATCCCCCTTGACGGTCGCTCGGAGGATGACTCGCTCTGACGTCGCCTGGAGGAAGGTGGTAAGGAGCGGGATGAACGAGGATGGAGCCGGAGGATGGAGGGCAGGGCAGAACGGCATCACGGTGAGGATCTTCTTCCCAAAGAGAGGTGAGAGGATGGCCGCGGGATGCTCCAAGAAGGGGGATGGGTGAGAATAAATGTTTGTTTTCTACTGTAGAGGAGCATCCCAGGCTTAGGACAAGCTCTCTTTAGAGACTTGGAGGTGGTGAGAGGAAGAAAGGAAGAGATGGTGAAGAATGGAGGGGTGTAGGTCCTTTTATTGTGGAAGGAGGAAGGGCTTCTTGCATATAGGCAATTACTGATAGCTGCAAGCATCACTAAAGACCTGCCCAGGCTGTTGCTGAAGATTCATGCCATTCAACGCTCCCGCTGACCCATGCATCACGCATCCATGCCTCTCACGCAGTGTTACATGCACGCGCTGGCATGCGCTACGTTGCTGCTGCGCGCAGCTGTGGCAGTGTTGTGCGCGCATGGCCTTATGCACTACTGTGCATGCGACTACATCAATTGCTCAATTGGGGGGGTTGCAGGGATTTGAACCCACACCCCTTTCTTGAAGACCAGTGCTTCAACCAATGTGGCAAGTCGGCTTTTGTGACGCTAAGATGTCTTATGGGTATGCGGTGGAGAGAGCTTCTCAGCTATTGGATCAAGATCCAACGGCTGGGAATGGAGGTCGCAGATGAGGTATGACGTGGGCAGGCATTGCTGGCCAATGTTGGGCGGCCTAGATGGTGCCACGTGGCACCATCTGGGCTATCCATCTTCTTTCTATTGTAGAGTGTGCCATGGTGCTCAAATTGAGGTGATTCTCACGTTGTTGGACTGTGATCATTGCTTCGGATTCATCCGTACAGTTGGATTTTTCTTTCGAAGCCTGTAAAAATGTCACATTGCCCCTTGGCCATTGATCTTCTTCGGACATCATATGGTGCTACGGGATTTCGATCTAGATGATTTTGGAGGCGTTAGACTCCGATCGTCCATCTGAGGCCCTGAAGAAAATGTCCTTCCCTCCTGGCCATAAAAAAGATGCAATTAACCTAAAATATACACAACTACTCTAAATACAAAATGATGCATGCTATGCAATATTTATAATATGAAATGCAAATCGAAGCCTAGGAACATACATGAATAGGCATTTTAACCGAAATGGATGTGTTTGCATCAGGCCACTAGTTCCAGATGGATGGGTGCGGATAGGCCTTGGGTTTCATAAGCCCCTCAGGTGTTCGTCAATGCACAGGTAGTCGTCCAGTCGAACATGCCCATGGATTCATTATTGATGGAGTTCTCGCACATATTTTCCAGGATCTCCCACATGGTGTCCTCATGTTGACCCATGATGTTGCCACCATAGGTTGCATTGACGAATAATTTGACATCTTCATGGAGTCCCTAGTAAAAAGACTGGATTTGTTCCCATTTAGGAACTCCGTGATGGGGGCATTTTCACATGAGATCAAGAAAGTGGTTCTCCCTCATTCTGAGTAAAGTGCATGATCTGGTGCCTCAAAGCATTTATCCAACCAATGGGAAAAAACTTCTTCAGAAATTCAGATTGAAGTTCAGGCCATGTGTTGATCGGGCGAGTTGGGGCTTGGTACCAGTGGGCAGCCTTGTCCATGAGGGAGAAGGAGAACATCTTCATGAGCAGGATGTCTCGATCTTGGGCTGCTGTCTAGCTGGGGTAAAATCGACTGGTTTGATTATATTTTATTACTCGAAAACAAAAATTCTCCGAGGTCGAACTTAGGGAGCAAAACTTGATTCTAGAAGAGTAGGAAATCACAATTTACAATATATTGTTTCACAAAAGATTAAAGAAAGGAAAAATGTCTCTTCTTGTCTTCTCTCTTTCTTCTTTTGTCTTCCTTTTTCTCTCTTTTCAGACGTCTGACTCTAAGGGTCAGATGCCTTAAATGCCACTTGCTACAGTGCTTCTCCTTTTCTTTTCAGCTACTGCTGCTGGCTCTTCTTCTTCTCTCTTCCTTGCTTCTCTACTGCACACCTTCTCTTCTGACTTCTTCTTCTGCCTCAGCTTCTCTGCAGCTACAGTGATGTCTTCCTCCTCCTCCTTTGCTTTCTTTGCCGCTCCAAGTCCTTCACCCTTTCTCTCTGGCTGTAGCTATCTTTTTGTAGCTAAGTCCTCGCCGCTCCTCCTCCTTTGCTTCCTTTTCTGTTCCCTGCACAGGTGCCCGGTTAGGCAAAACCTAATCCCTACCCTCCCCACGTCTCTCTCTCTCTATTTCACTCCAGGGTTTACTTTCCCAGAGCTTTAATCGGGTATGCGGGTCGGGTGACGTGCCCGGGACCAGGCCCACCGGCGTGCGGTGGTGGGTGAGGTGTGAGCAGGTAGGGTATTCGGGTCGAGCCAAGTCCGCGTAGGATGGTCCCGGACGAGGCCGGGTGAGTGAGGGCGAGGGACCTCACCCATGTGTGTCTTGAGGCAACAGGCCTATGGCACTTTTACAATTTATGTCGCGTCTCTCGCTTGTCAGCTTCCGAGGTGGGACTAAATGTCCCACCCGCTTCTGACACGCATTCGCAGCAGGAGGCTTCCTTGATTGCAGCAGCTGCCACTGCCCTCGTCACCAATTGATAGCCCAGCGTCGTGCGCGAGTGTCTTCCGCGCAGCCTGGGACAGAGACCTGGGGCTGGCGAAGCCTGGAGTGGCTGCAAGCAAGCTTCGAGCTTCGCTTTAATGGTGGATGATCGTGTGTACCTGAAAGCACCAAAACAGCCTTGCGGCCACATCAAAATGTTCAGGAAGCTTCGTCAAGGTACGGTGAGTGTGTTGCAGTGGTCGAGGTGGTGTGGAAACACCTGAGTGAGCGTGCCTAGGGCTTGCTGTGGCCGTGGATTTGGGTGTGTTCGGTGGATGAATATGGAGGTGTTGGCAGTCAGTGGAGATGGGGAAACTGCTTAGTGGATGGTGGCGGAGGTTTTGAGGGGTCTGGCGAGGTGGATGGAGGCGTGGAGCGGTGGGAACACCTTACCGGTGGTCTGCCGGAGGTGGAGAAGGTGGCGGTGGATAGTGGCGTAGAGGGGTCGAAAGTGTGATTTAAAAGAGAGGAAATGAAGAGGGGGAGAGAGGGAACTTATCTATGAGTCTCTGGACGAAGGGGGGAAGCGGTGGTAGCGAACGGTTGTGTTGCCGTCGCCGGAGACGAAGGTGCCCAGGGGAAGGGTCGGCGACGAGGAAGAGAGGCTGGAGGGCGCCTACTGGTATGGAAAGGCACGGAGGACGATGACGGAGATAACCCTGCCACTGGTATGGTGGCAGGGTGACGATAGAGGAGGAGGAGGGTCGCCGGAGCCTACTGGCGAATCGCCGGAGGAGGAGGAGATGAAAATTGAGGGATTTCTTCGGCCAAATCAGGGTTGGAGGAAGCGGCAGGGGCTACCGTTCCTTAAATAGGTGCTGACCGAGAGGGAATCGCGAGGAGGGGATGGGAATACCTCGCCGAAGGTATGTCTAGAAAAAGACCCATACCCCTCGAGCGTTCGCACGAGAGATATGGTGGCCGACAGGGCATGGGAGCTGGCCCATGCTGCAGGGGACAACGCAAGGAGTCTCCCTTTCAAATCGGGGGTTGGCTCCCCATGTGTGCGTGGCGCCATCCTCCACGCAAAGTCACCTGAGGTATGCCCTACGCAGGCGAGTGGCAGAGGGACCTATTTCAAGAAGAAGGCGGGAAAGGTTGGGGGGTCCTCTCAAGGCTTCAAAAAGCTAAGGGTCAAATAGTAATTGTTGAGGACCATTTTGTAAAATGGGTTAAGGCGACTTTTTCTTAGGTCCAAATTTTGGTATTAACCTAATTTGGACCTAAGGAATCCAATGGTGAGGTTGGATTTTAGGTTTGACCATGTTTGATTGGATATTTTGCACAAAAACCTAAATTAGGTCAAAAATTGGGAATGGTCTCAATTTAGGTCAATATAAGTTCCATTGGCCAAATTGAAGGTTCTAAATCCTAGGGGATATTTTTTCCTGAATTTTAGAAGGTTTAATTAATTTTTATCTTTCCTGAAACTTTGTGAATTAAAGTGGGTTTATTTTAGGGTTACAGAATGTCATTTAATTCCTAAATTTTGTCATAACCCTTTTCTGATCAAACTATCTCACTTTTTCTCTTATTAAGCCCATTTGACTTGTGTCTAGACCCTTAGAAATCCTATTTATGTACTGCAATGGTAAAATCACAGTTTTACCCCTTGTGTATTATTTTATTCGCAGATTTGCAATTCCTAGATTTAGGCCTTCCCTTAGGTTTTGTAGGAGCTTTTGTTCAATTTATTAGGTCAAAATGTGCTAGGTAGGGTTCATGATGAGGTTCTTATCATACCCTCATGCCTAGATTTTGCTAGTCCCTTAGCAAAAATATAAGGTTTTAACCTCTATTCTAGACCATGAATTCCTTTCATCAAATTTGATAAGTGATTTTTTTTTTTGGTCTCCTTAATTAGGTCAGAATGCCAACCATGGGCCTAAAAGGTACTCTAGTACCAACCAAGATCCAGATCTATCTAGCTTCAGCCTCAGTCTTTAGTAAAGGTTTTTTAAGGCCCATAGGAACTATCCTAAAGTTTATTGGACTCCGTGGTTAAAGCACCTGTGCTAGAGACATTTTTAGCCTTGGTTCAGTTTGCAGTGCATTTTGTAAGAGAGATAGAGGGTTTATTTGTTTGGAGAGTTTTCTCTCTCTTTTCTTTTCAATTCTACCTTAGGATTGGCTTCACAACACAGTCTGTATCGGATTCCTTGTCCCCATCATCAATCCTCAAATGTGCCTGGCAATTGATGCTTCGAGATAGCACCACCCATGGTAACCCCCAGAACCATGGCTTCTGAGATTTCGAGATAATCCCGTACATGGTGTTCCATGGCCGAATTCAGACCCTGGCAATTGACATTTCGTGATAATGCCATCTATGGAATCTGAACCAGCAGAGTGCTTACATGGCTCTAGTGGGATATGTAAATATCCTAGGAGACAAGCACCGAGGAGATGATATGTTGTCACGCATCTTCGAAGGGAATTTCCCACCTCTCTGCGCCGGGAACTCGTCCAAATCAACTTGTGTTGATCGACTGCTCTTAATCTAGGTGACATTTTTAGAATGTTTGAAATGCTTCTGTGTGATTTTGATATTTATGCTCACTGAACCAGACTGTGTGTGTGAATTTGGGTGCTTAGGTTACCGAGTCCCATAAACCGAAGGTCAGTTAACGAGGCCGAATACTCCCTAAGCCTTAGACCTAATACTTAAGATTTTCATTTTCCTCAACCTCTTGAGGAATATCTAGATCTTAACGGGTACTAAGAGTCTAGCCAAGAATGCCTAAGGTTCGCGTTCTTACTAATCTTGTTGTGCACTTTCTCTTTGCTTTTCTTTAAAGTGGTCTAGAACTTTGGTTAATTCCTTAATTTCTTACTAATGACTATCCCTTTTTCTTTTTTTATTTTGTGCTCCTTTTTAATGTTTTTCTCTTTTCCTCCTCCTTATGTGAAGCTTACTAGCACTTTCTTCCCTCCTCCAAAGTTTTTTTTTTTTTTGGTATATGCGAATTTTTTTGTTGAAACCTTTTCTTGTTATGACTTTTTATTGCACTTTCATACACCCCCCATGCCTAAGGTTTGCAATGTCCTCATTGTACATTAGGTGGGTTTTTATCGGGGCCTCGGATCAAAGATCCAACCGTATGGATGTGATCAGGGCGACGATTGGAGTTCAACGACTCCAAGATCGCCCTAATCAGACAACTGTAGCATCAGATAGTGATCGGGGAACCCTAGAAGATCAAGGGCCAGGATGGTGCAAATCCGCACTTCAAATGACAAATCCGACCGCATGGATGAATTCGGATCGACGATCGTAGCCCAACGACGCAAAAATCGAGTCAATTCGACATCCGTGGCACCATCTACAACTTCTAGAAGATGGATGGCCAAGATGGTGCCACGTGGTGCCATCTCGACCGCCCAAACGGCCGCATGCAACCTCTGAAGATCCCGTACCCGCTCGCTCTCCACCGTTGGATCTTGATCCAACGGCTGTGGTCTGCCACGCTTAAAAAGAGTCCGCTCAACCATCTGCGCCTCGTAGCGCAGCGGTCGAGCGCGCTTACGCGAGTGGCGGGCACGAGTTCGAGCCGCAGCGAAGGGCTGGAAGGTGCGGGCAATCAGGTTCGGGCGGGCGTTGGATCTTGATCGGACGGTCTCGCGCTCCCGATAGCGTTCACGCACGATTGAACGCGCGACATGGACGCGCGATCGCATGCGGGCGCGCAGTGCAGCGGGTGAAGGCGCGACTTAAGCAGTCCGATCTCGCGATCGGACGGTTGAGGATCCCTGAACTTGCGCATGCGTTGTGCTGGCCAGCAGGCGTGCATGGGCGCAGGAGCTACGCCCACTTTGGGGGCTTTAGTGACGGATTTATCTGTCACTAAAGACCCCTCATTTATTATTTTGAAGTTGTAATGTCCATTTTGCCCCCACTCCTTGCAACTATAAAAGGAGACCCCCTCCATACGAAATTCTCATTCGTTCCTTCTCTTCTCTACCCCTCCAAAGCTCAAGAGAAGCTTGTCCCACACCCGGGATGCTTCTCGCGAGATAAAGTCCAAATTTTCGTCCCCCTTCGGAAGTGGATCCCGTGACGACGATGGCGTGCTGCTCCGTTCCCATTCTTCTGCTTCGTCTTGCTTCGTTCTCCTTCGTCCAGGCACCGTCCCGTCCGACTCGTCTTCCAAGCAACCGTCGAGGAGGATTTCTCTCTCCCTATTCTTTTTACTGCTTTCTAATATAGATTTACTGCTTTCTAGTGTAGTTCTGCTCGTCCTCTAAGCAATCGTCGAGGAGGACATTTCTCCCTCCATTCTTTTAATGCTTTCTAGAGTAAATTTATCACTTTCTAGTGTAATTGTTTTATGCTTTCTAGTTGTAATGAACAATCTCCTCAATGATAAATTCTTTGTTTATTCTACATCTCATTTTGATTTCTATGTGTAATATTCTCTCTCTTTCTTACCCTCTCTCTCTCTTCTATTTGTTGTAGATTCTTAGATAGTTTTAAATTGAATTACTTCGTGACAAATAAAAGAAACGCGTAGTTTTTAAATCAAATGTCCGCCTCCCTGTGTTCGACCTGGAATTTCAATTTCGGTATAAATTTTATTTGTTGGACACGAATTCTTTACTTTCAAACTACAACGACAGGTTTTTCAAAACCAAACACGTTAGCGTAGCGATTCGCACGTTCCACATTTTGGCGCCGTTGCCGGGGAGGCGACGCTCTTTGATTTCTCTTCGCGTTTTGTAACTTACAAATCATTTACCTCACTTTTCTCCTTTCTTATTGTAATTGCAGGTACTCTTTTGAGACGAGCAAAAGCGGTAGATTAGAGTAAAGTGCTATGGAAGGTTTTGTAAGCTGTCCCCCATTCTTTCCCCCTCCATAGATTTCATTCGCCACATTAAATCCAAATTCCAATTAACCTAGGTGTTTGTATAAATCCTAGGAATAGTTTGGTTGTTTGGATTCTCACTCACATTCATTTCACCTTCATTTATATAAAAAAAAAATAAAAAGATAATTTTGTGGGGCAATTTTCAACAAACACACAACATACACCCACATTCAAAGGCACTTAACCGAATTGATTTGTTTCTACTCAACCGGGTTCTGATCTATGGAACCGGTACACATAAAGCAACACATAAAAGAGTAGAAATCATTCTAGGTTAACCATCTTTGTGTGCCAACTTAGTGGTGCATTTGTGGCCAGTTGTTTGAGTTGTTTGGGCTGCACCACTTCAATTAAAATCAACTCATCAAGTAGCTGCCACTTAGGTTCAACTCTTAGGGATTTACTAGGCACTCCACATTCTTTTTAAGCTTTAAAGGAAAACATCTTCACCTGTGCTTGCAAAACCTGGTGTGCCAACTAAACCTGTTTGAAAACACCTAAAGTTGACTCCTAAAAGCTACTAAGCAAGATTTGAACCTTAAAATTCACCACATCAAAAATAATCTTGCTTGAAAACCACTGGTTGTGCATGCACACACAAATCAATCAATCATTAAGGGCACAACCCATTTAAAGGGCCCATCACATTCCAATGCACATTCAAACCTAGACTTAAATAAAATAGAGTAGACGTTGGCCTTAAGGATTGGACTCGCTCTTCAGAACCCAGAACGAGATTATTTTCAATTAGTCTGTTTCTACTGTTCAATCTGATGTCTAGCTAGGGGAGCAGAGTCAAACGATCGCGGCTGGGGGGTACACTAGGAATCGGAGGCGCAAGTCGAAGGAAGAACCTTCTCCCCAGTCCCTCCTTCTAACTGGTTGGATTGAACAGACAGAAGTAGATCAAATCGTTCCTTTATCTCAAGACGGGTTTTGGGAGTCTGTAGTTCTGTAGGCTAACCCATTTAAGGACAGGTTTGATTGTTTGTATTGCAGGGCACCTTTCTTCCTCCTGTGTCTCATGAATCCTTCCACATATTTCATGCATTCCCGCTCTTTCCCTCCTGTTGTGAATTATCCTGAACATGACGATTATCCCGACTCGTATTGTAATCGACCATCAGTTAGTTGGGATAATTCGGATTGGGGATACAATTCCGGACTCCCTTGTTTAGGGTCTAACCCTGAACATTTTGATTCTGATTTCTATCCTTCTTAGAGCTACATTGATTATAGATTGTCTTCCTTTCATGAACAACCTAATACTATCTATAATCAAGAAGGATACATCGATCCTTAGTCATCCTCTGATTTCACTGCCTTTAGGTCATCACCATCTTTTCAACAATCTGAAATGACCTATTATCCGGAAGGGTATAACAAATCTCAATTCGTTAATTCCCTTGCACTGAGCCCAAACTCGCCCAACCCTGAACCAACTCATTTGGTTCAGGTTAACCAGGTTCAAGATAAGGTTCTGGCTAACTTGAGGAATATCATTCAATATTTAGAAGTTCAGCCAATACCTTGCATTGAGAGATTGGAGCCTCTGATTAAAATGATTGATGATTTAAACAAGTCTTTGTTGGATTGGCTCCAGGATGTTAAGGATAAGAACCCGGGTGAGTTTTTACTTGGGAAATTAGCGAAATTGAGGATGAGATTCGTGTTTTCTTTGATTCAATCATGGGATGATTCCCAGGATAAACCCTCTTCAGGAAAGCCAATGACAGAACCCGCTCAGGCACCTGTTGAGGGGGACATGTGTTATGATCAGATTGGATTAAAGCGACCAATTAAGGAAGATCTGATTTCTTCACCTGAGATCCCTGAGCCAGGTTACGAGGAAACGTATGTCTCCTTGAAACAGAAAGTGACAAATGATTTTGGGACATACATTGATACGAATCCTGATTTCTTTGATGGTGAAGATTTAAGTTGCAAAGTCTCACGCGAGTTTTCTGAACACGATTTCTGTGAGACGATTGGGCCTGAGGAATCTGATAGATCATTTGATAGCCCAATAACTGAGGAAACTGATCTTAGGGCACACATTACAGATCCAGGATTACATTTTCTGGATGAATCAATTCAATGCCCTGATTATCAGTTACACCCCGTTGAGCTTATCGATAATTCTGTTTCTGAGGTAATTAGACCCAAGTCAATTCTGATTTTGCAACATCATTTAGACTTGGAGATTTCAGATGGGGTGATTAACATGCAAGAGGTCTCGGAATTTAACATTCGGAATGAGGAGGCTAGGAGCTGGGAAGTTCTGATTTGGGAAGTTAATTTTGGAGGAAATGGAAGATTGAGTCGAAGGGTTCCTTTTAAGCTGAAACCATCAAATCAGAACCCTTACGACATTTGTTTCGAGGATGTCAAACTCAAGCACACATTCAATGATTATCCTTTTGAACTTCAATTCTCTGTAACCTGACTTTTTGGTCTTGGGTTGCATCCTCATAAATCGCAGGCCCGACCCCGCTTGCATTCTGATTTTAGGTTTTGGGTAATTTTTATCCAGAACCTAAGATATTCTTGATTATGGGGGATGGGTCTGCACCATAATCTGATCCACATCTGCGGACCGCTGTTGTTAGGTCAGAGGATTCTTCTGTTTATTTTAATTCTGACCTGCACTTGTGAATTCTTCATTTCTTTTCTTTGTATAGTGTGCCTAGCTGAAGGCACTAAACTTAGCACATATACAGTTCTTTTTAATTTTCATCTCGGAGCGGACCTAACATTCACGCAATTCAGGTGCTTTCTTCGCTTTTCCACTCTGTTTTATGTCTTTTTAATACAATGAGGACATTGCATTAGATAGGCATAGGGGGGTGGATATTTATCTCTGAATTCATTCGTTTGCTCCATAGATTTGTTTTATTTTCTTTTATAAAAAAAAAATTTCGAAATTAGGAAAGAGAATTTGGGTTTAAGAAAATTTTCAATCTTAGGAAATACTACATTATGATTTGAACACAAAGACCCTTCGGGTCTTTGGACTTAAT
Source organism: Thalassia testudinum (assembly GCA_037157565.1). NCBI lineage: Eukaryota > Viridiplantae > Streptophyta > Magnoliopsida > Alismatales > Hydrocharitaceae > Thalassia > Thalassia testudinum. Next base: position 22,656,442 of record JAZHRO010000071.1, on the reverse strand, counting down.
TAGCCCGTGTATCCACTAAAATGTGGATTTATTTTTTGAATTCTCTCGAACTTGAATTTTATTTTAATTGGAGTAAATAAGTTTGGGTGATAAGTACACGACTTATCAACCCGCCCTCTAATTTGAGGGAATTTTGAGTCTTAAGCATCTACACACTTTCTTTGCACTGACTCGTTGTTCGGCGATTCTAACGGAATTTGGGTAGCTAACGAACCTTCTAGGGTGATATGGCTGGCAAGTTATCGTGGGTGACAACCCATAGGTAGGTTGTCTTGAGCCCAGTCACTGGACCTTTCTCTTTTTCTTGCCTTTAGGTAAATCTTAGACCAGGGAAGCCACCTACTTAAAAAAAAAAAAAATCAAAAAGAAAAGGAGAAAAGAACAAAAAGAAATAAGCCACACTTCGCCGCACGAGTATGGTTGGCAAGTTGTCGGTGGTAACAGCTCATCGACCGATTGTCCAGAACCCAGCTCAGTAAATGCACTAAAAATTTCAAAAACACTTAGAAAGAAGAGGAGAAGTAGAATAAACCGGGGAGATATACACTGGATCCACCCTTGTGTTGACCCCGTAAAAAAATAAAAGTAGGGAGAAAGCTACCGGTTGTAAAGATACACCTTTAGGCAGAAGTCTTTTTGAGGTCACCTAGAGGCGTAGAAATCCGAAGTCCATTTTAATTACCGGTCAACGAGTCTATCACAATCACAATAAGATGCTTAAAGCTTAGGGTTCTCATCAAATCTTGGATGAGTTGAATGGTCGTAGAAAGCCACTCTTAAACCCTAAAATTTGAAAATCCAAAAAAATTAGAAAAGAGTAAAAAGAAAAAGAAATTTTTCTTTGAATAAGGCGAGGCTTGAGGCGGTCTGCATTTTGGCTGATACCCGGGCACTGTTGTGCCTTTGAAAGTTCAGTTCCTAAGTAGACAATTTCTTAATGATTGAAAATAACTCAGGTCCAAATAATCAAACCTAATTCTTTTATAAATAGCATATAGTTTTTACTAGGGACTAGCAAAAGATAGGCATGGGGGTATGATGTAAACACATTTACATTACTTAAGATGTCTATTTATGCATGTTCTTAAGCATTGGATTGCATTTCATGATATAAATATTGCATAACATGCATCATCTTGCATTTAGAGTAGTTTGAATAAAATGGAGGTTAATTATCTCCTTTTATGTGCTTGGACAGGGCAAACATTTTATCGGGGCCTCGGATCAAAGATCCAATCGTATGGATGTGATCGGAGCGACGATTGGAGTTCAACGACTCCAAGATCGCCCTAATCTGACATCTGTAGCATCAGATAGTGATCGAGGAACCCTAGAAGATCAAGGGCTAGGATGGTGCAAATCCGCACTTCAAATGACAAATCTGACCGCACGGATGAATTTGGATCGATGATCGCAGCCCAACGACGCAAAAGTCGAGTCAATCTGACATCCGTGGCACCATCTACAACTTCCAGAAGATGGACGGCCAAGATGGCGCCGCGTGGTGCCATCTCGACTGCCTAAACGGTCGCATGCAACCTCTGAACATCCCGCACCCGCTCGCTCTCCACCGTTGGATCTTGATCCAACGGCTGTGGTCAGCCACGCTTAAAAAGCGTCCGCTCGACCATCTACACCTCGTAGCACAGCGGTCGAGCGCGCTTACGCGAGTGGCAGGCGTGAGTTCGAGCCGCAGCGAAGTGCTGGAAGGCACAGGCGGACGTTGGATCTTGATCGGACGGTCGTGTGCGCCTAATAACGTTCATGAGTGATTGAACGTGCGGCATGGATGCGCGATCGCACGCGGGCGGGCGCGCAGCGCAGTGGGTGAAGGTGCGACTTAAGCCGTCCGATCTCGCGATCAGACGGCTGAGGATCGCTGAACGTGCGCATGCGTTGCGCGGACCAGCAGTTGAGCAGGCGTGCGTGGGTGCGGGAGCTACGCCCACATTGGGGGCTTTAGTGACGGATTTATCCGTCACTAAAGACCCCTCATTTATTATTTTGAAGTTTTAATGTCCATTTTGCCCCCACTCGCAACTATAAAAGGAGACCCCCTCCATACGAAATTCTCATCTCTTCCTTCTCTTCTCTACCCCTCTAAAGCTCAAGAGAAGCTTGTCCCACACCCGGGATGCTTCTCACGAGATAAAGTCCAAATTTTCGTCCCCCTTCGGAAGTGGATCTCGCGACGACGATGGCGTGCTGCTCCGTTCCCGTTCTTCTGCTTTGTCCTGCTTCGTTCTCCTTCGTCCAGGCGTCGTCTCGTCCGGCTCGTCCTCCAAGCAACCGTCGAGGAGGATTTCTCTCTCCCTATTCTTTTTACTGCTTTCTAGTATAGATTTACTGCTTTCTAGTGTAGTTCTGCTCGTCCTCCAAGCAATCGTCGAGGAGGACATTTCTCCCTCCATTCTTTTAATGCTTTCTAGAGTAAATTTATCACTTTCTAGTGTAATTATTTTATGCTTTCTAGTTGTAATGAACAATCTCCTCAATGATAAATTCTTTGTTTATTCTACATCTCATTTTGATTTCTGTGTAATATTCTCTCTCTCTTACCTTCTCTCTCTCTTCTATTTGTTGTAGATTCTTAGATAGTTTTAAATTGAATTACTTCATGACAAATAAAAAGAAACGTGTAGTTTTTAAATCAAACGTTCGCCTCCCTGTGTTCGACCCGGAATTTCAATTTCGGTATAAATTTTTTTTATTGAACATGAATTCTTCGCTTTCAAGCTACAACAAAAGGTTTTCCAAAACCAAACATGTTAGCGTAGCGATTCGCACGTTCAACACGGTCCTATAAGCCCACAAAGCTTCCGAAAGTCGGGCTGACCAGTCCTTCCTGTCAGGTCAAATAGTAACCTGTAGGATTTTCTTGATCTCCTGATTTGATAGCTCAGCTAGACCATTAGTCTGGGGGTGATAAGGAGTAGAGATTCGATGCGACACCCCGTATTTGGTCATCAGTGACCTGAATTGAGCGTTGGCAAAATGGGTCCCTCCATCGGAGATGATAACACGAGGAATCCTGAACCGTGAGAAGATATTCTGATGAATGAATTTGATGACGATCTTGTGATCACAGATTTGGGTCGGAATGGCTTCGATCCATTTGGACATGTAGTCAACAGTGAGTAGAATGTACTCGAAGCTGTCCAAGATAGGGAAGGGGCCCATAAAATCAATCCCCCAAATATCGAAAATCTCACATACAAGAATCGACTGTAAAGGCATCATGTTGAGATGGCTCATGTTGCCTAAAGTTTGGCAACGACTGCATGCCTTACAGTGACTGTATGCATCCTTGAAGATAGTGAGCCAGTAAAAGCCACACTGGAGGATTTTTGATGCGGTTTTATGCCCAGAAAATGGCTTCTGCATGCCTGATCATGGCAGAAAGAGAGTATGTCATTGATTTCGACCTCCGGGACACATCGCCGAATAATTTGGTCAGCACCTATGCGGAATAAGTACGGGTCTTCCCAGATGTAGTACTTGGCATCGGAACGCAACTTGTCTTTCTTGGCCTTCGGCCAATCAAATGGGATCTGGTGTGATGCCAAGTAGTTCACTATATCAGCAAACCATGGAAGTCCAGTACTAATAGTCAAGAGGTGCTCATCAGGAAAATGCTCCGTGATGGGTCCAGAAGGGTCGATGATCTCAGAAGGAAGGCGAGACAAGTGGTTAGCTACCACGTTCTATCTTCCCACCTTACCGTGAATCTCGAGGTTAAATTCTTGCAACATCAAGATCCATTGGATTAATCGAGGCTTCACGTCCTTCTTTGCAAGGAGATGCCTCACAGCAGTGTGATCTGAGTATATTATGGCGTGGGAAGCCAGGAGATAGGATCTGAATTTTCGAGGGCAAAACTACAGCTAGCAGCTCTTTCTCCATAACCGTGTAGTTACACTGAGCCTCGTCAAGTGTCTTGCTAGCGTAGTAGATGACCACGGGTTTCCCGTCAGTCTTCTACCCCAGAATCGCTCCTACAGTGAAGTCAGATGCATCGCACATGATCTCAAAGGGTTGAGACCAATCAGGGGACTGTAGGATCAGGGCTTGGGTGACTCAGTCACGAAGGATCTCAAAAGCTTGAGTGCATTCCTTGGAAATCTCAAAGGGTACATCCTTGGAGAGAAGAGTGGTCAGGGGGAGCTTGATTTTCGAGAAATCAGGGATGAAACGACGGTAAAAGCTGACGTGCCCCAGAAAAGATTGAATGTCCCTGATTGAGCTAGGCATAGGAAGTTTAGAAATCAGGTTAACCTTGGGTCACTTGGATGCCTCTCTCAGAAATTAAGTGTCCGAGGATGATCCCCTCAGGCACCATAAAGTGGCTCTTTTCCCAGGAAAGAACCAGATTTACGTCAATGCATCGCTTGAGTATGTGAACCAAGTGCTGGAGGCAATCATGAAATGATGCCCCAAAATCTGAGAAGTCATCCATGAAGACTTCCAAATAATCACCTACCATATCAGAGAATATGGCAAACATGCACTGCTGAAAAGTCGCAGGTGCATTGTAGAGACCGAAAGGCATCCTCCGAAATGCGTATGTCCCAAAGGGGCAGGTGAACATGGTCTTCTCTTGGTCCTCTGGATGAATCGCCACTTGGTTGTAACCGGAGTACCCATCAAGAAAGCAAAAGAATCTATTTCCCGCTAGTTTTTCGAGAATCTGATCAATAAACAGTAGTGGGAAATGATCCTTCTTCATGGAGGAATTGAGTCTTCGGTAATCTATGCAGACTCTCCATGAGTTGGCTATACGGGTAGGTATGACCTCTCCGATTTCAGTCGTGATGGTGGTGAGCCCTGCCTTCTTGGGCACAACCTGGATTGGGCTCACCCAGCGACTGTCGGAGATCGGGTAGATGATCCTTGCATCTAACCACTTAATGATCTTTTTCACGACCTCCTGCAGATTGGGGTTCAGACGTCTCTGCATTTCACGTGAAGGTCATGTGCCCTCTTCAGAATAGATGTAGTGTGTGCAATAAGAGGGACTTATTCCAGTCAAATCATCGAGAGTCCAACTAATGGCTCTGCGATGTTGCGGGAGAACATCAATCAGATGGGATTCCTGGTCAGGTGTGAGTTTGGAGTTTATAATCATCGGAAGTGTCTGATTGGAACCTAAAAAGACATATTTCAAATGATCAGGAATGGGCGTGAGTTCAAGAACGAGGTTATCAGCAGCAGCTGGTGGTTTAGAGTGAGTGTGGGGTACAAGGGTCTGAGTTATGGGTCTGTCTAGATCAAGTTCTGACTCCTCTAATTGCGATTTTAGATCTTCTTATGGTTGATGAGGGATAATCATGTCCTCAATTTGTGGTTCATCAACCACTACTTTGATGTCACAAATTTGCTCTACGACACTGCAATTAATCCCTTGTTGGGCCTTAAAGATATCAATCTTGAGAGTCTGATTCCCAAATTTTAGCTCTATTTGGCCCTCTTCACAACTTATGTTGGCCCTTGCAGTGACTAGAAAAGGTCTCCCTCGTATGCTTGGTGTATCCTTTGGATTTTCAGGTGCGTCCATGTCCAGAACTATAAAATCTATAGGGAAGTAGAAATCCCTCACCCTAACAATAACATCCTCAAGAATTCCCTTAGGTGACTTGATAGATCGATCGGCTAACTGCAATGTCACCTCAGTCGGTTTCAGTTCGGATTCTTCTAGGTGGTTAAGCAGGGATGTGGGTATCAGATTTATGCAGGCACCTAGGTCCAATAATGCTCTATCGAACTGGGTTTCACCAATCTTACATGAAATCAGGGGAGTGCCTAGGTCTTTTGCCTTGGGTAGGAGCATACTCAGGATTACAAAGCTGGCTTGCTCTGATAGTACAATTGAACTCCACTCTTGGTTTGCGGCTTACGCTGAGGTGTACACACATTTTTCAAGAATCGTGCGTAAGCCAGTACGTGGTGGATTGCATCCATCAAGGGGATGTTTATTTGGACCTGCTAAAAGAGCTTGATCAGGTCTTCCTCAAGAGCCACGGGTTTAGCTGTCCTTTTTCCCTTTGTCAAGGTCTCGGGAAATGGAACCTTGGTTGGTTCCTCTAGGATAGGTCCAAGTTTTTGATCTGGGATAGGGATAGGAACATCTTGGATAACTGTCTTAGGGTTTGGGTCACTACCAGGCTTGTAGTGGTCTGGATAAGGTGGATCTTGGGTTGCCTTACCACTACGGGTTGCTATCGAATTTAGTCCTACCTAGTTTTGGTTGGGGATTGGTAGGATGGGCTGCTGCTATTGGTAACCCACATAGGAGGATGATGCTTCCATCCCATCAAGTGATGGAATAGAAGGGGCCTGATAGATCAAGTGTGCTTGGCCCGGGTTTGGGTTCATAACGTGCTGCTGGGTAGGCATGCTATTCGGGTTAGGTAGAGGTTGAGAAGGAAGTGTGCCTGGTTGGCGAGAATTTACCAACTGGGCGAGTTGGTTGCGGACCTTTGTGATTTCGTCCTTATGTTGTTTCTGGATAGCCACATTCATTCTTTGAATGTCAACCAGAGTTTGGAGGATAAGAGACATTTGGTCTTGGTTGGGCCCGGATGGATAAGTGGGGTTAGGTCGAGGTTGAGGCGGCTGATAAGGACGAGGGGCTTGTGGATGGGGCTGAATGGGTGGTCTTGGGTTCTGAGAATTTCCCATCCACTGGAAATTAGGATGGTTTCGCCATCCAGGGTTGTAGGTGTTGGAAAATGGGTCATTCTGGATGGGGTTGAGGTCCTCACAAGTCTGAGGAGCCTCAGGAAAGTCGGAGAATGGGGGAGTAGGGTTCCCCCGGCAAGGATAGAAAGGATCGGAGGTCCCTCCAGTCCTGGAATTAGATGGGGGTGGATACAGGTCCATCGTAGGAGAAGGTCAGTGGAAAATGTTCTGCATGATTTCCCGTACGGGAGTGGGCTATGCGAAGGAGTTCTACGCAGAGGTGGCTCGCTGCAAGTGCTGAGTCAGCTCGTCCACCTTCTTCTCAATAATTGAGACCTTGTCCAACCGATTGGCCATTAATTCCAGGTCGATTGATGTAGATAGGCCCTGTGTCTCATGTGCTCCCCTAAGGCTCGTCACTGCGCAGGTATTCATCCGGTCGAATAATCCCATGGAGTCATTGTTGATGGAGTTCTCGCACATATTCTCGAGAATCTCCCACACGGTGTCTTCATGTTGACCCATGATATTCCCTCTGCAAGTTGCATTGACGAACAGTCTAATATCTTCACGGAGTTCCTGGTAAAAAGACTGGACTTGTTCCCATTTAGGAACTCCGTGATGGGGGCACTTTCTCATGAGATCCTGAAAATGATCCCATGCCTCATGAAGAGGTTCTCCCGCTTGCTACGTAAAGTGAGTAATCTGATGGCGCAAGGCATTTGTCCGACCAATAGGGAAGAACTTCTTAAAAAACTCGGACTGAAGTCCTTCCCAAGTGTTGATTGGGTGGGTTTGTGTCTGCTACCAATGAGCCGCCTTGTCCATGAGGGAGAAAGAGAACATGTTCATGAGTAAGATATCCCGATTCTGCACGTCTGACCTGAAGGTCTGGGCAAGATGCTTAAGCTGTTTGATATGCTGGAAAGGATCTTCATAGTTTAGCCCATAGAATTTTGGTATGGCATGAATCATGTTGGGCTTCAATTCAGAATCAAGTCCCCCAATTGGGATTCTGACTCGAGGCTCAATTGCCACCGCAGTGGGATTATAGTGATCTCGCATCATGGGGCGCTGCGGTGGGTTCATGAAGTTTTGGAAGAGATCATTGAGTCGCTGGAGCTGGTGCTCGAGATTATTCTCTTCTTCAACAGGCTGAGCCATTGTGGAAGAAGAAAGGGAATTGGGTTCAGAGTTAGAAGAGAGGTCTATGTGAAGTGGTTGTCACACAAACAAGGGTACCAAGGCTTGGCCTCGGGGAGAGTGGATTTCTAGAGGAGGTTTCAAGGACCTCCTACCGAACATGCACTGATGGATTGGACGAGGTTAGAAGGTGTTGGACATAATCAAGACACCCAAAATGTTGGGTGACTATAGAGGTTTGGGGCGGATGATACCCCTTGATCAGAAGGTCATCCACTTGAGAATTACCTGAGCAGCCAGAGAGGGTGAGTCCCGCGAAGACCCCTGCACGATAGAGTGCCCCCACGGGTTACAGGGTTTCCCCCACCCAACCTTTCTTGTCACTAAGATTCCAGGTAGACCAGAATGGGGACCTTGACCTCTTAAGTCTACCAATTTTAATTAAGATCAAGGTGCTTAGGGTTTCACTTGAACTTTTAAGCCTTTTGTTGTGCAAGAGTGACCTAATTTGAAGGTTGGTTGATCTAAGGGATCAACTTCACCTATTAGTTTCTGTGAGAGCTTATTAAGTCCTTTATTTTATGGTTCAAGTTAATTAAGAGTCGGATTGCTTAAGGTTTCTCTTAATAGGTCTTTTCAAGCAATGGTTTAGGCACACCTCTTTTTGGAATTTTCAGTTCTTTATTAGAAGATGTGTCTCTAAAATGCTAGCTTAGAATCTTAGGTTGGCTTTAATTGGTTCAATTAGTTGCCTCAGAATTGGGTAACTAGGGCTCAAGCAAGAAAGTTTTAGCCTTAGTTACCTTAAGTGGATATGCAGATAAAATGTGTTGAAATTTAAAAGCAGGAAACTCTGTGAATTACTATGTATAGAAAACAGGTAACCCTAGATTGATTTGTCTTTTCCTTTTCCTCTTTAGAATTTAAGGGGCTTAAGAGAGAGGGTAGAGGGTTATCTGTCCCATAGTGTGGTTGTTGTGCGGCTGCTTGTTCCTTTTTGCCTTCCTACGCCTGCACAATAGAAAAGAGATTAAGTCAGTATTCAATCAGAAATTGTGATTTAGTAGCTTCTAGAATGCTGTTGCTCCCCGGCAACGGCACCAAAAACTGGTTGGGGTAAAATTGATCGGTTTGATTATATTTTATTACTCGAAAACAAAAATTCTCCGAGGTCGAACTCAGGGAACAAAACTTGATTCTAGAAGCGTAGGAAATCACAATTTACAATATATTGTTTTACAAAAGATTAAAGAAAGGAAAAATGTCTCTTCTTGTCTTCTCTCTTTCTTCTTTTGTCTTCCTTTTTCTCTCTTTTCAGACGTCTGACTCCAAGGGTCAGATGCCTTAAATGCCACTTGCTACAGTGCTTCTCCTTTTCTTTTCAGCTGCTGCTGCTAGTTCTTCCTCTTCTTTCTTCTCTGCTGCACGCCTTTTTGTTTTCTTCTCTCTTCCTTGCTATCTCTGCTGCACGCCTTCTCTTCTGACTTCTTCTGCCTCAGCTTCTCTGCAGTTATAGTGCCGTCTTCCTCCTCTGCCGCTCCAAGTCCTTCACCCTTTCTCTCTGGCCGTAGCTATCTTCCTGTGGCTAAGTCCTCGCCGTCCTCCTCCTTTGCTCCCTCTTCTGTTCCCTGCACAGGCACCCGGTTAGGCAAAACCTAACCCCTACCCTCCCCACGTCTCTCTCTCTCTATTTCACTCCAGGGTTTACTTTCCCAGAGCCTTAATCAGGTATGCGGGTCGGGTGACGTTCCCATGACCAGGCCCACCGGCATGCGGTGGTGGGTGAGGTGTGTGCAGGTAGGGTATTCGGGTAGGGCCAAGTCCGCGGGGGATGGTCCCAGATGAGGCCAGGTGAGTGAGGGCGAGGGACCTCACCCCTATGTGTCTTGAGGCAACAGGCCTATGGCACTTTTACAATTTATGTCGCGTCTCTCGCTTGTTAGCTTCCGAGGTGGGACTAAATGTCCCACCCGCTTCTCGCACGCATCCGCAGTAGGAGGCTTCCTTGATTGCAGCAACTGCCACTGCCCTCGTCACCAATTGACAGCCCAGAGTTGTGCGCGAGTGTCTTCCGCGCAGCCTAGGCCAGAGACCTGGGGCTGGCGAAGCCTGGAGCGGCTGCAAGCAAGCTTCAAGCTTCGCTTTAATGGCGGATGACTGTGTGTACCTAAAAGCACCAAAACAGCCTTGCGGCCACGTCAAAATGTTCAGGAATCTTCGCCGAGGTACGTCGAGTGTGCTACAGTGGTCGAGGTGGTGTGGAATCACTTGAGTGAGAGTGCCTAAAGCTTACTGTGGCCGTGGAGTTGGGTGTGTTCGGTGGGGAAATATGGAGGTGTTGGCGGTAGTGGAGATGGGGAAACTGCTAGGTGGATGGTGGCGGAGGTTTTGAGGGGTCTGGCAAGGTGGATGGAGGTGTGGAGCGGCAGGGACACCTCGCCAATGGTCTGCCGAAGGTGGAGAAGGTGGTGGTGGACAATGGCTTAGAGGGGTCGAAAGTGTGATTTAAAAGAGAGGAAATGAAGACGGGGAGAGAGGGAAACTTATCTATGAGTCTCTGGACGAAGGGGGGAAGAGGTGGTAGCGAATGGCTGTGTTGTTGTCATCGGAGATGAAGGTGCCCAGGGGAAGGGACGACGACGAGGAAGAAAGGCTGGAGGGTGCCTGTTGGTACAGTAAGGCGTGGCGGACGACGGTGGAGGTAACCCTGCCACTGGTATGGTGGCAGGGTGACGAGAGAGTAGGAGGGTCGTCGAAGTCTGCGGGCGAATGGCCGGAGGAGGAGGAGACGAAAATTGAGGGATTTCTTCGGCCAAATCAGGCTTGGAGGAAGCGGCAGGGGCTGCCGTTCCTTCAATAGGTGCTGGCCGAGAGGGAATCGCGAGGAGGGGATGGGAATACCTCGCCAGAGGTATGGCCGGAAAAAGGCCCATACCCCTCGAGCGTTCGCATGAGAGGTATGGTGGCCGACAGGGCATGGGAGCTGGTCCATGCTACAGGGGATAACGCAAGGAGTCTCCCTTTCAAATCTGGGGCCGGCTCCCCATGCGTGCGCGGTGCCATCCTCCGCGCAAAGTCGCTAGAGGTATGGCCTGCGCAGGTGGGTGGTAGAGGGACCTGTTTGAAGAAGAAGGTGGGAAAGGTAGGGGGGTCCTCTCAAGGCTTCAAAAAGCTAAGGGTCAAATGGTAATTGTTGAGGACCATTTTGTAAAATGGGTCAAGGCAACCTTTTCTTAGGTCCAAAGTTTGGTATAAATCTAATTTGGACCTAAGGAATCCAATGGTGAGGTTGGATTTTAGGTTTGACCATGTTTGACCAGACATTTTGTAGAAAAACCCAAATTAGGTCCAAAATTGGGTATGGTTCTCAATCTAGGTCAAGATAGGTTCCAATGGACAAATTGAAGGTTCTAAACCCTAGGGGATATTTTTTTCATGAATTTTAGAGGGTTTAATTGATTTTTATCCTGCCTGAAACTTTGTGAATTAAAGTGGGTCTATTTTAGGGTTAAAAAATGTTATTTAATTCCCAGATTTTGTCATAACCCTTTTCTGATCAAACCATCCCACTTTTTCTCTTATTAAGCCCATTTTACATGTGTATAGACCCTTAGAAATCCCATTTATGTACTGCAATGGTAAAATTGTAGTTTTACCCCATGTGTATTATTTTATTCTCAGATTTGCAATTCCTAGATTTAGGCCTTCCCTTAGGTTTTGTAGGAGCTTTTGTTCAATTTATTAGGTCAAAATGTGCTAGTTAGGGTTCATGATGAGGTTCTCATCACTGTCCCAAAGGTTTGGGGTAGATGCTTGAGTTGTTTGATATGTTAGAAGGGATCCTCGGAGTTCAACCCATGAAATTTAGGGATAGCATGAAGCATGTTGGGCTTGAGTTCAGTATCAGGTCCTCTAGCAGGGATTTGAACTCTAGGTTTGATTGCTACTGCAGCTGGATTGTAATGATCTCACATCATAGGACGTTGTGGTGGATTCATGAATGCATGGAATAGATCGTTGAGGCACTGAAGCTGATTCTGGAGATTGGGTTCTGCTATGTTGCTTTGAGAGGCGAGATCGTGTTTTAAAAAGTCGTTTGTTGCAGTATAGTTGAAATCGCTACGAAAACAAATAACAATTTATTTTACTCGAAAACTAAAGTATCTGAGGTCGAACTCAGGGAGCAAATTGGTATTTTAGAAACTAAACTCACAACTCTCAAAATATGATATTTAACAATAATATAAATGAGAGTCCATGTATAAGAGAACTAAAAAGAGAATAGAAATGGGAGAGGAAATTGAATATTCTCTTGATGGCTTTTTCTTTCTCTTTGTGACTTCTTTCTTCTTTTCCTTCTCTCTTTCTTTTCCTTTTGCTTTCCTCTGCTTGGTCGCACCTTCTCCTTCTTTCTTTCTCTGGCTTTCCCTTTTCTAGACGTCTGATTCTGTGAGTTAGACACCTTATCTTGCGGTTGCTACAGTGATTTCACTCTTTCTTCTTCTTCTTCCTTCTTCTACCTCTACCTCTGTCTTTAGCTGTTCCTCTTCTTCTTCCTTTTCTTCTTCCTTGCCTTAAGCTTTGGCTACGCCTTCAGATTCCTTCTCTTCTCCAGCAGCTGCTTCCTCTAGCTCTTGCACAGCACCACAATGCAAAACCTATCCCCTACCCTCCTCGCGTCTCTCTCTCTCTATATCTCTCTTTGGTAAGCTCTTCTAGAGCTGGGTAATCTGCCCGGATGAGCGCTCGGGTCCAGTCGCACCAGCATGGGTGTGATGCGCGAGGAGTGCTAGGTCTAGGTAATCGGGTCGGGTGCCAAGTCCACGTAGCGTGGGCATGGACGAGGCTTGAGTGGGCGAGGCGACCTCACCTTGTGTCAGGAGGTGAAGAGCCTATGACACAATTACAATTTATGCCACCCACAGCGCTCCTGCGCTTACGAGGTGGGACTAGATGTCCCACCCGCGTTTGCTTGCACACCTGCAGGAGGTTTTGCTCAATTGCCCCAGCTACAGTCGCTGAAGCCCTCGATAGCTGGGAGCAGAAGTGTCTTGGAAGGATTCTGCGCACCTGGGGCTTGTCTGCCTGGGGCAATGTGGCTTGGGGTGGAGATACAAGCTCCTTCGACCTTGCGTTAATGGCGGTGGAGCCTCATACCTGCGATCACTGAACACAACCTTTAGACCCTATTAGAGCCACAGGCAGCTTCGCCGTGGCACAACGAAGGTGAGGCGGGGGTTAGTTGGCCGCAAAATGACCTAGATGTGCGTGCCTAGGTCAGACTGCGATCGTGGAAGTGCGTGTGTTCGGTGGGCACTTTGGGTGTGTGTGGCGGTCGGTGCAGAGGTGGAAGATGATCAGTGGAAGGTGGCGATGCTTCTGCGGTAGCTGGCAAGGTGTATGAGTGTGCGGAATGGTGGATGCACCTTCTCCGGTGGTCGGGGGTTGTCAAGGGTTGTTTTGGGAAGTAAAGAGGGGGAAAATGAAGAGAAGGAGAGGAGGAACTTATCTGTGGTGATTGGAGAGGAGGGGAGACAGAGGGGCGGACGACGCATATCTGCCGTCGCCGGAGACGAAGGCCCTGAGATGGAGAGGCGGCGACGACGAGGAGGTCAGAGAGGCATGCGCTGGTGCGGTGCAATGCGGAGGAGCGAGGTAAAGATGACTCTGCCACAGGTATGGTGGTAGAGTGACGAGAGGAGGGAGGAGAGGTCATCGGAGCTTGCGGGCAGATGGCCAGAGATGAGGGAGGACGAATTTAAGGGTTTTCTCAGGCCAAATCAAGCTTGAAAGATTCAATCGGACCTAAGGCTTCATTTAAAGGTAGGGGCGGAGAGTCAGGCGCATGGAAGGCGAGCAAAATCCTCGCCGGAGGTCACTGCAGGTACGATACCCATACCTTTCGAGCATTCTCACGAGAGGCATGGTGCGAATCAGGGCATAGGGAACTGCTCAGGCGGTAGGGGATTTCACAGAGGACTCCCCTTTCAAATATGAGAGCAGCTCCCTGGGGAAGTGAGGAGAAATCCTCCTCGAAACTTTGTCATAGGTATGGGTCTTTGCTGCAATGGTAGAGGGACCAGAATGCAAAAGTGATGAAGAAGTTGAGGGGGTTTTCGAAAGGATTTTCAAAAGTTAAGGGCCAGAATGTAATTCGGTGGGCTATTTTGCAAAGTAGGTCAAGATGACCTTCCCTTAGGTCCAAATTTTGATACAAACCTAATTTGGACCTATGGAATCCATTGGTGAAGTTGGATTTTAGGTTTGATCATGTTTGACTGGACATTGTGCATAAAAACCCAAATTAGGTCAAATATTGAGCTTGGACCCCAATTTAGGTCAAAACAGGTTCCAAAGGCCAAATTGAATCTTCTAAGCCCTAGGGAATATTTTTCCATGAATTTTAGAGGGTTTAGTTGATTTTTATTTTGCCTGAAACCTTGTGAAATTAAGTAGGTTTATTTTAGGGTTAAAGAATGTCATTTAATTCTTAAATTTCGCAATAACCCTTTTCTGACTGAACCATCCCACTTTTTCTCTTATTAAGTCCAATTGACCTATGTCTAGACCCTGTGAAATCCTGTTGATGTACTGCAATGGTAAAATTGCAGTTTTACCCTTTATTTCATGTATTCTTTTCAGATCGATAATCTCTTGAGTTAGGCCTTCCTTTAGGTTATGCAGGAGCTTTTGTTAACTTTATTAGGTCAAAATAATCTAGTTAGGGTGCATGATGAGGTTCTCATCAGGTTCTTTTTCTGCTTGGTGTTCCATGGCTATGGATGAAGGATATCTAGGCTTAGATGAATCAGAAGAGATATCGATCTGGTCGGGAGGTAGCACAAACAGGTGAGTTAAGGCTTGGCCTCGACAGGAATGAATAGCTAATGGAGGCCTCAAAGGTGGTCTTAAGGACCTCCTCCCAAACTTGCAATAGGGAACCAGATGAGGGACATAATATGTGATGGACCCAGTCGAGGCACCCAAAAATCTTTGGATGACTAAGGAGGTTTGAGGTGGATGATACTGCTTGATCAGAAAATCATCCACCCAAGAAATACTTAGGCAGCCAAGAAGGGAGAGTCCCACAAAGACCCCTACACGGTATAGCATCCCCACCGGTTACAACGTTCCCCCCACCCAACCTTCCTTGTCACCATGGATTCAAGTAGACCGGAATGAATAACTTGACCTCTTAAGTATACCAAATTTTAATCTTGAATTAAAGTGCTTAGAATTTCACTTGAACTTTAGATTTGATTTAAAGTGCTTGTGACTTAATTTAAAGGTTGGTTGAAGCACAAGGTGGATCTACTTCACCTAACCTGCTTGTTGAGTGCGCTGAATCGATATTTAAGATATTGCATTGTAATACAGCAGAAAAAGCATTCAAAACAAATACAATTTTATTACTCGGAAAGGTTTCTAAGGTCAAACATAGGGAGCAAATGGAATTCACATAATAGTCTCAATAATAAATGCAAATTGAACACATAATACTACTCAAAATCTAATTAGGAATGTAGAGCATGAGTATATGAAGAATAAAAAGAGTTGTAGGCAAAATAATAAAGAGCATATGAAAATTGGACATTTGATTTTGCAATCAGACATCTTAAAAGTCTTGTGCTAAAGTGTCTTGCTTCTCTTTTGATTTCCCTTTCTGTGATTCTTCTTCTTCTTCTTCTCTTCTTCCTTTGGCTTCTTCTTTCCTTAGCTTTCTCTGCCTTCTTCTTTCTCTTCTGCTTGACCTTCTCTTCTTCTTCAGCTTCTTCTTTCTTTCTCTTTCTCTGACTTCTGCCTTTTCTCTATCTTCTCCTTCCTTCTTTCTCTTTCTCTGACTTCTACCTTTTCTCTGTCTTCTCCTTCCTTCTTTCTTTGCCTTAAGCCCTGCGGTGCTCCTCTCTTTCTCTCTTTTTCTTCCTTTTCTACCTGACCTCCTCTTCTTCTCTAAATTGGCTAAGTGTCGGGGCAATCTCTTCAGAGAAAAATCCCCCTTCCCCTGTGTAGCTCTCCTCTCTCTTTCTCTCCTTTCTACTTTAGAGTCGCTCTCCTAGAGCCTTTAGCCGGTCGGGTAATCGGACCTAATGGAGACTCGGGTCCAGGCTCATCTGCGTGTGTGGAGAGCGAGGAGTGAAGAGGTCGGGTAATCGGGTCGTGGCCAGGACAGCGGGGTATATCGCGGATGAGTCCATGAGAGGGGGGAGGAGGACCTCACCCTTAGTGTTGGAGGTGATAAGTTTAACAATTTTTCCTTTTATGTGTGTGCAGGTGGCCTTCCACTTCTGAGGTGGGACTAAATGTCCCACCTTTGTTCGCGCGCGGTAGCAGCAGATGGTTTCCTCAATTTGAGAGGCTGCAGAGTCTTTCGACGCCAATCAAAAGCCTAGATGTGTGTGTGCCTCAAATTCTCACCGCCTGGGGTCTCTCCTAGAGCTGAGTGTGACTTGGAGTAGCCTGAAGCTTGCTTCAAGCTCAGAGACAATGGTGGAAGACGTCCTGAACCTAAAATCAATAGCACAGCCTCACAGCCATGTCAAATCGCTCAGAGAGGTTCACTGGACCACGCCAGATGTGATGGGCATGGTTTTGTGGCGTGTGGGTGGTTGTGGTGGCATGTCTAGGGCTGACTGTGGGTGTATGTGTGGGTGTGTTTGGTGGGGTGCTTGGGTGATCAACGGAGAGATTAGAGTAAGGGGATGTGATCAAGGAGTCGAGGTGAAGGTCGTAGGGTGGTTGGCGAGGTGGATGGTGGTGTGGAGCGAGGGAGCACCTCGCTGGAGGTGGAGAAGGTGATGGTGGTCAGTGGCATCGGTGGGTGTCTTTTTTGAGAAATAAAGAGAGGAGAAGAAAGTGGGAGAGAAAGAGAGTCGAAAGACCTACTTTTAAGGGATGAAAGGGACAGGAGACCCATGCTGGTATGGCTATCGGTCGTGGAGAAGACGAAGCTTCGTAGATGAGGTGACGACGAAGATGGGGCAGAGGCTACGTCGGCCGGTGTTGCATGGCGCGGAGGATGGAAAGGAAGATAGGCCGACCACTGGTATTATGGTTGGGTGACGAGTGAGTGAGGAAGAAACTGCCGGAGCTTGTCGAGATTGTGGCCGGCGAGCTTCCAAGCAAGGCAGGGTCACCAGAGTTGGAAGTCGTTACAATACCCATGTCTTTCATGCATTCGCATGAGAGATTGGGAAGGAATCTGGGATCAAGGATGAGTTCAGACGAGAGAGAATTTCTTAGAGAATCTCCTTTCCAATTTTAGAGGAGATCCTCTAGGCAATCAGGGAGAACTCTCCCTCCAAAGCTCGACGGAGTAGGATTCCTCCGCTATAATGGTGGAGGGACCTAATTGTGAAAATGATTATGAAGTAGGGGGTGTTTGTAAGGGTTTTTGAAAGATAGGGGTATAAATATAATCAGGTTGGACCTTTTTGCAAACTATGTCAAGGCAAACTCAACTTGGGTCCAAATTCTGGTACAAACCTAATTTGGACCTAAGGAATTCAATGGTGAAGTTGGATTTTGGGTTTGACCACGTTTGATTAGGAAATTTATGCAAAAACCTAATTTAGGGTAAATATCTGTCTGGGACCCCATTCTAAGTCAAGATGGGTTCTAATGGACAAATTAAAGGTTTTAAACCCTAGAGAATTTTTTTATATGATTTTTAGAGGGTTTAAGTGAATTTTATCTTGACCAAAACCTTGGTTAATCAAGTGGGTCTGTTTTAGGATTTCAAGAAGTCATTTAATTCATAGAACACACACAAACCCTTTTCTGTCAAATCCAACCCACTTATTATCTTTTTATGACCATTTTACTTTTGTTTAGCCCTTGAGAAAACCTGTTGTTATACTGCACTGGTAAAATTGTAGTTTTACCCCTAATTTCCTATTTTTCTCTCAGAAAGGTTATGCAGTGAATTAGGACCTTCAGTTGGTTATGTAGGTGCTTTTATTCTCTTCATTGGGTCAAAATGAGCTAGTTAGGGCTCATGATGGTGTTCCCATCATACCCCCATGCCTATCTTTTGCTAGTCCCTTAGCAAAATTTTAAGGTTTTAACTTTGATTCTAGACCATGTAATCTTTTTGATGCTCAAAATTGTGATGTGTTCTTTCTTCTGTAGATTAGGTTAGAATGCCGATAGTAGGCCTAGAGGTACTCAAGTACCAACCAAGATCTGAACCTGACCAACTCTAGCCTCAGTCTGCCACGAAGGTTTTTAAGGCCCACAGGAACTATCCTAAGGTTCGTTGGACTCCATGGTTAAAGCACCCATGCTTGTAACATATTTCAGCCTTGGTTTAGTTTGCAATGTGTTTTTTTGTGAGAGACAGAGGAATTTTCTTTGTTTGGAGAGTTTTCTCTCTCTTTTCTTTTTATTTTTAGCTTTGGATTAGCTTCTCAACACGGTCTGTATCAGATTCCTAGTCCCCATCATCAATCCTCGAAGGGTCCCTGGCAATCGATGCTTCGAGATAGCACTACCCATGGCTACCCCCAGAACCCAGGCTTTCGAGATTTCGATATAATCCCGCCCATGGAGTTCTATAGCTAAATCCAGACCCTGGCAATCGGCATTTCGTGATAATGCCTCCCATGGCATCTAAACCAGCGCAGGGTGCTTACATGCCCTCTGTAGGATATATAGATATCCTAGGAGGCAAGAACTGAGGAGACGATATGTTATTGTACATCTTTGAGGGGAATTTCCCACCTCTCCACGCCGGAAACTCATCCAAATCAACTTGTGTTGATCAGCCGCTCCTAATCCAGGCGACTTTTTCAGAATAATTTAAACGCACTTACGTGATTTTGATACTTATACGCGTCGAACCAGACTGTGTGAGGATTGGGGTGCTTAGGTTACCGAGTCCCGCGAACCAAAGGTTAGTTAACGAGGTTGAATACTCCCTAAGCCTTGGACCTAATGCTTAAGCTTCACATTTTCCCCAACCTCTTGAGGACTATCTAGATCTTAGCAGATACTTGAATTTTTAAGCCTAGGAGTATAGCCCAAGAGGCCTAAAATCAATGTTCCTACTAATTTCTTTTGTGTTTCACTAGCACTTTTTTCCTTTCATTTTATTTTTCTTGATATGGTTTAGAACTTAGCTAATTCCTTAATTTCTTGCTAATGACTATCTCTTTTCTTTTTCTTTTCAACTTGTGCTCCTTTTTGACATTTTTCACTTTTCCCCTTTTTCTCCTAAAGATTTGTATGGCCTCAAAATTTTCTCTCCCCTCAAATTTTTTTTATTTTTATTTTTTATTTTTTGGTATTTTTGGAATATGTGATCTTTTTGATGAAACCTTTTCTTGTGAGATGATTTTCGTGACGTTTTGCACTTTCATAACCCCCCATGCCTACGATTTGCAATGTACCCATTGTAAATTAGGTGGGTTCAAGTTTAGCTTAGATCATTCATTAGAACAGGTTCTGGGTGGGCGAACGGGTCGAGGTGACTGTTGTGGACGATTTCAAGCTCGGGTACGGGTACCTAGGTTGGGTTGGCTATTCTAATGGATGAACCCTAAAGTGCAATGTGAATTCAGCATAGGAATATCAAGAAAGGTTTTGGGTTTTTCAAAAATGACAAGTTGCCTCCCATTAAGCATTGAGTTTTACGCCATCGGCTGGGTGCAATGAGCTCAGAGAGAATGGAAGGTAAAGGATGTCTCAGCCAAATTTGCATCGATAAGGTCAATGAACGATTTGAGTCTCTGATCGTTCACGACGAAAGGTTCTGAATCATGGCTGAGTGGAATGATCTCGATGTCTCCATTTCTAAAGATTCATCGGACGAGGTAAGGTCCAATCCATTTCGATCTTAGTTTTCCTGGAAATAGTTTGAGCTTGGCATCAAAGAGTAGGACTTTTTGACCAGGGTAAAAGATCTTTCTAGATATGTGCTTGTCGTGAAAGGCCTTAACCTGCTCTATGTAAATTCACGAGTTCTCATACGTGTCGTGGCGTAATTCATTGATCTCGCTCATTTGAAGCTTTTTGTGGGTTCCAGCCTTAGAAAGATCTAGATTGTAGTTCCGTACTACCCAATAGGCTTTGTGCTCCAATTTGACAGCGAGGTAACATGCCTTCCCATGCACCAATCTGAAGGGAGACATACCTAATTGGATTTTGTGGGCAGTCTTATAAGCCCACAAAGCTTCTAGAAGTCGGGGTGACCAGTCTTTCCTATTAGGTCGAACAGTAACTTGGAAGATTTTCTTGATCTCCTGATTTGATAGCTCAACTAGACCATTAGTTCGGGGGTGATAAGGAGTAGAGATTCGGTGTGACACCCCGTATTTTGTCATCAGTGAATTTAACTGAGCATTAATGAAATGGGTCCCTCCATCAGAGATTATAGCATGTGGAATCCTGAACAGCGAAAAGATGTTCTGATGAATGAATTTGATAACCACCTTATGATCATTGGTTTGGCAGACTAGCTTCGATCCATTTGGATACGTAGTTAACAGCGAGTGGAATGTACTCGAAGCTGTCCAAAACACAAAAGGGTCCCATAAAATCAATCCCCCAAATGTCAAAGATTTCGCATATGAGAATCGGTTGTAAGGGCAACATATCACGATGGCTCATGTTGCCTAAGGTCTGATAATGAGTGCATGCCCTACAGTGATTGTATGCATCTTTGAAAATCGTGGGCCAATAGAAGCCGCACTGGAGGACTTTCGCTGCAGTTTTATGACTTGAGAAGTGTCCATTGCACGCCTGGTCATGGCAGAAGGACAAGGTGTCTTGAATTTCCGCTACCAAGACACATCGTTGAATGATTTGATCAGCACTGATGTGGAAAAGATACGGGTCTTCCCAAAAGTAGTACTTGGCATCGGAAAGCAATTTTTCCTTCTTGGCCTTCAGCCAATCAGATGGGATCTGATGTGATGCTAGGTAGTTTACTAGATTAGCAAACCATGGAAGCCCTGTATTGATAGTCAGGAGGTGCTCATTAGGAAAATGTACCATATGTTGGTGCTAGAGCACCACGATCGTTTGTTTTGATGATAACAAAACACGTGTCACTTAACATTTGCACTTGGAGTCTTAGATTTTAGGTCAAATTGCAAATGGAGATGTGATTAGATAGAATTCGAGCTCGCATCCAGGACGGATTGGAGGAGCTTGATGGAGAACAGAGAATGTTCGCAAGGAGTGATAGATTGAAGATGGAAGGACAAGAAGAATAGGATAGAATTCTATTTATTTCTTTCATGTACTTTTGTCTTTATTTTCTTGCTCTTTTTGTTCCTTAGAACATCATGTTAAAGAGCCTCAAAGTACCCTAGCAGTAGTCCTAGGAACACTGGCATAACCCTAGGACACTTAGGTTTTCTGTGGAGAACTTAGAAAACCAATATAGGGTTTAAATAGCTGTTCCAGACGTCTAATTCCAAAATCAGACTTCTGATAATGTGTTTTAAGACTTCTGACTATTGATTCAGACGTCTGATAACATTTAGGCTGAACATAGTTAGATCTGTCTGATGAAATCAGACGTCCAGACCTGAGTCCAGACGTCTGATGACTTTTCCAGACGTCCAATTAGTGGACTGTTCGCTGGCTTAGCAAACACTGAAGGATATGACCGTTAGAGCCTTATCAGACGTCCTTAAGCCTTTCTAGACGTCTGATAGATGACCGTTTTGCCTCGGTTGACCCAAAATCTCTTTTCAGAGATTTTCTAGCCGTTGCACTCTCTTGGAAATCCATTCCCACGAAAAACTAGGTTTCCAGACGTCCAGACATAGTGCCAGACATCCTATATGTCGTCTGATGGACTTGCACTAGAACCCTGTTTAAATCTGATTCAAGTCAGGAAGAAACCCGCCTAAAATTAGACGTCTGACTTTTATCGCAGACATCTTATACTGATCTTCCAGACATCTGATGCCAGGATCAGACGTCTGATAACCTTGTCAGTGCAATGATTGTTTCTGATTTCGGCCTGATTCTCTTGGGCTTTGCTCCCAACGGCTATGGAAGCTTTCCAAAGCCTTCCAAATCTTTCCTAAGGCCTCTATAAATAGAGAGGAACCTCTTGCACACAAACACACACCTAGATACACAAGACACACCTAGTAATACACTTTCACACCATTTTATGTCTCTTGATCCCAAGAAGAAAAGCTCTTGCTCTCCAAGCTCAAGTTCTACATCTTGAGAGCATCAAGCCTTTGCGCACCGGCTCTCCCGCCGTAATTCACGAGAGCGACGTTGCGCCGTCACATGGCTCATGCACCAGCGTCATCGATTCGACGCACTCCTTGCAAAGGGGAGTTTCCTAATTCCTATAGAAGCTAGGTTTAAATCTTTGTTGGCTCTATAGGACTATATTTGTTATTTTATCTTTGTTATTTGGTTGGGTATTCGCTTTGTGAATTCCCATCTCCTTCGTGGGACAAAATCCTTCTCGTGAAGAGAAGGGGTTGAGGAACGCTACCCTCGCACTTGTAGCGTGGTTGTAATTGAGGTTGAATCACCCTCATTTAAGTGATTCGTTTAGTGGATTTGATCAACTTGGTTGATCGGAAAATCCTAACTCGAGAGGGTTAAGTGGTGGTTTTCACCCGGTTTGGGTTTCCACCTAAAAATAATTGTGCACATTGTGTGATTGAATTTTGTGAGATTGTTTATATTATATTTTCCGCAATTTATTACTTCACCCCCTCCTGGTAGGGCGAAACCACACCATAATGGGTCCGGAAGGATTGATAATAATAGAAGGAAGGCATGATAAGTGATCAGTTACTACATTCTGTTTTCCCACTTTGTCACGAATCTCGAGGTCAAATTCTTACAACAGCAAGAACCTTCAGATTAGTTGAGGTTTCACGTCCTTCTTCGCAAGGAGATGCCTCGCACCTGTGTGATCAGAGTAAATGATAACACGGGAACCCAGAAGATATGATCTAAACTTTTCCAGGGCAAATACTATGGCTAGGAGCTCTTTCTCAGTAACTATGTAGTTACATTGAGCTTCGTCAAGTGTCTTGCTAGTGTAATAGATGACCACGGATCTGTCATCAATTTTTCTGCCCAAGTATTGCTCCTACAGCGAAATCAGATGCATCGCACATGATCTCAAAGGGTTGAGACCAATCAGGGGACTGTAGGATTGGAGCTTGGGTAACTCGATCACGGAGGATCTCAAATGCTTGAGTGCATTCCTTGGTGATTTCAAAAGGAACATCCTTAGATAGTAGAGTAGTCAGGGGATGCGCGATCTTTGAGAAATCAGGAATGTATCGATGGTAAAAATCGACGTGCTCCAGGAAAGATCAGATGTCCTTGATCGAGCTAGGCATAGGGAGTTTGGAAATCAGATTCACCTTGGCTCGATCGAACTGGATGCCTTTTTCTGATATAAGATGTCCCAGGACAATTCCTTCAGGCACCATGAAATGGCTCTTTTCCTAGGAAAGAACCAGATTCACGTCAATGCACTGCCTAAGGATTTGGACCAAGTGTAGGAGGCAATCGTCAAATGATTCGCCAAATACTGAAAAGTCATCCATGAAGACTTCCAGATAATCACCTACCATATCTGAGAATATGGCAAGCATGCACAACTGAAAAGTAGTTGGTGCATTGTAGAGATCGAATGGCATCCTTTGGAACACGTATGTCCCAAACGGGCAGGTGAAAGTGGTCTTTTCTTGGTCCTCAGGACGGATTGCAACTTGGCTATAATCGGAGTACCTGTCCAAAAAGCAGAAAAACCTATTTCCTACTAGTTTCTCGAGGATCTGATCAATAAACGGTAGTGGGAAATGATCCTTCATTGTGGAGGTATTGAGTCTTCTGTAATCAATGTAGACTCTCCATGAATTCACCACATGGGTCAGTATGATTTCTTCGATTTCAGTCGTGATCACTGTGAGTCCTACCTTTTTAGGCACAACTTGGATTGGACTCACCCATCGACTATCAGAGATCGGGTAGATGATCCCAGCATCTAACCACTTAATGATCTCCTTTTTCATGACCTCCTGCAGATTAGGATTCAGACGTTGATGTAAACACATTTGTTGAGGGTAAAATGCCTATTCATGCATGTTCCTAGACTTAGATTTGCATTTCATGTTATAAATATTGCATAGCATGCATCATTCTGCATTTAGAGTAGTTATATATAATTTTGGTTAATTGCATCCTTTTTGTGGTTAGGAGAGAGGAATATTTATTTTGGAGCCTCGGATTGACGATCCGACCATACAGATCTGATCAAGATGACTATCGGAGTCCAACACCTCTGAAATCGCCTCGATCGATGTCTCGTAGCACCATATGTAGTCCGAGGAAGATCAATGGCCAAGAGACTAGGAGACATAATTTGGAGCTTTAAATGATAAATCTGGCCGTGCGGATGGATTTGGGTTGACGATTGCAGCCTAACGGCATGAAAATTGACTCAATCCAACCTTTGTAGCAGCCCTTACAACAAGAAGAAAATGGACGGCCCAGACTGTGCCATGTGGCACAGCCCAAGCTGCCAGCACATGCACGCAGCAGCGCGGGTGCGCATGCGGGCACACAGGCGTGCAGGAGCGCAGCGCTAGTGCGTGGGCGCGCGTGCGGCAAGGAGGAGTGCAGTGCCAGTGCAGCATGAGGTGGACTACAGCGACACATGAGCTGGACTTACAGCGACACTTACAGCCGTCGGTAATTCATAACATGCCAGCAAAGCCAGCTGTGGGTGCTAGTGGGCATGAGTTGCCTGCAGCGATGGCCTGGATGTCACTAATGCTCCCATACCTATTTTTGCCTCTTCTCCTCCACTATAAAAGGACCTACACCCCCTCCCTTCCAAGCCATCTTTACCTACTCTACTCCCACCTACTCCTAAGCTCTAGCAAGCCTACCAACGCTCCATTAGAGCTTATTCTTAAGCTCCCAAGGTGCCTATTAGTGTAGAGAACCTCTGCCCCACCAAATACTCCAACTTCCCATGTCCCTTCATAGGTCACCTTAGAGCTGTCTTCCGACCTCCATTCCGATAGCAGATCACCTCCGTCTTCTCACCTCCATTCCAGGGCCATGCCGAAGCTTTCCTCAACACGACGTCCTCCTGCATCTCACCTCCATCGTCCCGCTCCTTACCTCCTTCGTCCGAGCTTCCACCAGGTGCCATCGTCTCATCGAACAGCCGATTCAGGAGATTTCCTCTCACCTCCCTCTCTTTTTATGCTTTCATAGTAGATTGTAATAAACATTGGATTGGTATATATACCATTTTCGTTCCTCATCTCTATCTTATGCTTCATTTGCTTGTCTTTTATTTAAAAAACACAAAAAAATAACAAAACCCTAAAATACCAAAAAGAAACGAAGCGAAGCGTGGTTTTCACGTAAAGTAAACGTCACCTCCCTATGTTTGACTCAGGACTCCCTTGGGGTTTCGGTATAAATTTTATCTGATCAACGTGTTTTGCAACTACGACGATGGGTTACTTGTAACCTCGATTTCTAACACACGAAACACGCCCGACCAGACGTCTCTGCATTTCACGGGAAGGTCGTGTTCCCTCTTCAGTATAGATGTGGTGTGTGCAGTAAGTGGGGCTAATGCCAGTGAAATCATTGAGAATCCCTCCAATGGCTCTTTGATGTTGCTGGAGAACAATAATCATACATGATTCCTGATTAGGTGAGAGTATGGGGTTGATAATCACAGGAAACGTCTGATTGGAACCCAAAAAGACGTTGTTGATGCGTGAACTCGATCGTGTTTTAACAGTTAATTATGTCGTAGTATAAGTGATCAAGCGTCGTCAACAAATAAAAGTTTTATTACTCGAAAATCGGAATATCCGAGGTCGAACACAGGGAGCAATTGAAATTCATTGCTAATCTCTAGAATGTAATTGAACACTTTAATTACTCAAAACTTTAATTCAAATGTAAATGCATGAGTTTGAAAATTAATTGAGGTAAAAAGAAAGAATTTCTCTTATTCTTTTTCTTCGTCTTTGTGCTTATTCTTTCTCTTCTGCAGTGATTCTTTTCTTCTTATTTTCTTTTATCTTCTTTCTTTCTTCTCCTGTAGTATCTCTCTCTATGGGTCTTCTTCTTCCTTGGCTCTGCTTCCTTTCTTGGTTCTGTTTGCCTTTTGTTCCGCTTCTTCTTCTTCTTCAGTTCTTCTTCTCTTTTCCCTTCACCTCTTCCTTTTCTTCTCTTTTTCTTCTGCGAAGGCTTCCTTACTTCTTCATTTCCCTTGCTAGTAGCGGCCAAGTGTTGGCTTCACTCCTTCCTTCTTTCTTCCTTCCCTGCATAACCATAGCAAAGCAAAACCTAACCCTCTACCCACACCGGCGCGTCTCTCTCTCTCTCTGTGAACCACTCTCAGGACACTCTCCCAGAGCTGCGTAAACGGGTCGGATCGCGTGCCCATGACCAGGCGCACCGACGTGAGGGTGGTGCACGATGTGTGCTCAGGACAGGGTTGGGTCGGATCATGCCAGATTCGCGAGGTGAAACCACAGACGAGGCGCAGTGTCATAGGTGAGGGACCTCACCCCAAGTGCGTTCGGAGGCACTGAACCCATATCACAAAAATAATATAAACCATGCCAGCACTTTGTAAGTTACTGATGTGGGACTAATGGTCGCTGCCTTCGCTTGCGCGCGCCTGCAGAAATCCTTCCTGCAATTGCCACTACTGCGGACTCTGTTGTGCCTCTTGCAGGATCCCTTGTCTTCGCAAGACCTACCCGAGTCAGTTGCTCCTGGAATCTTGTAGTCCTGAAGCCTGGAGCAAGTGTGGAGCTTCCTCGAGTCGACGTCAATGGCGGCCGGAGCTTGAGATCTGTTAGACACGAAAGGAGCCTCGTGGCTTAATCAGATCACCGGGGGACCTTCGCCGTGTCATGGCGAAGGTGAAGCACTAGGTGGCAGGCCACGGGGTGGCCTAGGCATGCGTGCCTAGGTCGCCTTGTGGCTGGATGGATGGGTGAGTTCGGGGTACTGTTGTGGAGGTGTAGCGGGTCTGTGGATGGGCGAAGGTTACTTAGTGAGGTGAGGAGGAGGCTATGTGATGGTCGGCGAGGCGTGTGGGGCTGCGGAGCGATGGGAGCGTCTCGTCGGAGGGTGGCCGGAGATGAGGAAGGTGATGGTGAACAGCGGTGGTCGAGGAGTTTTTGATGAAATAGAATGAGGGAGATGAAAGAAGGGATAGAGGAGAATAGTTTTGACCTAACTAAAGGGACGAAGGGGACGAGGAGGTGGACAGTAGTACCTGCTGTCACCGGAGAGGAAGACGCCCAGTGGAGGAAGACAGCGGCGACGACATGGCTAGGGCAGCGCACGCGGGTGTTGCGCGACGCGGAGGAGGATGAGGAAGATGACTCTGCCACTGATTTTGTGGCAGAGCGAAGAGGAAGGGGAGGGGGTCTCGCCGGAGCTCACTGGACCTCTTGGCCGGAGAAGAAGGTGAAGAATTTGAGGTGGAATTCTGGCCAAGTCGAGCTGAGGAGATGTGGCCGGAGTTAGGGTTTAATTTATAGGTGCTGGCCGTGCA
The DNA here is from genome assembly GCA_037157565.1 of Thalassia testudinum. Lineage (NCBI taxonomy): Eukaryota > Viridiplantae > Streptophyta > Magnoliopsida > Alismatales > Hydrocharitaceae > Thalassia > Thalassia testudinum. The sequence continues at coordinate 22,629,078 of JAZHRO010000071.1, read as the reverse complement.
TCTAGTGTGTGGAGGGCACGCCTTCTATCACCGACGTCATACCGGAGATGGAAGGTGGTTAGATAACCAAATCTCTCGTGCGTTCGCACGAGAGATTGGGTGCAAATCTGGGATCATGGTCGGGCTCAGATGGAAGGGGATTCCTTATAAAATCTCCCTTCCAATTCTGGGAGGGGATCTCTAAGGGATCAGAGAGTATTCCCTCTCTAATCCTTGTCGGAGTAGGATCTCTCCCCAATAATGGCAGAGGGACCTGATTGTAAGATTGGCGAGGAAGCTAGGGGGTTCTATGTGATGGTTTTCAAAAGATAGGGACCAAAATGTGATTGGGTGTACTAAGTTGCAAAGTAGGTCAAGATGACCTCCCCTTAGGTCCAAATTTTGGTAAAAACCTAATTTGTACCTAAAGAATCCAATGGTGAATTTGGATTTTAGGTTTGACCACGTTTGACTGGTCATTTTGCGTAAAAACCCAAATTAGGTCAATTGATGAGTTAGGACCCTAATCTAGGTCAAACTAGGTTCCAAAGGCCAATTTGAATGTTCCAAACCATAGGGATATTTTTCCATGAATTTTAGAGGATTTACTTGATTTTTGTCCTGACCGGAACCTTGTTAAATTAAGAGGGTCTATTTTAGAGTTACCAAATGTCATTTAATTCCTAGATTGCACATGAACCCATTTCTGATTGAATCAACCCACTTTTTATCTCATTTAGACCATTTGACCTATGATTTGTCTCTGAGAAATCTTGTTTATGTACTGCAATGGTAAAATTATAGTTTTAACTTTTATTTCATATTTTCTTCTCAGAACACTTATTCCTTCAATTAGGCCCTCTTCTATGTCATGTAAGAGCTTTTACTTTCTTTATTAGGTTAAAATATGCTAGTTATGGCTAATGATGAGGCTCTCATCATACCCCCATGCCTAGCTTTTGCTAGTGCCTTAGCAAAATTTCAAGGTTTTAACTTCTATTGTAGACCCTGTCTGTCATCAATTATGATAAGTGCTTCTTTTGTGATTAGGTCAGAATGCCGATAATAGGCCTAGAGGTACTCAAGTAGCAACCAAAATCTGGACCTAACCCTCTTTAGCCTCAGTCCTCTGCAAAGGTTTTAAGGCCCACAGAAACTATCCTAGGGTTTGTTGGACTCCGCGGTTAAAGCACCCGTGCTTGAGACATTTTTAGCCTAGGTTCAGTTTGCAGTGCATTTTTGTAAGAGAGAGATAGAAGATTTATTTGTTTGGAGAGCTTTCTCTCTCTTTTATTTTATTTCTAGCTTCGGATTAGCTTCTCAACACGGTCTGTATCGGATTCCTCGTTCCCATCATCAATCCTTAAGGGTCCCTGGCTATCAATGCTTTGAGATAGCACCGCCCATGGCAACCCCCAGAACCCTGGCTTTCGAGATTTCGAGATAATCTTGCCCATGGCATTCCATGGCCAAATTCAGACCCTGGCGATCGACATTTCGAGATAATCCCGCCCATGGTATCTGAACCAGCAGAGTACTTACATGCCCTCAGTAGGATATTTAAATATCCTACGAGATAAGCACTGAGGAGATGATATGTTGTTACGCATCTTAGAGGAGAATTTCCCGCCTCTCCGCACTGGGAACTCATCCAAATCAACCTATGTTGATTGGCTGCTCCTAATCTAGGTGACTTTTTCAAAACATTAAACGCTTTTGCGTGATTTGGATATTTATGCGTATTGAACCAGACTGTGTGTGAATTTGGGGTGCTTAGGTTACCGAATCCCACAAACTGGAGGTCAGTTAACGAGACCAAATACTTCCTAAGCCTTAGAGCTAATACTTAAGCTTTGCATTTTCCCCAACCTCTTGAGGATTATCCAGATTTTAGCGGATACGTGAATTTTTAAGCTAAAGAATCTAGCCCAAGAGGACTAAGACCAGTGTTCCCGCTAATCTCTTGTTTTGTCTCCTTAGCACTTTTCTTTTATTCTCTTTTCTTGATCTAGTCTAGAACTTCAATTAATTCCTTTTTGTCATTTTTGCTCTTTTTCTCCTCCTTGTGGCTCACAAAATTTCCTCCCTCCCCCATTTTTTTTTTCTTTTTCATAATTTTTCAATTTTTTTTTGTGTTTTTGACATATGTGAATTTTTTGTGAGAATCCTTTTGGTTTTTTCTTGGTTCTGTATGTATGCACTTTATCACCCCCATGCCTAAGTTTTGTAATGTCCTCATTGTAAACGGAGGGTGTGAAATAGTGTTGAGATCAGGGACTTAGAACAGGATACATCGGGTGGGTGAATGGGTCGGAAATGACTGATGCGAACGATTTCAAGCTCTGGTACGTGTACCAGAGGTGGGATCAGCTGTCTAAGGCTGAACTCAAGGTGCAATGGACGTGGAGTACAGACGGATAATCAGATGGGTCTCTGTTTTTGGGATGACGGGTTGCCTCTCGTTAAGCGCTAAATTTAATGCCTTCAACCAAGCGGAAAATGGGGTGGAGAGGGAGTGGTCAAATCAGTGGAATTTTGTAAAACAAGCACCTTGATTAAGAGCTTAGTTGGCACAACCAGGTGCTTGTTAAGATCAGTAGGCTGATGATGTAGCCCAAACCCAATAAGTTTGGTGGGTTGATAGATGTAGATCAACAGATGCGGAACCCACCATATGCAATGTGGTTCAGATGGATATGGAAGTGAAAACTCAGGTTTAGGCTGAGTTGACTCAGACTGGTCAGAGTAGGGTTCCGAAAAATAATCAATTTGTGGTGTGGAAACCCTACAGGGGTGATCAAAGAATGATGGCTCTTGCTTTTCGGTCTGATCAATACCCTATACCTGGTATAGATATGGAGTTGAATCATCTACAAATGGCTTAGTGAGAGGTGAATCGGAATAGAAATTAAGTCCGGTTGCAGGTTGGGGTAGGGAACGGGTTTTGATTGGTTCTGTATATGTGGAGCAGGTGGCTTTAAAGAGAATTGGCTTGTTATAATCAGGAAGCAGATTTTCTCCGATGTTATGGTCAGATTCGAAATCGTCAGAGAATTTGCGAAAATCAAAATCTAAATGAGATTCAAGATCATGAGTTCCACCATAGAATAAATCATATGTTGTAGATTTAGCAGCTTGACTGGGGTCTAGCCTAAATGTTAATTCTGAGCTTAAAAAGGTGTCTCTATCTGGTAGAGGCTCAAGTTCTAAGCTAGTAGGGCAGACCTAATTGAAACCCCACTTGTCCAACTCCTCGGTTTCTGTATCGTAAATTGGCATGACTTCCGAAAAATCGATTAGTTCCTCTGAGGATGTTGGCGAGGGATATTCATCAAATAAAGGCCCAAAATCATATTGTTCATTGAAAGATTGATCTTCTTCATATGGGGCCTTGAAATCTTCACAATGGGTTTCAGATCTAGATTCTGGGCTTAGGATGTGGGTTGAATTACTAGAATCTAGTCCTGAATAACCTTCGAGGGTCACCTTATCAGAATAAGGGACGGAATTTATACCCTCGAGAGGTTCAGTTCTACCTTTATTATTGCAGGAGTTTTGGGATTCTAGAATGGGATCAACAGTGTGCTTTCCTGCATTTGGAGCTTCCCAACCTTCTTCAATATCAGGCACATTGCACTCCATCTGGGTTGGGAATCCACAACCATTTTGTGCCTCAAACCTGAGATCAGATTGATCGTCGATGTTGTCCCAAGATGGTTCATCCTCTGTTTGTGGTATATACAGGTACTTCTAGTCGATAATTTGTTTTACTAATCTCATTATCTCTTCCCATTTTTCAAGACTATCTTGGTGTTGCTTCCAAAGTCAAGGATTTGTCATACATTGAAGGTATTCAAGATTGTGCAATTTTTCTATCTCAATGTACCCAGTAATGATCAAGTCACGGGTTGATCCTTTTGTGGTTTCTGCTAATAGTACTTGGGCACAAGTTATGATAAAGGTTATGGTTGTTGGGACATCAACCTGAATGTTTCCTACTGGTGTTGAGGTTTCTTCTTTTTCATAGAATTTCAGGGCATCCTCAATCATTTTATCTCTCATGGATCTCTGATATTCATGTTTCTTGAATGGTAATCCTAAGTGGTTTGGCTGCATATTTGAATCAGGTGGTGGAATCAAGATGTAGAATCAAGTTATCAAGCGATTAGATATGAATAACGAGTCCCACTGAAAATGTATGTGTGTGCTTTAAAGAGAAAAGATGAGGGACTGGAGGTGTTTTCGACTCAATCAAGACACCCAAAGACGTTTGGATGACTATGGAGGTTCAGGGCAGATGGTACCCCTGGATCAGAAGATCGTCCACCTGAGAATTACCTGGGCAGCCAGAGAGGGAGAGTCCCGCAAAGACCCCTACATGGTAGAGCATCCCCACGGGTTACAGGGTTTCCCCCACCCGACCTCTCTTGTCACTGAGATTCCAGGTAGACCAGAATGGGGACCTTGACCTCTTAAGTCTACCACTTTTATTTCAAAGGTGCTTTAGGGTTCTCACTTGAACTTTAGATAGTTTTGATGTTGTGACCTAATTTGGAGGTTGGTTGACCCAAGGGGTCAACTTCACCTGACTTGTCCAATAAATGGCAGAATGATTCTAGGCTTGGGACCTAGTGATCACCTTGATTTGACTCCCAGTTTATTAGGTCCAAAAATTTTAAGATTCAAGTGATTTTAGAGCTCAATTTTTTGTAGGGTTTGTCTTGTTTAGATCTCTTCAATCAAGGGCTTGGGTAGCACACTGATGCGGGAGGGTTTATTTCCTTTTATACAGGCATGTGTGACTAGCACTTCAAGACCCTATTGTAGAAACCCTAATTTGGTTCTATTTCCAATCCTCTTTTTCTTTTTGAAAAGGTTCTCTTTGGACTTTAAAACAAGAAGTGTGTTGTCCGCCAAGATTAAGCGTGATTTCTATTAGGCACATGAATTTGTGGGATAGAATCTAAAAAAATCGCTCCAACTTCAAGAATATTTGAAAAATTTTCGCAAAATCAGGAAAGTCTACCTTAAAGATGGTGATTACTATAGAAAGAAGGCAATTGATTCCTAAATTAATTTTCTTCCTTTTGTCTTTCAAAGATTGGGGGATAGTTTAAGGAAGAAATTACCTGCCCTGGAGTGGTTGACTTGCGGGAGGGATTTTCTCATGAAATACCTGCAAGATCACAACAAAGCAAAGTAGGGCAAGTTAGTGTTCAATATGATAAAAAGAATGTAGAGACTAGTGATAAATTGCACGTTGCTCCCCGGCAACTGCGCCAAAATGTTGACGTGTGAACTCGATCGTGTTTTAACAGTTAATTACATTGTTGTATAGGTGATCAAGCGTCGTCAACAAATAAAAGTTTTATTACTCGAAAATCAGAGTATCCAAGGTCGAACACAGGGAGCAATTGGAATTCATTACTAATCTCTAGAATGTAATTGAACACTTTAATTACTCAAAACTTTAATTCAAATGTAAATGCATGAGTTTGAAAAGTAATTGAGGTAAAAAGAAAGAATTGGACGTCTGATCATGGGATCAGACGTCTTAAAAGTAGGTTTCCCTTCTCTTATTCTTTTTCTTCTTCTTTGTGCTTGTTCTTTCTCTTCTGCAGTGCTTCTTTTCTTCTTATTTTCTTCTATCTTCTTTCTTTCTTCTCCTGCAGTATCTCTCTCTATGGGTCTTCTTCTTCTTCCTTGGCTCTGCTTCCTTTCTTGGTTCTGTTTGCCTTTTGTTCCTCTTCTTCTTCTTCTTCTTCTTCAGTTCTTCTTCTCTTTTCCCTTCACCTCTTCCTTTTCTTCTCTTTTTCTTCTGCGAAGGCTTCCTTACTTCTTCTTCATTTCCCTTGCTAGTAGCGGCCAAGTGTTGGCTTCACTCCTTCCTTCTTTCTTCCTTCCCTGCACAACCACAGAAAAGCAAAACCTAACCCTCTACCCACACCGGTGCATCTCTCTCTCTCTCAGAACCACTCTCAGGATGCTCTCCCAGAGCCACGTAAACGGGTCGGATCGCACGCCAGTGACCAGGCGCATCAGCGTGAGGGTGGTGCGTGATGTGTGCTCAGGACAGGGTCGGGTTGGATCGCGCCAGATCCGCGAGGTGAAACCACGGACGAGGTGCAGTGACATAGGTGAGGGACCTCACCCTAAGTGCGTTCGGAGGCACTGAACCCATATCACAAAAATAATATAAACCATGCCAGCGCTTTGTAAGTTATCGATGTGGGACTAATGGTCGCTGCCTTCACTCGCACGCGCCCGTAGAAATCCTTCCTACAATTGCCACTACTGCGGACTCTGTTGTGCCTCTTGCAGGACCCCTTGTCTTCGCAAGACCTACCTGAGTCAGTTGCTCCTGGAATCTTGCAGTCCTGAAGCCTGGAGCAAGTGTGGAGCTTCCTCGAGTCGACGTCAATGGCAACCGGAGCTTGAGATCTGTTAGACACGAAAGGAGCCTCGCAGCTTAATCAGATCACCGGGGGACCTTCGCTGTGTCACGACGAAGGTGAAGCACTAGGTGGCAGGCTGCGGGGCAGCCTAGGCGTGCGTGCCTAGGTCGCCCTGTGGCCGAATGGATGGGTGAGTTCAGGGGACTGTTGTGGAGGTGTAGCGGGTCTGTGGATGGGCAGAGTTTAGTGAGGTGAGGCGGAGGTTATGTGATGGTCGGCGAGACGTGTGGGGCTGCGGAGCGATGGGAGCGTCTCGCCGAAGGGTGGCCGGAGATGAGGAAGGTGATGGTGAATAGCGGCAGTCAAGGGGTTTTTGATGAAATAGAATGAGGGAGATGAAAGAGGGGATAGAGGAGAATAGTTTTGACCTAATTAAAGGGACGAAGGGGAAGAGGAGGCGGACAACAGTACCTGCTGTCGCCGGAGAAGAAGATGCCGGTGGAGGAAGACGGTGGCGACGATAGGGCAACGGCAGCGCGCGCGAGTGTTGTGCGATGCGGAGGAGGATGAGGAAGATGACTCTGCCACTGGTTTTGTGGCAGAGCAAAATGGAAGGGGAGGGGGGCTCGCCGGAGCTTGCTGGACCTCTTGGCCGGAGAAGAAGGAGAAGAATTTGAGGTGGAATTCCGGCCAAGTCGAGCTGAGGAGATGTGGCCGGAGTTAGGGTTTAATTTATAGGTGCTGGCCGTGCGTCTGGTGCGTGGAGGGCACGCCTTCTGTCACCAACGTCTTGCTGGAGATGGAATGTGGTTATATACCCAAATCTCTCGTGCGTTCGCATTAGAGATTGGGTGCAAATCTGGGATCATGGTCGGGCTCAGATGGAAGGGGATTCCTCAGAGAATCTCCCTGCCAATTCTGGGAAGGGATCTCTGAGGGATCAGAGAGTATTCCCTCTCTAATCCTTGTCGGAGCAGGATCTCTCCCCAATAATGGTAGAGGGACCTGATTGTAAGATTGGCGAGGAAGCTAGGGTTTTCTATGTGATGGTTTTCAAAAGATAGGGACCAAAATGTGATTGGGTGTACGAAATTGCAAAGTAGGTCAAGATGACCTCCCCTTAGGTCAAAATTTTGGTACAAACCTAATTTGGACCTAAGGAATCCAATGGTGAAGTTGGATTTTATGTTTGACCATGTTTGACTAGATATTTTGCGTAAAAACCCAAATTAGGTCAATGGATGAGCTAGGACCCTAATCTAGGTCAAACTAGGTTCCAAAGGCCAATTTGAATGTTCCAAACCCTAGGGGATATTTTTCCATGAATTTTAGAGGGTTTAATTGATTTTTATCCTAATCGAAAGCTTGTTGAATTAAGCGGATCTGTTTTAGGGTTACCAAATGTATTTTAATTCCTGGATTGTACATGAACCCATTTCTGATTGAATCAACCAACTTTTTATCTCATTTAGACCATTTGACCTATGCTCTATCTCTGAGAAATCCTGTTTATGTACTGCAATGGTAAAATTGCAATTTTAACCTTTATTTCATGTTTTCTTCTCAGAACACTTATTCCTTCAATTAGGCCCTCTTTTAAGTCATGTAAGAGCTTTTACTCTCTTTATTAGATTAAAATGGGCTAGTTATGGCTCATGATGAGGCTCTCATTAGACGTCCTTTAGATGCTCGGGAAGAGGCTTGAGTTCCAAGACAGGGTTATCAGCAACAGCGGGTGGTTCAGGGTGTGTGTTAGGAGTAAGGGAGGGAGTTATGGGTGTGTCTAGGTCAAGTTCGGACTCCTCTGAGTGTCGGTTTTGATCCGCTTGTGATTGATCAGGAGTAGTCAGGTTTTCCTCAATATATGGATCGTCAACCACAACCTTGATATCACATATCTGATCTAAAACACCGCAATTAATCCCTTGTTGGGCCTTAAAGATGTCAATCTTTAATGTCTATTTCCAAAATTTCAACTCAATTTGGCCCTCCTCACAATTTATGTTGGCCCTAGCAGTGGCTAGAAAGGGTCTCCCTAGTATAATTAGTGTATTTCTCAGATTTTCTGGAGCATCCATATCCAAGACTACGAAGTGCATCAGGAAATAGAAATCCCGAACCCTAACAATGACATCCTCAAGAACTCCTTGAGGTGACTTAATAGATTGATCTGCTAACTGTAATGTCACCTCTGTTGATTTGAGCTCAGATTCCTCGAGATGATCAAGTAGGGATGTACGTATCAGGTTTATGGAGGCTCTTGGATCCAATAAAGCTCTATCAAATTGGATATCACCAATTGTACAGGATATCAGGGGAGTACTTGGGTCTTTTGCCTTAGGTAGGAGTTTGTTTAAAATTATAGAGCTGGCTTGCTCTGACAATACGATTGGGCTCCCACTTTTGGTTTCCGGCTTACGCTTAGGTGTACACACGTCTTTCAGAAATCATGCGTAAGCCGATACGTGGCGAATCGCATCCATCAAAAGGATGTTTATTTGGACCTGTTCGAAGAGCTTGACTAGGTCCTCCTCAGGTTTCACTGGTTTGGTTGTCCTCTTTCCCTTGGTCAAGGCCTCGGGAAATGAAACCTTGGATGGTTCCTCTAGAATAGGTCTAGGTTCTTGATCTGGGATAGGGGTGTCTTGGGTAACTATCCTAGGGCTTGGGTTAGCACTACCAGGCTGAAAGTGGCATGGGTGAGGTGGGTCTTGTGTTACTTTGCCACTACGAGTTGTAACTAAATTTAGTCCTGCTTGGTTCTGGTTTGGTGTTGGTAAAATAGGTGGCTGCTACTGAAATCCCGAGTATGATGTCGAAGCTTCCATTCCGTTGGGTGATGGAACAGAAGGGGCCTGATAAATCATGTGGGCTTTTCCCAGATTTGGATTCATATTGCGCCTTTGGTTCGACACATTATTCAGATTCGGTAGAGGTTGCCAAGGGAGTGTGCTAGGTTGGCGGGAATTTAGCATCTGAGCGAGTTGATTGCGAACCTCTGCGACCCCATCTTTATGTTGTTTCTGTATAGCCACATTCGTCTTTTGAATGTCAGCCAGAGTTTGGAGGATGAGGGTCATTTGATCTACCTAAGTTGGCCCAGATTGATAGGTGGTGTTGGGCCGAGGCTGAGGCAGTTGAAATGGATAAGGAGCTTGTGGACAGGGTTGATATGGTGGTCTCTAATTTTGATTGTTTCCCATCCATAGGAATTGGGATGATTCCGCCATCTAGGGTTATAGATATTAGAGAATGGGTCATTCTGGATGGCGTTGAGGTCCTCGCAGGTTGAGGAATCTTAGAAAAGTCAGAGTACGAGGGTTTAGAATTCCCCCAACTAGAGTATGTAGGATCGGAGTTTCTTTCGATCCTAGAGTTAGACTGGGGTGGATATGGGTCCATCCCCTGAGAAGATTGGTGATAGATGTTATGCACAGCTTCCCTCCCAGAGGGCTGCTGTGCGAACGGGTTTTGCATAGAGGTGGCTCGCTGCAGATGTCGAGTTATCTCATCCACCTTCTTCTCAATGATAGAGACCTTGTCCAATAGATTGGCCATCAATTCCAAGTTGACAGATGCGGACAGGCTCTGCGTCTCATGTGCTCCCCTTAGATTCATCGATGCACGGGCATTCGTTCGGTCGAATAAGCCCATGGAGTCATTATTGATGGAGTTCTCGCACATATTCTCGAGAATCTCCTACATAGTGTCTTCGTGTTGACCCATGATATTTCCTCCGCAAGTTGCATTGACGAATAAATGGATATCTTCATGGAGCCCCTGGTAAAAAGACTGGACTTGTTCCCATTTAGGAACTCCGTGATGGGGGCACTTCTACATGAGATCTAGAAAACGATGCCATGCTTCGTGAAGTGGTTCTCCAGGCTGCTGTGTGAAGTGCGTGATCTGGTGTCGTAAAGCATTCGTCCGACCAACTGGGAAGAACTTTTTCAGAAACTCGGATTGTAGTTCAACACATGTGTTGATAGGATGCATTTGAGTCTGATACCAGTGAGCTGCTTGTCCATGAGAGAGAAGGAGAACATCTTCATGAGAAGGATATCCCAATTTTAGACATCTGACCCGAAGGTATGGGCTAGATGCTTTAGTTGTTTGATGTGTTGGAAAGGATCCTCGGAACTAAGCCCATGAAACTTGGAATAGCATGAATCATGTTGGGATTGAGTTTAGAATCAGGACCTCCAGCTGGGATTTGGACTCGAGGCTCGATTGCCACTGCAGCGATGTTGTAATGATCTGGCATCATAGGACATTGCGATGGATTCACAAAGGCTTGGAATAAATCATTAAGGCGCTGAAGTTGGTTCTCAAGGTTATTCTCTTCTTCTACGGGTTGTGCCATGATGATGGAAGGAGAATTGGGTTTAGATGAATTAGAGGAGATGTCTATGTGATGGGGTTGCTACACAAACACGGAAGTCGAGGCCTGGCCTCGACGGGAGTGAATGACTAAAGGCCTCAAGGATGGTCTTAAGGACCGCTACCGAACATGCACCAATGGTCTGGATGAGAGTAGAATGTGATGGACCCAATCAAGGCACCCAAAAAAATTTGGATGACTATAGAGGTTCAGGGCGGATGATACCCCTTAGTCAGAAAGCCGTCCACCTGAGGAATACCTAGGCAGCTAGAGAGGGAGAGTCCCGCAAAGACTCCTACATGGTAGAGCGCCCCCACGGGTTATAGGGTTTCCCCTACCCGACCTTTCTTGTCACTGATGTTCCAGGTAGACCAGAATGAGGACTTGACCTCTTAAGTTTGCCAGTTTTATTAAAGAGCAAGGGTGCTTAAGATTTCACTTGAACTTTAGATGTATTGAGTGCAAAAAGTGACCTAATTTCAAGGTTGGTTGACCCAACAAGGTAGGTCAACTTCACCTATTTGTCCTTTGAGAAGTTTTAGGTCCCTTCTTTTAGGATTCAAGTGAGATTAAGCGCCTAAATTTTAGGGTTTGCTTGAATAAATCACTTCAACCAAGGCTTTGGCACACATCATTTTGGAGAGTTGATTCTTGCTTATGAAAGCATGTCTCTAAGGCCCTAAATTGAAATCCTTAATTGGCTCTAATTTTGTTCCAATTTAATTTTCCAAATGTAGTATCTAGGGCTCAAACAAGAATGTGGTAGCCTTAATTACCTTAAGTAGGTGCACAAATCAGATTTTGTTGTTGAAATCAAATCAGGCAACTTGATGAATTAGCTAAAAATGTAAAGCAAGTGGCCCTAATTGATTTTGTCCTTTTTTCCTTTTCAGAATGAGGGACTTAAGAGAGAAAGTAATCAAAAATTACCTACCCCTTGCGTGTTTGATGTGCAGCTATTTTTTCTTTGCATCTACATCCTACCTTTGAATGGTTGATTTACGCGGAAGATCTCCTTGTGAAGCACCTCTCAAAATCACAATAAAGCAAAGAGGGCAAGTTAGTGCTCAAATATAATCAAATAATGCAGAGAATAGTGGTGAATTGCGCGTTGCTCCCCGGCAACGGTGCCAAAATGTTGAGAGCGCTGAATTGGTATTTAAGATATTGAGTTGTAGTACAGCCGAAAAAGCATTCAAAACAAATACAATTTTATTATTCAGAAAGGTTTTCGAGGTCGAACACAGGGAGCAAATGGAATTCATACAATAGTCTCAATAATAAATGCAAATTGAACACATAATACTATTCAAAATCTAATTAGGAATGTAGAGCATGGGTATATGAAGAATAAAAAGAGTTGTAGGCAAAATAATAAAGAGCATATGAAAATTGGACGTTTGATTTTGCAATCAGAAGTCTTAAAAGTCTTGTGCTACAGTGTCTTGATTCTCTTCTGATTTCTCTTTCTCTAATTCTTCTTCTTCTCTTCTTCCTTTGGCTTCTTCTTTCCTTAGCTTTCTCTGTCTTCTTCTTTCTCTTTTGCTTGACCTTCTCTTCTTCTTCGGCTTCTTCCTTCTTTCTCTTTCTTTGACTTCTACCTTTTCTCTGTCATCTCCTTCCTTCTTTCTCTACCTTAAGCCCTGTAGTGCTCCTTTCTTTCTCTCTTTTTCTTCCTTTTTTTCCAGACCTCCTCTTCTTCTCTAAATTGGCTAAGTGTTGGCGCAATCTCTTCAGAGCAAAACCCCCCTTCCCCTGCGTAACTCTCCTCTCTCTTTCTCTCTTTTCTATTTCAGAGCCGCTCTCCTAGAGCCTTTAGCCGGTCGGGCAATCGGACCTAACGGAGACCTGGGTCCAGGCTCACCGGCATGTGTGGTGAGCGAGGAGTGAAGAGGTTGGGTAATCGGGTCATGGCCAGGTCCGAGGGGTATATCGCAGATGAGTTCGTGAGAGGGGGGGAGGAGGACCTCACCCTCAGTGTTGGAGGCGATAAGTCTCTAACACTTTTTCCTTTTATGTGTGCGCAAGCGGCTTTCCACTTCCGAGGTGGGACTAAATGTCCCACCTTCATTCGCGCGCGGCAGCAGCAGATGGTTTCCTTAATTGGAGAGGCTGCAGAGTCCTTCGACGTCGGGGGGTCTCTCTTGGAGCAGAACACGACTTGGAGCGGCTTGAAGCTTGCTTCAAGCTCAGCGATAATGGCGGAAGACGTCCTGAACCTGAAATTAATAGCACGGCCTCGCGGCCAAGTCAAATTACTCAGAGAGGTCCACCGGACCACGGCGGATGTGATGGGTGTGGTTTCATGGCATGTGGGTGGCTGTGGTGGCGTATCTAGGGCAGACTGTGGGTGCATGTGTGGGAGTGTTTGGTGGGGCGCTTGGGTGATCGATGGAGAGATTGGATTGAGGGGATGTGATCAAGGAGTCGAGGTGAAGGTCGTAGGTTGGTTGGTGAGGTGGATGGAGGTGCGGAGTGACGGGAGCACCTCGCCGGAGGTATCGCCAGAGGTGGAGAAGGTGACGGTGGTCAGTGGTGTCGGTGGGTGTTTTTTTTGAGAAATAAAGAGAGGGGAAGAAAGTGGGAGAGAGAGAGAGTCGAATGACCTACTTTTAAGGGACAAAAGGGACAGGAGACCCACACTGGTATTGCTGTCGGTCGTGGGGAAGATGAAGCTCCGTAGATGAGGCGGTGGTGAAGATGGGGCAAAAGCGACGTCGGCCGGTGTTGCGCTACACGGAGGATGGAAAGGAAGACAACCCAACCATTGGTATTGTGGTTGGGCGACGAGTGAGTGAGGGAGAAACCGCTGGAGCTTGCCAGGATTGTGGCTGGCGAGGGAGAGTGGAATATAGGGAGAACTGGCCCAATTTCAAGCTTGGAGAATGCGGTTGAATCTGGGGCTCCTTTTATAGGTCATTTGGAGAGGGATTTATGCTTGGAAACCAAGCTTCCAAGCAAGGAAAGGTCACCGGAGTTGGAAGCCATTAGGATACTCATGTATCTCATGTATTCGCATGAGAGATTGGGAAAGAATCTGGGATCAAGGATGAGTTAAGACGAGCGAGAATTTCTTAGAGAATCTTCCTTCCAATTTTAGAGGAGATCCTTTGAGCAATCAGGGAGAACTGTCCTTCCAAAGCTCGCTGGAGTAGGATTCCTCCGCTATAATGGTGGAGGGACCTAATTGCAAAAAGGATGAAGAAGCTAGGGGGCTATTTGTAAGGGTTTTTGAAAGATAGGGGTACAAATGTAATTAGGCTGAACCTTTTTGCAAACTAAGTTAAGGCAAACTCAACTTGGGTCCAAATTTTGGTACAAACCTAATTTGGATAAAAGGAATCCAATGGTGAAGTTGAATTTTGGGTTTGACCACGTTTGACTGAGAAATTTATGTAAAATCCTAATTTAGGGCAAATATCTGTCTAAGACCCCATTCTAGGTCAAGATGGGTTCCAATGGCCAAATTGAAGGTTTTAAGCCCTAGAGAATATTTTTCTATGACTTTTAGAGGATTTAAGTGAATTTTATCCTGATCGAAACCTTGGTTAATGAAGTGGGTCTGTTTTAGGGTTTCAAGAAGTCATTTAATTCAAAAAACACACAAAAACCCTTTTCTATCAAATCCAACCCACTTATTATATTATTAAGACCATTTGACCTTTATTTAGCCCTTGAGAAAACTCATTGTTGTATTGCATTGGTAAAATTATAGTTTTACCCCTAGTTTCTTATTTTTCTCTTACAAAGGTTATGTAGTGAATTAGGACCTTCAATTGGTTATGTAGGAGCTTTTATTCTCTTCATTGGGTCAAAATGAGCTAGTTAGGGCTCATGATGGTGTTCCCATCACTACCCTAAGATTGAGGATGAGTTGGGTAATGAGCCCAAAATCACCCTAAGTGATTTGTAAATAGGTTATTAAGTCCCAAATTTTAGGATTCAAGTGGATGATTAGAGCTTAATTTTATGGTTCTCTTGATTAGGTCAATTCAAGCAAGGGTTTAGGTAACACACAATCTGAGAAAATCAATTCTTGCTCTTTCAGGCAAGTGTGTTTTCTCAACCCTTAAGATGGAAACCGTAATTTGGCTCTTCTGGTCCAATCAGTTCTTTCTAAATTGGGTACCTAGGGCTCAATCAAGAAGGTGAATAGCTTTAGATACCTTAAGTTCTTAGTAGGTGCAGAAATATGGATGAGGATGTCCAAAATGAATCAAATTAGGTAGCTCAAGTGATTAAGTCTAAGGAAATAATGCAAGTTTGATCCTAATTGATTTCCTTTTTTACTTCTTTCCAAAAATAGGGGCTTAAGAGGATGGAAGTGAGATTACCTGCCCCTAGAGTGGTTGTCATGCGGCTGATCTTCTTAAATCTACCTCGCACAACCACAACAAAATAGATAGAGCAAGTTAGTATCAGATTAGAAATTGTAACCAGTGAAATCAAATTGTGCATTGCTCCCCAGCAACGACACCAAAATGTTCAAGCAAAATCGTTGTTGTTTAAAAGATGCGTCATAGTATAGGACAAAATCGCTCAAATAATTTAAATTTATATGCTCAGAATCACAAAAGTATGAGGTTGAACACAGGGAGCAATTGGCAATTCAATCTCACTAATCACAAGAAATATAAGCAATTATGACCAGAACTTTTTTTAGAACAACTTAAAATGATATATATATTAAATCAAGTATCAAGTGCAAAAAGAATGGGTTAAAATGGTGATTTGAATCACCAAATTAACCCTTGAAATTAAGCTTGAGTATCTCAAACATTTGAATGGTAAATCCAACCAAATATTCAACGTCAACCAAGTTAAATGAACCAACAGTAGCTTCAGAATCAGGCCTCCTCTCTTTTTCGTGCCTCAAGGGAAGGGGCAAGCACAGCACCACAGCACAGAGGCAAAGGCCTCTCAGAATCTACTAAGTGTAAAGAGTAGAAGGGCAAAAACCCCCCCCTCTCTCTCTCTTATTCTTTCTCTTAGAGATCCAACTTAATCAAGTAATCAGCCGGGTAAACAGGCATGAACAGTGGACCAAGCTTGCGAGCGTGATCTCAAGCAAGAAGTGAGTGCTTGGGTAAGCAGGTGAAGGTGGCTAGGGATCCAAGCCCTGTGTCTTGGGTGAGGGGTCAGGGAGACGAAATCAACTTATGCCGCATGTACAGCTGTAGACTCCACGATGTGGGACTATCTGTCCCACAGTCTTCCTCACGTAGCAGCTGCTGATGGAGCTCTTGATTGTGGTCGAAGAGGGTGCCTGCTTCTCAATTGCAGACCTGGAGGGAAGCTTGGGAGTCATCCACGAAGCTTGGGGGTGTTGTCTAGAGGAATCATGGCCGAAGGACTGCATCTGTCGTCGAAGTCGTCGAGGGTAGCAGCTGCTGTCTGGTGAAGACCTGAAACCAAGAGCATAGCCTCGCAGCCATGTCAAATGTTCTCAAAAGCTTCATCGTGAAGCGGCGAGTGTAGTGGTGGTAGTCGTGTGGCGTGCGTTGGTCTGCGGAGGGCTGATGGTGACGGAGACGATGAGTGGAGAAGGTGATGTTCGAGGAAGAGTTTCAGTGGGTGGAAGCCTAAATTAGGAGAGGGCTTCTGATGAGGGTGGTGTAGCAGAGCTTGTTAAGGTGGCAGCGAGGCATTTGATGGTTTGTAGCAGGCAGAAGGCTATGTCGGAGTGTCACTGGAGTGGAGGAAGAAAGTGATGTAGAGGGAGGTACGGTGGTCGTGAGTGAGTTGTGAGTGCGGGGAAAGAAAGTGCAAGGAGAGAGGAAGGGATAGAGGGACTTAGGGGCGAAGGAGATGGATGGAGAGCATCGGTTGTCGTTGACCAGAGCTGGAGATGAAGATGAGGTCGACGAGTTGGAGCGGTGACGAGGAGGAAGGAGACCCCTGCGGTGGTTGGTGAGGAGCGGAAGAGACAGAAGGAAGGTAGAGGGCCGTCTAATTTTATTGTTGGACGGTCGGACGAGGAGAGCTAAGAGGGCCACTGGAGCAAGATGAAAAGGTGGCCGGAGAGGGAAGGAGGAGGGGTTTCTCTTACCAAAACTTGCTAAAGAGCTGGGCTATGCATTGGGGAAGCTTTTATAGAGCTTCAGGCAAGCTTCCAAGCTTGGAAATAAGCTTGAGAAGCTTGGATTTTCAAGAAGAAGATCCTTGAAATCCAAGGATTCACACATGCTTCATGAGGGGATTTAAGGTCAAAATCTAGGTTTAGACGAATTAGGACTTCCTCAGGATCATCCCTCATAATTTTGGAAGGGATTGGCCAAGCAATAAGCGAGGAATCCTTGATTGAAAGCTCGAGTCTGTGGGTTCACACTTGTCATGGCGGTAGGGACCCATTTGAAGAAGATGAAGAGAAGTTAAGGAACTATTTGTAAATATTTCTAAAGTTAAGGCATGAATGAGAGAGAAAGAGTCATATTGGACCAAAATGCAAACTAGGCCAAGATAGCCTCTGATTCGGCCTAAATTTTGGTAGAAACTTAATTTTGACCCAAGGAATCTAATGGTGAAGTCAGATTTTAGTTTTGATCAAGTTTGACTAGGAATTTGTGCAAAAACACAAATTATCATAGAACTATGTCTGTGACTTTATTTGAGGTCAAAATGGGTTTCAAAGGTCAAATCAAGGATACCAAACCTTATAGAATATTTTTCTATGAATTTTTGAAGGTTTAGATGAATTTTATCCTAACCAGAACCTCAGTAATTTAAGCAGGTCTGAAATTAAGGTTTTGGGTGCTGTATTAGTTCTCGAAATGCGTAAAATCTCGTTTCTGTCTGCATGGACCCACTTGTTAGACTTTAAAGCTCATTTGACCTTTTCTTAACCCCTAGCAACCCCTTGGTTATTTTGTGTTCATGATATGCTGTTAACATTATAGAATTAACCCTGATTTCTTGTTCTCTTCTCAAAATATAATAAGGAGATATAACCCTCAGATGAATATGTAGGAGCTTCTATATTTTATTCCAGACTAAAATGGGCTAGTTAGGGCTCATGATGGTTTTCCCATAATGTTAAGCAATACTAGGCATCTAGACGTCCCTACGGATGTCTGATCAAGCATCTAGACATCCAATAATGAAGCTTGATCCCCTAAGTGCTATAGGCTGTCTCCTTATAGCTTGAAGCCCTTCTTGTTGCTAGGGCTTCCAGGAGTTGGGAAGAAGAAAGGAGGTCGGTGACTCTCCTTCTTTCTCTTGCTTGGTGGAGGAAGATGTACACTTGATTGGAAATCAATTAGGATCAAATTAAGGTTTCCCATTAGGTTTAGGGAGATATTTATAGGGTTCCAATTTTAATCCTAATATGATGGGGACCCTTGGATCTCCATCCAAGGCTTGGGTTTTATTCTTACTTGAATTTTATAGGATTGGCCCATAATAAATTATCAGATGTTAGGATATAGTATCCAAACATAAATTAATTATAATCAAACCCTTGCATTTTAACCTAATCAAATTAGGTGCAATTAATCATCAAATTAAATGCAATTTAACTCCTTAAATCACATTTAATTAATCCTAGAAGTAGAAGCCCATTAAAATCATTATTCATTTCATTATGCCAATATTGAAGCGTTTAGGACTCCTGAGAGTATTTGATAAACACCAATTTATCATCATTCTTATGCATTAAAACAAACCTAGCTCTTAGGATTTTGCTTCACAAACGGGTTTTTGGGGTGCATTTAGGCATAATCTAGGATTAGGCATGCATTGCATTCGTTTGTTGTATTTTTAACTTCCCTACTTGAGTGTTAAGGTTAAGCACTTATTCAGATCATCAAAACCCTAGCATTCAATAAGGAAAAAAGTGAAGAAGAAGCCCAAATCAGCTGAACCCTAGCTGGATTCAGCTCATCTCAGTTGAATTCTAGCTCACATTGGCTAAAATTAGCTCCTTTTAGCTCTACCCAGCTCATCTTGGCTAGATGGCAGCTCAAGGTAGCTCAACTTAGCTAGACCAACCTCAGCTCAGATCAAATCTAGCTCAACTCAGTTGGGTCTAGCTCATCTTATCTCCAATCAATCCATTGGGAGATCTAACAAGCTCAACTAAGTTGACTTGAGTCCACCTCAGCTCAAGCTCAGCTCTCCTCAGCTCCAGCCAGCTCATAGTAACTTAACTCTAAACTAACTGAGCTACTACTTGTCAACTAGTAGCTTAGCTAGCTCTAGAGTTCTCATCAGAGGCAGTTCCAGCTCAACCTAGATCCAGGTAGGTTAGGGCCAACTCAACTGAGCTCAACTACCCAAGCTTGGCTACTTGCATAAGAGCTAAGTAGCTAAGCTCAGAAGTTGAGCTCCCCATGAAGCTGCCTCAGCTTTCCCAGCTCCAGAGTACCTGATACCAGCTCCAGAATACTCTTCTTTAGCTCTCCTCCATGAAACCCTAGCTCCTCCACCTCTACTCTACTAGCTAAGCAAGCTTAGCTAAACTCTACTCCACCAAAATCCTCCATGGTTGACCACAACTACACCTTAACCCTAACCAACCCTAACCTAACCCAACCCCTTTTGGCGCCAACCCACCATAACTACACCCTAAACACCCCTTCAAGTTGGCGCCAAAATGCCATAACCACCCCTTCATTTTGGTGCCAACACAACTCTTATCCTAGCCCTACACCTCTCCCCTTATCCCCATCTAAACCCTACACCTAACCCCTTCTAGAAGCCCACTAGTGGCGCCAAACTAAGCCACCATAACCAACCCTAAACCACCATTATTTTGCTGCCAAAAACACCACCCACACCCTTCCATTTTGGCGCCACCTATATCCACCCTTAATCCCATAACCACCACCATAAAAAGCCATCCTAGCCTTCCCTTATGTCCACGCCAACCCTACCCCTTTAACCACACTAAATTTGGCATCAACTCTTCCCTAACCACACCTACACACACGCCTTATGTCCACGCAGATAACCCTAGCCCCTCATCTCATAACCGCCACCATATAACTCCATCTCCACCTTACAACACACCTAACCAAACCCTTAACCCTAGCAACCACCTAGGGTTGGTGCCAACCACCAAGTGCCCTTCCATTTTGGTTCCAACAACCCTAGCCCTCAGATCCTATAATGACCATCTAACCCCCATCATAGCCATCCATCCTATAACTAACCCTACCCCCTCCTACTCCTATAAAAAACCCCTACCACCACCATTAAAATCCAACCTTCGCTACATAATTTTTCCACCTATATCCACATAGAGGTCATGGCCAAGAGAGGAAGAAGAAGAAGATTAAGGGGATACTCTGTCCCCTTTGTGCCTTCCCCTCTTCTCTTCTCTCTTGTGTCCACGCCAGCCAAGGAAGGAAGCCAGGTGTTGGAAGACAACCTAGGGTACATGCCTACCCTAGGAAGAGGAGGATTTGTGGGTGGTACACTGCCACCCTTGGAGGAAGAATCAAAGGTGGTCCATGCCACCTTAAGGAGGAGTTCTTGGAGTGGGAGCCATCCACTCTAGGAAGGAGAAGGCACGGCCATCTAGGGTTTGCCTTGGAGGACATCTTGGAAGGAGCAAAGGAATCCTTTTAGTCTTGGGGCAACTAGGACTGGAGAAGGTATTTAGGGCAACATCATCATCATCATCAACATCTTCTAAGCTTTCTTCTACTCTTTTGTTGCTTAGTTGCATAGTAGTTTAGTGCTAGATTTCTACTTGGGTGGAAATTATAAGTGGAAACTCTTTTCTCTTGTGAGTTTTCCATTCCCAAATACTTGCTTCTCTTGGGATGACCTGAATACTTACCCAAGTACTCGGATTCTGTAAATTTAAAAGTGATCCAATTTGTGTGTTACAATGACATAAAAACCCATAATTACAAATCA
Organism: Thalassia testudinum; assembly: GCA_037157565.1. Lineage (NCBI taxonomy): Eukaryota > Viridiplantae > Streptophyta > Magnoliopsida > Alismatales > Hydrocharitaceae > Thalassia > Thalassia testudinum. The sequence continues at coordinate 22,608,462 of JAZHRO010000071.1, read as the reverse complement.
CGCTAAATTTTGCATCACTTTTTGGCACCATTACCGGGGAGGCACGGCTTTGCTTTTATCACTTTTCTCTTGCTTGAAGTGGATCTCATCCCCTTCTCTTTTCTTCTATCTTGTGTGTGCAAGAACTACAGGAAGCAAGCGGGAATTCTGGAAAGAACTCAAATCCCTTGTCTTCCTGCGTTTTTTGGTTGGTTCCCTTTATCTTGTCACATAAAGCATTAAAAGACTACCAAAATATACTAAGCTTGGCTTTCAGGACCATAAACAACTTAATTAAGTAGAGTGGTGCAATTTAAAACTCATTGTTTGCTTGTTTGCACCATTAAACACCAGTCCATTTCAAGTGTTGGTGTTCTATTTTTTTGGGTTCAGACTTCTGTCCGAATTCCAAAAATCAATTCTCGACACCACATACCTCCTAAAATCATCACATTTCACCCAGTGATTCCAAACCAAGTAAGGAACATCTGTTCCACATTTCTGAACAATTGGATTTGTAATTAATTTTAAAAAATTTGTGGACTGCATAGTGTTCGCACCCTGTAATCTTCCTATTTTGCTACTATCCGCGAATTTTTAAAATTTTTGTACTCATCTAATTTTTGTGAAATTTAGTTTTCTAGAATCCTTGTAAAATTCTACACATCATATAAAATTACTAAATTTTTTTGAGGACTGTGGTGATACTGAAAAGTCCAAAATACCCACGGGTATCATTTCTAGACTTTGACACCAGCACAAGGAAAAATTCTTTAAAAATATCAAACAAATTCCTAAATTATAAAAAAAGTTTTTTCTGTTATCCTTGATTGATTTTCCATAAAGTAGTGGTATTGTTTGATCTATTTGGACCATTACTTAATAGAAAAAGCCTAAAAAAGATGTTAAATTTCTGTCCTAGGATCAATTGGATTAGGGTTTCTTTTTCATTTTTAGAGACAAACAATAAAAAGGAAACATATCTTCACCTATACAACTTGATTTCCTCTTGTTTGTGGATCTCAAAACTTGTTTAAAGCCTTAGGAAAGGAAACCCTAAAATGCATTAACTTAAAGCAAATCCTAAAAGATAGAAATACATAAATTTTTTGTATGACAATTTGTTTGAATTGGAACCACTTTCAAATCTTGCACACACTATACAAAATTGAAATAACATGGCAACAACTCAATCAACGCCCTTCACATTTCGTGTGCACGTTAATATCTTAGACCTAATTAAAATCTGTAGCAACTTGACCCCTAAGGTTTCATCAATTTAGGCTTGCTATCTAGGTCATAAGTTTTCTTTAGTTAATATCAATTTTGTCATCTATATCTGGTGTTCAGGCTGAAGGACCGAGTCAAATGACTAGGCGCGGGTTTGTAAAAGCACCTGGGGATTTTCCTGGGAATCGCTTCGGCCCAAACCTCCCCTTAAACAACTTGGCTAGGTTTGTTGACAGAACGAGTATTCACTATTGATTACTTATTTTCTGGGTAGACCAAGTCTTAGGTTATTTTTTTAGGGAGTCAAAATTAAGTTAGGTCTAGAATTTGCTATTTGAATTGCACACTTCTCTCATCTATCTCTTCTCCTCCCCTCCCATTCTTCCATATTAGTGTATGCACGGCCGACGATCCCAAAATCCACACCTGGAAGGACTAATTGATTTCTTGGCCTGCCGCATCGCCCGTACTCATTTGTTTGATGCTTCTTCCTCTACTAAAAATCAAGAAAAATTGGAAAAAACCCAAAATTACAAAAAAATCACTAACCCATCATCTTCTAACCCACAAAATGGGAACCCCAATTTTGAACCTGAATTAGAGGTTCCCAAACCACAAACTGAAATGCCGCAGTTTGAATTCCCATCCCAAAGGACAATGGAAAATCCTGACCCTTTTCACATGGTAGTAACTCAACTCCAACAACTCTAGGCTAATCAGAAACAATTGACTAGGACCGTCACAAATCTAGCCATCAATAGACCACCCAACGCTCAACCAACCATTCCGTTGAGGGAATTCCATGATCCCTCCAACTATGAAGAAAGACCAGGGGTGGTCATCCCTAATGAAGAATTTGAAATTAAACCTACAATTCTTCATCTGATTAAAATTTTCATGGCCTTCCTCGAGAAGACTCGTTTAGCAATTTAGAGGAACTCATGGTTCTCGCCCAAACCACCAAATCCTGAAACATTTTGGAAGATTTATGGCTAATGCGGCTTTTTCCACTTTCTTTGAAAGATAAGGCTGCTTATTGGTTTAGGACTATAGGAAAACCAATTACTACCTGGACGTAATTAAAAAATGCATTTCTAAAAAAATATTTTCCCATTGGTCACACTAATGCTTTACGTCGCGCCATACCAACTTTCCAACAAAAATCCGGCGAACCTACGCATGAAGCATGGGAGAGGTTTCAAGACTTATTGCAAAGCTGCCCCCACCATGAGGTGCCACTTTGGCAAATTGTGCAAATATTCTACCATGGTCTTGATGACCAATTGAGGCGGTTTGTTGATGCCTCATGTGGGGGCAATTTTTTAAATAAAGATGCCGAAAGTGCTTACGAACTTTTTGATGAAATGAGCGAAAACTCCTTCAACCACTCATCCATGGACACTTTTGGCAGAAATTCCAACTCTCGCATCAGTGTCCATGAGGTGGCACACAACACTCTCTCCTGGTTACATAGGATGATTTGCAACTTTTTGTGCAAAGACTTGATCAAATGCAAATCAATCAAAAGAAAATGGAAGAAAGATTTAACACGCTATCACATAACCCATTACGGACCAACCCTAACCCTCGCCTTTCTAACTCCGATACTAACCTGACTCTCCTACGCTAGGAAAATTTGCAACAAGTTGACATAAGCATATTTCAAAAATTTGACTTTACACCTGAAATTATTGGGATTTCTGATAATTCTTCACCTTATGTCCCAGTAAATGAAAACATTTTCGTTCTCCAGGATGATTTTAGAAATAATTCCTCCAATTTTTATAATCCCACTTGGAGAAATAATCTGAATTTCTCCTGGAAGAAAGACAATCAAATTCTGCATTTTCAAAATCAAATAGGGAATTTTGGCAAAACCAACCTTCGTAGGCCGATATTAATACTCAATTAATGAAAACCCTGCAAGGAATGCAAAAGCAAATGAAGTTACCCATGGCATTTTTAATTTACAAAATCAAATCACGGTAGCACCCGATCAAAGGCCAATGGGAAATTTACCTTCCCAACCTATCCCCAACCCTAAAAATCAGCAGAATCAATTTCAAAGCGGAAATAATTCAGGATAGCAAGGTCCACAACCAATCATTCCCACACCTCAATTCCCACCCGATTTTCAAAATCATTGATTTCCACAACAAAATAACCACACTGCTTATGTAGTCACACTAAGAAGTGGAAAAACTACACATAACACGGAACCCTCATGAGAAAATAAATTGGATCAAGAACAAATTTTTCCCACCACCGTTCACTCTCAGGACACTGACAATAGCATAAACACAACACCTTTTTCGTAAGCATTAAACTCCAAGAAAAAGAAACCCAGAAAAATTGAGCCAACCGAAGAACAATTACACAAATTATTTGGTCAAGTGGAAATCAACATCCCCCTCCTAGATGCAATTAAATATGTAACTGCCTAGCAAAATTTTTAAAAGAAATTTGTACACCAAAGAGGTAGGCCAAAAATCTAGGAAAGGTTGTCCTTTCTGAGACAATTAGCTCCGTTGTTCAGAGTAAACTGCCTCACAAGAAAAAAGACCTGGGTGCTCCATTAATATCGGTTGTCATTAATGACACTACTTTTGATCGCGCCCTTTTAGACCTTGGTGCATTTATAAATCTCATCCCTACTATCCTTTCCAACGAATTCCAGTTTGGTGAACTTAAACCTGTAAAGGTCACCATTCAACTAGTTGACCAATTTGTTATTCATCCCAAAGGGATTGTAGAGGATGTTATAGTTCAGGTACAAAATTATCTCTTTGCAGTGGACTTTTTGGTCCTTGACATTGATATACCTGAAGCACTTAAAGATGCATCCATCATTCTTGGAAGACCCTTCCTTGCCATCGTAAAAGCTAATATAAACTGCAATTTTGGTAAAATGGACATCACATGCGGTGGTGAGATGCGCACTTTAGACATTTTTACGGCTTCCAAAAGATTCCACGAGTCCGATTTCTTCGATGACTCAGATTCTAAAACCTCTAATCTTGTCGAGGAATTGCTTTCCATAAATACATGTTTTGCTATTTTGCATGAGTAGCAGTAATCGTCTAACCCACCCCCACCTACCACATCAGATTTCACGCTAACTTCTAACTCTATTCTGGAACCCAACTTGCAATTAGAGTTGAATCCCTTGCTGGATTCTCTAAAATATATATTATTGGGCCCCAATAATACAAAACCCCTTATTATCAATTCCAAACTATCGGGGTTACAAGAGGAAAAACTACTCCAAGTTCTAAACAAAAACCAAAAAGCAATCGGTTGGACTTTAAAGGACTTAAAAGGCATCAATGCGTCCTATTGCACTCACCGTAGTTATCTCGAGGATGATTCTAGACCTTCTCGCCAACCTCAACATCGTTTAAACCCTACTATGCAGGAGGTCGTAAAATGGGAAATCATTAAATGGCTTGGTGCGAGAATTATTTACCCTATCTTTGACAGCCGGTGGGTCAGCCCTACACATGTAGTCTCCAAGAAAGCTGGCCTCACTGTTATTACTAATGATAAGGGTGAAGAAGCTCCCACTAGGACTACTTCTTCGTGGCGTGTCTGTATTGATTACAAAAAATTAAATACCGCCACCAAGAAAGATCATTTTCTGCTCCCATTCATTGATCAAATTTTAGAGTGTTAGCTAGACAAGATTATTACTGTTTCCTTGATGGATATACCGGCTACAATCAAGTTGCAGTCCACCCTGAGGACCAGGAAAAGACCACTTTCACCTGCCCCTTTGGAATCTTTGCTTTCCGAAGAATGCCATTTGGATTGTGTAATGCACTCGCGACTTTTCAACAGTGCATGTTAGCAATCTTTTCTGATCTGGTAAGTGATTGCCTAGAGATCTTTATGGATGATTTTTCCATTTTTGGAGATTCTTTTGATCATTGTCTTTGGAATTTAGAAAGAACTCTTCAAAAATGCATTGAGGTTAACCTGGTTCTCAGTTGGGAAAAAAACCACTTTATAGTCCAAGAAGGTATAGTTCTAAGCCATGTAATTTCTGGAAAGGGAATCTTTGTAGATAAGGCAAAGTAGATACAATCTCTCAACTTCCTCGGCCCAACTCGGTGAAACAAGTACGATCCTTTTTGGGGCATGTGGGATTCTACCGACTATTTATCAAAGATTTCTCCAGAATTTCCCGACCTTTAACCCACCTTTTGACTAAAGACCAACCTTTTGATTTTGATCACTATTGCTTGGAGAGTTTTAATATATTGAAACAAGCGATTACAGAGGCACCTATTTTGCAAGATCCCGATTGGGCTCATCCTTTTGGGCTAATGACAGATGCCTCGAACTTTGCAGTAGGAGTTGTCTTAGGGCAACGAATCAACAAGAAACCCGTTGTGATTTATTATGCTAGTAAAATCCTTGATGAAACACAACAAAACTATACTATTACCGAAAAAAACTTCTTGCGATCATTTTTGCCCTCGAAAATTTCGTTCATATTTGTTAGGGTCACACATCACCATTTACACTAATCACTCGACCTTGAAATACTTGCTGAGTAAAAAGGATGCGAAACCCTGCCTAATTCGATGGATTTTATTGCTACAAGAATTTGATTTGGAAATCAAAGATAAAGCGGGTTCGCAAAATGTCATGGCCGATCATCTTCCAAGACTTAACACTGGTGATGTTTTAACACAAATATATATCTTTCCTGAAAAAATGCTCCTAACCCTAAAATCCCTCCCTTGGTATGCTGATTATGCCAATTATCTCACCACTAGACGATTCCCTACTGACTGGCCTAAACACAAGAGGGATAAGTTCTTTGCTGAGATTAAATTTTATTTTTGGGAGGAGCTTGATTTATTCCGCATCTGTGCTGACGAGTCATTAGGCGGCGTATTCCCGATTCAGAAACACATGACATTCTGAACCACTGCCATTCAATGGCTTGTGGCGAACATTTTTCGAGAAAGAAAATGGCGGCCAAGGTTTTAATTGCCGGATTTTATTGGCCGAGCATACACAAAGATGCTTATGCATTCTCTCGATCCTGTGTGCATTGCCAAAGCATCGGCAACATGAACTCTAAAGATATGATGCACCTTAACCTGATTTTGGAAGTTGAAATCTTTGATGTATGGGGCATCGACTTCATGGGATCGTTTGTCACCTCTTTTGGGTACCAGTATATCTTAGTCTCTGTCGACTATGTTTCAAAGTGGATTGAAGCGGTACCCACACGCACTAATGATCATCGGGTTGTCGTGGATTTCATTAAGAAAATATTTTTTCGCATTTCAGTTTTCCCAAGGCCATTATTAGTGACGGAGGCTCGCATTTTACACATTCTTAGTTTCATCAACTTCTTTCTAAATATGGGCTAAAACATAAAATTTCCACCCCATATCACCCTCAAACTAATGGCCAGGCTAAAGTCTCCAACCGGGAGATTAGAAACATTTTGCAAAAGACGATTAGGCCCAACCAGAGAGATTGGTCGCTTAAACTTGACGATGCATTATGGACTTAGCGTACTACTTTCAAAACCCCGATTGTCATGTCACCTTTTCATCTTATTTTTGGTAAGGTATGTCACCTTCCGATTGAACTCGAACAAAGGGCTTATTGGGCAATTAAAGAATTTAATTACAATTTTGATGCGGTCGGTAAACACAGGAAATTACAATTAATTGAACTTGAAGAAGTTTGTAACTTAGCTTATGAAAAAGTATGCATGTACAAAGACTGAACCAAGAAATTTCATGATAAATTCATTATTTGGAAAACTTTTGAACCAAACCAAGGCGTGTGACTTTTTGATGCGAGGTTATGATTATTTCCTGGTAAATTAAAGTTTAAATGGACCGACCCTTTGTAATTCAATCCTTTCCCCACGGTGCCGTTGAGATTTTGGATCTTACAAACAACACTACTTTCAAGGTCAACGGTCAATGACTTAAGCCCTATCTTGAGAACAACCCTGACACGAAATCTGATTTCCACGAGCTCCACGACCCACTAGATATTTAGTGGCTTCACACTCGGCTGAATGGCGTAAAGATTAGCACTAGATGGGAGGTAACCCATCATTTTTCTTGCTTTCCTTTTCCTTTCCTTTTCTTGGTTTTGACCATCCTAAACCTAATCGTCTTTCACTAAGGTGATCCCTTTTCCCTCCTAATGCATGTGGACATTGCATATCATATGCATGGGGGGTGTTTCTAAATTTTGACGATAGATTTAGGATTTTTAAAACCTAAAATTTTGCATTTTTTCTTTAGTCATTTTTGTTTTATTTTTCATGCATGCATAACCAAAAATAAATAAATAAATAAAAATAACAAAATAAAAATGTTGAAAACTTTTTGAGGAAAAAATTCAAATCAGGAGTAAGGTTGACAACTCACTTTTGGTACAATGGGATTTTATCTTTAACAAACTAGGGATGAGGATACAGATCTGATCATTAGAATTTCAAGGTCTATTTTTAGACTAGATCAGACATCCTTCTCTAAAATTCCACTTGAACTCGTGATAGTTCAGGTGATTTGATCCTCTTTTGTAATATGGAATGTATATGGCTTAGTTTCTGATTCAAAAACTTGCATTTCATGCAAAACTTCCTATGTCAAATTTCACACACAAGCCAACACCTAAAAATAACTAAAAATTAGAAAAGCCCCCTTGTTTGAACTTAGTAAAAGTTTGAAGCATATCATTGGTTTGAGTTCCCACCGTTAAGGAGGAAAATGCCTCCTTTGAGGACGTGATGTCAACATGTTACCACCTCGGTTTTGCTCTATATCTATATTACATATCTTTAGATGGAACATTTAAGTGCATTTTTGCAGCTTAAGCGTCTTCGACGGTGCTCTACCTATAGTGTCGGAGCAAGAGCTTGAGTTTGCTTGGAGCGCCCCTTTGCATTGCATTGTGTTTTGGGGTTGTGAGCTGCTGGGTGGTGTCATGGATAGTGCTATCTCGAAGTACTGGCGCCAGAGCCCCTTCGAGGATTGGTAACGGGAATGATAATCCTGACACATCTGTTGTAAGACTAAGCTAAAAATAAGCATAGGGGGAGAAAAAAAAAGTTTTAAACCAAAAACACACCCTTATAAATGCTGGCTTTTCACAAGAACGGACACAAGATTTTAAAGGTTATTGCAAGTTGCGAATCAGATTCAAGAGCCAGAAAAATCCTAGAAACAAAAAATTCAAGTCATCTGAATTAACAAGGGGTTAATTTGTGAATTTTTTGGAGGATATATTGATCCCGTTTTTGTCCAATTTTTGGATCCGAAAACAAATCCCAATGTTTATCTTTAACGAATCTCGTACCTCCTATGTTTGGATAATCCTATGTTCCGTAATCTCTTTCTCCTCAAAAGTAAAAGAAAATTAGATTTCCCAAAAATTCCATTTTGTAAAAATTAAAGTTTTGCTAAGAGACTAGCAAAAGATAAGCATGGGGGTGTGATAAACGACAGTTTATTATCATTCTTATGCATTAAAACAAACCTAGCTCTTAGGATTTTTCTTCGCAAATGGGTTTTTGGGGTGCATTTAGGCATAATCTAGGATTAGGCATGCATTACATTCTTTTTTTGTATTTTTAACATCCCTACTCGAGTGTTAAGTTTAAGCACTTAATCAGATCATCAAAACCCTAGCATTCAATAAGGAAGAAAGTGAAGAAGAAGCCCAAATCAGCTGAACCCTAGCTGGATTTAGCTCATCTCAACTGAATTCCAGCTCACATTAGCTCCTTTTAGCTCTACCCAGCTCATCTTGGCTGGATGGCAGCTCAAGGTAGCTCAACTTAGATAGACCAACCTCAGCTCAGCTCAAATCCAGCTCAACTCAATTGGGTCTAGCTCATCCTAGCTCTAATTAGTCCACTCGGAGCTCTAACAAGCTCAACTAAGTTGACTTGAGTCCTCCTCAACTCAAGTTCAGCTCTCCTCAGCTCCAGCAAGCTCATAGTAGCTTAACTCTAAGCTAACTGAGCTACTACTTGTCAACTAGTAGCTTAGCTAGCTCTGGAGTTCTCATCAGAGGCAATTCCAACTCAACCTAGCTCCAGGTAGGTTAGGGCCAGCTCAACTGAGCTCAACTACCCAAGCTTGGCTACTTGCATAAGAACTGAATAGCTAAGCTTAGTAGTTGAGCTCCCGTTGAAGCTGCCTCAGCAGTCCCAGCTCCAGAGTACCTGATACTAGCTCCAAGATACTCTTCTTTAGCTCTCCTCCATGAAACCCTAGCTTCTCCACCTCTACTCTACTAGCTAAGCAAGCTTAGCTAGCTTAGCTAAACTCTACTCCACCAAAATCCTCCATGGCCGACAACAACTACACCTTTACCCTAACCAACCCTAACCAAACCCAACCCCTTTTGACACCAACCCACCATAACTACACCCTAAACACCCCTTCAAGTTGGTGCAAAAATGCCATAGCCACCCCTTCATTTTGGCACCAACACAACCCTTATCCTAGCCCTACACCTCTCCCCTTATCCCCATCTAAATCCTACACCTAACCCCTTCTAGAAGCCCACTAGTGGCACCAAACTAAGCCACCATAACCAACCCTAAACCACCATTATTTGGTGCCAAAAACACCACCCACACCCTTCCATTTTGGCGCCACCTATATGCACCCTTAATCCCATAACCACCACCATAAAAAGCCATCCTGTCCTTCCCTTATGTCCACGCCAACCCTACCCCTTTAACCACACTAAAGTTGGCATCAACTCTCCCCTAACCACACCTACACACACGCCTTATGTCCACGCAGATAACCCTAGCCCCTCATCTCATAACCGCCACCATATAACTCCATCTCCACCCTACAACAGACCTAACCAAACCCTTAACCCCAGCAACCACCTAGGGTTGGTGCTAACCACCAAGTGCCCTTCCATTTTGGTGACAACAACCCTAGCCCTCGGATCCTATAACCACCATCTAACCCCCATCATAGCCGTCCATCCTATAACTAACCGTACCCTTCCTACTCCTATAAAAACCCCCTACCACCACCATTAAAATCCAACCTTCGCTACATAATTTTTCCACCTATATCCACATAGAGCTCATGGCCAAGAGAAGAAGAAGAAGAAGATTAAGGGGATACTTTGTCCCCCTTGTGCCTTCCCCTCTTCTCTTCTCTATTGTGTCCACGCCAGCCAAGGGAGGAAGCCAGGTGTTGGAAGACAACCTAGGGTACATGCCTACCCTAGGAAGAGAAGGATTTCAAGGTGGTACACTGCCACCCTTGGAGGAAGAATCAAAGGTGGTCCATGCCACCTTAAGGAGTTCTTGGAGTGGGAGCCATCCACTTTGGGAAGGAGAAGGCACGGCCATCTAGGGTTTGCCTTGGAGGACGTCCAGGAAGGAGCAAAGGAATCCTTTTAGTCTTGGGGCAACCAGGACTGGGGCAAGAATTTAGGGCAACACCATCATCATCATCAACATCTTCTAAGCTTTCTTCTACTCTTTTGTTGTTTAGTTGCATAGTAGTTTAGTGCTAGATTTCTACTTGGGTGGGAATTATAAGTGGAAACTCTTCTCTTGTGAGTTTTCCATTCCCGTTGTAAAACTATTTTGATTAAGAAGCATTCTTCTACTTTAAGTTTAAAAAGCTTGTGTTTATTTTGTGGCTTACTTCTTCATTACACTAGGCCTTTCGTGCTTAGGGTGAGTTGAAGTAAGGCACTAGTTGCCTTACAATTTCCATAACTTAGATTTTCATCTTTCTATCCGCATTTATTTTTGCTCTATTCAAAAATGAAAAAAATTTACATATTCCAAAAACCCTAAAAAGGCGTTGATTTCTAAAGATCAAGTAGGAGTTTTGATTTAAAAGGTCATTTGCCTCTCTTGGGACAACCCGAATACTTAGCCAAGTACTCGGATTCTGTAAATTTAAAAGTGATCTAATTTGCATGTTACAACGATATAAAACCCATAATTACAAATCACACTAAATTTCGCATCAGTATTGCACTATGCCTTTCTTAGGTATTTCAAATACCCATGAATCCTTCACTCTAGAAGACATTTGTTATCTTTAGGATTAAATATTAGATTCACTGTCCATCCTATCATGGATTACACATTGTCATGTTCTCCTTATATCATTAGGATGAGAACAAAGACTAAGTCCTTTCCCAAAGAACTATTTTCTTCTCTTTCACGTATGGATCTAATTAGGTCCTGTACGACTATGCATAGAATTTCACACTTCCTAATATACGTGGTGTGAGCTCGAGCCTCCTAATTTTCTATGTACAATTATGGTAGTAGATCTATGTGATTTCTTCGAGAGTTCAAGTGCCTTCTACGCCTTGATATTCACTTCACCTTTCTGGTCTCAACATCAAGGTAGGTGCATTACCTATCGATCCACCAAATGTGCATATGGAAACACAGAGACACATTTATCTCAAGTCAAAGGATATGCCTTCTCCACGACAGTGATCAGAGACGAACTTCCGTATCTCCATCTTGTTAAGTCAACTCATTGACTCAACCTATGTGACAACCCCAAATCTCCATTCCTATGGAGAGAATGTGCATCAATGGCATCAGTTAGGCGATGTCTCTAGAGAAGATTGCCATCTCTTCTCAGATTAGAGATAACAATTAGATATTATGATGGTTGTTGATGACTTATCGAAATCTTCGATCCAAACTGTTTGTATCTTTGATATCTGATCAAGCTCACAAAGCTTGATAGGAGTATGAGAGAGGAAGAGTAGGTAAGGAAAATTATAATGCAAGAAGTAAGGACATGAGTGATAAACGCCAGTTTATCACTCATTCTTATGTCTTAAAACAAACCTAGCTCTTAGGAATTTAACTCTGCAAATGGCTTTTTGGGCTGCATTAGTCATAAATTAGGTTAGGCATGCATTTTACATTTTATTATCCTTTTGATATGTTTGTTTAAGTGTTAGGGTTAAACAAGATAATCAGATCCCCAAAACCCTAGCACTTAGAAGGCAACTGGTTAAGGAGAAGCTCAAACCAGCTGGGACTCAGCCTAATCTTGCTCATCATAGATGGATACTAGCTCACTTGAACTAGGGTTAACTCATTCTAGCCCCATTCAGCTCATCTTAGCTAAATGGTAGCTCAAGATAGCTCATCTTAGCTCACCTTAGCTCAAGTTAGCTCAGATCCAGTTCAACTTAGTTGAGTTTATCTCATCTCAGCTCCCATCAGTTCATTGGGAGCTCTAGCTAGCTCAGCTTAGTTGATTGGAGTCCACCGTAGCTTAAGTCTAGCTACCTCCAGCTCTACTCAACTCAAGGCAACTGAAGATGACTTCACCTAGCTCAGGCTAGCTCAAGTCCAGCTCCCGGGGACTTCGCTTACCTCAGCATACCTTAGTAGAAGCCAACTTACTTTAGCTTGGCTTAGCAGCTTGCAAAGAGCTAGCAAGCTAAGCCAGCTAAAGTAGCTCCTTTCCATCTTCTTTAGCAGCCACTAGCTCCTATGTAGCTCTAAGCATCACCTTCTCAGCTCCTTTCCTCAAAACCTTAGCTCCCTCTACCTCCTATCCAACTCCCTACTAGCTAAGCTCCAGCTCCCTTGGCCATCCACCATCCATCGACCACCTACAACTTAACTCCACCTCACCACCTAACTAGTCCACCTATGCTAGCTACCTTCTCCTACTCCAAGTTGGTGCCACCACCATCACCACCCTTCACCCCTCAACCACCACCAAAGGGCACCAATAAGGTGGTTCCAAAACCACCATAACCACCTCCAAGATGGCACCACTTTTTCCCTCCAAAAACCCTTTCATCCCATCCTTACACCTAAGCCCACAAATCATCTTAGCCCTCCACCTAAGAACCCTTGTAGAAGTCCTAGGTTGGCGCCAATTTAGTGGTGCCTCTCCACCACCAAAAGCCACCAACACCACAATAACTACCACCCTACAAGGCCCTTGAGTTGGCACCAACCTCCCTCTAGCCTAGGATCCTTAACCACCTCGTAAAACCCATCCTAGCCCTACATCTAACCCACGCCAACTACCCCCTTCACCACCTCTATAAAAACCCTCCTAACCACCATTAAATACTGATCCTCCCTTAGTTTATTTTCTACCTAATCCACCCATAGCCCACGGCCAAGGAGAAGGAGAGAAGAAGATTAAGGGGGCAACATACCCACCCCCTTGGTGCCTTTTTCTTCTCATTTCTTCTTCTTGTGCCACGCCAAGGAGGAGGACCTTTTACATTCAAGGACGATGGCCAGGCAGAGGAGAAGAATCTAGGGTGGACGTCCACCCTTGGAGGAGCAAGGGCATGCCCCATCTAGGGCTTGCTAGGAGGGACACATCTTGGAGGAGCAAATCAAGGAGAAAGAGGAGAAGTTCTTTTCAACTATAGGAACAGTCGTAGTTGGAGCAAGAGCCTCTCTTCTTCACCAACATTCAAAGGATTAGTGTTTTGCTTATTTTGTATTTTAGTTGCTAGTAGTAGAAGCATTCCTCTACTAGGCTTTTTTGTAAAACATTTTTTCATTAATCAAAGTTGCCTTCTTTTGAATTTTTGTCATAATTACTTTATCTTGTTTCTACCACTTTTTCACTTCCTCTTCCTAATTACTGTAGGCCTCCACGTGCCTAGAGTGAGCTTAGGGAGAGGCCATACTTATCACCTTAATAATAGTTTAGTGAATTAGGTGTAGATCACTTTTTCACCATCAATTTTGCGAGTGTCCGTTATTTCAAAATCAAACAAAAATCATATATAAAAAAATACAAAAAGAAAGTTGATTTCTATTTTCAAGTAAGAGATTTATAACTGCAACAATTGCCTCAGACGACTCTAGATACTCCACTATCTAGGTCTTATAAATTTAAAAGCAAATCAATTTTTGTGCGTTGCAATGACTAGAACCCTAATTTTACAAACCATGCAAAAATCCGATCAATAAGGACCTTGGTTACATAGTTCCGTCAAACTGACATGTGCTTGGGGAGGGGGTTTGCCCTCAATTTTTTGCTGAAGTTTTTCTTTCTTTCTTGTGTAGTATTACAAGAAGGGGGTGATCCCCTTTTCAGGTACAACTGTCTCTGTATATAGTAATCATTCCTCTCTTAGGGAGTGGAATTGATCGCTTCAAGGTTTGTTTATTGCCTTGTTACCCCTATTGCCACCTCGATTTTGGATCGATCGCTTTATTCTTGTTGTGAGTGTGCACAAAGCCTATAGGATCTAAGCTTTCCACTAAAGGGGGTGAATAGTGTACTATATAAAATTTAAACGGAACATTCACCACAAATCAAGAGAAATATAAATCAATCTTGACAAAGCAGAGAGATTACACATGATTTTTAGAGTGGAAATCATTTCGGGTAAAAACCACTACCTAAGCCTCCTAGCTTAGGATTTTATGACTAGTCGACGTTAATCAAATCCACTCATGCGCCACGTCAATGAGAGTGGCACAACTGCTTTACAAAACCTTCTTCTCTTTTACACTTGAGTAAGAGAAAAACAACCAGAATCCCAACAACTTGGGTCCTAAATAAAAATAACATAAAAATAAAATAATAGTTCCTATGGAAACTCAATTAAATATGTAAATCGAGTATTTTTGAGGTCATGGAAGAGCATACTTTAGAAAGTGTTGAGATCAAGTGCAGAGGCATGAAAGCATTAAGGAGAAAGAGGAAGTTTTTCTTTTTAGAAGCTCTTGGAGGTGTGTTTTGAAATGGGGGTTGAGGGGTCCTATTTATAGGTGTTTTCAAACTTGATTTACAAAGTTCATAAATATGGCGTTGGTCGATCAAAATGAACCTTATTCAATTAACGTAATATTTTGATCATTGCTAGGTTGATCGATTAAATTGGGTTTTTGATGGACTTTTAGAATATGATCGTTAGAAGGTTTTCATTGATTAAAAACATAGAACTAGTTGATCAACTAGAATTAGTCGCTCAAGATAAAAAGGTTGGTCGATCAATAATATTCAAAACTTAGATCTTAACCTAAGTTTGTTGTCTATTGAAGTTCAAAATGAATCAGTTGATATATTTGAGATTCCTTACATATTTCTAGGCTCAATAAAAGTAAAAAAGACAACTCTGAAATGAGTAAAAGTCTTCTCTGAAATTGAACTAAAGGGGGGTGAATAGTGAAATTGAAAATATAAATGGAGAATAAAAATTCAATCACACAAATAACACAATAATTTTTAGGTGAAAATGCAAAATCGTAAGAAAACAACCACCTAAGTCAAACTTTGACTTAGGATTTCTGTTCACCTAGTGATCAATCTACTAACTACACTATTTGAATGAGGGTAAGATTCCTCAAATACAAATCCCACCTCTGATCCCAAAATGGAGGTTTCTCCCCTCACAAGGAAGAGACGGGGATCCGACAGGCTAGATACCCAAGTACAACAGAATATAAAAACTGAAATGAAAATACACCCTATAGAGCTCCCCAAATAGATATATAAAAGTTTAGTAACTATGCTGAGAGTGCTCCCTGAGATGATAGTAGTATCACAGTAGCAAGGGAGGGGGTGTTTGGCCCAAGGAATAGGTTTGCACAGCAATGGGGCAATAGAGTGAGTAGAGCAAGTGTTTGCTTATAAAATTTTTCTCACGATGGTGTTTTTAGCCTAAGAGATATTAGGAAGTATATGTAGGCATGTTAAGAACCTTCAAGAAGGCTTGGGAGAGGACTTCTAGCCATTGGAGGCATATCCCAAGAGATTGGGTCGAAATCCCAATCAAATCAGGCTCATGATGACTTTAACAGCAAAATCAGATGTATGATTTTTAGGTCAGATATCTTATTTGACTTCTGAAAATATTTTTGGTCATCTGATACAAGGGGTCAGAGTTCTTGATTTAGTTGGATGGAAATAAGATTCTAGGTTAGACATTTGAGATGTTATTTTAAGACGTTTCGGTGAAATTTTGGATGTCTAATTTTATGTGGATTTGTTCCTAGTTTGGACTAGATCTAGACAGGGTTCTAGTGTTAAGGGTCAAATGTCTGATTGGATGTTTGACATAGGTTATGGATGACTGATGACCATAATGATCTTGGACTTTGGATTTCTTGTGAATCCAAAAAGCATGATTTTGTCTAACACATAATTGTTAAGTGTGCTTAGGTGTAACGTTCCATTATTGGACACTGGAGACAAGTCCAGATGTTTGGAACAAAGGCTAAAGTAATCCAATGTTTGGATATGACTTGACAAAAGGATATTTGGAAATGATGAGACCAACGGTATGATCTTAGGTCATCTGATAGACTTACCAGACATCTAAATTGTTCTACGGACATCTGGAGTTAAGTCTAAATGCCTAGAGCCTAAGTGCTTAAATTCTTAAGGCATTGATAAGTGTGTTTGGTCATCCAATTAAAAGGTCAGACGACTTATAGTGAGATATTAGACACCTGGGAAGTAGTTCAGACATTTGATGGATGTTTCTGAGTTGGGTTTTTGTTTCTAATTTTTCCTAAGTGTTGAGAGCCCAAGTCTAGAGTATATATATATATATATATATATATTTTCATTGGGGGTTCTTGATAACTCTTTCTAAACTCAATAAAATAAAAAAAATATAACTCTGATAAGATCATTACAATAAACCTAAGACCTAGACATAAAGCCTTTCTTCATCCTTCGATACTTTGACTATGAGATGGCAGAACATGCAATGGAGTTATGATAGAGAAATATAGTATGTCCAATATTTATTTCTTTTACTTTATTTTGTAAAATCAACAAAACATTATTTAGGAGAGGTTGAACTAATAATCTCCCCCTTTTTGATGATTTTCAAAATTTATTCTTAGGATTTATTTTCTTCCCCTGATTTTTGTACTTTAGGGTCTATTTTAAACTATAATAAATTCTAGCTAGTTTTGAGAGTCCTATGATTTTCTCCCCCTTTTTGAATATCGTTAAAACTAACTTAATGGAGTTGAACTAAGCAATGTATATGTGGTGACATAATCAGAACATAATTGAGCAAGCATGAATCATATTTATAAGAAAGAAGCATTTATCAAAGATGTGAGTATAAACATGGCAGGATGTTATAGATGGTAGGAGTTCCACAAGAGGTAAGTAGCAAAATGAAAAGTACAACATCTAAGGAAAATGTATGTGCCCTAATCATATGGTAGCAATGTTGCCATCTAAATCATAAGTATGGGGCCAAAGCCCCTTAATAGATGACAGCTAGAGAAACATTGAAAGAAAGAAAAAGAACACCCAGAGGCTAACACAGCTAAGAGTCACATGAGGGCCATGAGGACGTGCTACTCTGGATGGTCCTGGAGCTGGCAGCGATGTGCATGTAGGACCTTGACCCATTTGCTAATTACGAATGTCAGTGTGTAGCTCATTCATTTCTACATGCATGTTGCCCAAATATGAATATATGTCATTGGTGTGCAACATCAGGATGGAGATGTGTTGAGTTGCTCGAAGATAGTCGTAGTTTAGTGGGAGTAAAACATGTCATAGTATAGGGACGAAAATCTAATCAGCAACATTTAAATTTATAAGTGCTCGAAAAATCGTGAGTTTTGAGGTCGTTTGCAAGGAGAAAATATGGAATTCAATCACTAGTCGCAATAATAAACAATGAGCACAATAATTACAAGAAAGATATGTAATGAATAATCCTCAAAAAATATATTCAATAAGAACAATGTATCTCAAAATTGATGGGACAAAAAGAATATTAATGAAGACAAAAATGGGGATTTGAATCACTAATTAAATCCACAATTAAGCACAGATCCTAAGGTCAACAGTAAACTCAATATCTCAAACCAAATCAAATATCTCAACAGTGGTCTTCAACCACTAGTCCATGTATGTTGGAGTTGTAAATCGCACATTTGATTAAGATAGCGTCGTAGTATAGTTGTAAAATCCGATTCAACAAAAATTAAAATAACGAGATGGTGAGTCCCAGTCGATCTCAGGGAGGCATTTAAGAAATGAGATTGATTGTGATTCCTTTTACTTACTTAAAATTGGACCCCAGTTTCTAAAGTGCGTGTTAGAGATGCACTAGTTGCATTGTTTACTCGAAAAGCTTGTGTGTGCGTCAAATATATTACGAGCGTGAAAGTGTGTGTTGGCATGTGCACAATCTCAATGATGCGATGATGACTAGCGGAAAATAAATTGATCACTAATTCGTTAATATCTTCAGGGACCGACATTTTATTGCATTAAAATAAGAACGTAAATCAAGCAACTAATGATCACAATAGAGATATATAAATTAAGCAAATGCTGATTTTATTTCTTCAAAATATGGTCATTACAATCACAGGTAGAGGAAAGCTTGTACATGAAACCTGAAAATAATACTTCTAGCTAATAGAAAATATATGCATGCATGGATCTAAGGAAGATTATACATGTATCATTCAGGCAGAGGATTACTACACTACTAAGCAGAAAAATAATGCATAAATTAACTATGAAGAACATCTATCTAGCTAATAAAACTTAGGGCATTGGAGGTGGCCTCCAATGGCTGTGTGGCTTGAGGTGGTAGGAGGGAAGAGATGGACGGCCCAAGTGGTTGGCCGACCTCTTCAGAAGGTGGTAAAGGTATGCTAATGATAACGTCATCATGAGCCATAACTAACTTTAATTAGTCAAAATCAATTGACAACTACTTCTACATAATTGCCAGAGAGTCATAATTCATTCAATATCCTTTCTGAGAAGAGTGCATTAAAATAGGGTTAAATCTATAATTTTAACAGAAGATCATAAATGTAGAGTAATCATGGGGTTGTCTAGGGCTTTATTAAAGGTCATATGTTCATTAATGACTAATAAGAGGGTTCGTGCAGATAGAAACAAGTTTTTGCATACTTTGAGTGTTAAAATAGCTCCCGAAACCCTAATTTCAGACCCACTTAAATAACAGAGGTTATGGTCAGGATAAATACATTTAAACTTTCTTAAAATCATATAAAAATATTCTATAAGGTTTGGTATCCTTGATTTAACCATTTGAACCCATTTTGACCTAAAATAGAGTCTTAGATAGGAAGTTGCGCTAATTTGGGTCTCTGCATAAATTATCCAGTAAAAATTGGTCAAAAGCAAAATCTGACTTCACCATCAGATTCCTTGAGTCCAAATTAGGTTTGTACCAAAATTTGGGCCCAATCAGAGATCATCTTGACCTAGTTTGCATTTCAGTCCAGTCAGACACTTTTTATCTCACACTAGCCCCTAACTTTTGAAATTACTGTAGATAGGTCCCTAAGTTTCTGCTGTGTTTTCAAATAGGTCCTTTCCACCATTGGTGTGAATAGAAGCTCCACCGTTGAGATTCGAGCGAGGATTTCTCGCTCGATTCTCAATCAAACAATCCCAAAATTGAAAGAGATTCCTTGAGGAATTCTCTTCCAATTGAGACCAGCCATAATTCCTATTTCCTTCCCAATCTTCCATGTGAATGCATGGAAGATGTCGGTATCCCATAGGTGCAAAATCTTCGAGCTTCCAAGCTTGGTTTCTAAGCTTGGATTGCCCTCCTGTGCCCTATAAAAGATCCCCTGATGCAAACCTCACCTCTTTAGCTCGGTTGAGGCCTAAATTCTTCATCAAAATCCCTTCTCCGGCCATCTTCGACCGTAGCTCTAGGGAGCTTCTTCGTCCATCCTCTTCGTTGGCCGCCACAGACCATAGTTGGTTGATTCCTTTTCCTCAAGCTCTTCCACCGCTCGCAATACCAGCGAGGGTCTCCTCCCACCTTCATCCTCGCCGTCTCCCTCAACGAAGACTGCACCTTGCACAGTGCCGACCATACCATACTAGATGCCATCCCACCCCTTTCGATCGTTAGTTTAGGTTAGTTAGATTCATTCTTCTCCCCTACTCTCTTTCACTCTCGTTATCCCTTAATTCAACCCATGACGTCGCCGTCCACCCGTCATCTTCTCCATCTCCAGTCGCCCTCTGGCAAGGCTTCCTCGATGCTCCTCCAAACCAAACGCCTTGCAAACACCCTCACAATCATCGCCTCATCCACCCGAACAAAAACCCCCATCCTTATGCCTCTCACCTATTCACGTGACCCACCGAACAACCCATCTTTTCATTTTCATCTCTATCACCGTCCACCCTCCACACGTCGCCAAACACCAAAAAACACTCACCACCACCTTCGTCGTGCTCTAGCGAAGCTCCTGAAGTATTTTAATGTGGTCATGAGGCCGTCCTTCGTGTTTCAGGTGTTTGCCATACTCCACTGTTGTCACTGTCATTTCCGGCTCTTGCTCGCAGTCCTCTGACGAGCTCGAGGCTTGCTTCCACTTCCAGCCAGTGTGGATTCCACCTACGTTGCAAGCTGCAGCATCAATTGGACTTGCGAGGCCCTCAGTAGCCCCAAATGAGTAGCACCTCCTCCTGCAACCTTTGCATGAAGGAGCCATGTGTTTAGTCCCACATCATGGGATTCAAGACCAGAAGTGGTGCCTATTATGTTTTTGTGCTCTCAGCTTGCCGCTAACTCACCTATCTCCATTCCTCGATCACCACACACGCCGGTGGCCCTGGACACTATACATGACTCGATAACCCGAGTATGGATCCGATTATATCTGGGGTCTGAGAGAGAAGGAAGTGAATGAAATTGTGAGAGAGCAGGGGAGGGTTTTTCTCTCTGTTGCTATGCCTTGTGCGACACTTAGTCGCTGAAGACCATGGCTCCCCTGTGTTGTGAAGGAGAAGGCCTGAGGAAAAGGAGAAAACTCGAGAAGAAGGAAAGTAGAAGAAGAGAAGTTGAAGAGAAGAAGGAAAGCAGAAGAAGAAGAAGAAGAAGAAGAAGAAGAAGAGAAAAGTAAAGAAGAAGGCTTTGAGAGCCTTGTGCACTTTAAGTCGTTTGATTGATACATTTGTCGTCTGATTGAGCATTGAGAATTACTGTTGCATTATGTAAGTACTATGGTTAAGGTTAAATTGATTATGAGGTGCATGATAGGTTTGGATTAGTGGACACATTTAGTGCTTAAGTACATTATTATTTTGATGAGAGACTAATTTAAAGCATGGTTGTTATTGACAAAATCATGTGAACACTAGATTTATCATTTCATGTATTAATTGCATTAGTCTTTACATGGTGATTAGCCCATAGTTGTGGGCTATTTAAGTATTTAAGTGCCTACACATTAGGTTAATTCTAACATTTATTTAGTATAAATTAGGATGTAAATAGATTAATTCATAGTTTTAATCTAATTACATAATCCATACATTGCATTCATATCTTAAGTGCATTTAGAATTAGCTTAAAATAGCATTCATCTAATTAGATAACCAATTAGGTATATTGTTTTTATTAACATAGAAGTTGAGGGTCTATACATAAATAACCCTAATATTTTAATAATATTTTCTTTATTCGTCTTCTTTCAGAACGGCTGGCTGCCGCTCCAACGCCCGGGTGATGCAGTGAAGGAGCCATTCAAGGGGGAGCGAATACGGTGGATCTGGTCGGCCGCTGATTTCAAATTTGTTCAGGCCACTACAAAAGGAGCACGGAGGCAGCCGAGCTCAGAAGGCCTCCGCCACCGACCCACCACTGTGCAGAGAGAACCTCTCTCTTCCACTCCATACTGCCGGCCTCTACCGTGGCGGCGAGTCTCCACCACCGTGGGCGTGTGGTGTGACAGGCCACACCGCCATCCGGAGCTCGCCTGCATTACCGTGAGCACCTTAGCGTGCAACTCCCTCGCCATCGTCGCAGACCACCACCACCGAGCTACTGATCAGCCACCCTCTCAGTAACTTAAGACGTCTGGGAAATTTCCCAGACGTCTGAAGTTACCCGCTCACCTCCACTTCCTCAGCCTGCACTCTCCAACCGGCCACCAGACCGCCTGCACCCTCCACCGCTCACCGGCTGCAGACCTGCGCACGCCTGCAGATCAGCCCGCGCTCTCCTCCAACGCCTGCAGACCAGCCTGCAGCATCCTCCAACAGCCGCCTACAGCTTCCACCGCACACGCCAACCGCCTGCAGCTTCCACCGCACACGCCAACCGCCTGCAGCTTCCACCGCGCCAGCGCCCTCCGCAGACCCTCCGCCCACGCCAGCTTCCACCGCACACGCCAATCGCCTGCAGACCACCGCGCAAGCGCCCTCCTGCAGACCACCGCCCACGCACAACCGCGCGCCCTCCTGCAGACCCTCCGCGCACCCACGCACAACCGCCTGCAGACCGCCCAACCGACCACCGCGCACGCCAGCCGCACACGCCAGCCGCAGCAGCCACCCCCGCAGCAGCAGCAGGCGGCGGACTTCACGCCAACAGGCTGCGCAAGCTGCCGGCTGCAGCACCTCCGCCGGAGCTCGTCCGGCCACCTCCGACCGCCGCGCGACTCGCCGCCACCACCGATTCGAAGCCCTTGATCCAAGGGACCTCCTCCGAGCTTCCCGCGCCCGACCATCGGCTCCTCGTCGCGCAAGACAACGGCGAAAAATTTCCCTGTTTTGCTACAGTAAAACGTTAATTAAAATTTACATTTTCTGCCATTGCCACATTTTAATCATTTTCTATTCACTCTTCATTGCGGAAAATATCCTGTAGTTTCTCATAATTGCCATTTCAACATTGTTTCTTGCTTAAACCTTAATCTAAAGGCAATCTTGGCTTGGTTCTTGTCCAAATTGACTACGAACAAACATTTTTAAGTGGCACGAATTTTAATACGTTATTGCCTCCCTGTGGATACGACCCGCTCCTCTGCGAGTGGTTATTTCTTATTAAAAATTGATTAGTCGATTTTTCCACCACATTAAACTACAAACGACTTAAAAGCGAAAGATCGACCGGTCACATGGGAGGATTGATTATTCACTTTTAAAGGCAAGGGCATCACATCAAAGTGAGTGGAGATATGTGGGATTTTGTTTAGGCAAAGTATAGTAAGAGAATAAATTTTTGAGGTTCATTGTATACCTCTCAAATTTGTTGCAACACATTTCCTTATCTCTCTCTCTTCCTAAAATTTCTATTCGCTATTTGGTAACAAAAAAATCTGACTCTCTCTCTCCCTCATTTAACAGGAAGGGACGGGCAACTGAGAAGCATCTTCTATCTCCCCTCTACAGGAAGAAGCTCTCTTTCTCCACCTCTCCTCCTTGTAGGCAACCACCTTCACCGTGTGCGTTCTCCACCACTGCGAGCCTCCGTCGGCACCGCAACTTCTCCCTTGCCACGACCGTGAGTTCTCCACCACTGTACTCCAGCAACCCGTACCGCGTGCCCACGACTCCACCACCGCGAGCCATCCGTCTGTGATCGTGCTTCCTCTCGATGAGCTTGGTGATAGTGCGCTCCTCAACACCACATCCTCCACCTCTGGTTGCGCAGCAGTGGCAACCTCCTCTTCTATTGTGCATCCTCCGTCCTCACCCACGACTGTGTGCCGTCCATGACCGCAAGCCCCCTCCACGATGCACATGATAAACGCCAGTTTATCATCAATCTTATGCACTAAAATAAACCTATCTCTTAGGATTTTACTCTGCAAACGGGTTTTTGGGCTGCATTTAGGCATTCACTAGGTTAGGCATGCATTGCATTTTCTTTTGTTATTTTAATGTGTATTTGTGAGTGTTAAGGATGAATAGATATGCAGATCCCTAAAACCATAGCACTCAAGAAGGCAATTGGTGAAGAAAGAGTTTAGACTAGCTGGAACTCAGCTTGATCCAGCTCACCACAGCTGGAACCTAGCTCACTTGAACTAGGGTTAGCTCATCCCAACTCCATTCAGCTAATCTCAGCTGAATGGCAGCTCAAGAGAGTTCATCCTAGCTCACCCTAGCTCAAGTCAGCTCAGATCCAGCTCAACTTAGCTGAGTCTAGCTCATCTCAGCTCCCACTAGTCCACAGGGAGCTCTAGCTAGCTCAGCTGAGTTGACGGGAGTTAACCCCAGCTCAGATCCAGCTACATCCAGCTCCACTCAACTCCAGCCAGCTGAAGAAGAACTCATTCCAGCTTAGGAAGCTCAAGTCTAGCTCCTGGGGACCCAGCTTAGCTGAAACTAATTGAGCTAAGCTACCTTAGCTGTCTCAACCAGCTCAATCCTCCCCGGGAGCACTAGACCCTGCTCACCTCAGCTCCTTTCAACAGAAGCCAGCCCACTTTAGCTTGGCTTAGTAGCTAGCAAAACTAGCAAGCTAAGCCAACTAGAGTAGCCCCATGTTGACCTCTTCAGCAGCTGCTTGCTCCACTTTAGCTCCAGATTCTTCAGAACCAGCTCCTCCCTCCAAACCCTAGCTCCAACACCTCCTCCTCTACTCCTCCATTAGCTAAGCTAGCTTTTCTTAGCTATGCTCCAACTTCCTTGGCTTGTACCACCCCAAAAAACCCACCTAACAACTCCACCCAACTAGCTCCACTTAAGCTCCACATAAGCTAACCTACTTGGCGCCAACCTAGCCTACCCACCACCTCCAAAAGACACCTAAAAGTGGCGCCAAAATGACCCTAACTACCCCCTTGTTGGAGCCACTTTTACCTCCAAAAATCCCCTTCATCTTCACCACACATCTCCCCTTAAACCCATATCCACCCTCCACATAACTCCTTCTAGAACCTTTCTTGGTGCCACCCAAGACCCCTTCTAGAAGCTATTTTGGCACCAACTTCAAGGGGTGTCACCACCCATAACCACCCAATAGGAGTCCCTTGGGTTGGCGCCAAATGCCCTTAGCCATAGGATCCCCAACCACCTCCATCCTTCCATCTTAGCCCTCCATTTCAAGAGGCACCTTAACCCCCCATCCTACCTTATGAAAAGACCACTACCCACCACCATTCAAGGCATCCTTGGCTAGCAAATTCACTCTCATATTCTTCCTAGAAGCTCACGCCCAAGAGAGAAGAAGAAGAAGAAGATTGAGGGGAAATTCTGTCCCCTTGGTGCCTTCCCCTCTTCCCTTCTCTCTTGTGTCCACGCCAACCAAAGGAGAAGCCAAGCAAGGAAGATCTTTTGAGGAGATCTTGAAGGTGGTGCACGCCACCTTAGAGGAGCTTTTGAGGGTGGTGCACGCCCACCCCTTGGAGGAGAGCATTGAAGGTGGTAGCTTCCACCTTGGAGGAGCTCTCAAGGAAGGAGAAGAAGGAGTCCCTCTTTTCAAGCCAAGGAGCAGCTAGGCTTGGAGCAAGAAGACTCCCTTCTTCACCAATTTTTGCAAGAGGATTTGTGTTTCTTTTATTGCTTTTAAATTTTTTTTATTTCTAGTAGAAGCATTCCTCTACTTGTCCTTGAAAAGAACACAAATTCTAGTTAATCAAATTGCCTTCTTTTTAATTTTTTTTGTTGCAATTGTTGCTATTGTTCTGCACTTATTCTACTTCCACTCCCTAATTACTCTAGGCCTCCACTTGCCTAGAGTGAGCTTAGGTGGTGGAATTTTTAATCTCTTAAATTTCATCTTAGCATTTTAGGTGTTAGGACTCTTTTGTCACAATTCGCACTTTGCCCGTATTATTTCAAAACACAAAAAATATATATATATTTAAAATAAGAAAAAGAAAGTTGAGATGTGTTTTTAGCAAGAGAATTGAATTAAAATTTTTTGACTCCTTGGACGACCTTAGATACTCCCCTATCTAGGATATAAATTTAAAAGCGAAAGCGGATTTATGCATTGCAACAACACTAAATTACCTAATTAACAAATCGCGTATTTTCGCGATCACTTTTTGGCGCCGTTGCCTGGGAGGCACGGCTTTGCTACTCTTTCTCCTCTTGCTTGAAGTAGATCTCATCCCCTTCTCTTTCTTCTCTTTCATGTGTGCAAGAACTATTGCAAGAGGAAAGCGGGAATCTGGAAGCGAGAGCTCAAAGTTCCTTTTCTTCCTGCAAAATTCAGGTTGGTTCCTCTTTATGGTCACATAATTAATTAAAAACTACCAAAATACACTAAACTTGGCTTTCAGGACCCTAAATAACTTGATTAAGTGGAGTGGTGCATTTTAAAATCCATTGTTTGCTTGAATGCTTCTTTAACACCACTCCATTGCAAGTATTGGTGTTCTATTTTTCGGGTCCAGATTTCTGTCTGAACTTGAAAAATCAATTCTTAACACCACAGGCCTCCTAAAATCACAACATTTCATACAGTGATTCCAAATTTAGTTAGGAACATCTGTTCCAAATTTTAGATCAATTGGCTTTGTATTTAATTTTTAAAAATTCGTGGACTGCAGAGGGGTCACACCCTTTAATCTTCCTATTTTGTTACTGTCCGTGAATTTTTAGAATTTTTATACTCATCCAATTTTTGTGAACTTTAGCCTTCTGGTATCCTTGTGAAATTTTACACATCATATAAAAGCATCAAAATTTTCTAATGTCTGTGGTAATACGGAAAAGTCCAAAATACCCACAAGTATCATTTCTAGACTTTGACACCAGTACAATTAAAAATTCAAATAAATATCAAACAATTTCCTAAAATCTTATAAAAATATTTTCTGGAATCAGGTAGTGGTGTTGGTTGCATTGTTTGGACCACTACCTATTCTGGAAGCCTAAAAAAAAAATTCATTGGTAGTCATTTTCTGTATTAGGATTCAACTCCAATTAGGGTTTCTTTCTTTTTTTTTTTTTAGTCCCACAATTTAAAGGAAATATACAATCACCCAAACAACTTGTTTTTCCTTTGATTGTGGATTTTCAAACTTGTTTGAAAATTTAGCAAGAGAAACCCTAAAACACATTCAATTAAATTGAATCCTAAAAGACATAAATACAAAAAAATTGTGTGACAACTTGATTTTCATTGGAGCCACTCTCCAATTCCTGCACACACACACAAAAGAATCGAAATAACAGGAAACAACCCAATTAACGCCCTCCACATTCCTTGTGCACTGTAATATCCTAGACCTAATTAAAACTTATAGCAACTTGACCCCTAAGGCTTCATTGACTTAGGCTTGCTATTTAAGTCTTAAGTTTTCTTTAGTTAGTACCAATTCTGTCATCTATATATGGTGTTCAGGCTGAGGGGCCGTGTCAAACGACCAGGCGCGGGTTTGTACAAGCACCTGGAATTTTCCTTGGGAAATGTTTGGGCCCAAACCTCCCCTTAAGCAACTTGGCTAGATTTGTTGACGGAACGGGTATTCACTATTGACTACTTATTTCCTACATAGACCAAGTCTTAGGTTTATTATTAGGGAGTCACATTTAAGTTAGGTCTAGTTTTATTTGTTTGAATTACACACTTACTCTCATCTCTTTCTCTTCTCCTCCCCTCCAATTCTTCCCAAGTAGTGCATGCACGATCGATGGTCCCAAAAACCCCACCTCGAGGGACCATCTGATTTCGCCCCTCGCAGTAGAAAATCATTGTTTTCTTCCCCCTCCTCTTCTTAGAAAATGGAAAACCCAAGAAGCCGTCAAAAAAATTCTGCTTCCACTTCTAACCCGTCAGCCGACCCACAAGCTGACTTCACCCTCCCTCACCTCCCTAACCTGGAGCAACCAGAAATATCAGCAAGGCCAGGTGGCCCTCCAATTATAACCCAAAATCCAAATCCCTTTGCATTAATGGTCGACCATTTGGTTTGACTACAACAAAATCAAAAAGATCTAGCTAGGACTGTCACGAACCTATCTAATCAAGGACAAAATCCACCACCTCACTAACAGCCTGTCATTCCTCTTAAGGATTTCTATGATCCTTCCAATTATGAGGAAAGACCAGGGGTGGTCATACCACAGGGGGATTTCGAGATCAAACCATCCATTCTAAACCTTATCAAGCATTTTCATGGTCTTCCAAGAGAGGGCCCTTTTTGTCATCTCGAGGAATTAACTGTCCTCGCTCAAACCACTCGTTCCCGCAATTTGCAGGAAGACGTGTGGTTAATGAGACTTTTTCCTCTCTCTTAAAGACAAAGCATCTCATTGGTTTAGAATGGTTGGACGCCCTATTACCACCTGGCCCCAATTAAAAAGTGCTTTTCTTAAAAAAATTTTTTCGATCGGTCGAACGAATGCGTTAAGAAGATCCATAACGACCTTTCAACAGAAAATTGGTGAACCCCTCCAAGAAGCCTGGGAAAGATTTCAGGAACTTCTAAGAAGTTGTCCCCACCATGAAATTCCATAATGGCAGTTAGTGCAGATCTTCTATCATGGATTAGAAGATCAATTGAAACAATTTGTGGATGCCTCATGTGGGGGCAATTTTCTTAACAAAGATGCCGAAAGCGTCTATCTTCTCTTTGAAGAAATGAGTGAAAACTCATTTAACATGACTTCAATGGACACTTTTGGCAGATCACAAAACCCCAGATACGGAGTCCATGAAATTGACTCTAAATCCACCTCTGTTCCAGTCACTCAAGATGATCTATATATGTTAGCTCAACGACTGGACCAGATGCAAATTCACCAAAAGAAAATGAAAGAAAAGCTCATAAACAAACAAGCTCCACACATCCACTCTCCACACACTAACCCCCCACACATTCTTCGAAGAGAAAATCTACACAACATTGATGCCACATCTGCTGGCCAGCAATTTCCAATTGATTTCCTGCAAGATTTGACTGGGAATTTTGATCAAAATATTTTTGATCCCACCTCAGAAAATATTTATGCTCTCCAGGAGCAATTTAGAAACCTTTCCAATCAAAACTAGAGGACTAACCCGAATCACTCCTGGAAAAACCCGAACCTGATTCCTTTTCCCAAACAAAACTATTTTGTGAATTATGGGCAACCTATGTATCAACCTGGACCATCCCAGTATGATATTAATAATCAGGTCATGAAAACACTATAACGAATGCAGACTCAAATGATAGAAGTAACCCATATGATTACCAACTTGCAACACCAAGTTAAGGTTACTCCTGATCATCGACCTATTGGGAATTTACCTTCCCAACCCATGCCCAACCCAAATAATCAAAGGAATCTGTTCCAAGGTGGATATCCCAGTCAACCCATTCAACCAGCACCTCAGCATCCACCAGGTTTCAATAATAGCCAGGCTTCCTATCCTCATCCTAGAAACAACCAGACTGCAAAAGCAGTTACATTGAGGAATGGGAAAATCGCTCACAATCCCCTGACTATTAAAGAAACCCACTCTAATGAAACACAGATTAACTCTTCCCCTCCTATTGTTCAGGAACCAATTCATGCAAAATAGGGAAACCCTGCCCCATTTCCACAAGCCCTCCACTCTTCAAATAAGAAAAAGAAGAAATCCGAGCCCACTGAGAAGGAATTAATGGATTTATTTGGGCAAGTAGAAATTAATATCCCTCTCTTAGATGCCATTAAATATATCCCTACCTATGCAAAATTCCTAAAAGATTTATGTACTCCGAAAAGGTAGCCCAGAAACTTAGGAAAGGTGATTCTTCAAGAGACAATCAGCTCAGTTGTGCAGAGCTGACTGCCTCTTAAGAGAAAAGATCCTGGCACCCGCCTAATTCAAGTTATCATTAATGATACCTTATTTGATCGCACGTTGTTGGATCTTGGTGCCTCAATTAATCTTATCCCCACAGTTGTTTTTGAGGAATTCAAGATTGGTGAATTGGAGCCTGTTGAGGTTACTCTCCAATTAGCCGAACGATCTACAATCAAGCCAAGGGGAATTGTTGAGGATGTTCTTGTCCGGGTCAAAAATTGTCTATTCGCAGTAGACTTTTTAGTCCTGGACATAGAGGTACCAGAAGCACTAAAGTTTGCCCCCATTATTCTTGGAAGACCATTCTTAGCCACTACCCGCGTCAATATTGATTATGATTCTAGAAAGATGAAGATCATGTGTGGTGGTGAATTTGTAACCCTAAACATTTTTCAAGCTTCTAGGCGGTTCCAAGAACCAGATTTCTTTGTTGATTCGGATTCAGAAATAGAAAACATTGTGGAGGAAACTTTGCAAATTTCCCATTTAGGTTCCTGTTTTGCTGTCAATACGGTTCCTGAACAATCCACTTTTTCTCACCCTTCCACCCCAACCACACGTCCAGCTAACATTCCAGTTGACCCATTCACTTTCACCTCACCACTAACCCACAAAGCAGAAATTCTTTCGGAGTTGGGCCCACAATTGGAATTAAAACCTTTGCCCGACTCCCTTAAATATGTCTTCTTGGGTCCTAATCAGACCCTGCCCCTGATTATAAATTCTGGACTTACCGGGGCACAAGAGCACAAACTCCTCCAAGTTTTGAGTAAATATTGAAAAGCTATTGGCTGGACCCTTTCTGATCTTAAGGGTATTCATCCATCCTATTGTACGCATCGTATATATTTAGAGAACGATTCTCGCCCCTCCCGCCAACCACAAAGGCACTTGAATCCTATTATGTAGGAGGTGGTAAAAAAGGAGATTATTAAGTGGCTGGATGCTGATATCATCTACCCCATTTCTGACAGCTCCTGGGTTAGTCCAACACAAGTTGTACCCAAAAAGGCTGGACTAATAGTTGTCACTAATGATAATGGGGAAAATGTAGCCACTCAAACCGCTTCTTCTTGGTGCGTGTGTATTGATTACCGAAAATTAAACACCACCACCAAGAAGGACCATTTCCCGCTCTCCTTTATTGATCAAATCTTGGAGCGGTTAGCTAGATGGGATTTTTACTATTTTCTGGACGGTTATTTTGGCTATAATCAGGTAGTGGTTCATCCTGAGGAACAGGACAAAACAACTTTCACTTGCCCCTTCGAAACCTTTGCTTTCTGAAGGATGCCCTTCGATCTTTGCAACGCACTTGCAACTTTTCAAAGGTGCATGCTTGCAATTTTTTCAGAGCTGGTAGGTGAATGTTTAGAAGTCTTTATGGATGACTTCTCTGTTTTTAGAGATTCTTTTGACCATTGTCTCAAAAACCTTGAAAGAACTCTCCAAAAATGCATAGAAGTTAATCTGGTCCTCAGCTGGGAAAAAAGTCATTTCATGGTCCAAGAAGGTATTGTCTTGGGCCATGTTATTTCAAAACAAGGAATTGTGGTAGATAAAGCAAAAATAGATGCTATATCTAGGCTCCCACCGCCCACTATTGTCAAACATATCAGATCCTTTTTGGGTCATGTGGGTTTCTACTGTCGATTCATACAAAATTTTTCCCAAATCTCCAAGCCCTTAAGTCAACTTCTCACTAAAGACCAGCCATTTGATTTTAATGATAAGTGCCTAGAGAGTTTTTTGAGGTTGAAGAAATAGGTTACTGAGGCACCAATATTGCAGGGACCTGATTAGAATAGTCCCTTTGAATTAATGATAGATGCCTCAGATTTTGCTGTAGGGGCCGTTCTAGGGCAAAGAATTGGCAAGAGGCCCGTTGTGATCTATTATGCTAGCAAAACCCTTGATGATGCACAACAGAATTACATGGTTACTGAAAAGGAACTTCTTGCCATTGTATTTGCCTTAGAAAAATTTAGATCTTATCTGTTGGGGTCACATGTCACTGTATATACCGACCACTCAGCAGTTAAATACTTGCTGACAAAGAAAGATGCGAAACCTCACCTTATCTGTTGGATTCTGCTGCTCTAGGAATTTGACCTGGAAATAAAGGATAAGGCGGGATTGCACAATGTAGTGGCCGACCATCTCTCTCGTCTTATGACGAATGACATAACAACCCCGCCAGATTAGTTCCCCAATGAAAGCATTTTAGCTACTACAACCCTCCCTTGGTTTGCGCCCATCGCAAACTACTTAGCAACAGAACGAATCCCCACTGATTGGCCAAAAACAAAATGGGATAAGTTCTTTGCTGATATTAAATATTATTTTTGGGAGGAGCCTGACCTTTTCCGCGTTTGTGTCGATCAGGTCATTCGACGATGTGTCCCCGATTTTGAAATCCATGATATTTT
The DNA here is from genome assembly GCA_037157565.1 of Thalassia testudinum. NCBI lineage: Eukaryota > Viridiplantae > Streptophyta > Magnoliopsida > Alismatales > Hydrocharitaceae > Thalassia > Thalassia testudinum. The sequence goes on along the minus strand of JAZHRO010000071.1, from coordinate 22,576,321 downwards.
GACACATTGTCACTCAATGGCCTGTGGCAGACATTTTTCGGGCAAGCAAATTGCAGCTAAAATCCTTAATGCGAGATTTTATTGGCCCAGCTTGCACAAAGATGCTCATGACTTTGTTTGGTCCTGTGTACGTTGCCAAAGCATCGGCAACACGACTCGGAAGGATATGATGCCCCTTAATCCTATTTTAGAGGTTGAAATTTTTGATTTTTGGGGCATCGACTTCATGGGATCGTTCATCAACTCTGGTGGGTATTTATATATATTAGTCGCAGTCGACTATGTTTCAAAATGGATAGAAGCAATACCCACCCACACTAGTGATCACCGTGTGGTTGTTGAATTTCTCAAGAAAAATATTTTTTCAAGATTTGGCATGCCATAGGCCATTATCAGTGACGGAGGCTCACATTTCACCGACTCATAATTTCGTCACCTTCTTTCTAAATATGGTGTTAATCATAAAATTTCCACACCTTATCACCCCTAAACAAATGGCCAGGCTGAAGTTTCTAACTGGGAAATTAAAACTATTTTACAAAAGATGGTTAGGCCTGACCGTAAAGATTGGTCCACCAAATTGGACGACGTTTTATGGGCCTACCGTATCGCTTTTAAAACCCTACTTGGCATGTCTCCCTTCCGTCTGATTTTTGGGAAGGCATGCCATCTCCTGATAGAATTAGAATATAGGGCTTTTTGGGCAATAAAACAACTCAACATGGATTTATCTGACGTCGGTATCCATAGAAAATTACAATTAACTGAATTGGAAGAATTACGTAATTTTTCCTATGAAAATGCGAGGATTTATAAAGATCGAACAAAGAAATTTCATGATAAATATATTGTTCGGAAACACTTTGACGTTAATCAATGCGTTTGGCTTTTCGATGCAAGATTGTCTTTTTCCTGGCAAATTAAAATCTAAATGGACCGGCCCCTTTATTGTCCATAAAATAATCCATATGGCGCTGTTGATCTTTTTGATCTGAAAACTAATTCGACCTTTCAAGTCAATGGCCAATGTTTAAGGCCCTATTTTGATCATACACCTAACCTTTCGTCTGAATCTTTTAATTTTACTAAGCTAGCCACCCTTGATCACTAATGCACACAATGCCCAGCTGAATGGCATAAAAGATAGCACTAGATGGGAGGTAACCCATCATTTTTTTCTTGCATTCCTTTTTTCTTCTTTTTCCAGGTTTTGATCATCATAAAACCCGTCTGTTCTTCATTAAGGTGATCCCTTTTCCCTCCTAATGCATGAGGACATGGCATATCTTAAGCATGGAGGGTGTTTTTAAATTTTGACGATCGATTTAGGATTTTCAAAACCTAAAAACATGCATTTTTCTTTAATTTATTTCTTGCTTGCATACCCAAAAAAATAAAAATGTTGGAAACTTTTTAAGAAAAAATTTTTGAAATCGGGACTAAGGTTGAAAAACTCACTTTTGGTACAATGGGATTTGATCTTTAACAAACTAGGGATGAGGATGCGGATCTGATCATCAGAATTTCAGGGTCTATTTTAGACTAGATCAGATATCCTTCTCTAAAATTCCACCTGAACTCATGATAGTTCAGGTGACTTGATCCTATTTTGTAATATGGAAAGTATTTGGCTTAGTTTCTGATTCAAAAACTTGCATGTCTTGAGGAATTTCTTGTGTCAATTTTCACACACAAGCCAATACTTAAGAAACAACTAAAAATTTTAAAAACTCCCTTGTTTGGACTTAGTAAAAGTCTGAAGCAGATCATTGGTTTGAGTTCCCACAGCCAGGAAGGAGGAAAATGCCTCCTTTGAGGATGCGATGTCAACATGTTACTGCCTCGGTGCTGCTCCATATCTATATTTCACATCTTTAGATGGAGCATTAAAGTGCATTTTAGCAGCTCAAGTGTCTTGGATGGTGCTCTACCTATAGTGTTGGAGCAAGAGCTTGAGTTTGCTTGGAGTGCCCCTTTACACCGCATTGTGTTTTGGGGTTGTGAGCTTCTGGGTGGTGTCATGGACAGTGCTATCCCGAAGTATTGGCGCCAGAGCCCCCTCGAGGATTGGTAACGGGAATGATGATCTCGACACATCTGTTGTAAGACTAAGCTAAAAATAAGTATGGGGGTGGAAAAAAAAAGTAATAATAAATAAATTAACACACCCTTATAAATGTTGGCTTTTCACTAGCATAGACACAAGGTTTTAAAGGATTTTTGCAAGTTACGAATCAGATTCGTGAGCCAGAAAAATACTAAAAACAAAAATTTCAAGTCATCTGAATTAATAAGGGGTTAATTTGTGAATTTTCTAGAGGATATATTGATCCCGTTTTGTCTAATGGTTGGATCCAAAAATAAATCCCGATGTTTATCTTTAACAAATCTTGTACCTCCTGTGTTTAGAACAACCAAGGTCCCTTAATCTTTTTCTCCTCAAAAGTCGAAAAAAATTAGATTTCCCAAAAATTCCATTTTCCAAAAAAATTTCAAAGTTTTGCTAAGAGACAAGAAAAAGATAAGCATGAGGGTGTGATAAATGCTAGTTTATCATCATTCTTATGCACTAAAATAAACCTAGCTCTTAGGATTTTACTCTACAAATGGATTTTTGGGCTGCATTTAGGCATTCACTAGGTTAGGCATGCATTTCATTTTCTTTTGTTATTTTAATGTGTTTTTGTGAGTGTTAGGGATGAACAGATATATAGATCCCTAAAACCCTAGCACTAAAGAAGGCAATTGGTGAAGAAAGAGTTCAGACTAGCTGGAACTCAGCTTGATCCAGCTCACCATAGCTGGAACCTAGCTCACTTGAACTAGGGTTAGCTCATCCCAAATCCATTCAGCTAATCTCAGCTGAATGGCAGCTCAAGAGAGTTCATCTTAGCTCACCCTAGCTCAAGTCAGCTCAGATCTAGCTCAACTTAGCTGAGTCTAGCTCATCTTAGCTCCCACTAGTCCACAGGGAGCTCTAGCTAACTCAGTTGAGTTGACAGGAGTTCACCCCAGCTCAGATCCAGCGTCAACCAGCTCCACTCAACTCTAGCCAGCTGAAGAAGAACTCATTCCAGCTCAGGAAGCTCAAGTCCAGCTCCCGGGGACCCAGCTTAGCTCAAGCTAATTGAGCTAAGCTACCTTAGCTGTCTCAACCAGCTTAATCCTCCCCGGGAGCACCAGACCCAGCTCACCTTAGCTCCTTTCAACAGAAGCCAGCTCACTTTAGCTTGGCTTAGTAGCCAGCAAAACTAGCAAGCTAAGCCAGCTAGAGTAGCCCCATGTTGACCTCTTCAGCAGCTGCCTGCTCCACTTCAGCTCCAGATTCTTCAGAACCAGCTCCTCCCTCCAAACCCTAGCTCCAACACCTCCTCCTCTACTCCTCCATTAGCTAAGCTAGCTTAGCTTAGCTATGCTCCAACTTCCTTGGCTTGTACCACCCCAAAAAACCCACCTAACAACTCCACCCAACTAGCTCCACCTAAGCTCCACATAAGCTAACATACTTGGCACCAACCTAGCCTACCCACAACCTCCAAATGACACCTAAAAGTGGCGCCAAAACGACCCTAACTACCCCCTTGTTGGTGCCACTTTTCCCTCCAAAAATCCCCTTCATCTCCACCACACATCTCCCCTTAAACCCATCTCCACCCTCCACATAACCCCTCCTTCTAGAACCTTTCTTGGCGCCACCTAAGACCCCTTCTAGAAGCTATTTTGGCATCAACTTCAAGGGGTGTCACCACCCATAACCACCCCCTAGGAGTCCCTTGGGTTGGCGCAAAATGCCCTTAGCCATAGGATCCCCAACCACCTCCATCCTTCCATCTTAGCCCTCTATTTCAAGAGGCACCTTAACCCCCCATCCTACCCTATAAAAAGACCACTACCCACCACCATTCAAGGCATCCTTGGCTAGCAAATTCACTCTCATATTATACCTAGAAGCCCACGCCCAAGAGAGAAGAAGAAGAAGAAGATTAAGGGGATATTCTGTCCCCTTGGTGCCTTCCCCTCTTCCCTTCTCTCTTGTGTCCACGCCAGCCAAAGGAGAAGCCAGGCAAGGAAGATCTTTGGAGGAGATCTTGAAGGTAGTCCACGCCACCTTGGAGGAGCTTTTGATGGTGGTGCACACCCACCCCTTGGAGGAGTGCATTGAAGGTGGTAGCTTCCACCTTGGAGGAGCTCTCAAGGAAGGAGAAGAAGGAGGCCCTTTTTCAAGCCAAGGAGCAACTAGGCTTGGAGCAAGAAGACTCCCTTCTTCACCAATTTTTGTAAGAGGATTTGTGTTCCTTTTATTGCTTTTAAATTTTTTTATTTCTAGTAGAAGCATTCCTCTACTTGTCCTTGAAAAGAACACAAATTCTAGTTAATCAAATTGCCTTCTTTTTAGTTTCTTTTGTTGCAATTGTTACTGTTGTTTTAGCACTTATTCTACTTCCACTCCATTATTACTCTAGGCCTCCACTTGCCTAGAGTGAGCTTAGGTAGTGGACTTTTTAATCTTTTACGTTTCAGCTTAGCATTTTAGGTGTTAGGACTCTTTTGTCACAATTCACACTTTGCCCGTATTATTTCAAAACACAAAAAAATATATATATTTGAAATACCGAAAACAAAGTTGAGATGTGTTTTTAGCAAGAGAATTGAATTGCAATTTTTTGCCTCCTTGGACGACCCTATATACTCCCCTATCTAGGATATAAATTTAAAAGCGAAAGCGGATTTACGCATTGCAACGACAGTAAATTACCTAATTAACAAACAGCGTATTTTCGCGATCAGCACACAACCAGCCACTGCAGTCACCCTCATCCTCGTCCTCAACCACCACGTCTGCGCCCACACAGTAGGACCCCTCACTGCATGCAACAGGCGTGCACAGCCAGCAAGCCAACGCCCAAGTGTGCTACCTTCTTCATCTCCATCGGCTGCAACTACACCACCGAAGAGGAACCCAACAGCCACAACCGCATAGCCACCTCATCAACGATGCGGACAACGTCCATGTTGTCCACTATGATCGTGTGCCTTCCTCCCTCGCTCGTAGCAGCAGCACCATGCGAAGAGAACGGCCACACGACCACCCTGCGGCCCTCCTCCTCTCCATCGACGCTAACGACATTCTCGCCAACCGGTCAGCTCCGGCCACCTTAGGCTGCTGCACCATCATGGACGCACTCCTCTCCTCTGGCCCAACTCGTCCGACAATCCGTGCCTCCAACAAGACCATCCTTGCGTGGTCGAAGGGGAGGAAGCCAACTCCCCTATTTTTCTATAGGAGGAGGGCCATTAGTTGATATGAAGCACGGTTGAGAGGTTGGATTTTTTGAAAAAGAATTTTATATTGTGGGGAATTGCATCTCGGACACTTTCATTCTCTATATTACTACTCCTTCAAGTTATTCTCTTGATTACTTTGATGCTACAACTAATTGTCAAAGTTATTTTTGCATCATATTAAGCTTTGTTCAACATACTCTTGCACTACAAATATTGGTGAATTTATTAGCCTGTCATCCCTGTGGATATGACCTGACTTTTCATGGTTAGTTTTACTGATAAATACATTTTAGGATTCTTCCACCACATGATTTCACTGCGACGACATATTTTTCTGAAACATTATTTCTGCAAGCGAAAAACTCTCGATCAAATGGTGCCATTGCCGGGGAGGCAACAGGCGCAATAGATTCACCTGATTATTTCTGAGCATTCTAAGTTGTGCAATTATTTGATCATTCTTTATCTTTTTATGCAAGGAATTTGATGAGACGACAGGTGCAGCAAAGTGGCTACATCAACCTTGAGCGATGCCCAGACGAGGAGAAGACGCAGGAGGCCTGGATCCCACTTTCATAGGGGATTCTCTTTCCTCACAAATTTTATTTTTGTCTTCTCGCCCTTGTAGTAATTGGGGCTGAATTTTTGGGGGTCTGTCCCCACATTCTTTAGCTACTAGGGTTTACATTCTTATGCGTGCATGATTCATTTTTCTGCTTGCTTGCCTCTAAAACAAACAAAAGAAAATATCATGCTGCTTGTTTAGGAGTTGCATGCCTTTAGGTGCACGCATTTAGGGGTGATTGAACAACACATTGATCTCATTGTTGCATTGTGAGCATATTTGCACGAAGATTGCTGGAGATAGGTACACCTTTCTAACTTTTGCATCCATCTCCTATTCACGCATTTGCATTCGGATTAAAATTCAAGACCACTAAATTGATTGAATTTACTTAATCAAGTGGTCGTCTAACTGCAATTGGGACTGATAATCAGATTCAACCTTAAAACCAAATCACACTTGATAAGATTCAAAGGGACTTATTTGCATTTTCAAAATCAAAAAAATGATTTGCGGTGTGATGTGCACTTCTGGCACTGAGCATGCACATTAGGCACCGCACTAAGGCTTGATCGCTTAAGGCTATAGGCACCGATCTCTTTATCGGTGTAGACCCTCCTATCTTGTTTTGTGGTGGTGGTACTATCTTTTGACCGAGTGTTTTGATACTTCACGGAGGGGGACACCCCTTAAAGAATAAAAGGGTAGTTAAGAGGCACCGCTTGCGCGTCACCTCAAAGGAGGGGTTCGCCCTACTTGCATCCCTTTGTTTGTCCTTGGAGTAACTTCTCACTTGATCACTTGGGAGTATCATCTAAGCAAAGTATTGGTCTTAGGGCACTCGAAGGTCGACTTAAGGCAAGTAATTGATTGTGAAACTTCTTTTGCCACCAAGAGAAAATGTAAACGACCTCTGTCTTCTCTAAAGAGCTTGTTAGGGATCTCAAGTCACATCTCCCTCTTATACCACTAAAGTGGGAATGGACGGGTGCAAACTTGATTCCATTTGACAACTTTAAGGAGTCGATTGGAGGTTGGCTTAAATCTACTTTAAGAAAGAGAAGAGAAGTCCCATTGCCTTGTGTTTGATTGGGGTGTGTTTTTCAAGTCGTGTTTTCAAATGGATTACAATAACTACTTCACTTCTTTTCACCCCAAAATACCCAATCCCAATACCTGCAGTTATCCATCTTCTGATGAGCATTGGGATCCTTTCTACTCCTACTATAGGAACATTGGTCTGATTAAACCCCAACCCAATGGTGATGAGCAAAACCTAGGGGAAGGGTATCCCAACCCTAGCTCTTCCATGACCATGCCCATCCCGCCCACCCTTCATGATTTGTCTTATCGAGGTTGGACTGATACTCCTAGGCATCTTGAACCTGAGATTGACTATCCTACTCAATCTGATGGTAGCCTCTCCTCTTTTATGATAAACATGCAAAAACAACAGAAAGAGATGATGGATTCCATGGGAGAGATTTTCAGGAATAGTCAAAGTTTAACTGAAGAGATTAACCAGCTTAGTGATCCTCCTATAGTCAATTCTGATCCCTACCCTTATATCCCTAATTACCAAGATAATTTCATGGTAAACAATGATAACAGGGATTCTATTTTGAGAAGTAGCTATCACTTAGACGTCACTCATGAGATATGCCCACCAGAAGGCAATCTTGGTGACTATCCACTTGATCTTAATTGGAAAGAAAAATTGGTCCCATTAGATGAACTCAACCCAAATGATAGTATCTTCGTTACATTTGATGAAACGGGTCACAGTCAAATAGTCAACCCCACTCCCAGTCTAAATCTTGAGATGGCATCTGTACCCCATCCTAGGGATCCTGAGCATATACCATACATTTTTGAGGACCTTGCACCTCAGTTAGAGCTTCCTGAGGATTGTGATTTAGAAATTAAAAAATTCTAGGAGTCTTGGATACCAGAGGAAATCATACTAGAAGGAATTGATAATAACCACACTCCTCTATCAAGTGGACCAATACCTGTCATTGAATATTTTGAGGGTTCATAAGTCCCTAGCACAAGTGACCATTAAGAAATTAAGGCTGAATTGGATGAATTGGATCAATATTGGTCACAGGGACATGAAGAGTTGATTTTTGAGGAAGCATTTGATCCTGATATGAAAGATTGTTCTGAGTCTCGAGTCAAAAGGGTCAACATGTAGAAGAGGATGATGACGACTTTGAGGGGACCAGACTCAAAGTGTGGAGTGACTCTAGGGGCGATTATGTGTTGTTCGATGACTTACCCCCTGAGGATATGACTGAATTAGCTAAATCTGGATTCCTACATACCTTTTACTCTCAAGATCATCCTGTCAAACAATTGAAAGAACTGGAAGCAATTTCTACTCTTGAGGAAAGAATCTATACGCCCCATGAGTAGGACCTTAACATTGAACAAGAACCTGGGGATGTCATTATTGAGCACACTTACAGTCCTATTGCTTCCAACCCACTTCTACATGATAGTGAAATGAGCGACACCCTTGAGAGGTTCAATTTGGACGACAAACATTTGGGCTTATTCCAAGACACGCACACCAATGATATGCAGCATGAAAGGCAATCAATAACTAAGGCTGCTTCTGATCACATTCAAGAATTGGAATGGACATTGAGGATGAATGTCGAATTGCTCACACCCTCTTTAACCCTCTTCCCTACCCCACACCTGAGCGACTTCAACTCCTATAGAACCAGCTTCTTGAAATCTCTGCTCACACTTTTGATTAATGGGGGAATATCCAGACCAATGCACCCTGTGGTAGAGTAGCGAATTTGGATAGACGCTTTTCCATGTCAGCCCATTAGTCTTAGGGTATGTTTCGTTGCACTCTCTGTACCCCACATATATTTGCTTAAGGGGCCTTTGCCTCCTCGTCGCACACTCACGGGGGTTACTACTCATGTGTATTATGTAAAACATCCATAAATAGCTTAGGAGTACCCTCTTTTCACATGCTTCTGGCAAGTATTTGTCCTCACTATCCATCACCAACTTGCCAACGTCTTGGGTTACTTACTCGCCAGGCTAGGTTTGTTACGTATCTTCTTTGGGTCTCCTTTTGTTTCCCTTCCAGAACTTGATTTACGAGCTATACCAACTCCACCTTAGGAAATATCTTTCCTTGTGTTTCCTTTTCAATGAGAACATTGTCATATTTAGGCATGGGGGGTATAACTTGAGGTTGTTCATAGCATTTATACATATTCTGCATGCAATTAGGCATCCATCTTGCATAAAAAAAAAACAAAACAAAATAAAAAAAAAAGAAGAGAGAGAAAGAAAGATATGAAATCTTTTGAGCTGAATTTCAAATATATTGAGGAGAGACATAGAGAGAAAATGTGTAAAAATTATGCTGGTCCTAATAGTTGATTATGGAAGAGTTACCTAAGTTCTAGTCTAGAATGAATGAAAAAAAAAGCCCTGAAGTGCTAGAGAAAAAGAGATAAGTGAGGAATACCGACTTTAAGCCTCTTGGGTCTGTTCTAGGGCTTAAACACTCACGTATTTGTTAAGATCTAGACTATTCCTCAAGAGGTTAAGGGAGTTGCGAGGACGATGTATTAAGTCTAAGGCTTAGGGAGTATTCAGCCTCATTGCCTACCCTTTGGTTTGTGGGACTTGGTAACTTAAGCATGCAAAAAAAAATCACACACTGGTCAGGTTTAGTTTGCATAACAAAGAATAATGCCCAAAAGTGTATTTTGAAACTATTTTCCCAAAAAGTTGACTTAGGAATGGCTTGAAGACACAAGTTTGGATGAGTTCCTGACAAAGAAAGGAGGAATGTAAAATATGCCCCTCGAAGATGTGTTATAACATATCATCTCCTCGATGCTTGTCTCCTAGGATATCTAAATATCTTGCCAGGGGCACGGAAGCATATCGTGCTGATTCAGATGCTGTGGGCGGCATTATCCCTAAATGTCGATTGCCAAGATCTGAATTTAGCTATAGAACACCATGGGTGGCACTATCCAGAAGTGTCGAAAGCCAGGGTTCTAGGGGTTGCCATGGACGGTGGTATCCTGAAGCATCGATTGCTAGGGACCCTGCAAGGATTGATGGTGAGGACAAGGAATCTGATATAGATCGTGTTTAGGGCCAATCCAATGTTGAGTTTAGGGGAATTTAAAAAGAAAGAGAGAAAACTCTTAAAATAATATTTCCCCCTCTCTTTCTTACTAAAAATGCATTGGCAAACTGAATCTAGCCTTGCTACACATGCACAGGTGTTTTAACCGCTGGGGTCAACGAACCTCTGGGCAATTTTTGCAAGCCTTAGAAACCTTCGCGGTGGACCAAAGGCTGAGGTTGGTCAGGTCTGTATCTTGGCTGGTACTTGAGTACCTTTAGGCCTATAGTTGGTATTTCAATCTAATTTCTAACGTTTGGCATGATAAGGCATCCTGACGGTAAAATCTGGCCTGGAGACTTGGTCTATTTCGCATGATTTTGCTTGGGACTAGCAAAACTTAGGTATGGGGGTATTTGATAGGTCCATATTAGTAGACACATTTAGTGCTTAAGTACATTATTATTTTGATGAGAGACTAATTTAAAGCATCGATGTTATTGACAAAATCAATTGAATGCTAGATTTATAATTTCATGTATTAATTGTGTTAGTCTTTATATGGGAGGATTGATTATTCACTTTAAAAGGCAAGGGCATCACATCAAAGTGAGTGGAGATATGTGGTATTTTGTCTAGGCAAAATATAGTAAGAGAATAAATTTTAGAGGTTTCATTATATACCTCTCAAAATTGTTGCAACACATTTCCTTATCTCTCTCACGAATCTCTCTCTCTTCCTAAAATTTCTATTCGCTATTTGGTAACAAAAAAATCTGACTCTCTCTCTCTCCTTGCTTAACAAGAAGGGATGGGCAACTGGGAAGCATCTTCTATCTCCCCTCCACGGGGAAGAAGTTCTCTTTCTCCACCTCTCCTCCCTGCAGGCAACCACCTTCACCGTGTGCCTTCTCCGCCACCATGAGCCTTCGTCAACACCGCGACTTCTCCCTTGCCACGACCATGAGTTCCCCATGACCGCACCCCAGCAACCTCTACCGCGTGCCCACGACTCCGCCACCACGAGCCATCCATCCATGACTGTGCTTCCTCTTGATGAGCGTGGTGACAGCGCATTCCTCGACACCACGTTCTCCTCCTCTGGTTGCACAGTAGTGGCAACCTCCTCACCGATCGTGTATCCTCTGTCCTCACCCACGACTGTGTGCCATTCATGATCGCAAGCCCCCTCCATGATGCACACAACCAGCCACTGTGCTTGCCCTCGCCCTCGTCCTCAACCACCACGTCCACGCCCACACAACAGGACCCACTGCGTGCAACAAGCATGCACGACCAGCAAGCCAACGCCCAAGTGCGTCGCCTTCTTCTTCATTTCCATTGGCTGCAACTACACCATCGAAGAGGAACCCAATAGCCACAACCACACAACCACCTCATCAATGACGCGGACGACGTCCACGCCGTCCACTACAATCGTGCGCCTTCCTCCCTTGCTCACAGCAGCAGCACCGTGCGAAGAGAATGACCACACGACCTCCCCGTGTCCCTCCTCCACTCCATCAACGTCGGCGATGTTCTCGCCAACCGGCCAGCTCCGACCACCTTAGGCTACTGCACCATCACAGACGCACTCCTCTCCTCTAGCCCAACTAATCTGACAGGCCACACCTCCAACAAGACTCTCCTTGCGTGGCTAAATGGGAGGAAGCCAACTCCCCTATTTTGCTACTGGAGGAGGGCCATTAGTCGAAATGAAGCATGGTTGAGAGGTTGGATTTTTTGGAAAAGAATTTTATATTGTGGGGAATTGCATCTCAGACCCTCTCATTCTCTATATTACTACTCATTCAAGTTATTCACTTGATTACTTTGATGCTACAACTAGTTGTCAAATTTTTTATGCATCATATTAAGCTTTGTTCAACATACTCCTGTACTACAAATATTGGTGAATTTATTGGCCTGTCCTCCATGTGGATACGGCTTGACTTTTCGTGGTTAGTTTTACTGATAAATACTTTTGATCTGGGATTTTTCCACCACGTGATTTCACTGTGACGACATATTTTTCTGAAACATTATTTCTGCAAGCGAAAAACTCCAGATCAGTGCATGCTTAATTACAGGATTTAATTGGTGATTCAAGTCACTACTTTTTAGATTCTCTCCATTCTTTTTGTCTCTAGATACATTGGATTTCATTGAATATCTATTTGAATGCTCAATTGATTGTGCTCATTTAGTTTGAATGTGATTAATGTTGTGAATCCCACATTTGCCCCCTGTGTTCAACCTCGGAATCCATTTTAGATTCGGAGTTATAAATTTTATCTGTTTTCGAGCGATTTTGACTTGCTACGATGATTACATCCTTTAAAACATCGATCTCACTTCGTTTAAACATTTTTTCGCTGATGGGAACACCATCATGAGCCATAACTAGCTTAATTTGATCTGATTAAGTCATTAAATGCCCCTACATAACCTCCAGAGAGACGTAATTCACTGCAAATCCATTTTGATGGAAATATAATAAAACAAGGGTAAAACTATAGTTTTAATAGTATATCTCAATTACAATACACTCATGAGTTTTCTCAGGGGTTAGTTAAGGGTCAAATGGCCTTAAATGTCCAACAAGTGGGTTTATATAGACAGAAAAGGGTTTTCGTGTGTTTTGAGAATTAATGGACATCTGAAATCATAAAAATAGATCTACTTAATTAACTAAAATTTTGGTTAGAATAAAATTCACCTAAACCATCTAAAATTCATAGAAAAATATTCTCAAGGGTTTGGTACCTTCAATTTGACCATTAGAACCCGTCTTGACCCAAAACAGAGTCTCAGACTGACATTTTCCCTGATTTGGATTTTTGCATAAATTACCTAGTCAAACTAGGTCAAAACCTAAATCTAACTTCACTATTGGATTCCTTAGGGTCAAATTAGGTTTATACCAAAATTTGGCCAAGTTTTCATTTTGGTATAGTCAGACTCTTTCTATCTCATTCAGAATCTTAGCTTTTTGAATTCCTTGCAAATAGCCCCCCAATTTTGTTGTTTTCTTCACAAAAAGGTCCCTACCGCCATGAATCCTAATCCTATAAACTTCGGTGACCTTTGATTGAAGAGAACTCCTGCTCTAATCAATCAATCTCTTCCAAAATTGGAAGGGATATTCCTTGAGGAGTCCTCTTTCCATTTAATCCGGCCATGAGCCCTAAAACTTTCCCAATTTCTCATGCGAACGCATGAGAAATTTGCGTGTCTTAGAATTTCCAACTCCGGTGACATTAGCTAACTTGGAAGCTTTTCATCCAAGCCCAAAACTCCATCCAGGAGCCTATAAAAGACCCCTCAGATTAGGCTAAATTCCTCAAGCTTCATTTCGACCTGGAATGCCCTCAATTCCTTCGTCCTTGTCCGACCAAAAAGCTCCTCAAGCTCCAGCGACCTCCTCCATCTTCACTCTTCGTCTGACCACAATACCAGTGGCAGATTCATCTTCCCTATCTTCCTTTACGTCACGCCATACCAGCGGGTGCCCCTCTATCTCCGTCATCGTCGTCGTCCCTCTCTACCGGAGCATCTTCTTCCGTGGTGCTGGCCTACCAACGCCGGTGTTGTTCTCCTCCCTTTCGTCCGTTTAGACTAGGTTACATTAGTTAACTTAGATTCCTAGTTTAGATTTCTACCCAAAAATCCCAAAAATTTCCCTCGACTCAACACATTCACCCTCGTATTCTCTGCGTCCAACGACCACTCCGGCGAGGCAGTTCACTGCTACACAACTCCATCCGCCTCGCCGACCACCTCATAACCTTCGCCACACCACCCTATACCAAACCCCTCTCCCTATTTGCTTTCCAGTCCACCCAAACCCTCTGTCAGCCAACCCACCTTTCCATCACCATTCCCGACTCTGTCCGGCCACCATAGACCACCATCCTCCTTGAAACCACCTTCGCTACACTCACCGTGGTCCGACAAAGCTCCTGAGGTATTCTAACATGCCCACGAGGCCCTATTTCATGTTTCAGGTAGCAAGTCCTTCATTGCCATAGTTGAGCTTCTCCACGAGCTCAAGAAGCATGTTCAAGGTCACGACGGTTCCAGGCATCGTTCCCAATTCGCACGGAATCGCTCCAGGAGTCTGAGTAGACCAGCAATTGGAGCCTTTGATCGCCATCTTGCATGAATTGAATGAAGAAACCGCAATAGCAGTGCACGCAGAAGATGCCTGGTGGGATAGTCCCACATAGGGTGCTAACAGTCGCACCACAGCGCATAAATTATTTTTGTCCTATAGGCTCTTCGCCTCCTAACACGAGGGTAAGGTCCTCCTTACCCACACACACCTCACTCGCAACACTATCCTCCACGGGTTTGGCAGATCCATATACTCGCCTAACCAAGCACTCCTTAGCTTCCACTCACGACCGGCAGCCCTGGTCCCGAGTGGGCTCTACCTAAATACTCGATAACCCAAGGCCCTAGGAGGGTGGAACCTAGGAGTAAGAGAGAAAGAAAGAGAGTACGGGTTAGGGGGGGTTTTGCTTCCCTGTGTATTGGCTAACACTTAGCCAAATCTGAGAGTTTCCCCTTGTGCATTAAGAGAAGGAAGAAAGCCTTCGCAAAAGAGGAGCAAAGGAAGAAGGCTCGTGCGTAAAGAAGAGAAGGAAGGAGGAGAGAAGCTGAAGAAGGAAAACCAAGGAAAGAAGGAAAAGAAGAGAAGGAAAGGAAGAAGGCCAGAAGAAGAGAACAAAATAAGAAAGAGGAAGAAAGAAGAACAGTGTTAGGGAAGCACTGTAGCATCTGATGGTTAAGTCATCTGGTCATCAGACCCGACGTCTGATTTGAGGCTTGATATTGTGAAAGCTTGGTTTAGAATTATTGTTGAGATATTTAAATTTATTGAATGCTTGATATATATGCTCAGAGAATAATTGGTGATTTAAATCACCATTATTTTATCTTCTCTACTTTTTAATTGCCTCAAGATACATGAGAATTCATTGAATATCTAATGTGACAGATTAGTATTTATTGAATACCATTATTTGGTTTAAGTTCTTATGCTCATTTACTTATTATTGAGATTAGTGTGTGAATTCCTATGTGCTCCCTGTGTTTGACCTCGGACTTTCATTTGAGTAATAAATTTTATTTATTTTTCGCACTGATTTGAACTATACTGCCACACATTGATTTTAAAACATGTTTCAGAGCGAACAACATTTTGGCACCGTTGCCGGGGAGCAACGTGCAATTTACCGCTATTCTCTACATTATTTGATTATATTTGAGCACTAACTTGCCCTGTTTGCTTTCTTGTGATTTTGCGAGGTACTTCACGAGGAGATCCTCTGTGCAAATCAAGCACTCCAGGGTAGGTAACTTCTCTATTCTTCCTTAATCAACCTTCTAATCTTGGGAAGACAAGAAAAGGAAACAATCAATTAGGAATCACCAGCCTTATTTTGCATAGTAATTATCACTTTAAATGCAAGTTTCCTGATTTGCAAATTTTTTTTTTCAAGTCTCATTGAAGTTGAAGCGATTCTATTTAGAGATCCTACCCCAAATTTCCTGTACCTACTAGGGACGATGCTTAAATTCTAAATCACTTTGGGCTAGCACATTTCTTGCTTGAAGCCCAAGGTGAATAGGTTAAGATCAAATTGGATGCAGAATAGAGCCAATTTGGGTTTCAATTTTTAGGGTTTTGGAGTGCTAGTTCACACTTGCCTGCATAAAAGGAAACAAACCCACCCGCATTTGTGTGCTACCCAAGCCCTTGGTTGAAAAGAGATAATCAACAAAACCCTAAGAATCAAGCTCTAAATTCACTTGAACCCTAAAATCCTTGGACCTAATAAACTGAGTCAAATTAGGGTGATTTCTGGGTCTTGACCTAGATCTCATTCTACCATCTTTAGGGTAGGTCAGGTGAAGTTAGCCTACATTGTATGCCAACCAACCTCCAAATTAGGTCACAAGTTGAATTAACTTCTAATCAAGTGAAACTCAAGGCACAAATTAGGACCTAAACTTGGTAGAGTTAAGGACTTAAGTTCGTACATTCCGGTGTACTTGAACCCTCAATGGCAAGGAAGGTCGAGCAGGGGAAACCCTGTAACCTGTGGGGACACTCTACCGTGTAGGGTTCTTTACAGGGCTCTCCCTTCCTGGCTGCCTAGGTACTTCTCGGGTGTGCGGATTTCCGATTCAGAGTTATCATCCGCCTCGAAATTGCCTTAGTCATCCAAAAATCTCTGGGTGCCTTGATTAGGTCAATATCACATCCAGTCCCTCATCCCTTCTATTTAGAGCACATACACATATCATCTTAGGGAATCTCTTTTAGATCTGATCAACTTCAAATTTAACTTGAGTTCTAATTTTACATCTTGATTCCACCATTTTGATTCAAAAATGCAGCCTGACATGTTAAGAAAACTATTTAGGAAACCTGAATCCCAAATGAGCTTGAAAGAAAAGATACTTGAGAATGCTTATAGAAACCATGAAGAATATTATGCAAGGGACGTTCAGGAAAGATTTGCAAAAACAACAGAAATCATCACGAACTTGTAGAGATAACATGGACACAAATAAAATACGGTTCAACCTGGGATCTCCTATTAGTAGAACATAGTGAATTGGTGAAATTACACAGCAACGATTGTCTGCAATGTTGGTCAAACCCTTCACTTCCAGAAAAATTCAATGAATCTTTAGAAAATAGGGGAGAATTGCTGAATAAGTTATATATAACAATTGATCAAAAATACTAGTTAGAAACTAACAAAACATCTTGGAGTGAGACTAGTGATCAACACAATTTCCCAAATCCCGGGTTCAATGATGATAATTATGGATCCCCAACCCAAATAAATTCAGATTCAAATTTCATAGCAATTGACATTCCTGATCTTGATGAGGGTTGGGAGGATCCAATTGCAGGAGATCACGATTTCGAGCTAGCCTTAGAGATATAAAACCCTGGTCCACCAAGCTTAGATTTCCCAGACTCTAGTGATAATGAGATTGAATCAGAACCTCTCGAGGGTGTAAATTCCATCCCTTATTCTAATAAGGTGACTCTCGAGAGTAATTCTGACATCCCTGTAGAGCCCAACCTAGATTTTAGTAATCCAACCCACACCCTTAACCTAGAATCTGGATCTAAGCCTTCCTGGGATGATTATAAGGCCCCATGTGATGAAAATCAAATTTTGAATTGGATTATGATTCAGGGCCCGTATTTGATGAGTGCACCTCTCCAACCTCCTCAGAGATATGATTGATTTTTTGAAAGTCATGCCTATCTATGATACAAAAATCGATGAGGTGGAAGAGTTGGGTTTTGATTGGGTCTTCCCTACAAGCCAAGAACTTGAGCCCAAACCTAATAGGGACACCTTCGTGAGCTCAGAATCTAAAAATAGGCTAGACCCAAGTCAGGTTGCTGAGTCTACACCTTTTGATTTATTCTGTGGTGGAACCTCTGATTCCGAATCAGATTCAAAACTTGATTCTCGCAAGTTCTCTGACAATTTTGAATCTTACTTTGATTTTGGAGAACCTTTATTTCGTAACGACTATGGGGCAATCTACGACCTCATCATACATGATCCATTCTTTGACTCTGACGTTGAGGTCCCTGATCCCATAATCATTGATTCAAAATTAGGTTCCATATTGAGATGGAATCATTTCTTTCTGATCCCTAGGAATCAGAAATAGAAAATGCTGAGAGTGTCTACAACCCAGAGTTTGAATTTTTTCTCGACTCAGATTTCCTTGATCCTGTAAACACTCTTCAGGCATTTACCTTTGATTTTGATGGCTACTATGAGGACTCTCTAAATGAACCCACCTTTGAACATTTTTTAGAGGAGCTGTCACACATAATTATTCTTGAAGCCACCTCTTCCACAGCATATGCAGAACTTTCCCAAACCCATTCTCAACCTGGACCCGCAACCAGACTCAATTTTTACTTTGATTCTCCTCTCAATGAGCCGGTTACATAGGATTATCCATATCTTTATCGGGTTTCAGACATCGGTCAAACTACAAATCACGACCCATCCTTCTTTGATCATTTTCGTAGGGTTCCTACATCCTCCATTGATTTTTGTTCATTTGAGGATCCCTACTTTGATCAGTCCAATCCGACTCAGCCAAACCCTAGCTATACACTTCCACATCCTTTTTAGCTCCATAGCATATGGTGGGTTCCGCATCTACTGATTCACATCTATCAACCCACCAGATTGATTGGATTTGGGTTGCATCATGAGCCTGCTAATCTAAACAAGCACCTGGTTGGACCAACTGGGCTATTGATCAAGGTGCTTGTTCTACAAAACTCATTTTATTTAACCACTCCTTCACGACCATTCCTGCCCTACTGAAGGCATTGAATTTAGCGCTTAATGAAAGGCAACCCGTCATTCCAAAAACTCGAGATCCTTCTGATTATCCTTTTGTACTTCATGTCTATTGCACTCTGAGTTCGATTTTAGAACACTCGATCCCACCCCTCGTACTCGTATCAGGGGTTGAAATCGTCCGCAATAGTCATTCTCGACCCGTTCGCCCACCCGATTATCCTGTTCTAATTCCTGAACCTAAAACTGTTTCATATCCTCCGTTTACAATGAGGACATTGCAAAACTTAGGCATGAGGGGGTGGTAAAGTGCAAACATACAAAAATTCAATGTTCGGAAGGGTCCTCACAAAAAAAATACATAAGTTCAAAAGACCAAGAAAATTAAAAAATTGAAAAAGAACAAAAAATGGAGAAGGGAGGAAATTTTGAAAGATCAAATTGCATATCATTCTTGAGGAGGAAAAGAGGAGGTGATATAAATGTCAAGAAAGAAGCAACAATTTGAAACAAAAAGAGAGTCATTAGTAAAAGATTAAGGAATCTACTTAGTTCTAGACAAAATCAAAAAGAAAGAAATAAAAAGACAAAAAGTGCTAAGAGACAAAAGAGATTAGTATGAATGCTAATCTTAGGCCTCTTGGGCTTGCGTTTTGGCTTAAAAATTCAAGTATTCGTTAAGATCTGGATAGTCCTCAAGAGGTTGGGGAAAATGCAAAGCTTAAGTATTAGGTCTAAAGCTTAGGGATTATTCGGCCTCGATAACTGACCTTTGGTTTATGGGACTCGGTAACCTAAACACCCTAATCCACACACAGTCTGGTTTAGTGCAGTTAATTATCAAAATCAAGCAAATGCATTAAATCTGTTATGAAAAAGCTACCTAGATTAGGAGAAACTGATCAACACAAGTTGATTTGGAAGAGTTCCCGACGCGGAGAGGTAGGAAATTCCCCTCGAAGATGCGCAATAACATACCGTCTCCTCGGTGCTTGTCTCTTAGGATATCTAAATATCCTACCAGGGGCACGTAAGCACCTTGTGCTGGTTTAGATGCCATGGGTGGCATTATCATGAAATGTCGATTGCCAGGGTCTGGATTTAGCTATAGAACGCCATGAGCGAGATTATCCCGAAATCTTAAAAGACAGGGTTCTAAGGGTTGCTATGGGTGGTGCTATCTCAAAGCATCAATTACCAGGGACCCCACGAGGATTGATGGTGGGAGCTAGGAATCCGATACAGATTGTGTTGTAAAGCCAATCTGAAGCTAGAAATAAAGAAAGAAAAGAGAGAAAACTCTCCAAAAATAAAAAAAATCTTCTGTCTCTCTCTTCCAAAAAAGCATTGCAAACTGAACCAGGACTAAACATGTTTTAAGCACAGGTGCTTTAACCGTGGAGTGCAACGAACCTTAGGTTAGTTTTTGTGGGCCTTAGAAACCTTTGCGGCAAACTGGGGCTAGAGCTAGTCAGGTCCGGATCTTGGTTGGTACTTGAGTAGCTCTAGGCCTACAATCGGCATTGATGTGTATACATCTAAATAGCCAAAAATGTCTATTAATGCATGTTCTTAGTGTCATATTAGCATCATACATTGTAAATATTACATAACATGCATAATCATGCATCTAGGTCAAGTTGTATAAATTGTATAGTAATTATTTCCTTTTATGTCCAGGGATAGGGCAACTTGTTAATCGGGGCCTCGGATCGAAGATCCAATTGTACGGATCTAATCAGGGCGACGATTGGAGTTCAATGACTCCAAGATCGCCCTGATCGGACATCCATAGCACCAGATAGAGACCGAGGAACCATAAAGATTAAGGGCGAAGATGGTGCCAATCCACACTTCAGATGACAAATTCGACCGTACAGATGGGTTCGGATCGAGAAGATGGATGGCCAAGATGGTGCCATGTGGTGCCATCTCAGCTGCCCAACCGGCTCCAATGACCCACCTCTGCTTTTCTTCTTCACTCGCTCGTCGAATCTCCACCATTGGATGACCATCCAATGGCCACGATCGCACACACCTAATCCCTCCGCGTGACAAAGTTGAGGCCTTAGCACAGCAGTCGCACCCCTGTAGGCGACGTAGGGGTTGCGTGTTCGAGCCTCGCTGAGCACCTTAATCCAGTTGGGACACAGAGTGCATTCAATTCGGTCGTTAGATGAAGATTGGGCAGCAGAGCGGAGATGTGGCATGTGGAGGAATCTTCGATCGTGTACACGCGTGGTGACGCGTGTCTGCAGACTTCATCGCACGTGGGCGTGCGGTGAAGGTGGCGGCGAGGATGATTTTAAGTCGTTCGATCTTGAGATCGGATGGCTAATATCACCCAAACGTGCATGGGCTTTTAGGGCACAGAAGAGGAGCAGGCGCACGTAGCGCACGCACATGTCGCCCACAACAAAACTTTAGCGACGTTTAAGTCCATCACTAAAGGTCCCTTATTAATGTTTTTGATATTGTAATGACCAAAATGCCCTTAATCCTTATAACTATAAAAGGAGACCCCTACCCTACGAATTTTTCTTCCCTTCCTTCTCCTCTCTTCCTCTCCAAAGATTAAGAGAAGCATGTCCCACAAGAGCTAAATCCAAGTTTTCGCCCCCGTTCAGGAAGTGGATCCCACGACGGCGACAACGTGCTGCCTCATTCCCATTCTTCTGACTTTGTCCTCCTTCCCGCCTCGTCCTCCGTCTTCCAGGCATCACCTCCGTCCGGCTCGTCCTCCAAGCATTTGTCGAGGTGGATAACATCTCTCTCCTTTCTTTTGTCACTTTCTAGAGTAGAATTTTCTACTTTCTAGTTGTAACAATTTTTCACTTTCTAGTGTAATCATTTCCTGCTTTCTTAGTTGTAAAAACATTATTTAAATACCAAGTGATTATTCTCTCTCTCTTTTATTGTCTATAGCGATTCCATTATGATTATTTCACCTTTTAAATAAAAAAGAATACAAAAAAATATAATTGTAGATTTTGAGATCGACATAGCCTCCCTATGTTCGACCCGGAACTTCTTTACGGATTTTTGGTATAAATTTTATCTATTGAACGAATTTCTTCGTGACTCGAACTACAACGATGGGTTTTCGAATCTAACTCCAAATGTGTAGTTTTCCACTGTCAACATTGTAGCGCCGTTGCCTGGGAGGCAACGATTTTTCGTTCTTTTTGCTTTTCTCTCACTTTACTGTTTTCTAACTTGGTTTATCTCTTGTCTATTGTTTTGCAGATACCTCGATCAGGGAATCGTCAAGCGATAGATCGGAGTAAAGTGCAGTTGAAGACGACTGTAAGTGCTTCCTATTTTTTCCCCTCCATAGATTTGATTTCAGAATATTAATTCAAACTTCAATTAACCTAGGTGTTTGCATAAATACTAGGATTAGTTTGGTTTCTTGGATTTCCACCCACATTCATTTCACCCTCGCATAAATAAAAATCAACATAAAGATAGTTTCGTGGGATAAATCAAACATACACACAACATACACCCACATTCAAGGCACATAACCTAATTGATTTTCTTCTACTCAATCTGATTCTAATTTGTGGAACTGGTACACAAAAATCAACATATAAAAGAGTAGAAATCAGTATAGGTCAATCAATTTGTGTGCTTAACTCAGTGGTGCAATTGTGGCCAATTGTTTAAGTTGTTTGGGCTGCACCACTTAACTTAAAATCAACTCACCAAGTAGCTTCCCCTTAGGGTTTTCAATTAGGTCAATACAAGGTAGTCCACTTTATTTTTTATTTCAAATGGAAAGTGATCTTCATCCATGCTTGAAAACCTGGTTTGCCTCAAACTTGATTGAATTAAACCTAATTCTAAACCTTAAACGCTACTTAAGCAAGATTTGAACCCTAAAATCTACTCATCACAAATAATCTTGCTTGAAAACCTTGGTTGTGCACGCACTCACACATACTCAATTGATCATTAAGGGCACAACCCATTTTAAGGGTCCACCACATTCCATAAGCACTACAACCCCAAGCCTAAATAAAATCAAGTAGACATTGGCCTTAAGGATTGATTCGCTCTTTAGGGTCTAGTCAGAGATTGTTTACGATTAACCTGCTTGTGCTAATCAATCTGATGTCTAGCTAGGGAGTAGCGTCAAACGACTGCGTTGGGGGGTACACTAGGAACCGGAGGCGCAAGCCGAAGGAAGAACCTTCTCCCCAATCCCTCCTTCTAACTGGTTGGATTGAGCAGACATAGGTAGAGTAAATCATTTATAATCTTACGATGGATTCTGAGAATCTGTAGATCCTTAGGCTACCCCACTTAAGGACAGGTTTATTTTGTTGTGATGCAGGGTTCTTATCCCCAGTCCTTCTAACCTTTTCTTAGTTTATGCTAGGAAGGAGGTCATTGAATCCTCGATTGAAAGGACCACTAGAGTATTCTAGGAGGCATAGATTGGATTTTGGCCAAATTGATCCCATGGCCGATCAACAGCCTCCTCTGCCTTAGGATCCACAGGGGGTATTTCAAAGGCAGCTAGAACAAATGCAGAGAATGCAAGAATGGTTCCAGAGAATGTAGGGCGCTTAGCCCTTGAAGGATTTTTATGATCCTTCAAATTACGGGGAATGTCCTGGCATCCAGATTCCTACCAGAGACGTAGAAATCAAGCCCCAGGTGTTAAGCCTGATCAAACATTTCCATGAGCTTGGCTCTGAAGACTCGTTTCAGCACTTGGAGGACTTGACCACTTTGGTCCAGACCACCAAGGCACGAATCATGAATGAGGAGCAGATGATCATGAGGCTCTTCCTCCACTCTCTTAGTGATAAAGCCGCTCATTAGTACAGGACTATAGGAAGGCCAATTGCAACTCGGAATGATTTGAAATAGACCTTCTTGAAGAAATTCTTCCCTATCGGATGTACGAATGCTTTGAGACGGGCAATTACTACCTTCACTCAGCAACTGGGGGGGGTAGTTTCATGTTGCCTGGGAGCGATTCCAGGACTTATTGTGGAGGTGTCCACACCACGAGGTGCCGAAATGGCAACTCATGCAAATTTTCTACCATAGGTTATTGAGCAACTCAGAAATCACGTGGACGCTTCTTGCAGAGGCAATTTCCTCAACAAATACGCAGATAGAATGCATGATTTATTTAAGGAGATGAGCAAGAATTCGATCAATCATGCCTCCATGGATACTTTTAACTGGTCCCAGTAGCCCAGATCAATTGTTAATGAAGTCCATGACTCTCATTCATTCGATATGGAATTGATTTGTAATAAACTTGATAAGGTGGACTTGGTTACTAAGAGAATGGAGTGGATGGCTGGAAACTCAATGAACAACTCTCGATCAACTCAATGCCAGAATTGAAGATTCCATTCATCGTGGGCTCCTTCTGGATGGGAGTTCGTAAATCAACTTGATGCAGCTTAACCTGCGAGCCAGCATTATTCGGAACCCCACGAGTTCCAAACTACGGCTTTTGATCCCAGTTTCTCTAATCCCTCCCTTTCTTTCTCTCCATCCTCACCCTATGAGGATGTTTATGCTGTACAAGAGAATGTTACGTCCAACCCTTACTCCAATGCTTATAATCTGGGTTGGAGGAACTACCCTAACTTCTGGAAAAACTCTAGGCAACAGACCCAATTCTGACCCAGCAATTATGCTCCGCAAAGACCAATGGGTCAAGGTCACGTTTACACTCAGCTGCCCCTGAATCAAGTCAATCAGCCAGCTTGGAATGCCCGTCAACCCGTAGGGTAGGCTGATTTGAACTGACAAATGGTAGAGATGCAAGGATCTATGCTCCAGCTCATGCAACAAATGAAAACCTCTCTGGACAACTTGCAAAATGGGTTCATTGCTAATTCTCATCAACCCAGATCTCTACCATCTCAACCCGTACCCAACCTGCATAATATCCAGAATCCGAGCAATCAAGCCCATGGGTACGGGAATCAGAGGGACCCATACGCACATTCTCAGGTGGTTGAGCAGGGTCCTTCCTCTTCCTCTTCTTCATCAAATCAAAGGTTTTTGGCTAATGAAGCCCTCCAATCTTTCCTAACCCTCCCCAAGACCCAAACCCGTGCTGCTAATTCTGTTACCTTGAGGAGTGGTAAACAAACTTAGGATCCACAACCACACTATTCTGATTTACTGAATCTTGAAGAGCCTGAGGAGAGAAAGGAGAACTCTAGAGAAGAAATCAAGGCTCAGGAACCTGATTTTGAAGATCCTACTCATGTTCCTTTTCCTGAGGCCTTGATTAAATCAAGGAAGAAGAAGTCTGTTGATAGTAATGAGGAGCTTTTGCATATTTTCAAGAATGTCGAGATCAATATCCCTCTCCTCAATGATATCAAACATATACCGGCTTGCGTGAAATTTTTAAAGGATTTATGTACATAGAAGCATAAGTCGAGAGAATCTATTCTGAGGAAGGTGGTACTCTTTTAGCAGGCTAGTTCTGTTATCTTGCACCACCTCCCTCAGAAAAAGAGAGATCTAGGTGCTCCTTTGATTTCTTGTGTCATCAGAGATTACACCTTTGATAGAGCATTGCTGGATCTGGGTGCATCCATTAACCTAATTCCGACTTCTCTTTATGAGAAGTTCGGATTAGGTGAACTTCAGCTGACTTTAGTAACGCTGCAATTAGTGGACTGTTCGATTACAAATCCGTGAGGCGTTATTGATGATGTTATTGTTAAGGTTAAGGATTTCTATTTTTCTATAGATTTCCTTGTCCTTGACATGGATGTACCCGAAAATCTAAGGAACACGCCTGTCATTTTGAGGCATCCGTTCTTGGCTGCCACTAAGGCCAACATTAACTGTGAGAGTGGTAGCATGGAAATCGCCTTTGGGGATCAAAGAATGAAATTGGATATTTTTAAGGTGATTAACAAATTCGAGGATTGTGGATTTATTGAGGAACTTGAGGATGATAATGTGAATATTGAGACTTGTATGACGGTTTCTGCATTTGAAAGTTCGTCCTCTGATGATGATTTGGACCCGCAACCCTCTATGGAAAACCTGCGACCTTCTAAAGTGGTTATTGATTTTGTTCACTCTCAACCTCTTCCTCTTGATGAGTCTTCATCAGCATCTTCCTTACCTTCAATCATCAACCCGCCCCAACTTGAACTGAAACCTTTGCCTAAGAATCTAAAATATCAGTTTTTAGGACCACATAAGACGCTCCCTATGATTATCAGTGCTAAATTAACAAAGGAGTAGGAGATTAAACTGATTAAGGTCCTAAAGGAACACAAGGAGGCAATTGGTTGGACCATTCATGACCTTAGGGGGATCGAGCAATCTTACTGCAATCACAGAATATTTTTGGAAGATGAATCCCGCCATTCTTGCCAGATGCAGAAGAGATTAAACCTGAATATGCAAGAAGTGGTCAAGAAGGAGATTATTAAGTGTCTTAATGCAGGAATCATTTATCCAATCTCTGATAGTCCTTGGGTAAGTCCCATGCAAATTATTCCCAAGAAAGTCGAGATTACCGTGGTGACTAACGAGAAAGGAGAATCTGTCACAACTCGTTCAGCTTCCTCTTGGAGAGTTTGTATTGATTACAGGAAGCTGAACACAGCCACGAAAAAGGATCATTTTCCTTTGCCTTTTATTGATCAAATCCTTGAAAGACTAGCCGGGCAGAAGTACTTCTGTTTCCTTGATGGTTACTCGAGATACAATCAAGTCCCTATCCATCCCGAGGATTAGGAAAAAAACCACTTTCACCTATCCCTACGGAACCTTTACTTTCTGTAGGATGCCATTCGGCTTATGCAATGCACCTATGACTTTTCAAAGGTGTATGCTGGCCATATTCTCTAACATGGTGGGAGAGTTTATGGAAGTCTTCATGGATGATTTCTCTATTTTTGGAGAATCGTTTGTCTCTTGTCTAGCTAATCTTGAAATGATCCTTAAACGATGCATCAAAATAAGATTGGTCCTTAGCTGGGAGAAGCGTCATTTCATGACACAAGAAGGCATCATCTTGGGTCACGTAATCTCTGAACGGGGAATCAAAGTGGACAAAGCTAAGGTTGATGCTATCGCTAAACTTCCTCCTCCCACATCTGTCAAACAAATTCGATCATTTCTTGGTCATGTGGGATTCTATAGGAGGTTCATTAATGACTTTTCTAAGGTTGCTCATCCTTTGAGCAACCTTCTCGCCAAATATACGCCATTTGATTTCAACGAATTATGCCGTAAGGCATTTGATTTTCTTAAAATGGCAGTCACTTGTGCTCCAGTGTTGCAACCACCAGTTTGGACAGCCCCATTTGAGATCATGACCAACGCTTTTGATTACGCGGTCGGGGCTATTTTGGGTTAGAAGATTGACAGGAAGCCCTCTGTCATCTACTATGCTAGTAAAACTCTGGACGAGGCCCAAAGGAATTACACTATTACTGAGAAGGAATTACTAGCTGTAGTGTTTGTTTTGGAGATATTTAGGGCTTATCTCTTAGGGTATCACGTTATCATATATACCGACCACTCGGCCTTGAGACATCTCTTGGCCAAAAGGGATGCCAAACCCCAGCTTATTCGATGGATTCTTCTGCTTCAAGAATTTGATCTTGAAATTAAGGATAAATCTGGGGTACAGAATGTGGTGGCGGATCATCTGTCGAGACTTCTGAGTGATTCTTCTCATCCGGACATTCCAATTGCTTATTCCTTTCTAGATGAGACTATCCTTATAGTTTTAGGTGTCTAAACCCCGTGGTTTGCTGACATCGTTTATTATTTGATCATTGGTTAAATCCCCCAGGATTGGACCAAGCAACAATAGGATAGACTCAAATCTGAGGCCAAATATTACTTCGAGGAGGATCCTGAGCTTTACCGCATTGGCTCTGATCAGATTATTCGTTGATGCATTTCGGAGAACGAATTCAAGAGTATACTCGTGTTCTACCATGCATCTGCGTGTGGTGGACACTTCTTTGGGGAAAAGATGGCTGTAAAAATTTTGCAATCTGGATTCTATTGGCCATCTTTATTCAAGGATGCTCAGGATTTCTCGAGGTCGTGTTCCCGATGCCAGGCACTTGGGAGCATAACTAAGAGAGATATGATGCCTCTAAAATCAATTCTTCCCGTCGAAATCTTCGACGTTTGGGGCATTGATTTCATGGGACCATTCCTCCCTTCATTTGGACACTAGTACATTCTAGTCGCTGTTGATTATGTGTCCAAGTGGATCGAGGCTATTCCCACCCAAACCAATGACCACAAGGTGGTCATCAATTTTGTCAAGAACATCTTCAGCAGGTTCGAGATTCCGAGGGCCATCATCAGCGATGGTGGCACTCATTTCAATAATGTCCAGTTTCGTAATTTACTGGCAAAATATAGGGTAAATCACAGAATCTCCACACCTTACCATCCCCAGACAAATGGACAGGTTGAGATCTCCAATCGGGAGATCAAGAATATTCTGTAGAAAACAGTTAGGCCTGATCGCAAAGACTGGACTCAAAAGCTTGAGGGTGCTCTTTGGGCCTACCGTACGGCGTATAAAATGCCCATCGGTGGTGTATGGAAAGGCATGTCATTTTCCCATAGAAATTGAACATAGGGCATTCTGGGCAATTAAGCAATGTAATCTAGACTTGAGTTTAGCCGAAAAGACTAGGAAACCCCAACTATCTGAGTTGGAGGAGCTTAGAAATGACGCATATGAGAATGCCAAGATTTATAAGGCTTGGACCAAAGCTCTTCATGACCAATTGATTTCCTGCAAGAGTTTTGAGTCGAATCAGAAAGTCTGGCTCTTTGATTCTCGACTTAAGCTCTTTTATGGCAAACTTAGGTTGAAATGGAACGGCCCGTTCATTATCAATTAGATATTTCCAAATGGGGCTATTCAGATCTCTGACCCGAAGATGGGTAATTCATTCAAAGTCAACGGTCAACGTCTGAAGCTTGTTATTGACCGTATTGTTCTAGAACCCATCTCAGACACGCTTGCTCTAGCTATGTTGTGGCTTCTTTGGCTGGACTACACCTAGCTGATGACATTAAACTCAGCAATTGTATAGTCTGACTCAGAGTTGACTCGAACTTCATATTCAGGTGATATCTTCGGCATTTTACCCTTCCTTTGATGTCTTTTATTCTTAATGCGGACATTGCATCAGCTAGGCATGGGGGGGTGGATTCATTTCTGAATTAATTTGTTAGCTCTGTGGAATTCTTGTAAATTCCACTTATTTTCTTATATATACATAAAAAAAAATTGAATTAGGAAGGAATACTTGGACATTAGGACATTTCAATCTTAGGAAATATTACAGTAGGATCTGGACACTAAGACCCTTCAGGTCTTTGGGCTTAATCAGCCCAGGTATCCACTAAAATGTAGATTTGTTTATCGAGTCCTCACCATCCTGAATTCTATTTTAATTTGATTAAATAAGTTTGGGTGATAAGTACTTGATTAGCCCATAGTTGTGGGCTATTTAAGTATTTAAGTGCCTACACATTAGGTTAATTCTAACATTTATTTAGTATAAATTAGGATGTAAATAGATTAATTCATAGTTTTAATCTAATTACATAATCCATACATTGCATTCATATCTTAAGTGCATTTAGAATTAGCTTAGAATAACATTCATCTAATTAGATAACCAATTAGGTACATTGTTTTCATTAACATAGAAGTTGAGGGTCTGTACATAAATAACCCTAATATTTTAACATTATTTTCTTTATTGTTCTTCTTTCAGAACAGCTGGCTGTCGCTCCAACGCCCGGCTGCTGCAGTGAAGAAGCCATTCAAGGGGGAGTGGATGTGGTGGATCTGGTCGGGCGGCTGATTTCAAACTTGTGCAGGCCACTACAAAAGGAGGAGGGAGGCAGCCGAGCTCAGGAGGCCTTCGCCACCGACCCACCACTGTGCAGAGAGAACCTCTCTCTTCCACTCCACACTACCGGCCTCTACTGTGGTGATGAGCCTCCATCACCGTGCGAGTGTGGTGTGACAGGCCACACCGCCATCCGGAGCTCGCCGCATCACCGTGAGCACCTTAGCGTGCATCCCCCTAGCCGTGATCGCCGACCACCATCACTGAGCTACTGATCAGCCACCCTCTTAGTAACTTAAGACGTCTGGGAAATTTCCCAGACGTCTGAAGTTACCCGCTCACTTCCACCGCAGCCATTTCCCCGCGCCTGCAGACCACCGCAGCCACGCTTTCCCTGCGCCTGCAGACCACCGCAGCCAGGCTTTCCTCGCGCCTGCAGACCTCCGTAGCGCCAGCCGCACATGCCAGCCGCAGACCCACCGAGCACGCCTCCGCCCGCGCTTGCAGAAGCGCCTGCAGCTTGCGCGCCCACGCCAACCGCGCCAGCGCCCTCCGCAAACCCTCCGCCCACGCACAACCGCCTGTAGACCGCCACCAGCAGCACCTCCGCCGGAGATCGTCCGGCCACCTCCAGCCGCCGTGCGACTCACCGCCACCATCGATTCGAAGCTCTTGGTCCAAGGGACCTCCTCCGAGCTTCCCGCGCCCGGCCATCGGCTCCTCGTCGCGCAAGACAAAGGGGAAAAATTCCCCTATTTTGCTACAGTAAACCGTCAATTAAAATTTACATTTTCTGCCATTGCCACTTTTTAATCATATTTTATTGATTCTGCATTGCGGAAAATATCCTCTAGTTTCTCATAATTTCCATTTCAGCATTGTTTCTTGCTTAAACCTTAATCTAAAGGCAATCATGGCTTGGTTCTTGTCCAAACTGACTACGAACAAACGTTTTTAAGTGTTGCAAATTTTAATACGTCATTGCCTCCCTGTGGATACGACCCGCTCCTCTGCGAGTGATTATTTCTTGTTAAATATTGACTAGTCGATTTTTCCACCACATTGAACTACAAACGACTTTAAAGCGAAAGATCGACCAGACAAATGGCGCCGTTGCCGGGGAGGCAACAGATGCAATAATTTCGCCTAATTTTATTTTGATTATTTGTCAATTGCAGAGAGATTTGACAATTCATTATTTTCTTTTCTGTGTGAGAAAATTTGTGCAGGAATCAGCCAGTGTCAGAGGCGACCCTTGACGTCGCCAGACGAGAATTGGGTGAGCCATTTTTAAACGGAGGAGAAGGACGAGGACGAGATGGACACCATTTAGTCATTAGTTTAATTAGAATAGAATTAAGATTGTAGACTTAATTTTTCATTACAGTTAGTTTGAAACCCTTGTTCTGGGGCATATTTTGAGGGGTTTGTTCCCCAATTTTGTTTTGGACCCGTGTTGGGTAATTTTTGGGAGTCAGTTCCCTTTTCTTTAGATTTGGGTTTATTTATTTATTTATTTATTATTATTACTTTTATTTGCTTGTGCATAAGTAGTTCTAAACAAAATAGAAAAAAAAAAAATGAGCTGCCTGCTAGAAGCTACCTGCCCTAGGACGAACCATTTAGGTCTGTATGAGCAGCCTCTAGATTTACTTCTCTGCATTGCATGCATTCTTGCATCGTAGATCGCTGGAGGCAAGGTACGCATTCTCTTACTTTGCATCCTATTTTTGATCACGCATTGCATTTGGGATTTAATGCGAAGACCACCTAATCTGTACTGAATAAATCTAACAATTGGTCACATTTTTTTAGAAAAAGGACTAATTAAAGGAAGGACATTTTAAAAGGATTTGATTTTCAAACTTGGCATGCGATTCAAAGTTCAAAATCTTTGACGGTGTATGCACACTTATTTCACTTGCACCACAGCACGCTTCTAGACACTTCTTAGGTTTGGAAATACTAGGACAAGAGCCCTCCTTTCATTGGATTCTGAAGTGTTCAGAACTTGAGATCAAAGGTTTTGTAAATCCAAAGAGGGGGATACCCTGTCACGGATTTTTGTGGGTAGTTGAGGAGCACCGCGAAAGCACAGCTTCAAAGGAAGGCTTAGGCCTACTTGCATCCCTCAATCTTCCGTCTTTGGATTTACTTGACCATTTGAGATTTAGGGAAGAACACCTAAGCTCCAACTAGGTCTTCTTAGGCGAACCGTAGGTTGACAATAGGCGCGTAATTGATTGGGCAAATTGTATTGTCACCTGCAATCTGACTTAAAATCAAAAGCCTAAATTGGGAAAGACCTAAAAGGTCCTTTTTAAATTGTGTTTAGCTTGGGGAATTCTGATTGAAGTGTGAGTTAGAATGGACCACATTGCTTTTCATCCTTTCACATCTTGCCCACACCCTCACCCCCACTTTGCATCCTTCGATCCCAGATGTTGAGATGGTCCATTCCTTGATGGACGTAATGACAATCATTGGGATCCATTTTATTCCTATTATAGGAGTATTGGCCTGGTTAAGCCCCAAATCAGTGAGCAGAGCCTAGGAGCGGGATTTGCTTTACCCAATATCCCACATACCAAAGAAATACCCAACCCACCGTCCTTGAAAAAGTATTATGGTTGGACAAACACTCCTGGGTACTATGAGCCTGAGCCTGACTTCTCTCATGATAGAAATGACCTCTCCTCTTTGAAGATGGAAATACAGAAAATACAAAATGAAATGAGTGAATTGTTAGGAGAATCTTTGAGAGCAGGCCAACAAGAAAGAGATGAAATTAGCCACCCAATCTACCCCATTGAGGATGACGTACACCCCTCTACAATAGATGCATCTCCCGTGGGAAAGCTACACTTTAAGTTGGAGGGAAATTCTGGGGAGAATAGCTACCTTTCGAGGATCGATTTTGAAACCTCCCCATTAGATGACACTTCCTTGAGAGATCTACACTTTAGGTGGGAGGAAAATACACATGAAAGTAGCTATGCATTGGATGAAGAAAGGTGGCAACCCGAGGAAGATGATGATAAGGTTGAGTATCCACCTGAATTATATTGGAGTCAAAAAAAGGGAATGATGGTACCATTGGAAGACCTCGACCTAGTGTTTGCACCTCAAAACACGCCTATAGGGACGCCTTCTTATGCTATTTTCTAGCATTAACTATGTATATTATAATCCTATAGTCGCATCTGTAAAAATACTTGCATTCATGCATTTAATTAAGAGGAGGGAAGATTGGAATAAAAGGGCTTCATAATTTACATTCTCCTCAAGTGCCTCTTTGCAAAAATTCCCTTCTCTATTTTTATTTCCTCTTGATTTCTATTTTTTTTCTCTCCTGCGGCTGCAATCTTCTCCGCTGCCTCTCCCCGCCATGCGCCTTCCCGCAGCCGCATGCAGCAGTCCCGCCTCTCCCTGCTGTCCTGCGGTCCTTCCCGCGCGCGTCCGCCCTCTCCCTGCCCAAGCCATTCCCTGCGGCTGCCATTCCTCCCATCTCCCGCTGCTGCAACTTCCCGCGCCTCTCCCTGCAGCAGCAACTTCCCGCGCCTCTCCCTGCTGCTGCCATGCCTCCCCGCCATGCTCTCCTCCTCTATAAAGCAGCAGCTCTTCCTCGCGACGAGGCCAGGGGGGGAACATTGCTGCAATACGCAGCTGCGGCTGGCTGCAGCAAGAAAGAATCACACCAGCAGGCCGCCACCTTCCTCTCCTCCCTCTCCCCTCCATACGCCGGACCTCCTTCGAGGAGAAACCCGACGGGCAGGAGCTCACTGTGGTGCACACTACCACAGTGAGACCATCACCGCCCAGCTCTTCAAAGAGCCGGTGGGCGTGGTGGCTCTCTGTTTTCATTTGTTTTCCGTTCCTGCCCTTCCCGCCATTGCTGCTTCTTCAAAGTCTGAAGCTGGAAGCAGCAGCAGAAGCAGCGGAAGCAGCAGCAGCAGCTAAGCGGCGGCAGCAGCAGCAGCAGCGGCAGCGGCCCCCGCAGCTTCCGCGAGCGTCTGCAGGCGCCCCAGCCCCTCTGCACGCGCCTGCAGGCCTTCCCCGCCTCCGTTCGTCTGCTCTGTCGCCCGCCTCTGCGCCCGCAACCGGTCGCTGCGCTCCTCAGCAGCGGCCGGCCAAGCGTCTTCCCGCTCCCTGCCAACCTCTGCAAGCGTCCGCGCGCGCCTGCAGACCTCCTCCGCGCGCGCCTGCAGACCTCCTCCGCGCGCGCCTGCAGACCTCCTCCGCGCTCGCCTGCAGACTCCCCGCCTCCCTTTCTGAGCGCGCTGTCGCGAGCCTCCGCGCTCGCAGCCGGCGACGCAGACTCCTCTCCTCCTCTGGGCGAAGACGCGCCCGTGCGCCCGCGACCATCAGACGACGGTCTTCACCTCCGGACGTCTTAACTAGCCTCCTGCAGTGCGGCTGCCTCCGTTCTCTCCGCTCCTGCCAGCTCTCTCCTGCTCTCTCTCTCTCCCATTCTCTCTCTCTCTCTCTCTCACTCTCTCTCACAACACTTTCTCACACACTACACCGACGCACACAGACATCTACACCAACACTTTCACACACACACACTCACACACTAATAGTAACTTATATACATATATATATATATATATATATATATATACAAATACATATATCTATATATATATACTTATATATACATAGTATATCTATATAGTTATGTATACATACATATAATATAATATATATATGCATATACATATATAATATATATATATATATATATATATATATATATATATACACATACTCATATACATATATATATATATACATATCTATATACTTATACATATACACATATATATATATACATATATATCTAGATACATATATACCTATATACATATATATATATATATCTATTTAGTATTATATATATATACTTATATACATATATACATAGCTATATACATATATACATATATATATATATATATATATACACCTATATATATATATATAGCTATATATATCTATACATATATAATTATACATTTATATACATATATATGTACATATATTTTCACGTTATTTATTATACGCTGTATCGCGGGGATATCTGCACCAGTTGCTGATATTCCCTGATACACGCGTACAAAAAAAAAGCGTGGTCCCATACATCATCCATCCTC
Source organism: Thalassia testudinum (assembly GCA_037157565.1). Taxonomy (NCBI): domain Eukaryota; kingdom Viridiplantae; phylum Streptophyta; class Magnoliopsida; order Alismatales; family Hydrocharitaceae; genus Thalassia; species Thalassia testudinum. The sequence goes on along the minus strand of JAZHRO010000071.1, from coordinate 22,541,978 downwards.
CATCCACACTCCACGCGGCACCTAGTCGTGTTGGTTGCGTCTCTCTAGACGTCGGCTGACTCGACATAGTGCTACACTCCATCGTCACCTCCACCCCCACCCCTTTATATATATACTACATATAAATATATATCTATAGCTACTATATTTACTTTCTATCTGATAGCTTCCTTAGTAAAAAGATTAAAAAAAAAGGTATAAAAGTGAAAAGATAATCTTTGATTTGCAGGTACCCCATCTTGCAAGTAGCAAGACGTGTTTTGAAACTCTGTTTTGGCTAAAAGCCAAGGACACAATTTTGAGGGTGTGCCTCAAGAACAAGGATTACCAAAAAAAAAAAACCTAAATAAGAAAAATACCAAAAACAGAATAAACGAACGGAAGAGACGCGTTTTAAGGAAAACGTAGAAACTCGACTTGAACCCCACTTCCCTGAGTTCGACCCTGGGCTTAAAAGTGACAAGATAAAATCAATTAGGCCAGGTTAAAAATTTTGTAAAGAGATGGTTAGGTCTGAATTAGGTTAACCACTATACACATTTCAACGATAAAAATATCATATTAACAACCTATCCAGGCCGACCATCATAGCTTTTCTGGCGCCGCTGCCGGGGACGTGCGCTTTCGAGTAAGTTTCTATCCAATTCCTTTAAATTTGTCTCTTCTCTCTTCACGGGTATTATTGTTTTTGGTGTGCAGGTGAACCTGGTGGAAGGAGAAGAAGGCTAACGAAGTCGAGGACGTGAGCAGATCCAAGGCGGGAACGAGAGCGTGAAGACGCCGACATCGCATTGGAGCTTCGCACACGTTGCCGAACAAGTAGGTTTTCTTTTCTCATCAAATTAGTGTTAACTTGCCACCACAAAAATAAAAAAAAAAAAAAAAAAAAAAAATTTTAAAAACTAAAAATTAGAAAAACTTCTTGGGATTTCTTGAGGGCAAGTGGATTAAAATTCACTTGATTGATTGGTTGTCTTCACTCCCACTGCCCCGGGATTTCCCGCCTTACTTCGCATAGCGAAAATTCTAGAATCTTGATTCTTAGATTTTTCGCCATGGGAAGTATTCTTTGAGGCAAAGAAAAAGATTGCTTGTATCCCTCTTTTGCCTCAATTATCTTTAATTCAGGATCACTTTTTTGGTGGGGAGATTTGGAATTGAGTTGATTCCAACCCCACCACGACTTTTCAAACTTGCCTGTGATTCGATCATGAATACTTCAACCCCAAAAATTTTATTTTCTTTATCTGTTGGTTGAAGCCTTGTGTGTGGATATCTTTCTAGTGATTGGGAGCACTTGAATTGAAGTGCTTTGGCTCCCTTTCACATTGGTATAAAATTGATTCGTGCATCCACACTTAGAAATCTCCATTTAGGGTAGCCCATTGCATTTTAGCATGCATTAACTAACTGATAATTGAAGAAGCGTTTCTTGGGTTTTAGAAGGAAAACCTGTATTTTTGCAAAAAACCCGGAGATTGGTTGAATTGGTAATTCAGCAAAACCCTAAAATTCATACTACTTAAGGCTGAACTCTAAAAAACCATTCGCCAATAAAAACTTCAATTCGGGGAGATTTCCCCGTTGCATGCTTGTTCTTACACACTCTTAAAATCAATCACTTGGGCATTACCCGTAAACAACGCCCTTCACATTCCAAAAGCACTTGACCCTAAGCCTCTAATTAAAACTGGTAGTAACTTGACCCTTACTAAGGATTGGAGGTCTAACTACCTGTGTGTAGCGACTACGTGCTGGTGAGAGTTCCCGCGTGCTATCGGGTGTCTAAGACTGGGGCAAACGGCCTTTCAATCTGGCCCGGTGGTTCCGCGGTGCTCGCATTCGGTTCCGTAGTTCGTGATAGTAGGTAACTTAGATCTTTAGGTCTAAGGGCACACTGTAGAGGTTAGGAACTTGACTGTATTGATTTGTAATCAAGTGTACCTTTGCGGCGTCATTTCTCTCATCCCTTTTCCCTTCTCATCTCCCCAATTCTTCCTGCGGTAGTGCATGTTTGGGAGGAGGTCACAAAACCCTGAACTATTTGAATTGACTGATAAATCTAGAAAACAAGTCGAATCGTCCTCCTCCTCCACAAACATGGCTGCACGCCCACCCCCAAATCCCGAGGGAGGAAACCGCCCTCAGAATCCACCAGGTGGTGGAGCCTTAGAACCCATAACCCGCCTCCAAGCCCAAATGGAAATGTATAATGAGCAAATCGAAGCCATTCGGGAAACATTGGAGGAAATGCAGAACCCTCCCGAACGGGAGGAGCCTAGGTCTCTTAGCTCTTATCAGAATCCCGCTGCTACAGAGACCATAGGACAAATTCGGGTTCCCATGGGCGGGGACGACTTTGAATTAAAACCAAACATAATTGGCCTAATCAATTTTCACTTTCATGGTCTTGCAAGTGAAGACCCATTTCTCCACTTGGAAGACCTAACCCGACTTGCTGAAACCGTTAAACCAAGAAATGTCGGGTTATCTATAGTCCTCATGAAGATGTTCCCGTTTTCATTACGGGATAAAGCGTCGCAATGGTTACGCACCCTTGGGAGAACCATCCACTCTTGGGAAGAGATGCGAACAGCATTTCTCAAGAAGTTCTTCCCAATCGGGCGAACCAATGCGCTTCGCCGTGCTATCACTTCATTTATGCAACAAAACGGCGAACAATTTCATGAGGCATGGGAGAGGTATAACGACCTCCTCAGGAAGTGTCCGCATCACGGTCTGCCTAAGTGGCATATAGCCCAGATTTTCTACTATGGGCTAAATGAGACTTTGAAGCAGATTGCAGACGCTTCCTGCGGAGGGAACTTTATGAATAAAGACGAGAATGGAGCATTCGAGCTGTTTGAAAATATGAGTGAAAACTCGATGAACAATGCTTCCATTGTCGCCTTTAATCGTACCAGCCAGCCCCGAAATGTCCACGAAGTTGACACGGGACCCTCCCATTCATCCACTGATCTAAGCCTTATTGCACAAAAACTGGATGAAGTCTCCGTCGTGCACAAGAAGCTGGACGAGCTTCTGGCCAACCCCGCCCGATCTATGGCAAACACCACCTCTTCACCACTTCGTCACAATCCAAGTTCTTCTAATACCAGGCTTATCCCGAGAAACCCCGTTAGACCTTCCTTACCAAGTGTCGCGCCAAGCGACTCGGTAAGTCATGTGGAACTGGCTTCTGCGAGCCAGTATTTCGACACGGAGGACCAAGCCTCCGTGTGCTCTGACGCATATCTACATGCGGACGCGTCTTCTGGCATAGAAGATGCTTGCGCCCTGGGGAACAACCCGTTCTCTGCCACTTATAACCCAGGGTGGCGTAATCACCCGAACTTTGCATGGTCCAACAACCCGCAGTGCCAAAACCCCGCGGGTGGACCAATGCGACCGTCCGCACCCGTCATCCCAAGGGTCCAGTTTAATCCTATGGCAAATCCGCCATCAGGCCCTTGCGTACCACAAACTGAACACGCATCAAGCCCTCTTGACAAATTGATGCGAATGATGACGGAAATGTCAAAGCGCCATGAAGAGAACATGACCTCTCTTCAGCACCAACTGGCGCAGCAGAATGCCGAGATCAGTCAACTACGCATGGCGACTCGATCTCAGGGCACTCTTCCCGCCCAACCTGTTCCAAACCCGCGAAATTTCGTGCCCCGTGGTTCTCAACCACAGGTACGACCTTCTCAGGGACAGGTTAATCAAGTTCTGCAAGCTCCGAACATTCCACCGGGATTTCAGGCTAATCCTGCTGCAGCACCACACTCTTATATCCCCATTGCAAACCCTCCTCCACCGTATGATCCCACTGGACCCGCATCGTCCAATGCTATCACTACGAGGAGCGGTAAGCAGACCGTCGATCCGCCTCGACCTGATCCTGGCCCATCTTCTTCTTCGCCCTCTCATTCGGAATGCATACCGCATTCGCGAGAGGATGATGCACCAAAACTTGTGCCAGAATCAGTCCCATTCCCTGAGGCTCTACTAAGGGAGCCAAAAGGCAAAAAGAAAAATACGCAGGCCTTTGACAACCTACGTAATTTGTTCAGGGATGTAGAAATCAAGGTACCCCTGCTCGAGGCAATCGACCACATACCTACTGTCGCTCGATTTTTCAAAGACTACACAACACCCAGGCGACAGTCAAAGAAGACTAAGAATCCGGTGGTTCTCTCGCCTCATGCGAGTTGTGCTATACTATCAAACTTACCACCGAAGCAGAAAGATCCGGGCACACCACTGATTTCCTGTAGCATCCAAGGCTGCAGTTTTAACCGTGCCTTGCTTGATCTAGGATCTTCCATCAATCTCATACCGACCATCATGCTCAAAAAATTTTCCTTGGGAAATCTGAAACCCACCCCTGTCACGTTACAGTTGGCAGATCGTTCTGTCAAAATCCCGAAGGGTGTGGTGGAAGACGTGGTGGTCAACAGTCTCTGTTTTCCTGTTGACTTTCTTGTTTTAGATATGGAAGTTCCTAGTTCACTTTCTGATTGTCCGATCATCCTCGGTCGACCTTTCTTGGCCACAGCCCGCGCCCACATCGACTGCGAGTCGGGCTGTATTGAGATTGCCGTTGGATCTGAGAAGCTCAAGCTTAACATATTCAAGGCAGCCAAGAACTTTGATTGCGATTGCATTGACGATGACACGTCTGACGAGGACATGGCCGTCAGCGCGTGTATCGGACTAATTGGGACCTATTCGGACTGTTGCGGATTACCTATAAACACTGATAACTGCCTGACCAACGCATACTGTGACGTTCCCCAATCCCTCCCTTGTCCAGTACCTTCTCCTGGCCAGACTTCTGACGAGGTTTTCTCCGCTTCCCATACCTCGTGGTCTGAGTCATATCCGGGCTACTCACTGTCAGTCCACACTCATGAAGACCGAATTGCCCTTTCTTCCCCGCCAAATCAGGCGGATTTACAAATCCACACTGGGACCTTGAGCCCATATACTTCTCACTGGGGCTATTCATTTTTGGATCCATCTATCCAAGAAGCCCCTCTTCTTGGCCAATCTGAAGGCCAGTTTCTTCCTCCTAACTTGTTCCCCTACCCGTCTGGGACACTCTCGTCCCAAGAAATGCCAGATCCTTCCCCATCCACTCCCGAGCTAAAAGTGCTGCCTAATACACTCAAGTATGTTTTCCTGGGACCAAATGAAACGCTCCCTGTAATCATCAGTTCAAAATTAACCATGGAGCAGGAGTGCAAACTAACTAAGGTCCTCCTAGAACACAAGGCAGCTATTGGATGGTCTTTATCAGACTTATCTGGTATTAGTCCCTCCTACTGCACTCATCGTATATATACGGAGGAGGAGGCTCGACCTTCTCGCGAGATGCAGCGACGTCTCAACCCTAACATGCGGGAGGTCGTTAAGAATGAAATCATTAAGTGGCTGGATGCGGGTATAATCTACCCGATCAGCGATAGCCCCTGGGTGAGTCCGATTCACGTTGTGCCCAAAAAGGCAGGACTCACCATCCGTGTCAATGACAGGGGCGAATCCATCCCTACACGCACTCCTACATCTTGGAGAGTGTGTGTGGATTATAGGAAACTCAATGCTGCAACCAAGAAAGATCACTTCCCGCTACCATTTATTGACCAAATCCTGGAGCGGTTAGCGGGAAATAAATTTTTCTGCTTCCTGGATGGATTCTCAGGATATAACCAGGTGGCAATAGACCCCCGAGACCAAGAGAAAACCACTTTTACCTGCCCTTTCGGCACCTTCACCTTTAGAAGGATGCCGTTCGGACTTTGTAACGCGCCAGCAACTTTCCAGAGATGCATGCTGGCGATATTTCATGACATGGTGGGTGACTTTCTTGAGGTCTTCATGGATGACTTTTCAGTCTTTGGACCATCTTTCGACGAATGTCTTGCCAACCTGACTCGCATCCTTAGGAGATGTATTGATGTAAACCTCGTGCTTTCCTGGGAAAAAAGTCATTTTATGGTGCACGAAGGAATTGTTCTTGGACATATCATCTCCGATAGGGGTATCGAGGTTGACAGAGCTAAGCTCGATATCATTGCTGATTTACCTGTGCCTGGTTCTGTCAAACAAATCCGCTCCTTCTTGGGACACGTCGGTTTCTATAGGAGATTCATCAAAGACTTCTCCAAAATTTCTCGACCCTTAACTCATCTCCTATCAACCGACGTGCCCTTCGACATGGGCCCTGACTGTATACAAGCATTCACGCAACTGCGTAATGCTGTCACCAAGGCCCCTGTTCTCCAGCCGCCTGATTGGTCCCTCAACTTTGAACTTATGTGTGACGCTTCAGACCTTGCAGTCGGAGCCATCCTGGGACAAAGACGCGATAGACACCCCTTCGTGGTATACTACGCCAGTAAGACGTTGGACGAGGCCCAGCGTAATTATACTACCACTGAAAAGGAACTACTGGCAGTCGTCTTTGGGCTGGAAAAATTCCGTTCTTACCTTCTGGGCTCTCACATTATTGTTTTCACTGATCACGCGGCCATTCGCCATCTCATGCACAAGAAGGATGCCAAGCCTAGACTGATTCGTTGGATCCTTCTGCTCCAGGAATTTGACATTGAGATTCGTGATAAGGTCGGAGCCCAGAATGTTGTGGCTGATCACCTTTCCAGACTGGACCCTGACCATATTGGACTTACTCTGCCAATTAATGAAGTTTTTCCTGATGAGCACCTATTGGCAATAAATGCGGCAAGTGGACCGTGGTATGCCGACATTGCCAATTACCTTGCTTCTGGATCTCTTCCACGTGGCTGGCCTAAAAACCAGCGTGAGCGTCTCATGGCAGAAGCAAAGTATTATTTCTGGGATAATCCACTTCTTTTTCGGATAGGTGCTGATCAAATCATCCGTCGCTGTATTCCTGACAGTGAGTTCCCCAGTGTGCTATCCTTCTGCCACGATCAGGCCTGTGGAGGCCATTTCTCTGGGAGGAAAACTGCAGCCAAGGTGTTGCAGTGCGGTTTCTTTTGGCCCTCCCTTCACCAGGATGCGCACGCTTATGCCAAACATTGCACTAGGTGCCAGTCTTTAGGGTCAATGGCACGTCGTGACATGATGCCCTTGCAACACATCCTAGCTGCGGAAATCTTCGACATCTGGGGAATTGACTTCATGGGTCCCTTCCCTCCATCCAACGGCTTCGAATTCATCCTCGTGGCCGTCGACTATGTTTCAAAATGGATCGAGGCTATTCCCGCGCGCCGTGCTGACCATGTTATCTCCACCCGATTCGTCAAAGACCATATCTTTGCGCGTTTTGGGATCCCTCGGGCCATTATCTCGGATGGAGGAAGCCACTTTACCCATGCTTCTTTTCGGGCACTTCTGAGGAGATACGGAGTCCACCATCGTATCGCATCCCCGTATCATCCTCAGACGAACGGCCAGGCGGAAGTGTCGAACCGGCAAATCAAGCAGATTCTCCAGAAAACGGTTCGGCCTGACCGTAAGGATTGGTCCGACAAGCTGACTGACGCACTTTGGGCGTATCGGACCGCCTTCAAGGCTCCCCTTGGTATGTCTCCATATAGAATCGTTTACGGGAAGCCTTGTCATTTGCCTGTGGAGTTGGAGCACCGCGCTTATTGGGCGGTTCGCCAATGTAACCTCGACCCAGACTTGTGTGAACGAGAAAGGAAACTCCAACTCCAAGAGCTGGAAGAGCTCCGTCGTGAAGCCTATGATTCTGCTCTAACCTTTAAACAGCGCACTAAGGCTTTTCATGACAGCCATGTTCGGCGGAAGGAATTTGAGCCATCTCAGCAAGTTTGGCTCTATAATGCCCGACTCAAATTCTTTCCTGGGAAATTAAAGTCCAAATGGACTGGTCCTTTTCTGGTCTCAAGACCATTCCCCAATGGGGCCGTCGAAATCGAAGATCCCAAATCTGGGCGTAAATTTACGGTCAACGGGCAGCGTTTGAAACCCTATCTGACACATGAACCTGCCCCCGTTGGAGAAACCGTTGCCCTGCTGGAGGGTAACTAATTCTTTGCCTCATTCTGAGTCCAGCTGGGGACATTAAATTCAGCGCTTGTTGGGAGGCACCCTAACAGCACTCACCATCCACCATCACTTTTCACACCTCTATCGCAATCACTTCACTTTTCTCTTCACCACCCACCATCCACCCACCCTTCCACCCTGATCTATACCCTGCACCTCAGCTCTTGTTACCCGATCTTCCTCTGCCTTTCCCTGCATGCATATGAGGACATAGCATTGTTTGGCATGGGGGGGTGGATAGGCATCCATAGGATCCGGGTATTTTATGGTATCAGACAATTACCACCTATTTATAAATATGCAAAAAAAAAAAAAAAAAAAAAAAAAAAAAAAAATATATATATATATATATATATATATATATATATATATATATATATATAGTAATAAATGGTGTTTAGTAATGATCTAAAAGCTGAAACAAAAATACAATAAGTGTTTATGGATATTCAACCTCTGTTTTGAAAAATTTCCAGGCCACAGAAGCTTGATTCGCTCAGGCTCGGCTTAATTCACTTAAAGCATTGACGAAATAGATCAAAATCTCTCCTAACTAAGAACGTTTCTTGTACCTGAGACACAGTACAGGATTCGTTGGTTTGCTTTTTCTTGAGAGCTTAAGTAAACTTGGTTCACACTACACATATCAGGAAAGATCAGGTGAACATAAGATCCAGCCCTAGTGTTCATTAGGAAAGGTGGAGTCCTTACCTGTGCGTGCAGGTAGACTTTTTATCCCAAGTTTTAGTCTTGTGTTTAGGAGTGGCTCTTTCCACCAAAAAGAAACTCTCCCACAAAAAAAAAAAAAAAAAAAAAAAAAAAAAAAAAGTGTGCTCTTTCAAAATGTGTTGTAAGAGATATACTGACATATGTTTCAAAAAAAAAAAAAAAAAAAAAAAAAAAAAAAAAAAAAAAAAAAAGATGTTGCAAAAGAATCAGTATATCTCATAAATGTCGGTATAATTTGTTTTTCAAAAATGGGAGTTGAGTTTTCCGTAATCATCTTAAGGGTCAATCCGAAAACACGAGCTGAAATTGGGACCAACCTGTACTTAAAAATTCGTGAAACCCTGGGAGTGAGTCTTAAGGTTCATCTGGTCAGTCTTGATCCTTCACTATGCACAAACCATAACCTCTTGAGCTCTCGAGTATGGAAAAACCTCCTGGGTCCTGGAAATCGTACTTAAGGTTTAAATATCAAGAGTCCTGGTTAGTTGAGAGATAATCTTTGTCATGTAAGACTTAAAGTACTGGTAGTCTTCTTTACAATTGGTTCTCACAATATCCGATAATAAACACACCGATATCATCTCAGAAGAAAATCTTCAGCTTAAGAACATTTCTAAATACGGTTTTGCTAGGGACTAGCAAAAGATAGGCATGGGGGTATATGTTTGCACCTCAAAACACGCCTATAGGGACGCCTTCTTATGCTATTTTCTAGCATTAACTATGTATATTATAATCCTATAGTCGCATCTGTAAAAATACTTGCATTCATGCATTTAATTAAGAGGAGGGAAGATTGGAATAAAAGGGCTTCATAATTTACATTCTCCTCAAGTGCCTCTTTGCAAAAATTCCCTTCTCTATTTTTATTTCCTCTTGATTTCTATTTTTTTTCTCTCCTGCGGCTGCAATCTTCTCCGCTGCCTCTCCCCGCCATGCGCCTTCCCGCAGCCGCATGCAGCAGTCCCGCCTCTCCCTGCTGTCCTGCGGTCCTTCCCGCGCGCGTCCGCCCTCTCCCTGCCCAAGCCATTCCCTGCGGCTGCCATTCCTCCCATCTCCCGCTGCTGCAACTTCCCGCGCCTCTCCCTGCAGCAGCAACTTCCCGCGCCTCTCCCTGCTGCTGCCATGCCTCCCCGCCATGCTCTCCTCCTCTATAAAGCAGCAGCTCTTCCTCGCGACGAGGCCAGGGGGGGAACATTGCTGCAATACGCAGCTGCGGCTGGCTGCAGCAAGAAAGAATCACACCAGCAGGCCGCCACCTTCCTCTCCTCCCTCTCCCCTCCATACGCCGGACCTCCTTCGAGGAGAAACCCGACGGGCAGGAGCTCACTGTGGTGCACACTACCACAGTGAGACCATCACCGCCCAGCTCTTCAAAGAGCCGGTGGGCGTGGTGGCTCTCTGTTTTCATTTGTTTTCCGTTCCTGCCCTTCCCGCCATTGCTGCTTCTTCAAAGTCTGAAGCTGGAAGCAGCAGCAGAAGCAGCGGAAGCAGCAGCAGCAGCTAAGCGGCGGCAGCAGCAGCAGCAGCGGCAGCGGCCCCCGCAGCTTCCGCGAGCGTCTGCAGGCGCCCCAGCCCCTCTGCACGCGCCTGCAGGCCTTCCCCGCCTCCGTTCGTCTGCTCTGTCGCCCGCCTCTGCGCCCGCAACCGGTCGCTGCGCTCCTCAGCAGCGGCCGGCCAAGCGTCTTCCCGCTCCCTGCCAACCTCTGCAAGCGTCCGCGCGCGCCTGCAGACCTCCTCCGCGCGCGCCTGCAGACCTCCTCCGCGCGCGCCTGCAGACCTCCTCCGCGCTCGCCTGCAGACTCCCCGCCTCCCTTTCTGAGCGCGCTGTCGCGAGCCTCCGCGCTCGCAGCCGGCGACGCAGACTCCTCTCCTCCTCTGGGCGAAGACGCGCCCGTGCGCCCGCGACCATCAGACGACGGTCTTCACCTCCGGACGTCTTAACTAGCCTCCTGCAGTGCGGCTGCCTCCGTTCTCTCCGCTCCTGCCAGCTCTCTCCTGCTCTCTCTCTCTCCCATTCTCTCTCTCTCTCTCTCTCACTCTCTCTCACAACACTTTCTCACACACTACACCGACGCACACAGACATCTACACCAACACTTTCACACACACACACTCACACACTAATAGTAACTTATATACATATATATATATATATATATATATATATACAAATACATATATCTATATATATATACTTATATATACATAGTATATCTATATAGTTATGTATACATACATATAATATAATATATATATGCATATACATATATAATATATATATATATATATATATATATATATATATATACACATACTCATATACATATATATATATATACATATCTATATACTTATACATATACACATATATATATATACATATATATCTAGATACATATATACCTATATACATATATATATATATCTATTTAGTATTATATATATATACTTATATACATATATACATAGCTATATACATATATACATATATATATATATATATACACCTATATATATATATATAGCTATATATATCTATACATATATAATTATACATTTATATACATATATATGTACATATATTTTCACGTTATTTATTATACGCTGTATCGCGGGGATATCTGCACCAGTTGCTGATATTCCCTGATACACGCGTACAAAAAAAAAGCGTGGTCCCATACATCATCCATCCTCCATCCACACTCCACGCGGCACCTAGTCGTGTTGGTTGCGTCTCTCTAGACGTCGGCTGACTCGACATAGTGCTACACTCCATCGTCACCTCCACCCCCACCCCTTTATATATATACTACATATAAATATATATCTATAGCTACTATATTTACTTTCTATCTGATAGCTTCCTTAGTAAAAAGATTAAAAAAAAAGGTATAAAAGTGAAAAGATAATCTTTGATTTGCAGGTACCCCATCTTGCAAGTAGCAAGACGTGTTTTGAAACTCTGTTTTGGCTAAAAGCCAAGGACACAATTTTGAGGGTGTGCCTCAAGAACAAGGATTACCAAAAAAAAAAAACCTAAATAAGAAAAATACCAAAAACAGAATAAACGAACGGAAGAGACGCGTTTTAAGGAAAACGTAGAAACTCGACTTGAACCCCACTTCCCTGAGTTCGACCCTGGGCTTAAAAGTGACAAGATAAAATCAATTAGGCCAGGTTAAAAATTTTGTAAAGAGATGGTTAGGTCTGAATTAGGTTAACCACTATACACATTTCAACGATAAAAATATCATATTAACAACCTATCCAGGCCGACCATCACCTAGATGATAGTATTTTTGTGACATTTGATGAAGTGGGTCAAAGTCAAGTTGTTAATCCTACCCTCCCTTCTGATCACGATATGGAACTCAAACCCACCCTTAGGGAACCTAACCCTAAAGAAATTGACCTATCTGAGGAGTCTGATGTAACCAATGTAAACAATTTACCTCAGATAGAGCACCCTAGGGGATCTGCTGAGATATTAAATGATTCTAGACCTCGGGTACATGATGAATTGTGTGATGAGGAGGAAGACGAATTATATGAGGAACCTACATTCAAGATTTGGAGTGACACTAAGGGTGATTATGTCTTATTTGAAGAGTTAGCCCCTGAGGATGTCACAAATTTGACCAAATTAGGTTTCCTTGGCACACCCATTGATGATATTTCTCCTCATGATAAAATGATGGAAAATTTGGAAGCAATTTCTAAGATTTATGTGGATTCACGTATAGACTCCGGGGAAGATTTGAGTAAAGAACAAAAACCCGAGGATGACATTGATAGGATAATCCCTAGATCTGTTGCTTCCAACCTGCCTTCATTCACTTCGAAGTCACCCTCTGATTCGCTTATATCTGAAAGCGAAATTGTGACTCCTGATGAAGAGCAGGAAGATCCACGTGATGGTGCAAGGATTGCTAGGGATGAAATTGAGGATTTAGAAAGAGTGTTTGGGATGGACACCAAGCTGATTAAACCCAACCTAGATCTTATGGCCATCCCACAACCTCGTAACTTGGACACCCTAGACGATCCTTGCCTTAGAGAATTGCTCATTTTTGTTCTGACTAGGGGGCTTAACAGACCAATATTTTCTGTAATGGAGTATCGGGTATGGATTGATGATTTCTTTAGTCAGTTCATTACCCTGGGCGTTTATCTCTATACCATTCCTTCCCCATTCTTTTTGGAGGATACTTGTCATCCTCCCCCTACCCCTTTGGAGGTTATTTTACCTTTTTATCCTTTAGAACCTCTTCTGGTGACCTGGGAAGATTTCATTCCCATTTTAGTTGGGTGAGCATTTGCTATCGGGATTCATCATCAGCTCGCCAACATCCTAGGTTACCTATTTTCTAGGACAACTTTGCTTTGCTCATTTTTAGGGCCTATTTCTGCAATTCTTGAACCTGATTTGCAGGTTCTTCGGCTATTCAGGCCAGCTCTGACCCAGGTAATGTCCTTCTATGCAATGAGGACATTGCAGATTTTAGGCATGGGGGGGTGTACTTGGGGATATAAATAGCATAATTGCATACATTTGTACACATAAAAAAAAAAAGAAGTTTTGAGCTTAACTGGCTAAGTCCTGCATTCTTAAGCAAATCAGAACTCTTGCGTAGACTAAATTAATTCTAGGGTCAAACTTTAGAAGCTAAATAAGCTACTGGCTTTAGACCTTTAGGGTCCTTTGTGGACTTAAAAACTTAAGTAGGAGTTAAGTTGTGGACCATTCTTCAAGAGGTTGAGGAAGGGAAGCTAGGGTTTGAGTTAAAAGGTGGGGTAGTACCTGGAGTCTTATTCTACCTTTTGGTTTACGGGTCCTTGTAACCCAAGCATCCAAATTTCACACACTTGGTCCGGTAATTAACTTAATTTCTGAAAAGAGATTTGGTTCTCTTAGTTTTGACTTAAGAAAGGCTTGAAAACACATTTTGATTGGAAGAGTTCTCGCCGCAGGAGAGGTGGAGTATATACTCACCTTGAGGATGCGATGGTAACATATTACCTCCTTGGCACTTGTCTCTTAGGATATCCATCCTACTGGGGGCATGTAAGCGCATTGCGCGGTTCAGGTACCATGGGCGGCCTTATCTCGAAGTGCCGATTGCCATAGGCCTGAATTCGCTTAAGAAATCCATGGGCGATACTATCTCGAAGTGTCGATTGCCAGGAGTTCTTGGGGTCGTTATGGGCGGTGCTATCTCGAAGCATCGAAAGCCAGGCACCCTTCGAGGTATGGTAATGGGGACAATGAATCCCACACAGACCGTGTTGATAGCTGATCTGAGGTTAGACTTAGAAGAATAAAAAAAAAAAAAATTCCTTTAACTCAAATAACTCGAACCAATGCACAAGCACGGATGCTTTAATCTCAGGGATCAATAAACTTTAGGGTAGAGTCAGAAATCAGGGAAACTTGTGCCTAAACTCGTCTTTAGCCGACCTACTCTGTAACTTAGCAACTACTTAGGAATCTTGGGTCTAGAACCTAAACTTAATATGCTTCTGAAGGAAGACTAAGTGAGTTGACTAGTCTACTTAGAGTGCTAGGTTTCACTTAATTTTGCTAGGGACTAGCAAAAACTAGGCATGGGGGTATTTGATTAGCCCATAGTTGTGGGCTATTTAAGTATTTAAGTGCCTACACATTAGGTTAATTCTAACATTTATTTAGTATAAATTAGGATGTAAATAGATTAATTCATAGTTTTAATCTAATTACATAATCCATACATTGCATTCATATCTTAAGTGCATTTAGAATTAGCTTAGAATAGCATTCATTTAATTAGATAACCAATTAGGTACATTATTTTCATTAACATAGAAGTTGAGGGTCTGTACATAAATAACCCTAATATTTTAACATTATTTTCTTTATTCTTCTTCTTTCAGAACGGCTGGCTGCCGCTCCAACGCCCGGCTACTGCAGTGTAGAAGCCATTCAAGGGGGAGCGGATGTGGTGGATCTGGTCGGGCAGCTGATTTCAAACTTGTGCAGGCCACTACAAAAGGAGGAGGGAGGCAGTCGAGCTCAGGAGGCCTCCGCCACCGACCCACCACTGTGCAGAGAGAACCTCTCTCTTCCACTCCACACTGCCGGCCTCTACTGTGGCGACGAGCCTCCATCACCGTGGGAGTGTGGTGTGACAGGCCACACCGCCATCTGGAGCTCATTGCATCACCGTGAGCACCTTAGCGTGCATCCCCCTAGCCGTGATCGCCGACCACCATCACTGAGCTACTGATCAGCCACCCTCTCAGTAACTTAAGACGTTTGGGAAATTTCCCAGACGTCTGAAGTTACCCGCTCACTTCCACCGCAGCCATTTCCCCGCGCCTGCAGACCACCGCAGCCACGCCTCCAACCGCTCCTGCAGACCACCGCAGCCACGCTTTCCCCGTGCCTGCAGACCTCCGCAGCACTAGTCGCACATGCCAGCCGCAGACCCACCGAGCACGCCTCCACCCGCGCTTGCAGAAGCGCCTGCAGCTTGCGCGCCCACGCCAACCGTGCCAGCGCCCTCCGCAGACCCTTCGCCCACGCACAACCGCCTGCAGACCGCCACCAACAGCACCTTCGCCGGAGCTCGTCCGGCCACCTCCGGCCGCCGCGCGACTCGCCGCCACCACCGATTCGAAGCTCTTGGTCCAAGGGACATCCTCCGAGCTTCCCACGCCCGGCCATCGGCTCCTCGTCGTGCAAGACAAAGGGGAAAAATTCCCCTGTTTTGCTACAGTAAATCATCAATTAAAATTTACATTTTCTGCCATTGCCACTTTTTAATCATATTTTATTGATTGTACATTGCGGAAAATATCCTCTAGTTTCTCATAATTGCCATTTCAGCATTATTTCTTGCTTAAACCTTAATCTAAAGGCAATCTTGTCTTGGTTCTTGTCCAAACTGACTACGAACAAACGTTTTTAAGTGGTGCAAATTTTAATACGTCATTGCCTCCCTGTGGATACGACCCACTCCTCTGCGAGTGGTTATTTCTTATTAAATATTGACTAGTCGATTTTTCCACCACATTGAACTACAAACGACTTTAAAGCGAAAGATCGACCAGTACTCGACTTATCAACCTGCTTTCTGATTTGAGGGAACTTTAAGTCTAAGCATCTACACACTATTCGTCATTGACTCATTGTTCGGTGGTTTTAATGGAAATTGGGTAACTAATGAACCTTCTAGGGTGATATGACTGGCAAGTTATCGTGGGTAACAGCCCATAGGTAGGTTGTCCAAAGCCTAGTCACAGGATCACTCTCTTCTTGCTGCCTTTAGGTAAATCTTAGACCAGGGAAGCCACCTACTTAAAAAGAAAAAGAAAGTTCAAAAAGAAAAGAAAAAGAAAAAAGAGAATGGAGAAAAGAAAGAAAAAGAAACAAAAGAAATAAGCCACACTTCGTCGCACGAGTATGGCTGGCAAGTTGTCAGTGGTAATAGCTCATCGACCGATTGTCCAGATCCCAGCTCAATAAATGCACATAAAAAGTCCTAAAACACTTAGGAAGAAGCAAAGAAGTAGAATAAGCTAGGGAGATATACACTGGATTCACCCTTGTGTTGATCCCATAAAAAATAAAAGTAGGGAGAAAGCTATCGGCCGTATAGATACACCTTTAAGCAGAACTCTTTTTAAGGTCACCTACGGGCATAGAAACCCGAAGTACGTTCTAATTGTCGATCAATGAATCTATCACATTCACAAAAAGATGCTTAGAACTTAGGATTCTCATCAAATTTTGGGTGGGTTGAGTGGCTGTAGAAAGCCACTCTATAACCCTAAACTCGAAAATCCAAAAAAATTAGAAGAGAAGAAAAAGAGAAAAAGAGATCTTTCTTTGAATAAGGTGAGGGCTTGAGGCAGTTTGCATTTTGGCAGATACCCAGGCGCTATTGTGTCTTTGAAAGTTCAGGTCCTAAGCAAAAAATTCTTAATGTCGAAAATGACTTGTGCCCAAGTAATCCAACCCTAATTCTTTTATAAATAGCATATAGTTTTTACTAGGGACTAGCAAAAGATAGGCATGGGGGTGTGATGTGCATACATCTAAATAGCCGAAAATGTCTATTAATGCATGTTCCTAGCGTCATCTTAGCATCATACATTGTAAATATTGCATAACATGCATAATCATGCATTTAAGTCAAGTTGTACAAATTGTATAGTAATTGTCTCCTTTTATGGCTAGGGACAGAGCAACTTGTTAATTGGGGCCTTGGATCAAAGATCCAACCATACAGATTTGATCAGGGCGACAATTGGAGTTCAACGACTCTAAGATCGCCTTGATCGGACATCCGTAGCACTAGATAGAGATCGAGGAACCATAAAGATTAAGGGCCAAGATGGTGCCAATCCATACTTTAGACGACAAATCCAATCACAAGGATGGGTTCAAATCGATGATCGCAGCCTAATGGTGTGAAAATTGGTCCAATCCGACACCGGTGGCACCGTCTACAACACACAGAAGATGGACGGCCAAGATGGCGCCATGTGGTGCCATCTTAGCCACCCAACCGACCCCAAGGACCTACCTCTGCTTGTCTCTTCACCTGCTCGATGAATCTCCACCATTGGATGCCCATCGAATGACCACGATCGCACGTGCCTAATCCCTCCGCGCGAGAAAGTTGAGGACTTAGTGCAGCGGTCGCTCCCCTGTGGGCGATGCAGGGGTCACGCGTTTGAGCCTCGCTGAGTGCCTCAATCCATTCGGGGCATGGGGTGCATTCAACTTGGCTGTTAGATGAAGATCGGGCAACTGAGGTGAGGAGACGTTGCATGCGGAGGAAACTTCGATCGCATATGTGAGCGATGACGAGCGTTTGCACGCCTCATCACATGCGGGCGCGTGGTGAAGGTGCTGGCGAGGATGATTTTAAGCCATATGATCTTGAGTTTAGATGGCTGATATCACCTAATCGTGCGTGGGCTTTTTGGGCGCAGAAGAGGAGCGGGCGCGCGCAGAGCGCGCACACATCGCCCACGACAGACCTTTAGAGACATGTAAGTCTGCCACTAAAGGCCCCATATTAATGTTTTTGATATTGTAATGACCAAAATACCCTCAATCCTTGCAACTATAAAAGGAGACCCCTACCATATGAATTTTTCATCCCTTCCTTCTCTCTTTCTCTCCAAAGCTTAAGAGAAGCTTGTCCCACACCCAGGATGATCCTCAAGAGCTAAATCCAAGCTTTTGCCCCCGTTCAGGAAGTATATCCCGTGACGATGACAACAAGCTGCTTCGTTCCCGTTCTTCTGACTTTGTCCTCCTTCCCGCCTCGTCCTCCATCTTCCAGGCATCGCCTCCGTTTGGCTCGTCCTCCAAGCATTCGTCAAGGAGGATAACATCTCTCTCCTTTCTTTGATCACTTTCTAGAGTAGAATTTCCTGCTTTCTAGTTATAACAATTTCCCGCTTTCTAGTGTAATCATTTCCTGCTTTCTTAGTTGTAAAAACATTATTTAAATACCAAGTGATTGTTCTCTCTCTCTCTCTTATTCTCTATAGCGATTCCATTGTGATTATTTCACCATTTAAACAAAAAAAAGAATACAAAAAAATATAATTGTTGATTTTGAGATCGACGTAGCCTCCCTGTGTTGGACTCGAAACTTCTTTACAGATTTTCAGTATAAATTTTATCTGTTGAATGGATTTCTTTGCAACTCGAACTACAATGATGGGTTTTTTGAATCCAACTCCGAACGTGTAGTTTTCCGCTATCAACAGGCATTTTGACCTAATCTACAAAAGAAAGCACACAGTAGAAATCTGAGCAAAAAAGGACATGGTCTAGAACTTGAGTTAATTCCATGAGATTTTGCTAAGGGACTAGAAAAAGCTAGGCATGGGTGTATGATGGGAACACTATCATAAGCCATAACTAGCTCAATTTTATCTGATTAAGTTATTAAATGATCCTACATAGCTGCTAGAGAAACGTAATTCACTGTAAATCCATTTTGAGGGAAATATAGTAAAATAAGGGAAAACTACATTTTTAATAGTATATCTCAATTGTAGTACACTCATGGGTTTTCTCAAAGGTTAGTTAAGGGTTAAATGGCCTTAAATTTTCAACAAGTGGGTTTATACAAATAGAAATGGGTTTTCACGTGTTTTGAGAATTAATGGGCATCTGAAACCCAAGAAACAGTTCGCTTAATTAACTAATGTTTTGGTCAGGATAAAATTCACCTAAACCCTCTAAAATTTATAGAAAAATATTCTCTAGGGTTTGGTACCTTCAATTTGACCATTAGAACTTGTCTTGACCCAAAATAGTCTTAGACTGACATTTGCCCTAATTTAGGTTTTTGCATAAATTACCCAGTCAAACTAGGTCAAAACATAAATCTAACTTCACCATTAGATTCCTTGGGTCCAAATTAGGTTTATATCAAAATTTGGGCCCAATCTGATATCATCTTGACCAAGTTTGCATTTTGGTCCAATCAAACTCTTTCTATTTCATTCAGACCCTTAGCCTTTTGAATTCCACGCAAATAGCCCCCCAATTTTGTTGTCTTCTTTACAAAAGGGTCCCTACCACCATGAATCCTAATCCTACAAACTTCGGCAACCTTTGATTGAAGAGAACTCCTTCTATGATCAATCAATCCCTTCCAAAATTGAAAGGGAGATTCCTTGAGGAGTCCTCTTTCCATTGAATCTGTCCATGAGCCCTAAAAATTTCCCAATCTCTCATGCGAATGCATGAGAGGTTTGGGTATCTTAGAATTTCCAACTCTAGTGGCATTTCTTAACTTGGAAGCTTGGCTTCCATGCCCAAAATGCCATCCAGGGACCTATAAAAGACCCCTCATATCAGGACGAATTCCTCAAGCTTGATTTCGGCCTAGAACACCCTCAATTCTTCCGTCCCTGTTCGGCCGAAAAGCTCCTCAAGCTCTGGTGTCCTCCATCTTAATTCTTCATCTGACCACAATACCAGTGATAGATTTGTCTTCCCTATCTTCCTCCACGTCGCGCCATACCAGCAGGTGCCCCTCTATCTCCATCGTCATCACCGTCCCTCTCTACCAGAGCATCTTCTTCCTCGACGCCAGCCTACCAACGCTGGTGTTGTTCTCCCCCCTTTCGCCCATTTATATTAGGTTACATTAGTTAGCTTAGATTCCTAGTTTAGATTTCTACCCAAAAATCCGAAAAATAACCGTCGACTCAACGCGTTCACCCTCATCTTCTCCACATCCGACAACCACTTCGGTGAGGCGGTTCCATTGCTACACAACTCCATCCTCCTCATTGACCACCTCATAACCTTCGCCACACCACCCTCTACCAAACCTCTCTCCCTATTTGCCCTCCAATCCACCCAAACCCTCTGTAAACCAACCCACCTTTCCATCACCATTCTCGAGTCTATCCGGCCACCACAAACCACCATCCTCCATGAAACCACCTGCGCTACACTTGTCGTGGTCCGACGAAGCTCCTGAGGTATTCTAACACGACCACAAGGCCCTATTTCATGTTTCAGGTAGCAGGTCCTTCACCGCCATTGCTGTGCTTCTCCATGAGCTCCAGAAGCATGTTCAAGGCAACGGAACTTCCAAGTGTCGTTCCCAGTTTGCGCGGAATCACTGCAGGAGTTTGAGTAGACTAGCAATTGGAGCCTTTGACCACCATCTTGCGTGAATTGATAGAAGAAACTGCAGCAGCAACGCACGCAGAAGAAGCCCGGTGGGATAGTCCCACATCGGGTGCTAATAGCTGCACCATAGCACATAAATTATTTTTGTCCTATAAGCTATTTGCCTCCTAACACGAGGGTGTGGTCCTCCTTACCCACGCATGCCTCACTCGTGACACTGTCCTCCGTGGGTCTGGCAGATCCGTATGCCCACCTAACCAAGCACTCCTCGACATCCACTCACGGCCGACAGCCTTGGTCCTGGGTGCACTCTACCCGAATACCCGATAACTCAAGGCCCTGGGAGGGTGGAACCTAGGAGTAAGAGAGAAAGAAAGAGAGTGTGGGTTAGGGGGGTTTTGCTTCCTTGTGTATTGGCTAACATTTAGCCAAATCTAAGAGTTTCACCCTGTGCATAAAGAGAAGGAAGAAAACCTTCGTAGAAGAGGAGGAAAGCAAGAAGGCTTGTGCGTAAAGAAGAGAAGGAAGGAGGAGAGCAGCTGAAGAAGGAAAGCCATGGAAAGAAAGAAAAGAAGTGGAGGAAAGGAAGAAGGCCAGAAGAAGAGAACATAAAAAGAAAGAAGAAGAATAGTGCTAGCGAAGCACTGTAGCATTTGATGGTTAAGTCGTCTAGTCATTTGACCCGATGTCTGATTTGAGGCTTGATATTGTGAAAGCTTGGTTTAGACTTACTTTTGAGATATTTAAATTGATTGAATACTTGATATATATTGTTAGAGAATAATTGGCGATTTAAATCACCATTATTTTAGCTTCTCTACTTTTTTATTGCCTCAAGATACATGAGAATTCATTCAATATCTAACGTGACAGATTAGTATTTATTGAATACCATTATTTGGTTTAAGTTCTTATGCTCATTTACTTATTATTGAGATTAGTGTGTGAATTTCGATGTGCTCCCTGTGTTCGATCTTGGACTTTCATTCGAGTAATAAATGTATTTGTTTTCAAGCGATTTCGACCTATACTACAATGCAACATTTAAAACTTCGATCTCGCTCTGACAACAGTTGTCGCTGCCGATGAGCAACACGTAATTTACATATTGATCTTGTCTTTCTCTATTATTTTCTAAGCACTAACTTGCCCTATTTATTTGATTGTGATTTTGTGAGGTACATCATGAAGAAATCTTCCATGAAAGTCAACCACTCCCAGGATAGGTAATCTCTCTTCTTCCATAATCATTCCCTTAATCTTTGGAAGAGAGAAAAAAGGAAACAAATCAATTAGGAATCATCTACCTTATCTTTTAGTAAATATCATTTAAATGGCAAGTTTCCTGATTTGCGAATTCAAATTCAATATCTGATTGAAGCCTGAGACGATTCTGATTACATATTCCCCATCCTAATTACCTGTACCTACAAGGAGTTACGCTTAATTCTGATCATTTTAGACTACACACTTCTTGTTTGAAGTCCAAGGTGTACATCTTGAGATTTAATTGGACTTGAAATAGAGCCAACTAGATTTTCTACTTCAGGGATTTGAAGTGTTAGTTCACACTTGCTTGAATTAAAGGAAATTAACCCTCTCGCATTTGTGTGCTACCCAAACCATTGCTTGAAAAGATCTAACTAAGAAAACCCTAAAATCAGTCTCTAAATCTCACTTGAATCCTAAAATTGTGGACCTAATAACCTGAGAGTCAATTTAGGATGATCTTGACTCATAGCTCATTCTTCATCTTTTAGGACAGGTCAGGTGAAGTTGGTCTACTTTGTAGGCCAATCAACCTCCAAATTAGGTCACAAATTGAATCAACTACTAATCAAGTGAAATCAAAGGCACAAATTAGGAATAAAATTGATAGACTTAAGGTCTCAATTCACACATACCGATCTACTTGGAACTGCAGTGACAAGGAAGGTTTGATGGGGGAAACCCTATAACCTGTGGGGATGCTCTATCGTGTAGGGGCCTTTTCGGGGCTCTCTCTTCCTGGCTGCCTAAGTAATTCTCGGGTGTGCAGATTTCTAATTCAGAGGTATTGTCCACCTCGAAATAGCTTTACTCATCCAAAAATCTTTGGGTGCCTTGATTGGGTCCAAAATCACATCTAGTCCCTCAACCTTTCTCTAGAGAACATACATAGGAAGGTCATTAGGTTTTTAACCTGAGTCCTCATTAGTTCTTCTACGGGATTTCTGATCTGATCTGATTACTTCAATCTGAACTTGAGTTTGATTCTACATCCGAATCAACCACCTGATTTGAAAATGCAACTTGGCAATTTAGGAAGTCCAATTAGGAAACCTGAATCTTGAAGGTCCATGAAATAGAATGATTAAGGATGCCTTTAAACATTATGAAGATTATGAGAGAACCTCAATTGCAATTATCAGGATTTTAGTTAATGTTCCAAAAACAACAACCTACATTTTGAATTGTATTTGAATGATGTTGACATAAATGACATATGGTTCAACTCGGGATGATCTTGTATTAGAATATATTAAATTGAAGAAATTACATAGTAACGAGTATCTACAATGTTGGTCAAATTTGCCACTTTTTGGAAAACACCAAGGTCTCATGGAGGAACGTGGGAAATTACTGAATATGGTGTATGAAGCTATCAATCAAAATACCCATACATTCCCTCCAAAATTGATGAAAAACCTTGGAGCAACATTAATGATCAACATGATTTCCTAAATCCTGAGTTCGAAAATCAAGGTTGTTATGGACCCCTAACCCAGATAGAATTAGACACAAATTATATTCAGAATGACACACCTAATCTTGAGATGGGTTGGGAGGATCTGATTGCAGGTGTGCATAATTCTAAACCAACCTTAGAAAGCCTTGAAGCTGGTCCATCAGGCCTAGATTCTCCAGACACCTATAATAATAAGCTTGAGTCAGAACCTCTCGAGAATATAAATTCCGAGCCTTATCCTGTTAAGGTAGTTCTCGGGAATGATTTTGACATCCCAATAGAACCTAGTCAAGATTCTAGTGATCCAACACCTACATTTGACCTAGAATCTAGATTCGTGCCTATTTGGGATGATAAACCGGCCCAATGTGATGAGAATCATATTTTGAATCTTGATTATGATTATGTGACTATATTTGATGATTACACCTCTCCAACCTCCTCAGAGACAAATTGATTTTTTGAAAGTTATACCAAGCTATGATACAGAAATTGAGGGGTTAGAAGAGTTGGGATTCGATTAGGTCTACCCTAGGAACCAAGAACCTGAGCCCATGCCTGATAAGGACACCTTTTTGAGCTTAGAATAAGAGATTAGGTTAGATCCAAATTAGGTTGCTGATTCTACACAACTTGATTCATTCTATGGTGGAACTTCTGATATGGAATCAGGTTCAGAACACAATCCTTGCAAATTCTCCGATGATTTCGAATCTTACTCTAATTTCAGAGAGCCATAATTTCCTGAAAAATATGAACCAATTTATGACCTCAGCATCCATGACCCGTTCTTTGACTCTGACTCTGAGGTCCTTGATCCCGAGATCATTGATTCAAAATCATGTTCCATTGAGATGGATCATTCCTTTTTGATCTACAGGAATTAGAAACAATATGTGCAGAGTGTGTCTGCAATCCAAAATTTGAATCTTTTATTGACTTAGATTTCCACGATCCTATAAGCACTCTCCAGGCATTTACCTTTGATTTTTATGAGCATCATGTGGACCCTCTAGATGAACCTACCATTGAATCTTTTCTAGAGGAGCTCTCAACACACACAGATCTCATAGAAGCCACATCTTTTGATCCACATATAGAGCCTTCCGAAACCCGTACTCAACCTCGACCTGCCATCGGAATCAACTTCTACTCTGATTCACCTCTCTCTGATCTGGTTGCATATGATTCTACACCATCTTTTGATCGGGTTTTGGACATGGATCAGATTGATAATCACTTCCTATCCTTTTCTAATATGATCAGTAGGTTTCCTACATCTTTTTCAAATCCATTTTCTTTTGAGGATCCCTACTCTGACCAGGCTGAACTAACTCAGCCAAACCCTGAATTTTCACTTCCATATCCATTTGAGCTACAAAGTATCTAGTGGGCTCCACATCTTTTGATTCACATCTATCAACCCAGCAAACTGATTGGGTTTGGGCTGTATCATCAGCTTGTAGATCTGAACAAGCATCTGGTTGGACCAACTAGGCTATTGATCAAGGTGCTTATTTTACAAAACTCATCTAATTTAATCACCCCTTCTCCTTGATCACCTTCTGCTTGACTAAAGGCATTGAATTTAGCACTTAATGAGAGGTAACATGTCATTCCAAAAACCCGAGACCCTTCTAATCTCTTTTGAGCTACACTCGTATTGCACTTTTGGGTTCAACTTTAGAATAGCGGACTCCACCTTTGGTACTTGTATCAAAGCTTGAAATCATCCGCAATAGTCATCTCGACCCATCCACTCACCCTTGACCCTGTTCTAATCCTTGAACCAAGCTGATTTCATACCCTTTGGTTTACAATGAGGACATTGCAAAACATAAGCATGGGGGGTGTTAAAGTGTAGACATATGGAAATTCAATTCTCTGAAGGGTCTCACAAAAAAATATACATATTCAAAAATTGATAAAAAAATTGAAAAAGAACAAAAAAATGGAGAATGGGGAGGAAAATTTTGAGAATTGATTGCTTATCATTCATGAAGAGGAAAAGAGGAGAGAGTTTAAATGTCAAAAAGGAGGAACATTCAAGAACAAAAATTGATAGTCATTAGCACTTGATTATAGAGATTTCTCAAGTTCTAGACATAATCAAAAGAAAAATTAAGTCTTGAAATGACAGAGAGACAAAGAGATTAGTATGAGTGCTAACTTAGGCCTCTTGGGCTTGTTTTAGGGCTTAAACATTCATGTATCCATTAAGATCCAGATTAATCCTCAAGAGGTTGAGGAAAATGCGAGGTTGATGTATTAGGTCTAAGGCTTAGGGATTATTAGGCTCCATTGCCTTTCCATTGGTTTGCGGGACTTGGTAACCGAAGCACCCAAAATCACACACTTAGTCTGGTTCAGTGTGCTTAACAAAGAAAAATTTGCCAAAAGTATTCTGTTATAAAAAATCATCTCAAAGATCTAGCTTAGGAGCGGCTCGACAACAAAAGTTGATTTGGATGAGTTCCCGACGTGAAGAGGTGGGAAATTTCCCTCGAAGATGCATAATAACATATCATCTACTTGGTGCTTGTCTCCTAGGATATCTAAATATCCTACGAGGGGCATGTAAGCACTTTGTGCTAGTTTAGGTGCCATGGGCGGGATTATCTCGAAATGTCGATTGCCAGGGCTTGAATTTAGCTACAAAATGCCATGGGCGGCACTATCTCAAAGTGTCGAAAGTTAGGGTTCTGGGGGTTGCCGTGGGTAGTGCTATCTCGAAGCATCAAAAGCCAGAGACCCTTCGAGGATTGATGGTGGAGACAAGGACTCCAATACAGACTGTTTTGAGGGCCAATTTGAGGCTAGATCTAGGAAAATCTAGAAAGAAAAGAGAGAGAAAACTCTTGAAATGAAAATCCTTCTATCCCTTTCTCTTACAAGAAAATGCACTGGCAAACTGAACCTAGATATGCTACATTCTAAGCATGGGTGCTTTAACTGCTAGGTTCAATGAACCTCGGGTAGTTTTTGCAGGCCTTAGAAAACTTCACGGCAGACTGAGGCTGAAGCTGGTCAGGTCTGGATCTTGATTGATATTTGAGTACCTCTAAGCCTATTATTAGCATTCTGACTTAATTTCTAAAAGGTAATAAGAATCAAGACTCTGAACATCAATGCATGGTCTAGAACTATAGTTCTTTTCATAGGATTTTGCTAAGGGCTAGCAAAAGTTAGGCATGGGGGTATGACGATAACGTCATCATGAGCCATAACTAGATTTAATTAGTTAGAATCAATTGAAAACTTCTACAAAATTGCTAGAGAGTCATAATTCATTACACATCTGTTTCGAGAAGAGTGCATTAAAATAGGGTTAAATATGTAGTTTTAATAGAAGATCATAAATGCAAATTAATCATGGGGTTTCCTAGGGGTTAATTAAAGGTCATATGTTCATTAATGACTAATAAGAGGATCTGTGTAGATAGAAATGGGTTTTCGCGCACTTTGAGAGTCAAAATAGCATGCAAACCCTAATTTCAGACCTGCTGAAATAATAGAGGTTCTGGTTAGAAATAATTCATCTAAAACTTATAAAAATCATAGAAATATATTCTATAAGATTTGGTATCCTTAATTTAACCATCTGAACTCATTTTGACCTAAAATAGAGTCTTGGATAAGAAGTTGCCCTATTTGGGTCTCTACGTAAATTACGTGGTCAAACTTGGTCACAACCAAAATTTGACTTCACCATCAGATTTCTTGGATTCAAATTAGGTTTGTATCAAAATTTGGGCCCAATCAGATATCATCTTGACCTGATTTCCATTTCAGTTCAGTCAGATTCTTTCTATCCCACACCAGTCCCCAACTTTTGTAATTCTTGCAGATAGGTCCCTAAGTTCCTTTTCATCTTTGCAAATTGGTCCATGTTTCCATTGGTGTGCACAGAAGCTCCACCGTTGAGATTTGAGCAAGGATTTCTCGCTCGATTCTAAATCAAATAATCCCAAAATTGAAAGAGAGATTCCTTAAGGAATTTTCTTCCAATTGAGACTAGCCATGATTCCTATTTCCTTCCCAATCCTCCATGCAAACACATGGAAGATGTGGGTATCCCACAGGTGAGAAATCTCTGAGCTTCCAAGCTTGGATTGCCCCCCTGTGCCCTATAAAAGATCCCCTGATGCAAACCTTACCTCCTTAGCTTAGTTCAGGCTAAATTCTTCACCAAAAACTCTTCTCCGGTTGTCTCCGATTGTAGCTTCGGAGAGCTTCTCTCTCCACCCTCTTCGTCGGCCGCCACAGACCATAGTCGGCTGATTCCTCTTCCTCAAGCTCATCCGCCTCTTGAAATTCTAGCGAGGGTCTCCTCCCACCTTCATCCTCACCGTTCTCCCTCAACGGAGACTTCACCTTCCACGGCACCGACCATACCATACTCGATGCCATCCTACCCCTTTCGACCATTAGTTTAGGTTAGTTAGATTCCTTCTCCACTACTCTCTTTCCCTCTCTTTAACCCTCAATTCAACCCCCGACGCCGCCATCCACCCATTATCTTCTCCATCTTCGGTTGCCCTTTGGCAAGGCTTCCTCAACGCTGCACCACACCAAACATCTTGCCAGCACCCTCACAAGCATCGCCTCATCCACTCGAACCAAACCCCCATCCTTATTATGCCTTTCACCCACTCACGTGACCCATTGAACAACCCATCTTTTCACCTTTGTCTCCATCACCATCCACCCTCAACACGCCGCAAAACACCATGAAGTACTCACCACCACCTTCGTCGTGCTCTAGCAAAGCTCCTATAGTATTTTAATGTGGCTGTGAGGTCATCCTTCATGTTTCAGGTGTTCGTTGTACTCCGTCGTCATCACCGTCATCTTCGGCCCTTGCTTGCAGTCCTCTGACGAGCCCAAGGCTTGCTTCCACTTCTAGGTAGTGTAGATTCTACCTACGTAGCAAGCTGTAGCATCAATTGGACTCGCGAGGCCCTCAACAGCTGCAATCAAGCAGCATCTCCTCCTGCAGCCTTTTCACGAAGGAGCCATGAGTTTAGTCTCACATCATGGGATTCAAGACCAGAAGCGATGCTTATTATGTTCTTGTGGTCTCAGCTTGTCGCTTAGTAACACTAGGGGTCCGGTCCCTCATACCCCTTCTCCCGCTAACCTACCTATCTCCACTCCTCGGTCACCACACACACCGGTGGCCCTGGACACTGTACATGACCCAATAACCCAAGTATGGATTCGATTATATCTGGGGTTTGAGAGAGAAGGAAGAGAACAAAATTGTGAGAGAGCGAGGGAGGGTTTTGCTCTTTGTTGCTTTGCCCTGTGCGACACTTAGTCGGTGAAGACCTTGGCTCCCCTGTGCTGTGAAGGAGAAGGTCTGAGAAGGAGAAGGAGAAGTCCTGAGAAGAAGGAGAAGACTCTAGAAGAAGAAGGAAAGCAGAAGAAGTGAAGCTCAAGAGATGAAGTAAACTAGAAGAAGAAGAAGAAGAGAAAAATAAAGAAGGCTTTGAGAGCCTTGTGAACTTTAAGTTATCTGATTGATACATCTGTCGTCTGATTTAGCATTGTTTGAGAATTACTGTTGCATTATTTAAGTACTATGGTTAAGGTTAAATTGATTATGAGATGCATGCTTAGTTAAAGGATTTAATTGGTGATTCAAATCACCACTTTTTAGATTCTCTCCAGTCTTTTTGTCTCTAGATACATTGGATTTTATTGAATAACTAAAGTGACAGGATATTATTCATTTAATATCTATTTGAATGCTCAATTGATTGTGCTCATTTATTCTGAATGCGATTAATGTTGTGAATTTCACATTTGCTTCTTGTGTTTGACCTCAGACTCCATTGTAGATTCTGAGTTATAAATTTCATCTATTTTTGAGCAATTTTGACTTTCTACGATGATTACATCATTTAAAACATCGATCTCACTCTGCTTAAACATATTCTTTAGCCTTTGACTTGAAGGTGGCAGTGATGGATGATGGTGGAGCTCATGAGAGGGTGTGCACATGAGATGCAGTCCAAGCTAGATGGGGCTCCATGGCCATCCCCATAGGTCTTTAAATAGACTTAAGCATGGGTCATCTAGAGAACTATAGAATTCTCTAGAAGACCCCCAAAGTTGGCGTCATCTTTGGTTGGGAGTGGTCTTCTTAGATCCATAAATTGTGGATCTAAGAATGGACTAACTTGTTTGCTCTTTTTGGCAACCTAAGTGGTGCCACTTAGTGAAGACTCTAGAAGACTCTAGAGTGGGCGGCTATGTGTGTGTATGTGCATGACTATGTGGGTGTGGCTAGGTAGTCTAGGTCGAGTCCTATAGGTCTAGGTGATTGGGTTTAGGTAGGTTCCTAAAACTAAGGTTATAAACCCTAATACTAATGTGAAAGTGTAATTAAACTTATTACAAGTTTAATTGAGTGGATGTGTGTCTAATTGGGAGAGAAAATACCCAATTAGGTCAGGCTTGAGTCAATTGGGCTCTCACTGAGTCTAATTAGACTTGTGTTGGTTGAGATTTGAGCTTAATTGGACTCCATGAGTCCAATTGACTAAGTGAAGTGTAATTGACTTAGATCCAAGTCAATTGGGATTAGGGAGAACCTAATTAGGTTCTTAGGATGGTCTTGGGGTAGTGTACTAGGCTTAGGGCACCTTAATTTAGGTTCCCTACGGTGTAGAATTGGGTTTAGGGGCTTAGGAAATCAAGATCTTCAAAATAAGTGATTGTAGAGGGGTTCTAAACATCTGATTTATTAATCAAACAACTTATACTTCAAAATCAGAAGTCCAAATCTTTGGTCTGGACGTCCAATGTTGAATCAAGGTGAATTTGTGGTTCTATCTTCGAATTCTATAGAAATTGGATGTTTGACTCCTCGTTTGGATGTCTAATATTCTAGCAGAATTGGGTTCTAGGTCTATTGGTGGTGTCTAAGGGTTCTGGACATCCAGCAACCTACCTGGACGTCCAGATATGGAATGGAATAAGAGTTTTGAGGTATCCTCGGCTAAGGTGACCTAATTTAAGGGTGGCTAGGGTTTAGGAAGGTCTCTAGGGCTATCCTAAGGCTAGGAAAGGTTCTACGTTCTTTATAATTTAATTCCTACATTAAGATTCTACTAGTGAGGCAGTATACCTCATCCCTATTTTATTTCCTTCATCTTTATTCTAGGACTTCTGCTCCAACTTTGCTACAACTCTGGCTTCTTCCTTCATCTCCAGCTTCATGCCATCTCCTATGCTTCTTATTTCCTTCAATCCAAATAATGCACAAATCAATACATTATAACATTATTTTATGAATATCTAAGTAAAGTAGGAAAGATGCAATGTATGCTATTTATGCATGAGTTACACTACATTTATGCTAAGTTATAACTTAATTTAGGTCATTTAAGTACCATGATTGCTACTCAATCAACGTCAGCACAGTCCTTAAATAATTCCACAGTGCTCTCAACAAAGCCACAACAGACATCGGGCACGTGAAGGAGGCAGCTTAAGTCACCAAACACAATAACCTTCCAAACCTATGAAATTCACTAAGTATTGGCATGCACCTCGAGGTGCACAATGTAAAAACCTCCCCCCTCCCTCCTCAGAATCCTCTTTTCTCTTTATCCTCAAATCCAAACTGAGTATATGGGTGTACAATAATAGGTAATCGGATTTTTGTCGGTGGTCTAGGCCCACCGGGGTGGTAGCGAGCGAGGAGTGAGAAGATAGGTGAGAGGGACCTCACCCCTTTGTGTTGAGGCGAACAGCTGCTAGTAGCAAAACCTTGTGTTCGTGTTGCAAAAGTAAACGGGCATGATGTCAGACTAAAGTCCCATGCTCTCTTTAAGTGAAGTCATGGGCGAAGGCCTCTTCAATTGTTGCTACTATTGCGTGGCTTCTACCCAATTGATGACCCTAGAAGCTTCGCGATGTAAAACAGCAATTGTGGAAGGTTGTGGCAAGACTGAAGATCGGTGGGGGGCGGTGAACGACGATAGAGTAGTAGAGGAATCCAGTAAAATCCTAACAACATAAACATGGCTTAATGCCCCAATTAAATGGCTCATTAGCATCGCCGTGGCGTGAGGATTGAGAAGGTGGAATTAATTTGATGAACGATGGCGTGTGGTGGTCGGACGATGACGGTGGAAGTGAACGGAGTATGGGTTGTTCGATGGGATGATGAGGTAATTGAAAGCGTTGATAGGAAGAGGGGTTTTGGTGGTGAAGTCGAGGTGAAACTTTTGGGAGTGGTGGCATCATGTTTGGTGGAGTGTGTTGGCCATGCGAGCTCTCTAGAGCTTCGCCGATCGTAGAGAAGGTGAGGGGGGGAAGCGGTGAGCAAGGGGTCGAATTGGATTTCTAAGGTCCTAAAACTTGTCTAGTGAGTAAGAGGGAGAGATAGGACCTAACTATGGATAAATGGGACAGGAAACCTGCACCAATGTGGCTTGTTGTTACTGTGGGAGATGTTCTCCGGTGAGACAAGTGGTGATGAGGAGAAGGGGAAGACGCTCTGGCTTTGGCTAACTAGGTACGGATGAAGGCAAGGAAGAGGAAGATGCTCACAATTTGATGGTTGAGAGGTCGTAGGAGGATGGAGGAGGAGGTCGCTAGAGCTTTGGTTGGAGATAGTCGGAGGAGAGGAGGAAGAGGTGTTTTGGCTTGAAACCTAGCTGGAAAACATGTGGGAAGTTCAGGGAGTTTATATAGAGCAGAAATTTGAGCTTTATTTGGAAGAATTAGGTGATAGGATTAGGATTTGGAATCAAGAAATCCCACATTTTTGGTGAGCTCACATGAGCTCTTGAGTCTTCCTTAGGATCTGGGATTGCGTTCAAATGGAAGAGGATCTCTTCCTGACCAATCCCTTCGAATTTGGAGGGATTTGATCTTGATTGGAAGGAGATCTCATCGGTCAAAGGTGGTGATGTTTGGGTTGACTCTATTCACACCTCTAATGGCAGAAAGGACCAAAATGCAAGAACATTGACAAAGTTAGGGGGCCTTGGTAATAAACATGAAACTTTGAGGGTCTAAGTGTAAGAAATAGAGATTTTAAGGACTAAATTGTAAACTAGGTCAAGATGGAATCTGATTGGGTCCAAATTTTGGTGTTAACCTAATTTGGACCGAAGGAATCTAATGGTGAACTTAGATTTGAGCTTTGGTCATGTTTGAGTGGTAAATTACACAGAGGCCTAAATTAGGGTAAATTCCCGTCTGAATCTTTGCTCTTGGTCAAAATGGGTTCAGATGGTCAAAATGAAGGTACCAAATCTCTTAGAATATTTTTATATGAATTTTAGGAGGTTTATATTGATTTTAGCCTGACCAAAACCTTTCCAATTTAAGTGGGGTTGATAATTAGTGTTTCAATCCTATTTTGGTCCTCAAAATGCATGAAACCCTGATTCAGTTAGTGCAAACCCAGTTCTCAGTATTTTATGTTTGTTTGACCTTGAATTAACCCATGAGTAACCCCTTGGTTAATTTGTATTTGTGATGTGCTGTTAAAACAACAGAATTAACCATATTTTCTTGTATTCTCAAATCAGATGAGAGTGGAATTATGGTCATCAGCTAATCATTGAGGAGCATTTATCACTTGGTTCTGACTAAGTTAAGTTAGTTATGATGGATGATAGTGTTACCATCAAGATGCCATTGGCGATGGAGTCGGTGTTGGGGTCCCACGTCTTGTTGAAGCTGGTGCGCGAGGCTTCTATCTGGAGTAGGCATTGCACATAAAGGTCGGGTTGTGCCAGGAGCTCATCATCATCATCCCCGGCATAAAAATTGATGTGCTTAAGGAGGATGCACATTTTGGTGGTGGTAGCCCTATTGTAGGGTTCTACCTTTTTATTAATGGCTTGATCATTGGTGGGTAACCTATGATTTGCAATAATTTTGTAAAGGATAGACCCAAAAGGTACCAAAGCCACGTGGTCCTCATTCATGACTCGAACGATGAGGTGGTAGTAGTTGAAGGGAATGTGATGAACAACCACTAAATGAAGGGCCTTGTGTTGGCACGAGATGTAATCAAATCCACCAGATTTGTTACGAAGATCCCATCCAAATATGGGGGAAAGAAGAGGAGGGAGTGGTTTGAGGTTTTTGCAAGGGAGGGTGCTAAGGTTTGGTTCATATTTATTAGGGAGAACTAACTCTTGGTTTATGATCTCGGAGTCATATTCTCCCAAGATATCATCAAGATCATTTCCAAAATTGGGAATGGCTAAGAGCTTGGATATGTAATCAAAGGTGATGGTAATGTGTTTGTCGAGGAGGATGGTACAAAGTTAAAGTTTATCATTGCTGTAGTCCTCAATTAGGTTGGCAGAAAAGAGGCGAAGTAGGTCTGGGAACACCCCGACAGTTCCAACACCCAAGTGGAACTGATGATCGAAGTAATTAAATTCGTTAAGGGTCTCAAAGTGTTTATGGAGTTTAAGTGGGAAAAATCATTCCACACAATAATCCTAGGGGATTTGACCTTAGCGTTTGCGAAGCGACGGAACCTCTGTCTAGCGGTGTCGCTATGTAACTGGTCCACTAGGTAGGTGGATTGGGATTGGGAGGAGGAATAGCCCTCGTCTTGCTTCCTACAAGGAGGCATTTTGGGAGGGTGGGTAGGTTGTGTGGTAGGATATGGGCTCCCTGCAAAACAGATGGCATGACATTCAATAATTTTACAAGAAATTTATTTATCCTAAGTGGGTAGTACACCTGCCATCATTTATCCACACAACATGACAAGTAAAGAAAACATCATGAAATTGTGGGAAGTATACCAGTCATTCAAGCAACTGTATTAGGCTTTAATGACATAGGGCAATACGACCTGCCAACACCAAGGATTTTCTGGCAGTATGCTGGTGGTGCAAGCCACTATGGTTAGGCTAGACCATATTTGAGTAATACAACCTACCAACAAGGACCATTGAATCATTGTGATCATATTAGTTCGTATAAAGCACAATATTGAGTTGGAGATTAAGTTGGTATCTTGGCACCAATGCCTTAAAATGGATCAATGCCCCAAGAGTTGACCTAGGTTAAGGATCCTAGGGCATGAAGGAGTGTGAGTTCAAGATCCAAGCATCAAGAGTGTATTTCGAAATCATGTTTGATTGTTAAAATTACTGAGTGCGCAGTAATCATAGGTCTTAATTGACCTAAATTAAGCTAGAACTTATCATAAGTTAGGGTAATTCATGCATGCATAAG
This sequence comes from Thalassia testudinum, assembly GCA_037157565.1. Lineage (NCBI taxonomy): Eukaryota > Viridiplantae > Streptophyta > Magnoliopsida > Alismatales > Hydrocharitaceae > Thalassia > Thalassia testudinum. The sequence goes on along the minus strand of JAZHRO010000071.1, from coordinate 22,507,569 downwards.
CATTATCTGCATCTTTATTGCTTTACTGTAGTTATGCATAAAATAATATTATAATGTGCTGATTACGTGCATTATGTCAATTGCAGGCAATAAGCTGATCAGAAGCTAGATCTAGAGCTGGATCTGGAGCTAGATCTGAAGCAAGATCAGGAATAATGGGTGTTGCAGCAGGACTGGAGCAGAAGACTTAGATTAGATATAGGGAATAATGATGTAAGGGAGTTAAGGTATGCTATTCTATTAAGTAGGAATAAAGCAGTAAAATGTGAAGAGCTTAGGTCCATCCTAGCCCTAGGATAGCCTAGAGACTTCCCCCAAGCCTTAGCCACCCTTAGATTAGGTCACCGCACCCTAAGAAACCTTAAAACCCTAGTTCCAACCCCTATCTAGACGTCCAGATAAGTTATAGGACGTCTAGAACCCTTAGCCAACTCCTGCATACCTCAAACCCACTTCTACAGTGTTATTGGACTTCCAGACACTTTGTCAGACGTCCAATTTCTGCAGAATACCCAAGACAGAACCTTGAATTCTTCCTGACTCTGATTGGACATCCATAAAACAAGTTTGGACTTCTGATTTTTGAGTATAAGTTGTCTGATTGTATTTTTGGACGTCTAGAACTGTTCTCCAGTTCCTATTTTGAGATTCAAACCTTGATCTTGGATCTCTAACTCCCTAGACCCAATTCCAACCCCATAGGAACCTAAATTACGGTACCCTAACCCTATTACACCACCTCTAGACCTCCCTAAGGACCTAATTAGGTCTTCACCAAACCCAATTGACTTAGATCATAGTCAATTACTATTACCTAAGTCAATTGGACTCATTGAGTCCAATTGAGCTCAGATCTCAACCCACACAAGTCCAATTGGACTTAGTGAGAGCCCAATTGACCTAAGCCCAACTTAATTGAGTTATTTCACTCTCAATTAGGTTCACACTCAATCAATTAAACTTAGGTTAAGTTTAATTGCAATTCCCCCTTAGCAATTAGGGTTTGCAACCCTAATTCATGGCGTAACCTACCTAAACCCCTTAGGACCTAACCTAGACCTCTTAGCCACCTAGAACATGACCACACACACACACCCATTCACGCACACACACACCTCTAGAGTTCTCTAGAACTCTCTTGAGATGGCGCCACTATTGGTTGCCAAATTTAGCAACCAAGAGGTATTTAATTCTTAGATCCACCTTTTGTAGATCTAAGAACCACTTCTCTCTCACTTGGCCGGCCACTCATTGGAGCTCTCTCTAGGGAGTTCCACACTTCTCTAGAGAGACTCCCTTAGGTCTATAAAATGACCTAAGGGGTGGCCATTTGCACCCATCCATTTCTTTGGCATTCATTCCACTTAGGCTAGCCACTTTCAACTCCACTCCACCTCCATGAGGAGCACCACCATGAAGGCCACCATCTCCATGCCAAGATGCTGGATCATCTCTGCAACCTCTCTCCAAGGGCTGGCATAAGCACCATTGAGCGCCCCTCCTTCTCCCAGCCATTCAAAGGCCATCGGAGACCACCTCTGAATGCCCTTCCTTTCTGCTAGATTACTAACTTAGCTCTTTGTAGTTTACTGCTTAGTAGTGTAGCCCTTATTCTCCCCCAATGATGCATGCAAAATTCCCCCATAGATTTCTATATGCAATCATTTTCTGGTAGCTAGATTTACATTTTCAAGCATTCCTGTACAAGCTTTCCTCTACATTCCATGTTGCAAACACTTCTCTGAATGAATGAATAAAAGATACATTTTTATATATATCTCTATGTTTGAAATCACCATGAGCTTATTGGTTGCCATCTTTTGTGTGTGATTCAAATTGCTTGTTTTTCACTTATATATATTTTTCAACAAGCATGTCAGTTTCGAAAAATATAGAAGATCTAACTATAGATGCATTTTCTGTAAATAGCCACCATGTGACTAGACTTGTGTGCACTGAAACTCATACTTTTACCTTTGTTATCTATTTAATGCACGCGCATGTAATCAGAATTCATAATAGAAGTGGTGAAATCTTAATCCGAAGATTTGAAACTGGCGTGCAATTTTAAATAAAGTAGAGCGATAAAAGATCGATTTCATATTTGAACAAATGCCTCCCAGAGATGAACGACCAGGACTCAAAGTCTCGTTATTTTTACAAACTCATTTTTTTTTACGAATGTTTTTGCGCGACTATACTATGATTTCCGACGACTTTCAAATGCATGAAAATGCCTTCTGTCAAATGGCCCCGTTGCTGGGGAGGCAACGTCATTTTTTTTTTATTTTTGATCTTTTAAACTATCACTGGCAAATCTTTCTTTACTTTGTTTTTCGATGTGCAGGACAACTAAGGAGAAACGGGATCTGCGCACACAACGAGTGTAGAAAAAGAAATCAGGTGCACATCATCTCATCTTAGTCTAGGTTTTCTTCTGAACCCTAGGATTAGATTTGCTTCCAGCAATTTCTTTTGGAAAAAAAAAACTTATTCATTTTCGTGAAGAAAAAAAAGTTAAAAAAAAATCAAAAAATCTAGGTAGTTAGATTAGGTTTATTTCTGAATCCTAGGTTAGTTTGAAAAAGCAAAAAATATATATATTTTTCTTTTGAAAATCCTTTGAGAAAAGAAAAAATCCTTTTGAAAAAAAAAATTTGCAAAAAGTTTTTTTGTTAAAAAAATATTTTTGGTGGAAGGTTTGGATTTCAAACTCAAACACTCTTTAAAAGCTTCTCTACCATTCTCTAATTTTTAGCTAGATTTTAAAGTCTGTTTTAAAAATTCGATTGCCGAAAAATTAGTGAACAAAAAAATCTGAAATTCAGCCTAGACCTTCATCTTCAAACCATCTTTCAAACAACACTATTATTTTGAAAAAATTCCAAGTATAAAATTTTTAAAAATTCACGAAGTACACAGGGTTCAGACTGACCCAGATTCAAGATTTTCAAATTTCAAAAAGAAATTCCAAGCAATCCACAAATCTGTTTTGACTAAAAATGGTAGAGTTTAAATGTTGATCTCATTGGCTTTATTTTCCATATTTTTCCAAAACTTTTGAAAGTCATTTGATACTATTTCAAAGCAAAAACCGACCAGGGGTCAAAATTCCAAATCTAACCCTCTAACATTCAAAATTCTCTAGAAATTCGGTTGAAACTGTAAAAATTACAAAAAAAATATTCTATAAAAAGATAATTAAAAAAGGAATCTACTTACCAAATTTTAATTTAATTGGATTCCAAATTTTGTCAGAGAACTATTTTTTTTTTGTGGTCTGCTGAAGAAGAAAAAAACAAAAGAACAAAATACTCTAGAATTGCATGAACCCTAGGTTACACCTTTAGGGTTATAATTTAGAGACCACATTTGGACTAACCTAGACTTAGTCTAGTCTAGTACTTAGCCGGTGAGTTGGTCACCTCGTGGGCCACTCACCAAAAACCCCAATTGAAGAAAAAATGGGCTAAAAATCAAGTCTAAAACACGAAATCAACCGGAATTCATTGTCGTACTACTAGGTGCTTTCAACCTCTTGGCTGGGTTAGCCGAGAGGTGGGAATCGCTTTCAGTCGGTTGTACGATGAATTTTCTTCAAGAATTAGAACCTAAAATGAAAAATCTTATCGTCTGATTCATAAGGACCATCTGATTGACAGGGCCTTAGCCTTGTTTGGCTTGGCTACACCAACCGAGGGGTTGGGTGGTGTATGCAAGGAAGGAGGTCACTTAGACCTCAATTGGTTGGACCTTGGGAGCTGCTCCCAAGGAGGCGGGTCACCTCGCCAGGACCATCTTCTCCCCCCACTTCTTCTATCTGCTTAGCCGTAATGGCTAACCTTGGATCTGGACGTAATCAGGATCTAGAAGAGCTGGACTCATGAGCTTATCTGAGAGCCTAGGTCACTGAATCAGCTCAACCTTGGGATCAGAACCCAAGGTGGTGAAGATGACTTTTTGCTTTGCCTAATCCTTCTCCTCGGGTTACCGAAATGGTTAACCCATATCCTAACCCTGGATATTATGACCTATACCAGTCGGTCCCTCAAAGGACCGCATCTTATAACCCAGGATATGGATTTCATACTCCTGCTTCTCACCCATGGAATATGGGTAGACCTGATTCACCCCTTGGAACCCCTGAAGAACTACCGGTGCATATGCGACCGCATTACAGAATATAGAGAGCTATAGCTAGCGCTAAGGAGAAGGCTGCATTCTACCTACACGAAATCCAGGCTATCACAGAGCTGAACCAAAGACAAAGCTAGATTCCGCATCAACAAGCCGTGATGGAGCTCCTTCAGGGAACAGCAGGGATAACAAGGCTAACTGGAAAAAGTTGGGAAACTCAAGAACTACTGCTTTTGAGATATCAAGTGGAAAATAGCCTTGAAGACCACAAAGAATCTGAAATGACTACGCCAGAAGGACACAAAAGATTCTCGGGAACAGATGCTGGAAGATCATTTAGGGGAGGAAGAATCTAGCTTGGATATGAGACAGGAGCAGGAAGCATGCCGAATGGGTTCGTTTGAGAACGCCATTTAGGAAATTGAGGAGGAAAGGACTGATATCTCCAGGACTGAGCCACAATCAGATTATCTTGAATCCTGGGAGATACCTCTTGGGTTAGATAACCCAACCATAATAAGGGAAGTAGATCCATTTGAGGATATGGATCTTGAGGCAAACATTACATGCGACACTGCTAATCAATCTAGGCCACTTCCCATTGTAGGTGAACCTGTGCTAGAGCCAAGATCTTCTGATTTGCACTCTTCTTCTTTCACCTACATCCCTAATTCGGATGCTAGAGATTCTGAGATGACACTTTCTATCCCTGATCCTAACATCCGAAGACTAGAAGTAGCTATGGATGATTTGAACAAAGAAATAAATATGCTACCTGAGGCAAGAATTACTGAGGAACCCAATGCATATGAGGATGAAGCTTTGAGCAGAATGAGTTGGGGATGCACCTATCATCCTAGTCAATGGCTTGACCCTGAGCCTGAAGAGTCAACCTCCAATGAATCAAAGATGAGTACTAATGAGGACAAAGTAATTTCTGATGAGGATTTCAGTGACCTCCCCACAGATCTTCTATTTTCACGAATACCCCCGTATGATCCAGAGCCTGGAGGGGGCATGATCTTTGATGTCAATTATCGTTATGAGGATCCCTATGACTCAGATTCTAGTTCTGAGATACATGTTGATCTACTCCCTCAGCAACTTCCTGTTGAATTATGGGACATGATAAATCAGCCGAATCAACATCATGACCCCCCCTCTGATTATCCTCTATTCTCCACCACTACTCCACACTTTCTTATAGATAGACTTTTTGGAGTAGGGGTGCACAATCAGGTGGTTCGCATCTCTAGACCACTAATTCTAGGAGCATACGAGCACATCTTTCTCTTAATCTTGATCGGCACTTCTGCTAGAACTAATACATCTGATTGAGTTTTCACCTAGCTGGAGGCGTTAAACTCAGCATCTACCCCACATTCATCCATCACCTTATACATACTCGCTTTATACATAGCATATTTTTCTTTTAAGCATATTTCTCTTACATATTGCAAACTGCCAGGTTGGCCGGTGCTAAACATTAAAGTTCAGGAGCAATTCCAGGTGATTTCTACCCATTTACTCTCTGCTGTATTTATTTTCTTTTATATTCATGCATGAGGACATGCAAGAACTTAAGCATGGGGGGGTAGATACGATAAAACTGAAAATTTTTATGCCAACATTTAGGAAAACCTCGGAGCTACATGTCAAACATACTTTATGACCCTAAATAAACAAACAACCAACTCCATCTCCAATGCTCGCATTGGAGCTAAAAATCATCTGCAATAGCCATTTTCGACTCACCTGCTCACCTCTTGTTCTAAATTTAGGGTCAAGCTGAATGTAACCCGAAAGGGAAATTTCATGAAGTACGAATATAAGAGGTTAATTGTCCATAGCCTATATACATAGTGCATCCATGAATAGGATTATTTTATTAAGAGAATGCATTAATGATTTTACCTCTAGTTGATTCCTACAATCTGGAATCCAGTATAATTTTTCACGCACACGTAGATTTGTAATGGATTCACTGTGAAGGCTGATAAACGTCATTAGTCTGTCAAGAAGCAGTACTTCTTTTCCTGAACCCCTAGACAGTGTTTTGGGAGTCAGGTAGATTTTCTTCCAAAAATCCACCAAATAGTGTGAGATGAGAGTAGAGTGTACTAGTGCTCTAAGATTAGTGCAAGGAATCTGGAGTCCTAGATAATTAGGTGATGATACTCAGAGATTAGGCATAGTTTCCGCTCTCGGTTCCTACGTATACATTTTTGTGCGAAATTTTGAGAGCCACCAAATAAGGCAAATACGCGGAGAGCGAGTTCTCATAAAATTAGGGCTAAGGTGGATGGTTACGACCATTCTTTACGGAATCCTTGGTTGAAGGAGGGTATTGATGTCAAGGGCAGAAATACATCGTCCTATCCTTCTCTCCTGGTGCTGCGAGTAGGCAATTCCACCAAATAAGCCACCTAATGTCTCTTGAGTACCACCAATCCCTAATAATGCCTCCACAATAAAGTTCATGGATGTGTGCTAGTTGTGTTATGTTGAAAAAAAAAATGATGAAAAGAAAGAGAAATTGAAAAAAAAGAAAAAAAAAAGAAAAAGAAGAAAAAGAAAAGAAAAAAAAAGAGTGAATATTTAGTGTTTATTTCAGTTGCACTGAGGCAATACCACTAAATAAATTTGAGATCCACCAAATATGGCCTTAACCTATATTTCTGTGTTTCTGACCGCCCGAATACTTGCTGAGGAATTCCGACTTAGTGTTAGGGTTATGGAACTCAATTAAAGTGTTAATGCCAAGTGAGACCACCAAATACAGATCATATATGTGAATCTGGTGAGGTTGTGAGCTCTAAGAAAAGGAAAGAAAAGAAAAGAAGCAGAAAAAGAGAAAGAGAGAATGAATATAAAGGAATCAAAAGAGAGCATAGTTTTCCTCATCTTTCTATGAGTTGAGTTACATAATAATTTAGGAATCTAGAATCTATAGTACTAATCTCTATGTAGCACCAGTCGAGAGTGAGCCACCCAATATATAATCTTTTCCCTCTAAGATTCTCTACCTAAGCTTAAAGCCGAGGCGGAATTCATAGAATATCTTGAATACCTCAAGGAAAGAAGTCTGCCTAACCTGCTAGAATTTTACTAGGGGTACAGGCTTTAGAGGTGTATTAGCTTTTCACTCAAATCCGTTGCAAAAGCTACATAGCTGCACGCTCACGATTGTCTAGATTTCTATAGCATAGGATGAAAACAAAAATGAGAAAAATCTCTAGGCATACACTTGATAAAATAATCAGTCCCTTAGGGACCCTTGCTATGAAGAATTTAGTCTTGCATTTGCTAGGGACTAACAAGATTTAGGCATGGAGGTATGATTGCGCAGCAATCATAGGTCTTAATTGACCTAAATTAGGCTAGAACTTATCATAAGTTAGGGTAATTCATTCATGCATAAGAATTATCTATATCTTTACTACTTTACTTTAGCTATGCATAAAATAATGTTATAATGTGTTGATTAAGTGCATTATGTCAATTGCAGGCAATAAGTTGATCAGAAGCAAGATCTGGAGCTAGATCTAGAGTTGGATCTGAAGCTGGATCAGGAATAATGGGTGTTGCAGCAAAACTAGAGCAGAAGACTTAGATTAGATATAGGGAATAATGATGTAAGGGAGTTAAGGTATGTTATTCTATTAAGTAGGAATAAAGCAGTAAAATGTGAAGAGCTTAGGTCCATCATAGCCCTAAGATAGCCTAGAGACTTCCCCCAAGCCTTAGCCACCCTTAGATTAGGTCACCACACCCTAAGAAACCTTAAAGCTCTAGTTCCAACCCCTATCTGGACATCCATATAAGTTATAGGACGTCCAGAACCCTTAGCCAACTCCTGCATACCTCAAACCCACTTCTGCAGTGTTATTGGACTTCCAAACACTTTGTCAGACGTCCAATTTTTGCAGAATACCCAAGACAAAACCTTGAATTTTTCCTGACTTTGACTGGACATCCAGACAACAAGTCTGGACTTCTAATTTTTGAGTATAAGTTGTCTGATTCTGTTTTTGGACGTCTAGAACTATTCTCCAGTTCCTATTTAGATTTTCAAGCCATGATCTTGGATCTCTAGCTCCCTAGACCCAATTCCAACCCCATAGGAACCTAAATTAAGGTACCTTAACCCTATTACACCACCTCTAGACCTCCCTAAGGACCTAATTAGGTCCTCACCAAACTCAATTGACTTAGATCATAGTCAATTACCATTACCTAAGTCAATTGGACTCATTAAGTCCAATTGATCTCAGATCTCAACCCATACAAGTCCAATTGGACTTAGTGAGAGTCCAATTGACCTAAGCCCAACCTAATTGAGTTATTTCACTCTCAATTAGGTTCACACTCATTCAATTAATCTTAGGTTAAGTTTAATTGCAATTCCCCCTTAGCAATTAGGGTTTGCAACTATAATTCAAGGCATACACCTACCCAAACCCCTTAGGACCTAACCTGGACCTCTTAGCCACCTAGGGCACGACCACACACACTCCTCTAGAGTTCTCTAGAACTCTCTTGAGTTGGCGCCACTCTTGGTTGCCAAATTTAGCAACCAAGAGGTATTCAATTCTTAGATCCACCTTTTGTCGATCTAAGAACCACTTCTCTCTCACTTGGCTGGCCACTCATTGGAGCTCTCTCTAGAGAGTTCCACGCATATCTAGATAGACTCCATTAGGTCTATAGAAAGACCTAAGGGATGGCCATTTGTACCCATCCATTTCCTTGGCATTCATTCCACTTAGGCTAGCCACTTTCATCTCCACTCCACCTCCACGAGGTGCACCACCATGAAGGCCACCATCTCCATGCCAGGATGCTGGATCATCTCCCCAACCTCTCTCCAAGGGCTGGCCTAAGCACCATTGGCCGCCCCTCCTTCTCCCAGCCATTCAAAGGCCATCGAAGACCACCTCTGAATGCCCTTCCTTTCTGCTAGATTAGTAACTTAGCACTTTGTAGTTTATTGCTTTCATTTATTGCTTAGTAGTGTAGCCCTTATTCTCCCCCGATGATTCATGCAAAATCCCCCCATAGATTCCTGTATGCGATCATTTTCTGGTAGCTTGAGTTACATTTTCAAGCATTTCTGTACAAGCTTTCCTCTACATTCCATGTTGCAAACACTTCTCTAAATGAATGAATAAAAGATACATTTTTATATATATCTCTATGTTTGAAATCACCATGAGCTTATTGGTTGCCATCTTTTCTGTGTGATTCAAGTTGCTTGTTTTTCACTTATATATATATTTTGCAACAAGCATGTCAGTTTCGGAAAATATAGAAGATCTAACTATAGATGCATTTTCCGTAAACAGCCACCACGTAACTAGAATTGTGCACACCGAAACTCATACTTTTACCTTTTTTATCTATTTAACACACATGCACGAATCAGAATTCATAATAGAAGTGGCAAAATCTAATCCGAAGATTGGAAACCGACGCGTAATTTTAAATAAAGTAGAGCGATAAAAGATCGATTTCAGATTTGAACAAACGCCTCCCAGAGACGAACGATCGGGACTTAAAGTCTCATTATTTTTACAAACAAATTTTTTTTTACGAACATTTTTGCACGACTATGCTACAATTTCCGATGACTTTCAAATGCACGACAACGCCTTTTGTCAATTACCTCAAAAGCCCATCAAGGGTTTTGTACAAATCGTGATTAAACCATGGAATAGGAGGGGGGTAAGAGGGTATACCTAGGGGAGGAGCTCCCCTTGATGTAGGGCGGAGGAGGAGGTGACGGCTAGTAGGTTGGAGATGCTGACTATTGGTCGTTGGAGAAGTGAAGAGAACGACTGGCGACGTAAGGGCAGAAGGAGCGGTCGTCGGGTGGTGATTTTCAAAGATTTGGGGGATTTTTGATCGTAAGGGATTTAGGGGAGAAGAGAGGGGTTTATGTAACCCAAGCGGTTTGGCAAGAGTCATTACATTTCAAAACCAACCCTAATTCAGAATTACAGATGTGATTTTTCACAGTATCATACGTCTAGTAGTGGTTACAGACGTCTGGGATCAAGAGTCAGGGATTTCAACCCTTTTCGGGTTGCTGTTTGATTTTTTGATCAGACAACTAATTAGATGTCTAATCCTAAGTTTGGATGTCTGATTTCTAAATCTAGAGACTCCTGGACTTGACCCAAATCTCCAGATTGTCATCTAATTTTGGAGTTAGAGGACCAATCAGACATTTGGTTCAATACTTGAAATGCCTGATCTCTTATTCCAAGAACTCCTAAGATTAGACCCTGAAGTAAATTAGTCATCTGATATAAGTCCATTAGATGACAGGTGCAGACAACTTGACATGGTTCTAGACATTTGAAAAATAATTTTTCAATGATTTTTTATTTTTAACTCATTTAATCAATTTGATATATGTATAGTTCACTAGACGTCCAATGTTAATTTTTAAGACATCTGAAAGTATTATCAGACGTTTGATATTACACAAATTATGCATTGTAATGTTTGAACAGGGTTTGAAGGATCTCTGATTTAACAAAGTCAAGGTTCCATCAGTGTTCATTACAGGCAAAATTCATCTAACTCACTAAGAACTTTAAATATCGGTGAGCTTACATATGCCAAGTTTTCTACGTATAAAATTAAATTGATAATATATGAAAGGTTTAGTGAAGATATCAACCAATTGCAATTCTGTACAAATAAATCCAACCTCAATTTCTCCCTTAGGTAGATTGTCCCTCATAAAGTGATGTCGAACATCAATATGTTTTGTACGAGAGTGATGAACAAGATTCTTTGAGGTTGATAGCACTAGTATTATGACATGATATTTTTATTTACTAAATATCAAATCAAAATGCTAGGACGGCGGCTATGTACTCAGCCTCCGTGGTTGATAGGGCTACACTAGATTGTTTCATTGAAAACCAAGTGACTAGTGATTCTTCCAAGAATTGGCATATCCCTCAAGTACTCTTTCTATCAATGCAGCTACCTGCTTAATCTGTATCGCTATGTGTGACTAATCTAAAATTGCTACTGCTAGGGTAGAATAGGCCATAATCTGATTTGTCAACTAAGTATCTAAATATTCTTTTAATTGCATTTAGGTGTGATTGCTTAGGGTTTGATTGAAACCTAGCACACAAGCAAGTACTAAGCAAAATATCTGGCCTATTAGAAGTTAAATAAAATAATGAACCAATCATACTAGGGTATAATTTTTTATTAATAGGCGTACCTGATTCATCCATATCAAGTGAGGTTGTAACACTCATAGGAGTGTTTTTACCTTTGCTTTTCTCCATTTCAAATCTTTTGAGAATCTCCTTTGTGTACTTGGATTGAGACACAATGGTGCCAAATTCAACCCAAGAAGAAGTTGAGTTCATCCATCAAGCTCATCTCAAATTCTTCCTGCATAATCTTAGAAAACTCTCTACACAAAGATTCATTAGTGGCACCAAATAGGATATCATCTACGTATATTTGAACTAGTAAGATTTCTTTTCCTTTTCCTTTAATAAATAATGTAGAATTAGCTTCTCTTATAGAAAAGTTTGCACTTAAAAAGTAGTCTTTGAGTCTCTCATACCATGCTCTAGAATCTTGTTTTAGTCTATATAATGCCTTATTTAATTTGTAGACAAAATTAGGTTTATCATGAAACTCAAAATTGGGAGGTTGTTTTACAAAAACTTCCTCCTTAATGAAACTGTTAAGAAAGGCACTCTGTTAGGTACAATATTCGCAAAATTGATTAGGTTTAGTTATAGTATAGTTGCGAAATTGAATCTAATTAAAAATAACAAAACTCATGGTGAGCCTCAGTAAATCTCTAGGAGGCAGTGATTATGAAAATGATTCTGATTTTTTTCTCTTATGTTCCTCTTTGTTTACAAATCTAACCGAACTAACCTAAGCCTAAAATAGCAGCCTAGTTTCAAGAATACACATATACAGTTCGCCGGTGATATTGTGCATGCGGATAACATGGGTGTGCATAAGAAATGAAATGAATGTGAATGTGTGTGTGTCAGTGCGCACCATCTCAACTACATGAACACTTCCAACTGAATTCACGTCAATTGCTAATTCGTTTATGTGACTCGATGTTGCCACATTTTTTATGTTTTTTTTATTTTTTAATTTTTTTGTTGTTTCCATAATAAGATAACTAACTAAGAATGATCCAAAATGAAGTTACTAACTTGCATTTCATTAAGCTATCGAGTTTACAAGGGTATCTCACAAAATGATCATAGAGGAATGCTTGTACATAGAAAAGAAATCTAATACTACTAGTACTATGGTAACAGAAAGCCATCCTGCCATAATTGCTCATAGAGCCGTCGACATTGGAGGATGGTGGTGGCTAAACCATGGGTATGGAGGCCCATCTACATTCCACATAAGAGAGGAGCACACCTACAACCCAAGGAGAGTCTAGGCATGCAATAAGAAAGAGATTAAACTATCTACTTGCAGAATAAAACGAAGATATAAAAGCATAAGAAGAACTATCTAGCTACGAGAACTAAAGGGCATCAAGGGTGATCCTTGATGGCCGTGTGGTTAGTGGTGGTAGGAGGGGTGGCTAGCAGCCAAGGGTGGTGATGCACAGCCTCTTGGAAGGTGGCAGGGAGGAGCTTGAGGTGGAGGTGCTTGATAAATGCCAGTTTATCATCATTCTTATGTCCTAAAACAAACCTAGCTCTTAGGATTTTCACTTTGTAAATGGGTTTTTAGGCTGCATTTAGGCATCAATTAGGTGAGGCATGCATTGCATATTTTGTTGTATTTTTAATACGTTTGTTTGAATGTTAAAGACAAACAGATAGATAGATCCCTAAAACCCTAGCACTCATGAAGGCAATTGGTGAAGAGAAAGCTCATTCTAGCTGGGACTCAGCTAAATCCATCTCATCATAGCTGGATACCATCTCACTTGAGTTAGGGTTAGCTCCATTAAGCTCCATTCAACTCATCTTAGCTGAATGGTAGCTTAAGGCAACTCATCTCAGCTCATCCTAGCTCAAGTTAGCTCAAACCCTGATCAACTTAGCTGAGTCTAGCTCACCTTAGCTCCAATTAGTTCACTAGGAACTCTAGCTAGCTTAACTAAGTTGACAGGAGTTCACCTTAGCTCAAGTCTAGCCACTTCCAGTTCCACTCAACTCAAGTTAGCTGAAGATGACTTCATATAGCTCAGGCCAGCTCAAGTCCAGCTTCTAGGGACTCCACTTAGCTCAACCTAGTTGAGCTGACCTATCTTAGCTACTCCAGCTAGCTAGGTCCTCCCTAGGAAGATCAGAACTAGCTCACCTCAGCACATTTCAGCAAAAGCCAGCTCACTATAGCTTGGCTTAGTAGCTAGCAAAGAACTAGCAAGCTAAGCTAGCTAAAGTAGCTCCCTGCAATTCCCTTCACCAGCTACCAGCTCCAGTTTAGCTCTAGACATTCTTTCCTCAGCTCCACTTCCTTAAACCCTAGCTCCATCTCACCTGCTCTTCTACTCAACTACTAGCTAAGCTAGCTTAGTTAGCTTAGCTACATCTTAGCTCCCACAGGCCATCCACCACCTACAACTTAACTCCACCTTGCTACCTAACTAGTCCACCAAATAAGCTAACCACCTACATCTACTCCTACCCCAACTTGGCACCACCACCATCACAACCCTTCACCCCATAACTTCCACCAAAAGACACCTTAGAATTGGTTCCAAAATGACCTCAACCACCTTCCTCCTTTTGGCGTCAATTCTCCCATCATCGTAGGCATACACCTCATCACCTAAACCATCTCCACCCTCCATAAAGTGGCACCAACAACCCCTTCTAGAAGACCCCTCCCTTGGCGCCAACTTTGGTACCCTTTCAACCCACATCCACCATCCAAAGCAACCCTCCTTTAGTTGCCAATCAACACTGACCATTGGATCACATAACCACCTCCATAATTCATCTCCACCACCCATAAACTCCACACTAAGAATGCCCACTTCTTGAATCTATTTTTGGCACCAACCTTAACCCTTAGCTACACCCTCCATCCACATTACAAACCCATCTCCACCCTACACCTCAACCCATTCTAGAACCACCCACACTTGAAGTGAAAATAAGGTAGCACCATGATGAGAATCTCATCATGGTCTCTAATTACCCCTAATTAACTAGTCTTCCTAGTTAATTAGCTAGGATTATGTGAATATATGGGTTAATTATTAAATAAGGGATAAATAGTAAAGGACCTTAAAATAAGTTAAAAATGCTAATTTATCATCCAATTAGTATTATTAATAATCTAATTAATAATTGGACACGAAATATTACTAATCATTCATCTAATTAATATGTTAACTAACTAAAGCATAATATATATACCTATGTATACAATAACTTAAGTAACATTACTTGATTAAATAAATTAATCTAAAAAGGTCAAAAAGTAAATTCAAGGTCCAAATATAATAATTGTCTTATTTATAATCATATATAAAAAGTTGAAAAAGATCCAAATTAAAATAAACCTTGAAAACTTGAGTTTACATTTTGGTCCTTATATTTCATTTCAATCGGGTCCTTATTTTCCATTTAGGTCTTTAGGATTCATCGCGAATAAGTCCCTGGACTTCTTCTTTTTCTCTTCACCCGACTGGATGGCTGACGACTGAAGGTGCAGCCACCGCTTGATCACCGCCCATTCGACGTCATCTCTTCTTCTCCAAACTCCTACAACTTGCGCTCACCATCCCATTTTCATCCACCGGTCTGGATGACACTGATATCCTAATTTAGGGCTGGAGATAACCTCACTGGCATCGGAGAAGACGCCGGTGGTCATCCTCCTCCTAGCCACAATTGCATCCAGATTCCACCTCCTTTTTAGTTGCCGTCGACTATAAATACCCCTTGACCCCCCTGATTTCCACTAAGTTGGCTCCCTTCCCTCTTCTTCACTGCAGCCAACCGGATAGGCTATTCACTCCGCAACTTCGGCAAACTTCCACCACCTCACCCGACTTCCTTCATCCACTTTTATTAGCTCTGGAACTCCGCCGAGGTCAGCCGCATCTCTTGACACAAGCGTTGACTAAGGAGCCTCCTCTGCTTCACCTCACAACCGCCGCTGGAGATCTTTGACAACCCTCTGATTTCCTCCTCCATCATGAGTCGTCAATGGAGATCCTCTGACCCCTTCATCCAGGTAACAGTAAATTAGGACTAGGAGTAGGAGTAGGATAGATTAATTAGTTAGTTAGGTTGGTTAGTTAGCCGTAATGTTAGATTTAAATTTCATCTTCCTTAACTCCGGTGAGCACCTTGAGCTTGTCAGAGCATTAATTTTGTCTTTCTAAACCACTGTTCATCTTCCTCTATCTTCCACGATCACTTCTATCACACTTAATTACTTATTTATTCACAAATTCACCTAAATCACTTCCACCTCCACCAACTACTTCTGTTGTCCATGGAAGCAGTAGTTGACCTAATCTCCACCACCATTGGGTCCTCCATCATCTTTCATCACTAAAGGATCCTAATCATCACTATAATTAGAGTAAATACCACATATAACTTAAATGCCTAAATCTAATTAAGCTCCTGAGCTCGTTGTCTATGGCTGCTCAGGAGTAGTTGAAATCTTTAATTAACTATATATTTATGATTGTAAATACCTGTTGATGAGAACCTCATCATGAGCCTTAACTAGCATATTTTGACCTAATAAAGTGAACAAAAGCTCCTACATAACCAAGAGAAAGGCCTAATTCAAGGGATCACTAATCGAGGAAGAGAACATGAAACAAAGGGTAAAACTACAATTTTACCAGTGCAGTTCATCAATGGGATTTTCCAGGGTCTAGACATAGGTCAAATGGACTTAATAAGAGAAAAAGTGGGATGGTTCAGTCAGATAAGGGTTATTGTGAAATTTAAGAATTAAATGACATTCTGTAACCCTAAAATAAACCCACTTAAATTCACAAGGTTCGAGGCAGGATAAAAATCAACTAAATCCTCTAAAATTCATGGAAAAATATCCCCTACGGTTTAGAACCTTCAATTTGGCCTTTGAAACCTATTTTGACCTAGATTAGGGTCCAAGCTCAATATTTGACCTAATTTAGGTTTTTGTGCAAAATGTCTAGTCAAATGTGATCAAACCTAAAATCCAACATCACCATTGGATTCCTTAGGTCCAAATTAGGTTTGCACCAAAAATTGGACCTAAGGGAAGGTCATCTTGACCTACTTTGCAAAATGGTCCACCCATTTACATTCTGAGCCTTAACTTTTGGAAACCCTTGCAAAAACCCCCTCAACCTTTTATCACTTTCTTCATTCAGGTCCCTCTGCCATTGCAGCAGGGACCCATACCTCCGGCGAGGTTTCGAGGCGGTTTTCACCATGCTTCCCCAGGAAGCTGCTCCCAGATTTGAAAGGGGAGTCCTATGCGGAACCCCCTACCGCTTTAGCAGCTCCTCATGCCCTGAATCACCCCATACGTCTTGTATGAATGCTTGAGAGGTATGGGTATCACCTCTGGCCATGCCTTTGGCGAGGACTTTTGGCCACCACCTTGCATCTGACCCTTTACCCGTGCCTTTATAAGCAAGCCCAGATCCCTCCGCATTGAGCAAGCTTGATTTGGCTGAAGAATTCCCCAGAATTCCTCTTTTCCCTCTCCGGCCAAGTAGCCCACAAGCTATGGTGACTCTCCCTCCCTCTTCTCGTCGCTCTACCACCAAAGTAGTGGCAGAGTCTTCTCTGTTGTCTCCTCCGCGCCATGTCGTACCTGCACGTGCCCCTCCGACCCCTTCCTCATCGCCGTTATCCTCACCTCAGGGCTTTCATCTCTGGTGATGGCTTGGTCGGTCGTGCATCGCGTGTTTGAAATCTAGGTTACAAGTAACCTGTAGTCATAGTTGCAAACACGTCGATCAGATAAAATTTATACCGAAACTCCAAGGGAGTCCCGGGTCGAATACAGGGAGGTGACGTTTACTTTATTGAAAACCACTCTTCGTTTTGTTTCTTTTTTGTATTTTGGAGTTTTATTATCTTTTTTTGTATTTTTTAAAATAAAAGACAAGTAGAATGAATCACAAGATAGAAATGGAACACATATGATATATATATCAAGCCAATGTCAATTACAATGAACTATGAAAGCATAAAAAGAGAGGGGGTGAGAGGAAATCTCTCGAATCGGCTGTTCGGTGAGACGAGGATGCCTGGTGGAAGCTCAGACGAAGGAGGTGAGGAGCGGAACGACGGAGGTGAGATGCTGGAGGACGTCGAGTTGAGGAAAGCTTCAGCGTAGCTTCGGAATGGAGGTGAGAAGACGGAGGTGATCTGCTACCAGAATGGAGGTGGGAAGATAGCTCCAAGGTGACCTATGAAGGGAGATGGGAAGTTGGAGGAGTATTTGGTGGGGCAGTGGTTCGCTACACTAATAGGCACCTTGGGAGCTTGAGAACAAGCCCTAATGGAGCGTTGGTAGGCTTGCTAGAGCTTGGGAGTAGGTGGGAGTAGAGTAGTTTGAGTTGGCTTGGAAGGGAGGGGGTGTAGGTCCTTTTATAGTGGTAGAGAAGAGGCAAAAATCATATTTGGGTCTTTACTGACGTCCACAAACGTCGTTGCAGCTGTCGCTAAAGATCCGCCCTTCAAATGTTCTTGCTAGTGTGTGCAAACCATTAGTGGCAGCTACAAGTGTCACTAAAGGTGCATCGCTAAAGATCTGCACGCCCCCCTACTGGTGTGCGCTCCACTGGCGCTGCGTGCTTCGTGCACCCGTGTCGTGCGCGCGGTGGCGTGCGCTAGCATGTGTGTACGCGTACGCTGCACTGCTGCTGCTGCGCGCTGTGCGGCTGCGCGACTGCTGCTGAGCGGCCAACCAAATTGGAAATTGGGGGGGCTGCGGGGATTCGAACCCACACCCCTCCTTTGCAAGCCAGCGCTACCATCATTGCGGCAAGTGTGTGGATGTGTCGTGTGGAGGAGTTTGGTGCAAAGCTTCCCAGCCGTTGGATCTTGATCCAACGGCTAGGGTTCAAGGCACATACGAAGAAGGAGTTGGGCGGTGCTGCTGGCTGGTGTTGGGCGGTCTGGATGGCACCACGTGGTGCCTTCTGGGCCGTCCATCTTCTTCTTGTAGAGGGTGCTATGGTGCTTAGATCAAGGTGATTCTCGCGATGCCGGATTGTGATCGTCGCTCCGGATCCATCCCTCTGGTCGGATTTTCCATCCAAAACCCGTATGGATTTCGCATTGCCCCTTGGGCGTTGATCTTCCTTGGGTTTAATGTGATGCTATGGGACTCCGATCTGGACGATTTTAGAGGTGCTAGTCTCCGATTGTCGTCTTGATCAGATTCGTATGGTCTGATCGTTCATCCGAGGCCCTAAAATAAGTCCTCTTTTCTCCTGACCATAAAAAGGACCTAATTAACCTAAAATATAAACTACTATAAATGCAGAATGATGCATGCTATGCAATATTTATATCATGATATGCAATGCTAAGCCTAGGAATTACCACAAATAAGCATTTTACGATGAATTTTTACGTGCTTAGCATAACCCCATGCTTACTTTTTGCTAGTCCTTAGCAAAATTAAACTAGATGCTATATATATTGATAAACGCCAGTTTATCATCATTCTTATGCATTAAAACAAACCTAGCTCTTAGGATTTTACTCCGCAAACGGGTTTTTGGGCTGCATTTAGGCATAAATTAGGTCAGGCATGCTTTGCATTTTTTCTTGTCTTTTTGATATGTTTTTGTGAGTGTTAGGGATGAACAAATATACAGATCCCTAAAACCCTAGCACTCAAGAAGGCAAATGGTGAAGGAGAAGCTTAGACTAGCTAGAATTCAGCTTGATCCAGCTCACCACAGTTGGAACCTAGCTCACTTGAACTAGGGTTAGCTCATCCCAACTCCATTCAGCTAATCTCAGCTGAATGGCAGCTCAAGAGAGTTCATCGTAGCTCACCCTAGCTCAAGTCAGCTCAGATCCAGCTCAACTCAGCTGAGTCTAGCTCATCTCAGCTCCCACTAGTCCACAGGGAAATCTAGCTAGCTCAGCTGAGTTGATAGGAGTTCACCCCAGCTCAGATCCAGCTACATCCAACTCCACTCAACTCCAACCAGCTGAAGAACTCATCCCAGCTCAGGAAGCTTAAGTCTAGCTCCCAGGGATTTAGCTTAGCTCAACTCAGTTGAGCTAAGCTACCTTAGTTGCCTCAACCAACTTGATTCTCCCCGGGAGCACCAGACCTAGCTCACCTCAGCTCATTATGGTAGAAGCTAGCTTACTTTAGCTTGGCTTAGCAGCTAGCAAAGAACTAGCAAGCTAAGCCAGCTAGAGTAGCTCCATGCCAGCCTTTTCAGCAGCAGCCAGCTCCAATTTCAACTCCAGACTTCTCCTCCTTAGCTCCTCCCTCCAAACCCTAGCTCCAACACCTTCTCCTCTACACCCCCTTTAGCTAAGCTAGCTTAGCTTAGCTTAGCTTAGCTAGGACCCAGCTCCTTGACCATCCACCACCTTCAAATTCAACCCTAGCTAGCTCCACCAACTTAAGCCTACCTAAGCTAGCTACCCTACTCAAGTTGGTACCAACTCCTAGCCATCCCTTCACCCCATTATCACCACCAAAAGACACCAAAAGTTGGTGCCAAAAACTACCCCTAACCACCTCTCTTTTGGTGCCAACTTTCAGCCCTTAATCCACCCTACACCTACCCACATAACCCATCCTAGCCATCCACCTACCCCTCTTTCTAGAATCCTCCTTGGAGCCAACTTAGACCCCCTTCTAGAAGCCATTTTGGGGCCAATATCAAGGGATGTCGACACCCATAACCACCCCCTAGGTGTCCCTTAAGGTGGCGCCAATTGACCTTGGCCATTGGTTCCTTAACCACCTCCATCTCTTCATCTTAGCCCTCCATTCCAAGAGTCACCTTAGCCCCCTTCCTATTATATAAAAACCCACCACCTACCACCATTTTGGGGCATCCTCCATTAGTGTAATTTGGTACCTATACCACCTATACCTACGGCCAAGAAGAAGGACTAGAGAAGGAGATTAAAGGGGCACATCACCAGCCCTTTTGGTGCCTTCTTCTCCCCACTCTCTTCAACTTGGGCCACGCCAAGAAGGATGACTTTTCCACTTCAAGGAGGATGGCCAGGCAAAGGAGAAGGACCTAGGGTGGACGTCCACCCTTGGAGAGAAGCTAAGGGCACGCCCCCTTAGGGCTTGCCTTGGAGGACATCACCTTGGCGGAGCACAGCAAGGAAGGAGTTGAAGAACTCTTTTCAAGCTTGGGAGCCACCAAACTTGGAGCAAGAAGCCCTCTTCTTCACCATCTATCTAGAGGATTTGTGTTTGCTTTTCTTTATTTTAATTTTTCTAGTAGTAGAAGCATTCATCTACTAGGTTTTTTTTGTAAAACACTTTTCATCAATATAGTTGCCTTCTTTGCAATTTTCTATTTTGCATTTGTACTTGCTTTATTTTTAGCATTCTTCACTCCCTCTCCCTAATTATTCTAGGCCTCCACTTACCTAGAGTGAGCTTAGGGAGAGGCTCTACTTGCCACTTAGAAGTAGTATTTTAAATTGAAGTGTAAATCACCTTCCCGCCACCATTTCGCATGTTGTCTTAATTTAAAACAAAAAAAAATGATATATTGAAAAATACCAAAAAGAAAGTTGAGATTTGTATTCCAAGCAAGAGAATCATTTTTGCAAACATTTGGCCTCCTTGGATGACCCTAGATACTCCCCTATCTAGGAATATAAATTTAAGAGTTGATCGATTTTGCGCATTACAACAAAGTATTTAACAAACCGCGTGAAATCGTTATCATATATCAGTAGAATCAGGGTTCGAGTATTTAGGCAAAATTCATTGATTGCTTTAGAAAGTCTCATCCCCAAGACCTAATTACAAAAACTCAACAATGCCTGGGTGCCTGCCAGAATGCAAACCGTCTGAGCCCTCGCCATATTTGAGAAGATATATTTTTTTATTTTTTATTTTTTTATTTTTTTATACTTTTGGAGATTGAGAGTTACGGGATAACTTTTTACGGCTACCCGACCCGCCCAAGACTCGAAAAGGACTCTAAGTGCTAAGCATCTTTGTGAAAAAGTGATAGACTCACAAAACAACCATTAAGATGGACTTCGAGTTTCTGCGACCCTAGGTGACCTTGCTTAAATGTTTATCTTTACGATCGGTAACTTTCTCCCTACTTTTATTTATGGGGTCAACACAAGGGTGAATCCAATGTATATCTCCCCAGTTTATTCTACTTCCCTGCTTCTTCCCTAAGTGTTTTGGGAATTATTGTGCATTTTTTTGTGAGCTGGGTTCTGGACAACTGGCCGATGAGTTGTTACCACCGACAACTTGCCATCTATACTCGTGCGGTGAAGTGTGGTTTTATTTATTTATTTTTTATTTTCTCCTTTTTTTCTTTTCTCTGTTTTTCTTTTAAGTAGGTGGCTTCCTTGATCTAAGATTTACCTAAAGGCAGTACAACGAAAATGGTCTTGTGGCTAGGCTCTAGACAACTGGTCGATGAGCTGTTCCACCAACAACTTGCCAGCCATACCACCCAAGTTGGTCCATTAGCTACCCAATTTCCGTTAAAACCGCCGGAAAGTGAGTCAGTGCAAAATAATGTGTGTAGATGCTTAGGCTTAAAGTCCCCCCAAATCAGAGGGCGGGTTGATAAGTTGTATACTTATCATCCCAAATTATTTACCAAATTAAAATAAATTTTAATTGGCGAGGACTCAAGACTAAATCCACATTCGAGTAGACACCCGGGCTAATTAAACCCGAAGACCTGAAGAGTAAGTATTCAGGTCTCAAAGAATCAATTCCTAAAGTTGACAACTTCTAATGCCTAAGTTCTCGTCTCCTAATTCTAATTTTTTTTTTAACAAGAATCAAATAATAGGAAATTACTGTTACAGCTGACAAAAAGGTTATAAAATATGTCCACCCCCCATGCTTAACTTTTGCAATGTCCTCATTGTAAAAAAAATGAAAGCATGTAGGAGAGTAGAAGTGGAAGAATAGCACCTAGTTTCCATGAGACTCAAGTCAGCATGGAACAGTCTTTACATGTGCTGAGTTTAGTGCCTTCAGCTAGGCGAGGTTCTCAATCATCAATAACTAAACATTAAGGCCACATCAACATAGTTTCCGGGCCCCCAGGTATGGGTCCCGGAGAGTGAAAATGGGCTTACCAAAGAGATGAACAATGAAAGTGGTAAGCTGGTGGTGCAGGGAGAGCCCAAATGGTCTCCAATAGGAGTTTTGTTTATTTATTATAGTGGAAGTGTAGTTGGATATAGAATTTATGCAATGGTTGGGTGAAAAAGGATGATAAGGGTTTTGTGATGTGCTGGGGATTTGTGGGTACCCTAGAATACCTAATGTTTGAAGAGTTCTTCCCCAATGTTCAATTTCATCCTCACACTCTAGGTTCTTAAGCCAACCATCCTGATCCTCAGAATTCCCACCCACAAGTTGGACCTCAAACTCTAAGCATTCAGGATAAGGATATTGTTGGATTTTATCTTGATCATGTGAATCATTCAACAATTTTTTGATTTCATGTATATCTTCCTCATCCCATGTTGCTACAATTGTCGCATTTTTGCTTTGTCCTCAATTATTTCAGCAACTGTGTGATCTTCTTCCCGAGTTTGGGTTGAGTTGGCCATTAAAAGGTTGTCTAAGGTATGTACAACCATTACTTCCTCTATTCTACCAAGCTCCTCCATTGAACCACACTTAGTTTTATTCTTCTTTGAGACCTCGAAAATATTGAATCGATTTGTCTTATCCCCTGAGGCCATTTCTATATTTCCCGATTCATAATCAATCCTTGCCTTGGCAGTAGCCAGGAAAGGTCTTCCCAAAATAATCGGGGTGTGGTTGAGCTGTTTTGGGGCTTCCATGTCTAGGACGATGAAATCAGCAAGGTAATGTAAATCATTAACCTTGACTAAAACATCCTCCAAAATACCCCTTGGTTTTGTAATGGATCTATCGGCTAACTGCAAGGTTATGTCAGTGTGTTTTAGGTAGCCTAGACCCAATTCAATGTGAACTGAGGTGGGGATCACATTAATGGAAGCGCCTAAGTCGAGGAGGGCCTGGTCAGAAGTAATGTTTCCTATTGTGCAGGAAATCAACAGGGCTCCCGGGTCCTGCTTCTTAGGAGGTAGCTTGTTTATGATCAATGTGCTTATGTTATCGGACAAAACTACTCTCCTATTGATTTCAGATTTTGCTCTACGCCTTTCTTTATATGCATTCAGTAAACCTATGGCGTAGGCAGGGATTGATCCGATAGCCACGAGGAGTAAAATGATTATTAATTTGAAAGCCTGAAGTAAGGACATCCTTTCCTCCAATTTCTCCTCCGACGTTTTCTATTTGCCCATACAACAACAACATACTCACGAATTAGACCTTGATGTTTTGTTGATCACATTCTTAGTTGGGAGTTTGGAATTCTTGCTACGGGGCCTAATGGGGTTGACATGGGGTTGGGTAGGTCCCTTGCGTTTACTACCACTCCTCAAGGTGATGGTGTTTGCCGTGGCAAAATTCTGTTGGTTAGTGCCTTGGGGAGGGTTGGTCAAACCAGGAGGCTCTCGGTTGATTATGGTAGGAACTTGGTTAGCTCCGAGAGAGGCTGGGGTAGCCTGATAGATAGCATGAGCTTGAGCATGCGACTCCCCATCATTACCAAACCATTGAGGCCCAGCGCCTCGGTTCTGAACATTCCTTGGGTTCGGTATAGAATGTGATGGTAGAGATCCGGGCTACCGGTTGTTTGTACTAAGTCCGGATTGCAAGGTATCCAGTGAAGCTTTCATCTGTTGCATGAGCAGGAGCATTGACCCTTGCATTTCTACCATTTTCAGGTTCAAGTCAGCCTGCTCGGTAGGTTGTTGAGCATTCCACAAGGGCTGATTAACCTGATTCAGGGGCAACTAAGTATATACATGACCCTGACCCATTGGCTTTTGCGGTACATAGTTGTTGGGTCAATATTGGGTTTGCTGCCCTTGATCTTTCCAAGAGAAGTTAGGATGATTTTTCCAACCAGAATTGTAGGAATTCGAATAAGGGTTGGACCTAACATTCTCTTGCACAGCATGAACATCCTCATAAGATGAAGATGAAGAAGGATAAGAATGACTGGGATCAAAGGCCCCAGTTTGGAACCCATAAGGTTCCGAGAAAAGTTGGCTTGAAGGTTGAGCCGTCTCTAGTTGGTTCACAAACTCCCGTCCCATAGGAGTTTGCGAAGAATGGAATCCCGATCCTTGGGATTGAGCAGATCTAGAAAAATTAGAGTTTCTAGACATCCACTCTTCCATTCATTTAGTAACCAGATCCATCTTATCTAATCTATTGCAGATCAATTCCATATTAAATGTACGAGAACCTTGGACCTCATTGGCATTTGATCTAATTTGTTGGGATCGGTTGAAGGTTTCCATGGAGGCATGGTTTAAAGAATTTTCGCACATTTCCTTAAACAAATCATACACGCTATCTGCGTCCTTGTTGAGGAAATTGCCTCCGCAAGAAGTGTCCACATGATTACAGAGTTGATCATTCAACCCATGATGAAAAATCTGCACAAGCTGCCATTTAGGCACCTCATGGTATGGACACTTCTGTAATAGATCCTGGAATCTCTCCCAGGCCTCATGAAACGGTTCCCCCTACCGCTGGGCAAAAGTGGTAATTGCCCATCGCAATGCATTGGTTCACCCAATTGGGAAGAATTTCTTCAGGAAGGCCAATTTAAAAGCTGTCCAAGTAGTAATCGGTCTTCCAATGGTATGATACCAATGTGCAGCCTTATCCCTGAGTGAATGGGGCAAAAGCCTCATGAGCATCTGTTCTTCATCCACATTCCGTGATTTGGTAGTCTGAACTAGAGTGATTAGGTCTTCCAAATGTTGGAATGGGTCATCTGAGCCAAGCCCGTGAAAGTGTTTAATTAGACTCAAAACCTGGGGCTTGATCTCAACATCTCCGGTGGGGATCACAATTTCGGGACGATCCTCATAATTTGAAGGATCATAAAAATCCTTCAAGGGCCGAGTGCGCTGACCATTCATTTGTTGGAACCATTGCTGCATTTGCTGCAATTCTTCCAACTGCCTCTGAATTAGCTCCTGCTGGTTCGGAGGCAGGGGAGGTGGTTATTGATCAGCCATGGGATCTACTTGGCTAAAGCTCAACCTCCGCCTTTGAGAATGGTCTAAAGGTCCTTCCAAACGAGGGTTCAATGACCTCCTTCCAAGCATACACTGGAAGGAAGTCGGAAGGACGAGGAAGAGAAGGGACCCTGCAGCACAAAAAATACAAGCCTATCCTTAGATGGGGTAGCCTAAGGTTTACTGACTCTCAAAATCCATCCTAAGATTATGGATGATTTACTCTACTTATGTCTAGGCAATCCAACTAGTTAGAAGGAGGGACTGGAGAGAAGGTTCTTCCTTTGGCTTGCACCTCCGGTTCCGAGTGTACCCCCCAGCCACGGTCGTTTGATGCTACTCCCCTAGCTAGACATCAGATTAACTAGCATAAGCAGGTTAATCGTGAATAATCTCAATCTAAATCCCGATGAGCGAATGAATCCTTAGGGCCAACGTCTAATTGATTTTAGTTAGGCTTGGAAAATTGGTGCTCTGGAATGTGATGGGCCCTTAATGATTTGTTTGAGAATGTGTGAATGTGCACAACCAAGAGGTTTTCAAGCAAGATTATTAATGATGAGGTGAGTTTTAGGATTCGAATCTTGCTTAATAGCTTTTAGGATTCAAATATTAGGTGTTTTCAAACAGTTTGTCAGGCAATCCAAGTTTTGAAAGCACGAGTTCAAGTATTTTTCCTTTGTAAATCAAGAAAATATGGAGTGCCTAGCTTCACCTAAGTATTGAATCCTATGGGACAGCTACACAATGAACCTCTTTTAGATTAGGTGGTGCGGCCCAAACAATTCAATCAATTGGCTCAAATGCACCACCGATTAAGGCACACAAAAGGTGATTAACCTAATATGATTTCTACTCTTTTATGTGTTGAATTCATGTACTGGGTCCACAGGTCGGAATCCCAGTTAAGTAGATAAAAATCAAGTCCAATTATGTGCCTCAAATGTGGGTGTATAGAGTGTGTATATTGATTCGTCCCATAGCAAGTATCTCTTTTTTTTTTTAAATGTGGGGGTGAGGTGGATAAAGGTGGCAAACAAGACAAATAATTCTATCCTAGGGTTTATGCAAACACTTAAGTAGATTAGGTCTTGGTTATGATTGTGGCGAAATGAACTAGTGGGGGGGAAGTGGGGGACACTTGCAAAGTACTCTACCTGCACTTTACTCCGATCGACCTCACTTGGATCTCCATGCTAGGGTACCTGCAAGATAGTAGATCAAAGACAAGTAGGGTTAGTGCTATGTAAATGCAAAGAAGCACAATAAACAATAAAGTAAATTCCGTTGCCTCCCCGACAACGGCGCCAAAATGGTCGAGTTGTGGTTCGCGTGTTTGAAATCGAGGTTACAAGTAACTTGTCGTCGTAGTTGCAAAACACGTCGATCAGATAAAATTTATACCGAAACTCCAAGGGAGTCCCGAGTCGAACACAGGGAGGCGATTTTTACTTTATTGAAAATCGCTCTTCGTTTTGTTTCTTTTTTATATTTTGGGGTTTTGTTATCTTTTTTTGTATTTTTGAAATAAAAGACAAGTAGAATGAATCACAAGATAGAAATGGAACAAATATGATATATATATCAAGCCAATGTCAATTACAATGAACTATGAAAGCATAAAAAGAGAGGGGGGTGAGAGGAAATCTCCCGAATCGGCTGTTTGGTGAGACGACGACGCCTGGCGGAAGCTCGGACGAAGGAGGTGAGGAGCAGAACGATGGAGGTGAGATGCTGGAGGACATCGAGTTGAGGAAATCTTCGGCATAGCTCTGGAATGGAGGTGAGAAGATGGAGGTGATCTGCTACCGGAATGGAGGTGGGAAGACAGCTCCAAGGTGACCTATGAGGGGAGATGGGAAGTTGGAGGAGTATTTGGTGGGGCAGAGGTTCGCTACACTAATAGGCACCTTGGGAGCTTGAGAACAAGCTCTAATGGAGCGTTGGTAGGCTTGCTAGAGCTTGGGAGCAGGTGGGAGTAGAGTAGGTAGAGATGGCTTGGAAGGGAGGGGGTGTAGGTCCTTTTATAGTGGTGGAGAAGAGGCAAAAATCGTATCTGGGTCTTTACTGACATCAACCAACGTCGTTGTAGCTGTCGCTGAAGAACCACCCTTCAATTGTTCTTGCTGGCTAGCACAGGCCTTTAGTGAAGTCCATAAACGTCGCTGCAGCTGTCGCTGAAGATTCGTCTATCAAATCCTCATGCTAGCATGCGCAGACCATTAGTGACAACTACAAGCGTCACTAAAGGTGCGTCATTGAAGATCCGCACGCCTCCCTGCTGGAGTGCACTCCGCTGGCGCTGCGTGCTTCGCGCACCCGTGTCGCGCGTGCGCTGGCGTGCGCTAGCTGCGCGCTGCATGGCTGCTGCGAGCGGCCGACCAAATTGGAAATTGGGGGGCTGTGGGGACTCGAACTTGCACCCCTCCTTTGCAAGCCAACGCTACCACCATTGCAGCAAGTGTGTGGATGTGTCGTGAGGAGGAGTTTGGTGCAAAGCTTCCCAGCCGTTGGATCTTGATCCAACGGCAAGGATTCAAGGGTGTGGATGAAGGAGTTGGGCGATGCTGCTGTCCGGTGTTGGGCGGTCTAGATGGCACCACGTGGAGCCATCTGGGCCGTCCATCTTCTTCTTCTTGTAGAGGGTGCTACGGTGCTCAGATCAAGGTGATTCTCGCGATGTCGAACTGCGATTGTCGCTTCGAATCCATCCATATGGTCAGATTTTCCATCCAAAACCTGTATGGATGTCGCATTGCGCCCCTGGCCATTGATCTTCCTTGGGTTTAATGTGATGCTATGGGACTCCGATCTGGACGATTTTAGTGGCGTTAGTCTCCGATCGTCGTCCCGATCAGATTCGTATGGTCTGATCGTCCATTCGAGGCCCTGAAATAAATCCTCCTTTCTCCTGACCATAAAAAGGACCTAATTAACCTAAAATATAAACAGCTGCTCTAAATGCAGAATGATGCATGCATGCAATATTTATATCATGATATGTAGTGCTAAGCCTAGGAACTATCACAAATAAGCATTTTACGATGAATTTATACGTGTTTATCATGGCTAATACGCGTTGCTCGCCCTCCGCCTCTATCCTTCATGTAGAGACCCACAGATAAGTTCCTCCTCCCCCCCTCTTCATTTCCCCTCTCTTAATTCACACTTTCGACCCCTCGACTGCCACTGACCACCATCATCGTTCCCATCTCCATCCTATCACTAATGAGGTGTCTACGTCACTTCCACACCTCCATCAACCTCGCCAGACCCCTCAAAACCTCCGCCACCATCCACTGAGCACTTTCCCCATCTCCACTGCCCACCACACACACTCCACACCTCCACCAAACAACTCCACACCCATGGTCACTGTCTGACCTAGCCACGCATGCCTAGGCTGTTCTGAGCCACACCGACCCATGTCTCACCTTCACCGTGATACGGAGAAGGTTTTCCTTTGGATTGATAGGGCCGTAAGGCCATATTCGTGTTGACAGGTGTTGACCCCCTTTATGCCATTGGAGCACAAGCAAGGAGCTCGCGAGCTTGTTCTAGGATGCAATGCTCCAGGCTTCCAGGTTTAGGTGAGGCACAAGGAGTGCGTGCACACATCTAGCAAGAGCACGACCTCAAGCGAGGACCCCAGCTACGCCAATTGCGCAGACCTTCCTCCTGTGAGCACCAGCAGAAGTGGGTGGGACTTTAGTCCCACCTCGGAAACGCCCAGCGCAGGCGAGCACCCTTTATTATTTTTTTGTTTTCTTTAGGTTGCCTCAGAACATAGGGGTGAGGTCCATTGCCCTCACTCACTCACGCCTCGTCCGCAACCTGCCCCCGTGGATCTGGCACCCGACCCGATTACCTATCCCATGCGCTCCTCGCCCACCACACACGCCGATGGGCTTGGACCCAGGTGCGCTTGACCCTACCCGATTACCTGGCTTTGGGAGAGCATTCCTAAGAGCGAAATAGAGAGAGTGATGCGAGGGAGGGTAGGGCTAGGTTTTGCTTTGATCTGTGTAGGGAAAGGAGGAGGAGGCAGCCGAGAAGGAACTTGAAGGTAGGCGCAGCAAAGGAGAAGGAAGACGGCACTGTAGCTGCAGAGAAGCTAAGGCAGAAGAATAAGGAAGGACT
The DNA here is from genome assembly GCA_037157565.1 of Thalassia testudinum. Lineage (NCBI taxonomy): Eukaryota > Viridiplantae > Streptophyta > Magnoliopsida > Alismatales > Hydrocharitaceae > Thalassia > Thalassia testudinum. Next base: position 22,477,996 of record JAZHRO010000071.1, on the reverse strand, counting down.
TGGAGGTGCTGCTGAAGAAGACAAGGCCAAAGTTGAAGAGGGACGTAGCCACAAAGGCAGAGGTTGAAGAAAGAGGAAGGAGAAGGTGTGGTTGAAGGCAAAGGCAGAAGAAGGAAGAACTCAAGGCAGAGAAGCGACAGAGGCTGAAGAGAAGAAAAAGAAGAAGAAGAAGGTACCTGAAGAAGAAAAGAAGAGAGGTAGAGACTTAGCCGCAGGAAGACAAAGAAGAGAAGAAAGAGAGAAAGCAAGGGCAGAAGAGAGAGAGAAGCAGGAGTGACCAAGAAGAAGCAAAAGGCAAGGAAAGAAGAAAGAAGAAGAAGCCAAAGAAGGTAGAAGAAGCACCGCTACAGAGGAGAAGAAGAAAGAAGAGAGAAAGAGAAGGTAAAAAATCACAAATCAAGCACTGTAGCAAAACCTTTTAAGATGTCTGATTTTTCATCAGACGTCCAATTTTTTGGCAATATTTCTACATTTGACATTACTTCTTAATTTTGATTGAATTGGTCATTGCTTTTCTTTATTAAATTGAAAGTTGTGCTCTTAAGTTTCTAAAATACCAATTTGCTCCCTGAGTTAGACCTCGGTACATTTTGAATTTCGTGTAAATAAAATTGTAAATTATTTATACGACGATTTCAAACTATACTGCAACGATGTCATTTTAAACTACGATCTTGTCACGCAAATAATTTTTGGCACTATTGTCGGGGAGCAACGGGCATTTTAGAAGCATTAATCACAACTTCTGATTCAATACTGGCTTAATCTCTCTCTTGTGTTTGTTCCAAGAAAGCCGAGGAAAGAAAAACAGCTGCACAACAACCACACCAAGGAACAGGTAAACTCTTATTAGCCCTCTCTCTTAATCCCCTCAAAATCTAAAAAGGGAAATAAAGAAAAATCAATCTAGGGCTACCTGTTTCTATATTTAGTAATTCACAAAAGTTGCCTGATTTTTACTTTCAACACATTTTAATTGCATATCCACTTAAGGTAATTTGAGCTAAAACCTTCTTGATTGAACCCTAGATACCCACTTTTGAGGCAACTAACTTGGACCAAATAGAGCCAACTTAGGGATTACAAGCTAGGGTTTTAGAGACACATCTTTTTCTAAGAAAAGAATCAAAAATTTCAAAAAGAGGTGTGCCTAAGCCTTGTTTGAAAAGATCTATCCAAGAGAAACCCTAAGCAAATCAGGCTCTTAATCTACTTGAACCCTAAAAGCAAGGACTTAAAAGCTCTCAAAGGAACAAAGAGGTGAAGTTGATCCTTTGGGTCAACCAACCTTTAAATTAGGTCACTTTGCACTTAAAAGACCTAAAGTTCAAGTGGAACCCTAAGCACCTTGATCTTAACTAAAAGAGGTAGACTTAAGAGGTCAAGGTCCCCATTCTGGTTTACCTAGAATCTCAGTGACAAGAGAGGTTGGGTGGGGGAAACCTTGTAACCTGTGGGGATGCTCTACCGTGTAGGGGTCTTTGCGGGACTCTCCCTCTCTGGCTGCCCAGGTAATTCTCAAGTGGATGACCTTCTGGTCCAGGGCTATCATCTGCCTCGAACCTCCATAGTCATCAAAACATCTTTGGGTGCCTTGATTGGGTCAAAAACATCCAGTCCCCCATCTCTTCTCTTTAGAGTACACACATACATTTTTAGTGGGACTCTCTATTCAGATATATTTGCTTCACAACTTGATTCTACATCAAAATTCTGATTCTACATCTTGATTTCACCACCTAATCCAAATATGCAACCTAGTTACTTAGGATTACCCTTCAAGAAACCTGAATCACAAAGATCCATGAGAGATAAGATGGTTGAGGATGCCCTTAAATTCTATGAAATTGAATACAAAACCTCAACACCAATAGAAAACATTCAGGTAGATGTCCCAACAACTACAACCTTCATCATAAACTGTGCCCAAATATTATTGACTGAAGTCACAAAAGGATCAACCCAAGACATGCACATAACAGGATACATTGAGATAGAAAAATTACACAATTTTGAATACCTTCAATGCATGAGAAATCCTGTACTTTGGGAACAACACCAAGATGATCCTGAAAAATGGGAGGAGATGATGAGATTACTGAACAAACTATCGGCCAGAAATACCCGTATATGCCACAAGCAGGGGATGAAACATCTTGGGGTAGTATTGAGGATCAATCCGATTTCCCAGATCTCGAGATTGAGGCACAAAGTGGTTGTGGATTCCCAACCCAGATAGAAGACAACATGCCTAATATTAAATTAGGTTAGGAAATTGCAGGAGAACACAATGTTGAGCCAACCCTAGACCATGAATCACCAAGCTTAGAATTCCAAGACTCCTACAATAATGAGATTAGAACTGAACCTCTTGAGGGTGTAAATCCCGCCCCTTATTATGATAAGGTGACCCTCGAAGGTTATTCGGACTTAGATTCTAGTAATTCAACCCACATCTTAAACCTAGAATCAGGATCTGAAACGTCTTTGGAAGAATATGAGGCCCCATATGATGAAGATCAAATTTTCAATACAATATGATTCCGGGCCTCTATATCCCTCTCCAACTTCCTCAGGAAATCAAATTGATTTTCCAAAAGTCATGCCAATTTACGATACAGAAATCGAGGAGTTGGACGAGTGGGGTTTCAATTGGGTCTATCCTACTAGCTTGGAACTTGAGCCTAGTAAGAACACCTTTTTAAGCTCAGAATTGACATATAGCCTAGACCCCAGTCTGGCTGCTGAATCCACATCATGTGATTTATTTTGTGGTGGAATTCATGATCTTGAATCTCATTCAAAACTTGATTTTCGCAAACTCTCTGACAATTTAGAATCTGACTATGATTTTAGAGAGACTTTGCTTCCTGAACACACCAAGCCAGTCTACGACCTCAGCTCACATGACTCATTCTCCGACTCTGACTCTAAGGTCCCGATTCCTGAGATCACTGATTTAAGTTCTGGTTCCAGTAACATGGAATAATTTCTTCTCGATCCTCAGGAACCAAAACCAGAAAATGTCGAGAGTGATTGTAGCCCAGAATTCGAATCTTTTCTCGATTCAGATTTCCTTTATCCTATAGACACTCTTCAGGCATTCACTTTTGCATTTGATAGTTACCCAAAGGACTCTCTACAGAGAACACTTGTCATTCATTTCTAGAAGAGCCCTCATACACAATTCTCATTGAAGCCACCTCTTCCACACATACAGAACCGATCAAAACCCATTTTCAACCCCGACCCGCAACCAGACTCAATTTCTATTTTGATTCCCCTCTCACTGAGTCGATTGCAGACGATTCAACTCCACATCTATACCGAGTTTCGGACATTGATCAGACTGAAGACCATGCTCCATCATTCTCTGATCACCCCTGTAGTGTTTCCGCATCATTCACTAATTACTTTACGGATCTCTACTTTGACCAGGCTGATTCGACTCAGCCAAACCCCGCATTCACACTTCCACATCTATACAAGCCTTGTAGTACATGGTGGGTTCCACACCTCTTGATCTACATTTATTAACCCACCAGATTGATTGTGTTTGGGCTGCATCATCACCCTACTAATCTGAACAAGCACTTGGTTGGACCAACTAGGCTCTTGATCAAGGTGTTTGTTATACAAAACTCCGCTGATTTTACCATTCCTTCTCCATCCCATTTCCCTCTCGGTTGAAGGTGTAAAACTCAGCGCTTAATGGGAGGCAACCCGTCATTCTTTGAAAAACCTGAAACCTTTCCTGACATTTCTATGCTGAATTCATATTGCACTTTAGAGTTCACCCATTAGGATAGTTGACTCCACCTCAGGTACCCGTACCTGAGTCTAGAAATCGTCCGCAATAGTCAGCTCGACCCGTTCACTCACCCAACACCTATCCTAATGAATGAATTAAGCTGAATTCAAACCCTCCAATTTACAATAGGGACATTGCAAATCTTAGGCATGGGGGGGGTATGAAAGTGCAAAATGTATGAAAACTCATATCAAGAAAAGGTTTCAACAAAAAAAAATCACATATCATCTAAAAAAAGAAAAACTGAGAAGAGGGAGGAGAAAATTTTTGTGGGTTATAGAAAATAGGAAAAAAAAAGCAAAATGACAAAATAGGAGCAAAAAATGAAAAAGAAAGAGATAGTCATTAGTAAGAGATTAAGGGATTAACCAAAGTTCTAGACCACATCAAGAAAAGTAAAGAAAAGTGCTAAAGAGACACAAAAGGAGATTAGTAGGAACGTTGACCTTAGGCCTTTCTTGCTAGACTCTTAGTACCCACTAAGATCTGGATAATCCTCAAGAGCTTGAGGAAAATGAAAAGCTTAAGTATTAGGTCTAAGGCTTAGGGAGTATTCGACCTCGTTAATTAACCTTCGGTTTGCGGGACTTGGTAACCTAAGCACCCCAACCCACACACAGTCTGGTTCAATGCGCATAACAATCAAAATCACACAAAAAGCATTTTAATGTTCTAAAAATGTTGCCTAGATTAGGAGTGGCCGATCAACACAATTTGATTTGGACGAGTTCCCAGCGCGGAGAGGTGGGAAATTTCCCTCGAAGATGCGTAACAACATATCGTATCCTCAATGCTTGTCTCTTAGGATATTTACATATCCTACCGGGGGCATGTAAGCACTCTGCTGACTCAGATACCATGGGTGGCATTATCACGAAATGTCAATCGCCAAGGTCTGGATTCGGCCACAGAACGCCATGGGCGGGATTGTCTCGAAATCTCGAAAACCTGGGATTTGGGGGTTACCATGGGTGGTGCTATCATGAAGCATCGATTGCCAGGGACCTTTGAGGATTGATGATGGGGACGAGGAATCTGATATAGATTGTGTTGAAAAGCCAATCCAAATATAGAATTAAAAAGAAAAGTGAGAGAAAACTCTCCAAACAAATAAATCCTCTATCTCTCTCTTACAAAAACGCACTGCAAACTGAACCAAGGCTAAATATATCTCAAGAATGGTTGCTTTAACCACAGAGTCGAATAAACAGTAGGGTAGTTCCGACAGGCCTTAAAAACCTTTACGGAGGATCGAGGCTAAAGCTGGTCAGGTCCGGATCTTGGTTGGTGCTAGAGTACCTCTAGGCCTATTGTCGGCAGTCTGACCTAATCACAGAAGAAAAAGCACTTATAATAACTAGTGAAAGAAATTCATGGTCTAGAACAGAAGTTAAAACCTTAAAATTTTGCTAAGGGACTAGCAAAAGCTGGGCATGGGGGTATGATGAGAACCTCATCATGAGCTCTAACTAGCATATTTTGACCTAATAAAGTGAACAAAAGCTCCTACATAACCAAGAGAAAGGCCTAATTTAAGGGATCACTAATCAAGGAACAGAACATGAAACAAAGGGTAAAATTGCAACTTTACTAGTGTAGTTCATCAATGGGATTTTCCAGGGTCTAGACATAGGTCAATTGGACTTAATAAGAGAAAAGTAGGCAGGATAAAAATCAACTAAACCCTATAAAATTAATGGAAAAATATCCGTAGGGTTTAGAACCTTCAATTTGGCCTTTGGAACCTATTTTGACCTAGATTGGGGTCCAAGCTCAATATTTGACCTGATTCAGGTTTTTGTGCAAAATGTCTAGTCAAACAATGTCAAACCTAAAATTCAACTTCACCATTGGATTCCTTAGGTCCAAATTAGGCTTGTACCAAAATTTGGACCTAAGGGAATGTCATCTTGACTTATTTTGGAAAATGGTCCACCCAATTACATTCTAGCCCATAACTTTTGGAAACCCTTGCAAAAACCCCCTCAACTTTTTATCACTTTCTTCATTCAGGTCCCAATACCATTGCAGCAGGGACCCATACCTTTGGCAAGGTTTCGAGGAAATTTTCTCCTCGCTTCCCCAAGGAGTTGCTCCCAAATTTGAAATGGGAGTCCTCTGCAGAACCCCCTACCGCCTGAGCAGCTCCCCATGCCCTGAATCACCCCATACCTCTCGTGCGAACGCTCGAGAGGTATGGCTATGACCTCTGGCCATGCCTCCGGTCATGCCTCCGACGAGGACTTTTGGCCACCACCTTGCACCTGACCCTCTGCCCGTGCATTTATAAGCAAGCCCAGATCCCTCCGCATTGAGCAAGCTTGATTTGGTTGAAGTATTCCCCAGAATTCCTCTTCTCCCTCTCCGGCCAAGTAGCCCACAAGCTCCGACGACTCTCCCTCCCTCTTCTCGTCGCTTTGCCACCATACCAGTGGCAGAGTCTTCTCTGTCGTGCTCCTCCGCACCGCACCGTACCCGCACGTGCCCCTCCGACCCCATCCTCATCGCCGTCATCCTCACCTTAGGGCTTTCGTCTCCAGTGACGGCTAATGCGCGCCGCTTGCCCTCCGCCTCTCCCCTTCATCCAAAAACCTACAGATAAGTTCCTCCTCCCCCCTCTTCATTTCCCCTCTCTTAATTCACACTTTCGACCCCTTGACTACCACTGACCACCACCATCGTTCCTATCTCCAGCCAACTACCGGTGAGGTGTCATAATCACTTCCACACCTCCATCCACCTCGCCAGACCCCTCAAAATCTCCGCCACCATCCACTGAACACTTTCCCCATCTCCACTACCGGCCACACACACTCCACACCTCCACTAAACAACCCCACACCCACGGTCACAGTCCGACCTAGGCACGCACGCCTAGGCCGTTCTGAGCCACATCGACCCTCGCCTCACCTTCGTCGTGATACGGCAAAGGATTTCCTGTGGTTTGACAGGGTCGTAAGGCCATATTCGTGTTGACAGGTGTCGACCCCCTTTTCGCCATTGGAGCACAATCAAGGAGCTCGCGAGCTTGTTCCAGGACGCAATGCTCCAGGCTTTAAGGTTCAAGTGACGCGCAAGGAGTGCGTGCACACATCCAGCAAGAGTGCAACCTTGAGCGAGGACCCCAGCTGCGCCAAGTGCACAAACCTTCCTCCTGTGGGCGCTAGTAGAAGCAGGCGGGACTTTAGTCCCACCTCGGAAACGCCCAGCGCAGGTGAGTGCTTTTTATTATTTTGTGTTTTCTTTAGGTTGCCTCAGAACACAGGGTGAGGTCCCTCGCCCTCACTCACTTACGCCTCATTCTTGACCTGCCTTCGCGGATCTAGCACCCGACCCGATTACCTATCCCACGCACTCCTCACCCACCACACATGCTGGTGGGCCAGGACCTGAGTGCGCTTGACCCGACCCGATTACCCGGCTCTGGGAGAGCATTCCTAAGAGCGAAATAGAGAGAGAGTGACGCAAGGGAGGGTAGGGGTAGGTCTTGCTCTGATCTGTGCAAGGAAAGGAGGAGGAGGCAGCTAAGGAAGAACTTGAAGGCAGGTGTAGCAAAGGAGAAGAAGGAAGATGGCACTGTAGCCACAGAGAAGCTGGGGTAGAAGAAGAAGGAAGGACTTGGAAGCACAGCTGAAGAAAACAAGGCCAAAGTTGAAGAGGGACGTAGCTGTAGTGGCAGAGGCTGAAGAAAGAGGAAGGAGAAGGTGCGGTTGAAGGCAAAGGCAGAAGAAGGAAGAACTCAAGGCAGAGAAGCGACAAAAGCTGAAGAGAGGAAAAATAAGAAGAAGAAGGTACCTGAAGAAGAAACGAAGAGAGGCAGAGACTTAGCCACAAGAAGACAAAGAAGAGAAGAAAGAGAGAAAGCAGGGGCAGAAGAAAGAAGCAGAAGTGACCAAGCAGAAGGAAAAGGCATGGAAAGAAGAAAGATGAAGAAGAAGCCAAAGAAGGTAGAAGAAGCACCGCTGTAGAGGAGAAGAAAGAATAGAGAAAGAGAAGACCAAAAATCACAAATCAAGCACTGTAGCAAAACCTTAACTTTTGGGCATTATTTCTACATTTGACATTACTTCTTAATTTTGATTGAATTGATCATTGCTTTTCTTTGTTAAATTGAAAGTTGTGCTCTTAAGTTTCTAAAATACCAATTTGCTCCCTATGTTCGACCTCGGAACATTTTGAATTTCGAGTAAATAAAATTGTAAATTGTTTATATGATGATTTCAAACTATACTACAATGAATGTCTTTTTAAACCACGATCTCATCGCGCAAACACCTGTTGACTTGTTTTGACCACTCAATTGAGTGGGAAAATAGGTCCTGAGCTTCAACCAACTCAAACGTCATATAAGTTGAATTCACTATTAAATCTTTCTTTTAATGATCAAATGAAGAAATTAATTTGATCCTGAGGTTCCTTGTGACCTCAAGAACCTTTTCAAGTCACTAATGGCACAATTTTTCATTCTCTACACAATTTTCCTATTTTTTTGGACTCACCAGAGCTCCGACGAGCTCCGACAAGTCAAAAGTGTTCTTCAGCCTGTAGAAGTTAATAAGAAGCTCCTGAATGATGAATTGAGGTTTACTGATCATGTTGAGTTCATTTATTTGAGATTTGAACGATTGGAGTTGCAGATAGGAGTTCATCTTCTCCAACTCTGGCAGAGTTGGAGAAGTCTAACAGAAAGCATTAAGTTGCATTTAAAGGATCTAGAAGCTTCAGTGCAGTGCACTGAAGTCATTCCTACCCTTAAAACAATGAAACAACCTCTTGGTTGTTCTGACAAACAAACCCCTTTAAAAGTTCAGGCGATGAGCCTGAAACCCTAAAATCCTAAGTTCAAACACCGATTGAAGGGCCTGAGCATGTTCCTAGGATTGAGGAGAAGACATTTGAGGCTTTAATTTCTTGAGAAAAGGTTTAGATCAAAAAGTCAAATCTGGAGGCTTAACAGTCAAACCCGAGTTTGATGCTTTTATTCTGAGTTTAATATGATGATTTGATAAGTTTAAATTGACTCTAAAATTTATTTGAATGATTTTAAAGTGAATTGGATGAGCTTTGATGGTTAATTTGATTGGATTTTAATTACTGCCAGTTTAGGTTATTCTTGAACCTAAATTGTTGGCAGTAGATTTTGGATGAGATTTGATTGCAAATTCTGCCCAGATAAGTTGATAACAACTTCTAGAATCTATTTTGATTGATTAATCATGTCCTTAGATGTCTGTTAGGTCTTTTCAAATCTGTTTTTCACTTCCTAAAGATTTCAGAGAAGCTTTGAGTTTTTGAGAGATTTTTGAAGCTTTTGAGAGCTTGAAATCCACACCTAAAACTGCGGAATTCCCTGTATAAACTATTTAGAATGTTAATTGGGAGCTTAAGTCCAATCTGTGGACTTTATAACATTAATTCCACTATCCAAGCCATTTCATACCGTAGACAAACTTGTAACTTCACCCTTCAAATTGAAGAAGAGAACTTCCACATCACATTAAATTGACACTACAATCTTGTAGAGCAACTCAAGAGCTTTCCAACAAGCTTTTGTTTGTTTGAAATGGAGCTCTGAGTTAGGAGAAATCATCGACTGAAGTTTACTCTGGGAGGGGGAATGATAGTCCCACATCGAGAATTCATGAGCGGGTGCCTTAGTATGAATGGAATTTGTTAACTACGCCCTTCAGTCGTCAGCGCTCGATGCACGGTTACCAAATGAACATTCTTGTGTGTGTGTATGTGTGGGCGTGTATGTGCCTGCGAGTGTGCACCTGTGTGGTATGCGGATGTGTGGCCCTGGGAGGGCATATGTGAGGCCTGGGAGGTGTGAGTCGGTTTGGCTCGAAACTCTGAAACTGAAATAAACTGAACCATAATGAATTAGGCGTGGACCTAGTAGGGTCTGGTCTCACCCTACAAAGGGTGTTGCGTATCCCCGAAAAGTCTAAGCCATAAATAAATAACTAATTTTTGGTTGAAGAGGAAAGCCCGGTTCGATTCAGAAGGTTAAGAAAGAAAGGTTTAGAAGGAAGAAGTGCTGAAGGCTAAGTGTTAAGGTTCAGAAGTTAAGGGAAGAAGGTAAGGAAGAAAGGCTAAGGTGCAAAGCAAAAGAAAGAGAAAAGAGAAGGAAGATAGAAGAAATCGCGAAGGCCAAGAGGTAAAGAGAAGGCTGAATAGGCATTAAGAAGGAAGGCAGAAAAGAATAAAAGAAAGGAAAAAAAGAAAGAGAAAGAAAGAAGAAGAAAGAGAGAGAGAGGCTGAAGAAAAGAGAATAAAGGATTTACTTTCTTGCATTATTTTTTTAATTCCTTTTTGCTTTTAATGTTGTAATAAGGCATGTTTTAATTAGAACTCTCTATTGCCTTAATTCCTTTGAAATAATAGAAAATTAACATGTTTACTTGCTATTAAAGTAGATCATTTGAGTAAATATATATTTTTTATGGAATTTTTCATATTTCTTAAATTTAAATCATTAGGCAAAATTCATGTTGTTAAAATTAACTTAATTATACCTCCTATGAGTTGTTTTAAATTGAATGGTGAATTCTAAATAATTTATACCTCTCAGCAAACGACCTGGACTCAACTAGTTAAAAGTATTAAAATCTAAAATGTTAGGTTAACATGACCCTATATTACTCAACCGACATAAATTCGAGTTAACCTAAGTTACTTTCTTCTACACATAATTAAGCTCAATTAACTTAATTAACTGTGTTGAGGAGTAGAACGTAGCATTTTAATGGCGCCGTTGCCGGGGAGGCTATCTTTTAATTCACCAAAACATTCCCTGGTTTAATTTTGTGAAAATCATTTTGGTGCCATAGGAGGCAGTTGTAATTATAATTTTTACTGTTTTTAGTGTTTTGTTTTAATTAGTTTTTTTTTTGTTTTGTTTTCTGTCTTCTTTTCAAGTTTACCTTTGCTGGTAATCTTAGGAAGAAGGTGGGTTTTCTTAGATAGTATTCCCTTATAAATGCCACTGTAGGTATTTCTTTTCTTAGTCTTTAGTTTAGTTTGAATTGTTGCATTTAGTTAGATAGAAATTAAAAAATACAGAAATACATCTTTTCTGACTAGCAACAGCATGTTATAAGCATACACTCTTAGGAGTGCATTTTATCTGCTAGTATTTTTCAATCTGACTCAGGAAATTTCTACTGTTTTTCTCTCATCAACTGGAAAACATGCAAAAAAAATCGTGTAGATCCTTGTCCTGGAAATAATAACAAGATCACATATATTTTTGAAAATACTTAAAAAGTGGTCACTTTCTTTCTTTCGTTATATTTTTGAAAAGATAAAGTAAAAAAGGAGGAAAATAAAAATTGTGAATTAATCTGTTTGCAGAATGCATGCGAGTTTTATTGCAATCGTCTGTTGCATGCTATCTTGCACACAGCGCGATCATTAGAGTCACACGAGACTTAATTTTCTATCTCTCCTCTTTGTACCCCTTAGGGCTTTGGTCGAAAATCAACAAGTCTGTCTCACTACTAGAGCCCCGGGGAGCCAGTAGTGAGCGGTCTTGATCCTAGACCTTAGACCTTTGAGCCTTAAGGATATGCACTTGTGTAGACACAGGATTAGGATGCGTATTTTGATACTGTTACTATACTTGTTTGTGTCCAAAGTATTTTTGCATATTCTAGGAATCTCTTCTTTCCTTTGAAAGAAGAGCAAAACTTGCATTTTTCACGCTGTTTTGTGGGTTTTTGTGCCGCTGTTTTCCTGTGGTGTGAGTGTGCCTTTGCACATTCTTTTCATTTTATGGACGGGAGGCAATCCTTGCATCCGCCTCTTGTAACTTCTTTAACAGGTGATCCTAGACCAGTTGTAGATAAGCAACCACTGATTTTCCCGTCTGATTCATCTAATCATATGGAACAAATGCAGAATTAGAATCCTGAGATCCCTTCTTCTTCTAGTCAGGGGGAGATGCCACCTTTTGATGTTCATGAAGAGAGTCTGAACCAGAACCTTAGGATGCTTGAACAAACTAGACAAATTAATCTTTTAACAGCAGCCCTAAATAATTTACAGATTCTTCAAACCCGTCCTCCACCTCAACCTGAGGTAGGTTTTGACCTTCCTGATTTACCGATCCATCATCCAAGGCCTCTACTCAGAGACTACTACAATCCATCTAATGCACAAGTAGAGCCTAATGTTAGGATCCCTATTGGGGAGAATGATCCTGAATTAAAGCCAAATATTATATGTCTAATCCCTCATTTTCACAAAGTTGCATCCAAGGATCCATTTCAACATATTGAAGATCTAAAGAATCTATCCCAAACTCTTGGACCTCGAAAGAAAAATAGGGAAATCCTACTTATGAAAATGTTCTCTTTTAGCTTTAAAGATAAAGCAGCTTATTGGTATAGAACTATTGCAGGACCAATCTCAACTTGGGTTGAACTCGAATCTGCATTTTTGAAGAAATTCTTTCCTATTGGTTGAACAAATGCTTTAAGGTGAGCTATTACTACTTTCAATCAAAATCAAGGAGAACCAATTCATGAGGCGTGGGAACGCTTTCATGAATTGCAAAGTAAATGCTCACATCATGACATCTCTCGTTGGCAACTAATGCATATCTTCTACTATGGATTGCAAGAGGGCATTCGCAATCTAGTCGATGCCTCTTGTGGAGGGAATTTTCTAAATCGCAACGTAGAATCCGCTTCAGAATTATTCAAAGGGATGACGAAAAACTCAATCAACAACGCATCTATGTCGCAATTCACGTGGGGCACGAATACTACTCATCAAAATCTGCACAAGGGCATTCATGAGATCGGTAATCCATCCAATTCAAAGGATTTGGAAATTATTGCAAAGAAACTGGACAAAGTTGATATCGTAGCAAAGCATCTTGACGAGGTCAGAAATACGATGAAAACTCTTACACCTCTACTAGCTATGCAAAATCCCACGTATTCACCTGTTTCGCAAATTCCCACAAGGAGGGAAGTTGTGAATAATCTAGATTCTAGAGATCCATCTTCCTTGGGTTTTCTATCTACTCCTGCACCAACCCAAGGAGGGACCTTTGTCCCACAATCTTACCCACCCTTTTTCCCACCCTTGCCTTTTGTGGGAAACATGCCTTATCCTTTAGATTTAAACGCCATTCAGGGATACACACCAAGATCAAACCCATATTCAAACTCCTATAATCCTGGATGGTGTAATCACCCCAATTTCTCTTGGTGTGACCATTCACAAAGACCATCATATCTGACTCAGACCAGGAAAAACCCGCTTACATTGTCATTTCAGCAACATAATGCGAGGCTATTTTACGTGGGTTTGCAAAACCCCATCGGGTCAAATAGAGATTCACAGCTAGACCAAATTTTGAGAGCTGTGACTGAGAGTTAGTGACAAAATGATGAGGCTCTTCTGAAGTCCAATGACAATGTTCGGTAGAGTTGGATGATCTTAGGGGCCAAATCACGTAGTTAGCTAAATCTTGTCAGCTAGGGGCTCTTCCATCCCAGCCAATTCCAAACCCTAGGAATATCCACTAGAGACAACACTCGGGAGTACAAAATCTGAATTAGGGACATGTCCATCTCTTTAATTAATTACCCCTGAATCCAAATCTGAATCGAAATCCAAATCCACCCACTTCGAATCATGATTTTGAGTATCTTAATCAACAGCAATCACTCTCAAATCAACCTTTAATCCATAATTCATCTTTCCAAAATCAACAAGAATCTTCTTCTTCATCAGCTTCCTCTTCTCATGCGGGTATTACCTCTGTTACAACTCACCGTGGAACTTCCACTAGGGATCTAGTTTATCTAAGGAACCTATCCCAAGACCCTAGTACATCTAGAACGACCCCTGTTTCTACACCTAAAAGAGGTTGCAGAACCTGATCCTGTAATTCTTGCTAATTGCAAGATCTGGGAAATACCTCAATAGAACAGGAAATCCGCGCCCCATTCCCTGAAGCTTTGAAGAAGACAAAGAAACAAAAATAACCTGTTACATTAGATGAAGATTTGATTAAGATTTTTGAAAAGGTACACATTAATATCCTACTCCTAGATGCTATTAAACGCATTCCGACTTACGCAAGATTTCTTAAGGAATTGTGTACTCCTAAGCGTAAGTCAAAGAAAGGAAGCACTGTGGTACTTTCAGAGCATGTGAGCTTTTTAATTTCAAGTACGCTTCCTTTGAAAAAGAAAGACCTAGGATCTCCATTTATTTCCTGTATAATTGGGGGTCAGTGTTTTGATAGAGTCCTCCTAGATTTAGGAGCATCTATTAACCTCATTCCTTTGTCTTTGGTAAAACATTTCAAAATAGAAAACCTTAAGTCTACGAATGTGACTTTACAATTAGCCGATAGATCTATTAAGTCACCTAAAGGAATGTTGGAGGATGTAATTGTAAGAGTTTGGGATTTTTACCTCCCAGTAGATTTTATTGTCCTTGATATGGAAGTACCCGAATACATTAGTCACTCCCCAATTATCTTAGGGAGACCCTTTTTGGCTACTGCAAAGGCCAACATTGATTGTGAATCTGGAAAGATTGAACTGAAATTTAGGGAGAAGACAATTAAGTTAGATATATTTAGAGCTTCTCGTGGATTGGATTGTGAATGGATTGAGGAAATAAAATCTATTGTAGCTTTTGAGGATGACATTAGTTCCTTAGAACTAGACAGCACACCTTTTGATATCCCATACCCTCAAAGCAACAAAATCCTTTTGTTAGAATCTTTACTCAATCCTGAATCTGAATCTAAATCATCTAACTCACTTCTCGCAATAGAAAATCCCACCCCAAATCCTGCTGTTGATTCTACTCCTGTACTAGAATTGAAACCATTACCTGACAATCTTAAATATGTCTATCTCGAATCTGATCAAACATATCCTATAATTATCAACTCTCATCTTTCTGAATCACAAGAATCCAAATTGATCAAGGTTTTTCGAGATCACAAGAAGGCAATTGGGTGGACTCTGCATTATCTCACCAGAATTAGCCCCAATTTTTGTACTGTAACGAGCGCGTGCCCCAGACGTCTTTTAAGATGTCTGGGAGGTGGCCCAGACGTCTGTAAAGACGTCTGGGATCACATCCAGACGTCTGACCAGACGTTCGGGATAGTTTACAGACGTCTGGCGAACAGTTATGCTCGCACGGGATATTCGTCTGCGCGCCTGTGCGCGCAGACCTGCGATCCTGCCTCTTTCTCTGCGGCTGCAGGCGACTGCGACCGCCTTCTCTCTCCTCTCCGCGCGGCGTTAAAAGGGGGGGCGCGCCTCCCCTCCCGTCTCCACCATCTTCCTCCTTCTTCTCCTGCCTGTGCGCGAGAGCGAGCGGACGCGAGGGCGCAGCGGCAGCGGCAGCCGCAGTAGGCGCGGAGCAGCTGCGGCGTGCGAGGGCGGGGCTCTGCCGTGAGGGCGAGCTCGCCGGGAGCGGCTTGGCCGGCCGGCGGAGGGCGCAGGGGGGCGCAGAGCGCCGCGGAGAGGGACCTGCTGCGGGCGGAGCAGCGGACGCGCGAGGTGCGACGCGGGCGGCGTCGCGAGCGGAGGTCGAGCAAGGTTCTGATTCTGGAAAAATTTCCAGAATCAGACGTCTGGATTGATATCCAGACGGCAAGGTCGACGTCTGTGAGATCATACAGACGTCTAAAAGGTGAGTTTCCGCTTTCTTCTTTTTGTCGACTGACCGTACTGAGGGAGGAGGGTTGGCTGTGCGCAGGTGTTCTGATTCGTCATCCTTTGCGAATCAGACGTCTGGAAGTTGTACCAGACGGCGGGAGTGACCTCCAGACGTCCAAAGTGACCATCGGACGTCTGGGATCTAGGAGAGACGTCCCTGCAGACTTCTGGACGTCTGGGAAACCACGCTGAGCAGGTAATTCTCTGATCCACCGTTTAAGACGTCTGGAGGGAGTTCCAGACGTCTGATTTTGCACAGTATCGTCTTTCTCGACCCGTTTAGGGCCCGTTTGGGCTCCGTTTTCCGCGATTCGAGTTGCGTTCGTTTCAGAATTTATTCCTCTACCCGCCTACAGTAGCTATACACTGTTTTGAGACACTCCTTGTGTTTGATCCTTGTGATAGGACCTCGTTCGGTTGCAGTCTTGAGAGTCGCGGAGGCGCGCGGGATTCCCGATCACGCCCCCATTACTCCCGTTGTACCTGGTAGAGTGGCTTTAAGTATTAATAAAATCTGTTAAAGTATGGAACCATAACTAGAACCTAGGGCATTGCATGAATCCTAGGAATGAGAAATATATGGAATGATAGCTCCTAGGTGTTGCATGAATCCTAGGGCCGGAAAACTAGATTGTATGATAGATCCTAGGATATGGCATGAATCCTAGGATGGAAAAACTAGTGGAATGTATATTACTGCAGTCTTGGAAAAATGGAAAGGAATATATATAAAGCTGCCTGTAAATTGAATTAACAGCTGCCTGTTATGCATAAAGAATCATGTTTGAGATCATGGAATTTGAGAACGTGAATCTGGAAAGTGAAACATATGATGTTCTGAGATAAAGAGCTGGAACCCTACGGGGAATTAGGAGTGGAACTCCTGGAAAGAAAAGGAATGGGACTGAGATGTAGTTTGTACTGTCTCTTGGGTACGCAGTACCAAGGGAAGTACCTGTACCTGTTTTAGTGCAGAGTGGGGCCAGCCGCCCCAGGGACCCGGGGTTAGGCTTGGCCGCTCTGTACCGACTTGTTGGCCCTCGTGTACGTAGTACCGAGGAGAGCTAGTAGTGTTAGGAGAGCACTAGCTACCCCACGGGCCCCGGGGTTCTGCTAGCCTCCTTCACCGACTTGTTAGGCCCACTAGGGCAAACCAGGGTAGTCAGGCGAGGGTGCGCGGACTGTGGAGGGGTTGGACCCCTGTTACTGAGAGGGCTCTGCCCTGGTTCCGTGCTGTGCTTTGGGCGCACCCGTTAACGGAAACGACTGACCGCGTGCCAGTGCGGGCTAGCTACCTGTGCGTTTATCGCGCATGCCGTAGTCACCGTTACGTCTGTCAGTGACCTTGGGGTGGTTGACTGAGGGTAGGATCACCACGGGGGACTCTCCCGGCCAGGAGAGCACCACGTGCTACTTCTACCTTTGGAAAAGACTGCAATCAAGATCGTCCCACGAGGACATCCGAGATCAAGTAAAGGATCTGAGAAGTAAATGAAATAGTGAGAAAAATTGAAAGATGTAAATAAAGGAAGTAATAGAACATAACAGCTACTGTACACTCTACTGTTGCCTTTAGTTAGTTTGCCACTCTACTCAGCGTTTTGCTGACGTGTTACACTCGTTACCTTTTTCAGGACCAGGTGTTGAGCAGCCAGGGTCGGCGGCTGCAGAGGACGCTGGGCCGAGTAGGGTCCAGTAGAGTTACCACAGCTTTGTACCCCCTTTTTGTTTCTGTTCTAGTGAGTAGTTTCTGTTTCCGCTGTACCTTCTTTACCTGCAGTTTTGTTATATGATAAATGTTGTTTTACTGTTGTGGTGGTGCCTACTGTAGTAGTTTCTTTCCTTACTGCTGTACTTTTTTACTGTTAGTTATATTCATGCTGAATGTGGTTTATTTTACTGTCTTTTGGTTACTTCCTCGTTGGACGACTGGGTCTTGGGATTAGTCGAGTCGGTCCGGTTCTCGTGTCTCGTAGGGACTCGGGAACCGGGTCGTTACAAGATGGTATCAGAGCAAGGTCGTCCCGAGAAGTGAATCAACTGACTGGAAAATAACCAATTCACATGTTTATAGCTAGAGTAGCCACCACAACATATCTCTTGACATGAGCTCTTAGAAGTTTTGTTAGGTACCGTCTGTTTAGAAGCTTTTCATTTTGTTTCGCGTCTCCATTGTAGGAGATGCTGCGTCGTGGAGCTAGGAGGGTGGGCCGCAGGCGCGGTCGAGGTCAGGGCCCGGGGGACAGATATGTCGGGCTTGGAATACATACTACCCCTCCTCTTCTCCTGAGTATACCGTCTCGGGACCTCGTCCAACTGATTCGAGAGGTGGTTCGAGAAGAATTTCAGCTTCCACCCACGTCGCCACCCCCTCCCCCTTCCGAGCGTACGACAGGGGAGTTAGTGGTGGAACGAGATTTCCGCCGCCACACCAGGCGTGTTAGGAGAACTCAACGGAGACCCATGGCATCCGCAGGAGAGCCGTCACGTCGTGCAGGGCCATCAGTGGCCTTTGGGGGCCCTCGACAGGGGCCAGTCGCCAGCACCGGACCCCCGCCTAGCCGACAGCAGGGACTCACTGAGGGCGGGAGTCGGGTTCCCCTTTGCTACCAGTGTGGCCAGCCGGGCCACGTCAGGAGGGACTGCCCACCTAGGGCAGGAGGTCAGCAGATACTTCCCGCGCAGAGCACTGGAGGGCGCGCAGGAGGCCGCGGTTTCCAGGTGCGAGGAGGAGGACCGCAGTCGCGAGGAGGGTACCGGCCAGCACCTACCCGTCCGACGCAGAGTGTGGCTGCTTCGTCCGCACCTAGAGCTGAGGGGCGTATCAACGCCCTAACACACAGGGACGCCAGAGCTTCGGGATCCGTGGTAGCAGGTATGGTTTCAGTTTCTGGCAGACTCGTTTACACGCTTTTCGATTCCGGCGCTACGCACTCGTTTGTCGCAGCCAGTTTCGCAGTTAGTTTGGACCAGGATTATACATTGTTAGAGAATCCGTTCGTAATCAGAGGTCCGAGTGGTCAGCTGTTTGTAGCTGAGGAGGTGTACACGGGTTGCGGGGTCAGCATCGGGGGACACAGCCTGCCAGCTGACCTGATTATGATACAGATGGAGGACTTTGGAGTGATTCTGGGGATGGATTGGCTGTCCGCTTACCACGCCTTGGTAGACTGCTTTGAGAGAAAGATTGTCTTCTCCATTCCGGAGTTGCCTTCCTTCGAGTTTCACGGGCAGCCAGTGGATGGAGGTTTCAGGTGCATTTCGGCACTTCGGGCGGTGAGACTTTTGAGCCAGGGGTGTGAGGGCTTCTTAGCTTCTGTGGTGGCAGAGCACAGCCCCGTGGCAGACTTCCAGAGCATCCCGGTGGTCAGAGAGTACCCCGACGTGTTTCCAGACGAGTTACCAGGACTACCGCCCGAGCGTGAGATCGAGTTTGAGATCTCACTAGTACCAGGGACCAGCCCCATCTCCACCGCGCCATACAGGATGGCACCGCTTGAGCTGCGAGAGCTCAAGTCTCAGTTACAGGACCTTTTGGAGAAAGGTTTCATGAGGCCCAGTGCGTCTCCCTGGGGAGCCCCGGTACTGTTTGTGAAGAAGAAGGATGGGACCCTACGCCTTTGTGTGGACTACCGACAGCTGAATAGGGTCACCATCAAGAACAGATATCCGCTGCCGAGGATTGACGATTTGTTTGACCAGTTGCGGGGTGCCACGGTGTTTTCCAAGATCGACTTGAGGTCTGGATACCACCAGTTGAGGATCAGGGAGACCGATGTCTCCAAGACAGCTTTCCGCACCCGGTACGGACACTACGAGTTTTTGGTCATGCCGTTTGGGCTGACCAATGCCCCCGCTGCTTTCATGGGCCTGATGAACCGGGTGTTCAGACCATACTTGGACCAGTTTGTGGTGGTTTTCATAGATGATGTACTCATCTATTCTAGAGATCGGACGCAGCACGGACAGCACTTGCGGATGGTTCTGGACACTCTGAGACGACGCAGGCTGTACGCCAATACAACAAGTGCGAGTTCTGGTTGAGGGAGGTGACCTTTTTGGGTCATGTAATCTCTGGAGACGGCCTGGCGGTGGTTCCCGCCAAGGTCGAGGCAGTGCTCAGGTGGGAGAGACCACGTTCAGTCACTGAGATTCGCAGTTTCCTGGGACTGGCAGGTTACTACAGACGGTTCATCAGAGGGTTTTCGCAGATTGCACGTCCTATGACACAGTTGACTCGGAAGGATGTGCCTTTCGCTTGGACAGATGCCTGTGAGGCATGTTTTCTGGAGCTGAAGGAGTGGTTGACCTCGACTCCCGTGCTCACCATCCCTGACAGTAGTGGCGGGTTCGTTGTGTACACGGACGCTTCCTTGCAGGGGTTAGGAGGGGTGCTCATGCAGAGGGGTCACGTGGTCGCTTACGCTTCGCGGCAACTGAAGCCCCATGAGCATACCTACCCTACCCACGACCTAGAGTTGGCAGCTGTTGTCTTCACGCTGAAGACATGGAGGCACTACTTGTACGGTGAGACCTTCGAGATTTTTACAGATCACAAGAGCCTCAGATATCTTTTTGACCAGAAGGAGCTCAACATGAGACAGAGACGTTGGTTGGAGCTCCTGAAGGACTACGACTGCAGCATCTCCTACCACCCGGGAAAGGCCAATGTGGTGGCTGACGCCTTGAGCCGTAAGGCGCCCGCACGCTTGGCCAGTCTGCAGTTACAGAGTTGGAGCCTTTTGGAGGAGGTGGGCAGTTGGCGACCTCTAGAGTTACGAGGGTACTATGGGGCAGTGACGGTGACACGGCAGACCAGGCCAGAGTTGATAGACCGCATCATCACGGGACAGATGGCCGATCCGTACTTGCAGTCTTTGCGCGACAGAGTACTGTCAGGGGACCCAGGGGACTTCTCTTTCACAGACCAGGTGTTACGTTTGAGGGGACGGCTGTGCGTCCCCAGAGATGAGGAGCTGTTGAGAGAGCTCCTGACTGAGGCACACGGTTCCAGATTCACCATACATCCCGGAAACACGAAAATGTACCATGACTTGAGACGCGAGTTCTGGTGGAGAGGGATGAAGCGGGATGTGGGTGAGTTCGTGCAGCAGTGCTTAGTGTGCCAGCAGGTGAAAGCCGAGCATCAGAGTCCTGCAGGGCCGCTTCAGCCGCTTCCAGTGCCAGAGTGGAAGTGGGAGAGCATCACCATGGACTTGGTGGTGGGCTTACCTGTTACCCAGCGAGGACACGACGCAGTCTGGGTAATAGTGGATAGATTGACGAAGACGGCACGATTCTTGCCGATCCGAGTCACTTTGGGACCAGCACAGTTGGCAGAGAGGTATATCCGTGATGTGGTGCGACTACACGGAGTTCCGCGGGAGATCGTATCCGACCGGGATACCGGCTTTACGTCCCAGTTTTGGGCTGAGTTTCAGCAGGCTTTGGGGACGAGGTTGAGGTTTAGCACGGCTTACCACCCCCAGACTGACGGACAGTCGGAACGCACGATACAGACACTTGAGGATCTTTTGCGTGCCTGTGTACTAGACTGGAGGGGCTCTTGGGAGGAGCACCTGCCCCTGGCAGAGTTTGCATACAACAACAGTTATCACTCGAGCATCGGCATGGCTCCCTACGAGGCTCTGTACGGACGGAAATGCACGGCACCCTTGAGTTGGGTTGAGGTGGGGACCAAGTGGGAGGTTGGCCCCAGGTTGATCCGGCAGAGTCAGGAGGTAGTTGAGCAGATCCATAGACGACTCCGCACTGTCAGGAGCAGACAGAAGAGCTACGCAGATCGCAGACGCAGAGAGGTGCAGTTCGAGGTTGGGGACCACGTCTTTCTTCGTGTTTCGCCCATGAAGGGCTTACAGCGGTTTGGGGTGAGAGGGAAGCTCGCGCCGAGGTTTGTGGGGCCCTTCGAGGTCCTGGAGCGGGTTGGACCCGTTGCTTACAGACTTGCCCTTCCCCCGCAGCTTTCTGGTGTGCACGACGTGTTCCACGTGTCCAACCTCAGGAAGTACGTAGCCGATCCCAGCCACGTACTGAGTCACGAGAGCGTCGAGGTGAGCGACGACCTGACCTACCCCGAGCGGCCAGTGCAGATCCTAGACCGAGCCGTCCGCAGGTTGAGACGAAAGCAAGTACCCCTGGTAAAGGTTTTGTGGAGGAGCCAGCGGTACGAGGAGGCTGCCTGGGAGCCTGAGGCGGCAATGCGGGAGCGGTACCCGGAGCTTTTCGCGGGTACGTCTTTTCGGACCGGCTTCGGTCCTCTTTGAGTTTGTTATGGTTATTTGGACACCTTCTTCCCGCACCCTAGTTGGCGCAAGTTTCGGGGACGAAACTTCCTTTGAGTTTGTTATATTGTAACGAGCGCGTGCCCCAGACGTCTTTTAAGACGTCTGGGAGGTGGCCCAGACGTCTGTAAAGACGTCTGGGATCACATCTAGACGTCTGACCAGACGTCCGGGATAGTTTATAGACGTCTGGCGAACAGTTATGCTCGCACGGGATATTCGTTTGCGCGCCTGTGCGCGCAGACCTACGATCCTGCCTCTTTCTCTGTGGCTGCAGGCGACTGCGATCGCCTTCTCTCTCCTCTCCGCGCGGCGTTAAAAGGGGGGGCGCGCCTCCCCTCCCGTCTCCACCATCTTCCTCCTTCTTCTCCTGCCTGTGCGCGAGAGCGAGCGAACGCGAGGGCGCAGCGGCAGCGGCAGCCGCAGTAGGCGCGGAGGAGCTGCGGCGTGCGAGGGCGGGGCTCTGCCGTGAGGGCGAGCTCGCCGGGAGCGGCTTGGCCGGCCGGCGGAGGGCGCAGGAGGGCGCAGAGCGCCGCGGAGAGGGACCTGCTGCGGGCGGAGCAGCGGACGCGCGAGGTGCGACGCGGGCGGCGTCGCGAGCGGAGGCCAAGCAAGGTTCTGATTCTGGAAAAATTTCCAGAATCAGACGTCTGGATTGATATCCAGACGGCATGGTCGACGTCTGTGAGATCATACAGATGTCTGAAAGGTGAGTTTCCGCTTTCTTCTTCTTTTTGTCGACTGACCGTACTGAGGGAGGAGGGTTGGCTGTGCGCAGGTGTTCTGATTCGTCATCCTTTGCGAATCAGACGTCTGGAAGTTGTACCAGACGGCGGGAGTGACCTCCAGACGTCCAAAGTGACCATCGGACGTCTGGGATCTAGGAGAGACGTCCCTGTAGACTTCTGGACGTCTGGGAAACCACGCTGAGCAGGTAATTCTCTGATCCACTGTTTAAGACGTCTGGAGGGAGTTCCAGACGTCTGATTTTGCACAGTATCGTCTTTCTCGACCCGTTTAGGGCCCGTTTGGGCTCCGTTTTCCGCGATTCGAGTTGCGTTCGTTTCAGAATTTATTCCTCTACCCGCCTACAGTAGCTATACACTGTTTTGAGACACTCCTTGTGTTTGATCCTTGTGATAGGACCTCGTTCGGTTGTAGTCTTGAGAGTCGCGGAGGCGCGCGGGATTCCCGATCACGCCCCCATTACTCCCGTTGTACCTGGTAGAGTGGCTTTAAGTATTAATAAAATCTGTTAAAGTATGGAACCATAACTAGAACCTAGGGCATTGCATGAATCCTAGGAATGAGAAATATATGGAATGATAGCTCCTAGGTGTTGCATGAATCCTAGGGCCGGAAAACTAGATTGTATGATAGATCCTAGGATATGGCATGAATCCTAGGATGGAAAAACTAGTGGAATGTATATTACTGCAGTCTTGGAAAAATGGAAAGGAATATATATAAAGCTGCCTGTAAATTGAATTAACAGCTGCCTGTTATGCATAAAGAATCATGTTTGAGATCATGGAATTTGAGAACGTGAATCTGGAAAGTGAAACATATGATGTTCTGAGATAAAGAGCTGGAACCCTACGGGGAATTAGGAGTGGAACTCCTGGAAAGAAAAGGAATGGGACTGAGATGTAGTTTGTACTGTCTCTTGGGTACGCAGTAACAAGGGAAGTACCTGTACCTGTTTTAGTGCAGAGTGGGGCCAGCCGCCCCAGGGACCCGGGGTTAGGCTTGGCCGCTCTGTACCGACTTGTTGGCCCTCGTGTACGTAGTACCGAGGAGAGCTAGTAGTGTTAGGAGAGCACTAGCTACCCCATGGGCCCCGGGGTTCTGCTAGCCTCCTTCACCGACTTGTTAGGCCCACTAGGGCAAACCAAGGTAATCAGGCGAGGGTGCGCGGACTGTGGAGGGGCAAGGCCCCGGTTTGGTTACTGTGGAGGGGTTGGACCCCTGTTACTGAGAGGGCTCTGCCCTGGTTCCGTGCTGTGCTTTGGGCGCACCCGTT
This sequence comes from Thalassia testudinum, assembly GCA_037157565.1. Lineage (NCBI taxonomy): Eukaryota > Viridiplantae > Streptophyta > Magnoliopsida > Alismatales > Hydrocharitaceae > Thalassia > Thalassia testudinum. Next base: position 22,454,155 of record JAZHRO010000071.1, on the reverse strand, counting down.
AACGGAAACGACTGACCGCGTGCCAGTGCGGGCTAGCTACCTGTGCGTTTATCGCGCGTGCCGTAGTCACCGTTACGTCTGTCAGTGACCTTGGGGTGGTTGACTGAGGGTAGGATCACCACGGGGGACTCTCCCGGCCAGGAGAGCACCACGTGCTACTTCTACCTTTGGAAAAGACTGCAATCAAGATCGTCCCACGAGGACATCCGAGATCAAGTAAAGGATCTGAGAAGTAAATGAAATAGTGAGAAAAATTGAAAGATGTAAATAAAGGAAGTAATAGAACATAACAGCTACTGTACACTCTACTGTTGCCTTTAGTTAGTTTGCCACTCTACTCAGCGTTTTGCTGACGTGTTACACTCGTTACCTTTTTCAGGACCAGGTGTTGAGCAGCCAGGGTCGGCGGCTGCAGAGGACGCTGGGCCGAGTAGGGTCCAGTAGAGTTACCACAGCTTTGTACCCCCTTTTTGTTTCTGTTCTAGTGAGTAGTTTCTGTTTCCGCTGTACCTTCTTTACCTGCAGTTTTGTTATATGATAAATGTTGTTTTACTGTTGTGGTGGTGCCTACTGTAGTAGTTTCTTTCCTTACTGCTGTACTTTCTTACTGTTAGTTATATTCATGCTGAATGTGGTTTATTTTACTGTCTTTTGGTTACTTCCTCGTTGGACGACTGGGCCTTGGGATTAGTCGAGTCGGTCCGGTTCTCGTGTCTCGTAGGGACTCGGGAACCGGGTCGTTACATGTACTCATCGCATCTATATTGAAGATGGGGCACGACCTTCAAGAGTAGCTCAAAGACGTCTAAATCCAAATTTAAAAGAGGTCGTTAAGAAAGAAATAATCAAGTGGCTTGATGCTGACGTTATCTATCCTATATCTAATAGTCCTTGGGTGAGTCCAATTCAAGTGGTACCTAAAAAGGTAGGACTCACCATAATGAAGACTGAATCTGGAGAAACCATTCCCACAAGAATTGCGAATTCATGGCGGGTTTCTATTGATTATCGTAAGCTGAATACTGTTACAAAGGAGGACCATTTTCCTTTGCCATTCATTGATCAAATCCTTGAGAGATTAGCTGGTAATAGGTTCTACTTTTTAGATGGTTACTACGGATATAATAAAGTAGCAATTTATCTTGAAGATCAAGAGAAAATGACTTTTACCTACCCCTTCGGAACCTTTGCTTTCCAAAGAATGCCATTTGGGCTTTGCAATGCACCTACGATTTTTCGACGTTGCATGTTAGCCATTTTTACCGAAATGGTGGGTGAATACATGGAGGCTTTTATGGATGATTTTTTAGTCTTTGGGGAAACATTTGATATTTGCTTGGATAATTTGTCTAAGGTTCTTAAGAGATGTATTGAAGTAAACCTTATCCTTAGTTGGGAGAAGAGCCATTTTATGATTATAGAGGGCATCGTACTTGGCCACCTCGTGTCTGAGCAAGGTATCCAAGTAGATCAAGCTAAGATCAATCAAATTGCGAACATTCCAATTCCTGACTCGATCAAAGGCATTAGATCATTTTTCAGGCATGTGGGATTTTATAGGAGATTTATACTTGATTTTTCAAAAATTGCCTGACCACTCACAAGCCTCCTCACAAAGGATGCTACTTTTGAGATGAGTGAGGAGTGTATCTCAGCAATTGAAACATTGAGAGACAAAGTTACACAGGCTTCAATTTTGCAACCACCTAATTGGGATTTACCATTTGAAATCATGTGCAATGCATCAGATTATGCAATAGGAGCTATTTTGGGATAGAAAATTGAGAAGAATCCGGTAGTAATTTACTATGCTAGTAAAACTTTAAATGAGACACAATGGAATTACACAATTACAGAGGAGTTACTAGCAATAGTATTCGGATTAGAAAAGTTTAGATCTTATATACTCGGATCTCAAATCATTGTGTACTTTGATCACTCAGCTATCCGACACCTTCCATCCAAGGACACGAAACCTAGGTTGATTAGATGGATCTTGCTTTTGCAAGAATTTGACCTAGAAATTTGTGACAAGGTGGGTCGATAGAATGTTGTTACCGACCATCTTTCTCACCTTCCTTCTGATACAATTGAATCATCTCCTCCAATTACTGAACACTTTCTTGATGAACATCTTTTGATCACATCCTTAAATCTTCCTTGGTATGCAGACATTGTTAATTATTTGGTTACACATCAATTCTCGCTAGATTCGGACGGGAATCGCAAATCACGGCTCAAAGCAGAAGCCAAATACTATTTCTGGGAAGATCCGTATCTTTTTTGACTTTGTAATGATCAAATCATCAAGCATTGTGTCACTTCTTTTGAGATTGATTCTATCCTATCTTTTTATCATGACCAGGTTTGTGGTGATCATTTTTCTGGTTGAAAGACCGCTGTGAAAACTCTGCAATGCAGGTTTTATTGGCCCACGTTATTTGCTTTTTCACATACTTATTGTAAGGCATGTAGTCACTGCCAAACTCTTGGTGGCATGTCACGAAAAGACATGATGCCTCTAAACCCGATTATAGTCTATGAAATCTTTGATATTTGGGGCATAGACTTTATGGGTCCATTTCCATCCTTTTTTGGCGTCCACTACATTTTACTTGCTGTCGATTACGTTTCCCATTGAATTGAAGCCATACCCACATGCACAAACAATCATCGAGTTGTCATTCCTTTTATACAGAGTCATATTATCGCTCGTTTTGGGGTACCTCGTGCCATTATTTCTGAAGGCAGTTCCCATTTTATTAATGTCCAATTTAGAACTTTGCTTAGAAAATATGGGGTTACACATCGTATTTCTACACCTTATCATCCCCAGACTAATGGGAAAACCGAGGTCTCTAATCGGAAGATCACAAAGATCCTTCAAATGAAAATCCAACCCGATAGGAAGGATTGGTCTTCCCGTTTAGATGAGGCTTTGTGGGCTTATAGGACTACCCACAAAACACCAATAGGCATGTCACCATGCAGACTTGTTTACGGGAAACCCTGTCACCTTCCCATAGAAATTGAACACAAGGCCTATTGGGCAATTCAAGCCTGTAATTTAGACCTCATGAAGGTTGGTGAACATCGTAGGTTGCAGCTTAGTGAACTTAAGGAATTGCATCATGATTCCTATGAGACTTCAAAGCTGTATAAGGAAAAACTTAAAGCCTTCCACGATAGATATATTTCCCGCAAATCCTTTACACCTGGTCAAAAGGTGTTGCTTTTTGATGCCTATTTAAAACTCTTCCCTGGAAAACTTAGGTCTAATTGGCAAGGGCCATTTATTGTTGTTAGAGTCTTCGACAACGGAGCTGTCGAAATCACTGAACCCAACGAGAATCAACCCTTCAAAGTTAATGGTCAATGTTTAAAACCTTTCTTGGAATCACATCCTCTGGGTCTTGTTGGAGAATGTTACACGATCCACTAGGGTTTGCTATCATCCATCCATCTTGGTCTTGTTGGAGAATGTTACACGATCCACTAGGGTTTGCTATCATCCATCCATCTTGTACATAGCTGTTTTCTGCTTTTTACATTTTTGTTTCTTATACTACTTTTCTCTGATTTTTTCACTTCATATTACATTGATTACCTTCATTTAGTCCAACTGACTACTCTGACCTTTGTTCAGACTTGAAATCGTCTGCACAGAGATCTTTGATCTCCTCTATCTGACTCCTTCCATCACCCTATACTAAATGAAGTGCAATATCTTTTCACCCTTCTTACAATGAGAACATTGTAAAATTTTGGCTTGGGGGGGTGTGAAGTGAAATTTTCACTTTAAGTGTTTGTGTAAATAAAAGATATAAAAAAAGCACATAAAAATTAAATATCCACGATTTTTTAAAAAAAATAGAAATTTCAAAAATTATAAAATTTTCAAAATAAAAAATTTCATAAAAATTTGAAAATTTTTGAAAAATTCATAAAAATTTGAAAATTTTATAAACATAAAAATGAAAATATATAAAAATAAAATTTTGAAATTGAAAATTTTAAAAAAAATAATAATAAAAATAATAAAAGGGGTATTTTCATCTAGAATAACGAAGAAAAGAAGAAAAAAAAATATATATATATTATTATTAAGAGCTTAATTTTTCTTTTAGGTCAGAAACTAAAAGTATATAAAATACATATAGAGTATATATTTAAGAGAATTAAATTCTTATTTAGAATTTTACTTCTAACATTTTGTAAAAACACACTTTTGTTCTAAAAAATTTTTAAACAAGATTTTATTTGAATTAGAACCTTTAAATCTTTAAGCTTTAGCTTTCTATTCTTACCTTGAAATTAAGATACTAAGGTGTATTAAGTTTTAAACATAAGTTTTGGGACTAAATTGTAACTTTTTAATTAATTAGATTAAGTAATCCTTTTGCTTTTTGAAAATTTGATTTTATCTTAAAGTTAAGTAAAAGGCCAGATATTCAGAGTTAATTAAATAGAGAGTTAGTAGAATTTTAGTTTACAAGACTTTTAGGCTAAGGACATATAGCTAGACTTGGTAATTTTTGTCTTGACAGATCCTATAGGAGGAAACTAAGAATTTAAAGAACCTGAGAGTGAAGGGCTTTGTTGTCCAAGCTCTGGTTTGAGAGCTAAGTAACCTAAACATCTAAATTCACACACATAGAATTGTCTTGTTGGCATCTGAGACCGCGAAAGCACAAGGGTTAAGAAATCGATTCTGAATCCTCTTTAGTCTAAAGATTTCCACGGGGCGGTTCTTGAAAGGGTGAAGGATGTGCCACTCACCTAGAAAAAGGATTTGGAGAATAATGTTAGTAAGACAAATGAGAAGTGGGAGAAAAAGTTAAAAAATAATAATAAAACAGCCTGTAGTTAAATGCCTTGTTACAAATGGGTACTTATGCAGTTTTCACATAAAAATAAAGCATCTCAATACAAATAGATGCTACCCTTCCTTCCATTAAATCAAAGAACACCTCGCTACATATGGGTGTTCTAGCTTATAGAAAAAGATGAAAAAAAATATGGAGATAAAAAAAATTAGGAATAAGAGACTCAGTGGTCCACCAGGGAGATATACACAAAATGTGTTGACCTGGAAATAGAAGACTGGTGAGGAGAAAGCAACCAAACCTGAGTAAGGCCAAGCCAAAGGCTTGAATTGGAATAATATGGATTGGAAATTGATGTCTTAAGATCTGGATTTTTGCAACTTTGGATGCCTTTAGGACAACTCTCTTCACAAAGCACAGATGTTTTAAAATCATAGCTGCTGAACCTTGGTATTGGGCAATGAAGCCTAAGAAATTGGGTTTTGATGATTTTCAGTTGAGACCTAAAGGAGAGGAATTGACAAAATCCTAGGTCTAGAAGCTATTCTTAGTACTATAGGCTAGTAGATTAAAGTTTTACTACTCTAAGTTTGATTAATAATGAATATCTGGTTAATTTTCTTAAACTTATATTGATAAAAATCAAATATCAAAAATAAAGGATTAACTTAAGTCTATTGAGTTTTTGAGTTAAAATTTAATTTCCAATTCTTAGGTTTTATTTTCTTAAAACACTTTGTATTCTAAATTTTTTGGGTTAAGAATAGTTACAAAAGGTAAGAGATTTTTGAGAATTCTAATTTCTAATAAAATTCTTGTTAACAACACTGCTTTTAAGTGTGTTTTGAAAATGTTTTGAGTATAAGTCTAAGTAAGAAAATTTTCACAAAATGCTTTGTGTATTAATTATTTATATTAAATCTAAGAATTCTCTAACCTAAGCTTTCCTCTACATGGTTCTTATTTATATTAATTTAAACCCAAGTGCTTTTAATCATCATATTCTTAGTTAATTTTGCTAGGGACTAGCAAAACTTTCGCTTAGGGGTATGATGAGAAGCACATCATGGTCTCTAATTACCTCTAATTAACTAGTCTTCCTAGTTAATTAGCTAGGATTATGTGAATATATGGGTTAATTATTAAATAAAGGATAAATAGTAAAGGACCTTAAAATAAGTTAAAAATACTATTTTATCATCCAATTAACATTATTAATAATCTAATTAATAATTGGAATCGAAATATTACTAATCATTGATCTAATTAATATGTTAACTAACTTAAGCATAATATATATACCTAAGTATATAATAACTTAAGTAACATTACTTGATTAAATAAATTAATCTAAAAAGGTCAAAAATGTAAATTCAAGGTCTAAATATAATAATTTTCTTATTTATAATCATATATAAAGAGTTGAAAAAGATCCAAATTAAAATAAACCTTGAAAACTTGAGTTTACATTTTGGTCCTTATATTTCACTTCAATCAGGTCCTTATTTTCCATTTAGGTCCTTAGGATTCATTGCGAATAAGTCCCTGGACTTCTTCTTCTTTTTCTCTTCACCCGACTGGATGGTTGACGACTGAAGGTGCAGCCACCGCTTGATCACCGCCCATCCGACATCATCTCTTCTTCTCCAAGCTCCTGGAGCTTGCGCTCACCATCCCATTTTCATCCACTGGTCTGGATGACACTAATATCCTAATTTAGGGTTGGAGATAACCTCACTGGCATCGGAGAAGATGTCGGTGGTCATCCTCCTCCTAGCCACAATCGCGTCCAGAATCCACCTCCTTCTTAGTTGCCGTCGACTATAAATACCCCTTGACCCCCCTGATTTCCACTAAGTTGGCTCCCTTCCTTCTTCTTCACTGTAGCCAACCCGATAGGCTATTCACTACGCAACTCCGATAATCTTCCACCACCTCACCGACTTCCTCCATCCACTTTTATTAGCTCTGGAACTCCGCCGAGGTCAGCCGCGTCTCTTGACACAAGCGCTGACTAAGGAGCCTCCTCTGCTTCACCTCACAACCGCCGCTGGAGATTTTTCGACAACCCTCTGATTTCCTCCTCCATCATGAGCCCTCGACGGGGATCCTCTGACCCTTCGTCCAGGTAACAGTAGATTAGGACTAGGAGTAGGAGTAGGATAGTTTAGTTAGTAAGTTAGGTAGGTTAGTTAGCCGTAATGTTAGATTTAAATTTCATCTTCCTCGACTCCGGCGAGCTCCTTGAGTTTGTCAGAGCATTAATTTTGTTCCACGATCTTCCTCTATCTTCCACGATCACTTCTATCACATTTAATTACTTATTTGATCACTAATTCGCCTAAATCACTTCCACCTCCACCAACTACTTCTGCTATCCATGGAAGTAGTAGTTGACCTAATCTCCACCTCCATTGGGTCCTCCATCATCTTTTCATCACTAAAGGATCCTAATCATCGCTATAACTTAAACGCCTAAATCTATTTAAGCACCTAAGCTCGCTGTCAATGGTGGCTCAGGAGTAGTTGAAATCTTTAATTAACTATATATTTATGATCGCAAATACCTGTTGACTTGTTTTGACCACTCAATTGAGTGGGAAAACAGGTCTTGAGATTCAACCGACTCAGACTTCATATAAATTGAATTCACTGTTAAATCTTTCTTTTAATGAACAAATGAAGAAATTAATTTAATCCTAAGGTTCCTTGTGACCTCAGGAACATTTTCAAGTCACTAATGGCATAATTTTTCATTCTGTGCACAATTTTCCTCTTTTTCTGGACTCACTAGAGCTTCGATGAGCTCCGGTGAGTCAAAAGTGTTCTTTAGCCTGTAGAACTTAACAAGAAGCTCCAGAATGATGAATTGAGGTTTACTGATCATGTTGAGTTCATTTATTTAAGATTTGAATGACTAGTGTTGTAGATAGGAGTTCATCTTCTCCAACTCCGATGGAGTTGGAGAAGTCTGCCAGAAAGCATTAAGTCGCATTTAAAGGATCTAGAAGCTTTAGTGCAGTGCACTGAAGTCATTCTTACCCTTAAATCACTGTAGAAACCTCTTTGTTGTTCTGACGAACAAACCCCTTTAAGAGTTTAGGCGACGAGATTGAAACCATAAAATCCTAAGTTCAAACACCTATTGAAGGGTCTGAGCATGTTCCTGGGATTGAGAAGACATTTGAGGCTTTAAATTCTTGAGAAAAGGTTTAGATCAGAAAGTTAAATCTGGAGGCTAAACAGTCAAACCTAAGCTTGATGCTTTGATTCTGAGTTCAATCCGATGATTTGATGAGTTTAAATTGACTCTGAGATTTATTTGAATGATTTTAAAGTGAATTGGATGAGCTCTGATGGTTAATTTGATTAGATTTCAATTACTGCCAGTTTGGGTTGTTCTTGAACCCAAACTGTTGGCAGTAGATTTTGGAAGAGATTTCATCGCAAATTCTGCCCAAATGAGTTGATAACAACTTCTAGAATCTATTTTGATTGATTAATCACGTCCTTAGATGTCTGTTAGGTCTTTTCAAATATGTTTTTCACTTCCTGAAGCTTTCAGAGAAGCTTTGAGCTTCTGAGCGCTTTCTGAAGCTTTTAAGAGCTTGAAATCCACACCTGAAGCTGCGGAATTCCCTGTATAACCTATTTAGAACCCTAACTATGAACTTAAGTCTAGTTTGTGGACTTTATAACATTAATTCCATTGTCCAGGCCATTTCATACCGTAGACAAACCTGTAACTTTGCCCTTCAAATCGAAGGAGAAAACTTCCCCATCACATTAAATTGACACTACAATCTTGTAGAGCAACTCAAGAGCTTTCCAACAAGTTTTTGTTTGCTTGAAATGGAGCTCTAAGCTAGGAGAAATCATCAACTGAACTTTGCTCTAGGAGGGGGAATGATAGTCCCACATCGAGAATTCATGAGCGGGTGCCTTAGTATGAAAGGAATTTGTTAACTACGCCCTTCAGTCATCAACGCTCGGCACACGGTTACCGAATGAGCATTCATGTGTGTGTGTGTGTGGGCACGTATGTGCCTGTGAGTGTGCGCCTGTGTGGCATGCGGATGTGTGGCCTTGGGAGGGCGTATGTGAGGCCTAGGAGGCGTGAGCCGGTTTGGCTCGAAACTCTAAACTGGAAATAAACCGAACTATAATGAATCAGGCATGGACCTAGTAGGGTCTGGTCCCACCCTACAAAGGGTGCTGCGTATCCCCAAAAAGTCTAAGCCGCAAATAAATGACTAATTTTTGGTTGAAGAGGAAAACCCAGTTTGGTTTAGAAGTTTAAGAAAGAAAGGTTCAAAAGGAAGAAGTGCTGAAGGCTAAGTGTTAAGGTTCAGAAGTTAAGGGAAGAAGGTAAGGAAGAAAGGCTAAGGTGCGAAGCAAAAGAAAGAAGAAAGAGAAAAGAGAAGGAAGATAGAAGAAATCTCAAAGGCAAAGAGGTAAAGAGAAAGCTGAACAGGCATTAAGAAGGAAGGCAAAAAAGAATAAAAGAAAGGAAAAGAAAGAAAGAGAAAGAAAGAAGAAAGAGAGAGAGAGAGAGGCTAAAGAAAAGAGAATAAAGGATTTACTTTCTTGTATTATTTTTTTAATTTCTTTTTGCTTTTAATGTTGTAATAAGGCATGTTTTAATTAGAAGAACTCTCTATTACCTTAATTCCTTTGAAATAAAGAGAAAATTAACATGTTTACTTGCTATTAAAATAGATCATTTGAGTAAATATGCTTTTTTTATGGAATTTTGCATATTTCTTAAATTTAAATCATTAGGCAAAATTTATGTTATTCAAATTAACTTAATTATATCTCCTATGAGTTGTTTTGAATTGATTGGTGAATTCTAAATAATATATACCCCCCAACGAACGACCTGGACTCAACCAGTTAAAAGTAATAAAATCTAAAATGTTAGGTTAACTTGACCCTATACTACTCAACCGACACAAATTCGAGTTAACCTAAGTTACTTTCTTCTACACATAATTAAGCTCAATTAACTTAATTAACTGTGCTGAGGAGTAGAACGTAGCACACCACTACCTTGAATGGCCACCAATTACTACCCTCATGACCCTTGGTTTGGTGCCAAAAAATAGTAGCCCTAGGATCATCTAACTACCTTAAGAAACCTTCTTAATCATCCATTCTAAGAGCCACCTTTCTTACCTATATCCCATTTAACCACCACCATTTTCTTCATCTTTTGGCTTCACAATTCTCCACCTTCATTCCACCATACTCATGGCCAAGAGAAGAAGGAGAAGAAGATTAAGGGGACACTTGTCCCCTTGGTGGCTTCCCCTCTTCCCTTCACTCTTGTGCCACCACCAGCCAGAGGAGCAGCCAGGCAAGGAAGACCTTAGGAGGAGGTCTTGAGGGTGGTGCACACCACCCTAGGAGGAGTCTTGTGGGTGGAGATCATCCACCCTTGGAGGAGCAAGGACACACCCCCCTAGGGCTTGCCAAGGAAGACACCATTTCGGAGGAACTATTCATGGAAGGAGAAGGAGAATTTCTTTTCAAGCCCAGGAATAGCTGAGCTTGGAGCAAGAAGCCTCTCTCTCTCTTCCTCACCAACATCATCACAGGAGGATTTTTGTTTTTTGCTATTTTCATTTGTTAGAGTAGAAGCATTCCTCTACTTTTCCTTTTGTAAAATATTTTCTCCTCAATTAAAGTTGCCTTCTCTTCATTTGTGTTGCATCTTTTTTTTGTTGTTTCTAGCACTTTTCACTCTCTCTCTAATTACCCTAGGCCTCCACGTGCCTAGGGTGAGTTTAGAGAAGATACTAGCTTGTCACTTTAGTGTTAGTATTAGAAAGTTAGGTGTAATCTCTTTCCCTGCTTTAATTTCGTAATTTCCCGTTATTTCAAAACAAAAAAATATTATATCAAAAAAAACCTAAAAAGAAAGTTGATTTCTATTTTGTCAAGCAAGATTCTTAAAAAGTGCATTCCCGCCTCCTTAGATGACCTTAGATACCACCACTATCTAGGTTTACAAAGTTTAAAAGCGATTGCAAATTAGCATGTTACAACGACTCAAAACCCACTTTTTACAAATCACTCTTTTCTTCGCATCAGTGCCATGGCCGAAATTTGTTGGAGGAAGGAGATCATGTGGGCACCCACTATGGTGGTCTATTTAAGGAGGAGGGAGGGCTAGGGTTGGGACACATGGATGAGGCCTTTAGTGGTTGTGGTCGCCACCTTTAGAGGAGAGGGTGAGGTAGTGTGGACTAAGTGTAGAGTGGAGTTGAGGGGGTTTTGGTGAAGGTTTTTGTAGATTTGGTTGTGTTGTGTTAGGTCCTAATTAGGTTAGGTTAGCCTAGGTTCTAAAGGGTTGAGTCTGATAAGGTGGGTCCTGGTCTAATTAGGTGTGTGACAGTCTAATTGGATTAAGGTAATCCAATTAAGTGTGTGTGTGGTCCTAATAGGTCTAGGTCGAATCTAATCAGGTTCAAGTGAACCCAATTAGACATGAGAGGGTAAAGAGGAGTAAATTGGATCCTGGGTGGATCCAATTGGGTGCAGGTGCACTCAATCAAGTAGAGACGCATCCAATTAGGTGTGGGCTAGTTGATTGGGTTTGGGTGGAGTCTAATTAGGCTCCTATGAGCCTAATTAGCCTAGGGTTAGCCTAATCAGGTGCAACTGGACCCAATTAGAATATGGTTGACCCAATTGATTCAAATTGAGTCAATTGAGGTTACTATGGACCTAGATGGGATTCTAAGGTGTGGATTGGGCTGGGGATAATAGGACTAGGGATGTGGATAGTAGATAATGGGAATCTAGGAAACACTATTCAGGTTTTGGCTAGAATGGGAAAATTCAGGGTTAGGGATAAAGATATCCTAGGTAGAGGATATGAGTAGGTATAGTGTGGATAAGAACATGGATAGTACTATCCATGTTTTGGGTTTTAGGCTAATTTAGCTTAATAGGAGGGTGACTTAGGGATAGGAGCAGGGATAAAGCTATCCTAAGAAACTATGGATAGAGATATGGTTATTATAAGTTCTTTACTTTATTTTCTGCATTTATCCCTACAAGTAACCTAGTCTATCACCCTTTATTCTCTGTCTTCATTTTTCTTTATTTCAAGCTTTATTCCAAGCTCCTGCTTTAGCTTTGCTGTAGCTCCAGCTTTTATTCAATCTCAGGACATCTCCTGAGCTCATTATTATCTGAAAATATAATTATTCAGTAATTAATAAGGTAGAATAGTATTATTCTATAAACAGCTAAGTAAAATAGTTATGATGTGAAATATGCAGCTTATGCATGTATTATTCACAAGTTAAGTTAGGATCTAACTTAATTCAGGTTGGTTAAGTCTTATGATTGTTATGCAATCATACCCTCATACTTAAATTTTGCTGGTCCCTAGCAAAACCAACATATGAAAATCCCGTGAAAAGAGATGTGAAAATCAACTACGATGATTTATTTTTGGGAATAAATAGACTCTGTTTATATATATACATATATACTTTTATTGCAAAGTGAGCTATTGTTAAGGAACTAAGTGAGTTAGAATAAAAAATCTCAATATGATTTTCACCCACGAAAGAAAATTACAGACAAATCCTTAATGACAAAGACTTCAACAGCTCGAGTACCGACTCAAACTCAGACCGCCCAAATCAATTCAAGAACCCTATTAGCCCGCAGACTTGGGTCTCAAGGGTAACTTTTGCTAACTCAATCGCCCCACCTAAGATTTGAAGTGAATGTGAGAAACAAATATCTTGTTGTGAAATAGTTTGACTTGTCATAAAGGACAACTAAATTAACTCCTCGTTTTCAATAAAACTTAGAATATTTCTAAGCTCTTTTTTTAAACAAGCCTATCTTTGCTTATGCCATACTAAGATTTGATAGCTTTATCCTCACCACTTTTCTACCTTAAGGTCAATACACTAGGTGTATATCTCCCCAGCTGGACCCATTGGTCTCTTATTCTTAATTTTTTTCTCTGTATTTTTTTCTTCTTTTTTTTATAGGATAAACACCCATTTGTAGCGAGGTATTTTTATTCTAAAATGGAAAGAGATAGCATCCATATGTAGTGAGATGCTTTTATGTGGTAGAATATATATTTTTTTCTTTTTTTTTCTATTTCTATAAATATATTTTTTCCTTCTAATTTTTTTGGCTGAATATATATATTTTTTCTTCAACTCTTGTTTCTAAATGAGTGGCTCTCCATCCATTCTAAATGCTTTCCCTACAAATAAGAACAATCTTAAGAGCTAGAAACACGACAAAGTCATTTAGATTTGCCAGCCTAAGACTGAATCTTTTTGATGACTAAGGACTTAATAAGGTTGTCCAAGAGATGAGCCAGTGCATAGTGAAATTGAAGATATTTAGGACTCAAAGACCATCCAAATCAAAGGGTGGAAAGATAAGTCATTCTCTTATCACCCTTTTAACTTAATACTTTAAGCTTTTTTTAGGTTCCTTCAAAAACCAAGCAAACAAGTCCAAATTTAGGTAAATACTTGAAAAATTAAGTCTACTAGGACCTAAAGAGTCTAGGCGGAAAGTCCTTATTCCACATTTCCTAAAGTCAATAAATCCTTAGAATTAGGAATTCTTGATTCCACCTAACTTAAATTCCAAAAACATCATTGCAAACACACTTTTTTCTAATTTCTTTTACATAAGCAAACTATATATATAAATATAGGGGTCAGATCCAGAGAGCATAGTGCTTACAAAATGGGTGACGAGCACGTAATGTAGTGCATTAGATTAATATCGCATGAACATGGTAAATACCACTCATACCAACAAAAGTGGTATTGCAACAGCTCTAAGATTGAAGGTGCTTAACATAAATGTAATCTACGTGCATTTATAATTATTAAGTTACCTAAAATGTAGGATGTGATAATAACTAATCATATCTACATATTCTAAAAATAGATGTGTAGATTGATTGTAATACAACATAATATTCAAAACTATAAATATCCATATTAAGTACGTAAGAATATGAAAAGGTAAGACCAACCAAATAAATCCAATTGTTCGGTGCCTAAAATTAGAGAAGACTCTATGTTACTATATGTAAAATTATTGCAACAAAATAGAATAACGTTTGTAATGAGAAGTGTTTACAATTGTAACAAGTTTATGGGTAAGTTGTAACAAATAAATGGGTTCTTGTAACAAACCAAATAAAATGTTGTAATAACTAATTTGTGAAACATTTTGAATATTATGTGCCATGTGTCGTAGGTACTTTGCAATACATAATGTATTGCATTTAATATATATATCACATATGATAAATTACAACTGCATAAGGTTTTGTTGAATTAAATATACTTTTTTTGTAATGCATGCATGATTTGTTTCTGATAGACAATAAATATGGAGACACACATGTAATGTATTATTATAATACGTTATGTTTTGATATCTCTTAGTGGTGAATAGTTATAACGTTTAATACAAGATATTATAATATATTGTAGTTGCTTTGTAATACATCGCTTCCATTGAATATAAGTTTTGTGTTACAAAAAGATATTGAGTAATAAGGACATTGGGAGTTGAGTTGTAATACAAGCCAGCAATGCATAAAATAATAGAAAGTCAGTTGTAATACAAGTAAACAATACAAAATAATGGATAGTCAAGTTGTAATACAAGGCATAAATACATAAAATAATAAATAGTCGAGTTGTAATTATAACCCAGCAACACATAATTGATTATAATATAAGCAGTTGACGTTATTATGGAAGATAATCAATATGAAATTTGTAGGATTCATTATTCTATTCTATATATAATAAGATAATTATGATTGGTTATTTCCAAAATTAATCGGTGGTTTGTGTGGGTTGGTTAAAATCATTTACTATATAGTCAAGTGGTTTCATCAAATGCTTATGTAATCCAATAGTCACCATTTTACGCTTTTTAGAGAATTTATGAGCACAGTGCCCAGTGGATACTTTCTCTCTCTCTCTCTCTCTATATATATATATGGAAACATATTCACAAGGAATACTACAAGAAAATATGCAAAATGTGAATGCAATAATGAAAATTTTACTAAAAATTTTAGGTGCTGGCAAAAGATATTCAGTGTATGCATACTACCCCTGCCCATGCCTAAATTCTTGGATGTCCTTATGCATGGAATATAAACAGAATAAGAGAAAGAAGAAAGGAGGTAGAAAAGGGTAGAAATCATTTGTAATAGCTCTTGAATTTTTTGTTCAGCTTATTCTAACACCTATGAAATATGACAAATATGCTATATATAAAAGGATATTTACATATGTATAAATGCCGAGTTTAACGCCTTCAGCTAGGTGAAAACTCAATCACACATCCACAAGGAGGTTGATGACTTCATTAGCAGGAGGAGGTTTTTGGGCTAAAATTGGCTTGAGGTGCTAGCCATTTACAATAGAAACATACCCAGTTTTTTGGTCCAAGATCTGAACTACCCCATTAGATTATGGGTGAATCACAACAAAAGGGCTAGCCCACTTGGACTTCAGCTTGCCCACAAAGAATTTGAGTTTAGAATCAAATAACCAGACTTGCTGGTTTGGCATGAAATATTTTCTCCAGATGTGGCTGTCATGAAAGGCCTTAGTTTTATCCTTATAGATCTTCGCATTCTAATAGGCCACCAACTTGATTTGTTCTAATTCACTGAGCTGGAGCTTCCTGTCATGACCTCCTACATCGAGGTTAAAATTACATTTCTGCACCGCCCAAAAGTCGTGGTGCTTTAGCTCAACTGGAAGGTGACAGGCCTTTCAATACACCATGCAGTATGGTGACATTCTGAGTGGGGCCTTGTACGTAGTCCGATATGCCCATAATGCATCAATCAATAGATCGAACCAATCCTTTTGATCGGGTCTAACTTTCTTTTGTAGAATGAGTTTGATTTGATGGTTACACACCTTACCCTACCCATTGGTCTGCGATGCTATGGGGTGGTAATATGGTGATGTACCATATACTTTTTCAAAAGTGACCAGAAATGGGCATGAATGAAATGACTCCCCCTGTCATTAATCAAAGCACGACGAACACCAAATCTCTCAAAAATAAGTTCCCTAACAGAAGATATGACAGTTTTATGATCAGCTCACCTCGTTAGGATAGCTTCAACCCACTTCAAGACATGATCAACTATGAGAAGAATGTACTATCCCAGTTTGGGAATAGGCCCATGAAATCAATGCTCCAAACGTCGAACACATCTACATACAAGATAGGCTAGGGAAGCATCATGTCTCTCTTGGTCATAGAACCGACCGACTGGCATTACTTACTACATTTGGTGAATTCGTGTGTATCTTTAAAAATGGTCGGATAAAAGAAACCTGACTGCAAAATCTTTGCAGTGGTTTTTCTGCCAGAGAAATGACACCACAAGCATCGTTATGAAAAAAGATAACACACTTGAAATCTCAGAGTTGGGGATGCACCTCCTGATTAGCTAAGCAGATCCAATACGGAAAAGTAGGGGGTCATCTCAAAAATAAAACTTGGCTTTAGACAAAAATTTGAGCTTTTGGTCCTTGGATAATCCCATAGGTATGTTGTCTAAAACAAGATAATTCATGAGATCCGCATACCAAGGAAACTTTGAAAAATCTATACCCAATGGAGATTCATCCAGAAAATTATCAGATATAAGTGGGGAATGTGGAATGTGGGTTGGGTCAGGTTTGGATAGGTGATTAGCCACTACATTATGCGCTTAAGCTTTGTCACGGATTTCGATATCAAATTCTTGTAATAGAAGGATCCATTTGATCAAGTGGGGCTTGGCATCCTTCTTTGCCAAAAAATGTCGGAGGGCGAAATGATCAGTAAATACAATGACTTTTGACCCTAACAGATAATAGCGGAATTTCTCCAGCCCGAATACTATGGCTAGCAGTTCCTTTTCAGTGACTGTGTCATTATGCTAAGCCTCCTTTAGCATCTTGCCAGCATAGTAAATGACGAAAGGGTGGTGCTCTCAACACTATCCAATAATAGCTCCGACAAGGAAATCAGAGGCATCACACATAATCTTGAAATTGAGTGGCCAGTCGGGTGGCTAGAGAATAGGAGAATCAGATACAACACTTCATAAAGTCTTGAAAGCATTGAGACACATGGAATACAAATTAAATGGGACATCGACTACAAGAAGATTCATCAATGGGCGAGTGACTTTTGAGAAATCTCAAGTGAATCTTTCGTAAAATTTGACGTGACCCAAGAAAGATCTAATCTATTTGACTGAGCTTGGTGGATGTAATCTGGAAATTACTTGCAGGTCTTTGAAATTAATCCATCCTATTACACTCATCGCATTTATCTTAAGGACAACTCTCGCCACTCCCGCCAACCTTAAAGGAGATTGAATCCTAACATGCAGGGCATGGTAAAAAAAGGAGATCATTAAGTGGTTGGACGCTAGCATTATCTACCCTATCTCTGATAGTAATTGGGTTAGTCCTACTCAAGTTGTTCATAAAAAGGTGGGACTAACTGTCATCACAAATTAGAAAGGGGAAAATATTGCCACTAGGACTTCTTTTTCTTGGCAAGTGCGTATTGCTTACAGAAAATTAAACACTGCCACCAAGAAAGATCATTTTCCACTCCCATTCATTGATCAAATCTTGGAGCGCTTAGCAGAACAAGAGTTTTACTATTTCCTTGATGGATACTTCGGCTATAATCAACCTGCAGTCCACCTTGAGGACCAAGAAAAAACTACATTCACCTACCCTTTGTTGAGTTCGTAAAACATGGATTTTAGTTTGAAAATGTTGTAGCATAGCATGAAATACAACTCAAGCAAAACATTTATAATGGGAGACGTAGGATGGTGAAATTTATTTTTGATTTCTTTTCTCTACTTGCCTAAAATTAGATTCCAGTTTCAAGAGTGTGAGTATAAGATGCACTAGTTGCATTATTGACACGTAAAATATATGTGTGAGTCAGATAAATCACAAACATGAAAGTGTGTTTCGGTTCGTACTTCTATTACATGATGGCGATTAGTAGAAAATGAGTCTATCGCTAGATCATTAATATCTTCTGGAATCGACATATTTTTATTGTAACAAAACATGAGATAATGATAACAGGATATTTTATTCCATCAATGATCAAGTCATTACAATTATCTGTGGAGGAATGCGTGTACATTGAAATTGAAATCTACTAAGCTATCAGAAAAGAAATGCATGCATGGATCTCGGAAAGATTATGCAGGCATTCTAGTAGGGAGATATTACTATACTACTAGCAAGAAAATAATGCAAGAATTAAGCTACGAAGAACAACTATGCTTAAGTGAAGTTGGGGCACTAGAGATGATCTCTGGTGGCCGTGTGGCTTGAGGTGGTAGGAGGGAAGAGAGGGACTGCCAAGGTCATTGGCCGGCCTCTTGAGAAGGTGGTGGAGGTGGTGCTCTCTTGGACATGGAGTGATGGTGATGGTGCTCGTGAGTGGTGCAAGTGAAGGTGGTGATGGTGGCATGTACATGATAGGGTCCAAGGGATGGGGCTTTGGCCGCCCAAGGAGAGTCTTATATAGACTCTGGGATGGCACCTAATCCTTATAGAGAAGTCTCTAGACTTCTCCAGAGTGGCCGGCCAAGGGTCTACAAATAGGTCTTCTAGAGTGGATCTAGAATGACGATGCATGGTCATTCTAGAGTCTTCTCTGGGTGGTTGGTGACTAGGTATGTGCATGTGGGTGTGTGTGAGTGAATGTGTGGGTGTGTGTGTGCATCAAAAGGTGGTCAACTTGACCACTAGGTCCACTTCTAATTAGGTCCTAGGTTGGTCTAAATGGCAGATCTAGTTAGGTTTCTAAAAATAAGTTTATATAACCTTAGGCTAAAGTGACTGATCCAATTAAACTTAACCATGTTTAAATGGGTCAATGTGTGTGTAATTGGGGGAGAGAGTTCCCAATTAGATTGGGCTTAAGTCAATTGGGCTCTCACTGAGTCCAATTAGACATGTGTTGGTTGAGATTTGAGCTCAATTGGACTCTATGAGTCCAATTGACTGTGTGTAATACAATTGACTTAGATCTAAGTCAATTGGGCTTAGTGAGAACCTAATTAGGTTCTAAGAAGAGTCTTAGGGTTGTGTACTAGGTTTAGGGTACCTTAAATTAGGTTTCCTAGCATGTAGCATTGGATTTATAGGCCTTAGGAATCAAGATGTAGTCTTGATTCTTAAAACAACAAAAGGAGAGGGGTGGCAGACGTCTGATCTTAAGATCAGATGACTTATACTTCAAAATCAGAAGTCTAAGTCTTTTTCTGGATGTCCAATACTAAATCAATATGGAGTTTATGTTCTGCCTTCAGTTTCTGCAGAACTTGGATGTTTGACACATTGTCTGGATGTCCAGAGGTAGGCTGGAATGCGGGTTTTGACGTGTCTTAAGCTAAGGTGACCTAATTTAAGGGTGGCTAAGGTGTGGGAAGGTGTCTAAGGCTATCCTAAGGCTAGAGATAGCCATAAGGATGTCCTATGTTCTTTATAATTCAATCTAAGCATTAAAATCCTATAAGTAATGTAGTATACCTCTTCCCTACATTATGTCTCCAGCTTGTGTGTAGCTTTATTTCATGGCATCTGCTCCAGCCCTACTACAGTTCTAGTTTTTATCCTACTTCAGATTCATCTTTAAGCCATCTCTTTAGCTTCTTTTTACCTACAAATAGAGTAATACACTAATTAGTACAAAATATTGACATTATTGCAAAAATATGTATGCAGAGTAGTAAAGATGCAAAGTATGTAGTTGATGCGTGAACTAAGCTACAATTATGCTAAGTTCTAACTTAATTCAAGTCTTTTAGGTCAAATAATTGCTGTGTAATCGCACCCCCATGCCTAAATCTTGCTAGTACCTAGCAAATGTAAGACTAAGTTATCTGCAAATAGGTCCCTAAAGGATTACTTATTATTTTTATCAAGTGTAAGACTACAGATCTTTTTCTTTTTGTTTTCATCAAATAATCTAGAAATTCAGACAATCGTGAAAGTGTAGTGATGTAGCTTATGCAATGGATTCGACTGAAAAGCCAATTTAGCTCTAAGGTTCATACCTGATCCCTAGTAAAATTCTATTAGGATAGGCAAACTTCTTCTCTTGGGGTATAACAAAATATTATGTAATTTCTACCCCAGCTTTTAGCTTAGGTAGATGTGTTAGTCAAGTGGGTTTGTATTTGGTGATACATATAGAGTAGTACTACATAATCTAGATTTCCAGACCATCAAATAAATCAACTCAGAGAGAAGTGGGAAAACTGTGCTCTCTTTGGTTCATTTGTACTCTCTCTTTCTTTTCTTCTTTTCTTTTTTAAGCTCACAATCTCATCAGATTTACAAATATAATCCATATTTGGTGGTCTCACATGGCATTAACACTTTAATAAAGATCTGATAACCCTATAACTAAGTCAGAATTTCTCAGCTAGTATTCGGGTAGTCAAAGATACATAAAAGTAGGTTAAGGCTATATTTGGTGGATCATAAATATGGTGTGTAATGTTGCCTCAATATATTTGAAATAAATGCACTGCACACAATTATAACTCAACATTTTTCTTTTTCTTTTTTTCTTTTCTTTTTCTATACACATTTTTTCTTCTTTTTCTCATATCAACATGAAGCAATAGAACATGACATACACGAATTTTATTTAGGAGGCATTATTGTGGCTTGGTGGTGTTCAAGAGGATATCGAGTGGCTTATTTGGTGGAAGTGCCTACTCTTGGCACCGGGAAAGGAATGGATAGGATAATGTATCTTCCAACCTTGACATCAATACCCTCCTTCAACCGAGAATTTCATGAAGGATGGTTGTAACCATCCACCTTAGTCCTTATTTAATTAGAACTTCAATCTCTGCTTATTTACCTTATTTGGTGGCTCTCAGAAATTCACACAAAGTTCATATGCGGGAATCGAGAGTGAAAACTATGCCTACCTCTGAGTATCATTACCTAACTATCCAGAAATTAAGATTCCTTGCACTAGTCTTAGAGAACCAGTAGACACTCTACTCTCACCTCACAAATATTTGGTGGATCTACTAGAAGATGGTTTGCCTGGCTCCCTAACCACTATCCAGGGGTTCAAGAAAAGAAGCAATGCTTCTTCTCAACAAACTAAACACAACTATCAGTCTTCACAGTGAATCCATTTCAAAATCTATTTGTGAGTGTGAAAATTGTACTGAATTGTAAATTAAGGAATCAACTAAAGAATAAAATTCCTAATAAAACCTCTTGATAAAAATCCTTATTCATGGATGCAGTATATACAAATGCTTTATACAATTAACCACTTATGATTACGCTTCAACATTATTCCCTTATTGTGCTACATTCAGCTTGGTCTTAATTTAGAACAAAAGGTGAGAGAATGAGTCGAAAGTGATTGTTGTGAATGATTTCTAGCTCCAATGAGAACATTGGAGGTGGAGTCAGTTGTTCCTAATTTAAGACTCTAAAGTGCAATTAACATGTTGCACAGAGGTTTTCTAAGTGTTGGTAGAAAATTTTCTAATGTATATGTACTACCCCCCATGCCTAAGTTCTTGCATGTCCTCATGCATGAATATAAAGGAAATAAATTAAGATAGGAAGTCCATGGATAGAAATCACCTGGAATTGCTCCTGAATTTTCATTCAGTTTAAGCCACACTATGATACAATATGCAGAAAAATATGCTAAAAGAAAATATGCTATCTATAAAAGATATGTATATATGTATAGGTGCTGAGTTTAATGCCTCCATCTAGGCAAAATCTCAATCACATGTCATCATCATGAGCCATAACTAGCTCATTTTGACCCAATACAAAGGATAAAAGCTCCTACATAACTCAAGGAAAGGCTTAACTCAGAGAATTCTGAGTTTAAGGAGAAAACAAGTCATAAGGGGTAAAAATGCAATTTTACCAGTATAATCTGCATACAGGGTAATTCAGGGTCCAAACATAGGTCAAAGCAACCTAATAAGAATAAAAGTGGGATGAGATGATCTGGCAAGGGCTACAGCAATTCTAAGGAACTAAATAATAATCTGTAACCCTAAAACAAACCCACTTCAATTCACGAGGTTCAAGGCAAAGAAAAAATGGAATAAACCCTCTAAAATTCATAGAAAAATAATCTCTAGGGTTTAGAACCTTCAATTTGACCTTAGGAACCCATCTTGACCTACATTGAGAACCATACCCAATTAATAACTTAATTTGGGTTTTTGCGTAAATTGACCAGTCAAACAAGGTTTAATCTAGAAATAAAATTCACCATCAGATTCCTTAGGTCCTAATTAGTCACGTATAAAAACTTGAGCCTATGAAGAAACCTTCTTGACCAACTTTACACTTTGGTCCTCATATATTTACTTTTTGGCCCTCAACTTTTGAACCCTCGCATTTTGGCCCCTAACTCTCCTTCGTTCTTTGCGTTCAGGTCCTCCCTGCAAAACCTGCCAGCACCATGCTCCGGCGACCTTGCGCGGAGCATGGCGCCACGCAAGGTGAGGGGGAGAGTCTGGCAAGTAAACCAGGGGTGCCCTGCGTCGTCAGCCGTCGTAGGGACACCCCCTAGTCGCTGTAACCCACCATACCGGCCGTGCGAACGCACGGACGGTATGGGTTTCCATCTCCGGCGTCCTCCGGCTCCGCCTTCCTCCCTGATTCGGTCCCTATAAATACCCCCGTCGCTCCACCGTTCTTCCCAGCTCGGATCTGACGGAGAAAACCCCCAACTTTCCTCTCTTCTCACTCCGGCAGACGCCCACCAGCTCCAGCGGTTCTTCCTCCTCCTCCTCTTCGCTCTGCCGCAATACCAGCAGCAGAGACTTCTTCCCCTGCTCTTCCCGCGCCACGCCGCACCCAGCTTGCGCCTCTCCGGCCCTCTGCTCGCCGCCGCCCCTTCCCCCGGGCATCTTCTTCTCCGGCGACAGTCGATACGACTGTCGCCCGCTCCGGCCCCTCCTCCTCCTGCTAATTAGGTAGAACACCTCCTCTTCCTCCCCTCTTCCTTTTCCTCACTTTAAACATCTACTGTCGCCCTCGATTCCGACCCCTCACCCTCACCTTCTCCACCTCCGGCCATCCTCCGGCGAGCTGCTCCCATCACTCCAGCAACCCACACGGCTCGCCGACCAACGCAGAACCTCCGCCTCCTCACCCTGATCAACCCCCGCCCTTCCACTTCCCCCAATCACCCTCTGCAACTCCACCGAACAAACCCATCTTCCGACCCACAGTCCGACCTAGGGCAGCCCTTGCACGCCGCCCCACGCCTCGCCACCACCCGCACGAGCTTCGCCGCACTCTGGCGAAGCTCCCGGCACCTTCTGATTAGGCCGAGAGGCCGTTTTGCTGTGAACAGGTCACCCGTCCTCCGCCGCCATTGCCGTGCAGAAGGAGCTGCTTCCGCCTGCAGCTGCAGGCGCGTCACGCCCAGATTCGACTCCCAGGCCGTGCGAGGCATTTCGACAAAGCGTCAGGCTGCAGCTGAAGTGAAGCCCTCACGCGAAGGCCTCGCGTAACGCCGCGATTACCAGCTGTTTCCTCCACGCAGGCGCCAACTCGGGGTGGGACATTTAGTCCCACCTCGGAAAACTCTGAAGAGGCGCAGCGGTATAAAGTGGAAAAGTGCTGGAGGCTTATTGCCTCAGCACACGGGGTGAGGTCCCCTTCACCCGCCCGGTTACCCGGTCTCGTCCGCGCTCACGCCCCGCGGACCTGGCCTGACCCGACTTAGACTGACCTGCACTCCTCGCCCACCACGCACGCCGGTGGGCCTGGACCCGGGCGCGACCCGTACCCGGCAACCCGGCAGCTCTGGGAGAGCTTTCCCAAGAGTGGCTTCTGTGAGAGAGAGACGCGGGGGGAGGGTAGAGATAGGTTTTGCCCCTCTCTGATCAAGCTGTGTAAGTGTGCAGGCACAGGTGAAGAAGAACCGTGGAAGAAGACGAAGGCTGAAGGAAGGAGGATCATCGAGCGACACTGTAGCAGCGGCGGTTTAAGTCGTCTGATTGGAAAATCAGACGACGTCCTGAAGGCAAGGAAGGAGAAGGAAGGCGAGGCAGAGGAGAACGCAGAGAGGCCAAGACAAGAACTGAAAGAAGAAAAAGAGCACGAGAAGAAGATCTGAAGAAAGGAA
The DNA here is from genome assembly GCA_037157565.1 of Thalassia testudinum. Taxonomy (NCBI): domain Eukaryota; kingdom Viridiplantae; phylum Streptophyta; class Magnoliopsida; order Alismatales; family Hydrocharitaceae; genus Thalassia; species Thalassia testudinum. The sequence goes on along the minus strand of JAZHRO010000071.1, from coordinate 22,430,102 downwards.
AAGAAGAAAAAGAAGAAGAACCAAAAAGAAGAGAGCAGAAGATCTGAGAAGGAAGAAGAGGAGAAGCAAAGAGAAAAGAAGAAAAGCCAACAAATTCTCTCTCTCTCTCTTTCTTTATTTTTGTAAAAGAAACTTGTACCCCTAGAATACAACTTGCTCCCTGAGTTCGACCTCGGGAACTCTTTATTTCCGAGTAACAAATTGTATTAAACTGGTAATCACCTCCCTCTATACTATACTACGACGAAATAATAAAACTATAGAGGAAGGTCGCCCCAGCAGTTTTTGGCGCCGTTGCCGGGGAGCAACGGCTATTCTAGAGGTAAACGTTCCTGTTTCTTTTTAATTTCTGATAATCTCCCCTCTTTTGTGCAGCTACAGGAAATCAAGAAGACAAGCAACCGCACGACAACCACTCCGAGGACAGGTAAATTTTTCCTCTCGCTATTAACCCCTAAACTCCAAAGAGGAAGAAAAGAAAAGAACAAGCAATATAGGGCTAACCTGTCTTCCATACTTAGTAACCAAAAAGAGTTGCATGTTTTCAACTCATTAGTCTTGCACACTATTAAGGGTATTTAAGGGCTAACACATTCTTGCTTGAGCCCTAATTACCCAACAAAGAACTAACTGGACCAAGTAGAGCCAACATAAGATTCAACATTAGGGTTTTAGAGACACACTACTTAAATCAAGAATGGAGAAAATCCAAAAGAAGTGTGCCTAAACCATTGATTGAAAATACCTATTCAAAAGAAAACCTAAAACAATTGGCTCTCTAAACACTTGAACCCTAAAAGACAAGACCTAAAAGCTCTCAAAGAAAACAGGAGGTAAAGTTGACCCCTTGGGTCAACCAACCTTAAATTAGGTCACTCTTGGCACTTAAAAGACTAAAGTTCAAGTGAAACCTCAAGCACCCTGATCTTAAAATAAAAATTGGTAGACTTAAGAGGTCAAGATCCCCATTCTGGTCTACCTGGAACCACAGTGACAAGAGAGGTCGGGTGGGGGAAACCCTGTAACCCGTGGGGACGCTCTACCGTGTAGGGGTCTTCGCGGGACTCTCCCTCTCTGGCTGCCCAGGTAATTCTCAGGTGGACGATCTTTCTGATCAAGGGGTCCATCTGCCCCGCACCTCTATAGTCACCCAACACATTTGTGGGTGTCTTGATTGGGTCCAGTACCTTCTAAACTTACCTCTTCCAACAGTGCATGTACGGAAGGAGGTCCTTAAGACCACCCTTAAGACCTCCTTTAGAAATTAGCTCTCGTCAAGGCCAAGCCTCGACGCCCGTGTTTGTGCAGCAACACCCTCACATTATTCTCTCTTCTGATTCAGAACCAAGTTCTTCTTCTTCCCCCATCATGGCTCAGCCAGTTGAGGAAGAAAATAATCTGGAACACCAGCTCCAGCGACTCAATGACCTCTTCCAAAACTTCGTGCACCCACCACAGCGTCCTATGATGCGGGACCACTACAATCCTGCTGCGGTGGCCATTGAGCCTCGAGTCAGAATCCCGACTGGAGGACCTGATTCCGAATTAAAGCCCAACATGATCCATGCTATACCTAAATTCCATGGGCTTAATTCTGAAGATCCCTTCCAGCACATCAAACAGCTAAAGCATCTGACCCACACTTTTGGATCAGATGCGCAAAATCGGGATATTCTTCTCATGAAGATGTTCTCCTTTTCTCTTATGGACAAGGCCGCCCATTGGTATCAAACTCAGACCCGGCCGATCAACACTTGGGAAGAACTTCAATCCGAGTTTTTGAAAAAGTTTTTTCCCGTTGGTCGGACCAACGCCTTGCGCCATCAGATTACACACTTCACTCAACAATCAGGAGAACCTCTCCATGAGGCATGGGATCGTTTTCAGGATCTCATGAGAAAGTGCCCCCATCACGGAGTTCCTAAATGGGAACAAGTCCAATCTTTTTACCAGGGACTCCGTGAGGACATCCGCCTTTTCGTCAATGCAACTTGCGGAGGAAACATCATGGGTCAACATGAAGACACCGTATGGGAGATTCTCGAAAACATGTGCGAGAACTCCATCAACAATGACTCCATGGGATTATTCGACAGGACAAATACCCACGCAGCGACGAATCTTAAGGGAGCACATGAGACGCAGGGCCTGTCCGCATCAGTCGACCTGGAATTAATGGCCAGTCGATTGGACAAGGTCTCAATCATTGAAAAGAAGGTGGATGAGCTGACTCAGCACTTGCAGTGAGCCACCTCCGCGCGTAACTCCTTTGCACAACCTCCTTCCACACAGGAGACTGTGCAAAACATCCTCCACCGATCTTCCCCTAGGATGGATCCATATCCATCCCCATCTGATTCTTGGATCGGAGGATCATCCGATCCTTTCTACACCAGCCAGGGGAACTCCATTCCCCCTTTCCCTGATTCTCAGGAGGTTCCTCAGACCTGCGAGGACCTCAACGCCATCCAGAACGACCCATTCTCCAACACTTACAACCCTGGATGGCGAAACCATCCCAATTTTCAGTGGGCGGGAAATTTCCAAACCCAAAGACCACCTTTTCAGTCCCGCCCACAGCCCTCTCGTCATTACCAGCCGCCTCAGCCTCGGCCCAACCCTACTTATCCATCAGGGCCAAATCAGGATCAAATGTCCCTAATCCTTCAGACTCTGGCTGACATTCAAAAAACGAATGCGGCTATTCAAAAACAGCACAAGGACGAACTTACAGAAGTTAAAACTCAACTGGCCCAGTTGGCAAATTCTCGCCAGCCAGGCACACTCCCTTCCCAACCTCTTCCTAACCAGAATAACGTGCCAACCCAGAAGCGCGTTATGAATCCAAATTTAGGCCACGCACAATGGATTTATCAGGCCCCTACTGCTCCATCTCCAGACGAGATGGAAGCTTCAACTTCTTATGCAGGATTTCAGCAACAGCCACCCCTCTTACCAAACCCAAACCAAAATCAGGCCGGATTAAATTCTGTAACAACACGTAGTGGTAAAACAACTCAAGACCCGCATTATCCAAACCACTCCAAGCCTGATAACCATGACCCTAGGATAGTTATCCAAGAAACCGTTGTTCCAGATCCACAACCTGGACCTATCCTAGAAGAACCAACCAAGATCCCGTTTCCCGAGGCCTTGACCAAGGGAAAGAAGACCACCAAACCCGTGGCCCCTGAGGAGGACCTGGTCAAGCTCTTTGAGCAGGTCCACATAAACATCCCCTTGATGGATGCAATCCGCCACGTACCAGCTTACGCACGATTTCTAAATAATATATGTACACCCCAGCGTAAGCCGCGAACCAAGGGAGGGAGCCCAATTGTTCTGTCAGAGCAAGCCAGCTCTGTAATCCTCAGTAGACTCCCACCCAAGGCAAAAGATCCTGGTACTCCCCTGATTTCCTGCAAGATAGGTGGTACCCAATTTGATAGAGCATTGTTAGACTTGGGTGCATCCATAAACCTGATACCCACATCCTTACTTGACCATCTAGAAGAATCTGAGCTAAAACCAACCGAGGTGACATTACAATTAGCAGATCGATCTATAAAGTCACCAAAAGGGATTCTCGAGGATGTTATCGTAAGAGTGCGGGATTTCTATTTTCCAGTGGACTTTATAGTCTTAGATATGGATGCACCTGAGAACCCTAGGGATACACCAATCATTCTAGGGAGACCTTTCTTGGCTACTGCTAGAGCCAACATCAGCTGTGAGGAGGGCCAAATGGAGCTTAAGTTTGGAGATCAAACACTGAAAATTGATATATTTAAGGCCCAACAAGGAATTAATTGCGGCGTCATCGAACAAATTTGTGACATCAGGACCTTGGTTGATGAATCACACTTCCAGAATGACGCGATTATGCCTCATCAACCACAGAAGGATCTTGACCCACAAACAGAGGAGTCGAATCCAGATATGAATAACCCAGTAACTCCCACCCTTGAACCTCACATCTATACTGAACCACCCGCTGCTGCTGATAACCCCATCCTCGAACTGAAACCCCTTCCTGCTCACTTGAAATACATCTTTTTGGGTTCTAATCAGACCCTTCCTGTGATTATCAATTCCAACCTCAGTCCTGAATAGGAATCCTGTCTGATTGTTGTCCTCCAGCAGCATCGCAGAGCCATCGGGTGGACTCTCGATGATTTGACTGGAATAAGTCCCTCTTATTGTACTCATCATATCTATTCGGAAGAGGGCACATGACCTTCTCGTGAAATGCAGAGACGCTTAAACCCCAATCTGCAGGAGGTCGTGAAAAAGGAGATCATCAAGTGGTTAGATGCCGGAATCATCTACCCAATCTCCGATAGTCGTTGGGTGAGCCCAATTCAGGTCGTGCCCAAGAAGGCAGGACTCACCACTATAACAACTGAGACCGGAGAAATCATTCCTACCCGATTAGCCAACTCGTGGAGAGTCTGTATAGATTACCGCCGACTCAATTCCTCCACGAAGAAGGACCATTTCCCACTACCCTTCATTGATCAAATTCTCGAAAAACTTGCGGGAAATAGGTTCTTCTGCTTTCTTGACGGGTACTCCGGTTATAACCAGGTGGCAATCCATCCTGAGGACCAAGAAAAGACCACGTTCACCTGCCCCTTCGGAACATACGCTTTCCGAAGGATGCCTTTCGGTCTTTGCAATGCACCTGCTACTTTTCAGCGATGCATGCTTGCCATATTCTCAGATATGGTAGGTGATTATCTGGAAGTCTTCATGGATGACTTTTCAGTTTTCGGAGCATCATTCGACGATTGCCTCCAACACTTGGTCCAGATACTCAGGCGGTGCATCGATGTGAATTTGGTTCTTTCCTGGGAAAAGAGCCATTTCATGGTGCCTGAGGGAATTGTCCTGGGACACAAAATTTCGGAGAAAGGTATCCAAGTGGATCGAGCTAAGGTTAATCTGATTTCTCACCTTCCTATGCCTAGCTCGATCAGGGACATCCGTTCCTTTTTAGGGCATGTCGGTTTTTATCGACGATTTATCCCTGATTTTTCAAAAATCGCGCGCCCCCTGACCACTCTTCTCTCCAAGGATGTTCCTTTCGAAATTTCCAAGGAATGCACTCAACCATTTGAAATCCTGCGTGACCGAGTCACCCAAACCCAGATCCTACAGTCCCCTGATTGGTCTCAACCCTTTGAGATCATGTGCGATGCATCCGACTTCGCTGTAGGAGCGGTTTTGGGGCAGAAAATTGACGGGAAACCTGTGGTCATTTACTACGCCAGCAAAACACTCGATGAGGCTCAGCGTAACTATACGGTTACTGAGAAAGAGCTGCTAGCTGTAATATTTGCCCTAGAAAAATTCAGATCGTACCTTCTGGGTTCCCGTGTCATCATATACTCGGATCACACAGCTGTGAGGCATCTCCTTGCAAAGAAGGACGCGAAACCTCGATTAATCCGATGGATCTTGCTGTTGCAAGAATTTGACCTTGAGATTCGCGACAAAGCAGGAAAGCAAAATGTGGTAGCTGATCACTTGTCCCGTCTTCCTTCTGAAATAATTGACCCTTCCGGACCCATCACTGAACATTTTCCCGATGAGCACCTACTGACTATTGGTACTAGCCTTCCATGGTTTGCTAATGTAGTAAATTACTTGGCATCTCATCAGATCCCGTCCGATTGGCCGAAGGCCAAGAAGGATAAATTATGCTCCGATGCCAAGTATTACATTTGGGAAGACCCGTACCTCTTCCGCATAGGTGCCGATCAGATCATCCGGAGATGTGTCCCGGAAGGGGAATTCAACAATATCCTCTCTTTCTGCCATGACCAGGCATGCGGTGGCCATTTCGCCGGGCATAAAACCGCATCAAAAGTCCTCCAGTGCGGCTTTTACTGGCCCACACTGTTCAAAGACGCATACAATCACTGCAAGGCATGCAGTCGTTGCCAGACTTTGGGCAACATGAGCCATCGCGACATGATGCCTATGCAACCGATTCTAGTATGCGAAATCTTTGATGTTTGGGGGATTGATTTTATGGGCCCCTTTCCTGTTTCGGATGGTTTCGAATACATTCTGTTGGCTGTGGACTACGTGTCCAAATGGATCGAAGCCATACCAACCCGAACCTGTGATCACAAAATCGTTCTCAAATTCATTCATCAAAACATTTTCTCAAGGTTCGGGATTCCTCGTGCAATAATCTCTGATGGGGGGACCCATTTCACAAATGCTCAGTTTAGGTCACTGATGACCAAATACGGGGTGTCTCACCGAATCTCTACTCCTTACCACCCCCAAACTAATGGTCTAGCTGAGCTGTCTAATCGGGAGATCAAGAAAATCCTGCAAGTCACTGTTCGACCTGACAGGAAGGACTGGTTGTCCCGACTTCCGGAAGCATTGTGGGCCTATAGGACCGCCCACAAGACCCAATTGGGCATGTCTCCCTTTAGACTGGTGTACGGAAAGGCATGCCACCTTCCCGTAGAACTGGAGCATAAAGCCTATTGGGCAGTACGAAACTGTAATCTAGATCTTTCCAAGGCTGGGACCCACAGAAAACTCCAAATCAGCGAGATCAATGAATTACGCCTAGACGCGTACGAGAACTCGCAAATCTACAAGGAGCGGGTTAAAGCCTTCCACGACAAACACATCTCGAGAAAGATCTTTCATCCTGGTCAAAAGGTCCTACTCTTTGATGCCCGACTAAAACTCTTCCCAGGAAAACTGAGATCCAAGTGGGTCGGACCATATTTGGTCCGACAGGTTTTTGGAAATGGAGCAATCGAAATCAGTCCACTCAGCCACGATTCTGAACCTTTCATCGTGAATGGTCAGAGACTCAAGCAGTTCATTGATGTAACTTCTACTGATTTGGCTGAAGCATCTTATATCCTCCTTTCCCCTTGAGCTTATTGCGCCCAACCGATGGCGTAAAACTCAGCGCTTAACGGGAGGCAGCCCGTCATTCTCTTTGAAAACCTGAAACTTGTTCTGACACCTTTTTGCACTTGAGGTTCACCCTTGTAGACAGCCGACCCCACCTCAGATGCTTGCATCTGGGATTAGAAATCGTCCGCAAAAATTCAACCCGACCCATCCACTCATCCAAATTTCTGTCTTAAGGAATGAACTAAGTCAAATAAAAACCCCCTAGGTTACAATGAGGACATTGCAAATCTTAGGCATGGGGGGGGGGTATGAAAGTGCAAAACTTGTAAGAAAAGGTTTCAAACAAAAAAAATTCACATATGCCAAAAACACCATAAAAATTAAAAATTAAAAATTTTTTCGAAAAAGAATAAAAGGAGAAGGAAATTTTGTGAAGGAGAAGGAGAAGAGAAACAAAATGAAAAAGGAGCACAAAATTATAAGAAAAGGTGATAGTCATTAGTAAGGAACTAAGGAATTAACCTAAGTTCTAGACCTCATTCAAGAAAATAACTGAAAAGTGCATAATGAGATTAGTAAGAACGCAAACCTTAGGCATTCTTGAATAGACTCTTAGTACCCATTAAGATCTGGACACTCCTCAAGAGGTTGAGGAAAATGAAAAGCTGAAGTATTAGGTCTAAGGCTTAGGGAGTATTTGGCCTCGTTAACTAATTTTTGGTTTACGGGACTCAGTAACCTAAGCACCCTAACCTCACACACAGCCTGGTTCAGTAAGCGTAAAAATCAAAATCACACAGAAGCGTCGCAAAATTCTGAAAAGAACACCTAGAATAGGAGCGGCTGATCAACACAAGTTGATTTGGATGAGTTCCCAGCGCGGAGAGGCGGGAAATCCCCTCGAAGATGCGTAACAAAATATCATCTCCTCGGTGCCTGTCTCTTAGGATATTTACATATCCTACTGGGGGCATGTAAGCACTCTGCTGATTCAGATTCCATGGATGGCATTATCTTGAAGTGTCAATTGCCAGGGTCTGGATTCGGCCACGGAACACCATGGATGGGATTATCTCGAAATCTCAATAGCCAGGGTTCCGGGGGTTGCCATGGGCGGTGCTATCTCGAAGCATCGATTGCCAGGAACCCTTAAGGATTGATGATGGGAGCAAGGAATCTGATACAGACCGTGTTGAAAAGCCAATCCTAGGCTAGAACTAAAAAGAAAAAGAGAGAGAAAACTCTCCAAACAGAATAACTTTCTATCTCTCTCTTACAAAACGCACTGCGAACTGAGCCAGGGCTAAAATCATTTCAAGCACAGGTGCTTTAACCACAAAGTCCAATAAACCTTAGGTTAGTTCTTGTGGGCCTTAAAAACCTTTGCTAAGGACTGAGGCTAAGGCTAGACAGATTTGGATCTTGATTGGTACTAGAGTACCTTTTAGGCCTATGGTCAGCATTCTAACCTAATCTGAGCTCAAATGAAAAAGCACTTATCTAAAGCTATTAAGAACTTCATGGTCTAGAATAAGGGTTGAAACCTTAAGTTTCTGCTAAGGGACTAGCAAAAGCTAGGCATGGGGGTATGATGAGAACCTCATCATGAGCCATAACTAGCTCATTTTGACCCAATACAAAGGATAAAAGCTCCTACATAACTCAAGGAAAGGCTTAACTCAGAGAATTTGAGTTTAAGGAGAAAACAAGTCATAAGGGGTAAAAATGCAATTTTACCAGTATAATCTGCATACAGGGTAATTCAAGGTCCAAACATAGGTCAAAGCAACCTAATAAGAATAAAAGTGGGATGAGATGATCGGGCAAGGGCTACAGCAATTCCAAGGAACTAAATAATAATCTATAACCCTAAAACAAACCTACTTCAATTCACGAGGTTCAAGGCAAATAAAAAATGGAATAAACCCTCTAAAATTAATAGAAAAATAATCTCTAGGGTTTAGAACCTTCAATTTGACCTTAGGAACCCATCTTGACCTACATTGAGAACCATACCCAATTAATAACTTAATTTGGGTTTTTACGTAAATTGACTAGTCAAACAAGGTTTAATCTATAAATAAAATTCACCATCAGATTCCTTAGGTCCTAATTAGTCATGTATAAAAACTTGAGCCTAAGAAGAAACCTTCTTGACCAACTTTACACTTTGGTCCTCATATATTTACTTTTTGGCCCTCAACTTTTGAACCCTCGCATTTTGGCCCCTAACTCTCCTTCGTTCTTTGCGTTCAGGTCCTCCCTGCAAAACCTGCCAGCACCATGCTCCGGCGACCTTGCGCGGAGCATGGCGCCACGCAAGGTGAGGGGGAGAGTCTGGCAAGTAAACCGGGGGTGCCCTGCGTCGTCAGCCGTCGCAGGGACACCCCCTGGTCGCTGTAACCCACCATACCGGCCGTGCGAACGCACGGACGGTATGGGTTTCCATCTCCGGCGTCCTCCGGCGAGGGAGACACGTCGTCTCCCTCCGCCTTCCTCCCTGATTCGGTCCCTATAAATACCCCCGTCGCTCCACCGTTCTTCCCAGCTCGGATCTGACGGAGAAAACCCCCAACTTTCCTCTCTTCTCACTCCGGCAGATGCCCACCAGCTCCAGCGGTTCTTCCTCCTCCTCCTCTTCGCTCTGCCGCAATACCAGCCGCAGAGACTTCTTCCCCTGCTCTTCCCGCGCCACCCCGCACCCAGCTGGCGCCTCTCCGGCCCTCTGCTCGCCGCCGCCCCTTCCCCCGGGCATCTTCTTCTCCGGCGACAGTCGATACGACTGTCGCCCGCTCCGGCCCCTCCTCCTCCTGCTAAGTAGGTAGAACTCCTCCTCTTCCTCCCCTCTTCCTTTTCCTCACTTTAAACATCTACTGTCGCCCTCGATTCCGACCCCTCACCCTCACCTTCTCCACCTTCGGCCATCCTCCGGCGAGCCGCTCCCATCACTCCAGCAACCCACACGGCTCGCCGACCACCGCAGAACCTCCGCCTCCTCACCCTGATCAACCCCCGCCCTTCCACTTCCCCCACATCACCCTCTGCAACTCCACCGAACAAACCCATCTTCCGACCCACAGTCCGACCTAGGGCAGCCCTTGCACGCCGCCCCACGCCTCGCCACCACCCACACGAGCTTCGCCGCACTCTGGCGAAGCTCCCGGCACCTTCTGATTAGGCCGAGAGGCCATTTTGCTGTGAACAGGTCACCCGTCCTCCGCCGCCATTGCCGTGCAGAAGGAGCTGCTTCCGCCTACAGCTGCAGGCGCGTCACGCCCAGATTCGACTCCCAGGCCGTGCGAGGCATTTCGACAAAGCATCAGGCTGCAGCTGAAGCGAAGCCCTCGTGCGAAGGCCTCGCGTAACGCCGCGATTACCAGCTGTTTCCTCCGCGCAGGCGCCAACTCAGGATGGGACATTTAGTCCCACCTCGGAAAACTCTGAAGAGGCGCAGCGATATAAAGTGAAAAAGTGCTGGAGGCTTATTGCCTTAGCACACGGGGTGAGGTCCCCTTCACCCGCCCGGTTACCCGGTCTCGTCCGCGCTCACGCCCCGCGGACCTGGCCCGACCCGACTTAGACTGACCTGCACTCCTTGCCCACCACGCACGCCGGTGGGCCTGGACCCGGGCGCGACCCGTACCCGGCAACCCGGCAGCTCTGGGAGAGCTTTCCCAAGAGTGGCTTCTGTGAGAGAGAGACGCGGGGGGAGGGTAGAGATAGGTTTTTCCCCTCTCTGATCAAGCTGTGTAAGTGTGCAGGCACAGGTGAAGAAGAACCGTGGAAGAAGACGAAGGCTGAAGGAAGGAGGATCACCGAGCGACACTGTAGCAGCGGCGGTTTAAGTCGTCTGATTGGAAAATCAGACGACGTCCTGAAGGCAAGGAAGGAGAAGGAAGGCGAGGCAGAGGAGAACGCAGAGAGGCCAAGATAAGAACTGAAAGAAGAAAAAGAGCACGAGAAGAAGATCTGAAGAAAGGAAAAGAAGAAAAAGAAGAAGAACCAAAAAGAAGAGAGCAGAAGATCTGAGAAGGAAGAAGAGGAGAAGCAAAGAGAAAAGAAGAAAAGCCAACAAATTCTCTCTCTCTCTCTTTCTTTATTTTTGTAAAAGAAACTTGTACCCCTAGAATACAACTTGCTCCCTGAGTTCGACCTCGGGAACTCTTTATTTCCGAGTAACAAATTGTATTAAACTGGTAATCACCTCCCTCTATACTATACTACGACGAAATAATAAAACTATAGAGGAAGGTCGCCCCAGCAATTACGCTTCAACATTATTCCCTTATTGTGCTACATTCAACTTGGTCTTAATTTAGAACAAAAGGTGAGAGAATGAGTCGAAAGTGATTGTTGTGAATAATTTCTAGCTCCAATGAGAACATTGGAGGTGGAGTCAGTTGTTCCTAATTTAAGACTCTAAAGTGCAATTAACATGTTGCACAGAGGTTTTCTAAGTGTTGGTAGAAAATTTTCTAATGTATATGTACTACCCCCCATGCCTAAGTTCTTGCATGTCCTCATGCATGAATATAAAGGAAATAAATTAAGATAGGAAGTCCATGGATAGAAATCACCTGGAATTGCTCCTGAATTTTCATTCAGTTTAAGCCACACTATGATACAATATGCAGAAAAATATGCTAAAAGAAAATATGCTATGTATAAAAGATATGTATATATGTATAGGTGCTAAGTTTAATGCCTCCATCTGGGCAAAATCTCAATCACATGTCATTAATGAAATTAATGATTTCGTCAGCAGGGGGAGGTTCCTGGGCCATAAATGGCTTGAGGCACTGGCTATTTATCGTAGACATGCCCAGATTTCAGGTCCATGATTTGGACCGCCCCATCAGAATATGGGTGAATCACAATGTACGAGCCATTCCACTTGGACTTAAGCTTGGCCGAGAAGAATTTTAGGTGTGAATCAAATAACTAGACTTGCTGTTTAGGTGTGAATACGTTTCTCGAAATGTGGTGGTCGTGAAAGAACCTCATCTTGTCTTTGTAGATCTTCACATTCTCATAGGCTGTTGTACGACTGGATCTAGGTTTTAAAAGATGCATTCATTGTAGTAATAATTCCTCAAAAATAGCTTGAACAACAGATAAAATTTATAACTTGAATTTAAGTCTGAGATCAACATAGGGAGCAGTATTGCATTCATGTGCTAATCTCAATATATAATGTAAATGAGCATAATTAATTACTCAAAATCTAATATGCAATGCATGTCAGGAGTATATGAAGAGTAAAAAGTAATCTAGACAAAATAATGGTGATTTGGATCACCAATTATAAGTCTAACATATAGAACAATTACTCAATATAATTAATATGGAGCTGATATTCAGACATTTGATTTTGCATTCAGTTGTCTTAAGAGACATTGCTACAGTGCTCAATCTTCCTTTTCTTCTGTTGTTGTTGTTCTTCTTTTTCTTCTCTTCTTTGGCTCTGTCTCTTCCTCCTTCTCTTCTTTGGCCCTTCTGATGCATGGGGGGAACTCTCCTCTGAAATCGACTAAGTGTCGAGAACAGTGAAAAGCAAAACCCCCATTAACCCGTCATTCTCTTTAACTCTTCCTTCTCCTCTTCCTCACTCAAGGATAACTAGGCAATTAGGTATTGGATCAAAGTGCACTTGAGACCAAGGCTACGGGCATGGATCACAGCTGAGGTGTGGGTATAGCTTAAGTGGGTAATCAGGTCGGAGCCAGGCTCACGTGCAAGGTGTCATGGTGAGGCATGAGTGGGTAAGCGGGGGACCTCACCCCCTATGTGTCTTGAGGCGCTTAGTGATAAATGCCAGTTTATCATTATTCTTATGCATTAAAGCAAACCTACCTCTTAGGATTTTGCTCCACAAATGGGTTTTCCGACTGCATTTAGGCATTAATTAGGTTAGGCATGCATTGCACTTTTTATTATTCTTTTTAATGTATTTTTGTGAGTGTTAGGGATATACAAATTGCCAGATCCCTAGAACCCTAGCACTTAGGAAGGTAACTGGTGAAGGAGAAGCTCTCACCAGCTGGAACTCAGCTTGATCCGACTCACCATAGTTGAAATTCAGCTCACCTGAACTAGGGTTAGCTCATCCTAACTCCATTTAGTTCATCTCAGCTGAATGGCAACTCAAGAGAGCTCATCTTATCTCACCCTAGCTCAGGTCAGCTCAGATCCAGCTCAACTTAGATGAGTCTAGCTCATCTCAGCTCCCATTAGTCCATAGGGAGCTCTAGCTAGCTCAGCTGAGTTGACTGGAGTTCACCCCAGCTCAGGTCCAGCAGCTGCTAGCTCCAGCTCAAGCTCCAAACTTCTCCTCCTCAGCTCCTATCCTCAAACCCTAGCTCCAACAACTCTTCCTCTACTCCACAACTAGCTAAGCTAGCTTAGCTCAGCTTAGCTTAGCTAGGCTCGAGCTCCCTTAGCAATCCACAACCTAAAAACCCTTCCTATCTAGCTCCACCAACTTAACCCTACCTAAGCTCACCTAAGCTAGCTCCACCCTACTCCAAGTTGGCACCACCATCATCACAACCTTTCACCCCTCAACCACCACCAAAGGGCACCAACAAGGTGGCACAAAAACCACCATAACCACCCCCATGTTGGCGCCACTTTTCCCCTCCAAAATCCTCTTCATCTCCACCATGCACCTCTACCTGAAATCATCTCCACTATCCACCACACCTACCTTCTAGAAGCCTCATAATTGGCACCAACCATAGGTGCCTCTTCATGGCCATAACCACCCCATGGCACTCCCCTTGGTTGGCACCAACTAACCTTAGCCCTAAAATCAACCTAACTACCCATAACCACCACCTAAATACATCCTAGCCATCCACCTAACCCACACCTACTACCCCCCCTCTCCACCTCTATAAGTACCCATCATATTCCACCAAAAAAATTCACCCTTGGCTTCAATTTTTCTACCTACATTTTCACCTACATAGAAGGTCAAGAGAAGAAGATTAAGGGGATACTCTGTCCCCTTGGTGCCTTCCCCTCTTCTCTTCTTTCTTGTGCCCACACCAGCTGATGGGAACACTGTCATGAGCCATAACTAGCTCATTTTGACCTAATAAAGAGAATAAATGCTCCTACATAACCAACTGAAGGTCATAATTCACCACATAACCTTTCTGAGAGAAAAATAAGAAAATAGGGGTAAAACTGCAATTTTACCAATATATTACAATCGCTGGTTTTCTCAAGGGCTAAACAAAGGTCAAATGATCTTAATAAGATAATAAGTGGGTTGGATTTGACAGAAAAGAGTTTGTGTTCTGTGAATTAAACGACTTTTGAAACACTAAAAATAGAACCACTTAATTAACTAAGCTTCTGGTCAGGATAAAAATTACTTAAACCCTCTAAAAATCATAGAAAAATATTCTCTAGGGTTTAGTACCTTTAATTTGGCCATTAGAACCCATCTTGACCTAAATGGGGTCTCAGACAGATATTTACCCTAAATTGGGTTTTTGCATAAATTACCCAGTCAAACTTGGTCAAAACCAAAATCCAACTTCACCATGGGATTCCTTAGGTCCAAATTAGGTTTGTACCAAAATTTACACCTAAGGGGAACTCATCTTGACCTTGTTTGCGAAAAGGTTCTGTCTGATTACATTTTTACCCGTAACTTTTAAAAACACTTACAAATAGGCCCCTAGCATTCTCATCGTATTCACAAGTAGGTCCCTCCTCCATTAACTCTGCCGACCTTTAATAGAGAAGATCTTGATTACTTAGAGAATCCCTTCCAAAATTAGAAGGGAGATTCTTTGAGAAATTCCCGTCAATCTGAACCCATTAAAGAGCTTCGATTCCTTCCCAATCTCTCATGTGAACGCATGAGAGATTTGGGTCTTTTGAAGCTTCCATCTCCGATGAGTTTTCCTTGCTTGGAAGCTTTTCTTCCAAGCACAAAACCCTCTCTAAAGACCTATTTAAGAAGCCCCAGATCCATCTGCATTCACCAAGCTTGAAATTGAGATGGTTCCCCCTCTTTTCCTCTCTTCCTTCGACCACAAGACTCCGCAAGCTCCGGCGGCTTCTCCCTAGCTTTCTCGTGGCCCAACGATAATACTGGTGGTAGGGTTATCTCCACCATAGTCTTCCGCATCGCGCAATACCGACCAATGCCATCCCTACCCCATCTTCGCCGCTGCCTCACCTACAGAGATTTCATCTTCCCTACGTCCGGCAACAACACCAGCGTGGGACCTCTTTGCCTTTCGCCCCTTAGAAGTATGTTTTTAGGCTCCCTATCTTCCCCATAGATAAACTCCAGTTTATCATCATTCTTATGCATTAAAACAAACCTAGCTCTTAAGATTTTACTCCGCAAATGGGTTTTTGGGCTGCATTTAGGCATTCACTAGGTTAGGCATGCATTGCATTTTCTTTTGTTATTTTAATATGTTTTTGTGAGTGTTAGGGATGAACAGATATACAGATCCCTAAAACCCTAGCACTCAAGAAGACAATTGTTGAAGGAGTTCAGACTAGCTGGAACTCAGCTTAATCCAACTCACCACAGCTGGAACCTAGCTCACTTGAACTAAGGTTAGCTCATCCCAGCTCCATTTAGCTAATCTCAGCTGAATGGCAGCTCAAGAGAGTTCATCTTAGCTAACCCTAGTTCAAGTCAGCTCATATCTAGCTCAACTTAGTTGAGTTTAGCTCATCTTAGCTCCCACTAGTCCACAGGGAGCTCTAGCTAGCTCAGCTGAGTTGACGGGAGTTCACCCAGCTCAGATCCAGCTACATCCAGCTCCACTCAACTCCTGCCAGCTGAAGAAGAACTCATCCCAGCTCAAGAAGCTCAAGTCCAGCTCCCGAGGACTCAGCTTAGCTCAACTCAATTGAGCTAAGTTACCTTAGCTACCTCAACCAGCTTGATCCTCCCTGGGAACACTAGATCTAGCTCACCTCAGCTCATTATGGTAGAAGCCATCTCACTTTAGCATGGCTTAGCAGCTAGCAAAGAACTAGCAAGCTAGTCCAGCTAGAGTAGCTCCATGCCAACCTCTTCAGCAGCAGCTAGCTCCAGTTTCAGCTCCAAACTTCTCCTCCTCAGCTCCTCCCTCCAAACCCTAGCTCCAACACCTCATTCTCTACTCCTCCATTAGCTAAGCTAGCTTAGCTTAGCTATGCTCCAACTTTCTTGGCTTGTACCACCCAAAAACACCACCTAACAACTCCACCTACTAGCTCCACCTAAGCTCCACCTACTTGGCACCAACCTAGCCTACTCACCACCTCCAAAAGACACCTAAAAGTGGTGCCAAAACCACCCTAACTACCCCTTGATGGAGCCACTTTTCCCTCCAAAAATCCCCTTCATCTCCACCACACATCTCCCCTTAAACCCATCTCCACCCTCCACATAACCCCACCTTCTAGAAGCCTTAAAGTTGGCGCCAACCCATGGCACCTTTCCATGGTTGGTGCCACTTTTAGGTGCCTCTTGACCAACCGTAACTACCCCCCTAGCACCCCTTAGGTGGCGCCAACCATCCTTAACCCTAAGATCATTCAACCACCTCCATCCAACCGTCTTAGCCCTCCATTTCAAGAGGCACCTTAACCCCTCACCCTACCCTATAAAAAGACCACTACCCACCACCATTCAATCCATCCTTGGCTAGAAAATACACTCTCATATTCTACCTAGAAGCCCACACCCAATAGAGAAGAAGAAGAAGATTAAGGGGATATTCTGTCCCCTTGGTGCCTTCCCCTCTTCCCTTCTCTCTTGAGTCACGCCAGCCAAAGGAGAAGCCAGGCAAGGAAGATCTTTGGAGGAGATCTTGAAGGTGGTCCACGCCACCTTGGAGGAGCTTTTGAAAGTGGTGCATGCGCACCCCGTGGAGGAGATCATTGAAGGTGGTAGCTTCCACCTTGGAGGAGCTCTCAAGGATGGAGAAGAAGGAGGCCCTCTTCTCAAGCCAAGGAGCAGCTAGGCTTGGAGCAAGAAGAACCCCTTCTCCACCAATTTTTGCAAGAGGATTTGTGTTTCCTTCATTGCTTTTAGATTTTTTCATTTCTAGTAGAAGCATTCCTCTACTTGTCTTGGAAAAAGAACACAAATTCTAGTTAATCAAATTGCTTCTTTTACTTTCTATTGCAATTGTTGTTTTGGTTCTAGCACTTGTTTCACCTCTTCTTCCTAATTACTCTAGACCTCCACATGCCAAAAGTGAGCTTAAGAAGGATATATATCTATCTTTTAAGTTTTAGTTAAGCAATTATAGGTGGTAGTACTTTCCGCTACAATTCGCATTTTGCCCTCATCTTTTCAAAACAAAAAAAATTACATATTGAAAATACCAAAAAGAAGTTGAGATGTGTTTTTAGCAAGAGAATTGAATTGAAATTTTTGCCTCCTTAGATGACCCTAGATACCTCCTATCTAGGTTTATAAATTTAAAAGTGTATGCGAATTCACGTGTTACAATGACGTTAAAAGCTTGCTTTTACAAATCACGCATATTTCGTTATCACTTTTTGGCACCGTTGCTGGGGAGGCACAGCTTTGCATTAGTTAATTTCTTCTTGCTTGAAGTGGATCTCATCCCCTTCTCTTTCTTTCTTTCATGTGTGTAGGAATTACAGCGGGAAGGCGGGAATTTGGAAGTGAAAGCCTAAAGTTCCTTTTCTTCCCATGGATTTCAGGTTGGTTCCCCATCACTTGTCACACTTAACCTAAAAAACTACCAAAATACACTAAACTTGGCTTTCAAGACAATAAACAACTTAACTAAGAGGAGTGGTGCATTTTAAAATCCATTGTTTGCTTGAATGCTTCTTTAACACCACTCTATTGCAAGTATTGGTGTTCTGTTTTTCGGGTCTAGATTTCTGTCTGAACTTGAAAAATCGATTCCTAATACCACACGCCTTCTAAAATCATAAAATTTCATACAGTGATTCCCAATTAAGTTAGGAACATCTATTCCAAAATTTAGATCAATTAGATTTGTATTAAATTTTTAAAAATTCATGGACTACAGAGGGGTCACACCCTCTAATCTTCCTATTTTGCTACAATTTGCGAATTTTTAGAATTTTTATACTCATTCAAT
Organism: Thalassia testudinum; assembly: GCA_037157565.1. Classification (NCBI taxonomy): domain Eukaryota; kingdom Viridiplantae; phylum Streptophyta; class Magnoliopsida; order Alismatales; family Hydrocharitaceae; genus Thalassia; species Thalassia testudinum. Next base: position 22,412,094 of record JAZHRO010000071.1, on the reverse strand, counting down.
TTTTGTGAAATTTAACTTTCTGGAATCCTTGTGAAATTTTACACATCATATAAAATCACAAAAATTTTCTGAGGTCGGGGATAATACTAAAAAGTCCACAATACCCATAGGTATCATTTCTGGACTTTCACACTAGTACAATTAAAAATTCAAAACAATTAGCAAACAAATTCATAAAATCTTACAAAAATCTTTTCTGGAATCCATGTTTGATTTCACTAAAGGTAGTAGTGTTGGTTGCATTGTTTGGACCACTATCTATTCAGCAAGCATAAAAATTACTCATTGGTAGTTAAATTTCTGTCTTAGGGACAATTGGCCTAGGGTTTCCTTCTTTTTAGAGACTTAATTTAAAGGAAATATACAATCACCCATACAACTTGTTTTTCCTTTGATTGTAGATTTTCAAACTTGTTTGAAAATTTAACTAGAGAAACCCTAAAACACATTCAATTAAAATTGAATCCTAAAAGACATAAATTCAAAAAAAATTGTGTGACAACTTGATTTTCATTGGAGCCACTCTCCAATTCCTGCACACACACCAAAAAAACCAAAATAATAGGGCAACAACCCAATTAACACCCTCCACATTCCGTGTGCACTGTAGTATCCTAGACCTAATTAAAACTTATAGCAACTTGACCCCTAAGGCTTCATCAACTTAGGCTTGCTATCTAGGCCTTAAGTTTTCTTTAGTTAGTACCAATTCTGTCATCTATATCTGGTGTTCAGGCTGAGGGGCCGTGTCAAACGACCAGGTGCGGGTTTGTACAAGCACTTGGGGTTTTCCCTGGGAAACATTTGGGCCCAAACCTTCCCTTAAGCAACTTGGCTAGATTTGTTGATAGAACGGGTATTCACTATTGGCAACTTATTTCCTACATAGACCAAGTCTTAGGTTTATTATTAGGGAGTCCCATTTAAGTTAGGTCTAGTTTTGTTTGTTTGAATTGCACACTTTCTCTCATCTCTTTCTCTTCTCCTCCCCTCTAATTCTTCCCAAGTAGTGCATGCACGGGCGACGGTCCCAAAAACCACACCTCGAGGGACCATCTGATTTCGCCCCCGCAGCAGAAAATCATTGTTTTCTTCCCCCTCCTCTTCTAAAAAAATGGAGAACCCAGGAAGCCGTCAAAAAAATTCTGCTTCCACTTCTAACCTATCAACCGACCCACAAGCTGACTTCACCCTCCCTTACCTCCCTAACTTGGAGCAACTAGAAATACCAGCAAGGCCAGGTGGCCCTCCAATTATAACCCACAATACAAATCCCTTTGCGTTAATGGTTGACCATTTGGCTCGACTACAACAAAATCAAGAAGATCTAGCTAGGACTGTCACAAACCTAGCTAATCAAGGAGAAAATCCACCACCCCGCCAATAGCCTGTCGTTCTTCTTAAGGATTTCTATGATCCTTCCAATTATGAGGAAAGACCAGGGGTGGTCATACCACAAGGGGATTTCGAGATCAAACCAGCCATTCTAAACCTTATCAAGCATTTTCAAGATCTTCCAAGAGAGGACCCTTTTTGTCATCTCGAGGAATTAACTGTCCTCGCTCAAACCACTCGTTCCCGCAATGTGCAGGAAGACATGTGGTTAATGAGACCTTTTCCTCTCTTAAAGACAAAGCATCTCATTGGTTTAGAACGGTTGGGCGCCCTATTACCACTTGGCCCCAATTAAAAAGCGTTTTCCTTAAAAAAAATTTTCCGATCGGTCGAACAAATGCGTTAAGAAGATCCATAATGACCTTTCAACAAAAAATTGGTGAACCCCTCCACGAAGCCTGGGAAAGATTTCAGGAACTGCTAAGAAGTTGCCCCCACCATGAAATTCCACAATGGTAGTTAGTGTAGATCTTCTATCGTGGATTAGAAGATCAATTGAAACGATTTGTGGATGCCTCATGTGGGGCAATTTTCTTAACAAAGACGCCGAAAGTGCCTATCTTCTCTTTGAAGAAATGAGTGAAAACTCAATTAACATGACTTCAATGGACACTTTTGGCAGATCACAAAACCCCAGACACGGAGTCCTTGAAATTGACTCCAAATCCACCTTTGTTCCAGTCACGCAAGATGATCTATATATGTTAGCTCAACGACTGGACCAGATGCAAATTCACCAAAAGAAAATGAAAGAAAAGCTCATAAACAAACAAGCTCCACACGTCCACTCTCCACACACTAACCCCCCACACATTCTCCGAAGAGAAAATCTACACAATATTGATGCCAGATCTACTGGCCAGCAATTTCTAGCTGATTTTTTGCAAGATTTGACCGGGAATTTTGATCAAAATATTTTTGATCCCACCTTGAAAAATATTTATGCTCTCCAGGAGCAATTTAAAAACCCCTCCAACACTTCCAATCAAAACTGGAGGACTAACCCGAATCACTCCTGGAAAAACCCGAATCCGATTCCTTTTCCCAAACAAAACTATTTTGGGAATTATGGGCAACCTATGTATCAACCTGGACCATCCCAAAATGATATTAATAATCAGGTCATGAAAACTCTGCAAGGAATGCAGACTCAAATGACAGAAGTAACCTGCATGATTACCAACTTGCAACACCAAGTTAAGGTTACTCCTGATCATCGACCTATTGGGAATTTACCTTCCCAACCCATTCCCAACCCAAATAATCAAAGGAATCAATTCCAAGGTGGATATCCCAGTCAACCCATTCAACCAGCACCTCAGCATCCACCGGGTTTCAATAACAGCCAGGCCCCCCATCCTCATCCTAGAAACAACCAGACTGTAAATGCAGTTACCTTGAGGAATGGGAAAACCACTGACAATACCTTGCCTGTTAAAGAAACCCGCTCTAATGACATACATATTAACTCTTCCCCTCCTATTGTTCAGGAACTAATTCATGCAAAATAGGGAAACCCTACCCCATTTCCACAAGCCCTCCACTCTTCAAAAAAGAAAAAGATGAAATCCGAGCCCACTGAAAAGGAATTAATGGATTTATTTGGGCAAGTAGAAATTAATATCCCTCTCCTAGATGACATTAAATATATTCCTGCCTATGCAAAATTTTTAAAAGATTTATGTACTCTGAAAAGGCAGCCTAGAAATTTAGGAAAGGTAATTCTTCCAGAGACAGTCAGCTCAGTTGTGCAGAGCCAACTGCCTCTTAAGAGAAAAGATCCTGGCACCCCCCTAATCCAAGTTATCATTAATGATACCTCATTTGATCGTGCTTTGTTGAATCTTGGTGCCTCAATTAATCCTATCCCCACAGTTGTTTTTGAGGAATTTAAGATCAGTTAATTGAAGCCTGTCGAGGTTACTCTCCAATTAGCCGACCGATCTACGATTAAACCAAGGGGAATTGTTGAGGATGTTCTTGTCCGGGTCAAAAATTGTCTATTCGTAGTGGACTTTTTAGTCCTGGACATAGAGGTACCTGAAGCACTTAAATTTGCCCCCATTATTCTTGGAAGACCATTCTTAGCCAACGCCTGCGCCAATATTGATTGTGATTCTAGAAAGATGAAGATCATGTGTGGCGGTGAATCTGTAACCCTAGACATTTTTCAAGCTTCTAGGCGGTTCCAAGAACCAGATTTCTTTGATGATTCAGATTCTGAAATAGAACACATTGTGGAGGAAACTTTGCACATTGCCCATTTAGGTTCCTGTTTTGCTGTCAATACAGTTCCTGAACAATCCACTTTTTCTCACCCTTCCACCCCAACTACACGTCCAGCTAACATTCCAGCTGACCCTTTCACTCTCACCTCACCTCTAACCCACAAAGTAGAAACTCTTTCGGAGCCGGGCCCACAATTGGAATTAAAACCTTTGCCCGACTCCCTTACATATGTCTTTCTGGGTCGTAATCAGACCCTGCCCCTGATTATAAATTCTGGACTTACTGGGGCACAAGAGCACAAACTCCTCCAGGTTTTGAGTAAATATTGGAAAGCTATTGGCTGGATTTTTTCTGATCTTAAGGGTATTCACCCGTCCTATTGTACGCATCGTATATATTTAGAGGACGATTCTCGCCCCTCCCGCCAACCACAAAGGCGCTTGAATCCTATTATGCAAGAGGTGGTAAAAAAGGAGATTATTAAGTGGCTGAATGCTGATATCATCTACCCCATTTCTGATAGCTCCTGGGTTAGTCCAACACAAGTTGTCCCCAAAAAGGCTGGACGAACAGTTGTCACTAATGATAATGGGGAAAATGTAGCCACTCGAACCGCTTCTTCTTGGCGCATGTGTATCGATTACCGAAAATTAAACACTGCCACCAAGAAGGACCATTTCCCGCTCCCTTTTATTGATCAAATCTTGGAGTGGTTAGTCGGACGAGATTTTTACTATTTTTTGGACGGTTATTCCGGCTATAATCAGGTAGCGGTTCATCCTGAGGACCAGGACAAAACAACTTTCACCTGCCCCTTCAGAACCTTTGCTTTCTAAAGGATGCCCTTTGGTCTTTGCAACGCACCTGCGACTTTTCAAAGGTGCATGCTTGCAATTTTTTCAGACCTAGTAGGTGAATGTTTAGAAGTCTTTATGGATGACTTCTATATTTTTGGAGATTCTTTTGACCATTTTCTCAAAAACCTTGAAAGAACTCTCCAAAAGTGCATAGAAGTTAATCTAGTCCTCAGCTGGGGAAAAAGTCATTTCATGGTCCAAGAAGGTATTGTCTTGGGCCATGTTATTTCAAAACAAGGAATCGCGATAGATAAAGCAAAAATAGATGCTATATCTAAGCTCCCACCGCCCACTACTGTCAAACAGATCAGATCCTTTTTGGGTCATGTGGGTTTCTACTGTCGATTCATACAAAATTTTTCCCAAATCTCCAAGCCCTTAAGTCAGCTTCTCACTAAAGACCAGCCATTTGATTTTAATGACAAGTGCCTGGAGAGTTTTTTGAGGTTGAAGAAAGAGGTTACTGAGGCACAAATATTGTAGGGACCTGATTGGAATAGTCCCTTTGAATTAATGACAGATGCCTCAGATTTTGCTGTAGGGGCCATTCTAGGGCAAAGAATTGGCAAGAAGCCTGTTGTGATCTATTATGCTAGCAAAACCCTTGATGATGCACAATGGAATTACACGGTTACTGAAAAGGAACTTCTTGCCATTGTATTTGCCTTAGAAAAATTTAGATCTTATTTGTTGGGGTCACATGTCATTGTTTATACCGACCACTCAGCAATTAAATATTTGCTAACAAAGAAGGATGCGAAACCCCATCTTATCCGTTGGATTTTGCTGCTCTAGGAATTTGACTTGGAAATCAAGGATAAGGTGGGATTGCACAATGTAGTGGCCAACCATCTCTCTCGTCTTATGACGAATGACATAATGACCCCGCCAGATCAGTTCCCCGATGAAAACATTCTAGCTGCTACAACCCTCCCTTGGTTTGCACCCATCGCAAACTACTTAGCAACAAAATGAATACCTGCTGATTGGCAAAAAACAAAATGGGATAAGTTCTTTGCTGATATTAAATATTATTTTTGGGAGGAGCTCGACCTTTTCTACATTTGTGCCGATCAGGTCATTCGACAATGTGTCCCCGATTCTGAAATCCATGATATTTTGACACATTGTCACTCAATGGCCTGTGGCGGACATTTTTCGGGCAAGAAAACTACAGCTAAAATTCTTAATGCGAGATTTTATTGGCCCAGCTTGCACAAAGATGCTCATGACTTTGTTCGATTTTGTGTGCATTGCCAGAGCATCGGCAACATGACTTGGAAGGATATGATGGCCCTTAATCCTATTTTAGAGGTTGAAATTTTTGATGTTTGGGGCATCGACTTCATGGGACCATTCATTAACTCTAGTGGGTATTTTTATATATTAGTCGCAGTCGACTATGTTTCAAAATGGATAGAAGCAATACCCACCGGCACTAGTGATCACCGTGTGGTTGTCGAATTTCTTAAGAAAAATATTTTCTCAAGATTCGGCATACCAAAAGCCATTATCAGTGACGGAGGCTCACATTTCACCCACTCACAATTCCGTCAGCTTCTTTCTAAATATGAGGTTAATCATAAAATTTCCACACCTTATCACCCCCAAACAATTGGCCAGGCTGAAGTTTCTAACCGGGAAATTAAAAATATTTTACAAAAGACGGTTAGGCCCAATCGTAAAGATTGGTCCACCAAATTGGACGACGCTTTATGGGCCTACCGTGTTGCTTTTAAAACCCCACTTGGCATGTCTCCCTTCTGTCTGATTTTTGTGAAGGCATGCCATCTCCCGGTAGAATTAGAACATAGGGCTTTTTGGGCAATAAAACAACTCAATATGGATTTATCTGATGCCGGTAACCATAGAAAATTACAATTAACTGAATTGGAAGAATGACGTAATTTTTCCTATGAAAATGTGAGGATTTATAAAGACCGAACAAAGAAATTTCATGATAAATATATTGTTCGGAAACACTTTGACGTTAATCAACGCGTTTGGCTTTTCGATGCGAGATTACGTCTTTTTCCTGGCAAATTAAAATCTAAATTGACCGGCCCCTTTATTGTCCATAAAACATATCCATACGGTGCTGTTAATCTTTTTGATCCAAAAACTAATTCGACCTTTCAAGTCAATGGCCAACGTTTAAAGCCTTATTTTGATCATACGCCTAAAATTCCGACTGAATCTTTTAATTTTACTGAGCCAGCGACCCTTGATCACTAATGCACATTACACCCGGTTGAATGGCGTAAAAGATAGCACTGGATGGGAGGTAACCCATCATTTCTTCCTGCTTTCCTTTTCTTTTCTTCTTTTTCCAGGTTTTGATCATCCTAAACCCGACCGTTCTTCAATAAGGTGATCCCTTTTCCCTCCTAATGCATGAGGACATGGCATATCTTAAGCATGGGGGGTGTTTTTAAATTTTGACGATCGATTTAGGATTTTCAAAACCTAAAAACATGCATTTTTCTTTAATTTATTTATTTCTTGCATACCCAAAAAAAAATAAAAAATAAAAAAATAAAAAATAAAAATAAAAAAATTAAAAATGTTGAAAACTTTTTGAGGAAAAATTTTAAAATCGGGACTAAGGTCGAAAAATTCACTTTTGGTACAATGTGATTTAATTTTTAACAAACTAAGGATGAGGATATGAATCTGATCATTAGAATTTCAGGATTTATTTTTAGACTAGATCAGATATCCTTCTCTAAAATTCCACCTGAACTCATGATAGTTTAGGTGATTTGATCCTATTTTGTAATATGGAAAGTATTTGACTTAGTTTCTGATTCAAAAGCTTGCATGTCTTGAGAAACTTCTTGTGTCAAATTTCACACACAAGCCAACACTTAAAAATAACTAAAAATTTGAAGAAACTCCCTTGTTTAGACTTAGTAAAAGTCTAAAGCAGATCATTGGTTTGAGTTCCCATCGCTGAGAAGGAGGAAAATGCCTCCTTTAAGGACGCGATGTCAACAAGTTACCGCCTCGGCGCTACTCTACATCTATATTTCATATCTTTAGATGGAGCATTAAAGCGCATTTTAGCAGCTCAAGTGTCTTGGATGGTGCTCTACCTAAAGTGTCGGAGCAAGAACTTGAGTTTGCTTGGAGTGCCCCTTTACATCGCATCGTGTTTTGGGGTTGTGAGCTCCTGGGTGGTGTCATGGATAGTGATATCGTGAAGTACTAGTGCCAGAGCCCCCTCGAGGAATGGTAATGGGAATGATGATCCCGACACATCTGTTGTAAGACAAAGCTAAAAATAAGCATGGGGGAGGAAAAAAAAAATAATAATCAATAAATTAACACGCCCTTATAAATGTTGGTTTTTCACAAGCACAGATACAAGGTTTTAAAGGATTTTACAAGTTGCGAATTAGATTCATGAGCCAGAAAAATCCTAAAAACGAAAATTTCAAGTCATCTGAATTAACAAGGGGTTAATTTTTGAATTTTCTGGAGGATATATTGATCCCATTCTATCTAATGGTTGGATCCAAAAATAAATCCCGATGTTTATCTTTAACAAATCCCGTACCACCAGTGTTTTGATATACCAAGGTCCCTTAATCTTTTTTCTCCTCAAAAGTAAAAAAAATTAGATTTCCCAAAAATTCCATTTCCAAAATTTTTTTTGAAGTTTTGCTAAGAGAGTACCAAAAGATAAGCATGGGGGTGTGATAAACGCCAGTTTATCATCATTCTTATGCATTAAAATAAACCTAGCTCTTAAGATTTTACTCCGCAAATGGGTTTTTGGGATGCATTTAGGCATTCACTAGGTTAGGCATGCATTACATTTTCTTTTGTTATTTTAATATGTTTTTGTGTGTGTTAGGGATGAACAGATATACAGATCCCTAAAACCCTAGCACTCAAGAAGACAATTGTTGAAGAAGGAGTTCAGACTAGCTGGAACTCAGCTTAATCCAACTCACCACAGCTGGAACCTAGCTCACTTGAACTAAGGTTAGCTCATCCCAGCTCCACTCAGCTAATCTCAGCTGAATGGCAGCTCAAGAGAGTTCATCTTAGCTAACCCTAGTTCAAGTCAGCTCAGATCTAGCTCAACTTAGTTGAGTTTAGCTCATCTTAGCTCCCACTAGTCCACAGGGAGCTCTAGCTAGCTCAGCTGAGTTGATGGGAGTTCACCCCAGCTCAGATCCAGCTACATCCAGCTCCACTCAACTCTTGCCAGCTGAAGAAGAACTCAACCCAGCTCAGGAAGCTCAAGTCCAGCTCCCAGGGACTCAGCTTAGCTCAACTCAGTTGAGCTAAGTTACCTTAGTTGCCTCAACCAGCTTGATCCTCCCTGGGAACACCAGATCTAGCTCACCTCAGCTCATTATGGTAGAAGCCAGCTCACTTTTGCTTGGCTTAGCAGCTAGCAAAGAACTAGCAAGCTAGTCCAGCTAGAGTAGCTCCATGCCAGCCTCTTCAGCAGCAGCCAGCTCCAGTTTCAGCTCCAAACTTCTCCTCAGCTCCTCCCTCCAAACCCTAGCTCCAACACCTCATTCTCTACTCCTCCATTAGCTAAGCTAGCTTAGCTTAGCTATGCTCCAACTTTCTTGGCTTGTACCACCTAAAAAGCCTACCTAACAACTCCACCTAAGCTCCACCTACTTGGCGCCAACCTAGCCTACTCACCACCTCCAAAAGACACCTAAAAGTGGCACCAAAACCACCCTATCTACCCCCTTGATGGAGCCACTTTTCCCTCCAAAAACCCCTTCATCTCCACCACACATCTCCCCTTAAACCCATCTCCACCCTCCCCATAACCCCACCTTTTAGACGCCTTAAAGTTGGCGCCAACCCATGGCACATTACCATGGTTGGCGCCACTTTTAGGTGCCTCTTGACCAACCCTAACTACCCCCCTAGCACCCCTTAGGTGGCGCCAACCATCCTTAACCCTAGGATCATCTAACCACCTCCATCCAACCATCTTAGCCCTCCATTTCAAGAGGCACCTTAACCCCTCACCCTACCCTATAAAAAGACCACTACCCACCACCATTCAATCCATCCTTGGCTAGAAAATACACTCTCATATTCTACCTAGAAGCCCACGCCCAAGAGAGAAGAAGAAGAAGAAGATTAAGGGGATATTCTGTCCCCTTGGTGCCTTCCCCTCTTCCCTTCTCTCTTGAGTCACGCCAGCCAAAGGAGAAGCCAGGCAAGGAAGATCTCTGGACGAGATCTTGAAGGTGGTCCATGCCACCTTGGAGGAGCTTTTGAAAGTGGTGCACACCCACCCCTTGGAGGAGATCATTGAAGGTGGTAGCTTCCACCTTGGAGGAGCTCTCAAGGAAGGAGAAGAAGGAGGCCCTCTTTTCAAGCCAAGGAGCAGCTAGGCTTGGAGCAAGAAGACCCCCTTCTCCACCAATTTTTGCAAGAGGATTTGTGTTTCTTTCATTGCTTTTATATTTTTTCATTTCTAGTAGAAGCATTCCTCTACTTGTCTTGGAAAAAGAACACAAATTCTAGTTAATCAAATTGCCTTCTTTTACTTTCTATTGCAATTGTTGTTTTGTTTCTAGCACTTGTTTCACCTCTTCTTCCTAATTACTCTAGGCCTCCACTTGCCTGAAGTAAGCTTAGGAAGAAGATATATCTATCTTTTAAATTTTAGTTAAGCAGTTATAGGTGTTAGTACTTTCTGCTACAATTCACATTTTGCCCTCGTCTTTTCAAAACAAAAAAATTACATATTTAAAATACCAAAAACAAAGTTGAGATGTGTTTTTAGCAAGAGAATTGAATTGCAATTTTTTCCTCCTTGGACGACCCTAGATACTCCCCTATCTAGGTTTATAAATTTAAAAGCGTATGCGAATTACCGTGTTACAACGATGTTAAAAACCAACTTTTTCAAATCATGCGTATTTCGTTATCACCCACTTCCTTTCCCTTTCTCTATTTTCTATAATCAACCACTGACGCCACTGACCACCGTCACCTCCTCCATCTCCGGCGACTCCTCCGGCGAGGTGCCCCCATTGCTACGCACCTCCATCCACCTTGCCGACCACCATACAACCTCCGCCACACCTCACTAATCATTTCCCCTCACTCCAATCCCTCCATCGAGCACCCAAACAGCTCCCCGAACACACCCACTCACATGCACACAGTGTGCCCTAGGCACGCACTCACAGGCATTGCCACACCACGCCACCACTCCCATCACATCTGCCGTGCTCCGGCGATGCTCGCGGAATGATTTAACATGGACGAAAGGCCGTTCTCTTGATTTCAGGTATCCAGCCATGGTCCGCCATTGTTGCTGAGCTTCAAGCTAAGGTCTTGCTATGCCTAGGCTTTAGTCCCAGGCTACTCGGAATCACCTCGCATATGGTTCCAGGCCATTAGTTGGAGTCGCGCGCATCTGCAGCCTCGCGAATTTGGTCAAGGCCTTGCTGCTGCAGTGTGCAAAAGGAAGGTGGGACATTTAGTCCCACCTCGGAATCTGAAGGGCGCTTTCATGCACATAAATTGTAAAAGTGAAGAGGGCTATTCGCCTCCAACATTGAGTGTGAGGTCTGGTCGGGCCCGGATAGGTCGTGTTAATATGGTGATTTAATCGTTGAAATGCGTATAGTGGTTAACCTAAATCGAGCCTAACCATCTCTTTACAAATTTTTTTACCTGGCCTATTTGATTTTATCTTGGTCACTTTTAGGCCGAGGGTTGAACTCAGGGAAGTGGGATTAGAAGAAGTTTATACGCCTTTCCTACAACGAATCTCTTCCGTTCATTTATTATGTTTTTGGTGTTTTTCTATTTAATATTTTTTTTCTGATAATTTTTGTCATTAAGGTACAGCCTCAAAATCAGGTTCTTGGCTTTGAGCCAAATTAGGGTTCAAAACTGGTTTTGCTATTTGCAAGACTGAGTACCTGCAAGTCAAGGATTATCTTTTCTCTTTTGTATATATTTTTTTATCTTTTTAATGGCAAGAAAGAGAAATAGAAATAAAGTAAATATAGTATATATATATAAGTATATATTATATATGTATATAGGGGTGGCGGTGGAGGTGGAGATGGTGTGTAGCACGGTGTCGAGTCAGTCGTCATTTAGGAAGACGCAACCAACAGGACGAAGTGCCGATTGGAGTGTAGGATGGATGGGTGAAATATGTGTGCGAAGACGCTTTCTATACATGTGTATCGGGGAATATCAGCAACTGGTGCAGATATTCTCGTGATACAACGTATGGTAGGTGATATGAAAATGTATATATATGTATATGTATATATGTAAATATATATATCTATATGTATATATATATATACATGGTTATAATTATATAAGTGTTTATGTAGCTATATATGTGTGTGTATATATATATATATGTATGTATATATATATATAGATATGTAAATATATGTTTAGATAGATGTATATTTATGTGTATATATATATTGATTTATAATTAGATATATATATGTATGTATATATAACTATATATATAGATATAGATATAGATATATATATATATATATATGTATATATATAGTAATATATGTATATAGTAATATATATTTGTATATGTATATATATATATTAGTATAAGTATCTATGTATATAGATATATGTAGATATACATATATATATGTATTTATAGTTATAGATATATGTATGTATATATGTATGTATATTTATATATATATATATATGTATAAATATATGTATATATACTTATACTTAGTTGTATAGGTAATAATATATATATAGATATATATATATATTTATACGTATATAAATATATGTATATATGTAAATATATATGTGTATATATATATTTATAAGTATATATATATATATATATGTATGTATGTATACTAATACTTAGTTATATAAGTACTACTATATGTATAGATATAAGTATATATATATCTATATATGTATATAAATAAATATATATATATAATATATATGTACGTATATATATATATGTATATAGTAGTGTATAAGTGAGTGGGTGTGTGTACGAGGGGGTGTGTGTGTGTGTATGTGTTTGCAAGAGGGAGTGAGAGAGTGCTATGAGAGAGAGAGAGAGAGCATTTGCTTGAGTGAAGAAGCGACGAGTTAAGCTGTCTGGATACTTCAGCTGTCATCTGATGGTGCGCACAGGAGCGTGCACGTGCACGTGCAGGTGTGCATAAGCACATACGTGCACTGGAGGGAGCGGGCGTGGGAGAACAGCAACGCACAGCGCTGCGCGAAGAGGTGGGCGTTGAAGCAGGCGTAGACGGGTGTGGGGAGAAGCGGGCGCTGAAGCGGGTGAGCGCGTGGAGCGGGAACGGACTGGAGGTGGTCGCGGGCTGGAGAGAGAGTGCGCGGTGACCGGATAAGTGAGAAGCTTTCCGGTTACCGCACTGTAGCTACAGTGTTGCACTCTCTAGCATGAACAGTAGCTACAGTGCCGTGCGCTCTGAATAGCCGGTTGCGGCCGGTGCGACGTGCGCAGGTGTGCTTGAAGGTGCCTGCGCGCACGGAAGGAGGGTGCGGTCGGTGCCTGCGTGTGCGTGGGAGGCTGTTGCTGCTGCACGGAGCTTCAGACCTCGACTCTGTGGCAATGGCGGAGTTGGCTTGAAACGACGAATAGAGAAGAGAACCACCATGCCCACCGGCTCTTTGATAGCTGGGCAGTGGTGGGACTCACAGTGGTGGTTGTGCACCACTGTAAGTTGCTCCTGCCCGCAGCGTAGCTCTTCAATAAGAAGAGAGGCTGCGTATGGAGGGGAGAGGGGAGGAGACGGCTTGGAGGACGGAGGTGCTGTTGGTGTTTTTTTTTTTGTGGACCAGGCTCTCCTCAAAGAAGAAAGCCATGCCCTTTTTAAAGATGAAGAAGGCAAGCACAGCCATGCCCTGGCTGTGCATGGCTGGTAGGGAGTGGCTGTGCAGAGCATGGCACGAAGAAGCTCAAGCCATGCTTTGCAGCCGTGGAGAAGAAAGTCAAATAAAAAATAAAAATAAAAATAAAGATGGTGAATTTATGAAGCAGCACTTAAGGAATACGTTAATTTCAAGGCCATTTTATTCACTCTCCTCCCCTCTCAAATAAATGCATGCATGCGTTTGTTTTTATAAATGCGACTATGGCTACCTAATATACACTGGCAATGCTCGGAAATAGCACAAGATGGCACAATTGTTGGTGCATTTTTGCTGTGCAATCATACCCCCATGCCTATCTTTTGCTAGTCCCTAGCAAAACATTTTTGTGTTATATTTAGAAATGATCTTAAGCTGAAGATTTTCTTCTGAGGCGACATAGGTGTGTTTATTGTTAGATATTGTGAGAACCAATTGCAGAGAAGACTACCAGTACTTTAAGTCGTATGTGACATAGATCATCTCTCGACTAACCAGGACTCTTGATATTTAAACCTTAAGTATGATTTCCAGGACCCAGGAGGTTTTCGTTGTACTCGAGAGCTCAAGAGATTATGGGTTGTGCTTAGTGAAGGATCAAGACTGACCAGATGAACATTAAGACTCAAGCCCAGGGTTTCATGAATTTTTAAATGCAGGTTGGTCCCAATTTCAGCTCATGTCTTCTGATTGACCCTTAAAAAGATGACGGAAAACTCAACACCCATTTTATAACATTTGTGGCTCAAAGAAAATAGGGTATTTGTAACTTGCCCTGAAGAAATTTTGTAGGGGGAGGACTTTACAGATATTTGCAAGATATACTGACTTATTTGCATCTTTTTTTTTTTTTTGAAACACGTGTCAGTATATCTCTTACAACATTATTTGGAGGAGCACATTTTTCTTTTGGTTGGAGAGTTCTTTTTTTGGTGGAAAGAGTCTCTCCTAAACACAAGACTAAAGCCTGGGATAAAAAGTCTACCTGCGCGCACAGGTAAGGACTCCACCTTCCTTAATGAACACTAGGGTTGGATCTTATGTTCACCTGGTCTTTCTTGATATGTGTAGTGTGAACCAAGATTACTTAGGCTCTTTAGTAGAAGCAAACCAACGGATCCTGTACTAGTGTCTCAGGTACAAGAATACATCCTAAGTTAGGAGAGATTTCGATCTATCTTGTCAATGCTCAAGTGAATTAAGTCGAGCCTGAGCGAATCAAGCTTCTGTGGCCTGGAAAGTCTTCAAAACAGTGGTTGAATATCCATAAACACTTATTGTATTTTTGTGTCAGCCTTCAGATCATTACCAAACACCATTTTATATATATATATATATATATATAGATGGGAACTGCATGATACCATATAATACCCAGATCCTATGGATGCCTATCCACCCCCCCCCCCCCCCCCCCATGACAAACGATGCTATGTCCTCATATGCATGGAGGGTAGGGTAGAGGAAGGACGAAAGATCGGGTAACGACAGCTAAGGTGCAGGGTATACAGTAGGGTGGTAGGGTGGGTGGATGGTGGGTGGTGAAGTGAAGAGTGAAGTGAACATGACAGTGGCGAAGTGTTGTTGGGATGCCTCCCAACGAGCATTGAATTTAATGTCCCCAGCTGGACTTAGAATGAGGCACAACATTAGTTACCCTCGAGCAGGGCAACAGTTTCTCCAACGGGGGCAGTTCATGAGTAAGATAGGGTTTCAAACGCTGCCCATTGACCGTAAATTTATGCCCAGATTTGGGATCTTCAATCTCAACGGCCCTGTTGGGAAATGGTCTCGAGACCAGGAAAGGACCAGTCCATTTGGACTTCAGTTTCCCAGGAAAGAATTTGAGCCAGGCATTGTAGAGCCAAACTTGCTGAGATGGCTCAAATTCCTTCTACCGAATATGGCTATCGTGAAAAGCCTTAGTGCGTTGTTTGAAAGTTCAGGCAGAATCATAAGCTTCACGACGGAGCTCTTCCAGCTCCTGGAGTTGGAGTTTCCTTTCTCGACCACACAGGTCTGGGTTGAGGTTACATTGGCGAACCGCCCAATAAGCGCGGTGCTCCAACTCCACGGGCAAATGACAAGGCTTCCCGTAAATGATTCTATAAGGAGACATACCAAGGGGAGCCTTGAAGGCGGTCCGATATGCCCAAAGTGCGTCGATCAGCTTGTCGGACCAATCCTTACAGTCAGGCCGAACCGTCTTCTGGAGAATTTGCTTGATTTGCAGGTTCGACACCTCTGCCTGGCCGTTCGTCTGAGGATGATACGGGGATGCGATACGATGGTGTACTCCGTATCTCCTCAGAAGTGCCTGAAAAGAATCATGGGTAAAGTGGCTTCCTCCATTCGAGATAATGGCTCGAGGGATCCCAAAGCGTGCAAAATGTGGTCTTTGACAAATCAAGTGGATATAACAAGGTCAGCACGACGCGTGGGAATAGCCATGATCCATTTCGAAACATAATCAACAGCCACGAGAATGAATTCGAAGCCGTTGGAAGGAGGAAAGGGACTCTGAAATCAATTCCACAAATGTCGAAGATTTCCGCAGATAGGATGGGTTGTAAGGGCATCAAGTCACGACGTGACATTGACCCTAACGAATGGCACCTAGTGTAATGTTTGGCATAATTGTGTGCATCCTAGTGAAGGGAGGGCCAAAAGAAATCGCACTGCAACACCTTGGCTGCAATTTTCCTCCCAGAGAATTGGCCTCCGCAGGCCTGATCATGGCAAAAGGATAGCATATTGGGGAATTCGCTGTTAGGAATATAGCGATGGATGATTTGATCAGCACCTATTCGAAAAAGAAGTGGATTATCCCAGAAATAAAACTTTGCTTCTGCCATGAGATGGTCACGCTGGTTTTTAGGCCAGCCACATGGAAGGGATCCAAAAGCAAGGTAATTGGCAATGTCGGCATACCAAGGTCCACTTGCCACATTAATTGCCAAAAGGTGCTCATCAGGAAAAATCTCATTAATCGGCAGAGTAAGTCCAATATGGTTAAGGTCTAGTCTGGAAAGATGATCAGCCACAACATTCTGGGCTCTACCCTTATCGCGGATCTCAATGTCAAATTCTTGGAGAAGAAGGATCCAACGAATCAGTCTAGGCTTGGCATCCTTCTTGTGCATGAGATGGAGAATGGCTGCGTGATCAGTGAAAACAATAGCATGTGAGCCTAGAAGGTAAGAGCAAAATTTCTCCAACCCAAAGACGACCACCAGTAGTTCTTTTTCAGTGGTAGTATAATTATGCTGGGCCTCGTCCAATGTCTTACTGGGTAGTACACCACGAAGGGGTGTCTATCGCGTCTTTGTCCTAGGATGGCTCCGACTGCAAGGTCGGAAGCGTCACACATGAGTTCAAAGTCGAGGGACCAATCAGGTGGCTGGGGAACAGGGGCCTTGGTGACAGCATTACGCAGCTGCGTGAATGCTCGTATGCTGTCGGGGCCCTTATCGAAGGGTACGTCGGTCGATAGGAGATGAGTTAAAGGTCAAGAAATCTTTGATAAATCTCCTATAGAAATCGACGTGTCCCAGGAAGGAGTGGATTTGTTTGACAGAGCCAAGCATAGGTAAATCAGCAATTACATCAAGCTTAGCTCTGTCAACCTTGATACCCCTATCGGAGATGATGTGTCCGAGAACAATTCCCTCGTGTACCATAAAATGACTTTTTTCCCAGGAAAGCAACCAGGTTTACATCAATACATCTCCTAAGGATATGGATCAGGTTGGCAAGACATTCATCAAAAGATGGTCCAAAGATCGAGAAGTCATCCATGAAGACCTCGAGAAAGTCAACCACCATGTCATGAAATATCGCCAACATACATCTCTAGAAAGTTGCTAGCGCGTTACAAAGTCCGAACGGCATCCTTCTAAATGCAAAGGTGCCGAAGGGGCAGGTAAAGGTGGTTTTCTCTTGGTCTCGGGGGTCAATTGCCACCTGGTTATATCCTGAGAATCCATCCAGGAAATAGAAAAATTTATTTCCTGCTAACCGCTCCAGGATTTGGTCAATGAAAGGTAGCGGAAAGTGATCTTTCTTAGTTGCAGCATTGAGTTTCCTATAATCTACACACTCTCCAGGATGTAGGAGTGCGTGTAGGGATGGATTCACCCCTGTCATTGACGCGGATGGTGAGTCCCGCCTTTTTGGGCATGACGTCAATCAGACTCACCTAAGGGCTATCACTGATCGGGTAGATTATACCTGCATCCAGCCACTTAATAATTTCTTTCTTAACAACCTCCCGCATGTTAGGGTTGAGACGTCGCTGCATCTCGCGGGAAGGTCGAGCCTCCTCCTCCGTATATATACGGTAGTGCAGTAGGAGGGGCTAATGCCAGATAAGTCTGATAAAGACCATCCAATGGCTGCCTTGTGTTCCATAAGGACCGCAGTTAGTTTGCACTCTTTCTCCCTGGTTAATTTTGAACTGATGATTACGGGGAGCATTTCATTTGGTCCCAGGAAAACATACTTAAGTGTACCAGGCAGCTCTTTCAGCTCAGGAGTGGATGGTGAAAGGTCTGGCATTTCTCGGGATGAGAGTGTCCCAGGCGGATCGGAGAACAAGTCAGGAGGAAGAAGTTGCAATCAGATTGGCCAAGAAGAAGGGCTTCTTGGATAGATGGATCCAGAAAGGAATAGCCCCAGTGAGTAGTATATGGGCTCAAGGTCCCAGTGTGGAATTGCAACTCTACCTGATTTGGCGGGAAAGAAAGGGCAATCCGGTCTTCAAGAGTGTGGACCGGCGGTGAGTAGCCCGGATATGACTCAGACCACGAGGTATGGGAAGCGGAGAAAACCTCACCAGAAGTCTGGCCAGGGGAAGGTACGGGACAAGGGAGGGATGGGGGAACGTCACAATATGTGTTGGTCAAGCAATCGTCAGTGTTTAAAGGCAGTCCGTAGCAATCAGAATAGGTCCCAATTAGTCTGATACACGCGTTGACGGCCATGTCCTCGTCAGACGTGTCATCCTCAATGCAATCGCAATCAAAGTTCTTCGCTGCCTTGAAGATGTTAAGCTTGAGCTTTTCAGATCCAACGGCAATCTTAATACAGCCCAACTTGCAGTCGATATGGGTGCGGGCTATGGCCAAGAAAAGTCGACCAAGGATGATCGGACAATTAGAAAGTGAGCTAGGAACTTCCATATCTAAAATAAGAAAGTCAACAGGAAAATAAAGATTTTTGACCCTAACCACCACGTCTTCCATCACACCCTTCGAAATTTTGACAGAACGATCTTCCAACTGTAACGTGACAGGGGTGGGTTTCAGATTTCCCAAGGAAAATTTTTTGAGCATGATGGTTGGTATAAGATTGATGGAAGATCCTAGATAAGAAGGGCACGGTTAAAATTGCAGCCTTGGATGCTACAGGAAATAAGCTGTGTGCTGGGATCTTTCTACTTTGGTGGTAGATTTGACAGTATAGCACAACTCGCATGAGGCAAGAGAACCATCGGATTCTTAGTTTTCTTTGACTGTCGCCTGGGTGTTGTGTAGTCTTTGAAAAATCGGGCGATAGTCAGCATGTGGTCGATAGCTTCGAGCAAGGGTACCTTAATTTCAACATCCCTGAACAAATTACGCAGGTTATCAAAGGCCTATGTATCTTTCCTTTTGCCTTTTGGCTCCCTCAGTAGAGCCTCAGGGAATGGGACTGATTCTGGCACAAATTTGGGTGTATCGTCCTCTCGCGAATGTGGTGCGCATCCCGAATGGGAGGGCGATGAAGAAGACGGGCCAGGATCAGGTCGAGGCAGATCGACGGTCTGCTTACCGCTCCTCGTAGTGATCACATTGGACGATGCGGGCCCAGTGGGATCATACGGCAGAGGAGGGTTCGCAATAGGGACATAAGAGTGAGGTGCTGCAGTGGGATTAGCCTAAAATCCCGGTGGAATACTCGAAGCTTGCAGAATCTGATGAACCTGCCTCTGAGAAGGTCGTACCTGTGGTTGAGGACCATAGGGTACGAAATTTCACGGGTTGGGAACAGGTTGGGCTGGGAGAGTGCCTTGAGATTGAGTCACCATGCATAGTTGATTTATCTCAGCATTCTGCTGCGCCAATTGGTGCTGAAGAGAGGTCATGTTCTCTTCATGGCACTTTGACATTTCTGTCATCATTCAGATCAATTTGTCAAGAGGACTTGATGTGTGTTCTCTTTGCGGTACGCAAGGACCCGATGGCGGATTCGCCATAGGATTAGACTGGGCCCTTGAGATGATGAGTGCAGATGGTCGCATTGATCCACCTGCAGGGTTTTGGAGTTGCAGGTTGTTGGACCATGTGAAATTCAGATGATTTCGCCACCCTGGGTTATAAGTGGCAGAGAACGGGTTGTTCCCCAGGGCACAAGCATCTTCTATGCCATAAGACGTATCCGCATGTAAATATGCATCCGAGCACACGAAGGCTTGGTCCTCTGTGTCAAAATACTGGCTCGCAGAAGCCAGATCCACATGACTTGCCAAGTTGCACGACGTGACACTCGGTAAGGAAGGTCTTACAGGGTTTCTCGGGATAAGCCTGGTGTTGGAAGAATTGGAAATGTGACGAAGTGGTGAGGTGGGGGTGTTTGCCATAGAATAGGCGGGGTTGGCCAGAAGCTCATCTAGCTTCTTGTGCATGACGGAGACTTCATCCAATTTCTGTGGGATAAGGCTAAGATCTGTGGATGAATGGGAGGGTCCCGTGTCAACTTCATGGACATTTCGGGGCAGGCTGGTATGATTAAAGGAGACAATGGAGTCATTGTTCATTAAATTTTCGCTCATATTTTCAAATAATTTGAATGCTCCATTCTCATCGTTATTCATGAAATTCCCTCTGCAGGAAGCATCTGCAATCTACTTCAAAGTCTCATTTAGCCCATAGTAAAAAATCTTGGTTATATGCCACTTAGGCAGACCGTGGTGCAGACACTTCTTGAGGGGGTCATTATATCTCTCCCATGCTTCATGAAACTTTTCACCGTTTTGTTGCGTAAATGAAGTGATAGCACGGTGAAGCACATTGGTTTGCCCGATTGGGAAGAACTTCTTGAGAAACGTTGTTCGCATCTCTTCCCAAGAGTGGATGGTTCTCCCAAGGGTGCGTAACCACTGAGATGATTTATCCCGCAATGAAAATGGAAACATTTTCATGAGGACTATAGGTAACCCGATATTTCTTGGTTTAACAGTTTCAGCCAATCGGGTTAGGTCTTCCAAGTGGAGAAAAGGATCTTCACTTGCAAGACCATGGAAGTGAAAATTTATTAGGCTAATTATGTTAGGTTTTAATTCAAAGTCGTCCCCACCCATCGGAACCCAACTTTGTCTTATGGTCTCTGTAGTAGTGGGATTCTGATAGGAGCTAAGAGACCTAGGCTCCTCCCGTTTGGGAGGGTTCTGCATTTCCTCCAATGTTTCCCTAATGGCCTCAATTTGTTCATTATACATTTCTATTTGGGCTTGGAGGCAGGTTATGGGATCTAAGGCTCCACCACCTGGTGGGTTTTGAGGGTAGTTTCCTCCTTCGGGATTTGGGGGTGGGCGTGCAGCCATGTTTGTGGAGGAGGATGACAATTCGGCTTCTTTTCTAAATTTATCAGACAATTCACACAGTTCAGGGTTTGTGACCTCCTCCCAAACATGCACTACCTTAGGAAGAATTGGGGGGATACGAAGGGAAAAGAGATGAGAGAAATGATGCCGCAAAGGTACACTTGATGACAAATCAATACAATCAAATTCCTAACCTCTATAGTGTGCCTTTAGACCTAAAGATCTAAGTTACCCACTATCACAAACTACGGAACCGAATGCGAGCATCGCGGAACCACCGGGCCAGATTGAAAGGCCGTTTGCCCCAGTCTTAGACACCCGATAGCACGCAGGAACCCTCACCAGCACATAGGTGCTACACGCAGGTAGCTAGACCTCCAATCCTTAATAAGGGTCAAGTTGCTACAAATTTTAGTTAGAGGCTTAGGATCAAGTGCTTCTGGAATGTGAAGGGCATTATTTACGGGTAATGCCCAAGTGATTGATTTTACAAAGTGTGTAAACCAAGCATGCAATGGGGAAATCTCCCCGAATTGAAGTTTTAATTGGTGAATGGTTTTAGAATTTCATCCTTAAGTAGTATGGATTTTAGGATTTCACTGAATTACTAATTCAACCAATCTCTGGGTTTTGAGAGAATACAAGTTTTCTTCTAAGCCCAACAAACCCTTCTTCAATGTCAGTTGGTTAATGCATGCTAAAATGCAATGGGCTTCCCTAGATGGGGATTTCTATGTGTGGATGCAGGAATCAATTTTAGATTAGTGTGAAAGGAAGCCAAAGCACTTCAATTCAAGTGCTCCCAATCACCAAAATGATTTCCACACACAAGGCTTAACCATAAGATAAAGAAAATCAGATTGTTGGGGTTGAAGTATTCGGGATCGAATCTTAGGCACGTGAAAGGTCATGGTGGGGTTGGAATCAACTCAATTCCAAGTCCCCCCACCAAAAAGGTGATCCCGAATTGCAGATAAATGAGGCAAAGAAGGATGGCAATCAATCTTTTTATTTTTTCTTCAAAGAATACTTCACACAGTGAAAGATTCAAGAATTAAGATTCTAGGATCTTCACTATGCGAAGTTTGGTGGGAAATCTTGGGGCGGTGGGAGTGATGACAAGCAATCAAACAAGTGATTTTTAATCCACTTGCCCCAAGAAATCCCAAGAAGTCTTTTTTAGTTTTTTTTATTTTTTTTTATTAAGGTGACAAGTTGACCTAAGTTGCTAAGAAAGAAAGACCTACTTGTTCAGCAACGTGTGCGAAGCTTCAGTGTGGTGCCAGCGTCTTCACGCTCTCATTCTCACCTTGGATCTGCCCACGTCTCCGACTTCGTCTGCCTATCTTCTCCTTACAACGGGTTCACCTGCACAGCAACAAACAGAAACACCCATGAAGAGAAGGGTGTGAGAAGAGAAAAATTAAAGTAATGGAGTAGAAACTTACTTGAATACGCACCTCCCCAGCAACGACGCCAGAAAAAGGGTTATGGTTAAACCCGGATAGGTCATGTTAATATGGTGATTTAATCGTTGAAATGCGTATAGTGGTTAACCTAAATCGAGCCTAACCATCTCTTTACAAATTTTTTTACCTGGCCTATTTGATTTTATCTTGGTCACTTTTAGGCCTAGGGTCGAACTCAGGGAAGTGTGATTAGAAGAAGTTTCTACGCCGTTCCTAGAACGAATATCTTTCGTTCGTTTATTATGTTTTCGGTGTTTTTCTATTTAATATTTTTTTTTTGATAATTTTTGTCCTTGAGGTACACACTCAAAATAAGGTTCTTGGCTTTGAGCCAAATTAGGGTTCAAAACTGGTCTTGCTATTCGCAAGACTGAGTACCTGCAAGTCAAGGATTATCTTTTCTCTTTTGTATATTTTTTTTTATCTTTTTAATGGAAAGAAAGAGAAATAGAAATAAAGTAAATTTAGTATATATATATATGTATATATTATATATGTATATAGGGGTGGGGATGGAGGTGGAGATGGGGTGTAGCACGGTGTCGAGTCAATCGTCGTCTAGGAAGACGCAACCAGCAGGACGAAGTGCCACGTGGAGTGTAGGATGGATGGGTGAAAGATGTGTGCGAAGACGCCTTCTATACACGTGTATCAGGGAATATCAGCAACTGCTGCAGATATTTCCGTGATACAACATATGGTAGGTGATATGAAAAAATATATATATGTATATGTATATATGTAAATATATATATCTATATGTATATATATATATGGTTATAATTATATAATTGTATATGTAGCTATATATGTGTATATATATATATATATGTATATATAGATATGTAAATATATGTATAGATAGATGTATATATATGTGTATATATATATATATATTTATAATTAGATATTTATATGTATGTATATATAGCTATATATATAGATATATATATATATGTATATAAATAGTAATATATGTATATAGTTATATATATGTGTATATGTAAATATATATATTAGTATAAGTATCTATGTCTATAGATATATGTACATATACATATATATATATATATATATATATGTATTTATAGTTATAGATATATATATATGTATATATGTATGTATATTTATATATATATATATATATATATATATATATAAATATATGTATATATATGTTTATATATATATATATGTATATATACTTATACTTAGTTGTATAGGTAATAGTATATATATAGATATATATATATATTTACACGTATATAAATATATGTATATATGTAAATATATATGTGTATATATATATATATTTAAGTATATATATATATATATGTATGTATACTAATACTTAGTTATATAAGTACTACTATATGTATAGATATAAGTATATATATATCTATATATGTATATAAATATATATATATATATGAATATAGTAGTGTATAAGTGAGTGGGTGTGTGTACAAGGGTGTGTATGTGTGTGTGTATGTGTTTGCAAGAGGGAGTGAGAGAGTGCTGTGAGAGAGAGAGAGAGAGAGCGTCTGCTGGAGTGAAGAAGTGGCAAGTTAAGCCGTCGTCTGATGGTACATGCAGGAGCGTGCACGCGCACGTTGGAGGGAGCGGGCATGGGAGGAACCGCAGTGCACCGTGCTACGCGAAGAGGCGAGCGTTGAAGCGGGCGAAGACGCGGGCGCAGACGGGTGTGGGGAGAAGCGGGCACTAAAGTGGGTGCGCGCGTGGAGCAGGAACGGGCTAGAGGCGGTTACGGGCTGGAGAGAGAGCGCACGGTGACCGGATAAGTGAGAAGCTTTTCGGTTACCGCACTGTAGCTACAGTGTCGCGCTCTCTAGCATGAACAGAAGCTACAGTGCCGCACGCTCTGAATAGCCGGTTGCGGCCGGTGCGGCGTGCGCGGGCATGCTGGAAGGCACCTACGCGCATGGAAGGAGGGTGTGGTCGGTGCCTGTGTGCGCGTGGGAGGCTGTTGCTGCTGACGCCTCGCTGCTGCTACACGGAGCTTCAGACCTCGACTCTGTGGCAATGGTGGAGTTGGCTTGAAACAACAAACAGAGAAGAGAACCACCATGCCCACCGGCTCTTTGATGAGCTGGGCGGTGGTGGGACTCATAGTGGTGGTTGTGCACCACTGTGAGTTGCTCCTGCCCACAGCGTAGCTCTTCAAGAAGAAGAGAGGCTGCGTATGGAGGGGAGAGGGGAGGAGACGGCTTGGAGGAAGGAGGTGTTGTTGGTGTTTTTTTTTGTGTGGATCAGGCTCTCCTGAAAGTAGAAAGCCGTGCCCTTTTTAAAGAGGAAGAAGGCAAGCACAGCCATGCCCTCGCTGTGCATGGCTGGTAGGGAGTGGCTGTGCAGAGCATGGCACGAAGAAGCTCAAGCCATGCTTTGCAGCCACGGAGAGGAAAGTCAAATAAAAAATAAAAATAAAAATAAAGATGGTGAATTTGCGAAGCAGTACTTAAGGAATACATTAATTTCAAGGCCATTTTATTCACTCTCCTCCCCTCTCAAATAAATGCATGCATGCGTTTATTTTTACAAATGTGACTATGGCTACCTAATATACATTGGCAATTCTTGCAAATAGCACAAGATGGCAAAATTGTTGGCGCATTTTTGTTGTGCAATCAAGGTCCTCCTCCCCCCTTCACCGGACTCATCCACGGCATTGCCCACGTGGACTTGGCCGACCCGACTACCCGCCTGACTTCACTCCTCGCTCACCACACATGCAGATGAGCCTGGACTCGGGTATGCGATAGGTTCGATTACCCGACCAGCTAAGGCTTTGGGAGAGCAAGTCTAAAATAGAAAGAGAGGAGAGCTGCATGGGGTTAGGGGGGTTTTTGCCCTGGAGAGTTTGGCTCCGACACTTAGTCAGATTCAGAGGAAGAAGAGGAGGTCAGGCAGAAGAAGAGAAGAGGAGAAAGAGAAGGACCTCAGAGAAGGCCAAAGCCAGAAGGCAGAGAAAGAGAAGAAGGAAGGAGAAGACAGAGAAAGCTAACGAAAGAAAGAAGAGAAAGAAGAAGAGAGGGCTCACAAAGGCAAAGGAAGAAGAAGGAAAAAGAAGAAGAGAAGGGCCAAGGAAGAAGAAGAAGAAGAAGAAAAGAGAAATCAGAGAAAGAGATTAGAAGAAGAAAAGAAGGAGAAGAACTGTACAACAAGTCATTTAAGACGTCTGATTGTAAAATCAGACGTCTTAATTCCTATTTCTTTCTTTAGTCAATTTGAGTATCCATTATTTTGTCTACAATTATTTTTACTCTTCATATACTCGTGCTTTACATTCTTAATTAGTTTTTGAGTAATATTATGCGTTAAATTTGCATTAATTGCTAAGTTTAGTGTGTGAATTCCATTTGCTCCTTGTGTTCGACCTCGGAACATTTTTTGAGTAATAAAATTGTATTTGTTTTGGATGCTATTTTGACTGTACTACAACACAACACTTTTTAAACCCCGACTTAGCGCGACGAACACCAGCCAAGGAAGGAAGCCAGGCATTGGAGGACAACCTAGGGTACATGCCTACCCTAAGAACTGGAGGATTTGAGGGTGGTACACTACCACCCTTGGAGGAGGAATCAAAGGTGGTCCACGGCACCTTAGGAGGAGCCTTTGAAGGTGGAAATCCATCCACGTTGGAGGAGTTAAGCACGCCCCCCCTTGGGCTTTCTAGGAGGAGACTATCTCTGGTTCAAGAAAAAGAGAAGGAGGATCCTTTTTAACTGTGGGAGCAGCCATAGTTGGAGCAAGGAGCATTCCCTCTTCACCATCATCATCATCCAAGATTTGTGTTTTAATTTTTGTAGTTTTACATTTTGTAGTAGAAGCTTTCCTCTACTTTTGTAAAATAGATATCTGCCTAATATTAAGTTGCCTTTTCTACTTGGTGTAGCCTCTTCTTACTTTAGTTCTTAGCGCTTTCACTCCCTCTTCTCAATTATCCTAGGCCTTCATGTGCCTAAGGTGAGCTTCAGAAAAGGTCTTTCTTATCACCTATTAGTTAAATTAGATTTAGTCTTTTTTCTACCACCATCTTGCGATTGCCCCTTTATTTCACAAACCTAAAAAAATACATATTTGAAAAGACCAAAAAGAAAGGTGATTTCTACATTTCCAAGCAAGAGATTGATTTATCAAATATTACCTCCTTGGACGACCCTAGATACTAGGTCTTACAAATTTTAAAAGTGAATCCATTTTTGTGCGTTGCAATGACTTAAAACCCTAATTTAACAAACCGTGCAAAAACGCGATCACTTTTTTGGCACTGTTGTTGGGGAGGCACGGCTTTGCTTTTATCACTTTTCTCTTGCTTGAAGTGGATCTCATCCCCTTCTCTTTTCTGCTATCTCGTGTGTGCAAGAACTATAGGAAGCAAGTGGGAATTCTGGAAAGAACACAAATCCCTTGTCTTCCCGTGGATTCAGGTTGGTTCCCTTTATCTTGTCACATTAAGCATTAAAAGACTACCAAAATATATTAAACTTGGCTTTCATGACCTTAAACAACTTAATTAAGTGGAGTGGTGAAGTTTAAAATTCATTGTTTGCTTGTATGCTTCATTAAACACCACTCTAATTCAAGTGTTGGTATTCTATTTTCATGTCCAGATTTCTGTCTGAACGTGAAAAATCAATTCCTGACACCACGAGTCTCCTAAAATCTTGAAATTTCATCCAATGATTCTAAATCAAATAGGGAACCTCTGGTCCAAATTTTAGATCAATTGACCTTGTATTTAATTTTTAAAAATTTGTAGACTACAGAGGGGTCATACCCTTTATTCTTCCTATTTTGTTACTATACATGAATTTTTAGATTTTTTATACTTAACCAATGTTTATGAAATTTAGTTTTCTAGAATCCTTGTAAAATTCCACGCATCATATAAAATCACCAAAAATTTTTGAGGTTGTTGATGGTACAGGAAGTCCAAAATACCAACATGTATCATTTCTGGAATTTGACACTAGCACAAATAAAAATTCAAAACAATTACCAAACAAATTCCTCAAATCTTACAAAAATCTTTTCTGGAATCATTGTTTAAGTTTCTTTAGAGTAGTGGTGTTGTTTGACTTGTTTGGACCACTACTTAATACAGAAAGCCTAAGAATAACTCATTTGTAGTAATTTTCTGCCTTTATATCAATTTGCATTAGGGTTTTCCTTTGTATTTTTAGAAAACCACTTTTAAAGGAAATTGACCATCACCAATACAACTTGTTTTCCTTTGATTGTGGAAGTTTCAAACTTGTTTGAACATTTAAAAGAAGAAACCCTAAAACACATTAAATTAAATTGAGTCCTAAAAGATAGAAATACAAAAATTGTGTGACAACTTGTCTTTCATTAGAATCAACTTCCAATTCTTGCACACACATACAAATTGAAATAATAGGGAAATACCCAAATCAACTCCCTCCATATTCCGTGTGCACATTAGTATCCTAGACCTAATTAAAATTTGTAGCAATTTGACCTTAAGGTTTCATCAACTTAGGCTTGCTATCTAGGTCTTAAGTTCTCTTTAGTTGATATCAATTCTGTCATCTATATCTGGTGTTCAGGCTAAGGGGCCGTGTCAAATGACTAGGCGCGGGTTTGTACAAGAACCTAGGATTTTCCTAGGAAACGCTTGGGCCCAAACCTCCCCTTAAACAACTTAGCAAGATTTGTTGACAGAACAGGTATTCACTAGTGATTACTTATTTCCTAGATAGACTAAGTCTTAGGTTAATTTTCTAGGGATTCACACTTAAGTTAGGTCTAGAAATTATTTTTTTGAATTACACACTTTCTCTCATCTCTATCTCTTCTCCTCCCCTCCAATTCTTCCAACAAAAGTGCATGCACGGGTGAAGGTCCCAAAAACCACATCTTTAGGGACCATCTAATTTTGCCCCCTGCACCAGAAAATCTTTGTTTTCTTCTCCTTCATCTTCTAAAAATTTGGAAAACCTAGGAAACCTACAAAAAAATTCTTCTTCCGCTTCTAACCCATTAGCGGACCCACAAGCTGACTTCCCCATCCCTAACCTCCCTCATCTGGAGCAACCAGAAATTCCTGCAGGGCTAGGTGGCCCTCAAATCCAAACTCAAAATACAAACCCCTTTTCCTTTATGCTCGACCATTTGGTTCGGCTACAACAAAATCAAGAGAATTTGGCTAGGACTGTGACGAATCTAGCTAACCAAGGGCAAAACCCACCACCCTGCCAGCAGCTTGTCATTCTTGTTAAGGATTTCTATTATCCTTCCAAATATGAGGAAGACCTAGGGTGGTCATACCACAAGGGGATTTTGAGATCAAACCAGCAATTCTAAATGTTATCAAGCACTTTCATGATTTTCCAAGAGAGAACCCCTTTTGTCATCTTGAGGAATTAATTGTCCTCGCTCAAACGACTAGTTCCCACAATGTGGAAGAAGATGTGTACCTGATGAGACTTTTTCCTCTCTCTCTAAAAGATAAAGCTTCACATTGGTTTAGAATGGTTGGGTGCCCGATTACCACCTGGCCCCAGTTAAAGAGCAATTTTTGGAAGGAATTTTTTCCGATCGGTCGAACTAATGCTTTAAGAAGATCCATAACGACCTTTCAACAAAAAATTGATGAACCCCTCCATGATGCCTGGGAAAGATTCCAAGAACTTTTAAGAAGTTGTCCCCACCATGAAATTCCGCAATGGCAGTTAGTGTAGATCTTCTATTACGGATTAGAAGATCAATTGAAGCGATTTGTGGATGCCTCATGTGGGGGCAATTTCCTTAATAATGCTGCCAAAAGTGTCTTTCTCCTCTTTGAAGAAATGAGTGAAAACTCATTTAATATGTCTTCAATGGACACTTTTGGTCGAACTCCAAACCCCAAACACGAAGTCAATGAATTAGACTCCAAATCCACCTTTGTTCCAGTCACTCAGGATGATCTATATATGTTAGTTCAACGACTGGACCAGATGCAAATTCACTAGAAAAAAATGGAAGAAAAGCTCATAAACAAACAAGCTCCACACCTTAATGATCCACCCTTTAACTCTCCACACACTAACACTCCACAACTTCTCCGAAGAGAAAATTTATAAAATATAGATGCCACAACTGCTGGTCAGCAATTTCTAGCTAATCTTGATTTGTGGATGCCTCATGTGGGGGCAATTTCTTTAATAAAGATGACGAAAGTGCCTATCTCTTCTTTGAAGAAATGAGTGAAAACTCATTCAATATGACTTCAATGGACACTTTTGGTAGAACTCCAAACCCCAAACACGGAGTCAATGAAATTAACTCCAAATCCACCTCTATTCTAGTGACTCAGGATGATCTATATATGTTAGCTCAACGACTGGACCAGATGCAAATTCACTAGAAAAAAATGGAAGAAAAGCTCACAAACAAACAAGCTCCACACCTTATTGCTCCACAGTTTAACTCTCCACACACTAACACTCCACAACTTCTCCGAAAGAAAATGTGCACAATATCGATGCCACACCCACTGGTCAGCAATTTTCAGTTGATTTTCCACAAGATTTTACTGGGAATTTTGATTATTTGAATCAAAATATTCTTGATCCCACCACGGAAAATATTTATGTCCTGCAGGAGCAATTTAGAAACCCCTCCAACAGTTACAATCAAAACTGGAGGACTAACCCAAATCACTCTTGCAAAACCCAAACCCAATTTCTTTTCCCAAACAAAATAATTTTGGGAATTATGGGCAACCTGCATATCAACGTGGACCATCCCAGGAAGATATTAATACTCAGGTCATGAAAACTCTGCAAGGTATGCAGAATCAAATGACAGAAGTAACCTGCATGATTACCAAGTTGCAACACCAAGTTAAGGTTACTCCTGATCATTGACCTATTGGGAATTTACCTTCCCAACCCATGCCCAACCTGAATAATCAAAGGAATCAGTTCCAAGGTGGATATCCCAGTCAACCCATTCAACCAGCACCTCAGCATCCACCGGGTTTCAATAACAGTCAGGCTTCCCATCGTCATCCTAGAAACAACCAAACTGCAAATGCAGTTACTTTGAGGAATAAGAAAACCACTCAAGACCCCCTACCTGTTAAGGAAACTCATTTCAATGAAAAATAGATCAACTCTTCCCCATCTTCCTCTAACACTGTTCAGGAACCTAATAATGCAAAATAGGGAAACCTTACACCATTTCCACAAGCCCTCCATTCTTCACAAAATAAGAAAAAGAAGACATTCAAGCCCACTGATAAGGAATTAATGGATTTATTTAGGAAAGTTGAAATTAACATCCCTCTCCTAGATGCCATAAAATACATCCCTACCTATGCAAAATTTCTAAAAGATTTGTGTACCCCAAAAAGGCACCCCAGAAATTTAGGAAAGGTGATCCTTCCTGAGACAGTCAGCTCACTTGTGTAGAGCCAACTGCCTCTTAAGAGAAAAGATCTAGGCACCACCTAATTCAAGTTATCATTAATGATACTTCTTTTGATCGTGCCTTGTTGGATCTCAGTGCTTCAATTAATCTTATCCAATGGGCTTCAATAAACCACCTAATTTGCGCCTTGTGTTGAAGATCAGAGAATTAAAGCCTGTTGAGGTTACTCTTCAATTAGTAGACCGATCTACAATGAAACCAAGGGGAATTGTTGAGGATATCCTTGTCCGGGTCAAAAATTGTCTATTTGTAGTAGACTTTTTAGTCCTGGACATAGAAGTACCAGAAGCATTAAAGTTTGCCCCTATAATTCTTGGAAGACCATTCCTAGCCACTGCCCATGCAAATATTGATTGTGATTCTAGTAAAGTGAAGATCATGTGTGGCGGTGAATCTATAACCCTAGATAATTTCCAAGCTTCTAGGAGGTTCCAAGAACCTGATTTCTTTGATGACTCGGATTTGGAAATAGAAAATATAGTAGAGGAAACTTTGCAGATTTCACATTTAGGTTCCTATTTTGGCATTAACACAGTTCCTGAACAATCCACTTCCTCTCACTCTTCCACCCTAACCACACATTCAGCTAACACTCCAGCTGACCCATTCACTCTCACTTCACCACTAACACAGAAAGCAAAAATTTTTCGGAGCCGGGCCCACAACTAGAATTAAAACCCTTGCCCAACTCCCTTAAATATGTTTTCCTGGGTCCAAATCAGACCCAGCCCCTAATTTTAAATTCTAGACTTACTGGGGCACAAGAACATACTTCTTCAGGTTTTGAGTAAGTATCAGAAAGCTATTAGCTGGACCCTTTCTGATCTTAAGGGTATTCATCTGTCCTACTATACACATCGTATATATTTAGAGGACGATTTTCTCCCCTCCCGCCAACCACAAAGGCGCTTGAACCCTAATATGCAGGTGGTGGTACAAAGGAGATTATTAAGTTGCTTGATGCCAATATCATCTACCACATTTTTGACAGCTCTTGGGTTAGTCAAACACAAGTAGTGCCCAAAAAGGCTGGACTAATAGTTGTCACCAATGACAATAGGGAGAATATAGCCACTCGAACCGCCTCTTCATGGTGCGTGTGTATTGATTATAGAAAATCAAACACCGCCACCAAGAAGGACCATTTTTTGCTCCCCTTTATTGATCAAATCTTGGAGTGATTAGTTGGACGGGATTTTTATTATTTTCTGGACGTTTATTCTGGCTATAATCAGGTAGCAGTTCATCCTGAGGACCAGGACAAAACAACTTTCACCTGTCCCTTTGGAACCTTTGCTTTCTGAAGAATGCCCTTCAGTCTTTGCAACACACCTGTGACTTTTCAAAGGTGTATGCTTGCAATATTTTTGGACCTGGTAGGTGAATGCTTAGATGTCTTTATGGATGGCTTCTCTGTTTTTGGAGATTCTTTCGACCATTGTCTCAAGAACCTTGAAAGAATGCTCCGAAAATGCATAGAAGTCAATCTGGTCCTCAGTTGGGAAAAAAGTCATTTCATGGTCTAAGAAGGTATTGTCCTGGGTCATGTTATTTCAAAACAAGGAATTGCAGTAGATAAAGCAAAAATAGATGTTATATCTAAGCTCCCACCACCCACTACTGTAAAATAGATCAGATCCTTTTTGGGTCATGTGGGTTTCTACCATAGATTTATACAAAATTTTTCCCAAATCTCCAAGCCCTTAAGTCAGCTTGTTACTAAAGACCAGGCATTTGATTTTAATGATAAATGCCTAGAGAGTTTTTTGAGGTTGAAGAAGGAAGTTACCAAGGCACCAATTTTGCAGGGACCTGATTGGAATAGTCCCTTTGAATTAATGACAGATGCCTTAGATTTTGCTGTGGGAGCTGCTCTAGGGCAAAGAATTGGCAAGAAGTCTGTTGTGATCTATTATGGTAGCAAAACTCTTGATGATGCACAATGGAATTACACTGTTACTGAAAAAGAACTTCTTGCCATTGTATTTGCCTTAGAAAAATTTAGATCTTATCTTTTGGGGTCACATGTCACTGTATATACTGACCACTCATCACTTAAATATTTGCTGACAAAAAAAGATGTGAAACCCCGCCTTATCCGTTGGATCTTGCTGCTCTAGGAATTTGACCTGGAAATCAAGGATAAGGCGGGATTGCAAAATGTAGTGGCCGACCATCTCTCTCATCTTATGACGAATGACATAATGACCCCACCTGATCAATTCCCTGATGAAAGCATTTTAGCTGCCACCACCCTCCCTTGGTTTGTGTCCATCATGAACTATTAAGCAACAAAATGAATCCTTGCTGATTGGCCCAAAATAAAAAGGGATAAGTTCCTTGCTGACATTAAATACTATTTTTGGGAGGAACCCGACCTTTTCTGCATTTGTGCCGATTAGGTCATTCGACGATGTGTCCCTGATTTTGGAATCCATGATATTCTGACACATTGTCATTCAATAGCCTATGGGGGACATTTTTCGGGTAAGAAAATTGCAGCTAAATCCTTAATGCGGGATTCTTTTGGCCCATCTTGCATAAAGATGCTCATAATTTTGTTCGGCCCTGTGTGTGTTGCTAGAGCGTCGGCAACATGACTCGGAAGGATATGATGCCCCTTAATCCTATTTTAGAGGTTGAAATTTTTGATGTATGGGACATCGACTTCATAGGACCATTCATCAACTCTGGTGGGTATTTATATATACTAGTCGCAGTTGACTATGTTTCTAAGTGGATAGAAGCAATACCCACACGCACTAATGATCATCGTGTGGTTGTCGAATTTCTTAAGAAAAATATTTTCTCAAGATTCGACATTCCAAAAGCCATTATTAGTGATGGAGGCTCACTTTTCTTTCATTCACAATTCTGTCACCTTCTTTGTAAATATGGGGTTAATCACAAAATTTTCACAACTTATCACTCCCAAACAAATATCCAGGCAGAAGTTTCTAACCAGGAAATCAAAAATATTTTACAAAAGACGGTTAGGCTCGACTGTAAAGACTGGTCCACCAAATTGGACGATGCTTTATGGGCCTACCGTACTGCTTTTAAAATCCTGTTTAGCATGTCTCCCTTCCATTTGATTTTTGGGAAGGCATGGCATCTCCCGGTGGAACTAGAACATAAGGCTTTTTGGGTGATAAAACAATTAGGCATGGATTTATCTGACGTCGGTATCCATAGAAAACTACAATTAACTGAATTGGAAGAATTACATAATTTTTCGTATGAAAATGTGCAGATTTATAAAGATCGAGCAAAGAAATTTCATGATAACTATATTATTCGGAAACACTTTGACATTAATCAACGCATTTGGCTTTTTAATGCTAGATTATGTATTTTTCCTAGCAAATTAAAATCCAAATGGACCGGTCCCTTTATTGTCCTCAAAACTTATCCATACGATGCTGTTGATCTTTTTGATCCTAAAACTAATGAGATATTTCAAGTCAACGGCCAATGTTTAGAGCCCTATTTTGATCATATCCTGAATCTTCCATCTAAATCCTTTAATTTCACCAAACCAACCACAGTTGATCACTGATGAACACTACGCCCAGCTAAATGGCGTAAAAGATAGCACTAGCTGGGAGGTAACCCATCATTTTCTTTCTGCTTCTTTTTCTTTCTTTTCCCCAAGTTTTGACTATCCTAAATCTGATTGCCTTTTCCTACGGTAATCCCTCTTTCCGTCCTATTGCATGAGGACATTGCATATCTTAAGCATAAGGGGGTGTTTTAAAAATTTTGAGGATCGAATTAGGATTTTCAAAACCTAAAAACATGCATTTTTTTAGTCATCTTTATTTTCTGGCATGCATACCCAAAAAACAACAAATAAAAATATTGAAAACTTTTTGAGAAAAATTTTGAAATCAGGACTAAGGTTGAAAAAATCACTTTTTGGTACAATGGGATTTAATCTTTAACAAACTAAGGATGAGGATATAGATATGATCATTAGAATCTCAGGGTTTATTTTTTAGACTAGATCAAATATCCTTCTCTGAAATTCCACCTGAACTCATGATAGTTCAGGTGACTTAATCCTCTTTTGTA
Source organism: Thalassia testudinum (assembly GCA_037157565.1). Lineage (NCBI taxonomy): Eukaryota > Viridiplantae > Streptophyta > Magnoliopsida > Alismatales > Hydrocharitaceae > Thalassia > Thalassia testudinum. The sequence goes on along the minus strand of JAZHRO010000071.1, from coordinate 22,377,118 downwards.
ATATGGAAAGTATCTGGCTTAGTTTCTGATTCACAAGCTTCCATTTCTTGCGAAACTTCCTATGTCAAATTTCACACACAAACCAACACCTAAAAGTCACTAAAAATTAGAAAGAAAACCCCTTGTTTGGACTTAGTAAAAAGTCTGAAGCAGATCATTGGTTTGAGTTCCCACCGTCGAGGAGGAAAATGCCTCTTTTGAGGATGCAATGTCAACATGTTACCACCTTGGCACTACTCCATATCTATATTTCATATCTTTTGATGGAGCATTGAAGCACATTTTATCAGCTTAAGTGTCTTGGACGGTGCTCTACCTATAGTGTTGGAGCAAGAGCTTGAGTTTGCTTGGAGCGCCCCTTTACACCGCATTGTGTTTTGGGGTTGTGAGCTATTGGGTGGTGTCATGGGCAATGCTATCCCGAAGTACTGGCACCAAAGCCCCCTTGAGGATTGGTGACGAGAATGATGATCCTGACACATCTGTTGTAAGACTAAGCAAAAGATAAGCATGGGGGATAAAAAAAAAGTTTTAAACCAAAAACACGCCCTTATAAATGTTGGCTTTTCAGAAGCATGGACATAAGGTTTTAAAGGTTGTTACAAGTTGCGAATCAGATTCAAGAGCTAGAAAAATCCTAAAAGCAAAAATTAGATTTCCCAAAAAAATTTCATTTTGTAAAAATTAAAGTTTTGCTAAGAGACTAGCAAAAGATAAACATGAGGGTGTGATAAATGTCAGTTTATCATCATTCTTATGCATTAAAACAAACCGAGCTCTTAGGATTTTGCTCCATAAAGGAAACATATTTACACATGTGAGAACTATTACAAACAATTAATTCTTTTTAATTCCAATGAATATATGCCTTATTACATCATTTATGCTAAAAAAGAAATTAGTAAAATGCAAGAAATTAGACCACTATTTACTCTTCTTCGTCTTCAGCCTCATTCTTTCTTCTCTTCTTCTTCTACCTTTCTCTCTCACTCTCCTTTCTCTTTTTACCTTTCACTTATTTCTTTTTCATTTCTCGAGCTCTTCTCTTCTTATATATCTCCTTCTTAATCTTTCTTATCATTTTGTTTTTCCTGTTACCTTTCCTTTGCTCTTTTGCCTGTCTATTATATTCAACCTCAATGAGCTTTCCTTTTCTTCTTATTTTCCCTTGCATCCCCTTAGTTTCCTTTGCAGCTGAACTGAACCGAACTGGTTTGAACCCATTGTCTGAACAAAAAATTAGGTTTTAAGGTTGGCAGCTCGAACTGGTAGGGGATACATAGCACCCCTCTAAGGGTGGGACCAGACCCTACTGGGTCTGAGCCTATTTTTTATTCGGTTTGGTTTATTTCCAGTTCAGCATAGTCTCGAGCCTCTTCGATCCATGGCCTCCCAGGCCCACATCACATGCCCTCACAGCCCACTCTCGAATGCCCACATGCGCACACACACATGGGCACACGCACCACACACACCCACACACAGACCCATATGCTCATTTGTGCTCCCAGCGCTAACGACCGAATATCCCCTTACACTTTTTAGTTTTATACTAAGGCGGGTGCTTCTGTTTCGCCAACGTGGGACTAAGTCTTCCCCTTCCAGACCAGACTTTGGTTAATGATTCCAGCCAGCATAGAGCTCCAATTTGAGCAAATAAAAGCTCTCTGGAAACTTCTAAGGTCGCTCTACACTATTATAGTATCAATTTGATACTCATGTTTTGCCCTTTGATTTGAAGGGCGAAAAGGTCTGGGTCACTATGGCCATACTGGTCTACAGAAATGAATCTCAGGTCTAATGACTTGAAATCAGACGTCTTAAGAGATGTTGCTACAGTGCTTAATCTTCCTTTTCTTCTGTTGTTGTTGTTCTTCTTTTTCTTCTCCTCTTTGCCTCTGTCTCTTCTTCCTTCTCTTCTTCGACCCTTTTAATGCACAGGGGAAAACTCTCCTATGAAATCGACTAAGTGTCGAGAACACTGAAGAGAAAAACCCCCATTAATCTCGTGTTCTTTTTATCTCTTCCTTATCCTCTTCCTCTCTTAGAGATAATCGAGCAATCAAATATCGGATCAAAGTGCACCCAGGACCAAGGCTGGGGGTGTGGATCACAACTGAGGTGTGGGTATAGCTTAGGCAGTTAATCAGGTCAGAGCCAGGCCCACGTGCAAGGTGTCACAGGTGAGGCATGAGTGGGTAAGTGGGGGACCTCACCCCCTATGTGTCTTGTGGCACTTAACCGTAGACACAAATTCAATTTATATCTACTTGGATTCTTGTGAGTCCCTGATGTGGGATTATATGCATCCCTCTTCTCATGCATGCAGCAGCAAGTGGAGTTGCATCTGATTAGGAGGCTACTACTGAGGGGATCCTTTGATCGACTGCCTAGGAAGACTCCTGGAATGATTCCACAGCACCTGGGACTTCTACCTAGGGCTTGCAGGTTCTAAAGCTCGAAGAACAAGGCCAGAGATGGCGACAGTGGCGGAGCTCCAACTTAACACTTGAAACAAACAAATAAGGTCTTTTGGCCTTGGCAAACATGTTCAGTAGCTTCGTTGTGTGATGGCGAACATGGTGACCGCGTGGCATGCAGCGAGAATGCGTGTACTTGTTTGGCGGAGTTGGAATTGGATGAAAGAATGTGGGTTGTTCGAGAGTGTGTTTGGGTGAGTGGTCAAGCGAAATAGGAGAGGGGTTTGATTGTTGGAGTCATGGTGAAGGTTTTGGGAGTTGTGGTGAGGCATGTGGATGAGTGTAGCGATGGGGGTGCCTTGCCAAAGAAGTGGTCGGAGACGAGGATGATGAGGGTGAACAGCATAGTCGAGGGCTTTTTTTTGGATTTTTTGGGGTGTAAAACTAACCTAAGATACTAAACTAACTAAACTAACCCTAATCTAATAGATGAAGGGGTAGGAGGACGCCGACTTTGATTGGCCAGCCCCATGGAAGAGTTCTCCAGTGGGGGACAGTGAGGAAGAACGGGAAGGAACGGCCCCGGCTTTGGCACACTAGGCATGGACGAAGGAGACAAAGATATTGGCACTCCCATGTTGGTGGTTGGCAGGTCGAAGATGACGGAGGAAGGAGGCTTGCCAAAGCTCTGTTGGAGAGGGGCTGACGGTAGGGTTAGGAAGAGGTTTTGGCCCAAAACCTTGCTGAAAAGTTTGGCCATGCATCAGGGGTCCTTTTATAGGCTATAGGAAGCGATTAGAGCTTAGGAAGCAAGCTTCCCAAGCTTGGAAGGCTTGCTGGAGTAGGAAACCCATGAGATACCCGAATCTGTCATGCATTCACATGATTGATTGGGAAGGTTGTTGGGCTCAAGACTGGATTCGTTGGAAAGAGAACTTCTCAAGGAATCTCCCTTCCAATTTTGGAAGGGATTCATTGATCGGAGAAGTTCTCTTCAATCAAAGGTCGTGATAACGAGTTTTACGCGGTTGTAAAATACTTTGTTGTATCGCGCAAAACTGATCAACTCTTAAATTTATAGACATAGATAGGGTGAGTATCTTGGGTCGTTCAAGGAGTCAATATGTTTGCAAAATTTAGGTCTCTTGCTTGGAAATAGAAATCATTTTTCTTTTTGGTCTTTTCAACTATATCATTTTTTTTAGGGTTTTGAAATAACGAAGGCAATATACAAATTGTTGACGGAAAACAACTAACACCTAACTCACAACAATACTACTAAAGTGACAAGTAGATCCTCTCCCTAAGCTTACTCTAGGCACGTGGAGGGCTAGAATAATTGGGTAGAGGGAGTGAAAAAGTGCTAGAACAAAGATAAAACAATTGCAACAAAAAGAAATATGAAAGGTTCTTCCTTTGGCTTGCGCCTTCGGTTCCATAGACCCCACAACCGCGGTCGTTTGACACTGCCCCGCAGCCTAGTCACCAGATTCTACCAAGGGAATGAAAGCCAAGTGCCTAGCAAACAAAACCTCGCCTTTTGAGACTTAACTCAGTCTTGCCTAGGGCACGTCTACTCAGTTTTAAAGGGTTAGGATAGTGCTTGTGCTTAGGGTGATGTGATGAGGCGTTGATTGGGGTGGTGCCTCTTAATTTTCCACTTTCAAAGTGTGTGCTTCTAGCAAAACATGGTTTTCAAGCAAGGATTTTTAAGGTATGGTGTCTTTTAGTATTTTATCCTTACTTTAGTGCTTTTTAGGGTTGACGTGTCTTAATGTTTTCAACCAAGTTTCAGTGGGCATGTCAAGTTCTGCACACAATTTGGTGAAAGTAGATTTCCTTTTTCTTCTGTAGAGGCTCTAAAACCCTAGTGTACTCATCCTAATGATCATGCAGCTTCTATTAGATGAGTCAGTTTTAGGGTTGAGTGGTGCGGCCCAGGTCAACTCATGGTGGCTTCACAAACACCACTCAAGAAAGAAAAGAACACTCCAAGAATTTATTCAGCATATTAGAGTGTACATTTTTTTGTAGGGTGATGTGTTAAGAATGTGGGTCAAGCAATCATTCACCACACCAATTTTTTTAGTTTTTTACAATTTTTTTTAGCTTTTTCACACAAGCAAACAATGAGAGACAGGTTACTCACTATCGGTCCTCGAGGCGCCTACTCCCTTGCTACCGTTGTGGAATGCGTCGCTTCGCCATCCATGCATCGAATTCCTGCAACCGTCAAGTAAAAAGGAAAATAAGGCATTAGACGATGTGAGAATGAGTGTGGAATGGAGGTGATAAAACAAATCCGTTGCCTCCCCGGCAACGGCACCAAAAACTGACGTGCCTTCGTGCGTGTGTGTTAAGAGGTGTCGTTATAGTTGCACTTGATATGTTGGTTTTAAAAGAAGTAAACGGAGGTGAGTCCGAGTGTCGATCTCAGGGAGGCGTGGAAATCTGGTTTTGTTTACCACTTGTTGTCACGAAAAAGGCGGAGTTTTGCTTGCGAAAGAGACGATTTTGAAAAGCGAGAGATAGAGAGAGAGTTTAGGGTTAGAAAGCTCTTGGTTTTGATCATGCACTTTAAACAGAAATTAAAATGGCGACTAAACGGAAAATAATTTCATTAAACATGCATTCATAGTTCATGGTTTACAACATTAAATACATGCTTCAACAAAAGTAAATGAAAGCTTAAAAGAGAGAGAGAGAGAGGTAGAGAGAGAGTGGAGAGCGACGAGGCAGCCACGGCGGTGGAGGAGGCTCCGTCGGCGGCTCGTCATCTCCGGCGATTACAAAAGTGCCTAAAACTAGCTAGGAGAGGAGTGGAGTAGTTGCAAGTGGGAGACGATGCCTTGAATGGTGGTAGAAGGGGGTTTAAATAGAGTTAAGGGCCTCCTAGAAGAAGAATGTGCTTTAGCGACATCCAGAACGTTGCTAAAACCGCTTCCAGATACGTCGGTGAAGGCCTTCTGCCACCGGTCAGCCGCCCGCCCCCTCTCCCTCTCCAAGCGCGATCCGTGGATGATGAACGAGAGCTGTCCGATCGAAGATCGGACGGCTGAGATCCTCCCGTGCCCGTGTTGAGATCGCGCTTCGGGCGCGCGTGCACGCGCGGGTTTCCGCCTGGCGTGCGCCCGCGCGTGGGCGCTCGAGCGCTGTCGTCGCGCCGCGTGGCGCAATCCTGATCGCCCGCTGCTGATCGGCGGCTCAATTTCGACGCGCCCTTCGCTCGCGCTTGATTTCCGCTCCGCACGATTCGAACGCGCGTCGCTGCGACGCGGGCGTGCGCGTTAACCGTTGCGCCACGCCCGCGCTTTGTCGCAGCGACCGCGGGCGAGCGCGCGGATCTCGGCCGTTCGATTGAAGATCAACGGCCGAGATTCATTCTTGGCTAGCTTGAGGGCAAGCGAGCGGCGGGGGCGGGGCGACGTGGCACGTTCTGGGCCGTTGATCTCTAGATCAACGGTCATGATTTCTTGGGCCCATTGTGGGAGCTCCGGAAGTCGGATTTGGCTGATCTTGAGTCCGTTGGACTCCGTTCGTCATCCTGAATCCATCCGTGCGGTCCGATTGCTCATCTGAGGCCTGCTTTGACAAATACTTTACACAAATGTCCATTAATGCGGTTTATAAGCAATCTTGGTACTTGATGCATTCAACGCTCCTATTCTACTTTATGTTGTGCCTTTTATTCTAAAGATGGGCCATATTCAACCTAATTACTACCCCCTTGCGTGGTGTTATCAGTCTACACGGATCCACTTGTTAGACATTTAGGACCATTTGACCTTTAATAGACCCCCGAGAAAACCCATGGTTATACTGCAATTGAGATGTGTTGTTAAAATGCAGTTTTACCCCTATTTTCTTGTTATTCTCTCAAAATGGATTTGCAGTGAATTATGGTCCTCTAGCTGTTTTGTAGGAGCATTTAATGATGGAATATGACTAAATAAAGCTAGATATGGATGATGATGACATTATCATCATAGGCCTCCCACTGAATTTCTTCTAGTTCATTAAGCTGAATCTTCCTTTCATAACCTCCCATATCGAGTTTAAAATTACATTGTTGCATAGCCCAAAAAGCGTAGTGCTCTAGCTCGACAGGATGGTGACAAGCCTTTCCATACACCATACGGTATGGCAACATTTCGAGTGGGGCCTTATACACAGTCTAATATGCCTAAAGTGCAATAATCAATCTATCAGACCAATCCTTCCTATCCGGTCTAAATATCTTCTGGAGGTTAAGCTTGATTTGACGGTTAGAAACTTCTTCCTGGCCATTAGCTTGCGGATGATACGGGGTGGCAATATGATAAACACCAGTTTATCATCATTCTTATGCCATAAAACAGATCTAGCTCTTAGGGTTTTAACTCTGCAAATGGGTTTTTGGGCTGCATTTAGGTGTTTACCTAGGTTAGGCATGCATTGCATTTTTAATTATAGTTTTGATGCATTTATTTGAGTGACAGGATTAGGCAGAATGTCAGATCCCACACATCTTGGCACTCAGGAAGGAAGAAGATGAAGAAGGAGCTCCTATCAGCTGGATCCTGATTGCGCAGCAATCATAGGTCTTAATTGACCTAAATTAGGCTAGGACTTAACATAAGTTAGGGTAATTCATGCATACAAAAGCATTATCTGCATCTTTACTGCTTTCCTTTAGCTATGCATAAAATAATGTTATAATGTGCTAATGAAGTGCATTATGTCAATTACAAGTAATAAGCTGGATCTGGAGCTAGATCTGAAGCTGGATCTGAGCTGGATCAGGAATAATGGGTGTTGCAGCAGAGCTGGAGCAGAAGACTTAGATTAGATGTAGTAGAAAATAATGTAAGGGAATTAAGGCATGCTACTATATTAAGTAGGAATGAATCAGTAAAATGTGAAGAACTTAGGTCCATCCTAGCCCTAGGATAGCCTAGAGACTTCCCCAAGCCTTAGCCACCCTTAGATTAGGTCATCACACCCTAGGAAACCTTAAAACCCTAATTCCAACCTTTATCTGGACATCCAGATGAATTATAGGACGTCCAGAACCCTTAGCCAACTCCCGCACACCTTAAACCCACTTCTGTAGTGTTATTGGACGTCTAGACACTTGGTCAGACATCTAATTTCTGCAGAATACCCAAGACAGAAACTTGAAACCTTCTTGACTCTGATTGGACATCCAGACAACAAGTTTGGACTTCTAATTTTTGAGTATAAGTGTCTGATGCAATTTTTGGATGTCCGGAACTACTCTCCAACTCCTGTTTTGAGATTCAAGCCTTGATCTTGGATCTTTAACTCCCTAAACCCAATTCCAACCCCATAGGAACCTAAATTAAGGTACCCTAACCCTAGTACACCACCTCTAGACCTCCCTAAGGACCTAATTAGGTCCTCACTAAAGATAATTGACTTGGATCATATTCAATTACCATTACCTAAGTCAATTGGACTCATTGAGTCCAATTGAGCTCAGATCTCAACCCACACAAGTCCAATTGGACTCAGTGAGAGACCAATTGACCTAAGCCCAACCTAATTGAGTTATTTCACTCTCAATTAGGTTCACACTCATTCAATTAAACTTGGGTTAAGTTTAATTGCAATTCCCCCTTAGCAATTAGTGTTTGCAACCCTAATTTAAGGCCTACACCTACCTAAACCCCTTAGGACCTAACCTAGACCACTTAGCCACCTAGGGCATGGCCACACACCCACGCACACACACCCATCTAGAGTTCTCTAGAACTCTCTTCAAGTCGCACCACTCTTGGTTGCCAATTTAGCAACCAAGAGCCTTTCAATTCTTAGATCCACTTTTTATGGATCTAAGAACCACCCTCTCTCTCCATGGCTGGCCACTTATGGAGCTCTCTCTAGAGAGTTCCACACTTCTCTAGAGAGACTCCCTTAGGTCTATAAAAAGACCTAAGGGGTGGCCATTTGCACCCATCCCATTCTTGGCATTAATTCATCCATCTAGGTTAGCTACATTCCACCTCCACTCCACCTCCATGAGGAGCACCACCATGGAAGCCACCATCTCCATGCCAGGATGCTGGATCATCTCTCCAACCTCTCTCCAAGGGTCGACCTAAGCACCATTGGCCGCCCCTCCTCCTCTCAGCCACTAAAAGGCCATCGGAGCCCACCTCTAAATGCCCTTCCTTTCTGCTAGATTAGCTTTAGTTCTTCATAGTTTTACTGCTTGGTAGTATAGCTCTGATTCTCCCCCAATGATGCATGCAAAATCCCCCCATAAATTCCTGTATGCGATCATTTTCTGTTAGCTAGATTTGTGCTTTTCAAGCTTTCCTTTACAAGCTTTCTTCTAAATTCCATGTTGCAAACATCCTTTGAATGAATGAATAAAAGATATATATATATATATATATTATATTTATCTCTATGTTTGAAATCACCATGAGCTTATTGGTTGCCATCTACTTTGTGTGATTCAAGTTGCTTGCTTTTCATTTATATATATATATATATCGCAACAAGCATGTGGGTTCCAGAAAATATAGAAGATTTAACTATAAATTCATTTTCTGTAAATAGCCACCACATTACTAGAATTGTGCACACTAAAACGCATACTTTCACTTTCGTTATTTATCTAACACACGCGCACATAATCAGAATTCACAATAGAAGTGGAGAAACTCTAATTCGAAGATTGGAAACCGGCATGCGATTCTAAACAAGTAGAGCGATAAAAGATCGATTTCAGATTTGAAAAAAATGCCTCCCAGAGATGAACGATCGGGACTCAAGTTTCGTTATTTTTACAAAATCATTTTTTGACAAACGTTTTGCATGACTATACTATGATTTTCGACGACTTCAAAATGCGCGAAAGCAGCTTTCTATCAGATCCTAGCTAGATCCAACTCATCCCAACTGGATCCCAGCTCCATCTAGCTGGATCAACTCATCCCTAGCTCCATTCAGCTCATCCAAGTTGAATGGTAGTTCTATCTAGTTCACCTTAGGTCCATTCAGCTCACTTCAGCTGGATGACAGCTCAAACTTGCTCAAAATTGTTGATCCCAGCTCCATTGCAGCTCGTCCAACTTAGAATAGTTCACTGGAAGCTCAACCTGACTAGGACTAGCAACTTCCATCAACTAACTAGACCTAGTCTTCTGAAGTCGTCATCAACAAGATCAGACCAACTCAAGTCCAGCTCCCAGAGACCTAACTCAGCTCAACTTAGTTGAGCTAAGCTACTTAACCTAAGCTAGCTACTCCAGCTAGCTAGGTACTCTTTGGGAAAGCTAGACCCAGCTCACCACAACTTAGATTAGAAGAATCTAGCTTAGATTAGCTTGGCTTAGCTATTAGTAGAGAAATAGCTAGCTAAGCTAGCTACTGAGCTCTACCTCAGCTCCCCTCAGCAAACATTAGCTCTAGTGTAGCTCCTTCCAGCTACCTCCAACTCCTCTCCCTTAAAACCCTAGCTCCCTTTTCCTCCTACCCTACTCTCTACTAGCTAAGCTAGCTAAGCTAGCTTAACTTAGCTAGTTCATCTCCTTGGCACCAAAACCTAACCCTAAACCTCACCTAACTAGATCCACCAACTAAGCCTACCTATAGTCCACCTAAGCTACATCCACCTCACTTCTCTTTTGGTGCCAACATTGGCATCTCTTGGCCCCTCAACCACCACCAAAAGGTACCACAAAAGTGGCACCAAAATGACTATAACTAACCCTCTCCTTGGCGCTACTTTTCCCTCCAAAATTTCCCTCCATATTAACTCGACACAAACCCCTTCAAGCCATCACCACCTTACACCTAACCCCCTTTCTAGAACCTAACCTAATTGGTGCCAAAATAAGGTGGGTAACCACCACTTTGGATGTCCACCAAGGGGTAGTTCCTCCCCTTAACCACCCCCTTCCCAACCCTTCACTTAGTGCCAACATACCTCCCCCCTTAGATCACCTAACTACCCTCATCATCCAATCCTTACCCTACATACAAAAGCCATGCTAACTCCCTTCTCCACTCCTATATATATCCCTCCTAACTATCGCAAAAACATCATCTCCTCCATTAGTTAGGTTCCACCCATACCACCTTCATCCACTCTAAGGAAGAAGAGAAGAAGATCAAGGGAGCAGCCTACCCGCCACCTTGATGCCTTCTTCCTCTCCCTTGTGCCATGCCAAGGAGGAGGAGCTATTCATCCAAGGAGGATGGACAGGCAATGAGGAGGAATCTAGGGTGGACGTCCACCCTTGGAGGAGCACCTAGGAGGAGAACCAATTGAAGGAAGGAGCAAGGGAACATCTTCTTCAAGCTTGGGAGCTAGTGAGCTTGGAGCAAAGATTATTCCAAGCTTCAACTAGACGATTATCTTCCTCTATCTTCCATTTTATTTTTTTGTATTAGCTAGTAATTTGTTATTTTGTATGAAGCATTCCTCTACACGTCTTTCACTTTCTAGCAATATAAGATTTGTTTTGCCTTCCAATTCTTATGTTCTAGTTTGTGTGTTTTCCATGTTGTTCTAGTTGTAGTGCACACTACACTCTCCTCTTCTAATTACCCTAGGTGAACTTGCCTAGGGTGAGCTTAGAACAGAGAGTTCTATTCTTGCCACTTAGGTTTAGTGATAGGTGTAGTCATTATCATAGTTAATCTTCACATCACAAAACCCGATTGTTTTTGAAAACCCTAAAAACAACAAAATAAAAAATACAACAAAGATATGTGTTGATTTGAGAGGTGAGAGAGAGAACCATTTCATGTGACTAACAAATTGGCCTCCTTGGACGACCCTAGATACTCCACTATCTAGGTATTATAAATGTAAAAGATTGATCGCAGATTTGCACATTGCAACAACACTAATTACATCATTTACCAAATTGCGTATTTCCCACATAGCAATACGATGTACCCCATATTTCTTTAATAGTGACCTAAAATGAGCATGGATGAAGTGACTGCCCCATCACTAATCAGAGCGCAGATCGAATCTCTTGAAAATAAATTCCTGTATGAAGGAGATGACGGTCTTATAATCAGCCTAACTCACTAGGATGGCTTCAACCCACTTTAAGATAGTCAATAGCGGGATGTATGTACTCGAAGCCATGCATGTTTGAAAAAGGACCCATGAAATTGATGCCCCAAACGTCGAACACTTCTACAACTAGAATGGGTTGGAGAGGCATCGTGTCTCTCTAGGTCATAGATGCGATCAACTAGCAATGTCTGCAGTGCTTAGCAAATTCGTGTATCTCTAAAAGTGCTTAGCCAGAAAAAAATTGACTGTAAAATCTTTGTAGCAATTTTTCAGCCCGAAAAATTGCTACAAAGATTTTACCGAAAAATGACCTTCGCTGGCATCACTGTGGCAAAAAGATAACACACTATAGATTTTGGAGTTGGGGACACACCTTTTGATAATCTGATCGGCTCCTAGGCAGAAGAGCAAGGGGTCATTCCAGAAATAGAATTTGGCTTCTGAAATAAATTTGAGTTTTTGGTCTTTAGATAGGTTCGCAGGAATCTTGCCTGCGACAAGATAATTCACGATATCCGTGCACCATGGAAACTCGACAGAATTCATCCCAAAAAGAGACCCATCTGGGAATTGATCTGAAATAGGTGACGAATGTGGTATGTGGGCTTGGTTTAATCGAGACAAGTGATCCGCCACTACGTTATGAGCTCTGGCCTTGTAGCGAATGTCGACATTGAATTCCTATAAAAGAAGGATCCATCTAATAAGATGATGATTGGCATCCTTCTTTGCCAACAAATGCCTGAGGGTGGAATGATATATGAAAATTATCACTTTGGACCCAAGTAGATATGATTTGAATTTCTCCAACCCAAATACTACTTCTAGTAGTTCTTTTTCAATAATCGTATAATGACGTTGAGCTTCATTCAGCTTCTTGCTAGCATAGTAAATTACAAAAGGGTGGCACTCCTGGCGTTGGCTTAGAACAACCCCGACAGCAAAATCAGAGGCATCACACATAATCTTGAAATCGAGAGACCAATTGGGTGATTGGAGAATTGGAGAATTAGAGACAACACTTTGTAAAGTCTCGAAAGCACTAAAACACGAGGAATAGAAGTCAAATGGGGCATCGGTTACCAGAAGATTTGTCAAAGGGTGTGCGATTTTTGAGAAATCGTGAATAAATCTTTGATAAAATCTGATGTAACCCAAGAATGATCTGATTTTCTTAATCGAGCTAGGTGGAGGTAATCAAGATATGACTTCTAATTTAGCTTGATCAACCTCTAGTCCTTTAGATGAGATCCTGTGACCTAGTACAATGCCATCCCTCACCATGAAGTGGCTTTTCTCCCATGATAGTACTAGGCTTACTTCAATGCACCTCTTCAAGATCTTCGTGAGGTTATCAAGACAAGATGAGAAATCATCTTCGAAAATGGAGAAGTCATCCATAAATACTTCCATATAGTCCCCAATCATATCAGAGAAAATGGCCATCAAACAACACTGAAATGTCATTAGTGCATTGCAGACGCTTAAGGGCATTTGGTTAAAAGCAAATGTTCTAAAGGGACACATGAAAGTAGTCTTGTCTTGATCTTCCAGGTTAATCACAGCCTGATTATACCCAGAGTATCCATCCAAGAAGCAAAAGAAACTGCGTTTGGCTAACCATTCTAAGCTTTGGCCGATAAACAGTAAAGGAAAATGATCCATCTTGGTAGCCATGTTCAATTTTCTATAATCAATGCAAACCCGCCACAATGTCGTGGTGCGGGTTGGGATGGATTCACCCTTATCATTCTTAATGATGGTGAGTCCTGCTTTCTTAGGCACGATCTATATAGGACTCACCCACTGGCTATCGGAAATCAAATATACAATGCTCGCATCCAGCCTTTTAATGATCTATTTCTTAACAACCTCCAGCATATTCGAATTTAGCCATCTTTGAGTTTTTCTTGAAGGTTTCACCACCTCAGCTATGTAAATATGATGAGTCCAATATAAGGAGTGAATCCCATGGAGATCAGCAATGCTCCACTCGATAGTAGCCTTATGATCTTGTAAAATCAAAACCAATTGATGCTCTTGATCCGGGGTCAAGTGAGAACGGATAATAACAGGGTATGTCTCACTATCACCCAAAAACAAGTATTTGAGTGAATCAAGTAAGGGCTTCAATTCGATTATGGGTGGGTGAGAATTAGGGTCGTGAGTGGGAGAAGGATCAATAGTGGAAATCTGATGATCCTAATACGTGTGAATTCCCATCGATTCTGCACCTACAAAGTAGCCAGTTGTGACTGCATTAAGAGGAAACCTGCTTGTTGCAATCTTGCCATCTTGCATCAACAGGGGCAAATCAGTAATTGGTGGATCAGGATAATCAGAATTAGGGGTGTCATGATCAGATGAGCACCTAGACAATTAGATCAGTGGGAGGAAATGTGCATTGCAATCGTCTCAGTTTCGTGTGGATCAAGGTCCAAAAACCCTGACAATGAAGATGAATGTGACATTGGGTCATTACAGAGGAGCCCAATGTTTCCACAAAAAGCCAATTCTTGATATTCACCGTCCTCCTCGATAAGATCACAGTCGAAGTTTCGTAATGCCCTAAATATGTCCAATCTAATCCTTTCATTTATTAGGGCAATCTCCATACACTCAGATGCACAGTCGATGTTCGTGCGGGTTGTTGCCAAAAATTGGTGACCTAAAATAATCAATGCATCACAAAGATTAGGAGGAACCTCCAAATCGAGAATGAAAAAGTCCACTGGAAAGCAGAATCCATGGACCTTAACGATCACATTCTCAACCACCTTCCTCGATGTTTTACTGATCGATCAACCAACTAAATGGTAATCGAGGTGGGTTTCAACTTCCCGAATCGAAAATGATCATATACGGTGGTAGGAGTTAGGTTGAAGAACGAACCCAAATCAAGAAGGGCCTGATCAAATGGAGAATCCTGCAAAAAGCAGGAAATTAGTGGGGTACCAGGGTCTTTAACAGTACGCCTGTCGTCAGCTTTTCTGCTGTCACTTCGGGGTTCAATAGTCACTAAAGAACCTAGCGATAGTAGGGATGTGATCTAGGGCATAGAGGAGAGGGGCATGAATATGAACTTCTTTGAACATCAATTTTAGGTTCTTGAAACTTCGTGTTCCCTTTTCCTATGCTAAATCTCATGTCATAGCCTCAGGAAAAGGAACAAGAATCTCTTGGTCAATTGGTCCTTTGGCCTTGTCTACCGTAGGTGGCTTCTGAGAAGAGGAAGGGGATGAGCCATCCTGCGGTAGAGGGTAAGAAAAATCATGACCTGCCTACCTAAATGTTCGGACTTGTGTCTTCTTCCCACTCCTCAATATGATAGCCTTAGCATTGACGTGTTGTCCAAGAGGTGGCGAAGGAGAGCAAGGGGCAGAATAGGCTGGATTTTGCAGCAAAGGCGGCTGACCCTAAACATAACTAGGTGGTGCAGGAGGTGCTTGTAATATAGCATGTGCCTGTCCCTGCAATGCCTGGAACCTAGGCAAGGCACCTTGGTTCTGCAAATATCTTGGGTTAGGGACAAGTTGGGAGGGCAAGGCTCCCTGTGATCTATGCTCCGACAAATACTGATTTTGTGTGTTCTGTAAGCTCTATATCTGGTCAGCCATAGCCTTCATCATCTACAAGCTGTTTTGAGTAGATTTCCGCGTAGATTCTTGCAGTTCCTCTTTCAATGCCTCCAAAGGGTCGGCCCGCTTTGGAGGGTGACTAGTAGCTTGATGTAGTGGCTAATATATAGAACAAGATTGCTGCTGAGACAGGAATTGTTGCTGCCTCAGGTAAGTGTTTTGTGCATTCCCATATTGTCTGGTTTGCTAGTGCGGATGTTGATTTGGTCTCTATGAGTTACCAAACTAGGAGAAATTCGGATGTTGGCACCAACCAGGATTATACGTCTCAGAGTATGGGTTATTATGCCCATATTTGTGGATAGCATTGACATCTTTGTAGGCCAAAGATGTCTGAGACGTATATTCATTAAGGGAATACACATTAAAATCATCATGTAGTGCGTAACCCTGATTATTCGACGCCAAATCGAGATTATTCACAGGTTCCTGATACACAGGATCCTACGAAGATGGAGAAGATGCATCCCAAGTGAGTAAATTTACTCAAGCAGGAGGGACTCAAGGTGCATAGGATGATCTAGATGTAGTAGAATTACCAGAGAATTCAGGTTAGAGAATTAAGGTCGAGCTTGAATTAATTCGTCAAGCTTCTTGTCGAGTAGATCCACCTTATCTAGCTTCTTGGTGGTATGTCCATATCAGCTTGGGTAGATTTGGTGTGAGTTTCATGGACACTAACTCATTGTTGTTCAGGTCACTAGAATTGGTTTATTGACGCGCATTCATTGAGTTCTCCGCCAAGGACTCGAACAACTCGAATGTGTTGTTCTTGTCCTTTGTCAGGAAATTCATGCCGCTAGATGCAACAGCCAGATACCAATGTGTGTCATCCAGCCCATGGTAAAAGATTTGAGCTAAGTGACAATTGGGCACACAATGGTGCGAGCATTTCCTAAGAAGATTGTGGAATATATCCTAGGCATCATGCCACTTCTCCCCCAGTCCTTAGGAGAAAGTTGTAATCGCATCCTCATCATGTTAGTTTGACCAATCGGGAAGAACTTTTGGAGGAATTCACAATGTAATTCCACCTAGGTTCCAATCGGCCTCCCGATGGTCTTGAACCACTATGAAGCTTTATCCCTGAAAGAGAATGGGAAAAGTTCATGAGAACAATCCCTAAATCAACATTCTTGGGTCAAACCATTTCTGTGATACGACTCAGGTCCTCAATGTGCTGGAAGAGATCCTCATTCGAGTTTCCATAAAAATAAGTCTGAATCAGACTTATTACATTCGACTTCAGCTCAAATGTGTCCCTGCCTACAGGAATTTGGACTTGGGGTGACAGAATCAGAGTCGCCAGATCGTAGAAGTCTTGCAGTTGTTCTTTGCATGGTGGATGCTGCATTCTATACAATGTAGTGAGAATCCTGTCGATGTTTTGCTGATGCCTCTCATCAGACTCAACAAGCCAGGCTTCCAGACAAGCCATTAGGTCTAGATTTACTGGATCCTAACCACGACCAGGTCCAGGATTAGTCATCTCACCTAAGAAGGAGAATAGGTGATGTAAACACATTTACACTACTTAAGATGTCTATTTATGCATGTTCTTAAGCATAGGATTGCATTTCATGATATAAATATTGCATTACATGCATCATCTTGCATTTAGAATAGTTTAAATAAAATGGAGGTTAATTGTCTCCTTTTATGTGCTTGGACAGGGCAAATATTTTATCGGGGCCTCGGATCAAAGATCCAACCGTATGGATGTGATCAGGGCGACGATTGGAGTTCAACGACTCCAAGATTGCCCTAATCAGGCATCCGTAGCATCAGATAGTGACCCGGGAACCCTAAAAGATCAAGGGCCAGGATGGTGTAAATCCACACTTCAGATGATAAATCCGACCGCACGGATGAATTCGGATCGACGATCGCAGCCCAACGACACAAAAATCGAGTCAATCCGACATCCGTGGCACCATCTACAACTTCCAGAAGATGGATGGCCAAGATAGCGCCACGTGGCGCCATCCCAGCCGCCCAAATGGCCGCTTCATCTTGTGAAGGGTCCGCGCCTGATTGCTCTCCGCCGTTGGATCTTAATCCAACAGCTGTGGGCGCTCGCATTGTAAAACGTGTGCTCAACCATCCGTGCCCCATAGCGCAGCGGTCGAGCACGCTATCGCGAGCGCGGGGCGCGGGTTTGATCCACGGCGAAGCGCTGGAGGTCGCGATCGATTGAGGCGCGTGGAGCGTCAGATGAAGATCGGATGGCCACGCGCACCCGATTGCGTCGAGGCGCGATTGGACGCGCAATAGAACGTGCAATCAGACACGCGGGGAGCGCGCTACGCAGCGGGCGTGGACGCGATTTAAGCCATCCGATCTCGCGATCGGACGGCTGAAAAGCGCTGGACGTGCGCGAGCGTTGAGAAGCAAGCAGCCGAGGAGGCACACGTGGGCGCGGCGGTGACGGCCACGTCAGGACTTTAGTGACGGATTTATCCGTCACTAAAGACCCCTTATTTATTATTTTGAAGATGTAATGTCCATTTTGCCCCCACTCCTTGCAACTATAAAAGGAGACCCCCTCCATACGAAATTCTCATCCCTTCTTTCTCCTCTCTACCCCTCCAAAGCTCAAGAGAAGCTTGTCCCACACCCGGGATGCTTTTCGCGAGATAAAGTCCAATTTTCATTCCCCTTCGGAAGTGGATCCCGCGACGACGACGGCGTACTGCTTCGTTCTCGTTCTTCTGCTTCGTCCTCCTTCGTCCCGCTTCATTCTCCTTCGTCCAGGAGTCGTCTCGTCCGGCTCGTCCTCCAAGCAACCGTCAAGGAGGATTTCTCTCTCCCTATTCTTTTTATCGCTTTCTAGTATAGATTTACTGCTTTCTAGATTAATCTACTCGTCCTCGAAGCAAACGTCGAGGAGGACATTCCTCTCTCCATTCTTTTAATGCTTTCTAAAGTAAATTTATCGCTTTCTAGAGTAATTATTTTATGCTTTCTAGTTGTAATGAACAATCTCTTCAATACAAAAATTCCTTGTTTATTCTACATCTCATTTTGATTTCTCTGTGTAATATTCTCTTTCTCTCTTACTCTCTCTCTTCTATTTATTGTAAATAATTAGATAGTTCTAAATTGAATTATTCTGTAACAAATAAAAAGAAACGCGTAGTTTTTAAATCAAACGTCCGCCTCCCTGTGTTCGACCCGGAATTATTTTCGGTATAAATTTTATTTGTTGAACATGAATTCTTCGCTTCCGAACTACAACGACAGGTTTTCCAAAACCAATCTCGTTAGCGTAGGTTCGTAGCGTTCAACATTTTGGCGCCGTTGCCGGGGAGGCAACGATTTTTGATTTCTCTTCGCGTTTTGTAACTTACAAATCATTTACCTCACTTTTCTCCTTTCTTATTGTAATTGCAGGTACTCTTTTGAGACAAGCAAAAGCGGTAGATTGGAGTAAAGTGCTGTGGAAGGTTTTGTAAGTTATTCCCCATTCTTTCCCCCTCCATAGATTTCATTCACCACATTGAATCCAAATTCCAATTAACCTAGGTGTTTGCATAAATCCTAGGAATAGTTTGGTTGTTTGGATTCTCACTCACATTCATTCCACCTTCATTTATAAAAATAAAAAAATAAAAAGATAATTTTGTGGGGCAATTTTCAACAAATACATAATGTACACCCACATTTAAAGGCACTTAACCGAATTGATTTATTTCTACTCAATCGGGTTCTGATCTATGGGACCGATACACATAAAGCAACACATAAAAGAGTAGAAATCATTCTAGGTTAACCATCTTTGTGTGCCTAACTTAGTGGTGCATTTGTAGCCAGTTGTTTGAGTTGTTTGGGCCGCACCACTTCAAATAAAATCAACTCATCAAGTAGCTGCCAATTAGGTTCAACTCTTAGGAATTTACCAGGCACTCCACATTCTTTTTAAACTTTAAAGGAAAACATCTTCACCTATGCTTGCAAAACCTGGTGTGCCAATGAAACTTGATTGAAAATACCTAAAGTTGAATCCTAAAAGCTACTAAACAAGATTTGAATCTTAAAATTCACCACATCAAAAACAATCTTGCTCGAAAACCACTGGTTGTGCACTCACACACGAATCAATCAATCATTAAGGGCACAACCCATTTAAAGGGCCCATCACATTCCAAAGCACATTCAAACCTAGCCCTAAATAAAACAGAGTAGACGTTGGCCTTAAGGATTGGACTCGCTCTTCAGAACCCAGAATGAGATTATTTTCGATTAGTCTATTTCTACTGTTCAATCTGATGTCTAGCTAGGGGAGCAGAGTCAAACGATCGCGGCTGGGGGGTACACTAGGAACCGGAGGCGCAAGCTGAAGGAAGAACCTTCTCCCCAGTCCCTCCTTCTAACTGGTTGGATTGAACAGACGGAAGTAGATCAAATCGTTCCTTTATCTCAAGATGGGTTTTGAGAGTCTATAGGTCTTTAGGCTAACCTATTTAAGGACAGGTTTGATTGTTTGTATTGCAGGGCACCTTTCTTCCTCCCGTGTATCATGAATCCTTCCACATATTTCACGCATTCCCGCTCTTTCCCTCCTGTTGTAAATTATCCTCAACATGACGATTATCCCAACTCGTATTGTAATCGACCATCAGTTAGTTGGGATAATTCGGATTGGGGATACAATTCCGGACCCCCGTGTTTAGGGTCTAACCCTGAACACTTTGATTCTGATTTCTATCCTTCTCAGAGCTACATCGATTATAGATCGTCTTCCTTTCATGAACAGCATAATACGATCTACAATCAAGAAGGATACACCGATCCTTACCCATCCTCTGATTTCACTGCCTTTAGGTCATCACCATCTTCTCAACAATCTGAAATGACCTATTATCAGGAAGGGTATAACGAATCTCAATTCGTTAATTCCTCTGCATTGATGTCAAACTCACCCAACCCTGAACCAACTCATTTGGTTCAGGTTAATCAGGCTCAAGATAAGGTTCTGGCTAACTTGAGGAATATCATTCAATCTTTAGAAGTTCAGCCAATACCTTACATTGAGAGATTGGAGCCCCTGATTGAAATGATTGATGATTTAAACAAATCTTTGTTGGATTGGCTCCAGGATGTTAAGGATAAGAACTCGGGTGAGTTTCTACTTGGGAAATTAGCGAAATTGAGGATGAGATTCGTGGTTGCTTTGATTCAATCTTGGGATGATTCCCAAGATGAACCCTCTACAGGAAAGCCAATGATAGAACCCGCTCAGGCACCTGTTGGGGGGGACACTTGTTACGAGGCTGACCAGATTGAATAAAGCAACCAATTAAGGACGACCTGATTTCTTCACCTGAGATCCCTGAGTCGAGTTACGAGAAAACGTATGTCTCCTGGGAACACAAAGTGACAACTGATTTTGGGACATACATTGATACGGATCCTAATTTCTTTGATGGTGAAGATTCAAGTTGCAAAGTCTCACACGAGTTTTCAGATCACGATTTTTGTGAGACGATTGGGCCTGAGGAATCTGATAGATCATTTGATAGCCCAATAACTGAGGAAACTGATCTTATTAGGGCACACGATACGGATCCAGAATCACATTTTCTGGAGGAATCAATTCAATGCCCTGATTATCAGTTACACCCTGTTGAGCTTATTGATGATTCTAATTCTGAGATAATTAGACCCAAGTCAATTTTGATTCTGCCACATCATTTATACTTGGAGATTTCAGACGGGGTGATGAATATACAAGAGGTCTTGGAATTTGATACAGTTAATGAGGAGGATAGGAGCGGGGAAGTTCTGATTTGGGAAGTTAATTTTGGAGGAAATGGAAGATTGAGTCGAAGGGTTCCTTTTAAGCTGAAACCATCAAATCAGAACCCTTATGACATTTGTTTCGAGGATGTTCAACTCAAGCACACATTCAACGATTATCCTTTTGATCTTCGATTCTCTGTAACCCGACATTTTGTCCTTGGGTTGCATCCTCATAAATCGCAGGCTCGACCCCGCTTGCATTTTGATTTTAGGTTTTGGGTAATTTTTATCTAGAACCTAAGATATTCTCGATTATGGGGGATGGGTCTGCACCACAATCTGGTCCACATCTGTGGACCGCTGTTGATAGGTCAGAGGATTCTTCTGTTTATATTAATTCTGGCCTGCACTTATGAATTCTTCATTTCTTTTCTTTGTATAGTGTGCCTAGCTAAAGGCACTAAACTCAACAGATATACAGTTCTTTTTTGTTTTCATCACGGAGCGGACATGACATTCACGCAATTCGGGTGCTTTCTATGCTTTTCCACTCTGTTTTATGTCTTTTTAATACAATGAGGACATTGCATTAGATAGGCATGGGGGGATGGATATTTATCTCTGAATTCATTTGTTAGCTCCGTAGATTTGTTTTATTTTCTTTTATATATAAAAAAAATCAGAATTAGGAAAGAGAATTTGGGCTTAAGAAAATTTTCAATCTTAAGAAATACTACATTAAGATCTGAACACAAAGACCCTTCAGGTCTTTGAACTTAATCAGCTCGTGTATCCACTAAAATGTGGATTTGTTTTTCGAGTTCTCGCCAACTTGAATTTTATTTTAATAGGAGTAAATAAGTTTGGGTGATAAGTACACGACTTATCAACCCGCCCTCTGATGTGAGGGAATTTTGAGTCTTAAGCATCTACACACTTTCTTTGCACTGACTCGTTGTTCGGCGATTTTAACGGAAATTGGGTAGCTAATGAACCTTCTAGGGTGATATGGCTGGCAAGTTATCGTGGGTAACAACCCATAGGTAGGTTGTCCAGAGCCCAGTCACTGGACCTTTCTCTTTTTGCTGCCTTTAGGTAAATCTTAGACCAGGGAAGCCACCTACTTAAAAAAGAAAAAAAAATGAAAAAGGAGAAAAGAATAAAAAGAAATAAGCCACACTTTGCCGCACAAGTAAGGCTGGCAAGTTGTCGGTGGTAACAGCTCATCGGCCGGTTGTCCAGAACCCAGCTCAGAAAATGCACTAAAAATTGCCAAAACACTTAGGAAGAAGCGGAGAAGTAGAATAAATCGGGGAGATATACACTGGATTCACCCTTGTGTTGACCCCGTTAAAAAATAAAAGTAGGGAGAAAGCTACCGGTTGTAAAGATACACCTTCAGGCAGAATTCTTTTTGAGGTCACCTAGAGGTGTAGAAATCCGAAGTCCATTCTAATTGCCGGTCAATGAGTCTATCACAATCACAATAAGATGCTTAAAACTTAGGGTTATCATCAAATCTTGGGTGAGTTGAATGGCCGTAGAAAGCCACTCTTAAACCCTAAAATTTGAAAATTCAAAAAAAATTAGAAAAGAGTAAAAAGAGAAAAAGAAATTTTTCTTTGAATAAGGCGAGGGCTTGAGGCGGTCTACATTTTGGCTGATACCCGGGCACTGTTGTGTCTTTGAAAGTTCAATTCCTAAGTAGACAATTTCTTAATGATTGAAAATAACTCAGGTCCAAATAATCTAATCTAATTCTTTTATAAATAACATATAGTTTTTGCTAGGGACTAGCAAAAGATAGGCATGGGGGTATGATGTAAACACATTTACACTACTTAAGATGTCTATTTATGCATGTTCTTAAGCATAGGATTGCATTTCATGATATAAATATTGCATTACATGCATCATCTTGCATTTAGAATAATTTAAATAAAATGGAGGTTAATTGTCTCCTTTTATGTGCTTGGATAGGGAAAATATTTTATCGGGGCCTTGGATCAAAGATCCAACCGTATGGATGTGATCAGGGCGACGATTGGAGTTCAATGACTCCAAGATCGCCCTAATCAGGCATCTGTAGCATCATATAGTGACCCGGGAACCCTAAAAGATCAAGGGCCAGGATGGTGTAAATCCGCACTTCAGATGATAAATCCAACCGCACGGATGAATTCGGATCGACAATCGCAGCCCAACGACACAAAAATCGAGTCAATCCGACATCCGTGGCACCATCTACAACTTCCAGAAGATGGACGGCCAAGATAGTGCCATGTGGCGCCATCCCAGTCGCCCAAACGGCCGCTTCATCTTGTGAAGGCTCCGCGCCCGATCGCTCTCCGCCATTGGATCTTAATCCAACGGCTGTGGGCACTCATATTTTAAAACGTGTGCTCGACCATTCGTGCCCCATAGCGCAGCGGTCGAGCGCGCTATCGCTAGCGCGGGGTGCAGGTTCGATCCATGGCAAAGCGCTGGAGGTCGCGATCGATTGAGGCGCGTGGAGCGTTAGATGAAGATCGGACGGCCGCGCGCGCCTGATAGCGTCGACGCGCGATTGGACGCGCAATCGAACGCGCAATCAGACGCACGGGGAGCGCGCTATGCAGCGGGCACGGACGCGATTTAAGCCGTCCGATCTCGCGATTGGACGGCTGAAAAGCGCTGGACATGTGCGAGCGTTGAGGAGCGGGCAGTGAGGATGCACGCGTGGGCGCGGCGGCGACGGCCACATCAGGGCTTTAGTGACGGATTTATCCGTCACTAAAGACACCTTATTTATTATTTTGAAGATGTAATGTCCATTTTGCCCCCACTCCTTGCAACTATAAAAGGAGACCCCCTCCATACGAAATTCTCATCCCTTCTTTCTCCTCTCTACCCTTCCAAAGCTCAAGAGAAGCTTGTCCCACACCCGAGATGCTTCTCGCGAGATAAAGTCCAATTTTCGTTCCCCTTCAGAAGTGGATCCCGCGACGATGACGCCGTGCTGCTTCGTTCCCGTTCTTCTGCTTCGTCCTCCTTCGTCCCGCTTAGTTCTCCTTCGTCCAGGCGTCGTCTCGTCCGGCTCATCCTCCAAGCAACCGTCAAGGAGGATTTCTCTCTCCCTATTCTTTTTACCGCTTTCTAGTATAGATTTTCTGCTTTCTAGATTAATCTACTCGTCCTCCAAGCAATCATCGAGGAGGAAATTTCTCTCTCCATTCTTTTAATGCTTTTTAGAGTAAATTTATCGCTTTCTAGAGTAATTGTTTTGTGCTTTCTAGTTGTAATGAACAATCTCTTCAATACAAAAATTCCTTGTTTATTCTACATCTCATTTTGATTTCTCTGTGTAATATTCTCTTTCTCTCTTACTCTCTCTCTCTTCTATTTATTGTAAATAATTAGATAGTTCTAAATTGAATTATTCTGTAACAAATAAAAAGAAACGCGTAGTTTTTAAATCAAACGTCCGCCTCCCTGTGTTCGACCCGGAATTATTTTCAGTATAAATTTTATTTGTTGGATACGAATTCTTCGCTTCCGAATTACAATGATAGGTTTTCCAAAACCAATCTCGTTAGCATAGGTTCGTACACGTTCAACAATAGGGTAGAGGAGAATAAGGTCCAAGCAATACGACGAGTCAGCTTTGTTGCCTTGAGGTTGGTTGTTTAACATGCGAAATCGGTGTTTTAAAATCGATACATTATAGTACAGACCAAAATCACTTGTCAACAAATACAATTTATTACTCGAATTTAAGTCCAAGGTCAAACACAAGGAGCAAGTGTTGCATTCACGCACTAATCTCAATCAAAATATAAATGAGCACAATAATTAAGCCAATAATGATTTGCAATGAACACTAATTACTCAAAATTGATCGTCAATATATAATATGAGTATATGAAGAGTTTGTCATGGCAAAAAGAATGGAAATATCCTAAAAAGTGGTGATTAAATATCACCTTTTAGATCCTCATTTAAGCATGTATCTTAACCATAGTACTTAAATTATTCAACAGTAATTCAAATAAAGCCACAGTCAGATGCCAAGTATTTAGATGCTACAATGTAAGGGCACCGTTCATCTTCTTCAACTATTCGCTTCCTTCTTTCACAGGCCCTCTGCTTTCCTTCTCAAACCTTCTCCTACACAAAGCTTTCCGTCTCTCTCTTCTTCTACATAGCGCCTTCTCCTCTTCATGCACAAGGGCTACGCATCCTTCTTCAGAGACCAAGTGATGGGAGATTGCCTTGTAGAGCAAAACCCCCCTCTCTCTCACACAATTCCCCTCTATTTATCTTCTCTTTTCTCTCTCAAACCCAGGTATATAAGCAGGTATATGAATTCGGGTAATCGGGTTTGGCCAGACCCGCATGCATGTGTGCACGGGCGAGGCGTTAGGACGCGAGGAGGCGCATGCAAAGGACCTCACCCCCCATGTGCTTGAGGCAACCAGCTAAAAGTGTAAACTCAATTTATGCACACACGGCTATGCTTCTCCCACCGATGTGGGACTATCTACGTCCCTGTCATCCACGCAAAGCTGCAGGAGGTGAAGCTCTCAATTGCAGTTGAAGGGAAGACAGATTCCTCAAATTGAAGACCTGGGTGCATTCCTGGAAAACGTCCACGTGACCTAGGCTGCTCAACGGGTATGAACATGGCTCGACCATGTTGAATGAAGCCAGAGAAGATCGCATGGCGGTGGAGGGCAGCGAGAACCTACAAACATGAATATGGGCTTAAAATCCCTAGTCAAATGGCTCAAAGACTTCGCCCAAGCACGGCGAAGATGGTGACGGTGGTTGTTTGTGAGTGTAAGTGAGGGGGAAGTGAAGTAGAGGGAGAAAGGAAGAGAGAGGACATAATTTAATGGATGAATGGGAAGGAATACGAGTGCTGGTGTGATGGCCAGTGCCGTGGAAGAAACGTGTTCCTTGAGGGAGATGACGACGAAGAGAGGGGTAGACAACCCTCGCTTTGGTTGGCGAGGCATGGATGAGGATGAGGAACAAGATGAATAAGACAATTTGATAGTTGGATGTCTGCAGGACGAAGAGGATGGAGGTCACAGGAGCTAGGGCGGATCGTGGCCGGAGAGGGAGTTTGAAGAATGTTTTTGGGGCAAAACATAGGTAAGGAACTCGGCCTTGCGACCTGGGTCCTTTTATAGGGCTTAGGTGATCGTTTCAAGCTTGGAAACCAAGCTTGAAACCTTGAAAGCTTCACGCAATAGGAAACCCACATCTCCCATGCGTTCGCATGGGAGATTGGGAAGAGTTATAGCCCAAGAATAAGTTTAGAGTAGGGGATCCTCTCAGGAATCCTCCTTCCAATTTTGGAAGGGTTTAGACACGAAATCAGGGAGTAATCTTTGATTGAGGTCACTGGAAAAGTAGGTTTAGGAGTTGAAGGTGGAGTGGTTCCATTGGTGAAGAAGATGATGAAGTTAAGGGTATATTTGCAAAGAATTTGAAAGTTAGGGGCCTATGTGTGAGAGAAAAGAGCTAGATAGGACCAAAATGCAAACTTGGCTAAGGTGATCTCTGATTGGACCCAAATTTTGTTGGAAAACTAATTTGGACTCAAGGAATCTGATGATGAACTTGGATTTAGGTTTTGATAAATTTTTTCTGGGTAAATTGCACAGTTGCCCAAATTAGGGCATCTATTTGTCTTGGACTCTATTTTAGGTCAAAATGGGTTCTGAAGGTCCATTCAAAGATGCCAAACCCTAGAGAATATTTTTATATGATTTTTATAGGATTTAGATGAATTTTATTCTGACCAAAACCTCTATTAATTAAATGGGTCTATTTTTTGGGTTTCAGATGTCCATTAATTCTTAAAATGCATGAAAACCCGTTTTTGTCTGCATGAACCCACTTATTAGACATTTATGAACATTTTACCTTTAATTAACCCATAAGAAATCCATGGTTGATCTGCATTCATGATAGGATGGTAAAATTGTAGCTTTAACCCTAGCTTCTTGTTATTCTCTTAAAAAGGATGTGTAATGAATTACTTTGTTCTGGTGGCTATGTAGGAGCATTTAATGATGGAATATGACTAAATAAAGCTAGATATAGCTAATGATGATGTTATCATCATTGGTTCCTGATAAGCACGCATAAATTCATCGTAAAATGCTTATTTACGATAGTTTTTAGGCCTAGCATTGCATATCAAGATATAAATATTGCATAAACATCCATTGCATTGCATGTAGGATAGTTGTATATTATGTACATTAATTCCATCTTTTTACTTGGCTAGGAGATAGTGCGACATCTTTACAAGCTTCGGATGAACAATTCAACCGTACAGATGGATTCAGAGCATCAATCGCAGCCAGTCAACGTGAGAATCACCCCTATCAGAGCTCTGTAGCACCTTTTACAAGAAGAAGATGAATGGCCCAGATGACTCCACGTGGCGCCATCCAGGCTGCCCCACCTGAGCCAAGGCATCCCCAAGCTCAATGCAAGATGAGATCCCAGTCGTTGTATCTCAATCCAATGGCTGAGATGTGCGCTCCATGGCTAAAGAAGCGTCTCTCACCTGATCTCAAGCAACTCAAGTGTTGTTCATTCTGAAATGGGTTTTAAAATCAATGCGTGTAGTATAGGTTGAATCAGTGCGAAAAATAAGTAAAATTTATAACTTGAATATCAGAAATGAAGTTCAAGGTCGAACACAGGGAGCAATTGGCAAAATGATTCTCAAGATTATAATTCAAGCAAATATATGAGCAATATAACAAAATTCCAAGCAATAATGATATATGAATGAAAGCGTATGTCAAATAGTGCAAAAAGAATAGGGTAAAATGGTGATTTGAATAACTAATTACCCCTCACAATTATATCAAATAACTCAATAGTACTAAGCAATTAAATTCCATGTAATATAAGTGCATAGTGCACTTCAGACATCTGCTCAGCTAATCAGACAGCTTAAATCATTCACTGCTTCTGCTTCTTTTGTGATGCTTCTCTCTTCTTCTTCTCTATGCTTCTTCTCTTTTGCTACTCCTCTTTCTTTTGTGCCTTCTCTCTTCTTTCCTTCTCTTCTTTGCTTCCTTCTTTTGCTTCTAGCTGTGCCTTCTCTCTTCTTCTTCTCTTCTAGCTTCCTCGCCTTCTTTCTTCTTCTCATGCACAAGGGGGAAGGGCTTCTTAAGAGGCTAATTGTTAGCCGGTTGAATCATAGAGCAAAACCCCCCTTGCCCCCACGTGCTTTCACTCCTTCTCTCTCTGGGATCCGCCCTCCCAGGGCCTCGGGTTATCGCGTATTCGGGTAGAGTGCACTTGGGACCAGGCTCACCGGCATGGGTGGTGAGAGAGGAGTGCTTGGCTAGGTGGGAAATCGAATGCACCAGACCCGTGTGAGGAGTGTCACAGGCGAGGTACATGAGGGGCGCGAGGACCTCACCCCTTGTGACTTGAGGCAATAAGCCTTAAACAAGAATTCAACTTATATCACTTTGCCACTCCTGTTGTTTCCGATATGGGACTAAACGTCCCTACTTTCTTCCGCATGCAATTGCTGCTGGTGGATTGGTCAATTGCAGGTGGAGGAGTGGTCAATGCTCCTAATTAATCAGCTGGTTGTGATTTTGGAAGAGTGCCATGCAACCTAGAGCAAATGCTTGGAGCTAAAAAGCCAAGAAAATGCTCTGGAGCTTCTTTAAAGAAGCTCCAGCAATGGCGGCTTCACCTGTGGCCTGAAAACAAGAATAAGGCCTAATGGCCATGTCAAAACAGTTCAGAACCTTCACCGGATGTTGTGGAGTGTAACGATGGTGGTGGTGTGCTGTGAGTGCCTGTGAGGTCTGACGTCCTCGAGAAGGTTGCCCGGAGATGGGTCTATTCGGTGGAAGGTTCGGAGGAGCAATCGACCTAACTGGGTTAGGGCTTTTGCTCCTGGGGTCGAGGCGGAGGTGTAGGGATGAACGGCGAGGGGTTTGGTGGTGTGTGGAGCGAGATGTGCCTCACCGGAGGAGTGGCCGGATGAAGAAGGGATGATGGTGAACGGGTGGTAGCATGGTAGAAATTGAGTGTGGTTGGGATGAAAATGAAGTAGAGGAGTTAGGGGACATATCTGGGTAGTTGGCAAACGATGGGGAGTCGAGGCGACGTTGATTGCAGTGTGGTCGACGTCGAGGAAGAAAGTGCTTCGGTGAGTAGGAATCGGCGAGGAAGTTGAAAGATGGGGCATCGACAAGTACAACACCATGCGGAAGAGAGTGAGGGAGATAAATCCACTGCCGGTATTGCACGCGGACGAAGGAGTTTGTTGAACGTGTTTTTGCGAATCGCTACGCTTACGTGTTTGGTTTAGGAAAACTTGTTGTTGTAGTTCGAAAGCGAAGAATTCGTATTCAACAAATAAAATTTATACCGAAAAGAATTCCAGGTCGAACACAGGGAGGCTACGTTGATCTATATTCGCAATTATATTTTTTTAGGATTTTTGTTAAGCAAGGCGATATAATTACAATTGAGCTATCAAACAAAGAGAGAGAGAGAGAGAGAAAGAGAAAATGCATTCAATATTTCAATTGTTTACAAAAGTTACACTAGAATGCGGAAAATCAATTACACTATAAGGCAGGAAAATTCTACACAAGAAAAGCTGTAAATAAGAATGGGAGAGAGAAGTTATCCTCCTCGACGATTGCTTAGAGGACGAGCCGGACGGAACGACACCTGGATGAAGGAGAACGAAGCAGGACGAAGGAGGACGAAGCAGAAGAACGGGAACGGAGCAGCACGCCGTCGTCGTCGCGGGATCCACATCCGAAGGCGAACGAAAATTGGATTTTATCTCACAAGAAGCATCCCGGGTGTGGGACAAGCTTCTTTTGAGCTTTGGAGGGCTAGAGAGGAGAAAGAAGGGCTGAGAATTTCATATGGAGGGGGTCTCCTTTTATAGTTGCAAGGAGTGGGGGCAAAATGGACATTACAACTTCAAAACAATAAATAAGGGGTCTTCAGTGACGGATAAATCCATCACTAAAGCCCCAACGTGGGCGTAGCTTCCGTGTCCACGCGCGCCTCCTCGGCTTCCCGCTCATCAACGTCCACGCACGTCCAGCGCTTTTCAGCCGTCCGATCGCGAGATCGGACTGATTAAGATGCGTCCGCGCCTGCTGCGTTGCGCGCCCCCCACGCGTCTGATTGCACGTCCGATTGCGCATCCAATCGTGCGTCAACGCTATCGGGTGTGCGCGGCTGTCCGATCTCCATCTGACGTTCCACCCGCGCCCAATCGCTCGCGCCTGCAGCTCCTCGCCACGGCTCGAACCCGCGCCCCGCGCTCGCGATAGCTCGCTCGACCACTGCGCTATGGGGCGCGGATGGTTGAGCGGGCGCTTTTAAATGCGAGCACCCACAGCCGTTGGATTAAGATCCAACGGTGGAGAGCGATCGGGTGCGGGGCCTTCACAAGATGAAGCGGCTGTTTGGACGGTTGAGATGGCGCCACGTGGTGCTATCTTGGTCGTCCATCTTTTGGAAGTTGTAGATGGTGCCACGGATGTTGGATTGACTCAATTTTTGTGTTGTTGGGCTGCGATCGTCGATCTGAATTCATCCGTGCAGTTGGATTTATCATCTAAAGTGTGGATTTACACCATCCTGGCCCTTGATCTTCTAGGGTTCCCGGGTCACTATCTGATGCTATGGATGCCTGATTAGGGTGATCTTGGAGTCGCTGAACTCCAATTGTCGCCCTGACCACATCCATATGGTTGGATCTTTGATCCGAGGCCCCGATAAAATGTTTGCCCTGTCCAAGCACATAAAAGGAGATAATTAACCTCCATTTTATTCAAACTACTCTAAATGGAAGATGATGCATGTAATGCAATATTTATATCATGAAATGCAATCCTATGCTTAAGAACATGCATAAATAGGTATTTTAAGTAGTGTAAATGTGTTTACATCGTACCGCCATGCCTATCTTTTGCTAGTCCCTAGCAAAAACTATATGTTATTTATAAAAGAATTAGGTTAGATTATTTGGACTTGAGTTATTTTTCAATCATTAAGAAATTGTCTACTTAGGAACTGAACTTTCTAAGACACAACAGTGCCCGGGTATCAACCAAAATGCAGACCGCTTCAAGCCCTTGCCTTATTAAAAGAAAATTCTTTTTTTCCCTTTTCTAATTTTTTTTTTGATTTTCAAATTTTCGGGTTTAAGAGTGGCTTTCTACGGCCATTCAACTCACCCAAAATTTGATGAGAACCCTAAGCTTTAAGCATCTTATTGTGATTGTGATAGACTCGTTGACCGGCAATTAGAACGGACTTCGGATTTCTATGCCTCTAGGTGACCTAACCAGAATTCTACCTAAAAGTGTATCTTTACAACCGGTAGCTTTCTCCCTACATTTATTTTTTTTTACGGGGTCAACACAAGGGTGAATCCAGTGTATATCTCCCCGGTTTATTCTACTTCTCCGCTTCTTCCTAAGTGTTTTGGGAATTTTTAGTGCATTTTCTGAGCTGGGTTCTGGACAACCGGTCGATGAGCTGTTACCACCGACAACTTGTCAGCCATACTCGTGCTGCGAAGTGTGGCTTATTTCTTTTTGTTCTTTTCTCCTTTTTTTTTTAAGTAGGTGGCTTCCCTAGTCTAAGATTTACCTAAAGGCAGCAAACTAAGAAAGGTCCAGTGACTGGGCTCTAGACAACCTACCTATGAGCTGTTACCCACGATAACTTGCCAGCCATATCACCCTTGAAGGTTCATTAGCTACCCAATTTCCATTAGAATCGCCGAACAACGAGTTAGTGCAAAGAAAGTGTGTAGATGCTTAAAACTCATAATCCCCTCAAATCAGAGGGTGGGTTGATAAGTCGTGTACTTATCACCCAAACTTATTTATTCCAATTATAATAGAATTAAGATGGCGAGGACTCAAAAACAAATCCACATTTTAGTGGATACACAGGCTAATTAAGTCCAAAAACCTGAGGGGTCTTTGTGTTCAGATCCTAATGTAAAATTTCTTAGGATTGAAAAGTCCTAATGTCCAACTAATCCTTCCTTTTTTTTTTTTAATTTTTTAAATAAGAAGAGAGACAATTTATATGGATTTCACAAAGCTGACCAAATAATTCAAGAATGAATCCACCCCCCCATGCCTAGCTGATGCAATGTCCTCATTGAAAAAGAGGCATGAAAGAAAGGGTAGAATATGAAAGATGTCACCTAGATATGAAGCTCGTATCAGCCTTGTGTCATATGTACAACTGCTGAGTTTAATGCCGTCAGCTAGGCGAAGTCTAGCCAAAGAAATCACAGAATGGCTAGAGCAACAGAGTCTGAGACGGGTTCTGGAAAATTACGGTCAACAACAGGCTTCAAACGTTGACCGTTGACCGTTGACTTTAAAGGTGTTACCCGTCTTTGGGTTAGAAATCTGAACGGCACCATTAGGAAAAATCTGATCAATTATGAATGGGCCATTCCATTTAGATCTAAGTTTACCAGGAAAGAGCTTAAGTTTAGAATCAAATAACCAAACCTTCTGGTTTGGCTCAAAGCTCTTACGGGAAATCAATTGATCATGTAGAGCTTTGGTCCGAGCCTTGTAGATCTTGGCATTCTCATAAGCATCATTTCTAGGCTCCTCCTACTCAGATAGTTGGAGTTTCCTGGTCTTTCCAGCTAGATTCAGATCTAAATTGCATTGTTTGATTGCCCAGAATGCCCTGTGTTCAATCTCTACGAGTAGATGGCATGCCTTTCCATACACCAAACGGAATGGAGACATGCCGATGGGCATTTTATACGCCATACGGTAGGCCCAAAGAGCGTCCTCAAGCTTTTGAGTCCAATCCTTACGATCAGGCCTAACCATTTTTTGCAGAATGTTCTTGATCTCTCGATTGGAGATCTCGGCTTGTCCATTCGTTTGGGGATGGTAAGGTGTGGAAATTCGATGATTAACCCGTATTTGGCCAATAAATTCTGGAATTGGGCATTAGTAAAATGAGTGCCACCATCACTGATGATAGCCCTCGGAATCCCGAACCTACTGAAGATATTTTTCTTGACAAAATTGATGACCACCTTGTGGTCATTGGTTCGGGTGGGAATTGCCTCAATCCATTTGGACACATAATCAACAGCAACAAGAATGTACTGATGTCCAAATGAAGGGATAAAGGGTCCCATGAAATCGATGCCCCAAACATCAAAAATTTCTACAGGAAGAATAGGGTTTAGGGGCATCATATCTCTCTTATTTATGTTCCCGAGTGATTGACATCGAGAACATGACCTTGAGAAGTCCTGGGCATCCTTGAATAAAGACGGCCAATAGAAGCCAGATTGCAAGATTTTTGCAGCTGTCTTTCTCCCGGAGAAATGTCCACCACATCCAGATGCATGGCAGAACTCGAGTATACTGTTGAATTCATTCTCCGGTATGCATCGGCGAATAATCTGATTAGAGCCGATGCGATACAGTTCAGGGTCCTCCCAAAAGTAGTATTTGGCCTCAGATTTAAGTCTATCCCATTGTTGCTTGGTCCAATCCTGGGGGATTTGACCAACGGCCAAATAGTTAACAATGTCAGCAAACCATCGGGTGTGGACACCTAAAACTGTAAGAATGGTTTCGTCCGGAAAAGTGTCAGCAATCGGAATGTCTGGACAAGAAGAATCTCCTAGGAGTCTCGACAAATGATCCGCTACCACATTTTGCACCCTGGCTTTATCCTTGATTTCAAGATCAAATTCTTGAAGAAGAAGAATCCAACGAATAAGGTGGGGTTTAGCATCCTTTTCAGCCAAGAGATGTCTCAAGGCCGAGTGGTCGGTATAAACAATAACATGAGACCCCAAGAGATAAGCCCTGAATTTGTCCAAAGCAAATACTACAGCTAGTAATTCCTTCTCAGTAACAGTGTAATTCCTCTGGGCTTCATCTAGAGTTTTACTAGCGTAGTAAATGACAGAGGGCTTTCGATCAATTTTTTGACCCAGGACTGCCCCGACCGCGTAATAAGAAGCGTCGGTCATGATGTCAAAAGGGGCTGTCCAAATTGGTGGTTGCAAAATTGGAGCACAGGTGACTGTCATTTTTAGAAAATCAAATGCCTTTCGGCATGATTCGTCAAAAATAAACGGCATTTCTTTGGCAAGAAGATTGCTCAAAGGACGAGCAACCTTCGAGAAATCCTTGATGAATCTTCGATAAAATCCCACATGGCCAAGAAATGATCTGATTTGTTTAACAGATGTGGGATGAGGAAGTTTATCGATAGCATCAACCTTAGCTTTGTCTGCTTCAATTCCCCGTTCAGAGATTACATGACCTAAAACGATGCCTTCTTGGGTCATGAAATGACTCTTTTCCCATCTAAGGACCAATCGTGTCTTGATACATCGCTTAAGAATCATTTCCAAATTAGCCAAACAAGAGTCAAATGATTCTCCGAAAATAGAGAAATCATCCATGAAGACTTCCATAAACTCTCCCACCATGTCGGAAAATATGGCTAGCATACACCTTTGAAAAGTCGCAGGTGCATTGCATAACCCAAAAGGCATCCTACGAAAAGAAAAGGTTCCGTAGGGACAGGTGAAAGTAGTTTTTTCCTGATCCTCGGGATGGATAGGAACTTGGTTATATCCCGAATAGCCATCAAGAAAACAGAAGTACTTCTGCCCAGCTAATTTTTCCAAAATTTGATCAATGAAGGGCAGGGGAAAATGATCCTTTTTAGTGGCTGTGTTCAGCTTCCTGTAATCAATACAAACTCTCCAAGAGGAAGCTGAACGAGTTGTGACAGATTCACCTCTCTCATTAGTTACAATAGTAATCTCGGCTTTCTTTGGAACAATCTGAACGGGACTTACCCAGGGACTGTCAAAGATTGGATAAATAATTCCTACATCGAGCCACTTGATGATTTCCTTTTTGACCACTTCTCGCATATTTGGATTCAATCTTCTCTGCATCTGGCGAGAAGGGCGGGATCCATCTTCCAAAAATATTCTATGATTACAGTAAGATGGCTCAATCCCCCTAAGGTCATGAATGGTCTAACCAATTGCCTCCTTATGATCCTTTAGGACCTTAATCAATTTAATCTCTTGCTCCTTTGTCAATTTAGCACTAATAATCATAGAGAGCGTATTCTGTGGTCCTAAAAATTGATATTTTAAATTCTCAGGCAATGGTTTCAATTCAAGCTGGGGTGGGGTAATGATTGATGGCAGGGTAGATGTTGAAGATTCAACAAGAGGAAGAGGTTTTGAGTGAACAAAATCAGTAACCTCTTCCGAAGATGTCAGGTCAGGGGGTTGCGGGTCAAATTCATCAACCAAAGAGGAACTTTCAATTGAAGAAAATGTCAAACAAGTTTCAATATTAACATTATCCTCATCAAGTTCCTCAATAAATCCACAATCCTCAAATTTATTGACCGCCTTAAAAATATCCAATTTCATTCGTTGGTCCCCAAAGGTGATTTCCATGCTACCGCTTTCACAATTAATGTTGGCCATTGCGGTAGCGAGGAACGGACGCCCCAGAATGATGGGCATGTTCCTCAGATTATTTGGTACATCCATGTCAAGGACAAGGAAATCTACAGGAAAATAGAAATCCTTGACCTTAACTATAACATCTTCAATAACGCCTCGCGGGTTTGTGACTGAACGGTCCGCTAACTATAGCGTTACTGAAGTTGGCCGAAGTTCACATAACCCAAACTTCTCGTAGAGAGAAGTAGGAATTAGGTTGATGGATGCATCGAGATCCAAAAGTGCTCTATCAAATGTGTAATCTCCGATAATGCAAGAAATCAAAGGAGCACCAGGATCTCTCTTCTTCTAAGGGAGGTAGTGCAGGATAACAGAGCTAGCCTGCTTAGAGAGTACTACCTTCCTCGAAACAGATTCTCTCGACTTACGCTTTGTGTACATAATTCCTTTAAAAATTTTGCGTAAGCCGGTATGTGCTTGATAGCATCAAGGAGCGGAATATTGATCTCAACATTCTTAAATAAATTCAGAAGCTCCTCATTGCTATCAACAAGCTTCTTCCTCTTTGCTTTGGCTAAGGCTTCAGGAAAAGGAACATGAGTCAGATCCTTAGAATCAGGTTCCTGAGCCTTGATTTCTCCTCTAGAATTCTCCTCTCTCTCCTCAGATTCTTCAGAATTCAAAAGATCAGAATAGTGTGGTTGTGGATCCTGAGTCTTCTTACCACTCCTCAAAGTGACAAAATTTGCAGAAGCATAAGAATTTGGGTCTTGGGGAGGGTTAGGAAAGATTGGAGGGGCTTGATTGACCATGAATTGTTGATTAGCAGAAGAAGAAGATGAGGAACCCTGCTCAACCACCTGAGCATGTGCGTGCGGGTCCCTCTGATTTCCGTACCCCTGGGCTTGATTGCCCGAATTTATAATGTTTTGCGGGTTGGGTATTGTTGGTGCTAGAGCACCACGATCATTTATTTTGATGATAACAAAACACGTGTTATTTAACATTTCCAATTTGAGTCCTAGATTTCAGGACAATTGCAAATGAAGACGTGTTTAGACGGAACTCGAGCTCGCATCCAGGACGGATTGGAGGAGCTTGACGGAAAACAGAGGAGGTTCACGTGGAGCGAAAGATTGAAGATAGAAGACAAGAAGAATAGGATAGATTCTTTTTAATCCTTTCATGTACTTTTATCTTTATTTTTCTTGCTCCTTATTTTCCTTAGATTTTCATGTTAAAGAGCCTCAAAGAACCCTAACAGTAGTCCTAGGAATACCGGCACAACCCTAGGATACTTAGATTTTCTGTATAATACTTAGAAAACCAATATAGGGTTCAAACAGCACTTCCAGACGTCTAATTCCCAAATCAGACGTCTGATAAAGCATTTTAAGACGTCTGACTGTTGTTTCAGACGTCTGATAACTGTTAGGCTGGACATAGTTAGTTCTGTCTGATGAATTCAGACGTCCAGACCTTAGACCAGACGTCTTAGGAGACGTCTGATGACTTTGCCAGACGTCCAATTAGTGGACCGTTGGCTGGCTTAGAAAACACTCAAGGTTATGACCGTTAGAGCCTTATCAGACGTCCATAGGACTTTTCAGACGTCTGATAAATGACCGTTTTGCCTCGGCTGACCCAAAATCTCTTCTCAGAGATTTTCTAGCCGTTGCAATGTTTGGAAATCAATTCCCACAGTAAAAGTAGGTTTCCAGACGTCCAGACATAGTGCCAGACGTCCTGTATGTCGTCTGATGGACTTGCACAAAAACCCTGTTTAGATCTGATTCAAGTCAGGGAGAAACCCGCATAGAATCAGACGTCTGACCTTGAAATCAGACGTCTTAAAGTGGCCTTCCAGACGTCTGATGCCAGAGTTAGACGTCTGATAACCCTGTCAAATGTAATCATTATCCTGATTTCGGCCTGATTCTCTTGGGCTTTGCACCCAACGGCTATAGAACCTTTCTAAGCTTTCCAAAGCCTTCCTAAGGCCTCTATAAATAGAGGGGAGCCTTTGCAACACAAAAGACACACAAGATATACACTTAGAAACACAAAAGACACTTAAGCAACATACTTCCACTCTCTTGTGTCCAAGAAGCTCTTGCTCTCTAAGCTCAAGTTCTACATCTTGAGAGCTAAATTCAGTTTGCGCGCCCGCTCTCCCGCTGTTGTTCACGAGAGCTACGTAGCGCCATCGCGTGGCACACGAACCGCGTCATCGTCGACGCACTCCTTGCAAAGGGGAGTTTCCTATTTCCTATAGAAGCTAGGTTTAATTATTTTGTTGGCTCTATAGGACTATTGTTTATTTTATCTTTGTTATTTTGGTTGGGTATTCGCTTTGCGAATTCCCGTCTCCTTCGTGGGACAAAATCCTTCTCGTGGAGAGAAGGGGTTGAGGAACGCTACCCTCGTACTTGTAGCGTGGTTGTATTGAGGTTGAATCACCCTCGTTTTAAGTGATTCGGTTTAGTGGATTTGATCAACAAGGTTGATCGAAAAATCCTAACTAGAGAGGGTTAGGTGGTGGTTTTCACCCGGTTTGGGTTTCCACCTAAAAATTACTTGTGTACATTTTGTGATTGCCTATTTTGTGAGATTGCTTTATATATTTTCAATTCCGCATTTTTTTTGTCACGCTGATCTCACTCCTCCTAGTACAAGTAGGAACCTTCAATTGGTATCAGAGCAGGTCTTGCGAGATCGGAGTAACACCCGGCAAGAGATCAAATGGAGGGAAGCACATCAGCGATCAAAATTTCCGAGGGGCAGTCCATAACCCGTCCGCCCTACTTTGACGGGAACAACTACAGCTACTGGAAGCTGAGGATGAAGACGTGGCTCCAAGCCACTGAATTCGAGGTATGGGGATGTTGCGAAACCCCATACGAGATCCCGAAGCGACCCCAAGGAGGGTACTTGCAGGTGCAGATTCTAGAGCTCTCACTCAACGCAAAGGCAATGAATGCCTTGTACTGCACATTGAGTCTGAAGGAATTCGAACGAATCCAAGAGTGCACCACCGCCCACGAGATATGGAGGAGGTTGGAAGGCACTCATGAGGATTCCAGCTCGAAGGAAGAAGAAGAAGAAAAAGAAGAAGAAACCACTTGCTTTGGTTTCATGGCCAGAGGAACCAACAGCGACAGCGAAAGTGGAAGCGACGACAGCGACAACGAGGTAAATATCGATCTTCAAGAAGCATTTAATGAACTTTTTGAGATTAGTAAATCACTTAGGATAGAAAATAAAAGCATTAAAAAGAACCTTAGTTTTCTTAAAAATGAAAATGATAGGTTAGAAAAACAACTTAAGGACATAGAAACTAGTCCTAAGGATAATAACCTGCTTTTAGAAAATAAAAACCTCATCAATGAAAATAATAAGTTGATTGAGGAAAATGATAGTCTTAAGTTAGAAATTTCTGATTTAAAGACTAAGATGAATACTATAGAAAAAGAAATTGCATGTCTTAGGGAAAACTCTAACAAACTAATTAATAAAGTAGATGATTTTTATAGCCCTAAGGTTGAGAAAGGATCTCCATCAAGGAGACCTTCTAACAAATCCGGATCCAAGCCCACTTGGATACCGAAAAAAGAATTAGAATTTTGTTTTGTAGGGTTCAGGGATAATTACAACATAAAGGACTGGACCTACAAGCTCAAAGCTGGTCAACTCAAGTTGGGAGAACCAAGGAGTAGACCAAGGAGGAGAACAAGAAGACCGACGAGACGGCGAACAAACGACGGACCCGCCGCACGTCGACCGCCAGATTGGAGACCGGCGCCAATGCCCGGGCCTCCAAGCTACGATGGGAGCCCCATCCGATGTGGCATCCACCACCACCATTCGGGCCATTTTATTGGCCATGGTAGGTGAGGTAAAATTCTTAACCCTATCTTTTTATAAGCTTTTAGATAGGGGGAGTTAAAAAATGATGAGCTAATTGCCAATTTTTAAGGGGGAGATGTAAGGTAGCTAAATTTCCTTTAGTAAGGGGGAGAAAAATAATAGCTATCGCATTGTTACAAAAAGGGGGAGGACATTACCTCTGTCAAAAGAAACTCATAGAAGAGAATATTTTAAGGGGGAGTTATAGGAAATTTAAAATCAATCAAACCTTTTTTGATAATGTCAAAAAGGGGGAGGATTTTTATGCATTATTATTTACGGTTTTGTCATCATCAAAAAGGGGGAGATTGTTGGTGCTAGAGCACCACGATCATTTGTTTTGGTGATAACAAAACACGTGTTATTTAACATTTGCAATTTGAGTCCTAGATTTCAGGACAATTGCAAATGAAGACGTGTTTAGACGGAACTCGAGCTCGCATCCAGGACGGA
The DNA here is from genome assembly GCA_037157565.1 of Thalassia testudinum. Lineage (NCBI taxonomy): Eukaryota > Viridiplantae > Streptophyta > Magnoliopsida > Alismatales > Hydrocharitaceae > Thalassia > Thalassia testudinum. The sequence continues at coordinate 22,337,398 of JAZHRO010000071.1, read as the reverse complement.
TTGGAGGAGCTTGACGGAAAACAGAGGAGGTTCACGTGGAGCGAAAGATTGAAGATAGAAGACAAGAAGAATATGATAGATTCTTTTTAATCCTTTCATGTACTTTTATCTTTATTTTTCTTGCTCCTTATTTTCCTTAGATTTTCATGTTAAAGAGCCTCAAAGAACCCTAACAGTAGTCCTAGGAATACCGGCACAACCCTAGGATACTTAGATTTTCTGTATAATACTTAGAAAACCAATATAGGGTTCAAACAGCGCTTCCAGACGTCTAATTCCCAAATCAGACGTCTGATAAAGCATTTTAAGACGTCTGACTGTTGTTTCAGACGTCTGATAACTGTTAGGCTGGACATAGTTAGTTCTGTCTGATGAATTCAGACATCCAGACCTTAGACCAGACGTCTTAGGAGACGTCTGATGACTTTGCCAGACGTCCAATTAGTGGACCGTTGGCTGGCTTAGAAAACACTCAAGATTATGACCGTTAGAGCCTTATCAGACGTCCATAGGACTTTTCAGACGTCTGATAAATGACCGTTTTGCCTCGGCTGACCCAAAATCTCTTCTCAGAGATTTTCTAGCCGTTGCAATGTTTGGAAATCAATTCCCACAGTAAAAGTAGGTTTCCAAACGTCCAGACATAGTGCCAGACGTCCTGTATGTCGTCTGATGGACTTGCACAAAAACCCTGTTTAGATCTGATTCAAGTCAGGGAGAAACCCGCATAGAATCAGACGTCTGACCTTGAAATCAGACGTCTTAAAGTGGCCTTCCAGACGTCTGATGCCAGAGTTAGACGTCTGATAACCCTATCAAATGTAATCATTGTCCTGATTTCGGCCTGATTCTCTTGGGCTTTGCACCCAACGGCTATAGAACCTTTCTAAGCCTTCCAAAGCCTTCCTAAGGCCTCTATAAATAGAGGGGAGCCTTTGCAACACAAAAGACACACAAGATATACACTTAGAAACACAAAAGACACACTTAAGCAACATACTTCCACTCTCTTGTGTCCAAGAAGCTCTTGCTCTCTAAGCTCAAGTTCTACATCTTGAGAGCTAAATTCAGTTTGCGCGCCTGCTCTCCCGCTGTTGTTCACGAGAGCTACGTAGCGCCATCGCGTGGCACACGCACCGCGTCATCGTCGACGCACTACTTGCAAAGGGGAGTTTCCTATTTCCTATAGAAGCTAGGTTTAATTATTTTGTTGGCTCTATAGGACTATTGTTTATTTTATCTTTGTTATTTTGGTTGGGTATTCGCTTTGCGAATTCCCGTCTCCTTCGTGGGACAAAATCCTTCTCGTGGAGAGAAGGGGTTGAGGAACGCTACCCTCGTACTTGTAGCGTGGTTGTATTGAGGTTGAATCACCCTCGTTTTAAGTGATTCGATTTAGTGGATTTGATCAACTAGGTTGATCGGAAAATCCTAACTCGAGAGGGTTAGGTGGTGGTTTTCACCCAGTTTGGGTTTCCACCTAAAAATACCTGTGTACATTTTGTGATTGCTTATTTTTGTGATATTGCTTTATATATTTCATTCTGCATTTTTTTGTCACGCTGATCTCACCCCTCCAAGTAGGGAACCTTCAGGTATGGGTTGGGATGGTAGAGATCCGGGTTGACGAGAGTTAGCAATGAGCTCGGATTGCAAGTTGTCCAGTGAGTTTTTCATTTGCTGCATAAGCTGGAGCATAGATCCTTGCATCTCTACCATTTGACGGTTCAAATCAGCCTGCCCTGCGGGTTGACGGGCATTCCAAGTTGGCTGATTGACCTGATTCGGTGGCAACTGAGTATATACTTGACCCTGACCCATTGGTCGTTGCAGAGCATAGTTGCTGGGTCGGAATTGGGTCTGTTGCCCCGAATTTAAGAGAAGTTAGGGTGGTTTCTCCAACCTGGATTATAGGCATTCGAGTAGGGGTTGGATCTAACATTCTCTTGTACAGCACAGACATCCTCATAGGGTGAGGATGGAGAGAAAGAAAGGGAAGGATCAGAAAAACTGGGATCAAAGGCCCCAGTTGGGAACCCATGGGGTTCCGAGAAATGCTGAGTCATAGGTTGAGTCGCATTGAGTTGATTCACGAACTCCCGTCCAGAAGGAGCTCATGATGAATGGAATCCCGAATTTTGGGATTGAGTGGATTGAGAGTTGTTCATAGAATTGCCAGCCATCCACTCTTCCATTCTTTTAGCAACCAAGTCCACCTTATCAAGTTTATTACAAATCAATTCCATATCAAATGAATGAGAGTCATGGACTTCATTGACATTTGATCTAGGTTGCTGGGATCGGTTAAAAGTATCCATGGAGGCATGATTAATTGAATTCTCACTCATTTCCTCAAATAAATCATGTGCACTATCTGCATCTTTATTGAGGAAATTGCCTCCGCAAGAAGCATCCACATGGTTTCTGAGTTGCTCATTCAACCCATGATAGAAGATCTGCACGAGTTGACATTTCGGCACCTCGTGGTGTGGACACCTCCGCAATAAGTCCTAGAATCACTCCCAAGCCACATGAAACTGCTCCCCCGGCCGCTGGGTAAAGGTAGTGATTGCCCGTCCCAAAGCATTGGTACGACCGACTGGGAAGAATTTCTTCCGAAAGGCCGATTTCAACTCATTCCAAGTTGTAATTGGTCTTCCTATTGTCCTATACCAATGCACGGCTTTATCCCTAAGAGAGTGGGGGAAGAGCCTCATGATCATTTGCTCCTCGTTAATGTTTCGAGCCTTGGTAGTCTGGACCAAAGTGGTCAAATCTTCCAAGTGCTGAAACGGATCTTCGGAGCCAAGCCCATGATAATGTTTAATCAGGCTTAACACGTGGGGCTTGATTTCTACATCACCAGCTGGAATCTAGACGCCGGGACGTTCCCCGTAATTCGAAGGATCATAAAAATCCTTCAAGGGCTGAGCGCCCTGCATTCTCTAGAACCATTCCTGCATTCTCTGCATTTGTTCCAGCTGCCTTCGAAATTCTTCCTGTGGATTTTCAAGCAAAGGAGGCTGTTGTTCGGCCATGGGATCAAATTGACCAAAATCTAACTTGCGCCTCCTAGAATGTTCTAATGGTCCTTCCAATCGGGGATTCAATGACCGTCTTCCCAGCATAAACTAGGAGAAGGTCGGAAGGATTGGGGATAGGGACCCTGCAGCACAACAAAACAAGACTGTCCTTAAATGGGGTAGCCTAAAGATCTACTAACTCCCAAAATCGGCCTTAAGACTGTAAGTGATTTACTCTACTTACGTCTGTTTAATCCAACCAGTTAGAAGGAGGGACTGGGGAGAAGGTTCTTCCTTTGGCTTTCGCCTTCGGTTCCTAGTGTACCCCCCAGCCGCGGTCGTTTGACTCTGCTCCCCTAGCTAGACATCAGATTAATCAGTACAAGTAGGTTAATCAAAAATAATCTCAGACTAGGCCCTGAAGAGCGAATCAAACCTTAAGGCCAACGTCTACTCAATTTTATTAAGGCCTGGGATTGTGGTGTTTATGGAATGTGATGGGCCCTTACAATCGGTTGTGCCCTTAATGATTGATTAAGATTTGTGTAAGTGCATGCAAAACCAGGGTTTTCAAGCAAGATTATTGATAATGTGTGAATTTTAGTGTTCAAATCTTGCTTATGTAGCTTTTAGGGTTTCAAATTAGGTGAATTGCAATCAAGTTTCTAGGAAAACCAAGTTGTAAAACACAGGTGAAGATTGCTTTCCTTTAAAATCAGAAAGAAAGTGGAGTGCCTGGAATATACCTAGATTGAAAACCCTAAGGAGGAGCTACTTGATGAGTTGATTTTAATTGAAGTGGTGCGGCCCAAACAACTCAAACAACTGGCCACATATGCACCACTAAGTTAGGCATACAAAGATGGTTAACCTAGAATGATTTCTACTCTTTTATGTGTTGCTTTATGTGTACCGGTTCCACAGATCAGAACCTGGTTGAGTAGAAACAAATAAATTTGGTTAAGTGCCTTTGAATGTGGGTGTACGTTGTGTGTTTGTTGAAAATTGCCCCACAGAATTATCTTTTTATTTTTTTTTTGAATGAGGGTGGAATGAATGTGAGTGAAAATCCAAACTACCAAACTATTCCTAGGATTTATGTAAACACCTAGGTTAATTGGGATTTGGATTTAATGTGGCGAATGGAATCTGTGGAGGGGGAAAGAATGGGGGAGCACTTACAGTTGTCTTCAACTGCACTTTACTCCAGTTTACTGCTTGTTGATTCCTTGATGGAGGTCTCTGCAAAACAATAGACACAAGAGAAAGCTAGTTAGAAAACAAACAAAGTGCAAGAAATGCGAAGAAAAGATCGGAAATCATTGCCTCCCCGGCAACGGCGCCAAAATGTTGAACGTGTTTTTGCGAATCGCTACGCTTACGTGTTTGGTTTCGGAAAACCTGTCATTGTAGTTCGAAAGCGAAGAATTCGTGTTCAACAAATAAAATTTATACCGAAAAGAATTCCAGGTCGAACACAGGGAGGCTACGTTGATCTATATTCGCAATTATATTTTCCTAAGATTTTTGTTAAGCAAGGCGATATAATTAAATTGGAGCTATCAAACTAAGAGAGAGAGAGAGGGAAAGAGAGAGAGAGAAAGAGAACATGCATTCAATATTTCAATTGTTTATAAAAGTTACACTAGAATGCGGAAAATCAATTACACTATAAAGCAGGAAAATTCTACACTAGAAAAGCTGTAAATATGAATGAGAGAGAGAAGTTATCCTCCTCGACGATTGCTTGGAGGACGAGCCGGACAGAACGACGCCTGGATGAAGGAGAATGAAGCAGGACGAAGGAGGACGAAGCAGAAGAACGGGAACGGAGCAGCACGCCGTCGTCGTCGGGGGATCCACTTCCGAAGGGGAACGAAAATTGGACTTTATCTCGCAAGAAGCATCCCAGGTGTGGGACAAGCTTCTTTTGAGCTTTGGAGGGGTAGAGAGGAGAAAGAAGGGATGAGAATTTCATATGGAGGGGGTCTCCTTTTATAGTTGCAAGGAGTGGGGGAAAAATGGACATTACAACTTCAAAACAGTAAATAAGGGGTCTTTAGTGACGGATAAATCCGTCACTAAAGCCCCAACTTGGGCTTAGCTTCCGCGCCCACGCGTGCCTCCTCGGCTGCCCGCTCATCAACGTCCACGCATGTCTAGCGCTTTTCAGCCATCCGATCGCGAGATCGGACGGCTTAAGATGAGTCCGCGCCTGCTGCGTTGCGTGCCCCTCGTACGTCTGGTTGCACGTCCGATTGCGCATCCAATCACGCGTCGATGCTATCGGGCACACGTGGCCGTCCGATCTCCATCTGACGCTCCACCCGCGCCCAATCGCTCGTGCCTGCCGCTCCTTGCCACGGCTCGAACCCGCGCCTCACGCTCGCGATAGCGCGCTCGACCACTGCGCTATGGGGCGCGGATGGTCGAGCGGGCGCTTTTAAATGCGAGCGCCCACAGCCGTTGGATTAAGATCCAACGGCGGAGAGTGATCGGGCCTGGGGCCTTCACAAGATGAAGCGTCCGTTTGGGTGGCTGAGATGGCGCCACGTGGTGCTATCTTGGCCGTCCATCTTCTGGAAGTTGTAGATGGTGCCACGGATGTTTGATTGACTCAATTTTTGTGTCGTTGGGCTGCGATCGTCGATCCGAATTCATCCGTGTGGTCGGATTTATCATCTGAAGTGCGGATTTACACCATCCAGGCCCTTGATCTTCTAGGGTTCCCGGGTTACTATCTGATGCTACGGATGCCTGATTAGGGCGATCTTGGAGTTGTTGAACTCCAATCGCCACCCTGACCACATCCATACGGTTGGATCTTTGATCCGAGGCCCCGGTAAAATGTTTGCCGTGTCCAAGCACATAAAAGGAGACAATTAACCTCCATTTTATTCAAACTACTCTAAATGCAAGATGATGCATATAATGCAATATTTATATCATGAAATGCAATCCTATGCTTAAGAACATGCATAAATAGGCATTTTAAGTAGTGTAAATGTGCCTACATCAGAGCTTGCCGAATGTCAAGGAGCTTTGGCCAAATGAGGAGATATGAAATTAAGGGGGAATTAGGTAGAATTCGATCGTGGAATCTTCAGTTTGATCTGGGGGTCTTTTTATAGACCTTTGGAGGGAGTTTTGGGCTTGGGAAGCAAGCTTCCCAAGCTAGGAAAGCTTCGCTAGAAATAGGAATTCCAAGATACCATAATCTTTCATGCGTTTGCATGATAGATTGGGAAGGTTTTAGAGCTTGGCATTTGGCTCAAAAGGAAGGGAATTCCTTGATGAACTTTCCTTTCAAATTTGAGAGGGATTTGTCAAGGAATCAAGGAGAACATGCCATTTTAAGGTCGTTAGAGTTTATAAGATTAGGATTCACGGCAGTAGGGACCTATTTGAAGAAAATGATGATAAAGATAGGGGCCTTTTGTAAGAAATTCAAAAGCTAAGGACCTATGTGGAATCAAGGAAATTAAACTTGGACCAAAGTGCAAACTAGGTTGAAACTATCTCAGATTGGGCCCAAATTTTCGTATAAACCTAATTTGTACCTAAGGAATCCAATGGTGAAGTTGGATTTTAGTTTTGACCTAGTTTGATTGGATAATTTGTAAAATTACCCAAATTAGGGTAAATGTCAATCTGAGACACTATTTTGGGTCAAGACGAGTTCTGATGGTCAAATTTAAGGTACCAAACCCTAGAGAATATTTTTCTATAAATTTTAGAGGGTTTATGTGTATTTTATCCTGACCATAACCTCAGTTAATTAAGCAGGTCAATTTTTAGGATTTTAGAAGTCATTTAATTCTCAAAACACGCGAAAACCCTTTTTTGTCTATATTAACCCACTTATTAGACTTTTAAGATCATTTGACCCTTAATTACCTCCTCAGAAAACCCGTGGTTGTTGTGAATTCAAGCTATGATGGTAAAATTATAGTTTAACCCTATTTTCTTATATTTCTCTCAAAATGATTATGCAATGAACTATGGCTCTCTGGAAATTATGTAGGAGCATTTATTCCTTGATAATGAGTAAATTGAGCTAGTTATGGATCATGATGGTGTTTCCATCATCAAGAAAGGTCTCATCTCGACCGTTGGATCTTCATCCAATGGTCGAGATGCGCAACAACAGCATCCTCCACTTGACAAAAGAGAGCCTTGGCTAAATGGCGAGGAACTCTCTCCGCAGACACAAGACACGAGTTCAACTCTTGATCTGCCCCGCCTAAGCCCGCCTCAGCAAATTGGACCACTCGATCATGATCGAGCGATCAACGTCACCTGTGCCTAAAGTAGATGCGCTTTCTCGGAGTGTATAGTTAAGACGTGCACGTGTGCTAATGAGCCCATATTTGTGGGCTAATTAGTTACTTAAATGCCTAGGAATTAGATTAATATTGGCATATAAATGGCATACATTAAGATGTAAATAGATTAGTCTAATTATTCATTTATTTACATATTTCATGCATTGCATTCATACTTAGAATTCGTATAGAATAGCATGCATTAGAATAGTTAATCTTTTAGGTTGCATTACATGCATTATTTTATTTCACATTTCTTTTAAGGGCTTATAAATAAATAACCCTCATTTAATTTCTTTATTTTATCTCTAACGGATGCATGCAGGAGAGTTACGCCGGCTAAATGCACAAGCGACAATCGTGGATCTTTGTTCCCACGATCTACGTCGTTTCACCTCTTCTTCAACCAACGTCTGCCTGCGCCTGCACTCCTCTTGCAGCATAAAAGAAGGGTTCCTACATCCTTAACGCACAGGCCATCACCACCAATCCCCTACTGTGCAGAGAATAGCTTCTCATCCGTTCCACCACTGCCGGCCTCTACTGCGACAGTCTACTCCACCACCATAGGAGAGCATCGTGATAGGATGCTTCGCCAAATCGGAGCAACTGCGTTACCGTGAGCACCTCAGTGTGCACCCCTCCACGTTGCATCACCGCCATCGCCAGCAACCGTCTCCAGTTCCTCACCCCTGTGCCAGTTAAGACGTCTGGTAATGATCCTAGACTTCTGATCTCCACCTTCCTCTTCATTTTTCCTTCCTCTGTTTTTCCCTCTACCAAAACGAACCCAAAAACCCTCCCCACGTGCCTCCTTTGCCTGCACACAATCACCTCAGGCACACCAACTACGCTATCTCCACGAGTGTGAGCACTCTTTCCTACACGCAACCACCACCTGTAGCAGTGCCATCCGCGCACCTCACCTCCTGCAGCATGCACCAGCGTGCAGCACTACCCTCCAACTCCAGAACTCAGAGGCACCACCAACAGTTGTGCCATTCCCGTGCACCCACCGCCTCCACACCTCACCATCCTCGCTACGCCTCCATGCATACAGTAGCAGCGAGCAGCCCCAGCCAGCTTCTAGTGCGCGTGCCCTCGCTGCGCCCCTATGCCTCCAATGCATGCCCCTTTGCTGTGCTCCCATCTGCCCGAGTAAGTTTCCATGTGTAGCAGCGCTGACCATCTCCGTGCACCACCAACCTTTGGCCGCGTGTGCCTGTGCGTGCCCGCGTGTCCTCAGCATCCTCCACGCATGTGCGACCCTTCATCAATCGCCACCTCTCCATCTTCAGTAGCAGTAGCAAGAGCCATAGGATCCCACCTTCACCGGAGCTTCGTCTGGCTGGCTCCGGCCACCTCGCACTTCGCCATGGCCACCATCGCGAAGGCCTCGCTCCAGCCAACCTATTCCCAGAAGAGCTCCTCCAACGAACCTCTCTCCCATGCGTGAGGAGGAGAGAGGAAGAATCCCAAGTTTTGGTTCGTATTAATATTACATTTACATGACGTTGCCACAAAAATGATTTTTGATTTATCATTATTTTATTATGGTGATTTTCTGCAAAGAACCTCCCTATTTCTCGCAAATGCAAAAATCATCTCATCTAATCATTGTTACATTGATCTAAAGGCGATTTTGATTCGATTTCTTAGGGAAATTAATCGTGGACATTTGCTTTTAACCCTTCCGAGTTTAAATAGGCCATTGCCTCCTTGTGGATACGACCTGTTCCTAATTGAGTGGTTATTTTAATTGTTGATTAGTCGATTTTTCCACCACATACAACTACAAATGACACGTCATTTTAGGTGACAAACGACTTCGAAAGCGAAAATCGGCACATAAAATGGCACCGTTGCCAGGGAGGCAACAAGCTTAATTAACTTGCAATTATTTATTTGTTCATGTTGATTTAAATTGAGGCATATTTAACTTCTTTTATCTGATTTGGTGTGAGGTACACATATAACACACGAGTTGTCACATCAGCCTCAGCAACGTCGTGGTGGACCTTCTTTCCACCACTTGGAGGAGGAATTGAGCTTTGCATCTTAGTGGACCTTGCGGCCACCTCTGAGATAAACACAGGAGCTTGTGGGCCTTGACCCACACCATAGAGACGCATAGAGGACCATCAAGAGGAGTCTTCCTCTTAGAATTTTGATTCTACAATTTAGAATAGGCTCTTTAGGTTTAGTTCAGTTGTTTGTTTTCTCGCCCTTGTACTCTGGGGCTAGTTTTAGGGGTTTTGTTCCCCGATTTTGTTTTAGGCCTGTGTTGGGTAATTTTTGGGAGTCTGTTCCCTTTTTCTTTAGATTTAGGTTTTTACTTTTGTGAATTGATTTTATTTTATTTTGATTGTGCATAAGTAGCTAAAAGAATAAAAAAAAATGAGCTGCCTACTAGAAGTTGCCTACCCTTAGGACGAACCATTCAGGTCTGTATGAGCAGCCTTTAGATTTATTTCTTTGTATTGCGTGCATTTTTGCATTGTTGATTGCTAGAAGCAAGGTACGCATTCTCTTACATTGCATCCATATTTTGATCACGCATTTGCATCCGGACTTAATTCCAAGATCACATAAGTTGTCTTGAAATGACTTAACAAGTGGTCACATTTTCTGAAAAAAGGACTAATTAAAGGAGGAACAAATAAAACTCAAGGAGTTGATTTGAGACATTGTGCTGCGGTTCAAAAATTCAAACTTTTATGGTGAATGCAACTGTGCATGACTGCGCACTAAAGTACACAATTGGACACTCCTAGGTTTTGAGCTACTAGGAAAGAACTCTCCTACCATTGGATACCAAAGTGTTTGAAACCTAAGTTCAAAAGTTTTGTAACTCCAAGGAGGTGGATACCCTGTCACGGATTTTTGAGGGTAGTTAAGAGACATCACTAAAGCACAGCTTCAAAGGAAGGCTTAGGCCTACTTGTATCCCTCGATCTTCCGTCCTTGGAGTACTTTACTAGTTGAACTTTAGGGCAGAGCACCTAAGTTCCAATTAGGTCTCATTAAGGCATTTCGTAGGTCGACAATAGGCACGTAATTGATTGAACAATTTGTATTGTCACCTACAACTGGACTAAAATCTAAAAGGCCTTAATTGATTAAAGACATAAAAGTCCTTTTCAATTGTGTTTGTTTGTGTATGCTTGGTAGGCAATCTCTAAGGAGACAACTTGTGTTTAATTCAAAACCTGAAAGGATCCTGAGGAGAGCCAACCAAGAGAGAAGAGAGATGGTCGAGGAAGATGAAAATAGAATTGTGGAGAACCAACGATCTCTGAGAGATTATTTTATCCCCACCAACCAACCTTGCCATACACTGAGATGACCTGGGGGGAATAATCCATATGAAATCAAGAGTAGTACCATATCTCTGTTGCCCTCATTCCATGGTACTTCTAGGGAGGACCCTTATGGGCATCTGGAGGAATTCACCGAGGTCTGTTCCACGGTGAGATTGCAGGATGCTACTGATGATGCCCAAATGCGAACCCTTTTTCCTTTCACCCTCAAGGATAAGGCGAAGCATTGGTATCACACTCTAGATGGTAGAGTGGATACTTGGGATGCCTTGAAGGGAGAGTTTTTGAAAAAATACTTCCCCATGAGTAAGACTAATCACTACAGGAGGGAAATCATAGGTTTTGCTCAACAATATGGAGAACAATTTCATGATGCATGGGAATGCTTCAAAGATTTGCTATGCTTATGTCCCCATCATCAAGTGCCAAGATGGCAACTTGTAGAAAGGTTCTACATTGGATTAAATGACAAGCATAGGCAAACAGTAGATGGAGCCTATGCAGGAACCTTTCTTACAAAAACTGAAGATGAAGCTTGGGATCTTTTTGAGAACTTGAGTGAGAATTCTATCCATCTAAATTCGGCCTATTTGGATAGGAAATTCACTCTTATGCAGCGAAAGATTGAGGCAAATGAGGCTAGGGATACCTCGAATTTGGCCTTCCAGATTCAATTGTTGAACCAAAACATGGAAAGGCTTATGACAAACCCTAGCCAACTCACGCCAAATGCCTCTGCTTCCCAAGCTTTTGAATGCTCCATTTGTAATGGCAATATGCACGCTACTGTAGATTGTCATTTGGCTTCCCAATTCCCTGACCTTGTATAGGAGGACTTGAATGCCACCCAAGGGTTCCGACCTAGACCTTGTAATGACCCTTTTTCCAATACTTATAACGAGTGATGGAGGAACCACCCCAATTTTTCATGGAGACAGGGGAATATCTTTAATTTAGGGAATTACAGACCCCAACCCTTCCAGACTCAACAGTATAATCAACCTCCTATGCCCTCCCAACCATCTAAGACTTCTGAGATGGATGAGCTTAAAGCCATGCTGAAAGCCATGCAGGAGTATCAAAGCATGATCATCCAATCTCATGACAAGGCAATCAATGAGATGAAATCACAAATTGGACACCTTGTCGAGGCCATTAGTAAAAGGGAGACTGGGAAGCTTCCTAGTTCATCTGAGGAGAACCCTAAAGGGAAAGGGATTGTTTTTAAGGAGCATGCCTAGGCGGTGACTATTTTGAGGAGTAGGAAAGAAATTTCCAAACCTGACACTCCTATAGTCCCACCTTCTGAGAACCCATCCATCTCGACTTACGCCCCCACCGGAGAAGTGCCACCCAACTCTTCTCCGCTTGAAATCACCTCACCGAAAGAGGTTGTCTCTGTTCCCCCACTTACCCGACATGACAACCCTTCCACCCAAAGACCGAGAGTGCCCTTTCCAGAGCGCTTATCTGACTCTGGGTAGACTTCTATTGGCTTATCTGGAGCCAAAGATAGGACGGACGAAATCATGGAGACTTTCAAACAAATGCAAATTAACCTACCTTTGCTTGAAGCTATCAGGAAAATTCCATCCTATGCCTACTTTCTCAAGGACCTGTGCTTGAAAAAGTGGCAATTGAGGAAGCAGGTCCAACCAAAAGTTACCCTGCCTGATTCTGTTAGCTCAATTATACAACACGGGATGCCCCTGAAACTTAAGGACCTAGGAGCCCCTTACATCTCAGTGGTCATTGGCAACCTACAAATAGACGAGTCTCTACTTGATTTGGGTGTGAGGGTAAACATCCTTCTGAGCTATGTATATGAACAACTTGGAGGAGGCAATCTAAAGCCTTCCCTTGTAATCCTCCAAGTTGCAGACCGTTCTTTGAAGACACCACAGGGCCTGCTGAAAGATGTCCTCGTGAGAGTGGAGGATTTCTTTTTCCCCGTTGACTTTCTAGTACTGGACACTGACCCTACCAACAAACCAACCAAGCCCTCAATCATTTTCGGCCGCCCTTTTCTTGCGACTTCTAATGCTTCAATTAATTGTCACACTAGGGCATTAAAAATGGGCTTTGGGAATAGGAAAATTTGGTTGAATGTGTTTGATGCTTATAAACAAGCTGGATTTGAGGATTGTTCCCAAGTTAATGTGGTAGATGATATGATTGAAGAGACAACTCCTGCATTTTATGTGATGACCCCCTTCAACATGTCATTCTAAATGAGCATTCCCATCTCTTGGAGGAATGTAAAGGGGATGTGTTAGAACTTGAGGAATTGATTGGAGTTTCTACTGAGTCTCTTTCCCCATCATGTCTGCCTAAGGTAGATCTGTTACTTGAGATGGGGACTTCTATTTTGAAACCCTCAACCATACAAGCCCCTGACCTTGAACTGAAACCCCTCCTAGACTCTCTCAAGTATGTATTCCTTAGGTCAAATGACACGCTCCTTGTAATCATCTCATCCGCACTATCTGAAGTGCAAGAGGGAGCCTTGCTAGATTGCTTATCAAGGCATAAGGAAGCCATAGCTTGGACGATTGCTGATATTAAGGGTATAGACTCTACGCTCTACATGCATCACATTTATATTGATGATTACTTCAAACCCTTTCGAGACATGCAAAGACATCTTAACCCCAACATGAGGGAGGTGGTTAAAAAGGAAATTTTGAAGTGGTTGGACACTGGGATTATTTATCCCATCGCAGATAGCGAATGGGTTAGTCCAATCCATGTGGTGCCAAAGAAAGCAGGCTTCACGATAGAAACAAATGACCAGGGTGAACAAGTGGTGACCAGACCCTCAACTGGTTGGAGGGTCTACATTCACTACCACAAATTGAACACTGCTACCCAGAAGGATCACTTTCCCTTGCCCTTTATTGATCAAATCCTAGAGAGATTGGTAGGGAACAAGTATTTCTGCTTTTTAGATGGATTTTCTGGGTATAACCAGGTTGCAGTCTTCCCTGATGACCAGGATAAGATAACTTTCACTAGTCCTTATGGCACTTTTTCCTTCAGGCATATGCCATTTGGATTATGTAATGCACCTACAACTTTCCAATGGTGTATGATGTCCATTTTCTCAGACATGATTGACGAGTGCGATGAGGCTTTTATGGATGACTTCTCCATTTACAGCTCATCTTTCGACTAGTGTCTCCTGCACTTGGAGAATGTGCTGAAGAGATATAAGGAGATTGGTTTAGTCCTCAGCTGGGAGAAAAGCCACTTCATGGTACAGAAAGGCATTTTACTTGGGTATGTTGTGTCTAAAAGAGGCTTGGAAGTAGATAAGGCTAAAGTTGATTCTATTTCCAAACTTCCATTGCCCATGAATGTCAAACAGATTAGATCCTTTCTGGGCCATGTAGGATTTTATAGGAGATTCATTAAGAATTTCAGCAAAATTTCTAGGCCACTTTGCAACTTATTTGCAAAGGAATCTTCCTTCGATTTTGATTCAAAGTGTGCTGAGGTTTTTCATACGCTAAAGGAGGCCTTGACCTCTGCGCCTATTCTTCGAGCTCCTGATTGGACACTCCCATTTGAGATGATGTGTGATGCTTCCGATTATGTAGTGGGAGCCGTTCTTGGATAGAGGGTTGAGGGAAAACCACATGTGCTGCACTATGCTAGCAAGACTTTAACTGAACCACAACAAAACTACATAGTCACTGAAAAGGAATTACTTGCTGTAGTTTTTGCTCTGGAGAAGTTTAGGTCTTATCTTCTTGGATCCAAGGTGGTCATTTTTACTTATCATGTGTCAGTGAAACATCTCATCGCCAAGAAAGATTCTAAGCCACATTTAATTAGATGGATTCTACTCCTTCAAGAGTTTGATTTGGAAATTCATGAAAAGAAAGGAGTGGAAAATGTAGTGGCTGACCACCTGTCTCGCCTTCCCCTTGATGACTCTCAATCTGGAGACATCCGTGAGACATTCTCGATGAAACCGTCATGGCGTTAACACCGACTTCACCCTGGTATGCAGATATAGTTAACTACTTGGTCTCTGGAGAAACCCCTGGCTCTTGGGATGCGCAAAAGTGGAAGTAATTCATTTCCCAAGTTAAATTCTTTCATTGGGAAGAGCTAGAATTATTTCATATTAGACAAGATCAAGTTTGGAGATGATGTGTGCCTGAAGAAGAGAAGCAGAGTGTGTTGAGATTTTGCCATGAGCTTCATTGTGGAGGACACTTTGGTGGTAAGAAAATAGCTTTTAAGGTTCTCCAGTCCAATTTTTGGTGGCCTTCTTTATTTAAGGATTCCCATTACTTTGTTAAGGCTTGTCTCAGATGTCAATGGACTAGAACGATTGGGAAGCAGAATGAGATGCCCCAACACCCTATCCAACTTGTGGAAATTTTTGATGTTTGGGGGATAGACTTCAAGGGTCCCTTCCCTTCGTCCCATGGATTTGAATATATCTTGGTGGCAGTGGATTACGTCTCCAAGTGGATAGAGGCCATTCCTACGTGCACAAATGACCACTCTATGGTTTTGAAATTTGTGAAGGCCAATATCATTTCTCTCTTTGGCTACCCCAAGATGATTATAAGTGATGGGGGACCTAATTTCTGAAACCATCACTTCAATTAGCTACTCAGGAGTATGGAGTAACTCATAAGATTGCTACCCCTTATCATCCTCAGACAAGTGGCCAGATTGAAGTGTCAAATAGGTAGCTCAAGAACATTTTAGAAAAGACTATTAGGCCAGATAGGAAGGATTGGTCCCAAAAGCTCGATGACGCTTTATGGGCTTATCGAACGGGCTACAAAACCCCTTTGGGTATGTCTCCCTTTTGGATTGTGTACGAGAAAGCGTACCACTTACCCATTGAACTTCAACATAGGGCACTCTGTGCTTTCCGAAGTGTCAACATGGATTTAGAGCAAGTTGGTAAAGAATGTTTGCTGGAGTTGACTAAACTTGAGGAGCTGAGGAATGATGCTTATGACACCTCCCAAGCTTATGAAGAGAGAACTAAGGTCTTGCATGATAAATATATCCTTAGAAAGACCTTTGAGCCTAACCAACAAGTCTCGCTTTTCAATTCCAAAGTTATGTTGTTTCCTGGAAAATTGAAATCACATTGGGATGGGCCTTATATTATCACCAAAGTATTTCCGCATGGGGCTGTGGAAATCAAGAGCCCTTCTTCAGCAGCACCCTTTACCGTCAACGGCCAACAATTAAAACCTTATGTAACTTTGGATGGCCATCTTGTTGACGAGGTCACTCTCGAGGAGCCTTAGCTCCTTTCTTTCCCACCTCAGGTAACATCTTCCCTTGACCATTTTATTTTCAATGAGGACATTGTTTGAACTAGGCATGGGGGGATAGGACCTGAGGCATCTGTACATAGCATTTATACATAGTGCATTCATGCATTTAGTTTGAACATTCTACATTGCATACATTTATTAAAAAAAAAAACATTTTTGAGCTTAACTGGCTGGGTCCTGCATTCTTAGGCAGGCCAGAACTTTCGATTAGATGAAGTTGACTCTAGGGTTTGACTTAGAAGCTAAGTTGAGCTACTAGCTTTAGACCTTTAGGATCCTTTGTGGACTTAAAAAAACTCAAGTAGGAGTTAAGGTGCAGAGCATTCCTTAAGAGGTTAAGGAAAGCTAGGGATTTAGTTAAAGGTTGGGTAGTACCTGATGTCTTTTTCTACCTTTTGGTTTACGGGTCCTTATAACCAAAGCATCCACAATTCACACACACTTGGTCTTGTGTAAATAGTGATCACCCTAATTCCTTTCTTGGAGAAAAGTTTTGGTTCTCTTAGTTCTGACTTAGAAGCTTGAAAATACAAGTTGATTGGAAGAGTTCCTACCGCAGGTGAGGTGGAGTATATACTCACCTTGAGGATGCGATGATAACATGTCACCTTCTCAACGCTTGTCTCTTAGGATATCCATCCTACTGGGGGCATGTAAGCGCATTGTACGATTCAGGTACCATGGGCGGCCCTATCTCGAAGTGCCGATTGCCACGGGCTTGAAGTCACTTTAGAAATCCATGGGCGATACTATCTTGAAGTGTCGATTGCCAGGAGTTCTTGGGGTCAGTATGGGCGGTGCTATCTTGAATCATCAAATGCCAGGCACCCTTCGAGGTTTGGTGATGAGGACAATGAATCCGACACAGACCGTGCTGATAGCTTATCCAAGGTTAGACTTAGAGGAATCAAATAAAAAAAGAATCTCTTTCTTACTCTCTTTCCTGGTTGGCAATCAAACCAACCTCAAGTAACTCAGACGAATGCACTTGCACTGATGCTTTAATCTCTAGGAATAATAAACCCTAGGGTAGAGTTAGAAATCAGGGAAACCTGTGCCTGCAACTCGTCTTTAGCCAACCTAGTCTGTAACTTACCAATTACTTGGGAACCTTAGGTCTAAAGTCTGAACTTAAACTGTTTCTAAAGGAAGACCGATTGGGTTTGCTAGTCAACTTGAAGTGCTAGGTTATTGCTTGAATTTGCTAGGGACCAGCAAAAACTAGGCATGGGGCCATTTGATGAGCCCATATTTGTGGACTAATTAGTTACTTAAATGACTAGGAATTAGATTAATATTGGCATATAAATAGCATACAATAAGATGTAAATAGATTAGGCTAATTATTCATTTATTTACATATTTCATGCATTGCATTCATACATAGAATTCATTTAGAATAGCATGCATTAGAATAGTTAATCTTTTAGGTTGCATTACATGCATTATTTTATTTCACATTTCTTTTAAGGGCTTATAAATAAATAACCCTGACTTAATTCCTTTATTTTATCTCCAACAGATGCATGTAGGAGAGTTGTGCCAGCTAAATGCACAAGTGATAATCATGGATCTTTGTTCCCACGATCTGCGTCGCTTTAGCTCTTCTTCAACCAACGTATGCCTACACCTGCACTCCTCTTGCAGCATAAAAGAAGGGTTCCTATGTCCTTAGTGCACAGGCCATCACCACTAATCCCCTACTGTGTAGAGAATAGCTTCTCATCCGTTCCACCACCGCCAGCCTCGACTGCAGCAGTCTGCTCCACCATCATAGGCAAGCATCGTGACAGAATGCTCCACTAAATCGGAGCAGCTGCATTACTGTGAGCACCTCAGTGCTCACCCCTCCACGCTGCATCACCGCCATCACCAACAACCATCTCCAGTTCCTCGCCCCCCGCCAATTAAGACATCTGGGAATGATCCCAGACATCTGACCTCCACCTTCCTCTTCGTTTTTGCTTCCTCTGTTTTTCCTCCACCAAAAAGAACCCAAACACCCTCACCACGCGCCTCCATTTCCTGCGTGCAATCACCCCCGGGGCACCTTCTACATGATCTCCATGAGTGTGTGTGCTCTTGCCCGCACGCAACCACCACCTGTAGCAGCGCCATCCGCACACCTCCCCTTCTGCAGCATGCACCAGCGTGTAGCATTGCCCTCCAACTCCACCACGTGCAGGCACCACCTGCAGCTGTGCCATTCCCATGCGCCCAGATCCTATGTGCCTCGCCATCCTTGCTGTGGGTCCACGCACACAGTAGCAGCGAGCAGCCCCATCCAGCTTCTAGCGCGTGTGCCCTTGCTGCAACCCCTTGCCTCCAACGCATACCCCCTTACTGTGCTCCCGTTTGCCCGAGTAAGTTCCCACACGTAGTAGCACTCACCGTCTCCGTGCACCACCTACCTTCGGTCGCGCGTGAGCGTGCGTGCCCACGCATCCTCAGCATCCTCTGTGTGTGTGCAGCCCTTCAGCAATCGCCACCTCTCCGTCTTCAACAGCAGCAGCAAGAGCCATCAGAACCCACTTTTACCGGAGCTTCGTCCGGCTGGCTCTGGCCGCCTCGCACTTCACCACGACCACCACTGCAAAGGCCTTGCTCCGGCCGACCTATTCTCAGAAGAGCTCCTCTAATGAGCCTCTCTCCCGTGCCCGGGGAGGAGATAGGAAGAATCCCCCATTTTGGTTCGTATTAATATTTACATTTATATGCCATTGCCATAAAAATGATTTTTGATTTATCATTATTTTATTGTGGTGATTTTATTCAAAGAACCTCCCTATTTCTCGTAAATGCAAAATCAGCTTATCTAATCACTGTTACGTTGATTTAATGGTTATTTTGATTCGATTTCTTAGGGAAATTAATTGTGGATATTTGCTTTTAACCCTTGCGAGTTTAAATAGGCCATTGCCTCCCTATGGATACAACCTGCTCTTAATTTAGTGGTTATTTTAATTGTTGATTAGTTGATTTTTCCATCACATAGAACTACAAACAACGCGTCATTTATGTGACAAATGACTTCAAACGCGAAAATCGGCACATTATGTGCCACACAATCAAGGATGAATGGCTGGTGATCTATCAAGTGGGCAGCTGTGGGCATGAGCGGTGGGTGCGGGATTTGCAGTGATAGAAGGGCGGGCCTTTAGTGACACTTGCGGCTGTCACTAAATGGCCTACGTAGTACGTGCTCCAGCTAAGGTAATGAAGAGGCACAAATCTTCAGCGATCGCTCGAGCGTCCTTTAGTGATGCCTATAGCTGCCGCTAAATATCTGTGCGTGGGATGCTCTTCCTCCCATCACTATATAAACACCCCTACACCCCCCATTCCTCCTCATCTCTGCCTTCTCTACTCCCACCTACTCTTAAGCTCTAGTAGCCTACTAATGCTCCATTGGAGCTTACTCTCAAGCTCCAAAGGCCTACTATTAGTGTAGCATTCCATTATCCCACCAAATATTCGTCCCTCATCCCATCACCTTCATAGGTCATCTTGGAGCCATCCTCCCACCTCTATTCTGGCAGCAGATTATCTCCGCTTGCTCACCTCCATTCCAGAGCCTCGATGAAGCATTCCTCTACCCGGAGTCCACCTACATCTCACCTCCAACGTCCCACTCCTCAACTCCTTTGTCCAAGCTTCAGCCAGGCGCCGTCGTCTCGCCGAATAGTCGATTCAGGCGATTCCTTCTAACCTCTCTCTCTTTTTATGCTTTCATAGATTATTGTAATAGACAATTGTGCAATATATCATATTTGTTTCATCTCTCTGGTGAATTTATTCTCCATGTCTTTTTATTTCAAAGGCGCAAAAAAATAATAAAATGTCAAAATACCAACAAGAAACAAAATGAAGCGCTGTTTTCAAGCTATGTAAATGTCACCTCCCTGTGTTCGACCCGAGACTCCATTGGAGTTTTGGTAAAAATTGTATTTGATAGCAAGTTTTACGACTACGATGGTGAGTTACTCTTAGCCCCGATTTCAAACTCGTGAAACACTTCCAGCATTTTGGCACCGTTGCTAGGGAGGCAACGAAATTTACTTTCTTATTTTCTACGCTTCTTTGCATTTACGTATTACTAACCTTGCTTATCTTTGATCTATTGTCTTGTAGGTACCCTAGAATGGAGATCGAAGTGCAATAGACAGGAGTAAAGTGCGGGTAGAGTACTTTGAAGTGTCCCCCACATTCCCTCCCCACTAGTTTCATTTCGCCACTCATAACCAAGACCAAATCTACTTAGGTACTTGCATAAACCTTAGGATAGAATTGTTTGTCTTGTTTGCCACCTCCACTCATCTCACCTCCACTTTTTATAAAAAAAAAGATACTTTCTGTGGGACGAATCAATATACACACTTTATAGATCCACATTTAAGGCACATAACCTAACTTGATTTTCATCTACTCAACTGGGATTCTGACCTATGGAATCGATACACCAATTCAATACATAAAAGAGTAGAAATCATATTAGGTTAATCACCTTCTTGTGTGCCTTAATCGGTGGTGCATTTGGGCTGATTGATTGAATTGTTTGGGGCACACCACCTAATTTAAAAGAAATTCATTTTGTAGCTGCCCCATAGGATTTAATATTTAGGTCAAGCCAGGCACTCCATATTCTTTTGATTTATAAAGGAAAAACACTTGAACTTGTGCTTTCAAAACTTGGTTTGCCTCACAAAACTTTGTTGAATACACCTAATATTTGAATCCTAAAAGCTACTAAGCAAGATTCGAACCCTAAAACTCACCTTATCATTAATAATCTTGCTTGAAAACTTTTTGGTTGTGCACATTCACACATTTTCAAACAAATCATTAAGGGCACAACCCATTAAAGGCCCATCACATTCCAGAAGCACCAATATCCCAAGCCTAACTAAAATTGATTAGACGTTGGCCCTAAGGATTGATTCACTCATCGGGATCCAGGTTGAGATTGTTCACGATTAACCTACTTACACTAGTCAATCTGATGTCTAGCTAGGGGAGTAGCGTTAAACGACCGCAGCTGGGGGGTACACTAGGAATCGGAGGTGCAAGCCAAAGGAAGAACCTTCTCCCCAATCCCTCCTTCTAACTGGTTGGATTGCCTGGATATAAGTAGAGTAAATCATCCATAATCTTAGGATAGATTCTACGAGTCTATAGACCTTTAGGCTACCCAACCTAAGGACAGGCTTGTATTTTTTGTGTTGCAGGGTCCCTTCTCTTCGTCATCCTTCCGACATCCTTCCAATGTATGCTTGGAAGGAGGTCATTGAACCCTCGTTTGGAAGGACCTATTGACCATTCCCGGAGGTGGACGTTTAGTTTTAGATAAGTAGATCCCATGGCTGATCAACAACCACCTCCCCTACCATTGAACTAGCAGGAGCTGATTCAGAGGCAGTTGGAAGAATTGTAGCAGATGCAACAATGGTTCCAATGAATGAATGGCCAGGGAGCTAGACCCTAGAAGGATTTTTATGATCTTTCAAATTATGAGGATCGTCCCGACATTGTGATCCCTGCCGGTGATGCTGAGATCAAGCCCCAGGTTTTGAGTCTAATTAAACACTTTCACAGACTTGGCTTAGAGGACCCAATCCAACATTTGAAGGACTTGATCACTCTGGTTCAGACCACTAAATCGTGGAATGTGGATGAAGAACAGATGCTCATGAGTCCTTTTCCCTATTCACTCAAGGATAATGCCTCGCATTAGTATCGTACCATTGGAAGACCGAATGCTACTTGGACAGCTTTGAAATTGGCCTTCCTGAAGAAATTCTTCCTAATTGGGCGAACCAATGCATTGCGATGGGCAATTGTCACTTTTGCCTAGCGGTAGGGGGAACCATTTCATGGGGCCTGGGAGAGATTCTAGGATCAGTTGTGGAAGTGTCCACACCATGAGGTGCCTAAATGGCAACTTGTGCAGATTTTTTATCATGGGTTGAATGATCAACTCCGTAATCATGTGGATGCTTCTTGCAGAGGAAATTTCCTCAACAAAGATGGAGATAGCGCGTATGATTTGTTTGAGGAAATGAGTGAAAATTCTTTAAACCACGCCTCCATGGAAACCTTCAACCAATCCCAACAAACTAAATCAAATGCCAATGAAGTCCAAGATTCTCATACATCTCATATGGAATTGATTTGCAATAGATTAGATAAGATGGATCTGGTTGCAAAACGAATGAAGAGTGGATGTCCAGAAACTAATTTTTCTAGATCCAATCAATCCCAAGGATTGGGTTCCATTTTTTGCAAGCTCCTTTGGGACGAGAGTTTGTGAACCAGCTAGAGCCGACTCGACCTTCGGGCCAACTCTTTTCGAAACCTTATGGGTTCCAAACTAGGGCCTTTGATCCTAGTTTTTCTGATCCTTCCTCATCCTCATATTATGAGGATGTTCATGCTGTGCAGGAGAATGTTAGGTCCAACCCTTACTCAAATTCCTACAATTCTGGTTGGAAAAATCACCCTAACTTCTCTTAGAAAGATCAGGGGTAGCAGACCCAATATTGACCCAACAATTATGTACTGCAAAAACCAATGGGTCACGGTCATGTATATACTCAGTTGCCCACAAATTAGGTTAATCAGTCCATGTGGAATGCTCAACAACCCGTTGGGCAGGCTGATTTAAATCTGAAGTTGGTAGAAATGCAAGGGTCAATGCTCCAGCTCATGCAACAAATGAAAACTTCGCTGGACACCTTGCAATCCGAACTTGGTGCAAACAACCGATAGCCTTGATCTTTGCCATCACAACCTGTACCAAACCTAAGAAATGTACAAAATCGAGGCGCTAATTCTCAAGGATTTGGTAATAATGGGGAGTCGTATGCTCAAGCTCATGCTATCTATCAGGCTACCCCAGCCCCTCTCGGAGTGAACCAAGTTCCTACCATAATCAACTGGGAGCCTCTTGTTTTGCCCAACTTTCCCCAAGGCACTAACCAATAGCATTTTTCCGTGGCAAACACCATCAACTTGAGATGTGGTAGTAGACACAAGGGACCTACCCCACCCCATGTCAACACCAATAGGCCCTGTAGCAAGAATTCTAGACTCCTAACTAGGAATGTGATCAATAAAACATCAAAGTCTGATTTGGGAGTATGTTGTTGTTGTATGGGAAAAAAGAAAAAGGTGGATGAGAAATGGAGTAAAGGATGTCCTTACTTCAGTTTTCAAATTGACTATCATTTTACTCCTTGCGGCTATCAGATCAATCCCCGCCTATGCCATAGGTTTACTGTATTCATATAAAGCAAAGCATAGAGAGGAATCTAAAAACATTAGGAGAGTAGTCTTGTTTGATAACACAAGCGCACTGATATTCAACAAGCTACCTCCTAAGGAATAGAACCCGGGAGCCCCGCTGATTTCCTGCATAATAGGAAACATCACTTCTGACCAGGCCCTTCTCTACTTGGGCACTTCCATTAATGTGACCCCTACCTCACTACACATGGAATTGGGTCTAGGCTACCGGAAACACATTGACATAACCTTGCAGTTAGCAGATAGATCCATTACAAAACCAAGGGGTATTTTGAAGGATGTTTTAGTCAAGGTTAATGATTTGCATTATCTTGCTAATTTTATGGTCCTGGACATGGAAGCACCAAAACAGCACAACCACATCCCGATTATTTTGGGAAGACCTTTCTTGGTTACCGCCAAGGCAAGGATTGATTGTGAATCGGGAAATATAGAAATGGCCTCTGGGAATAAAATGAATTGATTTAATATTTTTGAGGTCTCAAAGAAGGATAGAATTAGGTGTGGTTTGATAGAGGAGCTTGGCAGAATAGAGGAGGTAATGGCCATACATACCTTAGACATCCTTTTAAGGGCCAACTCAACACAAACTCAGGAAGAAAATCACACGATTGCAGGGATAATTGTGGACGATAAAGACATACAACAAACTGTGGCAACCCAGGATGAGGAAGTATTTATGAATTTGGAAATTTGTTGGATGATTCACATGATCAAGTTAAAACCCAACAATGTCCTCATCCTGAATTTTTAGAGTTTGAGGTTCAACGTTTGGGTGGGAATCATGAAGATCAGGATGGTTGGATTAAGCACCCAAATTGTGAGGATGAAATTGAACTTTGGGGAGAAACTCTTGAAATGTTAGATATTCCAGAGTACCCACAAACCCTCAATTCATCACCAAACCCTCACCATCCTTTTTCACCCAACCATTGCACAAATTCTATACCCACCCACACCTCCTCTGTAATGAATCAACAAAACTCCTATTGGAGATCATTTGGGCTCTCCCTGCACCACCAGCTTGCCACTTTCATTGATCATCTCTTTGGCAAGCCCATTTTTACTCTTTGGGACCCAAATCTAGGGGCCTGGAAACTGTGCTTTTACAACCTCAATGTTAGTTATTTTTGATTGAGGACCTCGCCTAGCTGAAGGCATTAGACTCAGCACATGTAAAGACTATTTTGAGCTGACTAGAAACCAGGTGCTATTCTTCCATTTCTGCTCTCCTTCATGCTTTCATTTTAACAATGTGGACATTGCATTAGCAAAGCATGCGGGGGTGGATATCCTATGAAATAATCTTTTTGTCAGCCGTAGCAGTAATTTCCTAGTTTTCATCTTAAAAAAAAAAAATAGAATTAGGAGAAGAGGACTTAGGCATTTGGAAGTTATTAACTTTAGGAAATGATACGATATGACTTGAATACTTAGACTCTTTAGGTCTTCGGGCTTAACTAGCCTGGGTGTCCACTCGAATGTAAACCTAGTCTTGAGTCCTCACCAAGTAATTCTATTTTAATTTGATAAATAAATTGGGGTGATAAGTATACGACTTATCAACTGGCCCTCTGATTTGAGGAGATTTTAAGTCTAAGCATCCACACACTATTTGCACTGACTCACTTTTTGGCGATTTTTACGGAAATAGGGTAGCTAATGAACCGACTAAGGTGGTATGGCTGGCAAGTTGTCGTGGGTAACATCCCACTGGCCGATTGTCCAGAGCCTAGCCACAACACCTTTTTCTTTGTATTGCCTTTAGGTAAATCTTAGATCAGGAAAACCACCTACTTAGGAAAAAGAAAGGAAAAGAAGAAGAAGAAACACCCAAAAAGAAAAGAAAAAATAGAAAAAGGAGAAAATGAAAAAAGAAAATAATAAAGCCACACTTCACCGCACGAGTATGGCTAGAAAGTGGTCATGAGTAATAGCCCATTGGATGGTTGTCCAGAGCCCAGCTCACAAAAATGCACAATAATTCCCAAAACATGTAGGGAAGAAGTGGGGAAGTAGATAAATCGGGGAGATATACACTGGGTTCACCCTTATGTTGACCCCATAAATAAAAGAAGTATGGAGAAAGCTACCAATCAAAAAGATAAACCTTTAGGCAAGGTCACCTAGGGTCATAGATACCCAAAGTCTGTTTTAATGGCCACCTAGTGAGTCTATCACTATTTTCACAAGATGCTTAGTAGTTAGAGTCCTTTTCGAGTCTTAGGCGGGTTGGGTAGCCGTAAAAAGTTATCCTGACACTCTCAAACTCCAAAAAGTTCAACAAAAAGAAAAAGAAAAGTAGAAAAATAGAAAAAAAAAATGTATCTTCCTTTTGCAAATAAAGTGAGGACTTGGGTGGTCTGCATTCTGGCAGACACCCGGGCACTGTCAAGTCTTTGTAACCAGGTCTTGGGTTGAAAGTCCCTAAAATAACCAATAAATTATGCCTAAGGGATTGAATTCTAATTGTACTTTTATAAATAGCATTTAGGGTAATTTTGCTAGGGACTAGCAAAAAGTAAGCATGGG
Source organism: Thalassia testudinum (assembly GCA_037157565.1). Classification (NCBI taxonomy): domain Eukaryota; kingdom Viridiplantae; phylum Streptophyta; class Magnoliopsida; order Alismatales; family Hydrocharitaceae; genus Thalassia; species Thalassia testudinum. The sequence continues at coordinate 22,311,581 of JAZHRO010000071.1, read as the reverse complement.
GGCATGATAAACATGCATAAATTCATCGTAAAATGCTTATTTACGATAGTTCCTAGGCCTAGCAATGTATCATGATATAAATATTGCATAAACATCCATGGCATTCCATTTAGGATAGTTGTATATTATGTACATTAATTTTGTCTTTTTACATGGCCAGGAGGTAGTATGACATCTCTACGAGCTTCAGATGAAGAATCCGACCGTACGAATGGATTTAGAGCATCAATCGTAGTTCGTCAACGTGCTAATCACCTTGATTAGAGCTCTGTAGGACCCTCTACAAGAAGAAGAAGATGGATGGCCCAGATGGCACCACGTGGTGCCATCTAGGCTTCCCACTGAGCCAAGGCATCCCCAAGCTCACCGCAAGATGAGACCCCTTTCGTTGGATCTCAATCCAATGGCTGAGATGTGCGCTCCATAGCTAAAGAAGCATTTCTCCTCACCTGGTCTCAAGCAACTCAAGCAAAGCCTCATCTCGCCTATTGGATCTTCATCTAACAGTCGAGATGCACAATAGCAACATCCTCCACTTGACAAAAGAGCACCTTGGCCAAACGGTGAGGCACTCTCTCCGTAGACGCAAGATGCAAGTTCGACTCCTGATCCGCCGCGCCTGCACCTGCATCAACAAATTAGACTGCTTGATTTAGATTGAGCGGTTAGTGTTACCCGAGCGTAAGGCAGATGCGCTCTCTTGGAGGGCGTAGTTAAGACATGCCCGCATGCTGAATGGTAAAGGATGAATGGCTGGAGATCTATCAAGCAGGTAGCTGTGGGCGTGAGCGGTGGGCGTGGGATTTGCAGTGATAGAAGGACGGGCCTTTAGTGACACTTGCAGCTGTCACTAAATGGCCTGAGCAGTGCGTGCGCCAGCCAAGGCAATGAAGAGGCGTGGATCTTTAGCGACAGCTCAAGCGGCCTTTAGTGACGCCTGTAGCTATCGCTGAATGTCTGTGCGTGGGATGCCACTATATAAACACCCCTACACCCCCCATTCTTCTTCATCTCTACCTACTCTACTCCCACCTACTCCTAAGCTCTAGTAGCCTACCAACACTCCATTAGAGCTTACTCTCAAGCTTTAAAGGCCTCCTATTAGTGTAACATTCCTTTATCCCACCAAATATTCATCCCTCATCCCATTACCTTCATAGGTCACCTTGGAGCCATCGTCCCACCTCCATTCTAGTAGCAGATCATCTCCGCCTCCTCACCTCCATTCTAGAGCCTCAGTGAAGCATTCCTCTACCCAGTGTCCTCCTGCATCTCATCGCCATCATCCCGCTCCTCAACTCCTTCGTCCAAGCTTCTGCCAGGTGCTGTCGTCTTGCCAAACATCTAATTTTGGAGATTCCTTCTCACCTCTCTCTCTTTTTATGGTTTTGTAGATTATTGTAATAGACAATTGTGCAGTATATCATATTTTTTCCATCTCTCTTGTGAATTTATTCTGCTTTTCTTTTTATTTCAAAAACATAAAAAAATAATAAAACCTCAAAATACCAAAAAGAAACAAAATGAAGCATGGTTTTCAAGCTATGTAAATGCCGCCTCCCTGTGTTCGACTTGAGACTCCCTTGGTGTTTTGGTAAAAAAATTGTTCTTGTTAACAAGTTTTGCGACTACAACGACAGGTTACTCTTAACCCTGATTTCAAACACGCAAAACACATCCATCAATTCCGAGGGTCCAACCAATTGAGGTCTATGCGACTTCCTTGCATACATCAACCAACCCATGTTAGTGTAGCCAAGCTAAACAAGGCTAAGGCCTTGTCAATCAAGTGGTCCTTAAGATTGGATGACCAAATATTTCGTTAAGATTCTAATTATTGAAGAAAAATTTGTTACAAAATAGACTAAAAATAATCCCAACCCCTTAAGCTAACCCATCCAATTTATTATGAGGGGACTAAGAAGAAGGTTCTTCTTTTGGCTTTCACCTTCAGGTCCTTGGTACCCCTTAAACGCAGTTGTTTGACACTACCTAGCAAAATTGGCAATGGGTTTGGCAAAAGTTGTTGTGATGACCCAGTAGTTTGATAATTCAGGTTAATTGATATGTTTTACGAAAAATTTTTACTAAACCTTTTTGTTCGATTTCGGTGTTGGTGAGTGGTCCACAAGGTGACCTGACTCACTGACTAGTCACTGGACTTGATTAAGTCCAAGCCAGTCTAATGTGGTCTCTAGAATATACCCTAAAGGTTGAACCTAGCGATCATGCAATTGACTAAGTGTTCAGGCAGCAGACCACAAATTAACTTAAAAATATTCTCTAAGACAAAATTTAAATCCAAATGATCTAAAATTTTGCAGGTAGATTCCTTTTTCAATAAGTTTTATAGATAATATTTTTTAGAATTTTTACTATTCCAAATAAACAAATATAATTTTTTAACTAATAGGGGGTCAGATATAGAATTTTGATCTCATATTGGTTTTTCTTTTTAAAATAGTATCAACCGTGCTTCAAAAATTTGACAAAAATATGAAAATGAAATCTAACTTGATAATTGTTCAAACCCCACCAATTTTAGTCAAATCAGATTCATGTACTCTCTGGAATCATTTTTTGTAAATCAGGAAAATTCGGATCTGAGTCTGATTGACCCCCATGTATTTCATTAAGTTTTCAAAATTCCAAAAATATAATTTTTTCAAATGAATACCAGCATTAGAACGATAATTTGAAAATCTATCTTCCACTTAAATTTCAAAATTTTCTGATCACAAACTATTTGGTAAATGAATTTTGAAGTTGCTAGAAATATTTGGCTGAATTTCAGAAAGTAGTAAAAAGGATTTTGAAAAGGTTTTCAAATAAGAAATGAGCCTTTTCAAGAAATAACTTCTTTTTTCATTTCAAATTTACGATTTTTTTCAAATTTTTTCAGAAAGCAATTCTAATCATAAGATTCAAAAGAAACCTAAAGCTAGGATTTTGGTGTGTACTTGAGATCTTCAACTACGCCTAATGTGTGCGCAGAATCCACTATTTTCCTGTTCCTACACACCAAAAACAAGCAAAAGCAAATATATCAGGATGAAGCTCGGAAAACAAAAATCAAAATCGTGTTGCCACCTAGGCAACAGAGCCATTTGTTGAGTTTGTAAAATGCAGCTTTTAGTTTGAAAATGTTGTAGCATAGCATGAAATATGACTCAAACAAAACATTTATAATGAGATGGTGAGTGTCTTGGTTGATCTCAGGGAGGTGTAGGATGTTGAAATTGATTTTTGATTTCTTTTCACTACTTGCCTAAAATTGGATTCCAGTTTTGAGAGTACGAGTATAAGATGCACTGGTCGCATTATTGACATGTAAAACATGTGCGTGAGTTTGATAAATCACAAATGTGAAAGTGTGTGTTTTGGTTCGCACAACTTCTATTTTCGTGATGGTGATTAGGAAAAAATGAGTTTATTGCTAGAACATTAATATGTTCTAGAATCGGCATATTTTTATTGCAAAAAAATATGAGATGATGATAACAGGATATTTTATTCCATTAATTGATCAAGTCATTACATTCATCTGTAGAGGAATGCTTGTACATTGAAATTGAAATCTACTAAGCTATCAAAAAAGAAATGCATGCATGGATCTCAAAAAGATTATGTGTGCATTCTAGTAGGGAGTTATTACTATACTACTAGTAGGAAAATAATGGAAGAATTAAGCTACGAAGAACAACTACTCTTAATAGAAATCGAGGCACTAGAGGTAATCTCTGGTGGTTGTGTGGCTTGAGGTGGTAGGAGGGAAGAGAGGGATGACCAAGGTGGTTGGCAGCCTCTTGAAAAGGTGGTGGAGGTGGAGCTCTCTTGGATGTGGAGTGATGGTGATGGTGCTCATCACTGGTGCAAGTGAAGGTGGTGATGGTGGCGTGTACTTGATAGGGTCCAAGGGATTGGGCTTTGGCCATCCAAGGAGAGTCTTATATAGACTCTTGGACAGCAACTAAGCCTTGGAGAGAAGTCTCTAGACTTCTCTAGAGTGGCCGACCAAGGGTCTAAAAAAGTTCTTCTTAGATCCACATTTTATGGATCTAATAATGATTATGCATGGTCATTCTAGAGTCTTCTCTAGGTGGTTGGTGGCTAGGTATGTGCATGAGGGTGTGTGTGCGTGAATGTGTGGGTGTGTGTGTTCGTCAAAAGGTGTTCAAGCAGACCATTTGGCCACTTCTAATTAGGTCCTAGATTGGTCTAAATGGTAGGTCTAGTTAGGTTTCTAAAAGTAGGGTTATACAACCTATGGCTAAAGTGATTGATCCAATTAAACATAATGAAGTTTAATTGGGTCAACGTCTGTAATTAGGGGAGAGAGTTCCCAATTAGATTCTTCTTGAGTCAATTGGGCTTTCACTAAGTCCAATTAGACTTGTGTTGGTTGAGATTTGATCTCAATTGGACTCTATGAGTCCAATTGACTGAGTGTAATGCAATTGACTTAGATCTAAGTCAATTCGGCTTAGTGAGAAGCTAATTAGGTTCTTCAGAGAGTCTTGGGATTGTGTGCTAGGCTTAGGGTACCTTAAATTTGGTTTCCTAAGGTGTAGGATTGGGTTTATAGGCCTTAGGAATCAATATCTAGGTTTCATTCTCAAAATAACAAAAGGAAAGGGGTGCTACATGTTTAATCTTAAGATCAGACAACTTATACTTCAAAATCATAACTCTAAGTCTTTTTCTGGACTTCCAATATTGAATCAGTATGCAGTTTAGGTTCTATCTTGGGTTTCTACAGAAATTAGATGTCTGACGCATTGTCTAGATGTCTAAAGGTAGGCTGGAATGTGGGTTTTGATGTGTTCTAAACTAAGGTGACCTAATATAAGGGTGTATAATGTTTGGGAAAGTGTCTAAGGCTATCTTAAGGCTAGGGATAGTTGTAGGGATGCCCTATGTTAATAATTCAATCTAAGCATTAAAATCCTACAAGTAACCTACTATACCTCTTCCCTACATTATATATTCAGCTTGTGTGTAGATTTATTTCATGGCTTCTACTCCAGCCCTACTGTAGTTCTAGTCTCTATCATACTTCAGATCCATCTTCAGGCCATCTCATGAGCTTCTTATAAACTACAAACCAAGTAATACACTAATCAGTATGAAATATTGACATTATTGTAGAAATATGTATGCAAAGCAGTAAAGATGCAAAGTATGCAGTTGATGCATGAACTAAGCTACAATTATGCTAAGTTCAAACTTAATTCAGGTCTTTTTAGTCCTATGATTGCTATGCAATCACTCCTTGGGAACCATTGCTTTTTGAAGGATGCCTTTCGATCTTTGCAACACACCTATGACTTTTCAAAGGTGTATGCTTGTAATATTTTCTAACCTGGTAGGTGATTGTCTAGAGGTTTTTATAGATGACTTCTCCATTTTTGGAGATTCTTTTGACTTATGTCTTAAGAATCTTGATAGGACTCTCCAAAAATGTATAGAAGTCAACTAAGTCCTCAGCTAGGAGAAATGTCACTTCATGGTCTAGGAAGGCATCGTCTTGGGCCATGTTATTTCTAAAGATGGAATCACGGTAGATGGTGCTAAGATCGATGTAATTTCTAGACTTCCATGGCCCAACTCTGCTAAATAGATACGATTATTTTTAGGGTACGTGGGATTCTACCGTCGTTTCATCAAAGATTTCTCCAAAATCTCCAAACCCATAACTCAACTTCTCACCAAAGACCAACCTTTCGACTTTACTGATCAATGCTTGGAGAGTTTTAATAAATTGAAAAAAGAAGTCACTTAGGCACCAATTTTACAGTGACTTGATTGGAATCATCCCTTTGAATTAATAACGGATGCCTCCGATTTTTCTATTGGGGCAGTATTAGGGTAGCACATTGACAAGAAGCCTGTTGTGATCTACTATGCGAGTAAAACCATTGATGATACACAACAAAACTACACTATCAATAAGAAAGAACTTCTTGCCATCATTTTTTCCTTAGAAAAATTTTACTCTTATCTGTTGGGGTCGCATGTTATTGTTTATACGGACCACTTAGCATTAAAATACTTGCTGAACAAGAAAGATGCGAAACCTCACCTTATTCGATAGATCCTTCTACTTTAGGAATTTGACCTGGAAATTAAGGATAAAGAAGGTTCACAAAATGTAGTGGTCGATCAACTCTCTCGTCTCACGATAAATGACATGCTTACCCCACCAGATATCTTTCCAAGCAAAACCCTCCTGGCTGCCAATTCCCTCCCCTAGTTTGCTGCTATAGAAAATTACCAAGCACCTGGACGAATCCCTTCTGCTTGGTCCTAATCCAAAAGGGATAAGTTCTTCACTTATATTAAATATTATTTTTGGGAGGAGCTTGATCTGTTCCGCATCTACGCTGACTAGGTCATCTGAGATGTGTTCTCAACTTAGAATTTCATAATATGATAATGCACTTTCATGCAATGGCCTGCTACAAACACTTTTCGGGTAAGAAAATTGCATCTAAAATTTGAAGCTCTGGATTCTTTTGTCCTAGGATACACAAAGATGCTCAACAATTTGTTTGGCCCTATGTACATTGCCAAAGCATTGACAACATGACTCAAAAAGTTGAAATTTTTTATGTTTGGGGCATCGACTCCATGGGATTGTTCATCAACTCTTGTGGGTACTTATACATTTTAGTCATTTTCGACTACGTATCAAAATGGATTAAAGCAATACCCACCCGCACTAATGATCATCGGGTCGTCATTGATTTTATCAAGCAAAATACTTTTTCAAGATTTGGAGTCTCAAATGCCATCATTAGCGATGGAGGATGTCACTTCACTCACTCTCAATTCTGCCAACTTCTTTCTAAATATGAGGTTAACCATAAAATCTCTAGTCCCTGCTATCCCCAAACTAATGGCCAGGTAGAAGCATCAAATTGCAAAATTAAAAATATTCTTCAGAAAGTGGTCTATCCTAATCGAAAAGATTGGTCCAGCAAACTGGATGACATCATTTTTAAAGCTTTGATTGGCATGTCACCTTTTCTCCTCATTTACGACAAGGTATGACATCTCTCGGTTGAACTTGAACATAGGGCTTTTTGGGCAATTAAACAATTCAATTCAAAGTTAACTAGCGTCGAAAAACACCATAAGCTGCAATTAACCAAACTAGAAGAAATTTGTTATTTTGCTTATGAAAATGCAAAGATTTAGAAAGATCAAACTAAACTTTTCCATGACAAATATATTGTTCAAAAAACTTTTGAACAGAATCAGCGTGTTTGGCTTTTCGACGCTTGACTACGAATTTTTCCAACTTAAAATCTAAATGGACCGACCTTTACATTGTTCTTAAAACTCACCTGCATGGCATTGTTGACATTTTGGATCCTAAAACAAATATATCGTTAACAATCAATGGCCAATGATTAATGCCCTACCTTGACAATTCTCCAAATCAACATTCTGACTCTTACGATTTATATGATTTACTAGACAATCCTCGATGCGCATTATGCTTAGCTGAAAAGATGTAAAAGATAGCCCTGGGTGGGAGGTAACCCACTGTTTTCCTGCTTTCCCTTTTCCTTTCTTTTCTCAGGTTTTGACCATCCTTATTTTGACCTCTCTTCAGTCAGGTCATATCTTTTTCGCTCCTTATGCATGCAAACATTGCATATCTTTAGCATAGGGTTTGTTTTAAATTTTGTAGGTCTTTTTAGGAGTTTTAGAACCCAAAAATACAAAAATTTCTTCCTTTCGCATGCATTTTTCAAATATGTTAGGAAAAATAGCAAAACACTTTTTGAGGAGTTTTTCAAAACATGGGATTAAGGTTGTGACTTTATTTCAATAAAGGTACACATGGGATTTAATCTATAACAAACTTAAGGATGAATCCAAGGATCTTTTGGTTAGACCTTTCAAATAGAAAATCATAGATTTGATCAGTGTATCTCCTAAAGAATTCCTCCTTAACCCTTGAAGAAACCAATCATCCTTAATTCTGTTTAGCGGTTTGAATAGTACTTGACTTTGTTATCGATCAAGAAATTTGAATTTCTTTTGAAACTCAAGTGTCAAAAATTTCACACACACAAGCCAACAAAATGCAAAAAAAAAGCCCAAAAACACGTAAATAAATAATTTCCCATGTTTAACTTAAGGTGAAACCCAGCTTTGATTGGATGAGTCTCTACCATGGGGAAGGAGGAAACCCTCCTTTGAGGAAGTGATGCCAACATGTTACCCCCTCGGTGCATGCTCCATATCTATATTCCATATCTATATACAGAGCGGATAATCACACCTTATGGTTCAGGTGTCTCAGACAGTACTATCCCAAAGTATCGAAGTGAGAGCTTGGATTAGTTAGGAGTTCCTCTCATGGTGCCACAAAGTGTTGGGTTGTAGGGCTCCCAAAGGTGTCTTGGATGGTGCTTTTATAGCATCAGAGCAAGAGCCTCCTCGAGGACCAGTAATAGGGACAAGGATTTTGATATAATTATGTTAAGGTTAATCTGAGGCTAAGCATGGGAAAGACAATAACAAAAACATAAAAATATTATTTTATCAAAGAGAAAGAAAGTTGGCCATTCACAAAGCATTGACACTTGACTTTTCATCGTCATGCAAATTCTAGATTGATTTCATAGGTTAAGGAGATTTTTACTGCGAAAATAGTTGATGGGATAATTAGAATCTGATAGGGTGAATTTGTCAAATTCTTGAGAATATACACAGATCCTATTTTATTCTAACCTTTGGATCCAAGGATAAATCCTAATGTTTTATCTTAAATAAACCTCGTACCTTCCTTACTTTTCAATCAACCAAAATCCCATAAAAGTGTTCCTCAAAAACAAAAAAAAAATAGTTTTTCCCTAATACTGTCTTGTAAAACAAGTTTGCTAAGTGACTAGAAAAATAGTAAACATAAGGGTGTGATAAACATTAGTTTATCATCTCTTAAGCCTAAAATCACATCTAGTTCCTAGGTTTCCCACATTACATTATGGTATTGGGTTGCATTTAGGCATTTTATATTTTAGGCATTCATTGCATTATTCTCCCTCTTTTTTTAGTTTTACACATTCATTTCATTATCAGGGATGAATAGACAATGATTATCTTTTAAACCCTAGCAATGTGAAAGGAAGAAGATGAAGATGGAGCTCATTCCAACTGGATCTCAGCTTAATCCAACTCACCTCAACTGGATTCTAGCTCAACACAGCTCATTCCAACTCCACACAGCTCATGGCAGCTCTACTTGACTAAGCTTAGCTACTACTCTTCAACTAGCTAAGCTTGGTCAGCTGAAGAGTCCTCAACGAGCTAAGGCCAGCTCAATTCCAGCTCATGTTGACTCAAACAAGCTCAACTTAGTTAAGATTAAGTACCAGACCTAGTCTAGCTAGCTTAGCTAGATAGGAAGTCTTCAAGGAGATCAACACCAGCTCACCTCAGCTCCAGATAAATTAAAGCCAACTCAATCTGAGCTCACCTTACATAGCTTAGGAGCTAGTAAGGAACTAGCTAGCTAAGCTAGTAACTGAGCTCAGAGAAGACCCTCTTTAGCAACCTACCAGCTCCCTGAAGATACATGCAGCTTAAGCTCCCTCCTCTTAGTAAACCCTAGCTCCTCCACCTCTCCTCTACTAGTTAAGCTAGCTTAGCTAAGCTCCACCTCACCTCCACTCTAATGGTCGACCACTGTTGGGATCATAGAACGCGTATTTGATCAGAAATGTGTTGTAGTACAGCTGTGAAATATGATCAAAAAAAATAATTTCTAAGATAACGAGACTTAAAGTCCCGGTCGTTCGTCACTGGGAGGCGTTTATGGAAATGCAAATTTGAAATTGATCTCCCTTACTCTACTTACTTAAAATGGCATGTCGGTTTCTAATCGTCGGATCAATGTTTGGTCACTTTCATTATTTACCCTAATTATGTGTGCATGTGTTAGGTAGATGACAAACGTGAAAGTGTGAGTTTTAGTATGCACGATTCTAGTTATGTGGTGGCTGTTTACGGAAAATGCATTAATAGTTAGATCCCCGCTATTTTCAGGTACCAACATGCTAGTTGCAACAGATAGTAATTAAAAGCAGGCAACTTTAATCACACAAAAAATATTGCAACAAGGCTCATGGTGATTTTACACATAGATATATATATAGAAAAAGATTTTCTTTGATTCATGATGGTGTTTGCAACATGAAGTTCGTGGAAAGCTTATAGAGGAATGCTTGGAAACACAAATCTAGCTAGCAGAAAATGATTGCATACATGATTCTAAGGGGGGATTATGCATGCATCATTGGGGGAGAATATAGAGCTACACTATTAAGCAGTAAATAAAACAGTAAAATCTATGAACTATAATCTAGTCTAGCAGAACTAAGGGCAATCAGAGGTGGGCTCCGATGGCCTTTGACTCGGTTGAGAGGAGGAGGGGTGGACAATGGTGCTTAGGCCGGCCTTTGGAGAGAGGTTGAGACCACCTTGAAAAGAGTTATAGAGAACCCTAGGTGGGTGTGGGTGTGTGAATGGGTGTGTGTGTGTGTGTGGGAGGGTCGAAACCTAGGTGGCTAGGTGGGTTAGGATAGGTTCTAATGGGTTTAGGTCAAGGTAGGTCAAAAATTAGGGTTGTAAACCCTAATTCACTAAGGTAAAGTGCAATTAAACTTAATACAAGTTTAATTGGGTGTGTGAAAACCTAATTGAGAGTAAAATAACTCAATTAAGTCAGGTATAGGTCAATTGAACTCTCACTGAGTCCAATTGGATAGTGTGTACTGAGATCAGGGCTCAATTGGACTCAATGAGTCTAATTGAATAGGCTAATGGAATTAACCATGATTCAAGTCAATTAGGTTTAGTGAGGACCTAATTAAGTCCTTAGGGATGTCTAGAGGTGATGTACTATGGTTAGGGCACCTTAATTTAGGTTCCTAGGGGGTTAGAGTTGGGTTTAGTGAGCTAGAGATCTAAGATCAAGGCTTGAATCCCAAAACATGGTCCGGAGGGCAGTTCTGGATGTCCAATAAAGTTATTAGACATCTCATAATGAAAAATCAGAAGTCCAGACTTATTGTCTGGATGTCTAATCAGAGTCAGGAGGGATTCTAGGTTCTGTCTTGGGTATTCTGCAGAAATTGGATGTCTGACCAAGTGTCTGGACATCCAATAGCTCTGCAGAAGTGGGTTTAAGGTGTGCTGGAGTTGGCTAAGGGTTCTGGATGTCCTATAACTCATCTGGACGTCTAGATAGAGGCTGAAATTAGGGTTTTAGCGTTTCCTAGGGTGCAGTGACCTAATCTAAGGGTGGCTAAGGTTTAGGGAAGCTTCTAGGCTGTCCTAGGGCTAGCATGGATCTAAGTTCTTCACAATTTATTGCTTTATTCATACTTAATAGAATAGCATACCATAACTCCCTTAAATTATTATCTACTGCATCTAATCTAGGTCTTCCGCTCCAGCTCTGCTGCAACACCAATTATTCTTTATTCTTCAAATCCAGCTTTAGATCCAGCTGCAGATCTAGCTTATGATCAGCTTATTACCTATAATTGACATAATGCACCTAATCAGTACATTCTAGCATTATTTTATGCATAGCTAAAAGAAAGTAGTAAAGGTGCTAGTAATGCTTATGCATGCATGAATTATCCTAACTTATGCTAAATCATAGCCTAATTTAGGTCAATTAAGACCTATGATTGTTGCACAATCATACCTCCATGCCTAAATCATGCTAGTCCCTAGCAAATGCGAGACTAAATTATTCACAGAAGGGTCCTTAAGGGATTGATTATTTTATCAAGTGTATGCCTAGAGATTTTTCTCCTTTTGTTTTCATCTTATGCTCTAGAAATCCAGACAATCATGAAATTGTAGCTATGTAGCTGTTGCAATGGATTCGAGTGAAAAACTAATTCACCTCTAAAACCTGTACTTGGCCCCTAGTAAAAATTGTAGCGGGATAGGCGGACTTCTTTCCTCGAGGTATTCAAGATATTCTATGAATTCCACCTGGCTTTAAGCTTAGGTAGAGAATATTAGAGGGAAAAGATTATATATTTGGTGGCTCACTCTCGATTGGTGCAACATATTGATTAGTACTATAGAATCTAGATTCCCAAATTATTACATACTTCAACTCAGAGAAGATGAGAAAACCTATGCTCTCTTTTGGTTCCTTTGTATTCATTCTCTTTTTCTTTTTCTTTTCTTTTCTTTCTTTTTCTTAGAGCTCAAAATCTCACCAAATTCACACATATGACCTATATTTAGTGGTCTCACTTGGCATTAACACTTTAATTGAGTACTCATAACTTTAACACTAAGTCGAAATTCCTCAGCTAGTATTCAGGCAGTTAGAAACATAGAAAGATAGCTTAAGGTCATATTCGGTGGATCTCAAATTTCTTTGGTGGTATTGCCTCAATGCAACTGAAATAAACACTAAATATTCACAAACTCTTTTTCTGCTCTTTTCTTCTCTTTTTTTTCTTTTCCTTTTTTCTCTTTTTTTCTTTTTTTTTCCTTTCTCATTTTCTTAACTTTTCCTTCTTTTCTTTTCATATATAATTTTTCTAACTCAACACAATCTAGCAACACATTCATGAATTATATTGAAGAGGCATTATTAGGGATTGGTGGTACTCAAGAGGCATTGGGTGGCTTATTTGGTGGAAGTGCCTACTCACGGCACTGGGAAAGATGGATAGGACGGTGTATTTCTGACCTTAACATCAATACCCTTCTTCAGCCGAGGTTTCCGTAAAGAATGGTTGTAACCATCCACCTTAGGCCTAGTTTTATGAAAACTCACTCTCTACGTAATTGCCTTATTTGGAGATTCTCAAAATTTCGCACAAAAATGTATACACAGGAACCGAGAGTGAAAACTATGCCTAATCTCTGAGTATCATCACCTAATTATCTAAGATTCTAGATTCCTTGCACTAATCTTAGAGCACCAGTATACTCTACTCTCATCTCATACTATTTGGTGGGTTTTTGGAAGAAAATCTGCCTGACTCCCAAAACACTATCCAAGGGTTCAGGAGAAGAAGCACTACTTCTTCTCGACAAACTAAAGACGTTTGTCAGCCTTCACCGTGAATCCATTGCAAATTCTACATGTGTGTGAAAAATTATACTGGATTCCAAATTACAGAAATCAACTAGAGGATAAAATCCCTAATGCATTCTCTTAATAAAATAATCTTATTCATGGATATAGTATATATATATGCTATAAACAAGTAACCCCTTTTGAAATTTCCCTTTTGGGTTACATTTAGCTCGATCCTAAATTTAGAACAAAAGGGTGAGCGGGTGAGTCGGAAGTGGCTGTTGCGGATGATTTTTAGCTCCAATGGTGGAGTAGGTTGTTCTTATATTTAGGATCCTAAAGTATGTTTGACATGTAGCTCTAGGGTTTCCCGAAATGTTAGAATAAAAATTTTCAGTTTTGCCGTATCTACCCCCCCATGCCTAAGTTCTTACTTGTCCTCTTGCATGAATATAAAAGAAAATGAATACAACAGGGAGTAAGTGGGTAGAGATCACCTGTGATTGTTCCTAAAATTTTAACGTTTAGCACCGGCCAACCTGACAATATGCAATATGCAAGAGAAATATGCTTAAAAGAAAAATATGCTATGTATAAAGTGAGTATGTATAAGGTTATGGATGAATGTGGGGTAGATGCTGAGTTTAACGCCTCCAGCTGGGCGAAAACCTAATCAGATGAATCAGTTCTTGCATAGGAGCTGGTCAAGTTTAAGAGAAAGATGTGCTCATATGCTCCTAGAATCAGTTGTTCGGAGATGCGAACCAACTAATTGTGCACCCCTACTCCAAAAAGTCTAGCTATAAGAAAGTGTGGAGTGGTGGTGGAAGATAGAGGATAATCAGAGGGAGGGTCATGATGTTGGTTCAACTGATTTATCATGTCCTACAATTTAGCTGGAAGTTGCTGAGGTAGTAGATCAACATGTATCTCAAAACAAAACCCTGAGTCATAGTGGTCGTGCGTGTTTCATGTGTTAGAAATTGAAGTTACAAGTAACCCGTTGTCGTAGTTGCAAAACATGTCGATCAAATAAAATTTATATCAAAACTCCAAGGGAGTCCCAGGTTGAACATAGGGAGGCGACGTTTATTTTATTGAAAATTGCACTTCGTTTCGTTTCTTTTTGGTATTTTGGTGTTTTGTTATTTTTTTGTATTTTTGAAATAAAAGAAAACAAACAAGCGTATCACAAGATAGAGATGTGGAACAAACATGATATATATTACTTCCAATGTCAATTACAATGAACTATGAAAGCATAACAAGAGAGGGAGGTGAGAGGAAATCTCCTGAATCGGCTGTTCGGTGAGACGACGGCCCCTGGCGAAAGCTCGGATGAAGGAGGTGAGGAGCGGGACGACGAAGGTGAGATACAGGAGGACGTCATGTTGAGGAAAGCTTCGGCATGGCTCCGGAATGGAGGTGAGAAGACAGAGGTGATCTGCTACTGGAATGGAGGTGGGGGGACAGCTCCAAGGCGACCTATGAAGGGAGATGGGAAGTAGGAGTATTTGGTGGGGCAGAGGTTTGCTACACTAATAAGTGCTTTGGGGGCTTGAGAACAAGCTTTAATGGAGCATTGGAAGGCTTGCTAGAGCTTGGGAGTAGGTGGGAGTAGAGTAGGTAGAGATGGCTTAGAAGGGAGGGGGTGTAGGTCCTTTTATAGTGGAGGAGAAGAGGCAAAAAGTAGGTATGGGACCATTAGTGACATCCAGGCCATCGCTGTAGGCAGCTCATGCTTGCTGGCACCCACAGCTGGCTTTGCTAGCATGCGATGAATTACCGACGGCTGTAAGCGTCTCTGTAAGTACAGCTCATGCGTCGCTGTAGGTCTAGCTCACGCTGCGTTGGCACCGTGCTCCTGCCTTGCCGTGCATGCGCGCGCCTGCACGCGTGCACTCACCCACACTACTGTGTGCATGCGCTGGCGACTTGGGCTACGCCACGTGGTGCAGTCTGGGCCATCCATCTTCTTCTTATTATAGGGGCTGCTACAGAGGTTGGATTAAGTCAATTTTCGCGTCGCTTGGCTGCGATCGTCGACCCAAATCCATCCACGCTGTTGGATTTGTCATTTGAAGCTCTGAATTATGTCTCCTAGTCCCTTGGCCATTGATCTTCCTCGGACTGCATATGGTGCTATGGGACTCCGATCGAGGCGATTTCAGAGGCATTGGACTCTGATCGTCGTCTTGATCAGATCCGTATGATCGGATCGTCAATCCAAGGCTCCAAAATAAATATCCTTCTCTCCTAACCACAGAAAGGACGCAATTAACCTAAATTATATACAACTACTCTAAATGCAGAATGATGCATGCTATGCAATATTTATAACATGAAATGCAAATCTAAGCTTAGGAACATGCATGAATAGGCATTTTACCCTCAACAAATGTGTTTACATCATACCCCCATGCCTATCTTTTGCTAGTCCCTAGCAAAATTAAATTATATGCTTTGTATAAAAGTAGAATTAGGATTAGATCACTTAGGCCTAAGTCGTTTATTAACAATAGAAAATTTCAACTAAGGTCCTAAACTACGAAAACTCAACAGTACCTGGGTGTCTGCCAGAATGCAGACCACCCAAGTTCTCGCCTTATTTGAGAAGTGAAGTTATATTTTTTATATTTTTCTTCTTTTCTAATTTTTTTGTACTTTTGGAGTTTGAGAGTTCCGGGATAACTTTTTACAGCTACCCGACTTGCCCAAGACTCGAAAAGGACTCTAAGTGCTAAGCATCTTGTGAAAAATAGTGAAAGACTCACTAGACGACTGTTAAAATGGCCTTCGGATTTCTATGACCCTAGGTGACCTTGCCTAAAGGTTTATCTTTATGATTGGTAGCTTTCTCCCTACTTTCTTTTATATGGGGTCAACACAAGGGCGAACCCAGTGTATATCTCCCCGATTTATTCTACTTTCCTGCTTCTTCCCTAGTTGTTTTGGGAATTATTGTGCATTTTTTTTGTTGTGAGTTGGGTTCTGGACAACCGACCGATGAGCTGTTACCACCAACAACTTGTTAGCCATACTCGTGCAGTGAAGTGTCATTTTATTTATTTATTTCTTTAATTTTATTTTCATCTTTCTTTTTTTTTTTAAGTAGGTGGCTTTCCTGATCTAAGATTTACCTAAAGGCAGTACAATGAAAATGGTCTTGTGGCTGGGCTCTGGACAACTAGCTGATGAGCTGTTACCATCGACAACTTACCAGCCATACCACCCAAGTCGGTCCATTAGCTACCTAATTTCCGTAAAAATCACCAGAAAGTGTGTCAGTGCAAAAAAATGTGTGTAGATGCTTAGGCTTAAAGTCCCCGCAAATCAGAGGGTGGGCTGACAAGTCGCATACTTATCATCCCAAATTATTTACCAAATTAAAATAAATTTTAATTGGCGAGGACTCGAGACTAAGTCCACATTCGAGTGGACACCTAGGCTAATTAAGCCCGAAGACCTGAAGAGTCTAAGTGTTTAGGTCCTCTTGTATCATTTCCTAAAGTTAATAACTTCCAAATGCTTAAGTTGTCTTTTCCTAATTTCTTTTTTTTATCTTTTTTCAAATTTTCAAATTTTTTTTTATTTTATAAGAAACTAAAAGAAATTCTACGGAGTTAGCATAATGATTTCAGGAATTGATTATCTCCCCCCCCCAGGCCTAAATGATGCAATGCCCTTATTGTAAAAATAAAGACATGAAAAGGGAAGAGTAAACAGAACATCACCAGAATGTTGTGAAAATCCCATCAGCTCCACAGAGAGAAGAGTGTATACACACGTGCTAAGTTTAATGCCTTTAGCTAGGCATAACATACATACAAAGAAGAAATTGAGAATTTACAAGTGCGAGTCAGAATCAAAATCAAAAGGTTGATCTTGAAACTCATCCGCAGAAGACGTCCATGGATGTGGATGAGATTATGGTGCAGACCCATGCCCCAGGGTTTAGTGGTTCTCAGGTTCTGGATGAAAATCACCTAGAACCGAAGGTTGTTGTGTTTGCAGGGCCGGGCCTGTGGTTGAATGGTGTGCAACCCAAGACCAAAGTGTCGAACAACGGGTAAAGATGGTTCAATAGGTGCGGTTGTCCACTTAACATCTATCTCAGAAAAATAATCAGTTATTTCGAGCTTGGGTTGCACGTGAAAGATATCATAAGGGTCCGCAAAGAAGAGAGGTGGTTTCAAGACAATAGGTACCCTTATATCAAAACTTGTTTTCTCTCAAAATTAACCTCCCAAATTTTTATTTCGAACTTCCTATCCTCTGAAGTCAAGGTTTCTAGGACCTCCAGATCATTGTACACCCCATCTAAAGTACCCAAGTCCAAAAATTATGGCTGAATTAGGATTGACTTGGGCATAATGATCTCAAAAGTATGTTCATTCAGCTCTTCGGAATGTGGTTGAGGAAATCAGATCCTCCAAGTTAGCCCCAACCGAATTAGAGTCTTCAGTAGTCGGGCTACCAAATTGGTCGTCATACTCCTCGAACCTGTATGTCTCACTAAAATCATTCTCCTCAAGCTTAAGTGAGACTTCACTAAGAGATTCCTCACCCTCAAAATCAAAGAATTCATGATCCTCATTTGTATATGTCTCAACATCACAAGTCATTCCATCATCCAAGGAGACATAATTTTCTTTGTTTCTTGACTTGGGGATCTCGGGTGAATCAATCGGTTCATCCTCAAAGGGTTGCTCTAGACAAATCTAGTCATCTCCAATCTCCGAATATGTATCCCCCCTGACAGGTGCCTAAGCGGGTTCAGACATTGGCTCTCCTGAAGGGGGTTCATCTTGAGAATCATCCCAAGATTTGACTAGTGCAACCACAAATTTCATCCTTAACCTCGACAACTTGCCAAGTAGAAACTCACCCAAGTTCCTATCCCTAACACTTTGGAGCAAATCCAATAAAGAGCTATTCAGCTCATCAATCATTTTTATCATAGGCTCCAATGCTTCAGTGCATGATGTTGGTTGGGCTTCTAAAGATTGTATGGTGTTCCTCAAATTAGCCAACACCTTATCCTGGATCTGGTTCACCTGAACCAACTGGTTCAGTTCAGGTTTAGGTGGGTTCAGGATAAATCTAAGGGAGTCAGGATGTCGAGGTTCTCGGGTCCCTCCTTGAAAGTAGGTCATTCTAGGTTGTTCAAAGGATGGTGGCGACATATATTCAGTGGAATACTGGGGAGGGTAGGTGTTATAATCATGATATCCTTCCTAATTGTAGATTGAGTTGGTTTGGTCATCAAATGATGGAGATCCATAATCATTATAGCTCTAGGAAGGATAATAATCATGATCTTGTTGTCCAGGGTTAGGCCCTGGACACTGAGGTCCAGATTCATATCCCCAATCAAAGCCATCCTATCTAGTGGATGGGTAATTACAAGTCAGGTCAGGATAGTAATCATCTTGGGGATAAGTGCTCGTAGGAGGATAGGATGTGAAATGTGTGTAGGATGTGGAAGGTTACATGGTGAAGTAAGGAGGGAAATCCAAAGAGAAAGGAGCCCTGCACTACAAAAATACAAGCCTGTCCTTAGTTTGGGTAGCCTAAAGGTCTACAGACTCTCAAAATCTGTCCTAAGATTATAGACAATTTACTCTACTTATGTCCAGGCAATCCAACCAGTTAGAAGGCGAGACTGGGGAGAAGGTTCTTCCTTTGGCTTGTGCCTCCGGTTCCTAGTGTACCCCCCAGCCGCGGTCGTTTGACGCTACTCCCCTAGTTAGACATCAAATTGACTAATATAAGTAGGTTAATTGTGAACAATCTCAATCTGGATCCCAACGAGCGAACCAGTCCTTAGGGCCAACGTCTAATCAATTTTAGTTAGGCTTGGGACAATGGTGCTTCAGGAATGTGATGGGCCCTTTAGATGGGTTGTGCCCTTAATGATCCGTTAAAATGTGTGTGTGTGCACAATCAGGGTTCTCAAACAAGGTTATTTGATGATGTGCCTTTTAGATTTCAACCTTGCTTGGTAGCTTTTAGGGTTTAATTCTTAGGTTGGTTCAATCAAGGTTTAGTAGAACACTCCAAGTTTTGAAAGCACAGGTGATGATATGTTCCTTTAAAAATCAAAAATAATGTGAAGTGCCTGGTTCAACCCTAAGAATCGACCATAAGTGGCAAGCTATTTGATGGATCAGTTTTAGATAGAGTGGTGCAGCCAAAATAGCTCAATCAATTGGCCTATTGCACCACTTAGTTAAGGCACACAAGAATGCTTAACCTATTCAGATTTCTACTCACTTATGTGTATTTGGTTGAACTATACCGGGTCCACAGGTCAGATCTCGGTTAAGTGGTAAAATCAAAGTGATTGTGCGCCTTAGGATAAGAAGTTGTGGGTGTTAAGTGTGTAGCTTTCAGAAAATCCCACAATCAGATAACACTTTTTTTTATTTTTTTTATTTATTTATGTAGATGGCGAGGTGAGTGGAGGTGTCAAACAAACAGCCAAATCTTATCCTAGGGTTTATAAAAAGCACCTAAGTTGATTTGGGTTTGAGTTATCAGATTATGAAATGAAAACTAAGGTGGTGGTGGTGTGGGGGACATTTACAAAACACTCTACTCACATTTTACTCTGATCTACCGCACTTGGATCTCCATGCTAGGGTACCTGCAAGACACCATATCAAAGACAGGTAGGGTTAGTGGTATGTAAATGCAAAGAAACGCAAAAATAATAAAGTAAATTCCGTTGCCTCCTGGCATGCAATGAATTACCGACGACTATAAACATCACTATAAGTCCATCTCATGCTTTGTTGTAGGTCTAGCTCACACTGTGCGCGTGCGAGCGCCCTTGCATTAGCACTGCACTATGTGCATGCGCGTCTGTACGCGTGCACGCACCCGCACTGCTGCATGTGTGCGCTGGCAGCCTGGGCTCCGTCCATCTTCTTGTTGTTGTAGGGGCTGCTACAGAGGTCGGATTGAGTCGTTTTCACGCCACTAGGCTATGATCGTTGACCCGAATCCATCCGAGCGATCGGATTTGTCACTTGAATCTCTGAATTATGTCTCCTAGTCCCTTGGTTGTTGATTTTCCTCAGACTACATATGGTGCTACGGGACTCCGATCGAGGAGATTTTAAAGGCATTGGGCTCTGATCATCATTTTGATCAGATCCGTAGGATTGGATCATCAATCCAAGGCTCAAAAATAAATATCCTTCTCTCCTAACCACAAAAAGGACGTAATTAACCTAAATTATATACAACTACTCTAAACATAGTATGATGCATGCTATGCAATATTTATAACATCAAATGCAAATCTAAGCCTAGGAACATGCATGAATAGGCATTTTACCCTCAATAAATGTGTTTACATCACATAGGGATCCTCATAACGATAATTGACATCAAAGACCATGTCCTCTTCAGGCTCTGGATCATATGGGGGTATCTGTGAAAGTAGAAGATCTGTGGGGAGGTCACTGAAATCCTCGTCAGAAATTACTTCATCCTCATCAGTACACATCTTTGATTCATTGAAGGCTAACTCTTCAGGCTGGGAGTCGAGCCATCCATTAGATTGACTAGGATGGTAGGTGTGTCCCCAGCTCATTCTGCTTAAAGCTTCACCCTCGTATGCGTTGGTCCCCTTAATAATTCCTGCCTTAGGTAGCATATCCATTTCTTCAGTTAAAACATCCATAGCTACTTCTGGTCTTTGGATGTCAGGATCAGGGATAGAAAGTGTCATCTCAGAATCTCTAACATCTGAATTATGTATGTAGGTGAAAGAAAAAGAGTGCAGATCAGAAGATGTTGGCTCTAGAACAAGTTCACTTATAATGGGAAGTGGCCTAGATTGATCAGTAGTATCACATGTAATGTTTGCCTTAAGATCCATATCCTCAAATGGATCTACTTCCCTTATCACGGTTGGG
Organism: Thalassia testudinum; assembly: GCA_037157565.1. NCBI lineage: Eukaryota > Viridiplantae > Streptophyta > Magnoliopsida > Alismatales > Hydrocharitaceae > Thalassia > Thalassia testudinum. Next base: position 22,290,578 of record JAZHRO010000071.1, on the reverse strand, counting down.
TTATCTAACCCAAGAGGTATCTCCCAGGATTCATGATAATCCAATTGTGGCTCAGTCCTAGAGATATCAATCCTTTCCTCGGTTTCTTGAATGGAGTTCTTAGATGAACCCATTCGGAACATTTCTTGCTCCTGTCTCATATCCAAGCTAGATTCTTCTTTCCCTGAATTATCTTCCAGCATTTGCTTCCGAGAATCTTCTATGTGTCCATCTGACGTAGTCATTTCAGATTCTTCGAGGTCTTCAAGGGTATTTTCCACTTGATATCTCAAAAGTAGTAGTGCTTGAGTTTCCTGATTTTGTCCAATTAGCCTTGTCATCCCTGTTGTTCCCTGAAGGAGCTCCATCATAGCTTGTTGATATGGAACCCAACTTTGTCTTTGGTTCAGCTCAATGACAGCTTGAATTTCATGTTGATAGAATGCAGCCTTCTCCATGGCGCTAGCTATAGCTCTCTGTATTATGTAATGTTGTCGCATATGCACTGGTAGTTCTTCAGGGGTTTCGGGGGGCGAATCAGGTCAACGCATATTCCATGGGTGAGTTGCAGTAGTGTGAAATCCATATCCTGGGTTATAAGATGTAGTCTTTTGAGGGATTGACTGGTATGGGTCATAATATCTAGGGTTAGGATATTGGTTAACCATTTTGGTACCCCAAGGAGAAGGATCAGACGAAACGAAAAGTCATCTTCGCCACCTTTGGTTCTGATCCCAAGGTTTAGCTGATTCAGTGACCTGGGCTCTCAGATAAGCTCGTGGGTCCAGCTCTTCTGTATCCTGATTAGGTTCAGATCTAGGGTTATCCATTGCGGCTAAGTAGATAGAAGAAGAGGGTGGGGGTGAAGATGACCTGGGCAAAGTGACTCGCCTCCTTGGGAGCAGCTCCCATGGTCCAACCAATCGAGGTCTGAGTGACCTCCTTCCTCGCATGCACCAACTAACTCCTAGGTTGGTGCAGTCAACCAGGCAAGGCTAAGGCCCTGTCAATATGATGGTCCTTATGATCTGATGACCAAATTTTCCATTTAAAATTCTAATTCCTGAAAAGAAAATTCATCATTCAACCGACTGAAAGTAATTCCCGCCTCTCAAGATAACCCAGCCAGTCTGGTTATGAGTGGACTAAGGGGAAGGTTCTTCCTTCAGTTTACGCCTCTGATTCCGTTATCCCTTAGCCGCGGTCGTTTGACACTACCCCATAGACTTATTCACCAGGTTTGGCAAGAGCGGTTTAAGCCACCTAGTAGTTTGACAATGAATTCAGGTTTGCTTACGTGTTTTAAAATTAATTTCAACCCATTTTTCTTCAGTTGGGGTTTGTGGTGAGTGGCCCACAAGGTGACCAAGCTCACTGGTTAAACACTAGACTTGACTAAGTCTAGGTTAGCCCAAATGTGGTCTCCAGAATTTAACCCTAAATGTATAACCTAGGGTTTATGCAATTCTAGGTTTTTTTTTTTCAGTAGACCACGAAAAAAAAATACTTCTCTGGCAAAAATTGGAACCCAAATAAGTTGAAACTTGGCAAGTAGATTCCTTTTTCAATTTTCTTTTCAGAAAATATTTCTTTTGTAATTTTTATAATTTCAACAGAATTTCGAGAGAATTTTAAATGTCAGGGGGTCAGATCTACAATTTTGACCCCTGGTTGATTTTCTACTTTGAAATAGTATCAAATGACCTTGAAAAATTTGGAAAAAATATGGAAATTAAAGCCAATGAGATCAGCCTTCAAACGCCACCATTTTAGTCAAAACAGATTCGCAGATTGCTCAGAATTACTTTTTGAATTTTGAAAATTTTCAAATTTGGGTCAGTCAGACCCCCTTGGACTTCATGAATTTTTAAAAATTTTATACCTAGAATTTTTTCAAATGAATGATGCTATTTTAAAGGTGATTTAGTGTTGAATGTCTATCCTGGATTTCAAAATTTTTTGTTCATTAATTTTTTTAGCAATTCAATTTTTAAATCGAAATTTGAGGTCTGGCCAAAATCGGAGAATGGTGGGAAAGCTTTTGAAAAGGTATTTGAATTTGAAATTCAAACTTTCCACAAAAAAGATTTTTTTTATAAAAGAAGACTTTTTTTTTCAAAAGATTTTCAAATTTTCTTTTTTTTTCTTATTTTTTTTCAAAACTGACTAACTAATCCTAATATTCAAAATGGGAAACCTATTCTAACTACCTAACTTTTTTTTTTTTTTTTCACAAAAATAAATAGGCTCTTTTTTTCAAATAAAATTGCTAGAAGGAAATCTAACCTATGGTTCAAATCAAACCTAGACTAAGAAAGATATGATGTGTACTTGGTTTTTTTTTTTTTGCTCGTTGTGTGCGCAGATCCCGTTTTTTCCTATTTTCCTACACATCGAAAGACAAGCAGAGGAAGATTTATTAGTGATAATTCTAGAGATCGAAATAAAAAATAATGTTGCCTCCCAGGCAACGACACCATTTGTTGGGATCGTAGAACGCGTATTTGATCAGAAATGCGTCATAGTATTGTTGCGAAATACGATCAACAAAAATAATTTCTAGGATAATGAGACTTGAGTCTCGATCGTTCATCTCTGGGAGGTGTCTATGGAAATGCAGATTTGAAATCGTTCTCGCTCACTCTACTTGCTTAAAATCGCACGTCAGTTTCTAATCGTCAAATCAATGTTTGACCACTTTCATTATTAACCCTAATTACGTGCGCATGTGTTAAGTACATGACAAACGTGAAAGTGTGAGTTTCAGTACGCACAATTCTAGTTATGTGGTGGTTGTTTACAAAAAATGCATTAATAGTTAGATCCTCGATATTTTCATGTACCGACATGCTAGTTACAACAGATAGTAATTAAGAGCAGGCAACTTTAATCACACAAAAAATTATTGCAACAAGGCTCATGGTGATTTCACACATAGATATATATATATATATAGAAAAAGATTTTCTTTGATTCATGATGGTGTTTGCAACATGAAGCTCGTGGAGAGCTTATAGAGGAATGCTTGGAAACACAAATCTAGCTAGCAGAAAACGATTGCATACATGAATCTAAGGGGGCATTATGGATGCATCTTTGGGGGAGAATATAGAGCTACACTATTAAGCAGTAAATAAAGTAGTAAAATCTATGAAGAACTATAATCTAGTCTAGGAGAACTAAGGGCATTCAGAGGTGGGCTTCGATAACCTTTGACTTGGCTGAGAGGAGAAGGAGGGGTGGCCAATGGCGCTTAGGCCGACCCTTGGAGAGAGGTTGAGGAGGTGATCCAACATCTAGGCATGGAGATGGTGGTGGCCATGGTGAAGCTACTCATGAAGGTGGAGTGGAGGTGGAATGAATCTAAGCTAAAATGGAGCCAAGAGTGAATGGCTGCAAAGTGCCACCCCTTAGGTCCTTTTATAGACCTAAAGGAGACTCTCAAGAGAAGTGTGGAACTCTCTAGAGAGAGGTCCAAGTGTGTCCGGCCAAGGTGGTTTTTAGATCCACAATTTGTGGATCTAAAAATTGAATGGCTCTTGGTTACTAATTTTAGCAACCAAGAGTGGAGCCACCTTGAAGAGAATTCTAGAGAACTCTAGGTGGGTGTGTGTGCGTGAGTTGGTGTGTGTGTGTGTGTGTGGGTCAAAACCTAGGTGGCTAGGTGGGCTAGGATAGGTTCTATTGGGTTTAGGTCAAGGTAGGTCTCAAATTAAAGTTGTAAACCCTACTTCACTAAGGTAAAGTACAATTAAACTTAATACAAGTTTAATTGGGTGTGTAGAAACCTAATTGAGAGAAAAATAACTCAATTAAGTCAGGTCTAGGTCAATTGGGCTCTCACTGAGTCCAATTGGATAGTGTGTGCTGAGATCATGGCTCAATTGGACTCAATGAGTCCAATTGAATAGGCTAATGGAATTGACCATGATCCAAGTCAATTAGGTTTAGTGAGGACCTAATTAGGTTCTTAAGGGGGTCTAAAGGTGATGTACTATGGTTAGAGCAACTTAATTTACGTTCCTAGGGGGTTAGAATTGGGTTTAGGGAGCTAGAGATCCAAGATCAAGGCTTGAATCTCAAAATAGAGTCTGGAGGGTAGTTCTGGACGTCAAATAAAGTTATCAGATGTCTTATAATGTAAAATTAGAAGTCCAAACTTATTTTCTAGACATCTAATCAGAATCAGGAGGGATTCTAGGTTCTGTCTTGGACATTCTCCAGAAATTGGACGTCTGGCCAAGTGTCTGGATGTCTAGTAACTCTGTAGAAGTGGGTTTAAGGTGTGAGGGAATTGGCAAATCAATTTATTGCTTTATTCCTACTTAATAAATTAGAATACCTTAACTCCCTTACATTATTATCTACTATGTCTAATCTATGTCTTCCGCTCCAGCTCTGCTGCAACATAGTTATTCTTTATTCTTCAGATCCAGCTTTAGATCCAGCTTCAGATCTAGCTTCTGATCAGCATATTACTTGTAATTGACATAACGCACCTAATCAGTACATTATAGCATTATTTTATGCATAGCAAAAAGAAAGCAATAAAGGTGCTAGTAATGATTATGCATGCATGAATTACCCTAACTTATGCTAAGTCCTAGCCTAATTTAGGTTAATTAAGACCAATGATTGCTGCGCAATCAACCACCTCTCATGCTAGCTCCAGCAAAATCACCTCCTCTTCCTCTCCTTTTGTCACCAACTTTCCTTTACCACCACCACAACTCACATTTCTTCAAGGTGGCACCAAAATGGGCACCCCTTCAACCCTTAACCACCACCAAAAGCCTCCTCCAATTGGTGCCAAAATCACCCATAACCACCTCCTCCTTTTGGCACCAAAGTGAAACTCCATCTCCACCTTACACATACCCTCATAAAGACATCTACACCCTCCATTTTCCCTCCTATTTTTCCCCTTCTAGAAGCCCCTCATTTTGGCATCGACATGGTGGTGTCTCTCCACCATGGACAATCACCAAAGGGTGGCTTTCAACCCTTAACAACCCCCATTGCAACCCTTAAGGTGGCGCCAATTAACCCTAACCCTAGATCACATAACCACCCACCTAAAGGCCATCCTCCCTTCTTCCTTGGTTCAAGCCAAGGAGCAACTATCTTGGAGGAAGGCTAGGTAAGGAGGAGGCTAAGGGTGGTGGATGTCCACCCTTGGAGGAGAAGAAGAGGAGGAGCACCATCAAAAAAAGAAGTAAGGAAGAAGCTTCTTCAAACATGGGAGCAGCCGTGTTTGGAGTGAAGATTATTCTAGGGTTCATTTTGGAGGATTTTTTTATCTTCATATTTGTTTTATCTCTTTTGTATTAGCTAGTCTTTGTAACAAGCATTCCACTATGTGACTCTTATTAGCAATACAAGAGAACTAGTTGCCTTCAATTGTTGTATTTCTATTTTAAGCAATTATTTTCTACTTAGTGCACTACACTCCATCTTTCTAATTACCCTAGGTGCACTTGCCTAGAGTTAGCTTAGAAAGGAGGATTACATTTTGTCACTTAGGCGTAGTTCCTATTGCATATCTTGTTGTCCCAATTACTTCTTCAAAACCCTAAAAATTGCAAAAACATAAAAGCACAAAAAGGAGGTTTAAGAAAGCGAGAGAGAACCAATTATTGACTAACAATTTAGCCTCCTTGGACAACCCTAGATACTGCCACTATCTAGGTTACAAATTTAAAAGTCGATCGAATTTATGCATTACGATGATTAAAATCTATATATTACAAATCATGTATTTTCTACATCACTTTTTGGCACCGTTGCCGGAGAGGCACGGGTTAGTTATTCATTTCTCTCTCTTGCTTTATTTGAGTCTTCACTTGTTTTGTTTTGATTTTTCTTCAAGTGTGAATCGGAAGCCAGAGTGGGAATTGGAGTCACTTGGAGCGAAAGCTTCAAGTTGTCTTTTCTTCTTGTGGGTTCCAGGTAAGTACCCGAGACAAAACTTGCTAAAAATCCTAAGAAAAATCCCAAAAACATATTTAAAATATAAAAGCAAACAAAAACAAGAAAAATCAAGGGTGGTGGAAACCTAAAATTGGCTTGGTTGCTTGTTTGCTTCATCTCTCCACCATCCTCTTTACATTGGTTTTAAATTTTTTAAAACCTAAACTTCTATTTTCATTTTCAAAAGGGCTCACAACAGCTTCCTAATATCTTCAAATTATACCCAAGGAGGCCCCTTTGAGTTAGGAACTTAATTTTCAAATTTCAAAAGATTTGGCCAAACTTAAAAAATTTGTGGACTAAAGAGGGGTCAAACCCTAATTCCTTACAATTTTATTATTGTCCTAGAATTTTATAAATTATTATACTAATAGATTTCGACAAAATTTGTATTTCTGGGAACCTTAGAAAATTATCTACAACATATAAAATTTTCAAAAATTTTGGCGGTTGTTTGAGGATTTTGCATAATAAATTTTCCAAATCTATTTTTTTGGATTTTGACACTAGTGTTGAAAAAAAAGTCAAAAAAATAGCAAACAAGTTTCAAAAATGCCAAAAAAATCATTTTTAGAATCCCTATTTGATTTTCTTTCAAGTGGTGGTGTCATTTATCTTGTTTGGATGACTACATAAAAGGATTTTACAGAGAAAGATTCATTTAGTAAGCCCGATCAACCTTGCCCTGATCAACCTGAAATTTTGCATTCAGATACATTTGTAGGAAAAATTACATAAAAGCCAATAAGTATGCATTATTTACATAATGACCTAAAATGACTAATCTAACCTAATTGAATGCAATCTAACCCAAATTACCTTTCTACTAATATTAGTTAGGCATTAATTAACATAAATAATTATGGAAATATCAAGGATTCTTCTATCTTTGTGCAAACCATGCACACACAACATAGTTTGTGTGCACAATTGGTGCATTGTTATGTTCTCCCTGCATGAAATCCACATGCGCACTGCACAAGTCTAATGTGTGCCTCTACCTAGTACCTAAGTGCACCATCACACATCATTATCCCCCCTCATACTTGAGAGAACAAGTTGCCTCTCATTTACATGGGCAACAACTCACGTCACCTATAGGCTAATTGTTGGATTTCGCATGCCCTAAGCAAGCCACCTTTGTTTTTGAAATAAGGTTACACTTTATTTGAATAAAGAATTCGATTATTTTCCAATTAATGCTTTAGGATCGTTAGTAGGATTAGGGTTGCATACTTGTCCAGATCGAATAACAAATGTGTTGATTCGAAAATCTAAACGATTTAAAGGATCTGATAACACATCAAGAAACCATTTGATTCAATCATATGTTTCCAATCTGAGTTGGGATGACAACCTTCTTTAGAGGTCATCACCTGATTGATATTCTCAAATGGAGATTCGAGAATTGTCACGCAGGTTGAGTTAACCAGATGAAATAGGAGATAGCAGAAGTTTTCTCCAATGTTGTCATGGAGAATACATATCTTTAAACCTGAGACAAATATGTGTCCCTATTTACAAACACATACATTTGGCAAACCAATATGTTGATGCACCGACCTTGGTGTTGATACTAGAAAGCTACTATGTGTGAAAAGGGACATGAGACACATGATCTCTCGAAGGGATCGAACAAGATCTTTACCTCTAAGGTGATTAAGGAATTAGCATCTACCCTGCATGGCCACCTGCAATGGTATGTGTGCATGAAAAACCCAATATAGGAATTGAGGACACTTCTCAACAAGAAACCTCAGCATGCATGGAGATAATCCTCTCAGGTGAGGGGTATCCCACGCATAAGAAGTGGAGGCATGGTCTCTTCTTCACGGAAAAGACCCAGGCAATGCACAACTCTTCTCTCACATGTGGAGATTGGTCTCCATGCAGATCTCGTGACTTTAGTCAGGCAAGATCGCCTTCTTTGATACCATGTCATGAAATATGGAACTTGGAATTTTATTATTGTAGAAGTCTTAAAAAGAAACAATAGAATTTGATCTCTTTATATAGATGGACAAATCCTAATTTCCAATCCTAATACAATCTTTTAGATTGGAAAAGGAATAAATATCTAACATAATAAAGTTTCCGGAAAGGATAAATTTAAAACTATAAAAACCAAAATAAAGAAACAAGATAACTTTGAAAGGTTGACTTCCTTGCCCTCCAATTCACGTGGGATCTAGTGATCTCCAATGTAGAGATTCACAAGATCTCCAACAACTTGATCTCAAGTGTACTCGGCATTTATATTTGAAATACAATATCTTAAAAGCTAGCTATATAAATGTTAAATTGGGTATGACTTGGTGATCATTATGTAGTAGTTATACTTTCTTTGAGATGCTAATAGGTTTCCTATCATTGATCAAGGTTGTTTTTTTTGTTTTTCTTTCTGCATAGAATGAATCAGCTTTTGACATTTTATATTGCATATCTTTTGAGTTGAAGAATCTGAAGTAGTTCACCCTCTTTGAAAGTCCTTTGTTTTCACTTGTTATTTGGGAAAGAAAGCCCTCATTGAAGGGTAACTGCTATATGCTTGTTGTTTACATAGATTAGAAACAACTCAAATAGTTTCAAGGAAAAAAAAAAGTAATTCAGACCCACTCAAGCTGCCTGGTAGTATTGCTTCTTCTCTTTTTGGTAGGTTTTTTCTTCAAAAATCAAATACAGATTATGCTTCTAAGGTGATTAATCAAGGGAATTCTTTCACCATTTATGATTACCAAAAAGTACATGCTTTATTGTCTTAGGCAACTTTGAAGCATACATTTGTAGTTGCAAGTGTTCCCCTAAAAATAATAGCAATTATAGTTCTATTTTGTGGAAATTTTATATACTTTGTTTCTTAATTATGCATTTGTTATCATTGGAAGCTTTTTTTATCAACTCTTTTCATGTAGTTAAACCATGAACACTAGCTAGGGTTGTTTTCCTGAAGCTGCTTTTAGGTACCAATGATAAAAAACATGTGAGTTTTGTGTTGCTTTGGACTATTACCTGTCAAGTCCAGTGTTCCTATAGAGTTGACATTTCTGTAATAGATCATCCAAGTTATTACAATAATTGGTCATCATTTCTATTGAAAAATCAAAGATTGTTTTGGATTTAGTGAAAGGTGTGATTTTCTACAAGATCTAGGTGCTGTCTAGTTGTGTGTTGTGGAAATTCTTACTTTTAATTCAGGTTAGGTGCCTTTTCAAACAAAAAATTTCATCTTGGGTGTTCAATAGGAAATGGTTTGGTGTCTATATCTTGTCTTTAGGGATGGAATTTGGATTTGACTCGATATATCTCCTTGTTGTGGGTGCATGCACCATTGTATTGGAGAGAATATGTCAAGCTAATGGTATTGCAAGGTGGCCATATTGTGTATGCTCTTTGATATGGTATTTGTGTCCCAATTCTTGGCTGTACTTTGTTTAACGAATGATTATGAGAAAATAGTTGGGTCATGTTTGTTTCACTAGCACTTTTCATTTGATTAATTGGAGCTTTTTCTTGATTGTAACCTTGTAAGTATAGGGGCACCATCACAAGCATTTGAAATTTAGATCCAATTAGGTTGAAATGGTGGCACAATCTGCAAGTGGATTTTCAAGGGCTATCTTAATTCTTACCACACACTACAGGATTTAATGAATTCATGTAAACCACCATGATGATTATTTAATAGGTTGGTTGGGATGAATTTGTAGCTGGTGAGAGATGCAATATTGTTTCCATTTAAGATTGAACTTGTGGTTGCCCCTTTCTTCATTCTTCTTTCTCATCATTTCTTCAGTCATTATTATTTCACCTACTATTTGCATGTAAATTAGTCAATGTTTTGGAGATGTTAGTTTGAATAATTTCCCGAAGAGATTGCTATGAGTATCCTCGACTATTCATGTAACTGTAGAGAAATAAAATCAAGTAGGATACACACCATTTGTTTGTTCGCATATCACCCTTGATCTCGATCCTGTCTTACATCAAATGGTATTGCAAAAGTTATATTGAAGCTTCCCTTTCGACAGATCTTTGAAAAAAATGTCTTCATTATGCTAGAGGGTTGCTTGTGTAATTTAGAGCATTAAATTGAGTTTTTTCCTGTTTTATTTCAAATTTTCAGCGATATATATATATACACACACGCATAAAGGGATGGTTAGAAGCCTACAAGGTTTGCATTGATGATAGGATCATCAACCTTTACATTTAAGCATCAAGAAATCATGTGTTATATTCCACATAGAGGAGTAGAAAAGATTCATTCTCTACGTTTAAATGTCTAGAAAAAATAATTAATTTGAAAAGCTCCTAGACTATGGATGTTTAAACATCCACATGACATTCTATCTGGACTAAAAAATGTCCTCAAACAATTCTCATTTGGACATTTAAACACCCAAGAAAGTGCCCCAACCATTTTTGACATTAAATAAACATCTCAACAGAGTAATCTATCTAGACATTTATCAAAGCGATGTCGAGCTAGACCTATCATTTGATTTGGACATTTGACAAATGTCAAGAAAAACACCCATTGTTGAAACTGAAATATCACCTATTTATGCCTAAATATCATTGGTGCAATTTAGTTCAAATGGGGACACATGAACTTTTATGTTAATGTACATTTGTACTTTAAAAAAATTGCAAGTTTAATGTAAATAGATAGTGTTGAGTTTAAGGATGTATCTACTATTTTATCTTTCTTTTCGGATGACTATGTAATTTACCCAGTTCTCCCTATTATAAAAGAGGCTAGGATTTCCTTTTAGCAGTAATGCATCTTTTATTCTCCACATGGTGTTAGAGCAGCAGTCCTATGCCGATACTCTGATATCCCACAAAATACCCACCTGAAAGATGATTGAATCACCAAAGTAACGGTGATTCAATGGAAGAAGGGTCATCGAATTGTGTAGCAACATGCGAAGACGATATCCCACCACCACCGCTAAAAGAGCGATCTTCATTTTCAATAAAAAATTTTAACATAAAATGTCGTGTCGCTGTAAAGCTTTTGTGGTGGAAATTGACTATCAAAACATTAATTATTTCTAACCACAATGATTACGTCATATCCACAGGGAGAAATTAGCCTATTGAAATCATTAATGATGATTGGTCTATTTGGGGTTACCAATGGTTACACATTTAAACTCTTGCAACATTCTCTCCAACACAACTCCTCCCTTTATGCAATTAGTCATGATTAGGAGGGGTTATCATGCAAATTTAGCCAAATATAATATAATATAAATAAATGAATAGTACTTTTTCACAATGGCAAAATCTGTAATTTTTAATGTGATGGCAAACAAGGATTTGCTTTGATTAATCGTAAGCGCGGGAGAGGGAGGTTGCCAGTGATGGGATCCCACGTGGAGGATCTCCCGAGCGTGGGCTACGCGTTGGTGACCTTGGCATTGGTTGGGATGGCTGTCGGCAGTTAGTCAGAGGAGGAGAGGCCAGTGGGTGTTGGTGGCATGCTGTGCCATGGAGCAACTCCATGCATGGGTGGTGTACGAGGACACAACAGTACTCATGGAGGCTAGCTGAGTGTGGGTGAGTCGACGGTGTGGAGCTTTGAGGCTGGAGTTGATGGTTGCGAGGAGGAGGACTGGTGGTGGCTTTGGGTTCCTTTGGGTTCTTTTTGTGGAAAATGGGGGAGGAGTGGAGGTTCAACAAGAAGAAGGAAAAAATGAGGAAGGGTGGAGGGCATGCGGAGGTTGTGGTGTTGGAGTGGGGATGCTGGTGGTGTGGATGGGTTACTGTGGTGAGGGGTGTGTGGTGTTGATGGCGTTGGTGGTTGGCAGTGAGGGGATGACGATGGCTATCGAGGTGGTGGTGAAGGTGGGAGAGCAACGGTGGAAGGTGGTTGAAAATCGAGAAGATGAATAGTGGAAGGAGAAGGTGGTTGATGGAATGGGTTGATTGGAACGCACATGCTGTCATCGTGTGTGCGATGACGGCGAGGGAGATGTTGAGGATGCAGGGAACATGGTGCTTGTTGAAGTTCACGGTGTATGCCTGTTGCACCGTGGAGGAGGAAGAAGTCCCCGGTAGGGGGAAGAAGGAAGCGATCGCTAGATCCCTCAGCCATAGGTCTTATCCCTCTCCAGATCCACAACCTCCGCCTCTCCCTTCGCAGGTGCGTAACTGCTTGATCTGAATGCTAGCGGAGGGAGAAACATAATGGGTAATTATAGGCATACCCCTCATTCAAGTGCTAATCACATTCACGCCCAGTTACATTTCTTTCTACCTGCACATATCAAATAAGCATAAAAGTATATATTAAAATGCAAAGTAGACACAAAATATTCGTAAGCTAAGCTTAATTAATACTTAGCTTATTCCATTAAACCACAAGGAAACGTACTCCAAATATACTTATGCCAAATAAATGTCCAACGAATTGGACTTATCAAATGCTCCTATGCCTAATTTTTGCTAGTCCCTAGCAAAAGTGAAAAATGCTAAAAGTGACCAAAGATTTCTTTTTTTCTTATTCCAAAAATTTAGAGATCCTGACAAATGTAAAAATAAGTGATAGAAGCCTAGGTAATGGATCCAAGTAGAAAGCCAACTTACATCTAAAGTTAATGCTTAACCGTTGGTAAAGATTCTATTAGGATAGCCAACTACTTCCCTCAGGGATAAAGCAGAAAATAATCTGTGATTTGACCCCAACTTTTTGGCTTAGGTAGAAGATATCTGAATCAAATGGATTCGCATTTGGTGGCTCATACTCATTTGGTGCTACATGTAGTCTAGTATTGCAAACTCTAAATCTCTAGACTATCAAATAAGTCACCCAAGAGAGAGGCTAAAAACTGTGCTCTCTTTGTGTTCCTTTGCACTCACTTACTCTCTCTTTTCTTTTTCTTCACTCTTTTCTGAGATCACATATCTCACTAGATTTTGTAGATGTACTCAATGTTTGGTGGCCTCCCATGGCATTCACACTTCAGTTAAAGTCCTAATAACCCTACAACTAAGTTAGAAGTCCTTAGCCAGTATTCAGGCGATCAAAAATACTGAAAGGTAGGCATGGGTCATATTTGGTAGATTGCAATGGTGTTTTTGTTGCCTCAAAGACATCGATATATGATGCAAAATGACATGAAAACAAAGCTATAAACTTGAACTCTTCTTTCTTTCTTATTTTTTAAAGAGATGTATATTTTTTTTTCTTTTCCTTTTCCCTTTTATTTCTTTTTTTTGTAACTATTGACATGAAATAATGCAACCTTTATTCATGAGGCATTATTGGGGATGATGATGGTTGAGAGGATATTGTGTGGCTTATTTGGTGGAAGTGCCTACTCTTGGCACCAGGAAGGAATGGATAGGACAAGCATATTTTTAGCCTTTGACATTACTACCCTCCTTCAGCTGAGGACTCTATGAAGAATGGGCGTAACCATCCACCGTAGTCATAGTTTTATTAGGACTCAGTCTCTATGTATCTGCCTTATTTGGTGACTCTCAGGAATTCACACAATGTACGGACACAGGAATAGGGAGCGAAAACTATGCCTAACTCTGAGGTATCATTATCTTATTATCTATAACTTAAGAGTCCTTGCACTAGACTTAGCATACCAATAGTCTCTTTGCTTTCTTCTCACAAATATAAGGTGAATCTAATAGAAGATAGTATGCCTTACTCCCTATTAACTGTCCAAGGGTTCAATAGACTAAAAATGCTTATTAGTCTTCTTCAAAGATCCATTACCCAGTCTACTTGCAAGTGAAGTAAATGTACTGGATTCTAAAATTAAGAAACAATTTAAGAAGAAAATCTTCAATGACACCTCCTTGACAAAGAGGTTTTTTTAGGGCTAACCAATTCAGCTCAAGAAAAGGAGACTTTCTTTTTATGCTAATGCACCTAACCTAAATGCATGAATACTACCTAAAAATGCACCCCCCAAGCCTAAATCCTACAATGTCCTCATTGTAAAATTAAAACAGGGGGAGAAAGGAAGGAAATCACTTGATGAAGGCGTTATTCTGGATGTTGGGTTGCCTCTCAACCAGCGGTGCATTTTCTGTCAGCAGCCAGACTTATAGGGAGCCTATAAGTTTGGTTCTAGATAGAAAGAGATAGGCCCTAAGAAAGTGCATAATAGTGCGGGCCTAGGAAATAGGTAGCCACAGATGTTGGCGAACTGATGATGTAGTGTGATTCCAAATGCTCGCCAGAAGACATGATAGCAAGCAATCTCGCAAGCTACCTGGAGAGGTCTAGGGAAAACAGTAACAGAAGAAGGGACCTCTTGAAACAGAATAAGTGGAGGATAATAAGGGTCGCCCAGAGCAAGAAGGGTTTTAAAAGATATAAACATAATAATTTCAAGCCCTTGAATGGCAAGACTAAAAGTACAAGCATCAATCTACACTCGCCATTCTACCTGAGAATGTACTGGTCTGATATGTTCCCCAGAAAGAATGTATGTGAGTAGAGACCTGAGCCAAGGATTAGGTAAGGAATCTACAGTTTGCTTGAGTGATTGGGTGGTAATTATTAAGTCCAAAGAGGACCTAGTCTATTTAGGTTTCATTCCCAATAAGAATTCTTCTTCCATATCCTTACATAACTTCATTGTTTAATGAATCTCCAACTACTTCTCTATAATAGATGACTCATGCATAGAATTCAATATCTCATTAGTAGACTCATGATCAACATGCTTTGACGACAGTTGGGTTTCATAGGAAGTAGCGATATCAGAATTATCATCAAGTCCATCCCCGAGTTCTTTTTGTCAATTAGATCCTTTCTGGGGACTTTTTATGCTACTTCATTATTTTTAATATCTTTAAGAGGATGATCATTCTCAATATTATACGAATGGAGAAAGCCTATATTGCTTAATTCTTTGTTCTCCTCAAGTTATAAATCCTCAACTGATATGTAATGTCCCCAAGAGTCTCTTCTAGGCTTCTTACTTTTGTGTTCATCCTCCTCCAATCTCAACTCTATATCTTCCTAATTTTGCAGAGGATGCTTTTCAAAATCAAAAGTAGGAAGGAATCCAAATTTCACCAAATCATTAATATCCCTGGGGGGAAAGTCCTCAAATAACACATAGTCCCCTCGAGATTCACTCCAAACTCTAAGTTTAGGTTCCTCTATTGGGTTATCATCCTCCTCTGAAATAGTCTTTGTATCCCTGAGACCAAAATTGATCCAATTTATCCTCCCTTCCCTTAGGGTACCTTCATTGGGAGTGTTTAAATCCTCAGAATACTGAATGGTAGGTGTTGATTCCTTAAGTGGAGGTCAGGATTAGGCTCACTAAGGGTAGAATGGGGTTCCACCACATGATTAGTAAGGGAAGTGGCATGAACAATACGACCTTGACCCAGGTTATCAGTGGTAAGAAAAATACTATCATCAGGGTCAAGGTCCTTAAGAGGTACCATCTTCCCTTTCTTTTGACTCCAATATAACTCGGGTGGATAATCGCTAGGGTCATTCTCCTCTAGTGGCTGTGTCTCATGGGGAGAGTTTAAGTGACAGCTACTCAAAATGGGGTCCCTATTGTCATTGGTTTCCTCATAATTATTTTGATGATCACAGTTGTATGGGTAGGGACCAGAATCAATAGTAAGAGAGTAGCTAAGCTGTCTAATTTCCTTGTTCAATTGTTGACTATTCCTCAACATCTCTCCTATAGACTCCATCATTTATTTTTGTTGGTTTTGCATTTCTATCATAAAAGAGGAGAGGCTACTGCTATTAGATTGGGGAGGATAGTCAATCTCAGGCTCTGGTTGCCTAGGGGTATCGGTCCAACCTCGATAAGGAAAATCACGAAGGGTGGGAGCATTAGGTGTTTGCAAACTGGAAAATTCCACTCCTAGGCTCTGCTCAAAAGTGGGAGTTATCAGGCCAGTACTCCCAGGATAGGAATAGGTTGATCCCTTGAATTGTCATTGTACCCATCAAAGGATTGATACACTCGGGGCATGGGATTGTGGTTAAATGATAGGAGTAAGGATAGTCCATTTCTTTCAATCAAATGGTTTAACTCTCTTAGGACTTAAATAGATTAAAAATAAAAACTTCCTAGAGAGCTCTATCACACACATACCAAGCAAGCACAAGGCAAGAGGTCTTTTGTGGAATTAAAGCACTTTAAGCCCTCTTCCAACCTTTCTAGCTTGGCCAAATGGAGTCAAGGTAGTATTTCTCCATTCCCACATAAGTGGTATAAGAGAAATGAGGCACTAGAGATTCCTGGTCAAAGGCTGTTAAGGAGGTTGAGGTTGCTTTTAATTCTTTTGGGTGACCAATCAAGTTGTCAGTCAATTATGCACCCTAAATTGACCTTCGAGTACCCTAGAGATGTACACTTTGCTGCAATGATATTCTCAGATGCTCAAGTAAAAGGGTACTTCAAGGATGGAACCAAAGGATGCAAGTAGGGTGAACCCTTCTTTTGAGGCGGTGTGTTAGCGATGCCTCTTAACTACCCTTGAATTCCTTTATAGGGTGTCCCCCTCCTTAGCGTATCAAATCACTTAGGCAAAAGTTAATACCACCATCAAAAAGTGAGATAGGAGTTGATAAAGTTATCGATGCCTATAGCCTTAAGGGTCCAAGTCCTAGTGCAGCGCCTATAGTGCGTGCTCAGTGCATGAAGTGTGCATTACACCGAAAAAAGTGATTTTTCTTTTGAAAATCACAGTCAAGTTATTCAAACACTTCATGTATATTTTACTTTGTCTTTCCAAAAGAAATGTGACCACTTGATTAATATATTCAAATCAGCTTAAGTGGTCTTCTTTAATTATGTCCAAATGCAATGCATGTGCAGATAATTGATGCTCAAGAAAAGATGTACCTTACTCCAGCTTTCTTCAATGCATGGAAGTATGCGACATAGAAAGAAAAGCTAGATGCTGCTCAAACAATCCTAGATGGTCTCCCTATAGATATGCAGCTTCTAGTAGGTAGTTTGACTTTTTTCTTTATGATAATAAGCAAACAAACCTAATCTAATTTAACTAACTAACGTGCAGTTCAAAGAATTCCAATAAACCTATAATCTAAATAAAATTGGAACATGTTCATGAAAAGACGCTCCTGCATACAAGAGCGATAAGCAATAAAAGCACTGGGAACATGTTCCCAAACATGCCCAAGAAGGGTCCACAAAATAGAAATTAAATGTCTAATGTATATCTAGCCTAATCTAAATCTAATGGAGGCAAACAGGTCTTCAGTCACCAATCCCCTTTCCACGTGCATGGGATCAAGGCCCACATGCTCCTGTTGCTATCCTCTATGTGGTGTCAAGGTCCACCAAAAATATCATCTTGACCATGCACGCCCGCCACGTTCGTTTGTTGTTTTACCACAGAAAAAGATCCATAGTCAGTAATTCAGAAAAGCTTCAGAAATAGCATAAATATGATAGGAATTCCCTGAAAAATTTAATAGGCGTATTTCCTTCTCGGCAACAGTGCCATTTGAAAGAGAGATCTTCATTTTCAATAAAAAAATTCTAACATAAAATGTCGTGTTGTTGTAAAGCTTTTGCAATAGAAAATTGACTATTAAAACATTAATTATTTCTAACCATAATGATTAGGTCATATTCGCAAGGAGGAATTAGCCTATTGAAATCAATAATGATGACTGATCTATTCGAGATTACCAATGCTTACACATTTAAACTCTTGCAACATTCTTTCCAACACAACTCCTCCCTTTACGCAATTAGTCAGGATTAGGAGGAGTTATCATGCAAATCCAGGCAAATATAATATAAGATAAATAAATGAATAGTACTTTTTCGCAATGGCAAAATCTATAACTTTTAATGTGATGATAAATAGGGGATTTGCTTCGACTAATCGTGAGCGTGGGAGAGGGAGGTCGCCAGCGATGGGATTGCACACGCAAGATCTCCCGAGCGTGGGCTACCTGTTGGTGACCTTAGTGTTGCTAGGACGACCATTGGCGGTTAGGTAGAGGAGGAGAGGCCGATGGGTGGCGACGGCCTGTTGTGCCATGGAGCAACTCCACACATGGGTGGAGGTGTGCGAGGACACAACAGTACTTGTGGAGGCTAGCTGAGTGTGGGCAAGTTGACAGCGCAGAGCTTTAAGGTTAGAGTTGATGGCTACTAGGAGGAGGACCAGCTGTGGCTTTGGGTTCCTTCAGGTTTTTTTTGTGGAAAATAGGAGAGGCGTGGAGGTTGAAGAAGAAGGAAAAAACGAGGAAGGGTGGAAGGCATGCGGAGGTTGTGGTGTTGAAGTGGGGGTGCTGGTGGTGTGGATGGGTTGCTACGGTGAGGGGCATGTGGTGTTGATGGCATTGGTGGTCGGCGGTGAGGGGATGACGATGGCTATTGAAGTGGTGGTGAAGGTGGGAGAGCAGTGGTGGAAGGAGGTTGAAAATGGAGAAGAAGATGAATAGTGGAAGGAGAAGCTGGCTGATGGAGTGGGTTGATGGGAACGCACATGGTTTCAACGTGCATGCCATGATGGCAAGGGTGATGTTGAGGATGCAGGGGCCACAGTGCTTGCTGAAGTTCACGACATACGCCTATTGCACAGTGGAGTAAGAAGAAGTTCCTGTAAGGGGGGAAGAAGGAAGCGATTGCTAGATCCCCTAACCATAGGTCTTATCCCTCTCCAAATCCACAACCTCCACCTCTCCCTTCACAGGTGCATAACTGCCTGATTTGAATGCTAGTGGAGGGAGAAACAGTAATGGGTAATTATAGGAATACCCCTCATTCAAGTGCTAATCACATTCACGCCCAGTTACATTTCTTTCTACCTGCACGTATAAAATAAGAAGCATAAAAGTATATATTATAATGCAAAGCAGACACAAAAATATTCGTAAGCTAAGCTTAATTAATACTTAGCTTATTTCATTAAACCACAAGGAAACGTACTCCATATATACTTAAGCCAAATAAATGTCCAATAAATTGGACTTATCAGCTGCCATCGCTCAAAGGCTTACTAGACACGTTGGCGGTGTCACCGACAAACTCAGCACTACCATTGAGGGTGCTGGTGGTCTGTTGGCATCCCAGCAGGAAAGCAGGTGGGCTTGTTTCCCTATTGTTGACGTTGTGACTTGCGTGATCAGACTTCTCTTACAGCTAGTCTATGTGGTGATGTCTCCTTTCACCATGGATGATGAAGATCCTCCTATCACTACAAAGAAAAGGATATTTAGTAGTAAATTAAATAGTGGCATATAATGTATTTGCCACTATTACTTTTCATTTAGCGGTAAATGTTGTGTTTATGCCATTATAATATTTTTGTGGATGACAATTTGTTTTGGTGGCAAATAGAGATCCCGCCATATGTATATTTTAGTGGCAAAAGAATTATATGCCACTATTTTCTTTTGTCAAATAACAATTAGTATTTGTGGCAAAGATATTTGCCTCTACAGTATTATTATTCTAATATTTTAAAAGTAAATTAGTAGCAATAAGAATTAATGCTATAGAATATTTTGATGATAGACAAATAATATTAACATCAAATATCTGTGCTACCATATGTATATAACATATTTTTGTTGTAATAGTCAAACACCATTTAAAGTAAAAAAATTATATGATGTTAAACATTTTTATTCAACCAACAATCACCGCAACAAAATAATCTTTACCTACGTAATTTTGATTTTTCTGGATGATAAGAGAGCTGTACAAATATCTTTGACAAAAATACAGGAGTGGTGAAAAATTAGAGGCAGCTCAAGGATTACTTTGCCTCAAATTTATCACGTCGAAACAATTTGTCAAGCTCTTTCCCCTTCCATTTTCCATACTTGCTTGCTCCCCAAATACCCCTTTCAAAACCACTTGAACTCCCCCCAAATTCCTCTACCAAGAAGGACCTCCCCCCCTGAACTCCCTGACAATGGGTGCCTCTACTAAGCTGTCCACAATCGTAGCTCAAGGATATACAAGGGTGTGCGTGTGCAGCCCAAGAAAACTCCAAGAAGATGGGGCCAAAGGAGCTTGGGTAGTTGACTCTGGTGCCTCTATATATCTTACAGGAGATGTAGAGTAGCTAGTGAATCCTATGGTTCCTCGCGGGATTAGACATGTTAGAGTGGCCAATAGGGATACATCAATAATCATTGCATTTGGGAGCATACATGATCTTAGAAGATGGGGATTGAAGAGGTTCATTGTGCTCCTGAGTTTCCAATGAACCTATTATCCCTGATCTACATCTGTAAAGACCTTGGATGTCGTGTGGTGTTTGATGAGGATCATTGTTACTTCCAAGATCAACAAATAGGAGAAATTATAGGTGTGGGTATTGAGCGAGATGGTCTCTATTACCTTGACATGCCTACTTTGTTTGCTAGAGCCGTGTCCATAGCTACTAACCCTATGTTGTGCCACAAGAGACTTGGACACTCGTCGGCTAAGAAGATGCGACAGATGTACCCTGACTTGCTAGACTCCTTGACTTTGCAATGCGAGGATTGTCAACTTGGGAGCACTATAGGAGCAGTTACTCACGAAGAGACGATGGAGTGAGTGTTGTTCATTTCTCTCTTGTGCATTTTGACATGCGTGGGCCATTTAGAGTTCCTACTCCAGGAGGACATCAGTATTATCCAGTTTTTGTGGCTGACCACGACCATCTTACTTGGGTCTTCTTGATGAAGGCACATTCAGAGATTCCTCAGATTGCCCAGTAGTTCCTCTCAAAGGTTCAGACATAGTGCACCACCACAGTCAAAGTCTTCCGTAATGACAATGCCTTAGAGTTTATGTAATAGGACTTATAGGAGATTTTGTCTTCTAGAGGTATTATTCACCAGACATCTTGTGCTTACACATCCCAGCAGAATGGTCTGGCTGAGTGCAAGCTACGACATCTTCTTGATATTGCTAGGACCTTGATGATCCACATGAAGGTTCCTAAGTAATTTTAGGGAGATGCTATACTTACTGCAGCATAATTAATCAATTGCCTTCGTCTGTTCTTGGAGGACATATTCCGTATTAAGTGATTTATCTAGATTGTGCCAAGCCTTTTGCCCTACCATCGAGGATTTTTGGGTGTATTTGCTTTGTGCAGATATATGGCATTCTGGACAAGTTCTCTCCCCAGGCTCTCAAATGTGTTTTTCTTAGGCATTGTGGGACACAGAGGGATACATGTTCTATGATTTGATATGTAGGTGATACATTGTTACAGAAAATGTAACCTCTTTGAGAAGATTCCATTCTTCTCAGAGGAAGGAACATCCCTACAGGCTACCTTAGAGGAGACTCATGTTTATCACTGGAGACCACAGACTCCCCTTGATACTATGCTAATAGGACAAACATGAGATTTACTTTATTCTAAAACCCTACGTACCTTTATATAGAGAGGCACGAAAAGGAGAATTACAAGAATACCCTTGAACAATAGAACAAACAAAAATAAGCCACATACTAAATAACACAACACTCCCCCTCAAGGTGGAGCATATACATCAAACATGCTCATCTTGGAACACAATAACTCAATGCACTTCTTGGAGAGTACTTTAGTAAAAACATCAGCAAATTGGTCTTTAGTGGATATATAGGGTGTAGAAATCCTCCCAGCTAGAATGGCATCTTTGATGAAGTGACAATTGGTGCTAAAATATGTGATTTTGTAATTGCAGATTTTTATGTCGCAATGCGTAAATCGTAAGCAACATTCAAATTTGTAAAACTAGATAGTAGAGCATTTAGGGTCGTCAGACGAGGCTAATTTGTTGGTCCAATAATTCTCTCTCTCGCCTATTGATTGCGCAGCAATCATAGGACTTAAATAACCTAAATTAAGTTAGAAATTGGCATAATTGTAGTGTAATTCATGCATAAATAGAATACATTGCCTCTTTTTTGCTTTACTTAAATATTCATGAAATAATGTTATAATGTACTGATTAGTTCATTGTTAGGGTTGTAGGCAATAAAAAGCTTAGGAAATGGCTTGAATCTGGAAGTGGAGAAAGGAGGAAGCTAGAGCTGGAGCAGAAGCCCTGGAATAAAGATGAAGACATAATGTAGGGAAAAGGTATACTACCTTACTAGTAGAATTTTAATGTAGGAAATAAATTATGAAGAACATAGGATATTTCCTAGCCTTAGGATAGCCCTAGAGACCTTCCTAAACTCTAGCTACCCTTGGATTAGGTCACCTTAGCCTAGAATACCTCAAAACCTTTATTCCAGCCAATATCTGGACATCCCGGTAGGTTGCTGGACGTCGAGGACCCTCAGACACCACTCGTAGGGCCAGAACCAATTCTACTAGAATATTGGACATCCAAATAAAGTGTCAGACATCCAATTTCTACAGAATTTCAAAATAGAACCTCAAATTCCCCCTGACTCAACTTTAGACGTCTAGACCAGAGATTTGGACTTCTGGTTTTGAAGTATAAGTCATTTGATTAACAAATTAGACATCTAGAACCCCCCTCCAGTTACTATTTTTGAAATCAAGCCTAGATCTTGATTTCCTAACACCCTAAACCCAATTCTACACCCTAAGGAATCTAAATTAAGGTGCTCTAAGGCTAGTACACTACCCTAAGACCCTCCTAAGAATCTAATTAGGTTCTCACTAAACCATATTGACTTGGATCTAAGTCAATTAAACTTCACCTAGTCAATTGGACTCATAGAGTCCAATTAAGCTCAAACCTCAAACAATACAAGTCTAATTAGACTCAGTGAGAGTTCAATTCACTCAAGCCTAACCTAATTGGGAACTTTCTCTCCCAATTACACACACATCCACTGAATTAAACTTAGGATAAGTCTAATTGCATTTATCATTTTAGTATTAGGGTTTATAATCCTATTTCTAGAAACCTACCTAAACCCAATCACCTAGGACTCGACCTAAACCACCTAGCCACACCTGCTTACTCATGCTTACACACCCACATGCACACACCTTGGCCGCCGAATCTAGAGTCCTCTAGAATCTTCACCAACTGGCACCACCTCTTGAAACCCAAAAATAGAAAATCAACTGCTCCATTCTTAGATCCACAAATTGTGGATCTAAGAAGACCTACTCCCATCCATCCTGACGCCAAGATCGAGGTCCTTCTACAGAATTCACTACAACAAAATATAGATTTAGCGACATTTCACCTTACAACGAATAAAGTATATGCCGCTAATAATACCCTTTAGTGACATGTCCAAATACTTTGTCGCTACAAAAAAATTGTTAGCTAACACAATTTTTTAGTGGCAATTTTTTATGCCCATAAAGTCATGCATTAATGACATAGCTATATCATTTGCCGCTATGTAAATATGTTAAGTGACAAATACTTTTAGTGACAAATTTTATTCATTGGTATTTTTATGAGTTAAGGACATATTCATTTATTTGCCACTACATTGGTGAATATAAATATCAATATGATTATAATTTAGGAAGAGATGTATTGATCATCTTTATGGTATATATTAATAAAAAAAATTATAGTTAGTTAATACACCAAGATATAATTTAAAATATACTTTCACAAATAATAAAAAAATTATAGCAACATTTTTTGTGCACATTATTCAAAAATCTCATAATTCCTTAATTTTTTCTTGCTACTCCTTCAAAAAATCCTAAAACTTTATCATAAAATTCTACCCTTACCTTCAACAAATTCCACCATCCCTCTACAAAAATCCTATGTATATAAGAATTCACTTCGCTGTTGAGAAAAACTAAATTTTCCACCATGCAACCCCACAAAACCCAATCTCCTCGCGCCTCCAAAATCCCACCCTATACCACCCGACCCTCCCCCTTAATCCCCTCGCACCACCAAAAGAACTCCATTGCGTCATCGTGCCATCGCGAATCTTTCAAACCCACCATAGCGCTCCAC
The DNA here is from genome assembly GCA_037157565.1 of Thalassia testudinum. NCBI lineage: Eukaryota > Viridiplantae > Streptophyta > Magnoliopsida > Alismatales > Hydrocharitaceae > Thalassia > Thalassia testudinum. Next base: position 22,266,721 of record JAZHRO010000071.1, on the reverse strand, counting down.
CATCCCTGCCATCGTGCTCCAAACCCTTGCAAATCTCTCCACAGATCCTACCATCCGACGATCTCCACTACCATCCCATGATCTCCACCGTCATCTTCCCCTCGCTTCTTCGCCATATCTCCACCACCCCTTTCGCCCCTGATTGCCCTCGCGCTCACCTGTGACCACCAACAGTCTTTGGCAGCTCCTCGAAATACCAACGTGAATCCCATTACGTGGCTAAGGCCTGCAACCACCGATTCCTCGTCTTGCTCCCTCCCTTCCCTAATCCCCTTTACTATCGACCTCATCACCCTCGACCCATCCAACTCCCCCAATCACGACCTCTGTTACCATTCTCTTCCCCCATGACCTTTGTCGCCTAATTGCGCAGCAATCACAGGTCTTAATTGACCTACATTAGGCTAGGACTTAGCATAAATTAGGGTAATTCATGCATGCATAAGCATTATCTGCATCTTTACTGCTTTACTTTAGCTATGCATGAAATAATGTTATAATGTGCTGATTACGTGCATTATGTCGATTGCAGGCAATAAGCTGATTAGGAGCTAGATCTGGAGTAGGATCTGAAGCTGGATCAGGAATAACAGGAGTTGCAGCAAAGGTGGAGCAGAAGGCTTAGTTTAGATGTAGGAATAATAATGTAAGGGAGTTAAAAGTTTGTTATTCTATTAAGTAGAAATAAAGCAGTAAAATGTGAAGAGCTTAGGTCCACCCTAGCCGTAGGATAGCCTGGAGACTTCCCCAAGCCTTAGCCACCCTTAGATTAGGTCACAACACCCTAGGAAACCCTAAAACCCTAGTTCCAACCCTTATCTGAACGTCCAGATAAGTTATAGGACATCCAGGACTCTTAGCCAACTCCCGCACACCTCAAACCCACTTCTGCAATGTTATTGGACGTCCAGACACTTTGTCAGACGTCCAATTTCTGCAGAATACCCAAAACAGAACCTTGATTTCCCCCTGACTCAGATTGGACGTCCAGAACTGAAGTCTAGACTTCTGATTTTTGAGTATAAGTTGTCTGATCACATTTTTGGACATTTGGTACTGGTCTCCAATCCCTGTTTTGAGATTCAAGCCTTGATCTTGGATCTCTAGCTCCCTAGACCTAATCCCAACCCCATAGGAACCTAAATTAAGGTGTCCTAGCCCTAGTGCATCACCTCTAGACCTACCTAAGGAGCTAATTAGGTCCTCACCAAGCCCAATTGACTTAGATCAAAGTCAATTACATTCACCTAAGTCAATTGGACTCATTGAGTCCAATTGAGCTTAGATCTCAACCCACACAAGTTCAATTGGACTTAGTTAAAGTCCAATTGACCTACACACAACCTAATTGAGTTATTTCACTCTCAATTAGGTTCACACTCATCCAATTAAACTTAGGTTAAGTTTAATTGCATTTTCCCTTTAGCAATTAGGGTTTGTAACCCTAATTCATGACATACACCTACCTAAACCCCTTAGGGCCTAACCTAAGCCACCTAGCCACATAGAGCATGACCACACACACACACACACACACACACCCATTCACGCACACACTCTTCTCTAGAGTTCTCTAGAACTCTCTTGAAGTGGCGCCACCTCCTGGTTGCCAAATTTAGCAACCAAGAGGCATTAAAAATGTGATCCACATTTTTTGGATCTCATGACCATATGGCCGGCCACTCTTGGACTCTCTCTAGAGAATTCGACACCTCTCTAGAGAGAAGCCATTGAGTCTATAGAATGACCCCATGGGCAGCCAAGTGCATCCATTCACATCCCTTGGCTTCACTTCACATTCTTGGCACCACTCACTCCATTGGTTCCATGCACGCCCTCCTCCACATAGGTTAGCCACTCCACCTCCATGAGCTCATCACCACCATGAAGGACACCATGCCGGGATGCTGGATCATTCCTCTCTCTCCCCAAGGGCTGGCCTAAGCTCCATTGGCCATCCCTCATTCTCCTCCCGACCACTCCAAGGCCATCGAGGACCACCCCTGAATGCCCTTTCATTCTGCTAGATTTAGTTTATGCTCTTCATAGATTTACTGCTTTCTATTACTGCTTAGTAGCATAGTGATGAGAACCTCATCATGAGCCATAACTAGCTCATTTTGACCTAATACAAAGGATAAAAGCTCCTACATATCTCAAGGAAAGGCTTAACTCAGAGAATCCTGAGTTTGAGAAGAAAACAAGTCATAAGGGGTAAAAATGCAATTTTACCAGTATAATCTACATACAGGGTAATTCAGGGCCCAAACATAGGTCAAAGCAGCTTAATAAGAATAAGAGTGGGATGAAATGATCTAGCAAGGGCTACAGCAATTCCAAGAAACTAAATGATAATCTGTAACCCTAAAACAACCCACTTCAATTCACAAGGTTCGAGGCAAAGTAAAAATAGAATAAACCCTCTAAAATTCATAGAAAAATAATCTCCAGGGTTTAGAACCTTCAATTTGGCCTTCAGAACCCTTTTTGACCTACATTGAGAACCATGCCCAATTAATAACTTAATTTGGGTTTTTGCGCAAATTGACCGGTCAAACAAGGTTTAATATGGAAATGAAATTCACCATCAGATTCCTTAGGTCCTAATTAGTCATGTATAAAAACTTGAGCCTAAGAAGAAACCTCCTTGACCGACTTTACACTTTGGTCCTCATATATTTACTCTTTGGCCCTCAACTTTTGAACCCTCGCATTTTGGACCCTAACTATCCTTCGTTCTTTGCAATCAGGTCCCTCCTGCAAAACCTGCCAGCACCATGCTCCGGCGACCTTGCGCGGAGCATGGCGCCGCGCAGGGTGAGGTGGGGGACCTGGCAAGTAAACCGGGGGTGCCCTGCGTCGTCAGCCGTCGCAGGGACACCCCCCTGGTCGTTGTAACCCACCATACCGGCCGTGCGAACGCACGGACGGTATGGGTTCTTGTTTCCGGCCATCCTCCGGCGAGGGAGACACGTCGTCTCCCTCCGCCTTCCTCCCTGTTTGATCCCTATAAATACCCCCCGTTGCTCCACCGACCGGGGCAGCCTGGATCTGACGGAGAAAATCCCCAACTTTCTTCTCTTCTTCCTCCGGCAGACGCTCACCAGCTCCGGCGGTTTCCTCCCCCTCCACCTCTTCGCTCTGCCGCAATACCAGCAGCAGAGACTTCCTCCCCTGCTCTTCCCGCGCCACGCCGCACCCAGCTGGCGCCTCTCCGGCTCTCTGCTCGCCGCCGCCCCTTTCCCTGAGCATCGTCTTCTCCGGCGACAGTCGATACGACTGTCGCCCTATTCCTCCCCCTTCGTCCCTGCAAGTAAGCTAGAGCTACTCCCCTTCTTCTCCTCTTTCTTTCCCCGCTTTCAATTTATTCAATTAAGCCCTCGACCGACCCTGACCACCTTCACCCCCTTCGCCTCTGACCACCCTCCGGCGAGCCGCTCCCATCACCTCAGCGACCCACACGGCTCGCCGACCACCGCAGGACCTCCGCCTCCTCACCCTGATCAACCTCCGCCCTGCAACCCCACCGAACAGACCCATCCTCCGACCCACAGTCCGACCTAGGGCAGCCCTCGCACGCCGCCCCGCGCCTCGCCACCACCCACACGAGCTTCGCCGCACCCTGGCGAAGCTCTTGGCACTTTCTGATTAGGCCGAGAGGCCGTTTTCTTGTGAACAGGCCACCCGACCTCCGCCGCCATTGACGCGCAGGAGGAACTGCTTCCGCCTGCAGCTATAGGGGCGCCACGCTCAGCGCCAAGCCCAGATTCAACTCCCAGGCCTTGCGAGGAGTTTTGGCAAAACACCAGGTTCGCAGCTAAGGAAGAAAGCTTCGCGTGACGCCGCCATCTCCTGCTGATTTCCCCGCTGCGGGCGCGCAATTGAGGTGGGCCATTTAGTCCCACCTCGGAAACGCCTGAAGAGTCGCAGCGACATAAGATGCAAAAGTGCTGAAGGCTTACTGCCTCAGCACACGGGGTGAGGTCCCCTTCACCCGCCCGGTTACCCGGTCTCGTCCGCGCTCACGCCCCGCGGACCTGACCCGAGCCGACCCGACCCGACTTAAGACTGACCTGCACTCCTCGCCCACCACGCACGCCGGTGGGCCTGGACCTGGGCCTGACCCGAACCCGGTTACCCGGTAGCTCTGGGAGAGCTTTCCCAAGAGTGGTTTCAGAGAGAGAGAGAGACGCGGGGGGGGGGGGGGGGTAGAGTAGGTTTTGCCTCTGACGAAAAACTCTGAAGTGTGCAGGCACAGGCGAAGAAGAAGACCCGCGGAAGAAGAAGGAAGCTGACTGTAGCAACAGGTAGTTAAGTCGTCTGATTTGGAAATCAGACGACGGCCTGAAGGGAAAAGAAGAAAGGAGGGGTGACGTCCCTGGCTGAAAAAGAAAAGAAGAAGCTGACACTTAGCCGCAGGGAGGAGAAGCAAGAAGAAACTCTAAAGAAGAGGCTGAGCAAGGCAGAAGAAGAGGAAAGGCTGCAGAGAAGAAGTACAGCAGAGCCAAGGAAGAAGAAACCTTCACAGAAGAGACTGCAGAAAAAGAAGAAGGGAGGCCAAGACAAAAACCAAGGAAGAAGAAGAAGGAGATCTGAAGAAAGAAAGAGGAGCATCACCTCTGCAGAACAAAGAAGAAGAAGGAGATCTGAAGAAAGAAAGAAAGAAGAACATCACGAGGAGAAAACAAAGAGAACAACAAATTCTTTCCCTCTCTCTTTCTTTATTTTGTAAAAGAAACATGTATATCTCTAGAATACAACTTGCTCCCTGAGTTCGACCTCGGGAACTCTTTTATTTTCCGAGTAAAAAATTTATATACTTGAAATGTTGGTAATAACTGGCTATACTACAACGTTATAACAATAAAACCCAGTTGTCCCGAACCAAGCGATTTCATTTTGGCGCCGTTGCCGGGGAGCAACGGCTATTCTAGAGGTAAACATTCCTATTTCTTTTAATTTCTGATAATCTCCTCTCTTTTGTGCAGCTACAGGAACTCAAGAAGACAAGTAACCACACGACAACCACTCCGAAGACAGGTAAATTTTTCCTCTCACTATTAACCCCTAAACTCTAAAGAGGAAGAAAAGAAAAGAACAAGCAATATAGGGCTAACCTGTCTTCCATACTTAGTAACCATAAAGAGTTGCATGTTTTCAACTCATCACTCCTGCACACTATTAAGGGTATTTAAGGGCTAACACATTCTTGCTTGAGCCCTAATTGCCCAACAAAGAGTTAAATGGACCAAGTAGAGCCAACATAAGGTCAAACATTAGGATTTCAGTAGAGACACACCCCTTAATCAAGAATTGAGGAAATCCAAAAGAGGTGTGCCCAAGCCATTGATTGAAAATAATTAACAAGAAAAATCCTAAACAATTGGCTCTCTCTTTAAACACTTGGACCCTAAAAGAAAGGACCCAAAAAGCTCTCAAAGAAAACAAGAGGTAAAGTTGACCCCTTTGGGTTAACCAACCTTAAATTAGGTCACTCTTTGCACTTAAAAAGACTAAAGTTCAAGTGAAACCTTAAGCACCCTGATCTTAAAATTGGTAGACTTAAGAGGTCAAGATCCCCATTCTGGTCTACCTGGAACCGCAGTGACAAGAGAGGTCGGGTGGGGGAAACCCTGTAACCCGTGGGGACGCTCTACCGTGTAGGGGTCTTCGCGGGACTCTCCCTCTCTGGCTGCCCAGGTAATTCTCAGGTGGACGATCTTTCTGATCAAGGGGTCCATCTGCCCCGCACCTCTATAGTCACCCAACACATTTTTGGGTGTCTTGATTGGGTCCAGCACCTTCTAAACTTACCTCTTCCAAACAGTGCATGTACGGAAGGAGGTCCCTAAGACCACCCTTAAGACCTCCATTAGAAATTCGCTCTCGTCAAGGCCAAGCCTCGACGCCCGTGTTTGTGCAGCAACACCCTCACATTATTCTCTCTTCTGATTCAGAACCAAGTTCTTCTTCTTCCCCCATCATGGCTCAGCCAGTTGAGGAAGAAAATAATCTGGAACACCAGCTCCAGCGACTCAATGACCTCTTCCAAAACTTCGTGCACCCACCACAGCGTCCTATGATGCGGGACCACTACAATCCTGCTGCGGTGGCCATTGAGCCTCGAGTCAGAATCCCGACTGGAGGACCTGATTCCGAACTAAAGCCCAACATGATTCATGCTATACCTAAATTCCATGGGCTTAATTCTGAAGATCCCTTCCAGCACATCAAACAGCTAAAGCATCTGGCCCACACTTTTGGATCAGATGCGCAAAATCGGGATATTCTTCTCATGAAGATGTTCTCCTTTTCTCTTATGGACAAGGCCGCCCATTGGTATCAAACTCAGACCCGGCCGATCAACACTTGGGAAGAACTTCAATCCGAATTTTTGAAAAAGTTTTTTCCCGTTGGTCGGACCAACGCCTTGCGCCATCAGATTACACACTTCACTCAACAATCAGGAGAACCTCTCCATGAGGCATGGGATCGTTTTCAGGATCTCATGAGAAAGTGCCCCCATCACGGAGTTCCTAAATGGGAACAAGTCCAATCTTTTTACCAGGGACTCCGTGAGGACATCCGCCTTTTCGTCAATGCAACTTGCGGAGGAAACATCATGGGTCAACATGAAGACACCGTATGGGAGATTCTCGAAAACATGTGCGAGAACTCCATCAACAATGACTCCATGGGATTATTCGACAGGACGAATACCCGCGCAGCGACGAATCTTAAGGGAGCACATGAGACGCAGGGCCTGTCCGCATCAGTCGACCTGGAATTAATGGCCAGTCGATTGGACAAGGTCTCAATCATTGAAAAGAAGGTGGATGAGCTGACTCAGCACTTGCAGCGAGCCACCTCTGCGCGTAACTCCTTTGCACAACCTCCTTCCACACAGGAGACTGTGCAAAACATCCTCCACCGATCCTCCCCTGGGATGGAGCCATATCCATCCCCATCTGATTCTTGGACTGGAAGATCATCCGATCCTTTCTACACCAGCCGGGGGAACTCCATTCCTCCCTTCCCTGATTCTCAGGAGGTTCCTCAGACCTGCGAGGACCTCAACGCCATCCAGAATGACCCATTCTCCAACACTTACAACCCTGGATGGCGAAACCATCCCAATTTTCAGTGGGCGGGAAATTCCCAAACCCAAAGACCACCTTTTCAGTCCCGCCCACAGCCCTCTCATCACTACCAGCCGCCTCAGCCTTGGCCCAACCCTACTTATCCATCAGGGCCAAATCAAGATCAAATGTCCTTAATCCTTCAGACTCTGGCTGACATTCAAAAATCGAATGCGGCTATTCAAAAACAGCACAAGGACGAGCTTACTGAAGTTAAAACTCAACTGGCCCAGTTGGCAAATTCTCGCCAGCCAGGCACACTCCCTTCCCAACCCCTTCCTAACCCAAATAACATGCCAACCCAGAAGCGCGTTATGAATCCAAATTTAGGCCACGCTCAATGGATTTATCAGGCCCCTACTGCTCCATCTCCAGACGAGATGGATGCCTCAACTTCTCGTGCGGGATTTCAGCAGCAGCCACCCCTCCTACCAAACCCAAACCAAAATCAGGCCGGATTAAATTCTGTAACAACACGTAGTGGTAAGACAACTCAAGACCCGCATTATCCAAACCACTCCCAGCCTGATAACCATGACCCTAGGATAGTTATCCAAGGTACCGCTGTTCCAGATCCACAACCTGGACCTATCCTAGAGGAACCAACCAAGATCCCGTTTCCCGAGGCCCTGACCAAGGGAAAGAAGACCACCAAACCCGTGGCCCCTGAGGAGGACCTGGTCAAGCTCTTTGAGCAGGTCCACATAAACATCCCCTTGATGGATGCAATCCACCACGTACCAGCTTACGCACGATTTCTAAAGAATATATGTACACCCCAGCGTAAGCCGCGAACCAAGGGAGGGAGCCCAATTGTTCTGTCAGAGCAAGCCAGCTCTGTAATCCTTAGTAGACTCCCACCCAAGGCAAAAGATCCTGGAACTCCCCTGATCTCCTGTAAGATAGGTGGTACCCAATTTGATAGAGCATTGTTAGACTTGGGTGCATCTATAAATCTGATACCCACATCCTTACTTGACCATCTAGAAGAATCTGAGCTGAAACCAACCGAGGTGACATTACAATTAGCAGATCGATCTATAAAGTCACCAAAAGGGATTCTCGAGGATGTTATCGTGAGAGTGCGGGATTTCTATTTTCCAGTGGACTTTATAGTCTTAGACATGGATGCACCTGAGAACCCTAGGGATACACCAATCATTCTAGGGAGACCTTTCTTGGCTACTGCTAGAGCCAACATCAGCTGTGAGGAGGGCCAAATAGAGCTTAAGTTTGGAGATCAAACACTGAAAATTGATATATTTAAGGCCCAACAAGGAATTAATTGCGGCGTCATCGAGCAAATTTGTGACATCAAGACTTTGGTTGATGAATCACACCTCCAGAATGACTTGAGTATGCCTCATCAACCACAGAAGGATCTTGACCCGCAAACAGAGGAGTCAAATCCAGATGTGAACAACCCAGTAACTCCCACCCTTGAACCTCACATCTATACTGAACCACCCGCTGCTGCTGAAAACCCCATCCTCGAACTGAAACCCCTTCTTGCTCACTTAAAATACATCTTTTTGGGTTCTAATCAGACCCTTCCTGTGATCATCAATTCCAACCTCAGTCCTGAACAGGAATCCCGTCTGATTGTTGTCCTCCAGCAACATCGCAGAGCCATCGGATGGACTCTCGATGATTTGACTGGAATAAGTCCCTCTTATTGTACTCATCATATCTATTCAGAAGAGGGCACACGACCTTCTCGTGAAATGCAGAGACGCTTAAACCCCAATCTGCAGGAGGTCGTGAAAAAGGAGATCATCAAGTGGTTAGATGCCGGGATCATCTACCCGATCTCCGATAGTCGTTGGGTGAGCCCAATTCAGGTCGTGCCCAAGAAGGCAGGACTCACCACTATAACGACTGAGACCGGAGAAATCATTCCTACCCGATTAGCCAACTCGTGGAGAGTCTGTATAGATTACCGTCGACTCAATTCCTCCACGAAGAAGGATCATTTCCCACTACCCTTCATTGATCAAATTCTCGAAAAACTAGCGGGAAATAGGTTCTTCTGCTTTCTTGACGGGTACTCCGGTTATAACCAGGTGGCAATCCATCCTGAGGACCAAGAAAAGACCACGTTCACCTGCCCCTTCGGAACATACGCTTTCCGAAGGATGCCTTTCGGTCTTTGCAATGCACCTGCTACTTTTCAGCGATGCATGCTTGCCATATTCTCAGATATGGTAGGTGATTATCTGGAAGTCTTCATGGATGACTTTTCAGTTTTCGGAGCATCATTCGACGATTGCCTCCAACACTTGGTCCAGATACTCAGGCGGTGCATCGATGTGAATTTGGTTCTTTCCTGGGAAAGGAGCCATTTCATGGTGCCTGAGGGAATTGTCCTGGGACACTCAATTTCGGAGAAAGGTATCCAAGTGGATCGAGCTAAGGTTAATCTGATTTCTCACCTTCCTATGCCTAGCTCGATCAGGGACATCCGATCCTTTTTAGGGCATGTCGGTTTTTATCGACGATTTATCCCTGATTTTTCAAAAATCGCACGCCCCCTGACCACTCTTCTCTCCAAGGATGTTCCCTTCAAAATCTCCAAGGAATGCACTCAAGCATTTGAAATCCTGCGTGACCGAGTCACCCAAGCCCCGATCCTACAGTCCCCTGATTGGTCTCAACCCTTTGAGATCATGTGTGATGCATCCGACTTCGCTGTAGGAGCGGTTTTGGGGCAGAAAAATGACAAGAAACCTGTGGTCATTTACTACGCCAGCAAAACACTCGATGAGGCTCAGCGTAACTATACGGTTACTGAGAAAGAGCTGCTAGCTGTAGTATTTGCCCTAGAGAAGTTCAGATCATACCTTCTGGGTTCCCATGTCATCATATACTCGGATCACACGGCTGTGAGGCATCTCCTTGCAAAGAAGGACGCGAAACCTAGATTGATCCGATGGATCTTGCTGTTGCAAGAATTTGACCTTGAGATTCGCGACAAAGCGAGAAAACAAAACGTGGTAGCTGATCACTTGTCCCGCCTTCCTTCTGAAATAATTGACCCTTCCGGACCCATCACTGAGCATTTTCCCGATGAGCACCTGCTGACTATTGGTACTAGCCTTCCATGGTTTGCTAATATTGTAAATTACTTGGCATCTCATCAGACCCCGTCCGATTGGCCGAAGGCCAAGAAAGACAAATTACGCTCCGATGCCAAGTATTACATTTGGGAAGACCCGTACCTCTTCCGCATAGGTGCCGATCAGATCATCCGGAGATGTGTCCCGGAAGGGGAAGTCAACAATATCCTCTCTTTCTGCCATGACCAGGAATGCGGTGGCCATTTTGCCGGGCATAAAACCGCATCAAAAGTCCTCCAGTGCGGCTTTTACTGGCCCACACTGTTCAAAGACGCATACAGTCATTGCAAGGCATGCAGTCGTTGCCAGACTTTGGGCAACATGAGCCATCGCGACATGATGCCTATGCAACCGATTCTAGTATGCGAAATCTTTGATGTTTGGGGGATTGATTTTATGGGCCCCTTTCCTGTTTCGGATGGTTTCGAATACATTCTGTTGGCTGTGGACTACGTGTCCAAATGGATCGAAGCCATACCGACCCGAACCTGTGATCACAAAATCGTTCTCAAATTCATTCATCAACACATTTTCTCAAGGTTCGGGATTCCTCGTGCAATAATCTCTGATGGGGGGACCCATTTCACAAATGCTCAGTTTAGGTCACTGATGACCAAATACGGGGTGTCTCACCGAATCTCTACTCCTTACCACCCCCAAACTAATGGTCTAGCTGAGCTGTCTAATCGGGAGATCAAGAAAATCCTGCAAGTCACTGTTCGACCTGACAGGAAGGACTGGTCGTCCCAACTTCCGGAAGCATTGTGGGCCTATAGGACCGCCCACAAGACCCAATTAGGCATGTCTCCCTTTAGACTGGTGTACGGAAAGGCATGCCACCTTCCCGTCGAACTGGAGCATAAAGCCTATTGGGCAGTACGGAACTATAATCTAGATCTTTCCAAGGCTGGGACCCACAGAAAACTCCAAATCAGCGAGATCGATGAATTACGCATAGACGCGTACGAGAACTCGCAAATCTACAAGGAGCGGGTTAAAGCCTTCCACGACAAACACATCTCGAGAAAGATCTTTCATCCTGGTCAAAAGGTCCTACTCTTTGATGCCCGACTCAAACTCTTCCCAGGAAAACTGAGATCTAAGTGGGTCGGACCATATTTGGTCCGACAGGTTTTTGGAAATGGAGCAATCGAAATCAGTCCACTCAGCCACGATTCTGAACCTTTCATCGTGAACGGTCAGAGACTCAAGCCGTTCATTGATGTAACTTCTACTAATTTGGCTGAGGCATCTTATACCCTCCTTTCCCCTTGAGCTTATTGCGCCCAGCCGATGGCGTAAAACTCAGCGCTTAACGGGAGGCAGCCCGTCATTCTCTTTGAAAACCTGAAACTTGTTCTGACAGTTTTTTTTCTTTTTTTTTTTTTTTTTTTGCACTTGAAATTCACACTTTAGGGCAGCCAACTCCACCTCAGGTGCCTGCATCTGAGACTCATCAAAACAGCTATCCTAATGTATGAACTTAGTTGAATAAAAACCCCTAGGTTACAATGAGGACATTGCAAATCTTAGGCATGGGGGGGTAGGAAAGTACAAAAACTTGTAAGAAAAGGTTTCAAACAAAAAAATTCACATATGCCAAAAACACCATAACGTACAAAAACTTGTAAGAAAAGGTTTCAAACAAAAAAATTCACATATGCCAAAAACACCATAAAAATTAAAAAAATTTTCGAAAAAGAATATGAGGAAAAGAGGAGAAGGAAATTTTGTGAAGGAGAAGAAAAACAAAATGAAAAAGGAGCACAAAATTATAAGAAAAGGTGATAGTCATTAGTAAGGAACTAAGGAATTAACCTAAGTTCTAGACGTCATTCAAGAAAATAACTGAAAAGTGCACAATGAGATTAGTAAGAATGCAAACCTTAGGCATTCTTGAATAGACTCTTAGTACCCATTAAGATCTGGACACTCCTCAAGAGGTTGAGGAAAATGAAAAGCTGAAGTATTAGGTCTAAGGCTTAGGGAGTATTTGGCCTCGTTAACTAATTTTTGGTTTACGGGACTCAGTAACCTAAGCACCCTAACCTCACACACAGCCTGGTTCAGTAAGCGTAAAAATCAGAATCACGCAGAAGCGTCGCAAAAATCTGAAAAGAACACCTAGAATAGGAGCGGCCGATCAACACAAGTTGATTTGGACGAGTTCCCAGCGCGGAGAGGCGGGAAATCCCCTCGAAGATGCGTAACAAAATATCATCTCCTCGGTGCTTGTCTCTTAGGATATTTACATATCCTACTGGGGGCATGTAAGCACTCTGCTGGTTCAGATTCCATGGATGGCATTATCTCGAAGTGTCAATTGCCAGGGTCTGGATTCGGCCACGGAATACCATGGATGGGATTATCTCGAAATCTCAATAGCCAGGGTTCCGGGGGTTGCCATGGGCGGTGCTATCTCGAAGCATCGATCGCCAGGAACCCTTGAGGATTGATGATGGGAGCAAGGAATCTGATACAGACCGTGTTGAAAAGCCAATCCTAGGCTAGAACTAAAAAGAAAAAGAGCGAGAAAACTCTCCAAACAGAAAAACTTTCTATCTCTCTCTTACAAAACGCACTGCGAACTAAGCCAGGGCTAAAATCATTTCAAGCACGGGTGCTTTAACCACGAAGTCCAATAAACCTTAAGTTAGTTCTTGTGGGCCTTAAAAACCTTTGCTAAAAGACTGAGGCTAAGGCTAGACAGATTTGGATCTTGATTAGTACTAGAGTACCTTTTAGGCCTATGGTCAGCATTCTAACCTAATCTATGCTCAAATAAAAAAGGCACTTATCTAAAACTATTAAAAACTTCATGGTCTAGAACAAGGGTTGAAACCTTAAGTTTTTGCTAAGGGACTAGCAAAAGCTAGGCATGGGGGTATGATGAGAACCTCATCATGAGCCATAACTAGCTCATTTTGACCTAATACAAAGGATAAAAGCTCCTACATATCTCAAGGAAAGGCTTAACTCAGAGAATCCTGAGTTTGAGAAGAAAATAAGTCATAAGGGGTAAAAATGCAATTTTACCAGTATAATCTGCATACAGGGTAATTCAGGGCCCAAACATAGGTCAAAGCAGCTTAATAAGAATAAGAGTGGGATGAAATGATCTAGCAAGGGCTACAGCAATTCCAAGAAACTAAATGATAATCTGTAACCCTAAAACAACCCACTTCAATTCACAAGGTTCGAGGCAAAGTAAAAATAGAATAAACCCTCTAAAATTCATAGAAAAATAATCTCCAGGGTTTAGAACCTTCAATTTGGCCTTCAGAACCCTTTTTGACCTACATTGAGAACCATGCCCAATTAATAACTTAATTTGGGTTTTTGCGCAAATTGACCGGTCAAACAAGGTTTAATATGGAAATGAAATTCACCATCAGATTCCTTAGGTCCTAATTAGTCATGTATAAAAACTTGAGCCTAAGAAGAAACCTCCTTGACCGACTTTACACTTTGGTCCTCATATATTTACTCTTTGGCCCTCAACTTTTGAACCCTCGCATTTTGGCCCCTAACTCTCCTTCGTTCTTTGCAATCAGGTCCCTCCTGCAAAACCTGCCAGCACCATGCTCCGGCGACCTTGCGCGGAGCATGGCGCCGCGCAGGGTGAGGTGGGGGACCTGGCAAGTAAACCGGGGGTGCCCTGCGTCGTCAGCTGTCGCAGGGACACCCCCCTGGTCGTTGTAACCCACCATACCGGCCGTGCGAACGCACGGACGGTATGGGTTCTTGTTTCCGGCCATCCTCCGGCGAGGGAGACACGTCGTCTCCCTCCGCCTTCCTCCTTGTTTGATCCCTATAAATACCCCCCGTTGCTCCACCGACCGGGGCAGCCTGGATCTGACGGAGAAAATCCCCAAATTTCTTCTCTTCTTCCTCCGGCAGACGCTCACCAGTTCCGGCGGTTTCCTCCCCCTCCACCTCTTCGCTCTGCCGCAATACCAGCAGCAGAGACTTCCTCCCCTGCTCTTCCCGCGCCACGCCGCATCCAGCTGGCGCCTCTCCGGCTCTCTGCTCGCCGCCGCCCCTTTCCCTGAGCATCGTCTTCTCCGGCGACAGTCGATACGACTGTCGCCCTGTTCCTCCCCCTTCGTCCCTGCAAGTAAGCTAGAGCTACTCCCCTTCTTCTCCTCTTTCTTTCCCCGCTTTCAATTTATTCAATTAAGCCCTCGACCGACCTTGACAACCTTCACCCCCTTCACCTCCGACCACCCTCCGGCGAGCCGCTCCCATCACCTCAGCGACCCACACGGCTCGCCGACCACCGCAGGACCTCCGCCTCCTCACCCTGATCAACCTCCGCCCTGCCACTTCCCCCACATCACCCCCTGCAACCCCACCGAACAGACCCATCCTCCGACCCACAGTCCGACCTAGGGCAGCCCTCGCACGCCGCCCCGCGCCTCGCCACCACCCACACGAGCTTCGCCGCACCCTGGCGAAGCTCCTGGCACTTTCTGATTAGGCCGAGAGGCCATTTTCTTGTGAACAGGCCACCCGACCTCCGCCGCCATTGACGCGCAGGAGGAACTGCTTCCGCCTGCAGCTACAGGCGCGCCACGCTCAGCGCCAAGCCCAGATTCAACTCCCAGGCCTTGCGAGGAGTTTTGGCAAAACACCAGGTTTGCAGCTAAGGAAGAAAGCTTCGCGTGACGCCGCCATCTCCTGCTGATTTCCCCGCTGCGGGCGCGCAATTGAGGTGGGCCATTTAGTCCCACCTCGGAAACGCCTGAAGAGTCGCAGCGACATAAGATGCAAAAGTGCTGAAGGCTTACTGCCTCAGCACACGGGGTGAGGTCCCCTTCACCCGCCCGGTTACCCGGTCTCGTCCGCGCTCACGCCCCGCGGACCTGACCCGAGCTGACCCGACCCGACTTAAGACTGACCTGCACTCCTCGCCCACCACGCACGCCGGTGGGCCTGGACCCGGGCCTGACCCGAACCCGGTTACCCGGTAGCTCTGGGAGAGCTTTCCCAAGAGTGGTTTCAGAGAGAGAGAGAGACGCGGGGGGGGGGGGGGTAGAGTAGGTTTTGCCTCTGACGAAAAACTCTGAAGTGTGCAGGCACAGGCAAAGAAGAAGACCCGCGGAAGAAGAAGGAAGCTGACTGTAGCAACAGGTAGTTAAGTCGTCTGATTTGGAAATCAGACGACGGCCTGAAGGGAAAAGAAGAAAGGAGGGGTGACGTCCCTGGCTGAAAAAGAAAAGAAGAAGCTGACACTTAGCCGCAGGGAGGAGAAGCAAGAAGAAACTCTAAAGAAGAGGCTGAGCAAGGCAGAAGAAGAGGAAAGGCTGCAGAGAAGAAGTACAGCAGAGCCAAGGAAGAAGAAACCTTCACAGAAGAGACTGCAGAAAAAGAAGAAGAGAGGCCATGACAGAAACCAAGGAAGAAGAAGAAGGAGATCTGAAGAAAGAAAGAGGAGCATCACCTCTGCAGAACAAAGAAGAAGAAGGAGATCTGAAGAAAGAAAGAAAGAAGAACATCACGAGGAGAAAACAAAGAGAACAACAAATTCTTTCCCTCTCTCTTTCTTTATTTTGTAAAAGAAACATGTATATCTCTAGAATACAACTTGCTCCCTGAGTTTGACCTCGGGAACTCTTTTATTTTCCGAGTAAAAAATTTATATACTTGAAATGTTGGTAATAACTGGCTATACTACAACGTTATAACAATAAAACCCAGTTGTCCCGAACCAAGCGATTTCACATAGTCTTTATTCTCCCCCAATGATGCATGCAAAATCCCCCCATTGATTCTTGTATGCAGTCATTTTCTAGTAGCTAGATTTAAATTCCAAGCATTTCTGTACAAGCTTTCCTCTATAGTTTTTGTTGCAAATAACTCTCCCACAGAATGAATGAAAAATGCTTTTATCTATATATATGTCTCCATGTTATGAAATCACAATGATCTTATGATTGCTATTTTACTTGCATGATTTAAGTTGCCTGTTTTTCAATTGTCTATCCATTCCACAACAAGCATGTCGTTTCCCGAGAATATTGAAAATCTAACGATAGATGTTTTCTCCGTAGATAGTCACCACCTCACTAGAATCGTGTGCACAGAAACTCACACGTTCACCTTTGTGATTTACTTAACGCACGCGCATGTAATCCGAGTTCATAACAGAAGTGGTGAAATCTTAATTAGGAGATTGGAAATGGACGTGCGTTTTTAAACAAAGTAGCGCGGCAAAAAGATTGATTTCAAAAGTAAAACAAATGCCTCCCAGAGACGAACGACCGGGTCTCAAGTCTCGTTATCTTTATAAAATAATATCTTTGTTGGATTGTATTTCACAACTATACTACGACACTTTCTAATCAAATACGCGATCTACTCTCTTCTCAACAAATGGAGTCGTTGCTGGGGAGGCAACATCATTTTCTTTGATTTCGATCTTTTAAAACATCACTGACACATTTGCCTCTACTTTGTTTCTGGATGTATAGGAAAAATGGAAGAAATACAGGATCTGCGCATACAACAAGTGCGGAAAACAATCCAGGTGCACATCATCATTCTCTTTAGATTAGGTTTTCTTTTTTTGAACCCTAGGAGTAGATTTTCTTTCTGTAATTTCCTTTGAAAAAAAAGAAAAAAAAATATTTTTACTCAATTTCATGAAAAAAATTTAAAAAAAAGTTTGAAAAAAATTTAGATTAGGTTTCCTGTCGAATCTGGGTTAGTTTGAAAAAAAAAAGATATTTTCTTTGAATCTTTTGAAAAATTCTTTGCGAAAAAAAAATGCGTAAAAATTTTGAAAAACGAAAAAAAAAACATCCGTTTTGGTGAGAAGCTTAGATTTTTTGTTCAAACCTCTTTAAAAGCTTTTGTACCATTTTCTATTTTTCGGCCATATTTCAAGTCTAGTTTAAAAATTCAATTGCTGAAAAATTAGTAAGCGAAAAATTCTGAAATTCAGGCTAAACCTTCATTTTCAAACCATCTTTCAAACTCCACCATTTTTTTGAAAATATTGCAAGTATAAAATTTTTAAAAATTCACGAAGTGCACGAGGGTCAAACTAACCCAGATTAAAAATTTTTCAAATTTCAAAAAGTTATCTCGAGCAATCTGCGAATCTATTTTAACTAAAAATGGTGGGGTTTGAAAGCTGATCTCATTGGCTTTATTTTGCATATTTTTCCCAAATTTTTGAAGGTTATTTGTATTGTTTCAAAGTGAGAACTGACAAGGGGTCAAAATTCCAAATCTGACCCCCTAATATTCAAAATTCTCTAAAAATTTGGTTGAAATAGTAAAAATTCCAAAAAAATATTCTCTGGAAAGCTAATTTAAAAAGGAATCTACTGGAAAAATTTCAAGTTAATTGAATTCCAATTATTATCAAAGAAAAAACATTACTTTTGTGGCCTGCTGAAATAGAACAAACCCTAGAAGTGCATGAAACTTAGGTTGAATCTTTGGGGTTACAACTTAGAGACCACACTTTGGGCTAACCTAGACTTAATCATGTCTAGTGCTTAGCCGGTGAGTTTGGTTACCTTGAGGGCCACTCACCACAAACCCCACTAAAGAAAACAGGTCAAAATTAATTTTAAAACATGAAATTAACCCGAGTTCGTTGTCATACCACTGGGTGTTTTTAACCTCTCTTGCCAAACCTAGTGACTAAGTTTGCAGGGCAGTGTCAAACGACCGTGACTCGGGGGTTAATGGAACCGGAGGTGTAAGCCAAAGAAAGAACCTTCCCCTTAGTCCCCTCGTAACCAGGTTGGGTTAGCTTGAGAGGCGGGAATCACTTTCAGTCGATTGAATGACGAACTTCTCTTTAGGAATTCGAACTTCTAATGAAAAATCTGGTCACCTGATCCATAAGGACCATTTGCTTGAAAGGGCCTTAGCCTTGTCTTGCTTGGCTACACCAACCCAAGGGTTGGGGTGGTGTATGCAAGGAAGGAGGTCACTTCGACCTCACTTGGTTGGACCTTGGTAGTCACTCCCAAGGAGGCAAGTCACCTCTCCCGGACCATCTTCTCCCCCCATTTCTTCCACTCCCTGAGCCACCATGGCAAATCCTGGACCTAGACCTAGATCGGGTCAAGATATTAAGAATCTGGACCCGATGGCTCATCTGGAAGCCCGGGTTGCCGAATCCGAGGAGCTGCACCAGCAGAGCATGGATCACAATCTGACGGCGCTTGACAGGATGCAACACCCACCTCAAGGAGAACAACTACGGGATTTCTATGACCCAGCCGCACAAATCATCGCACCTCTAGTCAGAATTCCCGTAGGTGGAGACGTGTTTGAGCTCAAGCCCAATGTGATTGGGTTGATCAACACTTATTTCTATGGGAACTCAAGCGAAGATCCGTTCCAGCACCTTGAGGACCTAAGTCGACTTGCTGAAATTATTCGACCAAGGAATATCAAACTTGGAATTGTTCTAATGAAGCTTTTCCCGTTCTCTCTGAGGGACAAAGCTTCATACTGGTTCAAGACCATTGGGAAGAC
Organism: Thalassia testudinum; assembly: GCA_037157565.1. Taxonomy (NCBI): domain Eukaryota; kingdom Viridiplantae; phylum Streptophyta; class Magnoliopsida; order Alismatales; family Hydrocharitaceae; genus Thalassia; species Thalassia testudinum. The sequence goes on along the minus strand of JAZHRO010000071.1, from coordinate 22,247,964 downwards.
AATTGGAATCTGGCTGGAATTATGATGTGAATTCCTGCAAAAGTTCTTCCCAATCGGTCGAACAAATGCAATGCGGCATGCAATCACGACTTTCTCCCAGGGAGATGGGGAGAAGCTATATGAAGCTTGGGACAGATTTCACGGCCTTCTTAGGAAATGCCCGCATCATGGTATACCAAGATGGCACTTAGCTCAGATTTTCTACCATGGGTTGGATGACACATATCGGTATCTGGCCGATGCATCTAGCTGCAGGAATTTTCTCGCAAAAGACGAGAACAACGCATTTGAGCTGTTCGAATCATAAGCGGAGAACTCGATGAATGCCGCATCTATGAATCAGTTCTAGTAGCGGGTTGGTGTCCACGAGGCTCACACCAAGTCTATTCGAGCTGACATGGATATCATCGTCAAGCAGCTGGATAGATTAAACTTATCGAGAAAAAGATTGACCAGATTAGTCAGGGTCAATTTGACTTGAGCTCTGCCGCCGCACGACCCTTCTATGCACCCCGAGCCCCTCCTGCTCGAGTTAATCTACTCACTCGGGATGCATCTTCTCTGTATTTACGAGATCCCACATATCAAGATCCCGTAAATAATCCAGATCTGGCACCCTATGACTAGGGTTACGCACCACCCGCAGATTATAATGCGTATCCCCTTGATGGATATACGTCTCAGACATCTTCGGCCTATGAGGACGTCAGCGCTATCCAATGATACGGGCGTAATAACCCGTATTCAGAGACGTATAACCCTGGTTGACGCTAGCATTCGAACTTCTCTTGGTCTGGTAATTCATAGAGACCACATCAAGATCCACACTACCTGACCAGGCAATATGGGAATGCGCAAAACACGTACCCTAGGCAGTAGCCATTCCCATCTTAGCAGCAACAACCTCGTTCTTTATATGAGCAGCTGCACCAAGCTGCCAACCACCCTCCAATGTGGGCTGACCCTTTGGAGGCACTGAAAGAAGAGCTGCAAAAATCAATGAGGAAATAAACACAAGATAGCTTGCAGATTATGAAGGTAATGGCTGATCAGATACAGACCATACAGAACACGCAAAACCAGCTGTTGCAGGAGCATAGGACTCAGGGAGCCTTGCCCTCCCAACCTGTCCCGAACCCACGATATGTGCAGAATCAGGGTACCCAGCTTAGGTTTCAGGCACCACAGGGACAGGCACACGCCATACTACAGGCAGCTCCTGCACCACCCGATTATGCACAAGGCTAGCCGCCTTTGCAGAATCTCATGTATTCTGCCCTTTCCGCTCCCTCACCACCTCATGGACAGCAAGCCGATGCACATGCTGTCTCTTTGCGAAGTGGAAGGAAGACATTCGACCCACCACACAGGCAGGCGGGTCCTGATTTTTCCCACCCTTCATCGCAGGCTGGATCGACGCCTTCATCATCTCAAGAGTAGACAAGGGTAAGAGGCCACTCAACCCTGAGATTCCCATCCCCTTTCCTGAGGCTCTGACACGAAATGCAATATGGAAAAAGGACACGTGGAATTTCGAGGACCTGAAATCGATGTTCAAGGAAGTACATATTAAAGTCCCCCTCCTCGAGGCTATCGATCACATTCTCGCTGTCGCTAGGTTCTTCAAGGACTATTGTACCCTGAAGCGACAACCGAGAATTAGACGACAGGCAGTTCTATCAAAAGAAGTTAGCACCGTGATTCTAGCTGACTTACCACCGAAGAAGGAAGAGCCTGGTACCCCACTTATATCCTGCTTCTTGCAAGATTCTCCATTGATCGGGCCCTTCTAGATCTGGGTTCGTCCATCAACCTAACTCCCACAGCCGTATTTGATCGATTTCGATTTGGGGAGTTGAAGCCCACCTCGGTCACAATTCAGCTGGCTGATAGATCAGTCAAAACACTGAGGGGGGTCGTTGAGAATGTTATCATGAAAGTCCGCAGGTTCTGCTTTCCCGCAGATTTTTTTGTTCTCGATATGGAAGTTCCTCCTAATCTCCGAGATGCACCAATTATTTTTGGTTGCCCTTCTCTGGCGACAGCCTGAGCAAACATTGATTGTGCATCTGGGTGTATGGAGATAGCCCTAGGCAATGAGAGACTTTGACTTGACATATTCATGGCAGCAAAGAACTTCGACTATGATCGAATAGAGGAGGATGGTGAAGACGGAGATCCAGCATACTATGGCAACATTGGGCTCCTTTATGATGACCCAATGTCTCATTCATCTACACTATCAGGGTTCTTGGACCTCGATCCACACGAGACTGAGACCATTGCACTACACATATCTCCCTGAGGATCTGACTGTTTAGGGTGTGCTTCTGACCACAGCACCCCTGAATCCAGCTATCCTGATCCTTACAATACTGAATCGCCCCTGTTGTTGCACGAAGATGTGACTACAGCTAACGGGTCTCCTGTTAACGTAGTCACAACCGATTATTTCACAGGGAGCGACTCAGCGGGAATTCATGTGCACATGGATCAATAGATTCCCACCCTCGATTCTGCTCCTCCGATTCTCATTTCTGACTCTAACCCACCCGTGATTGAATTGAAGCCCTTACCTGACTCACTCAAGTATGTGTTCTTGGGCGAAAGTGAGACATACCTAGTCATTATCAATGCCCACTTAACCCAAGAACAGGAGCATCAATTGATTTCTATGCTTCAAGACCATAGGGCTGCTATCGGGTGGAGTATTGCTGATCTCCATGGTATTCGCCCCTCATATTGCACTCATCACATTTACACAGATGGGGGGGTGAAACCTTCGAGACATCCTCAAAGACGGCTTAACTCGAATATGCTAGAGGTTGTTAAGAAGGAGATCATCAAATGGCTGGATGCAGGCATTGTATATCCAATCTCAGACAGCCAGTGGGTGAGTCTGATCCAGATAGTGCCCAAGAAAGCAGGACTCACCGTCATGAAGAATGATAAGGGCGAATCCATCCCGACCCGCACTGCGACATCTTGGCAGGTCTGCATCGATTACAAGAAACTGAACACGGCTACCCAGAAGGATCACTTTCCTTTGTCGTTCATTGATCAGATCTTGGAACGGTTAGCCAGACGTAGTTTCTTCTACTTTCTGGATGGATACTCTGGGTATAATCAAGTAGCGATTAGCCCAGAAGATCAAGACAAGACCACATTCAAATGCCCCTTTAAAACATTTCAGCGTTGTATGATGGCCATCTTCTTTGACATGATTGGGGACTATGTGAAGGTATTCATGGATGACTTCTCCATTTTTGAAGATGATTTCGCATCTTGTGTTGATAACCTCACCAAGATCCTGAAACGGTGTACTGAGGTAAACGTAGTACTATCCTGGGAGAAAAGACATTTCATGGTGAGGGATGGCATAGTACTAGAGCAAAGGATCTCCAAAAATGGACTTGAGGTCGACCGAGCTAAATCAGAGATTATCTCCCACTTACTACACCTAGCTCTGTCAAGCAGATCAGATCATTCTTAGGACACGTTGGCTTCTATAGGAGATTTATAAGCGATTTCTCAAAAATTGCATGGCCTTTGACGAATCTCCTGGTTGCCGATGTCCCATTTGAATTTAACACCTCGTGTCTCAGCGCCTTCGAGACTTTACAAAGCACTGTCTCGGATTCATCGATTCTCCAACTACCCGACTGGTCGCTTGATTTCGAAATAATGTGCGACTCGTCTAATTTTGATGTCAGTGCTATTTTAGGCCAACGTCGAGAGAAATGACTCTTGGTCATATACTATGCTAGTAAGATGATGAATGAGGCTCAGCGTAATTATACGGTCACCGAAAAAGAACTGCTAGCAGTAGTATTCGGGTTGGAGAAATTCAGGTCATATTTATTAGGGTCCAAGGTCATCATCTTCACCGACTAACGAGTCGATTCTTCGCTTTTAAAGTCATTTGTCACATAAAATGACGCTTCGTTTGTTGTTTTATGTGGTGGAAAAATTGACTAATCAACAATTAATATAATCACTCAGTTAGGAGCGGGTCGTAGCCATAGGGAGGCAATGACATATTTAAACTCGCACCAGTTAAAAACATATGTTCACGGTTAGTTTCATCGAGAAATCGAGCCAAATTTACCATCAGATTAAGAAAAAATCAAGAGAATATGCTGAAATGGCAATTTTGCACAACTAAAGGATATATTTTGCAATGCAGCTTAACAAAATGTACTCCTCACCTCGGTAAGAAACAAAGCATTTGCTCCCTTTGTGTGTGCGTGAGAGGAGGCCATGGTCGGGTGTGCGGAGCTCAGACGTGGTTGGCCACGACGAGGGCTACGCATTGGCAGTGACGGTGCGTCTAACGGCCACCGGTGGTCTCGCCGGCGACGAGGAAGGCCGACAATGGTGGCGGCGGCTCGCCAACGCGGGTGAGCTGTTGTTGGCCTTCAGAGGGTGTGGCCGAGTTTCTGAGGTCGAGGCGAGTTCATTGATGTTGGTGGCGTGAAGCTTTGAGGCTAGATGAGGTGGCTGTGTTGTGGGTGCTTTGGGTACCTTTGTTAACAGAGAAGAAGAAGAAGAAGAAGGAGAAGCTGGCTGAAGTGAAGCACACTGTGCGTGTGCTGCTGGTGGCAAGGCGAAGTGCTATTGCTGGGCACGTGGGCGCACGAGTGCTGGCAGGCCACTTCGGCACGCAGGTGCTTTACTGCGGGCGGCGTGCGCACTCAACAGCAGCGGGCGCGGGAGGTGCTGGAGGCACGCTGCTTTTGTGCTGCATGCGGCGAGGGGGATGAGAACTCACCGACATGCCGGCTGGTGCGAGCGAGAGGTGCGTGGAGCGCGCACTGTGGGCGAGTGGAGGTGTGGTGCCGGGGCACTGGAGGTTCTAGAGAAGGTGTGGAGGCACGCGTGGTGGTGTCTGATGAAGCGGTGGCAATCGTGCATCAGTAGATGCACTCACGGTAGGCGAGCTTCAAGGAGCTTGTACACGGTGGCGACCAACTCCATCCTCTTGGCGGGGTGGTCTGCCACCCCACTGGCCCATGGTGTGGTGGAGCTCGGCCTTGGAGACCACAGTGGTGGAATGGAGTACACAGTGGTGGAGTGGGGCGGTGTCTCATCAAGCTCGGCTGGCTCCTCGTCTCCCTTGTAGTCAGCTGCCCCAACCAGATCCAACACACCCACTCCTCCATGAATGGGGCCTTGACTGCGGCAGTTGGAGGAAATGCTGCCGTTACTCATAGAAGAAGAATAAAATAATAATAAAATATTATGGTTATTTATATACAAACCCTCAACTTTTATGTTAACTTGAAATAATGCATGCAATGCAGCTAATTGGTTAACTAATTAAATGAATACAATTCTAAGTTAATTCTAAATGCATTTAAATATGAATGCAATGCATGAATTATGTAATTAAATCAAAAATATGAATTAATCTTTTTACATCCTAATTTATGCTAAATAAATGTTAGAATTAACTTAATGTCTAGGCACTTAAATACTTAAATATCCCACAAATATGGGCTAATCAAATACCCCTATGCCTAGTTTTTGCTAGTCCCTAGCAAAATCAAGCAAAACCTAGCACTCCAAGTAGACTAGCCAACCCAATCGGTCTTCCTTTAGAAACATATTAAGTTCAGACTTTAGACCTAAGGTTCTCAAGTAGTTGTTAAGTTACAGACTAGGTCAGCTAAAGATGAGTTGCAGGCACAAGTTTTCCTGATTTCTAACTCTACCCTAAGGTTTATTGATCCCTGAGATTAAAGCATCCATGCATATGCATTGCTCTGAGTTACTTGAGTTAAAGGAAAAAGGAATTTTTTTTTGAATAATATATATATATTTTTTGTTTGATTCCTCTAAGTCTAACCTCGGATCATCTATCAACACGGCCTGTGTCGGATTTATTGTCCCCATTATCGTACCTCGAAGGGTGTCTGCTTTCGATGCTTCGAGATAGCACCGCCCACAACGACCCCAAGAACTCCTGGCAATCGACACTTCGAGATAGTATCGCCCATGGATTTCTTAAGCGAATTTAGGTTTGTGGCAATCTGCACTTCGAGATAGGGCCGCCCTTGGTACCTGAACCGCACAATGCGCTTACATGCCCCCAGTGAGATGAATATCCTAAGAGACAAGCATTGAGGAGGTAATATGTTATCATCGCATCCTCAAGGTGAGTATATACTCCACCTCTCCTACGGCAGGAACTCTTCCAATCAAATTATGTTTTCAAGCCTCTCCTAAATCAAAACTAAGAGAACCAAATCTCTTTTAAGAAAGGAATTAAGTTGATTACTTACACAAGACCAGGTGTGTGTGAAATTTAGATGCTTAGGTTACAAGGACCCGTAAAAAAAAAGGTAGAACAAGACTCCAGGTATTTCTCAGCCGTTTAACTTAATCCCTAGCTTTCCTTCCTCAACCTCTTGAGGAATGGTCAGCAACTTAACTCCTACTTAGGTTTTTAAGTCCACAAAGGATCCGAAAGGTCTAAAGCTAGTAGCTCAATTAGCTTCTAAAGTTCGACCCTCGAACCAACTTAGTCTCACCAAGAGTTCTAATTTGCTTAAGAATGCAGAACCTAGCCAGTTAAGCTCAAAACTTTTTTTTAAATTATTTTTTTATTTTTATTTATTTATTTATATTTTTTTTATGCAATGCATAATGCTTTAATTAAATGCATGAATGCAATATGCTATATATATCCCTAAGGACACCCCCCCATGCCTAAAATCTGCAATGTCCTCATTGCATAGAAGGATATTACCTGGGTTAGAGATGGGCTACCGTTCTTTTGTTAGCAGCCGAGTAGATAAAGAACCTGCAAATTAGGTTCAAGGATGACAGAAATAAGCCCTAAAAATGAGCAAAATAATGCTGACCTAGAAAATAGGTAACCTAGGATGTTGGCGAGTTGATGATGAATCCCGATAGCGAATGCTCGCCCAACCAGGATGGGAATGAAATCTTCCCAGGTCACCAGAGGAGGTTCTAAAAGATAAACTAGCATAACAACCTCCAAAGGGGTAGGGGGAGGATGACAAGGATCCTCCAAAAGGAATGGGGAAGGAATGGTGTAGAGATAAACCCCCAGGGCAATGGACTAACTAAAGAAATCATCAATCCCTACCTGATACTCCATTACAACAAATATTGGTTTGTTAAGCCCCCTAGTTAGAACAAACGTGACCAAATCTCTAATGCAAGGATCATCTAGGGTGTCCAAATTTCGAGGTTGCGGGATGGCCATAAGATCTAGGTTGGGTTTAATCAACTCGGTGTCCATCCCTAACACTCTTTCCAAATCCTCAATTGCATCCCTAGCATTCCTTGCACCATCACATGTATCTTCCTGCACTTCATTAGGAGTCACAATTTCACCTTCAAACATAAGCGAATTAGAGGGTGACTTCGAATCAAATGAAGGCAGGTTGGAAGGAACAGATCTAGGGATTATCCTATCAATGTCATCCCCGGGTTCTTGTTCTTTACTCAAATCTTCCCCGGAGTCTAGATGTGAATTCATATAAATCTTAAAAGTTGCTTCCAAATTTTCCATCATTTCATCATGAGGAGAAATATCATCAATGGGTGTGCTAAGGAAACCTAATTTGGTCAAATTTGTGACATCCTCAGGGGCTAACTCTTCAAATAAGACATAATCACCCTTAGTGTCACTCCAAATTTTAAATGTAGGTTCCTCATATAATTCGTCTTTCTCCTCATCATATGATTCATCATATACCGGAGGTCTAGAATCATTTAATATCTCAGTAGATCCCCTAGGGTTCTCTATCTGAGGTAAATGGTTTATACTGGTAACATCGGACTCCTCAGATAGGTCAATTTCTTCAGTGTTAGGTTCCCTAAGGGTGGGCTTGAGTTCCATCTCGTGATCAGAATGGAGGGTAGGATTAACAACTTGACTTCGACCCACTTCATCAAATGTCACGAAAATACTATCATCTGGGTCGAGGTCATCCAATGGTACCATCATTCCCTTCTTTTGACTCCAATATAATTTAGGTGGATACTCAACCTTATCATCATCTTCCTCAAGTTGCCACCTTTCTTCATCCAATCATAGCTACTTTCATATGTATCTTCCTCCCATTTAAGGCGTGGATCTCTCAAGGAAGTGTCAACTAATGGGGAGGTTTCAAAATCGATCCTCGAAATGTAGCTATTCTCCTTTACATAATCCCCAAAATTTCCCTCCAACTTAAAGTGTAGCTCTCCCACGGGAGATGAATCTATTGTAGAGGGGTGTACATCATCCTCAATGGGGTATATTGGGCGGCTAATTTCATCTCTTTCTTGTTGGCTTGCTCTTGAAGATTCTCCTAACAATTCAATCATTTCGTCTTGCAGTTTTTGTATTTCCATCTTCAAGCAGGAGAGGTCATTTCTATCATGAGAGAAGTCGGGCTCAGGCTTATAGTACCTAGGAGTGTCCGTTCAACCATTATAATTATTCAGGGAGGGTGGGTTGGGTATTTCTATGGTGTGTGGGATATTGGGCAAAGCAAATCCCGCTCCTAGGTTCTGCTCACTGATTTGGGTCTTAACAAAGCCAATACTCCTATAATAGGAGTAAAACGGATCCCAATGATTGTCATTATGTCCATCAAAGGATGGACCATCTCGGTGTATGGGATCGAAGAGTGCAGAGTGGGGGTGAGGGTGTGGGCAAGATGTGAAAGGATGAAAATCCATGTGATCCATTCTAACTCACACCTCAATCAGAATTCCCCAAGCAAAACACAATTGAAAAAGGACTTTTTAAGTCTTTCCCAATTTAGGCTTTTGATTTTAAGTCAGATTGTAGGTGACAATACAATTTGTTCAATCAATTTACACACTTATTGTCGACTTACGAATCACCTAAGAAGACCTAGTTGGAGCTTAGGTGTTCTTCCCTAAATCTCAAATGGTAGAGCAACTCCAAAGACGGAAGATCGAGGGATGCAAGTAGGCCTAAGCCTTCCTTTGAAGCTGTGCTTTTGCGGTGCTTCTCAACTACCCCCAAAAATCTGTGATAGGGTATCCCCCTCTTTGGAGTTACAAAACCTTTGATCTCAAGTTCTAAACACTTCAGAATCCAACGATAGGAGGGCTCTTGTCCTAGTATTTCCAAACCTAAAGAGTGTCTAAAAGCATGCCGTGGTGCAAGAGATATAAGTGTGCATACACCGCAAAAGATTTTGAATTTTGAATCGCATGCTAAGTTTGAAAATCAAATCCTTGGTTTTTAAAATGTCCCTTCGTTAATTAGTCCTTTTTCCAGAAAATATGTGACCACTTGTTAGATTTATTCAATATAGATTAGGTGGTCTTGAAATTAGTCCAAATGCAATGCGTGATCAAGAATACGATGCAAAGTAAGAGAATGCGTACCTTGCTTCCAGCAATCAACGATGCAAGAATGCACGCAATGTAGAGAAATAAATCTAGAGGCTGCTCATACAGACCTAAATGGTTCTTCCTTGGGGTAGGTAGCTCTTTTTTTTTGTTTTTTTAGCTACTTATGCACAAGCAAATAATGGGTAAACAATCCACAAAATAAATTTAAAACCTAAATTTAAAGAAAAGAGGGAACAGACTCCCAAAAACTACCCAACATGGGCCTAAAACAAAATCAGGGAACAAACCCCTAAAAATATACCCCAGAACAAGGGTTTCAAACCAAATGTGCAACGAAAAAAAATTAACTATAAAGTCTTAATCCTACTCTAATCAAATCAATGACTAAATGTACAGAGATGATCGTCGCGTCCTCGTCCTTCCCCTCCCTTTGAAGGGAGCTCGATCAATTTCTCCTCTGGCAACGTCAAGGGTCGCCTCTCACGATGGCTGTGTGATTGTGAGTCGTAGAATGTGTTGCAGATCGTTGCAGTCGCCTCTCTCTAATTCCTCGCACAAATTTATCGCACAAAAAAGATAATAAATGGTCAGATCACAATGCAATGAAAAATAACCAGAAATGAAATCAGGTGAAATTATTGCGTCTATTGCCTCCCCAGCAACGGTGCCATTTCAAGAGTTGATTCTTCGCTTTTAAAGTTGTTTGTCACATAAAATGACACGTCGTTTGTAGTTCTATGTGGTGGAAAATCAACTAATCAATAATTAATATGACCAGTCGATTAAGAGCGGGTCGTATCCACAGGGAGGCAATGACATATTTAAACTCGCACTGGTTAAAAACATATGTTCACGGTTAGTTTCGTCGAGAAATCGAGCCAAATCTACCTTCAGATTAAGAAAACATCAAGAGAATATGCTGAAATGGAAATTTTGCACAACTAAAGGATATATTTTGCAATGCAGCTTAATAAAATAATAATAAAAGTTGACAATGGTACAAAATGTAAATATTAATTCAGTAAGAAATAAATCATTTGCTCCCTTTGTTCATGTGTGATGAGGAGGCCACGGTTGAGTGTGCAGAGCTCGGAGGTGGTTGGCCACAACGAGGGCTATGCGTTGGCAGTGACGGCACGTCGAATGGCCACCGGTGGTCTCGCCAGTGACGAGGAAGGCCGGCAATGGTGGCAACGGCTCGCAGGCGCGGGTGGGCTGCTGTCGACCTTCAGAGGATGTGGCCGAGTTTCTGAGGTCGGGGCGAGTTCATTGATGTTGGTGGCACGAAGCTTTGAGGCTAGATGAGGCGGCTACATTGTGGGTGCTTTGGGTACCTTCGTTAACAGAGAAGAAGAATAAGAAGAAAGAGAAGTCGGCTGGAGTGAAGCACACTGTGTGTGCGCTGCTGGTGGCGAGGCGAAGTGCTGCTACTGGGCACGTGGGCACGTGAGTGCTGGCAGGCCACTTGGGCGCGCGGATGCTTTACTGCGGACGGCGTGTGCACTCAACAGCAGCGGAAGCGGGAGGTGCTGGAGGCGCGCTGCTTATGTGCTGGGTGCAGTGGGGGGAATGAGAATGCACGCACGTGCAGGCTGGTGCGGGTGGGAGGCACGTGGAGCGTGCACTGTGGGCGAGCGAAGGTGTGGTGCAGGGGCATTGGAGGTTCTGGAGAGGGTGAGGAGGCACGTGCGGTGGTGTCTGATGAAGCGGTGGCAGTCGTGCATCAGTAGATGCACTCACGGTAGGCGAGCTTCAAGGAGTTTGTACACGGTGGCGACCAACTCTGTCCTCTTGGCACGGTTGTCTGTCACCCCACTAGCCCACGGTGTAGTGGAGCTCAGCCTTGGAGACCACGGTGGTGGAATGGAGTACACAGTGGTGGAGTGGGGCGGTGTCTCATCAAGCTCGGCTGGCTCCTCCTCTCCCTTGTAGCCAACTGCCCCAACCAGATCCAACACACCCACTCCTCCATGAATGGGGCCTTGACTACGGCAGTTGGAGGAAATGCTTCCGTTACTCATAGAAGAAGAATAAATTAATAACAAAATATTATGGTTATTTATATAAAAACCCTCAACTTTTATGTTAACTTGAAATAATGCATGCAATGCACCTAATTGGTTAACTAATTAAATGAATACAATTCTAAGTTAATTCTAAATGCATTTAAATATGAATGCAATGCATGAATTATGTAATTGAATCAGAAATATGTATTAATCTATTTACATCCTAATTTATGCTAAAATAAATGTTGAATTAACTTAATGTCTAGGCACTTAAATACTTAAATAGCCCACAAATATGGGCTAATCACCGACCACTCCTCCCTCCGGCATTTGTTGGCAAAGAAGGATGCCTAACCACGGCTCATTAGATGGATCCTTCTATTGCAGGAATTCAATATCGAAATCCATGACAAAGCCAGAAAGCAGAATGTTGTGGTGGATCACCTATCCAGACTGGACTCAAATCACATTCCTCATTCCCTGCCTATCCACGAGCAATTTCCAGATGAATCTCTTTTGGCAGTTCATTCCGTTGAGTTTCCTTGGTACGTGGATTTCGCGAACTACCTCACCATAGGAAAAATTCCCGTGAACCTATCCAAGGACCAGAAACTCAAATTCACTGTCGAAGCCAAATACTACCTCTGGGATGACCCACTACTCTTTTGCATTGGAGCGGACCAAATTATCCAAAGATGCATCCCAGACTCTGAGATCCCCAGTGTGTTATCTTTCTGCCACATTGATGCTTGTGGAGGCCATTTCTTAGGATGGAAAACCGCTACAAAAATTTTGCAGTTGGGATTTTTCTAGCAAACCATCTTCAGAGATACACACGAATACGCCCAACGCTGCAAATGATGCTAGTCGGTCGGTTCTATGACCAGGAGAGACATGATGCCACTTCAACCCATCATGGTTGTAGAAGTGTTCGACGTCTGGGGCATCAATTTTATGGGCCCTTTTCCAAACTCGCATGGCTTCGAGTACATATTGCTAGCCATTGATTATGTCTCGAAGTTGGTCGAGGCCATCCTGGCGAGACGAGCTGATCATAAGATCATCATTTCTTTCGTACGGCAGAACATCTTCACGAGATTCGGAATACCCCATGCTCTGATTAGCGACGAGGGAAGCCACTTCATTCACACCCATTTCAGGTCATTGTTAAAGAAATATGGGTTACATCACCGTATAGCCACCCCATATCACCCACAGATCAACGGGGCAGGCTGAAGTGTCTAACCGTCAGATCAAGCTGATTCTCCAGAAGACGGTTAGACCAGTCAGGAAGGACTGGTCTGACAAATTAATTGATGCACTCTGGGCATATCGGACCGCATACAAGGCCCTACTCGGAATGTCACCATACCGCATGGTATATGGCAAGGCCTGTCACCCTCCTGTAGAGCTGGAACACCACGCCTTTTGGGAGGTGCGAAAATGTAACCTTGACCTCGAGGTTGGAAGTCAAGAAAGGAAACTCGAGCTCAGCGAATTAGAAGAGATTCAGCTGGAGGCCTATGAGAATGCATTGGTATACAAGGACAAGACCAAGGCCTTTCATGACTGCCACATTCGAAGGAAAGCATTCACGCCCAACCAGTGAGTTTTGTTGTTTGATTCACGGCTGAAACTATTCGCGGGGAAGCTCAAGTCCAAATGGATTGGCCCGTATGTTGTGATTCATCCATATCCTAATAGGGCAGTCCAAATCAAGGACCTAAAATCTAGGCATATATCCACGGTTAATGGCCAGCACCTCAAGCCATTTTTGGCCCAGGAACCTCCTCCACCTGACGAGATTATTCATCTTATTGAGGACGTGTGATTGAATGCTTGCCCAGCTGGAGGAGTTAAACTCAGCACATATAGATAGCATATATCCCACATTTCACAAACATTTATACATAACCATTTTTATACATAGCATATTTTTCTTTTAGCATATATCCTTTGCATATATTGCATGCTAGTAGGTTGGTCGGTGCTGAATGTATATTTTCAGGAGCAATTCCAGGTGACTTCTACCCACTACACTTTCTTTTATATTAATGCATGAGGACATGCAAGAACTTAGGCATGGGGGGGTAGATACAACAAAATTGAATAATTTTATGCAAACATTTAGGAAAACCTCGGAGCTGCATGTAAAATGTACTTTAGGACCCTAAATAAAAGAACCGACCCCACGTCCAGTGCTCGCATTGGAGCTAGAAATCATCTGCAACAGCCATTTCCGACTCACCTGCTCACCTCTTGTTCTAAATTTATGGTTAAGCTGATTGTAACCCGATACGGGAATTTCACAAAGTACAAATTATACGAGGTTAATTGTTCATAGCATATATACATATCGCATTCATGAATAAGATTATTTTATTAAGAGAATGCATTAGGAATTTTATCCTCTAGTTGATTCCTGTAATCTGGAATCCAGTACAACTTTTCACACACGTAGAATTTGCAATGGATTCATGGTGAAGGCTGACAAACGTCTTCAGTCTATCGAGAAGAAGCAGTGCTTCTTCTCCTGAACCCCTAGACAGTGTTTTGGGAGTCAGACAGATTCTCTTCAAAAAATCCACCAAATAGTGTGAGATGAGAGTAGAGTGTACTAGTGCTCTAAGATTAGTATAAGGAATCTGGAGTCCTAGATAATTAGGTAATGATACTTAGAGATTAGGCATAGTTTCCACTCTCAGTTCCTATGTATACATTTTTTAGTGAATTTTAAGAGCCATCGAATAAGTTAAATACGTGGAGAGCGAGTTTTCATAAAACTAGGGCTAAGGTGGATGGTTACGACCATTCTTTACGAAATCCTTGGCTGAAGGAGGGTATTGATGCCAAGGACAAAAATACACCATCCTATTCATCTCTCCCGATGCCGTGAGTAGGCACTTCCACCAAATAAGCCACCCAATGTCTCTTGAGTACCACCAATCCCTAATAATGCCTCCTCAATAAAGTTCATGGATGTATAAAAAAAAAAATGAAATGATGATGAAAAGAAAGAAAAATTGAAAAAAAAAATTTAGAAAAAAAGAAGAAAAAGCAAAGAAAAAGAGTGAATATTTAGTTCAATTGCGTTGAGGCAATACCACTGAATAAATTCAAGATCCACCAAATATAGCCCTAACCCACCTTTCTATGTTTCTGACCACCTGAATACTAGCTGAGGAACTCTGACTTAGTGTTAGGGTTATGAGAACTCAATTAAAGTGTTAATGGCAAGCGAGACCATCAAATATAGAGCGTATATGTGAATCTGGTGAGGTTGTAAGCGCTAAAAAAAAAGAAAAGAAAGAAAAAGAGAAAGAGAGAACGAATACAAAGTAATCAAAAGGGAGCATAGTTTTTCTCGTCTTTCTCTAAGTTGAGTTACGTAGTAATCTGGGAATCTAGATTCTGCAATACTAGCCTCTATGTAGCACCAAGTGAGAGTGAGCCACCAAATATATAATCTTTTCCCTCAGAGATTCTCTACCTAAGCCTAAAGCCGGGGTGGAATTCATAGAATATTTTGAATGCCCCGAGGGAAGAAGTCCGCCTATCCTGCTAGAATTTTTACTAGGGGTCAAGTACAAGCTTTAGAGGTGTATTAGTTTTTCACTCGAATCTGTTGCAAAAGCTGCATAGCTGCACTTTCACGATTGTCTGGATTTCTAAAGCATAGGATGAAAACAAAAAGGAGAAAAATCTCTATGCATTCACTTGATAAAATAATCAGTCCCTTATGGACCCTTGCCATAAATAATTTAGTCTTGCATTTTCTTGGGACTAGCAAGATTTAAGCATGGGGGTATGATTGCGCAGCAATCATAAGTCTTAATTGACCTAAATTAGGCTAGGACTTAGCATAAGTTAGGGTAATTCATGCCTGCATAAGCATTATCTGCATCTTTACTGCTTTACTTTAGCTATGCATGAAATAATGTTATAATGTGCTGATTAAGTGCATTATGTCGATTGCAAGCAATAAGCTGATCAGGAGCCGGATCTGGAGTTGGATCTGAAGCGGGATCTGGAATAACGGGAGTTGCAGCAAAGCTGAAGCAGAAGGCTTAGTTTAGATGTAGGAATAATAATGTAAGGGAGTTAAAAGTTTGTTGTTCTATTAAGTAAAAATAAAGCAGTAAAATGTGAAGAGCTTAGGTCCACCCTAGCCATAGGATAGCCTGGAGACTTCCCCAAGCTTTAGCCACCCTTAGAATAGGTCACAACACCCTAGGAAACCCTAAAACCCTAGTTCCAACAATTATCTGGACGTCCAGATAAGTTATAGGACATCCAAGACCCTTAGCCAACTCCCACACACCTCAAACCCACTTCTACAGTGTTATTGGACGTCCAGACACTTTGTTAGATGTCCAATTTTTGCAGAATACCAAAAACAGAACCTTGATTTTCCCCTGACTCAGATTGGACGTCCAGAACTGAAGTCTGGACTTCCTATTTTTGGGTATAAGTCGTCTGATCACATTTTTGGACGTCTGGTACTGGTCTCCAATCCCTGTTTTGAGATTCAAGCGTTGATCTTGGATCTCTAGCTCCCTAGACCTAATCCCAGCCCCATAGGAACCTAAATTAAGGTGTCCTAACCCTAGTACATCACCTCTAGACCTACCTAAGGACCTAATTAGGTCCTCACCAAACCCAAGTGACTTAGATCAAAGTCAATTACATTCACCTAAGTCAATTGGACTCATTGAGTCCAATTGAGCTTAGATCTCAACCAACACAAGTTCAATTGGACTTAGTGAAAGTCCAATTGACCTAAACCCAACCTAATTGAGTTATTTCACTCTCAATTAGGTTCACACTCATCCAATTAAACTTATGTTAAGTTTAATTGCATTTTCCCTTTAGCAATTAGGGTTTGTAACCCAAATCCAAGGCATACACCTACCTAAACCCCTTAGGACCTAATCTAAGCCACCTATCCACATAGAGCACGACCGCACACACACACACACACCCATTCATTCACACACACTTCTCTAGAGTTCTCTAGAACTCTCTTGAAGTGGCGCCACCTCTTGGTTGCCAAATTTAGCAACCAAGAGGCATTCAAAATGAGATCCACATTTTTTTGATCTCATAACCATATGGCCAGCCACCCTTGGACTCTCTCTAGAGAGTTCCACACCTCTCTAGAGAGAAGCCATTGAGTCTATAAAAAGACCCATGGGCATCCAAGTGCACTCATTCACATCCCTTGGCTTCACTTCACATTCCTGGCACCACTCACTCCATTAGTTCCATGCACGCCCACCTCCATTAAGGTTAGCCACTCCACCTCCATGAGCTCATCACCACCAGGAAGGACACCACACTGGGATGCTAGATCATTCCTCTCTCTCTCCAAGGCCTGGCCTAAGCTCCATTGGCCATCCCTCATTCTCCTCCCGACCACTCTAGGGCCATCGGGGACCACCCCTGAATGCCCTTTTGTTCTACTAGATTTACTTTCTGCTCTTCATAGATTTACTACTTTCTATTACTGCTCAGTAGCGTAGTCTTTATTCTCCCCCAATGATGCATGCAAAATCGCCCCATTGATTCTTGTATGCAGTCATTTTCTAGTAGCTAGATTTAAATTCCAAGCATTTTTGTACAAGCTTTCCTCTATAGTTTTTATTGCAAACAACTCTCCCAATGAGTGAATGAAAAATGCTTTTATCTATATATATGTCTCCATGTTATGAAATCACAATGAGCTTATTGATTGCTATTATACTTACGTGATTTAAGTTGCTTGTTTTTCAATTGTCTATCCATTTCGCAACAAGCATGTCATTTCCCGAGAATATTGAAAATCTAACGATAGATGCTTTCTCCGTAAATAGTCACCACCTCACTAGAATCGTACGCACAGAAACTCACACGTTCACCTTTGTGATTTACTTAATCCGAGTTCATAACGGAAGTGGTGAAATCTTAATTAGGAGATTGGAAATCAGTGTGCGTTTTTAAACAAAGTGGAGCGGGAAAAAGATCGATTTCAAAAGTAAAACAAATGCCTCTCAGAGACGAAGGACCGGGACTCAAGTCTCGTTATCTTTAGAAAATAATATCTTTGTTGGATCGTATTTCGTAACTATACTACGATGCTTTCTAATCAAATACACGATCTATGCTCTTCTCAACACCTCCCAAAACCTTTGAGTGCCCACCCTAATCCCCATATCGTTGCCAACCTCAGCCCCCTCCCCCAAGCTCGTTCATCCTCACAAGCTTGCTCACCACCGAATGCAGCTGACCACACGCTCTCGTCAATCTCCCAAGCTTGCCTGTTGTTGTCTTACCTAGGTTCCAAACCATTGTCTTGTATGTTTACATGCTTCTAATTAAAATCCAAAAGGGTTGTATGCATATGATTTTGGTATATCTATGTTCCCCCATCTATTCGAGATTATTGGTTTCATCTTACTGTCTGTAGTTCAGAATTTATGATGGTTTGGGCTTTAACATCGCCATGTCTATTTCCATGTCTATTTCCAATTATGATTCTGAGCAGTTCAGAATTAATCTAAAAGTCTTCTCTATAAAATAAAGTAAGCCCTCCAGCACGTCCCATCACTTCCACAGCAAAAATCCTGTAACCTCTTATTCTATGAGCTACCCTATACATTGCCTTGTGATGTAAATGTGTTTCAGATACATAAGCTAAGGAAGGAGAAGTAGCTCTCAGGAGACTCTTGAGGTGACAAATTGCAGAGGGGGCCCCCAACTCCCCCTAATTCCAAGCAAGAATGTTCATTTGGACTGTGGTGGTTGTTTAGGGACAACCACCAAAGCCCCATCAAGCTCTACTACAAGTGCAACATTCTCAGGTTTGGCTCTTTTTCCCTGTTATGTGGTCGTGAGTGTTTCGCATGTTAGAAATCGAGGTTGCAAGTAAGCCGTTGTCGTAGTTACAAAACAAGTTGATCAGATAAAATTTATACCGAAACTCCAAGGGAGTCTTGAGTCAAACACAAGGAGGCAACATTTACTTTACGTGAAAACTATGCTTCGATTCATTTCTTTTTGGTATTTTAGGGTTTTGTTATTTTTTTGTGTTTTTGAAATAAAAGACAAGCAAATGAAGCACAAGATAGAGATGAGGAACCAAAATGGTATATATATCAATCCAATGTTTATTACAATCTACTATGAAAGCATAAAAAGAGAGGGAGGTGAGAGAAAATCTCCCGAATCGACTATTTGGCAAGATGACGGTGCCTAGCAGAAGCTCAAACGAAGGAGGTGACGAGTGGGACGATGGAGGTGAGATGCAGGAGGACGTCATGTTGAGGAAAGCTTCGACGTGGCTCTAGAATGGAGATGAGAAGATAGAGTTGATCTGCTACCAAAATGG
Source organism: Thalassia testudinum (assembly GCA_037157565.1). NCBI lineage: Eukaryota > Viridiplantae > Streptophyta > Magnoliopsida > Alismatales > Hydrocharitaceae > Thalassia > Thalassia testudinum. The sequence goes on along the minus strand of JAZHRO010000071.1, from coordinate 22,229,241 downwards.
AGGTGGGAGGACGGCTCCAAGGTGACCTATGAAGGGAGATGGGAAGTAGGAGAATTTGGTGAGGCAGAGGTTCGCTACACTAATAGGCACCTTGGGAGCTTGAGAACAAGCTCTAATGGAGTGTTGGTAGGCTTGCTAGAGCTTCGGAGTAGGTGGGAGTAGAGTAGGTAGAGATGTCTTGGAAGGGAGGGGGTGTAGGTCCTTTTATAATGGAGGAGAAGAGGCATAAATAGGTATGGGACCATTATTGACATCTAGGCCATCCTTGGAAATGTCCCTGTAGGCAGCTCATGCCTGCTGTCGCCTACAGCTGGCTTTGCTAGCATGCGATGAATTACCGACGGTTGTAAGCATCGCTGTAAGTCCAGCTCATGCGTCGCTATAGTCCACCTCATGCTGCTCTAGCATCATGTTCCTACCTTGCCGCATGCGCACGCGCACGCGCACTACTGTGCGCGTGCGGTGCTGCGTGCGTGTGTTGCCGGCCTGGGCTGTGCCACATGGCGCAGTTTGGGCCATCCATCTTCTTGTTGTAGGGGCTGCTACAGAGGTCGGATTTAGTTGATTTTCGCACCGTTAGGCTACGATCGTTGACCCGAATTCATCCGCGTGGTCGGATTTATCATTTGAAGCTCCAAATTATGTCTCCTAGTCCCTTGGCTGTTTATCTTCCTCGAACTACATATGGTGCTACGGGACTCCAATCGAGGCAATTTAAGAGGCGTTGGACTCCGATCGTCGTCTTGATCAGATCTATACACTCGGATCGTCAATCCGAGGCTCTGAAATAAATATGCTTCTCTCCTAACCACAAAAAAGGACGTAATTAACCTAAATTATATACAACTACTCTAAATGCAAAATGACGCATGCTATGCAATATTTATAACATGAAATGCAAATCTAAGCCTAGGAACATGCATGAATAGGCATTTACATCATACCCACATGCCTATCTTTTGCTAGTCTTTAGCAAAATTAAATTATATCCTTTGTATAAAAGTAGAATTAGGATTAGATCACTTAGGCCTAAGTCATTTATTAACAATAGAAAATTTCAACTAAGGTCCTAAACTATGAAAACTCAACAGTACCAAGGTGTCTGCCAGAATGCAAACCACCCAAGTTCTCGCCTTATTTGAGAAGGGAAGATATATATTTTCTTATTTTATTCTTTTCTAATTCTTTTGTACTTTTGGAGTTTGAGAGTTCCGAGATAACTTTTTACGGCTACTCGACCTGCCCAACAATTGAAAAGGACTCTAAGCACTAAGCATCTTTGTGAAAAAGTGATAGAATCACAAAATGACCATTACGACGAACTCCGATTTTCTACGACCCTAGGTGACCTTGCCTAAAGGTTTATCTTTACGATCGGTAGCCTTCTCCCTACTTCTTTTATTTATGGGGTCAACACAAGGGTAAACCCAGTGTATATCTCCCCGGTTTATTCTACTTCCCCGCTTCTTCCCTAAGTGTTTTGGGAATTATTATGTTTTTTTTTTTAAGCTGGGTTCTAGACAACCAGCCGATGAGCTGTTACCATCGACAACTTTCCAGCCATACTCGTGAGATGAAGTGTGATTTTATTTATTTTTTTATTTTCTCCTTTTTCTTTTTTTTTCTTTTCTTTTTTAGTGTTTCTTTTTTTTTTCTTTAAGTAGGTGGCTTCCCTGATCTAAGATTTACCTAAAGGCAAATACAACGAAAATGGTCTTATGGTTGGGCTCTGGACAACCGACCGATGAGTTGTTACCACCGACAACTTGCTAGCCATACCACCCATGTCGGTCCTTTAGCTACCCAATTTCCATAAAAACTACCGGAAAGTGAGTCAGTGCAAAAAAAAATGTGTGCAGATGCTTAGGCTTAAACTCCCCCCAAATTAGAGGGCGGGTTGATAAGTCGCATACTAATCATCCCAAATTATTTACCAAATTAAAATGAATTTTAATTGGTGAGGACTTGAGATAAAGTCCACATTTGAGTGGACACCCAGGTTAATTAAGCCCGAAGACCTAAAGAGTCTAGGTGTTTAGGTCCTCTCGTATCATTTCCTAAAGTTAATAACTTCCAAATGCCTAAGTTCTCTTTTCCTAATTTCTTTTTTTATCTTTTTTTAAATTTTCATAAAATTTTTAAAATTTTATAAGAAACTAAAAGAAATTCTACGGAGTTAACATAATGATTTCAGGAATTGATTATCCACCCCCTACCTAAATGATGCAATGTCCTCATTGTAAAAATAAAGACATGAAAAGGGTAAAGTAAACAGAACATCACCTGAGTGTCGTGAAAATCTGGTCGGCTCCACAGAGAGAAGAGTGTATACACACGTGATAAGTTTAATGCCTTCAGCTAGGCATAACATACATACAAAGAAGAAATTGAGAATTCACAAGTGCAGGTTAGAATTAAAATAAAAATATTGATCTTGAAGCCTGTCAACAGAATATGTCCACAGACGTGGACCAAATTACGGTGCAGACCCATGCCCTAAGGTCGAGTGGTTCTCAGGTTCTGGATGAAAATCACCCAGAAGTGAAGGTTTTTGTGTTTGCGAGGCTGGGCTTGCGGTTTAGTGGTGTGCAACCCAAGACCAAAGTGTTGGACAATGGGTAAACATGGTTCAATAGGTGCGGTTGTCCACTTAACATCTAGCTCAGAAAATAATCAATTATTTCGAGCTTGGGTTGCACGTGAAAGATATCGTAAGGGTCCTAGTAGAAAGTAGGTGTTTTTAGGTCAATAGGTACCCTTAGATCCAAAATCAAACTTCCCTCAGAATTAGCCTCCCAAATCTTTATTTCAACAATTCTATCCTCCAACATCAAGGGCTCAGGCTTTGGGACTTCTAGCATATTATTCACCCCATATGATTCTCCCAAGTGCAGAAATCGTGGCTGAATCAAAATTGACTTGGGCACAAAGATCTCAAAAGTTAGCTTTTTAATGTGCAGATGAGGACTGGGGTCACTGATTGAATCATCAAGATTCGGATCCTCTAAGTTAGCCCCAACTGAATCCAAATCTTTAATGAACGGGCTATAAAATGGTTCATCAGATTCCTCATGCCAGTTTGTCTCACTAAAATCATTTTCCTTATGTTCAAGTGAGACTTCACCTAAAGATTCTTCACCCTCAGAGTCAAAGAATTAATGATACTCATTTATATATGTCTCAAAATGATAAATCATTTCTTGATCCAAGGAGACATAATTTTCTTCATTTCTTTACTTGGGGATCTTGGGTGAATCAATCAGTTCATCCTAAAATGCTTGCTCTAGCCCAACCTGGCCATCCCTGGTCTCAGAAAATGTATCCCCCCCGATAGGCGCCTGAGCGGGTTCAAACATTGGCTCTCTTGAAGGGGGTTCATCTTGAGAATCATCCCAAGATTTGACTAGGGCAACCACAAATTTCATCCTTAACCTCGACAACTTCCTAAGTAGAAACTCACCCAGGTCCCTATCCCTAACACTTTGGAGAAAATCCAATAGAGAACTATTAAGTTCAGCAATCATTTTGATCATAGGCTCCAGTGCTTCAGTGCATGGGGTTGGTTGGGCTTCTAAAGATTGTATGGTGTTCCTCAAATTAGCCAACACTCTATCTTGGATCTGGTTCACCTAAATCGACTAGTTCAATTCAGGTTTGGGTGGGTTTGGGTTGAATCTAGGGGAGTCAAGATGTCGAGGTTCCCGAGCCTTTCCCTGAAAGTAGGTCATTCTAGGTTGTTCAAAGGATGGTGGCAACCTATATTCAGTGGAATACTAGGGAGGGTAGATGTTATAATCATGAAATCCTTCCTGATTGTAGATCGAGTTGGTTTGGTCATCAAAGGATGGAGATCCATAATCATTATAGCTCTGGGAAGGATAATAATCATAGTCTTATTGTTTAGGGTTAGGTCCTGGGCACTAAGGTTCGGATTCAGATCCCCAATCAAAGTCATCCCGGCTAGTGGATGGATAATTACAAGTTAAGTCAAGATAGTAATCATCTTGGAGGTAAGTGGTGGTAGGAGGATAGGTTGTGAAATATGTGTAGGATGTGGAAGGGTACATGGCAAAGTAAGGAGGGAAATCAGAAGAGAAAGGAGCCCTGCAATACAAAAATACAAGCCTATCCTTAGTTTGGATAGCCTAAAGGTTACAGACTCTCAGAATTCGTCCTAAGATTATAGACGAGTTACTCTACTAATGTCCAGGCAATCCAACCAGTTAGAAGGAGGGATTGGGGAGAAGGTTCTTCCTTTGGCTTGCACCTCCGATTCCTAGTGTACCCCCCAGTCACGGTCATTTGACGCTACTCCCCTAGCTAGACATCAGATTGACTAGTATAAGCAGGTTAATCGTGAACAATCTCAATTTGGATCCCAACGAGCAAACCAGTCCTTAGGGCCAACGTCTAATCAATTTTAGTTAGGCTTGGGACAATGGTGCTTCAGGAACGTGATGGGCCTTTTAGATGGGTTGTGCCTTTAATGATAAGTTAAAATGTGTGTGTGTGCACAACCAGGGTTTGCAAACAAGGTTATTTGATGATGTGTCTTTTAGGGTTCAACCTTATTTAGTAGCTTTTAGGGTTTAATCATAAGTATATTCAATCAAGTTTAGGAGAATACTCCAAGTTTTGAAAGCACGGGTGATGATATGTTCCTTTAAAAATAAAAAATAATGTGGAGTGCCTAGTTCTGCCCTAAGAATCAACCCTAAGTGGCAAGCTACTTGATCGATCAGTTTTATATTGAGTGGTGCAGCCCAAACAACTTAATCAATTGGCCTATTGAACCACTTAGTTAAGGCACACAAGAATACTTAACCTATTCAGATTTGTACTCACTTATGTGTATTTAGTTGAAGTGTACTGGGTCCACAGGTCAGATCCCAGTTAAGTGGTAGAATCAAAGTGATTGTGCGCCTTAGGATAAGAAGTTGTGGGTGTTAAGTGTGTAGCTTTCAGAAAATCCCACAATCAGATAACACTTTTTTTTATTTATTTTTTATTTATGTGGATGGCGAGGTGAGTGGAAGTAGCAAACAAACAACCAAATCTATCCTAGGGTTTATAAAAAGCACCTAAGTTGATTTGGGTTTGAGTCATTAGGTTATAGAATGAAAACTAAGGTGGGGGTGGTGTGGGGGACACTTACAAAACACTCTACCCACACTTTACTCCAGTCTACTGCACTTGGATCTCCATGCTAGGGTACCTGCAAGACAGTGGATCAAGGACAAGTAGGGTTAGTGCTATGTAAATGCAAAGAAACGCAGAAACAATAAAGTAAATTCTGTTGCCTCCCTGGCAATGGCGCCAAAATGGTCGTGCGTGTTTCGCATGTTAGAAATCGAGGCTACAAGTAACCCGTCGTCATAGTTACAAAACACGTCGATCAGATAAAATTATATAGAAACTCCAAGGGAGTCCCAGGTCGAACACAAGGAGGCGACGTTTACTTTACGTGAAAACCGCACTTCGATTCGTTTCTTTTTGGTATTTTAGGGTTTTGTTATTTTTTTGTGTTTTTGAAATAAAAGACAAGCAAATGAAGCACAAGATAGAGATGAGGAACAAAAATGATATATATATCAATCCAATGTTTATTACAATCTACTATGAAAGCATAAAAAGAGAGGAAGGTGAGAGAAAATCTCCCGAATGAAAGCATAAAAAGAGAGGAAGCTTGGATGAAGGAGGTAAGGAACGGGACGATGGAGGTGAGATGCAGGAGGATGTCATGTTGAGGAAAGCTTCGGCGTGGCTCCGGAATGGAGGTGAGAAGACGAAGTTGATCTGCTACCAGAATGGAGGTGGGAGGATGGCTCCAAGGTGACCTATGAAGGGAGATGGGAAGTAGGAGGAGTATTTGGTGAGGCAGAGGTTCGCTACACTAATAGACACCTTGGGAGCTTGAGAACAAACTCTAATGGAGCGTTGGTAGGCTTGCTAGAGCTTAGGAGTAGGTAGGAGTAGAGTAGGTAGAGATGGCTTGGAAGGGAGGGGGTGTAGGTCCTTTTATAGTGGAGGAGAAGAGGCAAAAATAGGTATGGGACCATTAGTGACATCTAGGCCATCGCTGGAAACGTCCCTGCTGGCAGCTCATGCCCGCTAGTGCCCATAGCTGGCTTTGCTAGCATCAATGAATTATTAATGGTTGTAAGCGTCGCTGTAAGTCCAGCTCATGTGTCACTGTAGTCCACCTCACGCTACGTTGGCACCGCATTCCTTCCTTGCCGTACGCGTGCGCACCCGCGCTTCTGCACGCGTACGGTGCTGCATGCGTGTGTTGGTGGCCTGGGCTGCTCCACGTGGCACAATCTGGGCTGTCCATCTTCTTCTTATTGTAGGGGCTGCTACAGCGGTCGGATTGAGTTGATTTTCATACCATTAGGCTACGATCGTCATCCCAAATCCAACCGCGCGGTCGGATTTATCATTTGGAGCTCCAGGTTATGTCTCCTAGTCCCTTGGCCGTTGATCTTCCTTGGACTACATATGGTACTACGGGACTCCAATCGAGGTGATTTCAGTGGTGTTGGACTCCGATCGTCGTCTTGATCAGATCCGTACGGTCGGATCGTCAATCCAAGGCTTCAAAATAAATATGCTTCTCTCCTAACCACAAAAATGATGCAATTAACCTAAATTATATCTACTCTAAATGCAGAATGATGCATGCTATGCAATATTTATAACCTGAAATGCAAATCTAAGCCTAGGAACATGCATGAATAGGCATTTTACCCTCAACAAATGTGTTTACATCACTATGTTTCTTCATTATTTTTACTTTTCCTCTTCATGCCACCGAGCAGTACAATGCTATCTCCTCAGCCCCTTCAACGTTCTTAAGCAGTTTCTTGAATTTTTTTCTAGTACCTTTAGTTTCCTGCTCGGTGGAGTAAGTTTTAATTTCTGGAGGGATATCAATGGTCATACTGGAGAAATTTATATTGGCATTAGAGGGGTTATTATTAGTGTGGACCGTAATTGGCCCAAATGAGGAGGATAATTTGCAATCTTTAGAGATGACCACAGGGTAGATAGTGGTATCCTTTTGTAAGTGGATCAAATGGCCATTATTCTGAGAAGGTGGGATATCTTGGGTTGAAGGGCATGCCTTATGGGAATCAGAGTATGTAATTGTGAGGGGGTTTTGGCTAGTGGGTTTTTGATAAACGCCAGTTTATCATCATTCTTATGCATTAAAACAAACCTAGCTCTTAGAAGTTTGCTCTACAAATGGGTTTTTGAGTTGCATTTAGGCATTAATTACGTTAGGCATGCATTGCACTTTTTTTTTTTTTAATGTGTTTTTGTGAGTGTTAGGGATATACAGATTGCCAGATCCCTAGAACCCTAGCAATCAAGAAGATAACTGGTGAAGGAGAAGCTCTCACCAGCTTAAACTCAGCTTGATCCAGCTCACCATAGCTGGAATTCAACCCACCTAAACTAGGGTTAGCTCATCCTAGCTCCATTCAGCTCATCTCAGCTGAATGGCAGCTCAAGAGAGCTCATCTTAGCTCACCCTAGCCCAGGTCAACTCAGATCCAGCTTAACATAGCTGAGTCTAGCTCATCTCAGCTCCCATCAGTCCATAGGGAGCTCTAGCTTGCTCAGCTGAGTTGACTGATGTTCACCCTAGCTCAGGTCCAACTACATCTAGCTCCACTCAACTCCAGCCAGTTGAAGATGACTTCATTTCAGCTCAAGAAGCTCAAGTCCAGCTCCCAGGGATTCAGCTTAGCTCAACTCAGTTGATCTAAGCTACCTTAGCTTCCTCAGCCAGCTTCATCCTCCCCGGGAGCACCAGACCCAGCTCACCTCAACTCATTATGGTAGAAGCCAACTCACTTTAGCTTGGCTTAGCAACTAGTAAAGAACTAGCAAACTAAGCCAGCTAGAGTAGCTCCATGCCACCCTTTTCAACAGCTGCTAGCTCCAGCTTCGGACTTCTCCTCAGCTCCTATCCTCAAACCTAGCTTCAACACCTCCACCTCTACTCCACTACTAGCTAAGCTAGCTTAGCTTAGCTTAGCTAAGCTCCAACTCCCTTGGCAATCCACCACCTAAAAACCCTTCCTATCTAGCTCCACCAACTCAACCCTACCTAAGCTCACCTAAGCTAGCTCCACCCAACTCCATGTTGGTGCCACCACCATCACCATCTTTCACTGCTCAACCACCATGAAAGGGCACCAAAAAAGTGGCACGAAAACCACCATAACCACCCCATGTTGGCGCCACTTTTTCCCTCCAAAATCCCCTTCATCTCCACCACACACCTCTCCGAAAAATCATCTCCACCACCCACCTCACCTACCTTCTAGAAGCCCCATAATTGGCACCAACCATAGGTGCCTCTTCATGGTCGTAACCACCCCATGTCACCCCCTTGGTTGGTGCCAACTAACCTTAGTCCTCGGATCAGCCTAACTACCCATAACCACCACCTAAATACATCCTAGCCATCTACCTAACCCACGCCTACTACCCCCCTCTCCACTGTTGGACCCTAGTTCCATCTCTCTTCTATGTTTTGGTGCTAACAAAATCATTTTTAATTCTAATATGTTTCTGAAGTAATTGTAGGTCAAAAGAATCTGTGGATGCAAGCAAAAAGATTACACATGATGGAAGAAGTTTTGAAGACTTTAGTTTTTATTGTATCTTAGAATTTTTGTATGTCTCCAAACAAGTAAAACATAATCTAGGTGTTAAAATCAAAGTAGAGATAACTAGGATTCAGAATATCGTTCATTTACTCGGTTTTTAACTCAAAATCGACTCTTTCAAAACAAAGTCGCCTAGAGTAGATTGGATTTCTCTAATTGATTTACACTAATAATCTTTGGTACTTGCTAGGCACAGGTTTAGACCTAAGTTCCAAACTATGAACATCAAGTACTGGTACTCATCATGAGTACTGGTATCATGTGGTCACAGTTTGTGAACTGGGTTTTTGCCTGGACCTTACAAGTACCGGTACACATCATGAGTACTGGTACATGTAGGTCACAGGACCCAAGACTATGCGTCACAAGTACCGGTACTCACAATGAGTATCGGTACCCAGTGATTTGGTTGTACTAACTGTATGCAATCAGTACCGGTACCAACTAATCGTTGTGATCAGCTTGAATGGCTAGTTTGCAATTAATCATATTTCTAATGTTCCTAAAATACCCTTAACGGCTAGAATTCGTGGGAGAGTTGATTAGTGGTTTATATAAGCACTCTTTGGGTGTTGTTTTTTACATATCTCTAAAAAAAACATCATACTCTTGCCTGCACCTTCAATTCTCAATTTTCAAGCTGAAAGAGAGTTTGTTTTGTTGCATACTTTTCAAGGCATCTCACCATTTGCAATAAATCATCAAAGGCGATCGTATTTTCCTGTATTCAATTGTTTGTTTTACTCCTTAATTTTTCTTATTAGATTTGGTTATACTTGTAATAAGATATATTCCTGTTGGAGACATAGGAAATAGTTGTAAGCTTCTATTTACATTTTTCTTACATCTGTATCTTTATCTCTTTTTATATCTTGTAATTTGGTTGAGGTAACCTGTTAATTACCTCTGATATTAGTAAATTGATTCCCTCTGAGTTGAGGGAATCGGGTTAAAAATCCTAAGTTAGGAGACTTAGGTAGTGGAGTACCCAGGTGAGGGGAACCACTATATATCGTGTGCCTTTGTTTTTGTGGTTTGTTTTGTCTTGCAATTTTTATTTCCCACATTATTCATCCCTCCCTTCTAGTGTGCTTGTGATTTACAGATCCTACATCCACCTCTATAAATACTCATCATATTCCACCAAAAAAATTTACCCTTGGCTACAATTTTTCTACCTATATTTCCACCTACATAGAAGGTCAAGAAAAGAAGAAGAAGATTAAGGGGATATTCTATCCCCTTGGTGCCTTCCCCTCTTCTCTTCTCTCTTGTGCCCATGCCAGCCAAGAAAGGAAGCTAGGCATTGGAGGACAACCTAGGGTACATGCCTACCCTAGGAAGTGGAGGACTTGATGGTGGTACACTGCCATCCTTGCAGGAGGAATCAAAGGTGGTCCACGCCACCTTAGAGGAGTTAAGCACACCCCCCTAAGGGCTTGCTAGGAGGAGACTATCTCTGGTTCAAGACGAAGAGAAGGAGGACCCTTTTTAACTGTGGGAGCTACCGCAGTTAAAAACCGCAGTTGGAGCAAGGAGCATTCCCTCTTCACCATCATCATCCAGGATTTGTGTTTTAATTTTTGTAGTTTTACTTTTTGTAGTAGAAGCTTTCTTCTACTTTTGTAAAATAGAAGTCTGCTTAATATTAAATTGCCTTTTTCGACTTGGTGTAGCCTCTTTTTACTTTAGATTTTAGCACTTTCACTCCCTCTTCTCAATTATCCTAGGCCTTCATGTGCCTAGGGTGAGCTTGAGAAGAGGACTTTCTTGTCACCTAGTAGTGAAATTAGATTTAGTCTTTTTCCACCATCTTGCGATTGCCCCTTTATTTCAAAAAACCTAAAAGGAAATATATATTTGAAAAGATAAAAAAGAAAGGTGATTTATGCGTTTCCAAGCATGAGATTGATTTATCAAATATTGCCTCCTTGGACGACCCTAGATACTCCCCTATCTACGTCTTACAAACTTTAAAAGCAAATCCATTTTTGTGCATTGCAATGACTTAAAACCCTAATTTAACAAACTGTGCAAAAATGTGATCACTTTTTGACGCCATAGCTGGGGAGGCACGGCTTTGCTTTTCACTTTTCTCTTGCTTGAAGTGGATCTCATACCCTTCTCTTTTCTTCTATCTCGTGTGTGTAGGAACTACAGGAAGCAAGTGGGAATTCTGAAAAGAACTCAAATCCCTTGTCTTCCCATGGATTCAAGTTAGTTTCCTTTATCTTATCACATAAAGCATTAAAAGACTACCAAAGTATATTAAACTTGGCTTTCAGGACCTTAAACAACTTAATTAAGTGGAGTGGTGAAGTTTAAAATTCATTATTTTCTTATATGCTTCATTAAACACCACTCCAATTCAAGTGTTGGTATTCCATTTTTCGGATCAAGATTTTTGTCTGGACTTGAAAACTCAATTCCTGACATCACAAGCCTCCTAAAATCTTAAAATTTCCCTCAGGGATTTTAAATCAAGTAGGGAACATCTATTACAAAGTTTAGATCAATTCACTTTGTATTTAATTTTTAAAAATTTATGGACTATAGAGGGGTCACACCCTTTATTCTTCCTATTTTGTTACTGTCTACAAATTTTTTGATTTTTTTTATTTAGCCAATTCTTATGAAATTTAGCTTTCTAGAATCCTTGTGAAATTTCACACATCATATAAAACCACCAAAATTGTTTGAGGCCGATGGTGGTATAGAAAGTCCAAAATACCCACAGGTATCATTTCTGGACTTTGACACCAACACAAATAAAAATTCAAAACAATTATCAAACAAATTTCTAAAATCTTAAAAAAATATTTTCTAGAATCCTTGTTTGATTTTATTCAAAGTAGTGGTGTTCTTGTTTGGACCACTACTTAATACAGAAAGCCTAAAAATAACTCATTAGTAGTAATTGCCTTAGGATCAAATTGCATTAGGGCTTTCCTTTGTATTTCTAGAAAATCACTTTTAAAGGAAATAGACCATCACCAATACAGCTTATTTTCCTTTGATTGTGGAAGTTTCAAACTTGTTTGAACATTTGAAAAGAGAAACCCTAAAACACATTAAATTAAATTGAATCCTAAAAGACAAAAATACAAAAATTGTGTGACAACTTTTTTTTTTTTAGTAGAATCAACTTCCAATCCTTACACACACATACAAATTGAAATAATAAAGCAATACCCAAATCATCACCCTCCACATTCCATGTTCACATTAGTATCCTAGACCTAATTAAAAATTGTAGCAATTTGACCCTAAGGTTTCATCAACTTAGGCTTGCTATCTAGGTCTTAAGTTCTCTTTAGTTGATATCAATTCTATCAGCTATATCTGGTGTTCAGGCTGAGGGGCCATGTCAGACGACCAAGCGTGGGTTTGTATAAGCACCTAGGATTTTCCTGGGAAACGCTTGGGCCCAAACCTTCCCTTAAACAACTTAGCTAGATTTATTGACAGAACGGGTATTCACTAGTGATTACTTATTTCCTAGATAGACCAAGTCTTAGGTTTATTTTCTAAGGAGTAACACTTAAGTTAGGTCTAGAATTTATTGTTTGAATTGCACACTTTCTCTCATCTCCATCTCTTCTCCTCCCCTCCAATTCTTCCAAAAAATGTGCATGCACGGGCGAAGGTCCCAAAAACCACATCTTGAGGAACCATCTGATTTTTCCCCCCGCACCAGAAAATCGTTGTTTTCTTCTCCTTCATCTTCAAAAAAAATGGAAAACCCAGAAAACTAGCAAAAAAATTCTGCTTCCGCTTCTAACTCATTAGCCGACCCACAAGCTGACTTCCCCATCTCTAACCTCCCACATCTGGAACAACCAAAAATTCCTACAGGGCCAGGTGGCCCTCAAATCCAAACTCAAAATACAAACCCCTTTGCCTTGATGGTCGACCATTTGGTTCAACTACAACAAAATCAAGAGAATCTGGCTAGGACTGTAATGAACCTAGCTAACCAAGGGCAAACCCCACCACCCTGCCAACAGCCTGTCATTCCTCTCAAGGATTTCTATGATCCTTCCAATCATGAGGAAAGACACGGGGTAGCCATGCCATAAGGGGATTTTGAGATCAAACCAGCCATTCTAAATCTTATCAAGCATTTTCATGGTCTTCCAAGAGAGGACCCTTTTTGTCATCTCAAGGAATTGACTATCCTTGCTCAAGCCACTCGTTCCCGCAATGTATAGGAAGATGTGTGGTTGACGAGACTTTTTCCTCTCTCTCTAAAAGATAAAGCTTCACATTAGTTTAGAACGGTTGGGTGCCCAATTACTACCTAGCCCCAATTAAAGAGCGCTTTCCAAAGAAATTTTCTCGATCGATCGAACTAACGCTTTAAGAAGATCCATAACGACATTTCAACAAAAAAATTCATGAACCCTTCCATGAAGCTTAGGAAAGATTCCATGAACTTTTAAGAAGTTGTCCCCCCATGAAATTCCGCAATGGTAGTTAGTGCAGATCTTCTATCATGGATTAGAAGATCAATTGAAGCAATTTGTGGATGCCTCATGTGGGGGCAATTTCCTTAATAAAGATGCCGAAAGTGTCTATCTCTACTTTGAAGAAATGAGTGGAAAGTCATTTAATATGACTTCAATTTACACTTTCGGTAGAACAGAAAACCCCAGACATGGAGTCAATGAAATTGGCTCCAAATCCACCTCTGTTCCAGTCACTCAGGATGATCTATATATGTTAGCTCAATGACTGGCCAGATGCAAATTCACTAGAAAAAAATGGAAGAAAAGCTCACAAACAAACAAGCTCCACACACTAACACTCCACAACTTCTCCGAACAGAAAATCAACACAATATTGATGCCACACCTGCTAGTCAGCAATTTCCAGCTGATTTCCCACAAGAATTGACTGGGAATTTTGATTATTTGAATGAAAATATTCTTTATCCCACCACGGAAAATATTTATGCTCTACAGGAGCAATTTAGAAACCCCTCCAACATTTACAATCAAAATTGGAGGACCAACCCGAATCACTCCTGGAAAAACCCAAACCCGATTCCTTTTCCCAAACAAAATCATTTTGGGAATTATGGGAAACCTACATATCAACCTGGACCATCCCAGGAAGATATTAATATGCAGGTCATGAAAACTCTGCAAGGTATGCAGAATCAAATGACAGAAGTAACCCGCATGATTACAAACTTGCGACACCAAGTTAAGGTTACTCCTGATCATCGACCTGCTGGGAATTTACCGTCCCAACCCATGCCCGACCCAAATAATCAAAGGAGTTAGTTCCAAGGAGGATATTCCAGTCAACCCATTCAAGCAGCACCTCAGCATCCCCTAGGTTTCAATAAGAGTCAAGCTTGCCATCCTCATCCTAGAAATAACCAGACTGCAAATGCAGTTACTTTGAGGAATGGGAAAACCACTCAAGACCCCCTGCCTATTAAAGAAACTCATTTCAATGAAAAACAGATCAACTCTTCTCCATCTTCCTCAAACACTGTTTAGGAACCTAATAATGCAAAATAGGGAAACCCTACACCATTTCCACAAGCCCTCCATTCTTCACAAAATAAGAAAAAGAAGAAATCTGAGCCCACTGTAAGGAATTAATGGATTTATTTAGGCAACTTGAAATTAACATCCCTTTCTTAGATGCCATAAAATACATCCCTGCCTATGCAAAATTTCTAAAAGATTTATGTACCCCAAAAAGGTAGCCTAGAAATTTAGGAAAGGTGATTGATGATAACATCATCATGAGCCCTAACTAGCTCATTTTGACCTAAGAAAGAGAATAAAAGCTCCTACATAACCTAAAGAAGGGCCTAATTCAAGGAAGAAATGCTCTGAGAAGAAAACATGAAATAAAGGGTAAAACTGTAATTTTACCATTACAGTACATAAATGGGATTTCTTAGAGGCAAAACATAGGTCAAATGGTCTGAAGAAGATAAAAAATGAGTTGGTTTAACCAGAAATGGGTTATTATGAGAGCTAGGAATTAAATGACATTATGTAACCCTAAAATAGACTCACTTAATTTCACAAGATTATGGTCAGAATAAAAATCAATTAAAACCTCTAAAATTTATGGGAAAATATCCTCTAGGGTTTAGAACCTTCAATTTGGACTTTGGAACCTATTTTGACCTAAATTGGTGTCCTAGCTCATTATTTAACCTAATTTAAGTTTTTATGTAAAATGTCTAGTCAAACGTAGTCAAACCTAAAATCCAACTTTACCATTGGATTCCTTAGGTCCAAATTAGGTTTGTACCAAAATTTGGACCTAAGGAGAGGTCATCTTGACCTACTTTGCAAAATAATCCACTCAATTACCTTTTGATCCCTATCTTTTGAAAACCATTGCATAGACCCCCCGAACTTCCTCGCCACCCTTACAATTAGGTCCCTCTACCATTAAAGCGAAGGAATCCTACTCCAACGAGGAATGGAGGGGGATTACTCCCTAATTCCTCAGAGATCTCCTCCCAGATATGGAAGGGAGATTCTTTGAGGAATTCCCTTCCATCTGAGCATGATTTCAGGATCTGATTTGCATCAAATCTCTCATGCAAATGCATGAGAGATGTGGGTGTCTCCCTAAATCCTACTTCAGCTAGGACTCTTGCGCTTTGAAGCTTGTCTTCCAAGCATAAGAACCCCTACCAGTGCCTATAAAAGGTTCACCACCTCCGGCCGCACCTTTTCAGCTTGACTTGGCCGGAGAACCACCCCAATTTCTTCCCTTCTCCTCTGGCCAAGCAATCAGCGAGCTCTGGTGACTTCTCCTCCTCCTTCTCATCGCCCTGCCATAATACTAGTGGCAGAGCCATCTTCACCACCTTCCTTCGCGTCGCATAATACTCGCGTGCATGCCTCTAGCCCCTTCGTTGTCGCAGTCACCCCTCTACTGGTATCTTCATCTCCGACGGCGGTAGGTACAGCCAGCCGCCTCCTCTCTCCCTTCATCGACATAGTTAGGATAGAATGCTTCCCCTCTCTCTCCTCTTTATTTCCACTACTTCTATTTCTACTTTCACGCATCGACCACCACAGACCACCACAACCTTCTCCACCTCTGGCAGACCATCGGCGAAGGTGCTTCCACCGCTCCTCACCTCCACATGCCTCGCCAGAGCCCTCATTACCTCCGCCATCACCCACTAAGCACATTCCACCCTTCCATTGAGCGCCATCACCTCCTTAAATGCCCCTTGACTTAACCAACCTTCACGGCCACAGAGCGACCTAGGCATGCAGGCCTAGGCCACCTCGTGGCAAGCCACCCACTGCTTCACCTTCGTCGTGACACAGCGAAGCTCCCCACGTGGTTTAACAGGGCCGCAAGGCCGTACTTGTGTGTTTTAGGTCAGACCACCCTGTCACCATTGACAAACAAGCAAGCTTGCTTGTGAGCTTCACCTCAGGTTGCTGCGCTCCTGGAAAACAAGCCCAAGTGAAGTGCGATGAGTGCGCGCACGTATCTAGTGAAGTGAGTGACTCTGTAAGCAGCCCTGCTGCCCCAATTGAGTAGAACACCTCACCTTCGGGTGAAAAGAAGCTGGTGGGACACTTTAGTCCCACCTTGGAAGTTCTCAGCGCAGGTGCGTAGTATAAAGTTAATTTGTATTCTTAGCTGTTTGCCTCATGTGACATGGGGTGAGGTCCCTCGCCCACGCACCCAGGCCTCATCTGCAACCTATGCCCTGATGGACCTGGTGTGACAGACCCGATTAACCCTCGTACTCCTCGTGCACCACACCCATGCCAGTACACCTGGACCCAGGCAAGCGAAACCTGACCTAATTACCTGGCCCTGGGAGGGCAAACCTAAGAGAGAAATAGAGAGAGAGTGACGTGGGGGAGGGTAGGGGTAGGTTTTGCTCTCCGGTGTGCAGGGAAAGAAGAAGGAAGGAAGAGGAAGGTGTAGCCACAAGCAAAGAAGAGAAAGGAAGGAAGAGGCTAAGGCAGAAGCCAAGGCCAAGGAAGGAAGAAAGGAAAAGGAAGGAAGCCAAAGGCAAAGAGGCTAAGGAAGGAAGAAGAAGGACTTGCAGGCAAGCAGAGAAGGAAGAAGAGGCAGAAGCAAGGAAGGTAGAAGCCAAAGGAAAGAGAAGGCACTATAGCAGAAAGGAGGCACGGCTGAAGAAAAGAGCTGAAGGCAGAAGC
This sequence comes from Thalassia testudinum, assembly GCA_037157565.1. NCBI lineage: Eukaryota > Viridiplantae > Streptophyta > Magnoliopsida > Alismatales > Hydrocharitaceae > Thalassia > Thalassia testudinum. The sequence continues at coordinate 22,212,386 of JAZHRO010000071.1, read as the reverse complement.
TTAAGGAAAGAAGGAAGGAGGAGGAAGAAAGAAGAAAGAAAAAAGAAGAAAGAAGAAGGCCAAAGAATAGAAGAAGAAGAATAAAGGTAGAGAATTACCAAGGCAGAAAAGAAGAAGAAAAAGAGAGAGAAGGTCCAAAGGAAAAGAATCAAATATTTTCACCTTTGATTCAATTTCTCTATTCTATTTTGCTACATTTCAATTCATAGACTCATGCATTATATTTTGAATTAGGTTTTGAGTAACTTTAAGTGTTCAAATTACATTATTGAGATTAGTGTATAGATTCCATTTGCTCCCTGTGTTTGACCTCGGATACTTAGGTTTTCGAGTAATAAAAACTTCTTATTTGTTATCAACGCTTGATCACCTATACTGCGACGCAACATCTTTTATCATTTAAAACCCCAACCAAGCGTGTTAATAGTGATCCTTCCTGAGATAGTCAGCTTAGTTGTGCAGAGCTGACTGCCTATTAAGAGAAAAGATCCAAGCACCCCCTGATTCAAGTTATCATGAATGATACTTCTTTTGATCGCACCTTGTTGAATCTCGGTGCCTTAATTAATCTTATCTCCACAATTATTTTTGAGGAATTTAAGATCAGAGAATTAAAGCCTGCTGAGATTACTCTTCAATTAGCTAACCGATCTACAATTAAACCAAAAGGAATTGTTGAGGATGTTCTTGTCTGAGTCAAAAATTGCCTATTTGCAGTAGACCTTTTAGTCTTGGATATGAGGTACTGAAGCATTAAAGTTTGCCCCTATAATTCTTGGAAGACCATTCTTAGCCACCACCCGTGCAAATATTGATTGTGATTCTGGTAAAATGAAGATCATGTGTGGCGGTGAATCTGTAACCCTAAATATTTTCCAAGCTTCTAGGAGGTTCCAAGAACCTGATTTCTTTGATGAATCGGATTCAGAAATGGAAAATATAGTGGAGGAAACTTTACAGATTTCACATTTAGGTTTATGTTTTGCCATTAACATGGTTCTTGAACAATCCACTTCTTCTCACCCTTCCACCCTAACCACACATTCAGCTAACACTCCTGCTGACCCTTTCACTCTCACTTCACCACTAACACAAAAAATAGAAATTCTTTTGGAGCCAGGCCCACAACTGGAATTAAAACCTTTGCCTGACTCCCTTAATGTTTTCCTCAGACCCAATCAGACCCTACCCCTGAATATAAATTCTAGACTTACTGGGGCACAAGAACACAAACTTCTCTAGGTTTTGAGTAAATATAGAAAAGCTATTGGCTGGACCCTTTCTGATCTTAAGGTTATTCATCCGTCCTACTGTGCACATCGTATATATTTAGAGGACGATTCTCGCCCCTCCCGCCAACCACAAAGGCGCTTGAACCCTAATATGCAGGAGGTGGTAGAAAAGAAGATTATTAAATGGCTTGATGCTAATATCATCTACCCATTTCTTACTGCTCCTGGGTTAGTCCAACACAAGTTGTGCCCAAAAAGGCTGGACTAACAGTTGTCACCAATGACAATGGGGAGAATATAGCCACTCGAACCGAGTCTTCTTGGCGCTTGTATTGATTATAGAAAATTAAACACCACCACCAAGAAGGACCATTTCCACTCCCCTTTATTGATCAAATCTTGGAGCGATTAGCCAGATGGGATTTTTACTATTTTCTGGATGGTTATTTTGGCTATAATTTGGTAGCAGTTCATCCTGAGGACCAGGACAAAACAACTTTCACCTGCCCCTTCGGAACCTTTGCTTTTCGAAGAATGCCCTTCGATCTTTGCAACACACTTGTGACTTTTCAAAGGTGTATACTTGCAATAATTTTGGACCTGGTAGGTGAATGCTTAGAAGTCTTTATGGATAACTTCTCTATTTTTGGAGATTCTTTTGACCATTGTCTCAAGAATCTTGAAAGAACGCTCCAAAAATGCATAGAAGTCAATCTAGTCCTTAGTTGGGAAAAAAGTCATTTCATGGTCCAGGAAGGTATTGTCTTGGGCCATGTTATTTCAAAACAAGGAATTGTAGTAGATAAAGCCAAAATAGATGCTATATCTAAGCTCCCACAACCCACTACTGTAAAATAGATTAGATCCTTTTTGGGCCATGTGGGTTTCTACCGTAGATTCATACAAAATTTTTCCCAAATCTTCAAGCCCTTAAGTCAGCTTTTTACTAAAGACTAGCCATTCAATTTTAATGATAGATGAGTGGAGAATTTTTTGAGGTTGAAGAAGGAGGTTACCGAGGCACCAATTTTGTAGGGCCCTGATTGGAATAGTCCCTTTGAATTAATGACAGATGCCTCAGATTTTGCTGTGGGGGCCATTCTAGGGCAAAGAATTGGCAAGAAGCTCGTTGTGATCTATTATGCTAGCAAAACTCTTGATGACGCACAACGGAATTACATGGTTACTGAAAAAGAACTTCTTGCCATTGTATTTGCCTTAGAAAAATTTAGATCTTAACTTTTGGGGTCACATGTCACTGTATATATCGACCACTCAGCACTTAAACATTTGCTGACAAAAAAAGATGCGAAACCCTGCCTTATCCGTTGGATCCTGCTGCTCCAGGGATTTGACCTGGAAATCAAGGATAAGGCGGGATCGTAAAATGTAGTGGCTGACCATCTCTCTTGTCTTATGGCAAATGACATCATGACCCCACCTGATCAATTCCCTGATAAAAGCATTTTAGCTGCCTCCACCCTCCCTTAGTTTGCGCCCATCGCGAACTATTTAGCAACAGAATGAATCCCCGATGATTGGCCAGAAACAAAATGGGATAAGTTTTTTGCTCACATTAAATACTATTTTTGGGAGGAGCCTGACCTTTTCTGCATTTGTGCTAATCAGGTCATCCGACGATGTGTCCCTCATTTTGAAATCCATGATATTCTGACACATTGTCATTCAATGGCCTGTGGCGGACATTTTTCGGGCAAGAAAACTGTAGCTAAAATCCTTAATGCGAGATTCTTTTTGCCCAGCTTGCACAAAGATGCTCATAATTTTGTTCAGTTCTATGTGCGTTGCCAGAGCATCGACAACATGACTTAGAAGGATATGATGCCCCTTAACCCTATTTTAGAGGTTGAAATTTTTTATGTATGGGGCATCGACTTAATGGGACCATTCATCAATTCTGGTTGGTATTTATATATACTAGTCACAGTCGACTAAGTTTCTAAGTGGATAGAAGCAATACCCACCCGCACTTGTGATCATCGTGTGGTTGCCAAATTTCTTAAGAAGAATATTTTCTCAATATTCGGCATTCCAAAAGCCATTATTAGTGAGGGAGGCTCACATTACACTCATTCACAATTTCGTCACCTTCTTTCTAAATATGGGGTTAATCACAAAATTTCCACACCTTATCATCCCCAAACAAATGGCCAGGCAGAAGTTTCTAACCAGGAAATCAAAAATCTTTTACAAAAGATGGTTAGGCTCGACAGTAAAGACCGGTCCACCAAATTGGAGGACACTTTATGGGCCTACCATACTGCTTTCAAAATCTCGCTTGGCATGTCTCCCTTCCGTCTAATTTTTGGGAAGGCATGCCATCTCCCGGTAGAACTAGAACATATGGCTTTTTGGGCAATAAAACAATTAAACATGGATATATCTGACGCCGGTATCCATAGAAAACTACAATTAATTGAATTGGAAGAATTATGTAATTTTTCCTATGAAAATGCGAGGATTTAGAAAGGCCGAACAAAGAAATTTCATGCTAAATACATTGTTCGGAAACACTTTGACGTTAATTAACGCATTTGGCTATTTGATACTAGATTACGTCTTTTTCCTGGCAAATTAAAATCCAAATGGACCGGTTGCTTTATTGTCCTCAAAACTTATCCGTACGGTGCTGTTGATCTTTTTGATCCTAAAACTAATATGACATTTCAAGTCAACGACCAACGTTTAAAGCCCTATTTTAATCATAGCCCGAATCTTCCATCTGAATCCTTCGATTTCACTCAACCAACCACAGTTGATCACTGATGCACACTACGTCCGGCTAAATGGAGTAAAAGATAGCATTGGTTGGGAGGTAACCCATCATTTTCTTTTTGCTTCTTTTTCTTTCTTTTCCCCAGGTTTTGACTATCCTAAATCCGACTGCCTTTTACTATGGTAATCCTTCTTTCCCTCCTATTGCATGACATTGCATATCTTAAGCATGGGGGGGTGTTTTTAAAATTTTGACAATCGAATTAGGATTTTCGAAACCTAAAAGCATGCATTTTTTTAGTCATCTTTATTTTCTGGCATGCATACCAAAAAATATATAATTATTGAAAACTTTTTTAGGAAAAAATTTGAAATCTGGACTAAGGTTGAAAAACATCACTTTTGGTACAATGGGATTTAATCATTAACAAACTAGGGATGAGGATATGGATCTGATCAATAGAATCTCAGGGTTTATTTTAGACTAGATCAAATATCCTTCTCCGAAATTCCACCTGAACTCGTGATAGTTCAGGTGACTTGATCCTCTTTTGTAATATGGAAAGTATCCGGCTTAGTTTCTGACTCAAAAACTTGCATTTCTTATGAAACTTCCTGGTCAAATTTCACACACAAGCCAACACCTAAAAATCACTAAAAATTAGAAAAAAAACCCTTATTTGGACTTAGTAAAAAGTCTGAAGCAGATCATTGGTTTGAGTTCCCACTGTCGAGAAGGACGAAAATGCCTCCTTTGAGGATGCGATGTCCACATGTTACCACCTCGGCGCTGCTCCATATCTATATTTCATATCTTTAGATGGGGCATTAGAGCGCATTTTAGCAGCTTAAGTGTCTTGGACGATGCCCTACCTATAGTGTCAGAGTAAGAGCTTGAGTTTGCTTGGAGCGCCCCTTTACACCACATTGTGTTTTGGGGTTGTGAGCTCTTGGGTGGTGTCATGGACAGTGTTATCCCAAAGTACTAGCACCAGAGCCCCCTCAAGGATTGGTGATGGGAATGTTGATCTTGACACATATGTTGTAAGACTAAGCTAAAAATAAGCATGGGGGACAAAAAAAAAAGAGTTTTAAACCTAAAACACGCCCTTATAAATGTTGGCTTTTCATAAGCACGGACACAAGGTTTTAAAGGTTACTGCAAGTTGCGAATCAGATCCAAGAGCCAGAAAAATCCTAAAAGCAAAAATTTCAAGTGATCTGAATTAACAAAGAGTTAATCTGTGAATTTTCTAGAGGATGTATTGATCCCGTTTTGTCTAATTTTTGGATCCGAAAACAAATCCTGAAGTTTATCTTTAACAAATCCTGTACCTCCTGTGTTTAAACCAACCAAGGTCCCATATTCTCTTTTTCCTCAAAAGTCGAAAAAATTAGATTTCCCAAAAATTTCATTTTGTAAAAATTAAAGTTTTGCTAAGAGACTAGTAAAAGATAAACATGGGGGTGTGATAAATGCTAGTTTATCATCATTCTTATGCATTAAAACAAACCTGGCTCTTATGATTTTGCTCCGCAAACAGGCTTTTGGGCTGCATTTACGCATTAATTAGGTTAGGCATGCATTGCACTTTTTATTATTATTTTTTAATGTGTTTTTGTGAGTGTTAGGGATATACAAATTGCTAGATCCCTAGAACCCTAGCACTCAGGAAGGAAACTGGTGAAGGAGAAGCTCTCACTAGCTGGAACTTAGCTAGATCCAGCTTACCATAGCTAGAATTCAACCCACCTGAACTAGGGCTAGCTCATTCTAGCTCCATTTAGCTCATCTCAGCTGAATGGTGATTGCGCAGTAATCATAGGTCTTAATTGACCTAAAATAAGCTAGGACTTAGCATAAGTTAGGGTAATTCATGCATGCATAAGCATTACTAGCACCTTTACTGCTTTCTTTGAGCTATGCATAAAATAATGCTATAATGTATTGATTAGGTGCATTATGTCAATTGCAGGTAATAAGCTGATCAGAAGCTAGATCTGAAGCTGGATCTAAAGCTGGATCTGAAGAATAAAGAATAACTAGTGTTGCAACAAAGCTGGAGTGGAAGACCTAGATAAGATGCAGTAGATAATAATGTAAGGGAGTTAAGGTATGCTATTCTATTAAGTAGGAATAAAGTAATAAATTGTGAAGAACTTAGGTCCATCCTAGCCCTAAGACAGCCTAGAAGCCTCCCCAAGCCTTAGCCACCCTTAGATAAGGTCACTGTACCCTAGGAAACCTTAAAACCCTAATTCTAGCCTCTATCTAGATGTCCAGATGAGTTATAGGATGTCCAGAACCCTTAGCAAACTCCCACACACCTTAAACCCACTTCTCCAATGTTATTGGACGTCCAGACGCTTAGTCGGACGTCTAATTTCTGCAGAATAGCCAAGACAGAACCGTAATTCTTCCCTGACTCCGATTGGATGTCTAGACAAGTCTGGACTTCTGATTTTTCACTATAAGATGTCTGACACTATTATTAGACGTCTAGAACTGCCCTCAAGACCCTGTTTTGAGATTCAAGCCTTGATCTTGGATCTCTAGCTCCCTAAACCCAATTCTAACCCCCTAGGAACCTAAATTAAGGTGCCCTAACCCTAATACTTCACCTCTAGACCTCCCTAAGGACCTAATTAGGTCCTCACTAAACCTAATTGACTTGGATCATGGTCAATCTCTTCAGCCTATTCAATTAGACTCATTGAGTCTAATTGAGCCCTGATCTCAGCAAACACTATCCAATTGGACTCAGTGAGAGTCCACTTGACCTAGACCTAACTTAATTGAGTTTTTTTACTCTCAATTAGGTTTCCACACACCCAATTAAACTTGTATTAAGTTTAATTGCACTTTGCCATAGTGAATTAGGGTTTATAACCCTAATTTGAGACCTACCTTGACCTAAACCCATTAGAACCTATCCTAACCCACCTAACCACTTAGGGCACGACCACACACACACCCATTCATGCACTCCCACACCACCTAGAGTATTCTAGGACCTTCCAAAGGTGGTGCCACCTTGGTTGCCAAAAATAGAAACCAAAGATGAGTCTTCTCTTAGATCCACTTTTGGTGGATCTAAGAACCACCCTCTCTCTCTCCTTGGATGGCCACACTTGGGACTCTCTCTAGAGAGTCTCCCTTAGGTCTATAAAAAGACCTAAGGGGTGGCCATTTGCACCCATTCACTCTTGGATCCATTTTAGCTTAGCTTCATTCCACCTCCACTCCACCTTCATGAGTAGCTTCACCATGGCCACCACCATCTCCACGTCAAGATTTTGGATCACCTCCTCAACCTCTCTCCAAGGGTCAGCCTAAGCACCATTGGCCGCCCCTCCTCCCCTCAACCAAGTCAAAGGCCATCGGAGCCCACCTCTGAATGCCCTTAGTTCTGCTAGATTAGATTATAGTTCTTCATAGTTTTATTGCTTTATTTACTGCTTAATAGTGTAGCTCTATATTCTCCCTCAATGATGCATGCATAATCCCCCCTTAGATTCATGTATGCAATCATTTTCTGCTAGCTAGATTTATGTTTTCAAGCATTCCTCTACAAGCTTTCCATGAGCTTTATGTTGAAAACACCATCATGAATCAACGAAAATATTTTTCTATATATATATCTATTTATGAAAATCACCATGGGCCTTGTTGCAATATTTTTGTGTGATTGAAGTTGCATGTTTTAATTTTTATACTCTGGCAACTAAGCATGTCGTGCATAAATATGAACATAGCATAAATCGACATGCGATTTTGAATAAGTAGAGCAAGACATATTGATTTCAAATCTGCATTTCCATAAATGCCTCTTAGAGATGAATGGCCGAGACTCCAAGTCTCATTATCTTTATAAATTATTTTTTATGAGCATTTTCGCACACTATACTACGACGAGATCTCTGTTTAAAAACATACACGAGAACTGCTTTCTTTCAAATGGTAGCTCAAGAGAGCTCATCTTAGCTCACCCTAGCTCAGGTCAACTCAGATCTAGCTCAACTTAGCTAAGTCTAGCTCATCTTAGCTCCCATTAATCCATAGGGAGCTCTAGTTAGCTCAGCTGAGTTGACTGGAGTTCACCCCAGCTCAGGTCCAGCTACATCTAGCTCCACTCAACTTTGGCCAGCTGAAGATGACTTCATTTCAGCTCAGGAAGCTCAAGTCCAACTCCCAGGGATTCAGCTTAGCTCAACTCAGTTGAGCTAAGCTACCTTAGCTGCAGCAACCAGCTTGATCCTCCCTGGGAACACTAGACCTAACTCACCTCAACTCATTATGGTAGAAGCCAACTCACTCTAGCTTGGCTTAGCAGCTAGCAAAGAACTAACAAACTAAGCCAGCTAGAGTAGCTCCATGCCACCCTTTTCAGCAGCTGCCAGCTCCAGCTCAAGCTGCAGACTTCTCCTCAGCTCCTATCCTCAAACCCTAACTCCAGACTTCTCAGCGACTAGGGCCCGCAACCACCGATTCCTCCTCTTGCTCCCTCCCTTCCCTAATCCCCTTTACTATCGACCTCACCGCCCTCGACCCATCCAACTCCCCCAATCACGACCTCTGTTACCAATCTCTTCCCCCACGACCTTTGCCACCCAAAACCCTTGAGTGCCTACCCTGATCCCCATACTCACTACCAACCTCAGCCCCCTTCCCCAAGCTCGTTCATCCTCACAAACTCGCTCGCCACCGAACACAGTCGACCGCACGCTCTCATCAATCTCGTAAGCTTGCCTGTTGTTGTCTTACCTAGGTTCTAAACCATTGTCCTGTAGGTTTATATGCTTCAAATTAAAATCCAAAAGGGTTGTATGCATATGATTTTGGTATATCTATGTTCCTCCATCTATTCTAGATTATTAATTTCATCTTACCATCTGTAGTTCAGAATTTATGATGGTTTGGGCTTTAACATTTCCATCTCTATTTCCATGTCTATTTCCAATTATGATTCTGAGCAGTTCAGAATCAATCTAAAAGTCTTCTCTATAAAATAAAGTAAGCCCTCCGGCACGTCCCATCACCTCCATAGCAAAAATCTTGTAACCTCTTATTCTATGAGCTACCCTATACATTGCCTTGTGATGTAAATGTGTTTCAGATACAAAAGCCAAGGAAGGAGAAGTAGCTCTCAGGAGACTCTTGAGGTGATGAATGGCAGAGGGGGCCCCCAACTCCCCTTAATTCCAAGCAAGAATGTTCATTTGGACTGTGGTGGTCGTTTAGGGACAACCACCAAAGCCCCATCAAGCTTTGCTACAAGAGAAACATTTTCAAGTTTTGCTCTTGCTCCCTGCTATGTTTCTTCATTATGTTGATTTTTCCTCTTCATGCCACCGAGCTGTACAATGCTATGCTCCCCAGTTCCTTCAACATTCTTAAGCAATTTCTTGAATTTTTTTTTAGCACCTTTAGTTTCCTGCTCAGTGGAAGAAGTTTTAATTTCTGGAGGGATATCAATGGTCATACTGGAGAGATTTATATTGGCATCAGAGGGGTTATTATTAGTGAGGACCCTAATTGGCCTAAATGGGGAGGATAATTTACAATCTTCAGAAATGACCATAGGGTAGACAATGGTCTCCTTTTTAAGTGGATCAAATGGCCATTATTCTGAGAAGGTGGGATATCTTGTGTTGAAGGGCTTGCCTTATGGGAATCAAAGTATGTAATTGTGAGGGGTTTTGGCCAGTGGGTTTTTGATAAACGCCAGTTTATCATCATTCTTATCCATTAAAACAAACCTAGGTCTTAGAATTTTGCTCTGCAAATAGGTTTTTGGGTTGCATTTAGGCATTAATTACATTAGGCATGCATTACACTTTTTATTTTTTTTTAATGTGTTTTTGTGAGTGTTAGGGATATATAGATTGCCAGATCCCTAGAACCATAGCACACAGGAAGGTAACTGGTGAAGGAGAAGCTCTCACTAGTTGGAACTCAGCTTGATCCAGCTCACCATAGTTGGAATTCAACCCACCTGAACTAGGGTTAGCTCATCCTAGCTCCATTCAGCTCATCTCAGCTGAATGGCGGCTCAAAAGAGCTCATCTTAGCCCACCCTAGCTTAGGTCAGCTTAGATCTAGCTCAACTTAGTTGAGTCTAGCTCATCTCAACTCCCATTAATCCATAGGGAGCTCTAGATAGCACAGCTGAGTTGACTGGAGTTCACCCTATTAGTGCTAGAGCACCACGATCATTTGTTTTGATGATAACAAAACAAATGTCATTTAACATTTGCACTTGGAGTCTTAGATTTTAGGTTAATTGCAAATGGAGACATGATTAGGTGGAGTTCGAGCTCGCATCAAGGACGGATTGGAGGAGCTTGATGGAGAGTAGAGGAGATTCGCAAGGAGAGATAGATTGAAGATGGAAGGACAAGAAGAATAGGATAAATTCTATTTATTTCATGTACTTTTGTCTTTATTTCCTTGCTCTTTTTATTCCTTAGAACATCATGTTAAAGAGCCTCAAAGTACCCTAACAGTAGTCTTAGGAACACCTGCACAACCCTAGGATACTTAGGTTTTCTGTAAAAAACTTAGAAAACCAATATAGGGTTCAAACAACCTTTTCAGATGTCTAATCTCAAAATCAGACATTTGATAATGAGTTTTAAGACGTCTTACTGTTGATTCAGACATCCGATAACATTTGGGCTGGACTTAGTTATGTCTGATGAAATCAGACGTCCAGACCTAAGTCCAGACATCTTAGAAGACGTCTGATGATTTTGCTCGTCGTCCAATTAGTGGACCGTTGGCTGGCTTAACAAACACTGATGGATATGACCGTTAGAGCCTTATCAGACGTCCGTAAGCCTTTCCAGATGTTTGATACATGATCGTTTTGCCTCGACTGACCCGAAAATCTCTTCTAGCCGTTACAATCTCTTGAAAATCCATTCCCGCAGAAAAAGTAGGTTTCCAGACATCCAGACATAGTGCCACATGTCCTGTATGTCGTCTGATGGACTTGCACTAGAACCCTATTTAGATCTGATTCAAGTCAGGAAGAAACCCGCCTAAAATCAGACGTCTGTCTTTGTTCCAAGATGTCTTAAACTAGTTTTCCATACGTCTGATGCCAGTATCAGACGTCTGATAACCTTGTCAGTGCAATGATTGTTCCTGATTTCGGCCTAATTCTCTTGGGCCTTGCACCCAACAGCTATGGAAGCTTTCTAAAGCCATCCTAAGGCCTCTATAAATAGAGGAGAACCTCTTGCACACAAGACACACCTAGTAATACACTTTCACACCATTTTTTGTCTCTTGATCCTAAGAAGAAATCTCTTACTCTCCAAGCTCAAGTTCTTCATCTAGAGAGCATCAAGCATTTGCGCACCCACTCTCCCGCCGTAGTTCACGAGAGCGACGTTGCACCGTCGTGTAGCTCACGCACCTACGTCATCGATTCGACGCACATCCATCAAAGGGGAGTTTCCTAATTCATATAGAAGCTAGGTTTAAATCTTTGTAGCTCTATAGGACTATATTTGTTATTTTACTTTGTTATTTGGTTGGGCATTCTCTTTGCGAATTCTCGTCTACTTCGTGGGACAAAATCCTTCTAGTAAAGAGAAGGGGTTTGAGGTACGCTACCCTCGTATAAAGTAGCATGGTTGTAATTGAGGTTGAATCACCCTCGTTTAAGTGATTTATTTAGTGGATTTGATCAACTTAATTGATCGGAAAATCCTAACTCAAGAGGGTTAGGTGGTGGTTTTCACCTGGTTTGGGTTTCCACCTAAATATCTTTGTATACTTTGTGTGATTGTTTATTTTGTGAGATTGGTATATTTTCAATTCTGCATTTTTTATGTCACGCTGATCTTACCCCCTCTAAGTAGGGAATTACAATTGGTATCAGAGCAGGTTCTTACTAATCGGAGTAACACCCCGGCAAGCAGATCATGGAGGTGAGCAGTTTTGCAATTCGGATCTTTGAGGGGCAGTCCACAACTCGTCCGCCGTTCTCCGATGGGAGCAACTACCCCTACTGGAAGCTGCGGATGAAGACGTGGCTTCAAGACACCGACTTCATGATTTGGACCAGGTGCGAGACCCCCTTCAACATCCCAGAAAAACCCACTGTAGGATACTCGCAGTGGCAAATCCGGGAACTCTCGCTCAATGCGAAAACAATGAACGCGTTGTATTGCGCACTCAGCCTAGAGGAGTTCAATAGAATCTTGAAATGGGCCACCGCATATGAGATTTGGCATACACTTGAGGTAACTCACGAAGGTACCTCTAAGGTAAAAACTTCTAAAATAAATTTACTTTCTTAAAAATTTAAATCTTTTTCTATGAAACCTAACGAATCTTTAAGTGAGATGAACACTAGGTTCACTCTCATTGTAAATAATTTGAAAGCTTTAGGGAAGACATTCATCAAGGGGGAGCTTCAAAGGAAGCTTCTTCGTTCACTCAGACCGGAGTGGGAACAGAAAGTCACCGCCATTGAGGAGGCGAACGAAGTGGAGGAGCTCAACATGGAAGATCTCCTAGGCAATCTAATGGCCTACGAGACAAAGTTAAAGCAGAAGAAGAAGGAAAAGGAGAAGAAGTCTAAGAAGAAGGCATTCCAAGCCACTTGGGATGATTCAAGCTCGGAGGAAGAAGAAGAAGAAAAGTCTATAGAAGAAGAAATCGCTTGCTTTGGTTTCATGGTCAGAGGAAGTGATAGCGACAGCAAAAGAGGAAGTGACTTAGACAACAAGGTAAATTCTGATTTACAAGATGCATTTAATGAGCTTTTTGAAGTTAGTAAAGCACTTAAGATATAAAATGAAAACATTAAAAAGAACCTTAGTTTTCTTTAAAATGAAAATGATAGGTTAGAAAAATAACTCAAGGACATAGAAAATAGTCCTAAGGATAATAACCTGTTATTAGAAAATAAAAATTTAATCAATGAAAATATTAAATTGATTGAAGAAAATGATAGTTTAAAGTTAGAAATTGCTAATTTAAAGATTAAGATGCATATTATAGAAAAAGAAATTACATGTCTTAGGGAAAACTCTAACAAATTAATCAACAAAGTAGATAATTTTTATAGCCCTAAGGTTGAGAAAGGATCTCCGTCAAGGAGACCCGCTAATAGATCCGGATCCAAGCTCACTTGGATACCGAAGAAAGAATTGGAATCCTATTTTGTAGGTCATAAAGACTACAACACAAAGGACTGGACCTACACTCTCAAGGCTGGTCAACTCGAGTTGGGAGAACCAAGGAGTAGACCAAGGAGGAGAACAAGAAGACCGACGAGAGGGTGAACAAATGATGGACCCACCGCACGTCGACCGCCAGACTGGAGACCGATGCCGATGCCTGAGCCTCCAAGCTACGGATGGGAGCCCCATCCGATGTGGCATCCACCACCACCATTTGGGCCATTTTATTGGCCATGGTAGGTGAGGTAAAAATTCTTTACCCTAGCTAATTGTCAATTTTTAAGGGGGAGATGTAAGTTAATTAAATTCCTTTAGTAAGGGGGAGAAGAAAAATAGTTATCTTGTTGCTACAAAAAGGGGAAGGACATTACTTTTGTTAAAAGAAATTCATAGAAGAGCATGTTTTAAGAGGGAGTTATAGGAAATTTAAAATCATTCAAACCTTTTTGATAATGTCAAAAAGGGGGGAGGATTTTTTTTTGCATTATTTATGGTTTTGTCAGCATCAAAAAGGGGGAGATTGTTGGTGCTAGAGCACCACTATCATTTGTTTTGATGATAACAAAACACATGTCATTTAACATTTGCACTTGGAGTCTTAGATTTCAGGTCAATTGCAAATGGAGACGTGATTAGACGGAGTTCGAGCTCGCATCCAGGACGGATTGGAGGAGCTTGATGGAGAACAGAGGAGATTCGCGAGGAGCGATAGATTGAAGATGGAAGGACAAGAAGAATAGGATAGAATTCTATTTATTTCATGTACTTTTTATCTTTATTTCCTTTCTCTTTTTGTTCCTTAGAACATCATGTTAAAGAGCCTCAAAGTACCCTAACAGTAGTCCTAGGAACACCTGCACAACCCTAGGATACTTAGATTTTCTGTAGAAAACTTAGAAAACCAATATAGGGTTCAAACAGCCTTTTCAGACATCTAATCTTAAAATCAGACATCTGATAATGAGTTTTAAGACATCTTACTGTTGATTCAGACGTCCGATAACATTTAGGCTGGACTTAGTTAGTTTTGTCTGATGAAATCAGACGTCCAGACCTTAGTCCAGACATCTTAGGGGACTTATGATGATTTTGTTAGACGTCCAATTAGTGGACCGTTGGCTGGCTTAACAAACACTGATGGATATGACCGTTAGAGCCTTATTAGACGTCCGTAAGCCTTTCCAGACGTCTGATACATGACCGTTTTGCCTAAACTGACTCGAAAATCTGTTCTAGCCGTTGCAATCTCTTGGAAATCCACTCCCGTAGAAAAAGTAGGTTTCCAGACATCCAGACATAGTGCCAGACATCCTGTATGTCGTCTGATGGACTTGTACTGGAACCCTGTTTAGATCTGATTCAAGTCAGGAAGAAACCCGCCTAAAATCAGACGTTTGACTTTGTTCCCAGACATCTTAAACTTGTTTTCCAGACGTCTGATGCAGTATCAGACGTCTGATAACCCTGTCAGTGCAATGATTGTTCCTGATTTCGGCCTGATTCTCTTGGGCTTTGCACCCAACGGCAATGGAAGCTTTCCAAAACCTTCCTAAGGCCTCTATAAATAGAGGAGAAGCTCTTGCACACAAGACACACCTAGTAATACACTTTCACACCATTTTGTGTCTCTTGATCCTAAGAAGAAAAGCTCTTGCTCTCCAATCTCAAGTTCATCTAGAGAGCATCAAGCATTTGTGCACCCGCTCTCCCGCCATAGTTCACGAGAGCGACGTTGCGCCGTCGTATTGCTCATGCACCCGCATCATCAATTCGACGCACTTCCATCAAAGGGGAGTTTCCTAATTCCTATGGAAGCTAAGTTTAAATCTTTATTAGCTCTATAGGACTATATTTGTTATTTTACTTTGTTATTTGGTTGGGTATTCGCTTTGCGAATTCCCGTCTCCTTCGTGGGACAAAATCCTTCCCGTGAAGAGAAGGGTTTGAGGTACTCTACCCTTGTATAAAGTAGCATGGTTGTAATTCAGATTGAATAACCCTCATTTAAGTGATTCGTTTAGTGGATTTGATCAACTTGGTTGATCGAAAAATTTTAACTCGAGAGGGTTAGGTAGTGGTTTTCACTCGGTTTGGGTTGCCACCTAAATATCTTTGTGTACTTTGTGTGATTGTTTATTTTGTGAGATTGGTATATTTTCAATTACGTATTTCTTACGTCACGCTGATCTCACCCCATCCAAGTAGGGAATTACACACACCAACTCAGGTCCAGCTATATCTAGCTCCACTCAACTCCAGCCAGCTGAAGATGACTTCATTTCAGCTCAGGAAGCTCAAGTCCAGCTCCCGGGGATTCAGCTTAGCTCAACTCAATTGATCTAAGCTACCTTAGCTTCCTCATCCAGCTTCATCCTCCCCGGGAGCACCAGACCCAGCTCACCTCAACTCATTATGGTAGAAGCCAGCTCACTTTAGCTTGGCTTAGCAACTAGTAAAGAACTAGCAAACTAAGCCAGCTAGAGTAGCTCCATGCCACCCTTTTCAACAGCTTCCAGCTCCAGCTCAAGCTTTAGACTTCTCCTCAGCTCCTATCCTCAAACCTAGCTCCAACACCTCCTCCTCTACTCCACTACTAGCTAAGCTAGCTTAGCTTAGCTTAGCTAAGCTTCAGCTCCCTTGGCAATCCACCACCTAAAAACCCTTCCTATCTAGCACCACCAACTCAACCCTACCTAAGCTCACCTAAGCTAGCTCCACCCAACTCCAAGTTGGCACCACCAATATCACCACCTTTCAGCCCTCAACCACCACCAAAGGGCACCAACAAAGTGGTACCAAAACCACCATAGCCACCCTATGTTGGCACCACTTTTTCCCTCCAAAATCCCCTTCATCTCCACCATCCACCTCACCTACCTTCTAGATGCCCCATAATTGGCGCCAACCATAGGTGCCTCTTCATGGCCATAACCACCCCATGGCAACCCCTTGGTTGGCGCCAACTAACCTTAGCCCTAGGATCAACCAAACTACCCATAACCACCACCTAAATACATCCTAGCCATCCACCTAACCCACCCCTACTACCTCCTCTCCACCTCTATAAATACCCATCATATTCCACCAAAAAAATTCACCCTTGGCTACAATTTTTCTACCTATATTTCCACCTACATAGAAGGTCAAGAGAAGAAGAAGAAGATTAAGGGGATATTCTGTCCCCTTGGTGCCTTCCCTTCTTCTCTTCTCTCTTGTGCCCACACTAGCCAAGGAAGGAAGCCAGGAAATGGAGGACAACCTAGGGTACACGCCTACCCTAGGAAGTGGAGGACTTGAGGGTGGTACACTACCACCCTTGGAGGAGGAATCAAAGGTGGTCCACGCCACCTTAGGAGGAGCCTTTGAAGGTGGATATCCATCCACCTTGGAGTTAAGCACGCCCCCCTAAGGACTTACTAGGAGGAGACTATCTCTGGTTCAAGAAGAAGAGATGGAGGACCCTTTTTAACTGTGGAAGTAGCCACAGTTGGAGTAAGGAGCATTCCCTCTTCGCCATCACCATCCAGGATTTGTGTTTTAATTTTTGTAGTTTTACTTTTTGTAGTAGAAGCTTTCTTCTTTTGTAAAACAAAAATCTGCTTAATATTAAGTTACCTTTTTCTACTTTGGCGTAGTCCTTTTTTACTTTAGTTTTTAGCGCTCTCACTCCCTCTTCTAAATTATCCTTGGCCTTCACATGCATAGGATGAGCTTGAGAAGAGGACTTTCTTGTCACCTAGTAGTTAAATTAGATTTATTCTTTTTCCACCATCTTGCGATTGCCCCTTTATTTCAAAAAACCTAAAAATATATATATATATTTGAAAAAATCAAAAAGAAAGGTGATTTTTGCATTTCCAAGCAAGAGATTGATTTATTAAATATTGATTCCTTGGATGATCCTAGATAGTCCCCTATCTAGGTCTTACAAATTTTAAAAGCGAATATGTTTTTGTGCGTTGTAACGACTTAAAACCCTAATTTAACAAACCGTTCAAAAATGTGATCAGTTTTGTAAAGGATGGGAGGTGATTGTGTAAATTAACATCAATGGTCTAGGTATTGCAATAGTGTAGCTGAGTTGAGTGGTATGGGCAAAGGACAAGGCAGGTATGGGTGTGGTGTCTATCCATCCAATGTGTCCCTATCAGCTGTAAGGCATTAATTGAAGTTGTACCTTTTGGCGTACGATCATCTTCCTCCTCCTGGGAGTCCTCTTTCGAGCATGGCTACTGCTAAGGACCTTTCCCATTGAAACTATCTTTCTTCCTTTGTGGATTAAAAAACTTTTGCCTGGACACCCTTGCAGCAAGCATCTCTGGACCAAAATCAAAAGTGATAGCTTCCCACATTCTCTCTTGCACCTCAGCTGTGTATAAACCGATCTTCTCCTTTGCCTATAAGTAGAGACCACAATCTCCATATTCATGTCCAAGCCTTCCATAGGCAAAACAAAATCGGGCGAGCCTTTCATTTTTAAAGGGGATAGGAATTTTCTCCTCTTCCCCACCTGTAAAAGTTAGGATTTTCTTGAGAGGCTTATCAACCCTCAGTCTAAGCTTCAATATAATAAAAGTACCTCCTCTACTTTGATTAAGATCAATATCACTGACCTCTTCAATCCCCCCAGTTGCCTGGATTAGGGCTTTGCGACATCTGAACTTTGGGGCAGATCATGTAACTGGACCCACATTTCGAACTTATCAAATTTGTAATCACTAGGTCTCTTAGTTTGTACTCCTTCCTTCAAGAGGATAACGTCCTCTTCAAAGTGACAGGGAGCTGCGTTGACAATTATTTTTAATTGCTGCTTATTTGCGAAGACTGCCATCCATCTACCATCTACAACTTCTCATATCTCAGGTGTCACATTCAGTGACTAGGCTTTTGACATAGCTTCAATGACTGCCCTGGATCTGATTTTCCTATTTGATAATACTGCAAAGAACAGACACCTCCTCCATTTTTGTAGATCCACTAGAGCTAAAGATGCAACTGTGAAGTCTGTCTCCTTCCCATCAGACCTCATTAGATTCTGCAGGCTTTGAATGATTTTTGACTCGTGTTCTTCCATGCCTCTACTGACATAGTTACTAATAGGGAGATGGTAATAAGAACAATGGACTCTACAACAACCAAAGAAAATGCAACCTAAAACACTAATGAATGTTTTTTTTTTTAGAAAACCAGGAGTAATTCTTATTCATCCCACACTCCCTGGTGGCGATCAGAAAAGGTAGGGGGACCAAACCAAACACTAATGAATGCTTACCAACCAGAAGCAGGAGACATAACTATCAATGCCTGGAGAGAATAAAACTAGCAAATGTTATGAAAACTGATAGCACAAACAATGCCAACTGTGATAGAGGACAAATAAGGGATGTAGTAAGAATTAAGGTGAGCATTATTAAGGTAGAAGGTACCAACGCCACCCCCCATGGTGGGAAAAGAAAACTCCCTTAGGAGGGAGAATGCTGCTACACAGAAGGGTGGGAAATGGAAATTTGGTCCAATAAAAAATGTGGGATGTGGGATGTGTGTTGTATATGTGACCATCTGCTTCTTGCATGATAAATGATGAATGTACAGTATGTGTTAGGCTTGGTTTAAACGTAGGAGTTGAAAGTAATATTTTTTTTGCTCAAGTATGTGCTTTATGGCTAAGTTTATCATAACTTGGAGAAATTAAAAGATTGAGGCCAAATAGAGTCCATGTTCTGTCAGTGCCAATGTGTTAAAGATGAGATGTAAACCTAAAACCACTTATAAAATAGCAAACCATGATACTAACCATCTCATTATAACTTTGAATATCATATTTGCCTTACATATCTATTTGTTTGTTTAAGTATGGTGATTATTTGTCTCACTTATCTATATGAGTAGTTCACCTTAGCAACTATTTTCTATCTCAAATGGAATAAGATTTTGGAATGAATGAGTTGGTAAAAATATTTGGCCTATCTACATGGTAAAAATCCATAACTACGAAATATTGAAATTCTTGAAACTGATAATCATATGGATAGCGTGGAGTTATCATTCTAAAGGGTAAGTATTGAAGTCTCTGGTAAACAAGGTAGGCATATTCATGGGCAATAGGTTAGAATTGGTTCTCATAGGTATTCCATTGACTCTTGTGCACCATCTAAAGATCAAGATAAAAGGTTGGCTACATATAGAAGTCCTACCAGTAAATAGGGTTGTTATAGCAATCATTTAGAGGTGTCTTGTCCTTCATACTAGAGCTTATTTATTCAATGGTAGTTGCACCTTGATATATTTTATTTTCATCCTTATGCTTAGCTAGCTCTTCAACAAGATTTACATTGTCATGGGATTTGTATGAAATGGACTATATAATGTTATAGTTCAGAGGGATACCTATTAATGCAATTTAAAGATTAATTAGTAAGGGAAAATCTACCTTTATCATGAGAGAAGTGCTTCTGATGTGATATATTTCATATTTGCTTAAATCAAATGGGTGATCATAATGGAGTGGTGTTGAAGCTACAGGTTACTACGCTATCGTATTTGGTTTTGAAAACCAGTCATTGTAGTTTGAAAGAGAAGAACACATGTTCAACAAATAAAATTTATACCGGAATAGAAATCCTGGGTCAAATTTAGGGAGGCGGATGTTTGATTAAAAATATGCATTTGTTTTATTTGTCACGAAATAGAATAGCTAGCTGAAAACTATTTAACAAATAATAAATAGAAGAGAAAGAAAGAGAATATTACAAATAAAAGCAAAAGGGATGTAGAATAAACATGAATTTCATTATCAAAAACTGTTCATTACACTACTCATTACGACTAGAAAGCGGGAAATGATTACACTAGAAAGTAGTAAATTTATTCTAGAAAGCAGTGAAAAGAATGGAGAGAGATATCTCCTCCTCGACGATCGCTTGAAGGACGAGCTGGACGAGACAACACCTGGAAGGCGAGGAACGGAGTAGGAAGAAGGAGGACGAAGCAGGAAGAACGGGAATGAAGCAGCACGTTGTCCTCTTCGCAAGATCTGCTTCTTGAATACGGAGAGAGGACAATCGTAGGATGCTCCACGAAGGGGGACAAAGGTGGAAAATTTAAGATTTTTACTCTAAAGGAGCATCCCGGGTTTGGGACAAGCTCATAGAGCTTTGGAGGAGGTGAGAGAAGAGAAGGGATGAGAATTTAGTATGGAGGGGTCTCCATTTATAGTTGCAAGAAATGAGGGCAATTTGGTCATTTTATGTTGAAAATCACTAATTCAGGACCTTTAGTGACGGATAAATCCATCACTAAAGGCTTGAACGTAGCCGTAGTAGGTGGTGTGTGCATGCCAGCTTGCCTCCCCCGCGCTCAACACCCGTCCATGATCTCTCAATCTCAGCCGTTCAATCGTGAGATCGAATGACTAAGAATGCATCCTTGCTCGCCTCAACCGCGCACCTTATCGTGTGCGATGGCGCATTTCCTTGCCGTATCAGATGGAGCATGGATCTGATTGGGCACGCACGGTTGGCCAATCTCCATCGTGCAGTTGATAGCACCCTCTCATCCATGCCTAATCGAAGTGCCTCGCGGATTCGATCCCACATCTTGAGGCGACCGAGCGCCTTATCCACTTTGCTGCACACGTGGATGGGCGAGCGGTGCATTTGTGTGGCGTGCAATTTGGACCATTGGATTGAGATCCAATGATCAAGGCTGCATCCTCATTTGGCTTCAAAAGATGAAGGCACTGGTCTAAGATCCACTCTCAGCAGTTGGATCTTGATCCAACAACAGAGAGGCGTTGGTGCTAAAGGCTTCGGCGGTTGCATGCGGCCGATTGGGTGGCCAAGATGGCGCTACGTGGTGCCATCTTGGTCGTCCATCTTCTAGGTGATGTAGATGGTACCACAGGTATTGGATTGAGTTGATTTTCGCACTGTTAGGCTACAATCATCGATCCGAATCCATCCGTGCAAGTGGATTTGTCGTCTGAAGTGCGGATTAACACCATCTTGGCCCTTGATCTTCTAGGGTTCCTCAGTCTCTATCTGATGGTACGGATATCCGATCAGGGTGATCTTGGAGTCGTTGAACTCCAATCGTTGCCCTGATCAGATCCGTATGGTTGGATCTTCTATCTAAGGCCCCGATAAAGAGTCACCCTATCCCTGAACATTAAAGGAGACAATTAACCTCCATTTTATTCAAACTAATTTAAATGCAAGATGATGCATGCTATGCAATATCTATAGTATGTAATGCAATTCTATGCTTAAGAACATGCATAAATAGACATTTTATGTAATATAAACATGCTTACATCACACCCCCATGCCTATCTTTTGCTAGTCCCTAGCAAAAACTACATGCTATTTATCAAAGAATTAGGTTGGATTATTTGGGCATAAGTTATTTTCAACATTAAGAAAATGTTTACATAGGATTTGAACTTTCAAAGACACAATAGTACCCATGTATCTGGCAAAATGCTGACCAACTCAAGCCCTTGCCTTATTCAAAGAAAATTTTCTTTTTCTCTTTTTTTCTTCTTTTCTAATTTTTTAAGATTTTTGAGTTCAGGGTTAAAGACTGGCTTTCTATGGCCATTCAACTCACGCAAGATTTGATGAGAACCCTAAGTTCTACGCATCTTATTGTGAATGTGATAGACTCGTTGATCGGCAATTAGAACGGACTTCGGATTTCTATGTCCCTAGGTAACCTTAAAAAGAGAGTTCTGCCTAAAGGTGTATCTTTACAACCGGTAGCTTTCTTCCTACTTTTATTTTTATGGAGTCAACACAAGGGTAAATCCAGTGTATATCTCTCTGGTCAACACAAGTGTTTTGGGAATTTTAAGTGCATTTCTTGAGTTGGGTTCTGGACAACCGATCGATGAGCTGTTACCACTGACAACTTGCCAGCCATACTCGTGTGGTGAGGTGTGGCTTATTTCTTTTGTTTTCTTTTTCTTTTCAACTTTTTTTTTCTTTTCTTTTTTCTTTTCTTTTTCTTTTTTTAAGTAGGTGGCTTCCCTGGTCTAAGATTTACCTAAAGGCAGCAAGAAGAGAATGGTCTAGTGACTAGGCTCTGGACAACCTACCTATGGGCTGTTATCCACGATAACTTGCCAGCCATATCACCCTAGAAGATTCATTAGTTACCCAATTTCCATTAAAACCACCAATCAACAAGTCAGTGAAAAGAAAGTGTGTAGATGCTTTAGACTTAAAGTTCCCTCAAATAAGAGAGTGGGTTGATAAGTCGTGTACTTATCACCTAAACTTATTTAATCAAATTACAATAGAATTAAGATGGCGAGGACTCAAAAAATAAATCCACATTTTAGTGGATACACAGGTTGATTAAGTCCGAGGACCTGAAGGGTCTTTGCATTCAAATCATATAGTTTTATTTTCTAAGATTGAAAATTTTCTTAAGCTCAAGTTCTCTTCCCTAATTCCACAATTTTTTTTTTCATATATTTTATATATATAAATGAAAGAAAATAAAACGAATCTACGGAACTGACGAATTAATTCAGAGATGAATATTCAGCCCCCATGCCTATCTAATGCAATGTCCTCATTGTATTAAAAAGACATAAAACATAGTGGAATAGAGTAGAAAGCACCTGAATTGCGTGAATGACGGGTTCGCTCTGAGAAAAAGAAAAATTGTATATGTGCTGAATTTAGTGCCTTTAGCTAAGCACACTATACAAAGAAGAGAAATAAAGAATTCATAGGTGCAGGTCAGAATCAGAATAAAAAGATGAAACCTCTGACCTGCCAGCAGATTCCACAAATGTGGACCAGATTGTGGTGCAAACCCATACCCCATGATTGAGAATATCTAAGGTTCTGGATAAAAATTGCCCAAAATCTAAAATCAATATGCAAGCGGGGTCGGGCCTACAATTTGTGAGGATGCAACCCAAGACCAAAGAGTCGGGTTACAGAGAAATCAAGTTCCAAAGGATAATCAATGAATGTGTGCTTGGGTTGGACATCCTCAGAACAAATGTCATATGGGTCATGGTTTGATGATTTCAGCTTCATTGGAACCCTTAGACTCGGTCTTCTACTTCCTCCAGAGTTTGCTTGCCAAATTAAAATTTCCCAGCTCCTATCCTCCTTCAAAATGTCATATTCCAGGATCTCCTGCATATTAATCACCCCATCTAAAATTTCCAAGTCTAAAAGGTCTGCCTGAATCATAATTGACTTGGGTCTAATTATCTCAAAAATAGAATCATCAGTAAATTCAATAGGGTGTGACTGACAATCGGGGCATTGGATTGCATCCTCCAGAAAATAAGATTCTTGATCCATCATGTGAGCCCCAATAAGATAAGTTTCCTCAATTATTGGGCTATCAAATGATCTATCAGATTCCTCGAGCCCAATCATCTCATAGAAATCATTTTCTGTAAACTCACGTGAGACTTTGCAAACTGAATCTTCACCATCAGAATCAAAGAAATCAAAATCCGTATTAATGTATGTCCCAAAATCATCCATCACATTCTGATCCATGGAGACATACGTTTCCTCGTACCTCGGTTCAAGGATCTCAGGTGAAGAAATCAGATCATCCTTAATTGGTTGCTCTAGTTCAATCTAGTCAGCCTCGTAACGCGTAACCCCTTCAACAGGTGCCTGAGCATGTTCTGACATAAGTTCTCCTGAAAGGGGTTCATCCTGGGAATCATTCCATGATTGAACTAAAGCAACCACAAATCTCATTCTCAATTTTGTTAACTTCCCAAGTAGAAACTCACCCGAGTTCTTATCCTTAACATCCTAGAGCCAATCTAACAAATACTTGTTCAAATCATCATTCATCTCAATCAGGGGCTCCAATTTTCCAATGCAAGGTATTGGCTGAACTTCTAAAGATTGTATGATATTCCTCAAGTTAGCTAGAACCTTATCTTAAACCTAGTTACCCTGAACCAAATGACTTGTTTCAGGGTTGGGTGGGTTTAGGATCAGTGTAGAGGAGTAAACAAATTGATATTCGTGATACCCCTCCTAATAATAGGTCATTTTGGATTGTTCAAAAGGTGGTGATGACCTAAAGGCAGTGTAATCAGAGGATGGGTAAGGATCAGTGTATCGTCCTTGATTGTAGATCATATTAGGTTGTCATGAAAGGGTGACGATCTATAATCGATGTGGCTCTAAGAAGGATAGAAATCACAATTATGGTGTTCAGAGTTAGACCCTAAACACGGTAGTCCGAAATTGTATCCCAATCCGAGTTATCCCAACTAACCAATGGTTGATTACAGTACGAGTCGGGATAATCATCATGTTGATGATAACTCATAACAGGAGGAAAAGAGAGGGAATGCATATAAAATAAGGAAGGATTCATGATAGATGGGAGGAAGAAAGGTGCCCTGCAATACAAGCAACCAAACCTGTCCTTAAGTGGGATAGCCTAAAGACCTACAGACTCCCAGAACCTGTCTTAAGATAAAGAAACGATTTGATCTACTTCTGTCTGTTCAATCCAACTAGTTAGAAGGAGGGATTGGGGAGAAGGTTCTTTCTTCGGCTTGCGCCTCCAGTTCCTAGTGTACCCCCCAGCCATGATCATTTGATTCTACTCCCTAGCTAGATATCAGATTGAACAGTAGAGACAAACTAATTAAAAATAATCTCATTCTGGGCTCCGAAGAGCGAGTCGAATCCTTAAGGCCAATGTCTACTCTGTTTTATTTAGGGCTAGGTTTGAATGTGCTTTAGAATGTGATGGGCCCTTTATCTGGATTGTGCCCTTAATGATTGATTGATGTGTGTGTGCATGCACAACCAGTGGTTGTCAAGCAAGATTATTTTTTATGCGGTGAATTTTAAGGTTTAAATCTTGCGTAGTAGCTTTTAGGATTCAACTTTAGATATTTTCAAACAAGTTTTGTTGGCACACCAGGTTTTGAAAGCACAGGTGAACATGTTTTCCTTTGAAACTTAAAAGATGTGGAGTGCCTGGTAAATCCCTAAGAGTTAACCTATGCAGCAACTACTTGATGGGTTGATTTTACTTGAAGCGGTGCGGCCCAATCAACTCAAACAATTGGCCTGTTGCACCACTTAATTAGGCACACAAATGATTACCTAATATGATTTCTACTCTATTATGTGTTTGGATGTGTGTACCGGTTCCAAAGATTGGTTTACCAGTTGAGCTTGAAAATCATATGAGGTTGTGTACCTCTGTGAGAGTTTTTTTTTATATTTTTCTTGTTAAATGTGGAGGTTGAGGCGGGTGTAGTTCTCAAACAAACAAACAAAACTAACCTTAGAGTTTATAAGAACACCTAGGTTAATTTATGTTTGTGTTATTACGTAGTGAAATGAAAACTAATGGGTGGGAGGTGAAGGAAAACTTACATAACCTTCAATAGCACTTTGCTCCAATCTACCGCTTTTGCTCGTCTCAAAAGAGTACCTACAATCACAATAAGAAATGAGAGAAGTGAGGTAAATGATTCGTAAGTTGGAAAATGCAAAAAAATCAAAGAACATTACCTCCCCGGCAACGGTGCCAAAATGTTGAAGCTACGGGTTACTACGCTATCGTATTTGATTTTGAAAACCTGCCGTTGTAGTTTGAAAGCGAAGGACTCATGTTCAACAAATAAAATTTATACCGAAATAGAAAACCTAGGCCGAACTCAGGGAGGCGGACGTTGGATTAAAAATATGCATTTGTTTTATTTGTCACGAAATAGAATAGCTAGCTGAAAACTATTTAACAAATAATAAATAAAAGAGAGAGAAAGAGAATATTACAAATAAAAGCAAAAGGGATGTAGAATAAACATGAATTTCATTATAAAAAATTATTCATTACACTACTCATTACTACTAGAAAGCAGGAAATGATTACACTAGAAAGTAGTAAATCTATTCTAGAAAGCAGTAAAAAGAATGGAGAGATATCCTCCTCGACGATCGCTTGGAGGACGAGCCGGATGGGACGATGCCTAGAAGATGGGGAACAGAGCGAGAAGAAGGACAAAGCAGGAAGAATGGGAACAAAGCAGCACGTCATCGTTGTTGCAGGATCCGCTTCTTGAATACAGAGAGAGGACAACCGCAGGATGCTCCACAAAGGGGGATAAAGGTGGAAAAATTAAGATTTTTCCTCTAGAGGAGCATCCTGAGTTTAGGACAAGCTCTTAGAGCTTTGGAGGGGGTGAGAGAAGAGAAAAAGGGATGAGAATTTCATATGGAGGGGGTCTCCTTTTATAGTTGCAAGGAATGAGGGCAATTTGGTCATTTTGTATTGAAAATCATTAATTCAGGACCTTTAGTGACAAATAAATCCATCACTAAAGGCCTGAACGTGGCCATAGTGGGCGACGCGCACGTGCCCGCTTGCCTCCCCCCCATTCAATGCTCGTCCATGATCTCTCAATCCCGGTCGTTCAATCGTGAGATCGAACGGCTGAGAATGCATCCTCGCCCGCCTCAACCATGTGCCTTATCACGTGCGATGGCACGTTTCCTTGCCGTGTCAGATGGAGCATGGATCTGATTGGGTGCACACGGCCGCCTGATCTCCATCGTGTAGTCAATAGTGCCCACTTATCTGTGCCTAATCGAAGCGCCTCTCGGATTCAATCTCGCATCTTGAGGCAGTTGAGCACCTAATCCACTGCACTGCACGCGTGGATGGGCAAGCGGTGCGTTTGCGTGCCACATGATTTGGACCATTGGATTGAGATCCAACGGTCAAGGCTGCATCCTCCTTTGGCTTCAGAAGATGAAGGCACTGATCTGAGATCCACTCTCAGCTGTTGGATCTTGATCCAACGGTAGAGAGGCATTGGCACTAAAGGCTTCAATGGTTGCATGCAGCCGATTGGGCGGCTGAGATGGCGCCACATGGCGCCATCTTGGCTGTCCATCTTCTGGGTGATGTAGATGGTGCCACGGGTATCGGATTGAGTCGATTTTTATGCCGTTAGGTTGCGACCGTTGATCTGAATCCATCCGTGTGGTTGGATTTGTCGTCTGAAGTGTGGATTAACACCATCTTGGCCCTTGATCTTCTAGGGTTCCTTAGTCTCTATCTGATGCTACGGATATTCGATTAGGGCAATCTTGGAGTTGTTGAACTCCAACCATCGCCCTAATCAGATCCGTATGATTGGATCTTCAAAACGAGGTCCCGATAAAACGTCGCCCTGTCCCTGAATATAAAAGGAGACAATTAACCTCCATTTTATTTAGACTAATCTAAATGCAAGATGATGCATACTATGCAATAACTATAGTATGTAATGCAATTCTATGCTTAAGAATATGCATAAATAGACATTTTATGTAATATAAACATATTTACATCAAGTGGTCATCCTATCCATAATTGATTAGTAGGGCAATGGCATTTAGGATAAATAGGGAAATTTTCATATGTGATATGGGTAACAATTGAAAGCAAAAGAGTGGTTGTAGGCATTCTATTTGTGGTTTGAGATGATTTAATCTTTCCAGTTGTGCCTTGTGTTGGTCTTGCTTGCCTATTGAGATTTGCAATGTATTCATTTTTTCCTTGCTTATTATTGTCAAGCATAAGTTGTTATTTGATGCACGTTAATTGGTAATTGGGATTGCTTAGATATAGTTTGCATGTTTTAATCAGTTCAGTTGGAAAATAATTAAGATATTATCGAAAACTAGTTATGATGCCTACTTTATTTGGACTAGTGAAATATTAATATTGCTGAAAACATCATTTGCAAGTACTTTTTTTAAAGAGATTAGAAATTGTAGATACTATATTTATGATAATCTGCATTGAAGGTTAATGATCCAAACACCTTGATGAAACTAGAATTACAAAAATTCTAGTTTCAATGGGAGATTGGAAGAAGGAAGTAATGATCAAAAATAGCTTGATCATGAGGGTTTTCTCGAAATCTCTGCATTACCGTGAATGGTAGATGAAGATGTCAAAAGATTGGTTAGTCCCTGATTGCAAATGATCCAACCCTTGTAAACTTCCAAGCTTCTAGAATTATCTATTGGTAGGTAACTGCCATAGATAGTGGTTCCTGCATCTAATTACTCTTATAAAATTTGTCCTAAGAAAGAGGTTCAATACAACTATTATTTTTAGGAACAGTTGCAAGATCTTGCAGGGGAATGCCTGCTCTGACACAAGAAGGTATCTCTTCATGCTAAAAATCGCCAACCATGTGGAAGCCTTGAGAATGTTGGGACTTAGGAAGGGCTTTATGTCCAATTAAAGGAACATTTCTTTGAGGTAGAAAATAAATAGGATCCTCAGAATATGAGCTATCAAGATCAGGGAAATTATCAATATTTTGAAAATTTGGATATTAAAGGACTTCATTTCTAGCAAAATAGTCACCACTATCTAAAGCAGATTCTCTATGAGATGAGTCTATTATATGAGAGTAGAGAGACTCGCTATTTGAAGACTATTGTTGTCACTAGCTAATAACCTTTTGAAGCCTCATTAGTCTAGATCTACCTATGGCAGAGCTCTCAAAAGCTATCGTAGCATCACTTGATGAAGCTAGACTTAGCCTGTTTGAAATGTATGTGATAGTATAATAGGAACTTTATTACAAGTGTAAAAGAAAAACAAAGATGGTATAAAGAGTCATATTGACTTGCAAAAGTTGAACATTAGACATGCACTTCACCCCAAGGAGGTTGGAAATAAGACCATCTTGCTCCAGCATGTTATAACTTAGACAAGAATGAGAAGTCAAATCTATGTGAGATCTTTAAAGGAGTCAAAGCTCCAGATGGTTATGCATCTAATATATCAGGATGTGTAAATCTACATGATTGCAAGATTTCAAGCTTGAAAAGTCATGATTTTCATATACTGATGCATCAATTACTTCCTATATCATTACAAATTGCCATATCAAATGATACTGTTCGATCAATATTGATAGATTTCTGCAGCTTTTTTCAAGATATATGTTCAAAAGGGCATGATCCAAATATCTTGAATAGTTAAAGCAGAAGATTGTCATATTGATTTGTCAATTGGAGAAAATATTCTCACCATTATTTTTTGATATTATGATACATTTAGGAATACATTTGGCCACAGAAGCAAAGATAGCTGGACCAGTTCAATATCAATGGATGTATCCCATAGAAAGGTATACTCCTACAGTATTTTAAAAAAGTCAATATAAATGCCTTTTAACATATTCTTTAACTCTTACATGGTTACTTAATAGGTATCTTCTTAAACTAAAAAGGTATTCTCGTAATAAAAATCATCTAGAAGGCTCTATTGCAGAAGGGTATATAGCAGATGAATGCTTGATATTTTGTTCACAATATTTATCAGGAGTGGAAACAAAGGTTTACATCAAGAAACTTTCTAGATGAATTCCGTGATGTGGATCAAAGGTTTTCTATATTTTCACAATCTGGTCATGCAATAGGAAATAGGACTCCCAAGAAATTAAATTTGATTACAATAAAATAGGCACATGGATATATCTTATCCAATTGTGATTCTATCCTTCCATTTAAAGAGTAAGCACTTGAAACTCATATCCTTTGAATTATTCATGTTACATGTTCTATCATAACCTTTTAATAATTATTGTAAATTTGTAGAGAACATCGCCATATACTTAGGAACTCATATTATCGATTATCACAGAAGGAACTTAGTAACAAACATAATGACATGTTTAGCAAGTGGTTCAAGAGATATGTATGTTTCATAAATATCCACCAATCTAGTAGTTTTAATATCTTGAGACACTTATTGCTACCTTTTGTGATTCAGATTGAAGAAAAGGTAGAAAATGAATTTGTATCAGAAGATCTTCGAGTGCCTGCTCGAGGCCCTCATGAAGTAGCAATGTATTATAGTTGCTATATTGTTAATGGCTATAGATTTCATACGAAAAATAGAGAGAAGAATCGACAAACACAAAATAGTGGTTTTGTTGTTAATGCCCATACTAAGAGCTTTTCCAAAGCATCAGATAAAATCCTTCAGTTGGTGAAGTTGATTATTATGGAGTGATCACATCCATAATTGAGTTGAATTATTATGAAAAGTTTAAAATAGTATTATTCAAATGCTTGTGGATAAATACTAAGTCAAAAAATGCAATTGGGAAAGCAAATGGATTAACATCAGTGAATTTATCTTGTTTAGGACATGAAAATGATCCATTTGTATTAGCAACTCAAGTACAACAAGTGTTTTATGTCCAACATCCAATACACAAGGATTGGCATTTTGTTGTCAGAACATGACCTAGAGATTTATTTGCTATGGAAGAAAAAGTAGATGACTTAGATAATGATAATACGGTAGATGGCTACTCCTATGATTTGAATGAAAGTGAGATGGATACAAATGACAATGATGATGACATTAATGTTGTACGTACAGACATTGATGGTGTTTCTTTTTCTAGAGAGAATTGGGAACAACATATTAATGATATTAGTAGAGTAGATAACAATGAAAGTGACTCTGATGATGACAACTAGATTGATGGAAATTATTTGTTGTTATTTAGTTTGAAGATAATTTTTCACAAGTCATTTTTTTCATTGTTATATGTTTTCACTTTATTTTGTTGATTGTTTAACTTATTTCCTTATTATGATTCATATAGGATGCCAAAGCATCCATGATTTGATTCTTGAGTTATTCCAGTTCTAGGAGGATATCAGTCAAAGAAAATTTTGGCAGCCCTGAACTAAGAAAATGTTGAGCAAACACGAAATGATAATGGAATTAGAGCTACAACTTCTACATTGAAGAATAATCCAGCGTTACTGAAGAAATAATCTAAGGAAAAACAAATTATAAGGAAAGATCATTCCACACTTAGGAAAACAAAAAAGGCAAAGCATGTTGCCATTGAGACATTCGAAGAAGAATATCAAGGTAACATAGCAAGTTGTACACATTCTACAGTTGGAGAAACTGATGAAATTGACCTTCAGGACATTGGTAAGATATTTCATGTGTGAAAATTTATTTCTATATATCATACATAGATTAAATTTGAATTCATTTAATAGTGTTCTTTTGCCATTAAAAATCTATATTCTAATTCAAAAGGAAAGGGTAAGAGAGGACCTACTGTGTGCCTGAAAATATGGAACCATCAAGATGGAAAGAAGATATTTATCGAGATGAATGATTCATAACAACCAATTGGAGAAAATCAAAATCATTTAAAAAATTTTTGTGTAACTATTGCACGTAATTCAGATTTGTCCCCATTGGATTATGATGATTGGAGGAATATGGCTACATAATACAAGAATAAAATGAAAGAATTTGTGGAGGTAAATTCTTAATCATAATAATTTTGTTAATTATATTTAAGTTTTGATGATTTAACATTTTTTATGATGTAGTGCAAATTTAAATATAATGAGAAGATGTGACCATGGGTGCTTCTAAGCATAGCTAAGAAATGGGGAGAACTTAAGTGTTATCTCACGGGGAAATATTATTCATGGCTAATTAAGGAATATTGGAAGTTTCTTAATGAACATTGGGATTCATAGAAGTCAAAGGTAATTAAAATTGTATTTTTTTTCTTTACCTTAACTTAGAAAATAGTTTTAAAAAATTTTGATTCTTGTAGTTACATTGTTCTAAAAATAAATAAAATAAAGGAAAATTAATGCTTCATCATACTATGGGGACAAAAAGCTATGCATGCATAAGAGATGAGGTACATTCTTTATTCTTAAAATTTTCACTTTTTAAGATGATTTAAATGTTATAATTTTTATTACTTTTAGATGGAGAAATAAATGGGAAGAAAGGTAAACAAGATTGATTTATTTGTGAAATTTTTATAAAAAGAAGGATGGAAAACCAACAATGAAAGAGGATCTTCTATAATTGTAAGTTAAACACATTATATAACTTATTCTTAATGTGCAATTTATCTTTTGATCCTTGTTTTCATTTATTTTCATTTATAGTATCAACCTTTTCATGCAATTAGGAGAACAAATACTAATTTTTTATATGTAAGATACTTGAAATATTAAATAGTAGTAAAATTATAATGCTTTTAAATAAACGGTAGGTTTGTTTACTTTAATGTATGCTTTTGATCAAGAATAGACTTTTTAATTTGACCTTTCTTTATGCCATTTTAGTTGAGATTTTTATTAGCTTCAATTTTTTCATAACTATTTGAATAGCTTAAAGGATTATATGATGACAAGTTTTTCTTATAGGAACAATTTAACAAGGTAACTGAGAAGATGGATGGTTCAGAAGACCATTGGTTGATGAAATTTATGCAAAAGTTGTTGGAAAAGATAAACATGGTTGTGCTAAGGGATATGGATTAATATTGCCACATTTTGATTTGTGGAGGCAAAAAGAAAGTGAGGAATGAGAACAAAGGAAAGAGTGGGAAAGACAAATTGAGATACGATTTATGGAAGAGATAAAAGAAATGAAAGAAATCCAAGCAAACTTTCAAGAAATGCTACTCCAATCTTTAGGAAGAGAAAATTTGCAGGTTTTCCCATCATTAAAGAGGTGTACAGGTATTATGATTTTTAGTTAAAGAATTGAGTATATTTAAGTTGAGAATCATATCATCTACAATCAGGCTACTCAAGATGTGGTTACGCAATAAGGCAACATTTGTGCAAGTTTAAAGAAGACAAATAATCAGCATAAGGATAGGACTCAATCTATGTTGGTTGAAGGCCAGGTAAGCTTTTATGTAAAAGTACATTAAAATTTTGAATTCAATATTAAACTTTTGATAAAACTATAACTAAATTGATCTTCATGCTATCATTTTATTGCTATATTATTTCACATGTAGGATGTGTATCTACTAAGCATGGTAGACATGCAAAAGAAGGTTGCACTTGCATGAGTGCATACTATTGATCCTAGTGCAATTATTGGAGGACCCGCCAATGGTTCCACGTGTACAGGGGTTTATGTTGAAGTTGCCATCGATGAGGAAGAGATGTTGATCAGGCCATATGGCAAATATGAAGTTTTAGGTGACACAATTGGAGCTATCATTGCTTGGCCTAAGTTGTTTGTTATTTCATGATAGGTATTGTAATAAAATTATTTTGAACCATGGTATTTAAGGATAACTCTTCCTTTATTTAATGTATCTTAGAATTATTTTTTGACAAAATTTTCTTCTTTTTTCTGGATCTTTTCAAGTTGCTAATAGAAGATGCACTCAAGTTATCGGCAGAAATCCTTTTATGTGCTTTTAATTTAGCCAAAATATTTTTTTTAATTTTTTTTACTTTATTTCGGACATATATCTTTATTGGTTATGTTACTCTATAACTTTGACTTTCTTATGAATTTTTTTTCTTCTAATAAAAGACTATTGGTTGATGAGTGAATATTGTATATGATCAATGTGCCATTTTAGATATTTGCACTTTCTTACTACCATTAAATTATAAAAAGGTGTTGTTGGTTTAGATGTCTTGCCACTTTTTCATTATTTAATTTTAAAATGAAAATATTTATTTTTATCACAATAGATCTTTATAATATTGTTCCGCTGTTTAAATATTTATTCATTTCAATTTAGGAGTCATGTACTTCATAATTAAAGTTAATGTAAGATAAAGTGTAATAATGACCCTTAAGATATAGCATTAGGTAGCAATCAAAGTTAATTTATTAAGTATATAAAGCAACGATGCTATTAGTGATGAAATTATGGTGTTGAATGAAAGGTTTATTATTTAAAATTAGCAATAGATTTTACTACCCTTAATAATCTCCATTAGCGAAATCAAATTTTGTCGTAACAAGAATTAAAAGAATTGTGAGATTAATTAGTGGTGAAAAGTAATTGACTCTAAAGCATCTTATATCATCAATTTGTTATGATAATTATTTTTGTCGCTATTTTTTCTTTACAATAGCATCAATTGTAGAAACAAAAAGATAGTCATTAAAAGTAACATTTATTGACAAAAATATCAACAAAAGTAATTGCTACTAAAGATTAAAAAAAATACCGACAGTCTAAATTTGTTGGTAAATCTTTAGCAACACTTGTTATATCGACAAACAAGCGACGAATTGAAAAAGTGTCAGAAAATGTCTATAGTGACAAATATTAATGCTTTAGTGACATATCTCTTTTGTCGGTAAAAACTATTTTGTTGTAGTGATTCTATATTTCTCTAAAGGGTCAACCCCATGGTCTATTTAAAGACCCTTTGGATGGCCATGCACACCATCTAGATCTAGGTCTTGGACTCCACTCTTCCACACCATTGGCAAGCACCATCAACCATCTCCACTCCACCTCCATGTCCAAGGGATAAAGCACCTCCACCACCCTCTCAAGAGGCCGACCAACCACGTTGGTCGTCCCTTTTTCCCCTCCCACCACCTCAGACCACACAGCCATTGGAAACCACCTCCAATGCCTTATTTTCCGTTAGCTAGATTAATGTTCTTCGTAGATTAATTCATGTATTTATTTTCTGCTAGTGATAGCAATAATCTTCTGCCTTGATAAATGCATGAATAATCTACCTAGATCCATGCATGCATAATGCTTCTATTAGCTAGAATTGTTATTTTAAGCTTTCCTATCTAATTTGTTTATCTATATTGAAACAAGATGTTGGTTCTTGAAAACATAAATGAACTTACAATTCATGCATTTTCTGTTAACAGCCATCGTCAAGTGAGAATTGTGCACACAAGCACCCACACCTTCACTTTTATAGTTTATTTGACACATGCACACGTAGTAAGGGGTAACAACATGGCTGGCACAACTTTTACATTTACAGGCTTGAAACCAGCGGACAATTTTAAGCAAGAAAAGAAAGAAAAATCATCTTAATTTCTCTTTTAAACACCTCCCTGAGATCGACTGGGACTCACCGTCTCGTTATATAATTTTTGTTTGAATTGGATTTTGCGACTATACTATGACATAAAATCAATTTACTTTGCGATTTCCGATACAAAACACCTACTCAAATCGACACTTGTATTTTTGTATTTTGGGTTTTGCAACTTTTTAGAGTTTTGAAATAATCGAGGCATGAAAAGATAATTAACTATGCCTAAGTGATCAAGATAGAATCTACCTTTCTAAGTTCACCCTAGGCAAGTGTGCCTAGAGTAATTAGAAAGGAGAAGTGATCCACTAAAGCTATTAGAAAAACTAGAATTTGAAGCACATAAAATAAAGACAAGATATGGAAATGCACTTTGGAATTAAGAAATTAAGCAGTGGAGTCTAGAAAAGTACTTGAGGAGCTCAATTATGTGAATGGCACCACACAATTATTCCGCAAGTAGAGGAATGCTTTAAACTACTACAACAAAGATGACAAAAAAACAAGTAAGAAGATTCTCCTAAAATGCTTGAAGATATCCTCGGTCTAAACTTAGCAGCTCTTGGGCCTGAAGAAGATGCTCCCTGCTCCTTCAGTGCTTCTCCTCTCAAGGTGGATGTCCTCCTTGGCATGGAGCCAAGGAAGAAGATAGGAGAGAGTGAACACCAAAGGGAAAAGGTAGGTGTTCCCTTTGATCACGTCCATTCTCCTCCTCCTTGGGAATGGGATATGGGTAGAATATAGGAAATATTTTTGCTAGCCAAGGATGGTTTGAATGGTAGGATAGGGGTCTTTTTATAGGCTAGTATGGATGGTGGTTAGGAAACTTCCTTGGCACCATGTGAAAGGGTGATAAGGAGGGTGGCTTGGATGGTGGTTAGGAAGTTTCCTTGGCACCATGTGAAAGGGTGACAAGGAAGGTGGATAGGAAGCTTCCTTGGCGCCATCTGAAAGGGTGCCAAGGATGGCTTGGATGGTGGTTCAGAAGCTTCCTTGGTGCCATGTGAAAGAGTGCCAAGGATGGTGGTTAGGAAGCTTCCTTGGAACCATGTAAAAGGGTGCCAAGAAGTGTATTTTAGGTGCCAATTGTTGGTGGTTTTAATGTTGGTGGATGACCATTAAGGTGGAGAGGAAGTAGGGTAGGTGGTGGAGTAGTGGAGGAGATAGCTAAGCTAGGTAGTAGCTTAGCTAAGTAGAGGAGGAGCTAGAAGGAGCTTTCCTAAACTGTCTTTACACTTGTTCCTTGTGCCTTCTATATTGCCAGGCCTTTTATGAATTTCAAAGCATTATCCCTGGCAATCAAATGGTAACTACATAAGATAATGTAAAATAAATGCTAATGCATGCTCTAAATCCTAAATGCAAATGCATGCTAAATGCAATAAGATAATGCAATGCAATTGATAAAACCATGGGAACTAGATGTGAATGGATATTAAGGATGATGATAATTTATCACACCCCCATTCTTATTTTTTTGCTAGTCCCTTAGCAAAAATTGTGATTGCACCACATATTTCTGAAGAAAACATCTTTTTGTGTTTTTAGGAATAAGCTTAAGATAGGACCTTTGTTGATTTTGGTTAAAGTAGGTACGGGATTTATTAAAGATAAAACATCAAGACTCAACTTGGATTCAAAGATTAGACAAATCAAGACCACTATATCCTTTGAGAATTCACTACTTAACTCCTTTTAAATTCAAATATCTTGAAATTGTTAGGATTTCCCTAATTCATGAACTCGATCTGCAACTTGCAAGTTGATGAAAATTCAAGTGTTAGTGCCTCGTGCTATGCCAATATTATTTGGATAAGGTCGTGTTATTGAAACTTTTTTTTTCTTTCATTTATTTCTCCCATGCTTAGCCTTAGCTTAGTCCTACTACAGATCTGTCGGGATCATATTCTAGTTACCAATCGTTGAGGGGGCTCTGATGCCAGCACTTTGAGATAGTACCATCCAAGACACACCCTAGGAGCTCACAACCCTAAAACACAATGCAGTGTAAAGGGGAGCTCCAAGCAAACTCAGTCTCTTGCTCCGACACTGTAGGTAGAGCACCGTCCAAGACATCTGAGCTGTAAATTGCTCCTTAATGCTCCATCTAAAGATATGAAATATAGATATATTGTAGCACCGAAGCAATAACATGTTGACATCGCATCCTCAAAGGAGGCATTTTTTCTCCTTGGCGGTGGGAACTCAAATCAATCATATGTCTCAGTCTTTTATTAAGTTTCATAGGTGGTTTTTAATTATTTAGATGTTGGGCTTAGGTAGTGTTGGATTGTGTGTGAAATGTTTGACACCAGGTTTTCAAAAGAAAAAAAAAATTTTGGATCGAGAGCCAAGTCAGTTACTATCCAGATCACTAAACAAAATCAGGTTACTTGAATGATCAAGTGTTAGGATGGAATTCTTTGCGAGATACCTGATCTAGTCTTGGTTTCTAGGCCTGAAATATTTAGAAATGAATCTATGACTTCATAGTTTGTTAATGATTAAACCCTTGGTGTACCTAATTTGAATTGAGGCTCAACCTTTGGTCTTTTCTTTTACTAACATTTCTGAAAACATTTATTGGAAGTCATGCAAATAGAGTACATATGCAGATGATGTGAATGCAAAATATTTTTATGCTTTTAGGTTCTGAAAAATGATGAAAAGCCTGACAAAATTGAAAGTACCCCCCATCATGCTTAAGGTTTGCAAGTCTCTTGCAAAAGGAAAAGAGTAAGAAAATATATTACCTGAGAGAGGAAGTCAAGATAGAGGCAAAATTTTGCAAAACCTGAAAAGGAAAATGAAAAAGGAAAAGAAAATGTTGTTGGGTTACCTCCCAACCAGTGCTGTCTTTAATGCCATTTAGCCGGGCATGAAGTAATGCATAGAAGATGGTCAATCATGAAGATAGTTAGACATGTGAGTGCCTTGTAAAATGCAACCTTCCTCTTGGTCCCTTGAAAAGAAAATGGTGGAAGTAGAGAGACTAAAATGAGTGTGAAAAATGGAAGAAAATTTTGAGTCTGCCCAAGGTTTCAGTTCAGGAAGAAGGCCATGCTCAGGGGGATCAGATGGTAGGTCCAGGGGAAAGGGACTAGGGGAAAAGTTAGCAAGATGATGGGTAGGAGGTTGAATTGAAGTTAGAGTGGGTGGGTGTGGTGAAATTAGAGTGGGCGAGTCTGGTGAATAGTCAGGAAGAGATTTTGAGTGAAGACAAGGCTCCAAGTCTTTGATGTCACCGACCACTGATTCATAGTCATAATCCTCGAAAAAATTATGGTTGGGAAGAGAATCTATCAGCATTGTTTCCTCCACCAAATTAAATGTTTCAGTATCTGAGTCCTTGAAGAAGTCAGCATCATCACGGAATCTCTTGAAGGATTTGAAAATATCTAGAGTAATTGTTTGGCCCGCGCAAGTGATATCCATTTTACCCATATGGCAATTTATATTTGCTTTTGCATTGGCCAAAAAGGGTCATCCAAGAATATAGGGGCATTGATCAAAGATTCAGGTACCTTCATGTCAAGGAACAGAAAGTCTACAGCGAAGACACAGTTCTGGACCTTTGGCCAGGACATCCTCAACAATCACTCGGGGTTTGATCGCAGATAGATCAGCTAATTGTAAGATAACCTTGACAAGCTTGAGATCACTGATCTTAAATTCCTCAAATAGAATTGTGGGGATG
This sequence comes from Thalassia testudinum, assembly GCA_037157565.1. Taxonomy (NCBI): domain Eukaryota; kingdom Viridiplantae; phylum Streptophyta; class Magnoliopsida; order Alismatales; family Hydrocharitaceae; genus Thalassia; species Thalassia testudinum. The sequence goes on along the minus strand of JAZHRO010000071.1, from coordinate 22,173,651 downwards.
ATATTGACTAAGGCACTAAGACCGAGAAGGGCATAATTAAATGTAGTATCATCAATAATCACAGAACTCAAAGGTAGGTCTTGGTCTTTCATCTTAGGAGGCAGCCTGCTCTGTATGATAGTGCTTACTATCTCCGAAAGATGCACTCTTCCTAGGGTTTTAATCTACCATTTTGGGGTATAGATATCATTAGGAAACTTAGCATAGGTAGGGATATATTTGATTGTGTCTAGGAGAGGGATGTCGACCTGAGCTTACCTAAAAAATTCCATGAGTTATTCATTTGTGGGCTCAGATTTTTTTCTTCTATTAGTGGAGTGGAGAGCTTGGGGAAAAGGGATAGGAGTCGTCTCATGATAATCAATTTCTTTTTTTTCCTAAGTGATGGTGTTAGGAGAGTGGACTTACACTGGAGTAGTGTGGGTTCAATCAGGTCAGTGTTACAGCCCAGGATCGGTGATTGTTTTCCCATTCCTTAAAGTAACAACATTTATAGTTTGGTTGTTCCTGGGAGGGGATTGGGGGGCCTGATGTTGCGGGAAACCTGGTGAGTGCTGTGATGCTGTGTTGATTGGAGGCTAATTAGTATGGTTCTGATTTGAGTTCCTACCCTGGTAGTGGTCCCTTTGATTGATAGGGTTGGGTATTGGCTGGGAAGGCAGATGTCCTACAGTCTCTAGGTTAGAGTAACCCCAATCTAATTATGGAGATTTGTAACTGAGGTAGACACATCCATTTAGCTTAAAATGTCTATTTATGCATGTTCCTAAGCTTAGATATGCATTCCATACTATGAATACTACATAGCATGCATCATTTTGCATTTAGAATAGTTTGTATAAAGTTTAGGTTAATTCGTTTCCTTGTATGGCCAAGAGAGAAGGAGACTTATTTCGATGCCTCGGATTAATGATCTAACCGTAGGGATCTGATCAGGACTACGATTGAAGTCTAATGCCTCCGAAATCGCCTTGATAGGAGTTCGTAGCACCTTATGCAGTCTGAGGAAGATCAATGGTCAAGGGGATAGGTGGCGCAATTCGAAGGTTTAAATGACAAATCCAACCCCACAGATGGATCTAGATCAATGATCGCAGCTTAACGACATGAAAATCGACCCAATCCGACATCCGTGGCATCATCTACAAAGTGAAAAAGATAGACAGCTAGAATGGCACCATGTGGTGCCATCTTAGTTGCCCAAATCCATCCTCAACAACCGCCCCTCTTCAAAGGCACCTACCCTCATGAGAAGCCACGTCGCCTCTCTCCCCATAGCATACACTCTTCAAGAGCTCATGGTTGTTGGATCTCCATCCAACGGCTATGAGTGATCACGCTTCGGTTGTTCTTCATGACAATTCATGGCGATAGCACGTTGGTGACGTATGGCACAGTCAAAGAGAGGGTGTGGGTTCGAAGCCCGCCACGCGCCCTCTCAGCACAACAGCTGCGAGCGATCAATTAGAGTTGCGTGATCTTCATCGAGCGATGCAGACCTCGCTACTCGGTGCATCAGATGAGTGTGGATGCAGTTGCGCGAGAACGTACGATCGCATGCGCAAACCGACCTCTCATCTCACGCATAATCTAGGTGTGTGATTGTTCATGTGGCTTGATCGTGTTTTAATAGTTAGTTACGTCGTAGTATAGGTGACCAAGCGTTGTCAACAAATAAAAATTTATTACTCGAAAACCTAAGTATCCGAGGTTGAACACAGGGAGCAATTGAAATTTATTACTAATCTCAAGAATGTAATTGAACACTTAATTACTCAAAACTTAATTCAAAATATATATATGCATGAGTTTAAAAGTTAATTGTGGCAAAAATAGAGAAATTGGACGTCTGATCATGAGATCAGACGTCTTAAAAAGATGTTTCTCCTATCTGCTTCTTGTTCTTCTTCTGACTTTCTCTGATTTTCCTCTCTTTCTTCTGTTCTTCTTTGGCCGTGTGCTTCTTCTTTCTTCTCTGCAGCTCTCTTGCCTTTCTTCTTCCTTCTTATTTTCCTCTGTCTTCTGCCTTGCCTATCTCCTTCAATGTCTTTCTCCTTCTTTCTTTCTATAGGCCTTCTTCTTCCTTCCTTGGCTCTGCTTCCCTTGGCTTCAACTTTTCTTCTTCTTCTATTTCTGCTTGTCTTTCCATTTCTTTCTTACTTCTTCCTTCTTCAGCCTTTGCTCTTTGACTTCCTTTTCTCTTTGGCTTCGCCTCTTCCTTCTACCTTGTCTTTCCTTCTCTTTTTACCCTGCGACTAAGTGTCAGCTTCACTTCTCCATCTCCTTCCCTGCACAAACCGAAGAGAGCAAAACCTACCCCTCTACCAACACCCATGTCTCTTTCTCTTTGTATATCACTCCTCAGTATGCTCTCCCAGAGCCAGGTAATCAGGTCGGGTCGCCTGCCTAGGTCCAGGCGCACCGGTGTGGGTGTGGTGCGCGAGGAGTGCTCAAGAGGATAGTCGGGTCGGGTTACCAGGTCAGCGAGGTGAATTCACGGATGAGGTGTGTATAGGTGAGGGACCTCACCCCATGTGTGTCTCAAGGCGAAGAGCTGAGAACACAAAATCAATTTATTGCACTCACTTCACTCACAGGTTCGTGAGGTGGGACTAATGTTCCATCGCTTTTGCTCGCGCGCCCGCAGGAGATCCTTCTTCGAATTGCAGCAACTGCAAGCCTCGTAGTGCCAATTGCTTGGATAGCTGACTGTGCGAGACTTCCTCGAACCTGCTGGACCTGGGATCTTGAAGCACTTCATCCTAGAGCAAGCTTTCGACCTCCATGAGTCGTCTCTAATGGCGGTAGATGCTCAGACCCTATACGACAAAAAAAGGGCCTTGCAGCTCTATTAGACCACAGGAGGACCTTCACCGTGTCACGGCGAAGGTGAGGTGGTAGGTGGCAGGTCGAGGGGTAGCCTAGGCGTGCGTACCTAGGTCGCTCTATGGCCGAATTGATGGGTTAGGTTGGGGGGCGATTATGGTGGTGTAGGCGACCTGTGGATGAGTGGAGGATGTTCAGTGGAGTGTGGCAGAGGTTGTGAGGTGGGTGGCGAGACGTGTGGTGGTGCGGAGTGACAGAGGCGTCTCGCCGGAGGGTGGTCGGAGATGAGGAAGATGGCGGTGGATAGTGGCTGTCAATGGGTGTTTTGTGAAATAGGTTGAGGGGAATTGAAGAGGGGACGGAGATGAAAGGTTCTAACCTAATTAAGTGGACAAAGGGGGAGAAAGGGTGGCTGGCAGTACCTGCTGTCACCGGAGAAGAAGGCGTCCAGTGGAGGAAGACGGCAGTGACAACAGGGCTAGGGATGCGCGCGTAGGTGTTGCGCAACGTGGAGGAGGAAGGGGAGGACAACTCTACCACTGGTATTGTGGCAGAGTGACGAGAAAGAGGAGGGAGGCTTGCCGGAGCTCGCTGGATCGCTTGGCCGGAGGAGAAGAAGAGGAAATCGAGGTGGAATTCCAGCCAAGTCGAGCTAAAGAGGTGCGGTCGGAGTTGAGGGTCATTTAATAGGCACTTTCAGGGGTTCCTGTGCTTGGAAGACAAGCTTCCAAGGATGGGAATCCTCGCTAGAGATGGAATCAGTTAAGAGACCCAAATCTCTCGTGCATTTGCACGAGAGATTGGGTGCAAATCAGGGATTAGGATCGAGCTCAGATGGAAGGGAATTCCTCGAAGAATCTCCCTTCCAAATCTGGGAGGAGATCTCTGAGTAATCAGGGAGTATTCCCTCTATATTCCTCGTCGGAGTTGGATTTCTCCCCATTAGTGGTGGAGGGACCTGTTTGTAAGAGTGGTGAGGAAGTTAGGGGGTTTATGTAATTATTTTCAAAAGATAGGGACCAATATGTAATTGGGTGTACTAATTTGCAAAGTAGGTCAAGATGACCTCCCCTTAGGTCCAAATGTTGGTACAAACCTAATTTGGACCTAAGGAATCCAATGGTGAAGTTGGATTTTAGGTTTGACCACGTTTTAGTAGAAATTTTGTGCAAAAACCCAAATTAGGTCAGTTGATGAGCTAGGACCCTAGTCTAGGTCAAAATAGGTTCCAAAGGCCAATATGAAGGTTATAAATCCTAGGGGATATTTTTCCATAAATTTTAGATGGTTTACTTGATTTTTATCCTGACCAGAACCTTGTTGAATTAAGCGGGTCTGTTTTAGGGTTACAAGATGTCATTTAATTCTTAATTTGCACATAAACCCATTTTTGATTGAACCAACCTACTTTTTATCTTATTCAGACCATTTGACCTATGCTTTGCCTCTGAGAAATCCTATTTATGTACTGTAATGGTAAAATTGCAGTTTTAACCTTTATTTCATGTTTTCTTCTCAGAACACTTATTCCTTCAATTAAGCCCATCTCTAGGTTATGTAGGAGCTCTTATTCTCTTTCTTAGGTCAAAATGAGCTAGTTAGGGCTCATGATGAGGCTCTCATCATACCCCCATGCCTAGCTTTTGCTAGTCCCTTAGCAATATTTTAAGGTTTTAACTTCCGTTCTAGACCTTGAGTGTCTGTCATCAGTTATGATAAGTGCTTTTCTTTTTCTTTTGTGATTAGGTTAGAATGCCGACAATAGGCCTAAAGGTACTCAAGTATCAACCAAAATTCGGACCTGACTCGCTTTAGCCTCAGTCTTCCGCAAGGTTTTTAAGGCCCACAAAAACTATCCTAGGGTTTGTTGGACTCCGCGGTTAAAGCACCCGTGCTTGAGACATTTTTAGCCTAGGTTCAGTTTGCAGTGCATTTCTTTTGTAAGAGAGAGACAGAAGATTTATTTGTTCGGAGAGTTTTCTCTCTTTTCTTTTTATTTCTAGCTTCGGATTGGCTTCTCAACACCGTTTGTATCAAATTCCTCGTCCCCATCATCAATCCTCAAGGGTCCCTGGCAATCGATGCTTCGAGATAGCACCGCCCATGGCAACCCCCAGAACCCTGGCTTTCGAGATTTCGAGATAATCCCGCCCATGGCGTTCCGTGGCTGAATTCAGACCCTGGCAATTGACATTTTGTGATAATGCCGCCCATGGTATCTGAACCAGCAGAGTGCTTACATGCCCCCAGTAGGATATTTAAATATCCTAAGAGACAAGCACTGAGGAGATGATATGTTATTATGCATCTTCAAGGGGAATTTCCCACCTCTTCGCGTCGGGAACTCGTCCAAATCAACTTGTGTTGATCGGCCGCTCCTAATCTTGGTGACTTTTTCAGAATATTGAAATGTTTTTTTGCGTGATTTTGATATTTATGAGCACTAAACCAAACTGTGTGTGAATTGGGGTGCTTAGGTTACCGAATCCCACAAACCGAATGTCAATTAATGAGACCGAATACTTCCTAAGGTTTAGACCAAATACTTAAGCTTCACATTTTCCCCAACCTCTTGAGGATTATCCAGATCTTTGTGGATACGTGAATTTTTAAGCCTAAGAATCTAGCCCAAGAGGCCTATGATCAGCGTTCCTGCTAATCTCTTTTTGTCTCCTTAGCACTTTTCTTTTATTTTTCTCTTTTCTTGATCTAGTCTAGAACTTCAGTTAATTCCTTAATTTCTTACTAATGACTATCTCTTTTTCGTTTTCATTTTGTGCGCCTTTTTGTAATTTTTGCTCTTTTCTCTCCTCATAGTTATGTGGCTCAAAAAAATTTCTCCCTCCATTTTTTTGTTCCTTTTCATAATTTTTCAATTTTTTTGTGTTTTTGACAAATGTGAAGTTTTTGTGAGAATCCTTCTGACTTTTTCTTGGTTCTATATGTATACACTTTATCACCCCCCTATGCCTAAGTTTTGCAATGCCCTCATTGTAAACAGAGGGTGTGAAATAGTGTTGAGGTTAGGGACTTAGAACAGGATATTTAGGGTGGGTGAATGGGTCGAAAATGACTGATGTGGACAATTTCAAGCTCTGGTACGTGTACTAGAGGTGGGATCAACTGTCTAAGGCTGAACTCAAGGTGCAATGGACGTGGAGTACAGACAGATAATCAGACGGGTCTCTGTTTTTGGAATGACGGGTTGCCTCCCGATAAGTGCTAAATTTAACGCCTTCAGCCGAGCGGAACATGGGGTGGAGAGGGAGTGGTCAAATCAGTGGAATTTTGTAAAACAAGCACCTTGATTAAGAGCATGGTTGGT